>CM060946.1:223261385-224712219 GCA_030765085.1 Allium cepa
TCAAGGGTTTACTTGGATTCAGTTGGGAGTAATGCTGCTTGAAGTTGGGTGAAGGTTTGCTTGGGGTTCAACCCGCGATCTAAAAAAAGTTGGAAATGTTTGTCATGGCACGACGATACTTTGGGGATTTCTTCATGACGCGTTCCGAAGTTCTTGGAGGTGTATGATGGTCATCACAAGTGGAATAGCTTGACAATCATGTAAGGAAGGTTGAACCAAGTCTTAGAGGAAAGAAGGTTGAACTAAATTCCCAATACTATATACTCAGCTGCCTCTCCTCATGTCTTCATTCTATAAATACCAAGAACATGGCATCATAAAAAAGGAGGATGCTGAAGAGCGAAGCTTTCAAAAACAATGGCAGACTACTTCGAGAGGGAAAAATCTTAGTTCTAATAGCATGCTTACTAGTATTCAAAGCTTCTACTTGTAATCAGAAATGAAAGGGGTAATAAAAAGGGAACAGCGGACGTAGGCACATTCAGGTCGAACCACTTTAAATTCTGTGTCTTTTTACGTTTAATTTCTTTGCATATTCTTTATTGCAAATTGCTGATTTTCAACCTTAAACATCTGCAACTAATTTTCATCAAACAATTGCTATATACTACAACTCTACAACAATGATTTGAGTGTTTGTCCATTTTTTGTGCAAAAAGTCTATGATAGAAATTTGGCATTATTAATCCAAATATTTGAAAACTTATTATCAGTATAACATTATAAAATAGTTCAATATCATTTGCAACATATTCTACACATGTTCGATATTTTACCGATATTTCTAAATATCACATATCGGAACTTGACCGATAGGTACACGGTACCAATATTAACTACTTAGTTGTCAGGCAATTTGCTAGAGAAGCGGTATGGTGTAGCAAGTGGTTGTTGCACACTGGTGCTTTGGCCAAAGAAGCAACAAAGTACAAAGAGTGGCTGGGGAATAATGATGGTTTTTGTCAGATGAATAATGCATTTATGGTGCTTATGTCAAAGAAATAGTATGGATTGCTGTCGCTTTTTGCAAGGGTGACTATGAGCTTTAGTCAGATGTCTACCCACATATGACGAAATGAAGCTGGCAAGGGAGATGATCGACAAAAGGGTTTAAATGAACAAGGAAAATTTTGAACACGAGCCATGGAAGGACATAAGGATTTGGGAGTTAGTCTTCTGTAGTCAACTTGGATGATGATGGTCAAGGTGAGGAGGTTCTTGAAGAGAAGTTAGAAGACGTTGTGCAATAGGGCTTTGCTAGTGACCATCGCCTTGGAGGAAGAATCAGATAGGGTTTCAAACATGGATCATGTGGTGGAGAGACTTTAAGTGAGACTCACTGTACGAACATACAACTGGGTTGTGAGAAATGTTGGTTGATTCTTGCTAAGCTGGCCTTTTGTTGTTGGACTGCAGGCTTAATGGATCTAATTATACTTTTGTGAGAAAAATGAACTATGGTTTTTATCCATAAAATGTGATTTATTTTTAAGACTGCTAAGGGGTATTTTTGTTTTATGTCCCCATAATTTACGATATTAGTGAAAAGTAAACATTGCCTTCCAAATTGGAAATCCAACCCTTGAAATTTAATGTACGATAAATTTTCTCTAAAATATAACATTTAGTAGGATTGGAATACAAATTCATTTGAAACAAAATCATTCGTACAAGTGCAACAATGAAGATTGATAACATACATATCAAAAGGTTTGCACTATGTAAAATGCAAGACCGAAAAAACCACATAAATTGGACAACCTAAAATGAAATCGAATGTTTATAGTTTATATCTTTTATTTACGTAAATATACTATTTCATAAAGTCCCCTCCAAAAAAAGCGGCGTCCGTTATAAAAATGTATAACGACCAGTAATTTTTCCACTTTGAAAATGAGATATTTAATTATTTTAAATATTCAAATGTAAATTTTTCAAACTTAAACAATCAAGTTTTATATGATAAATAAGAATGGCAAACTTATTTTTGATATTTATAAAGATTTTGGATTTCCATTATAAAATTGAAAAAGTCAAATTCCGATAAAGTGGGATAAATATTCGAGAAATTTATTTAAAGGATAAATAATTCATAAATAATTGATATCAAACTTATTTGATAATAACAGTAATTTAATTTATAATGGTTTGATAAATATATAAAAGGGGCATTTCACTAAAAGGACAAACTTTGCAGCCCAATTAGTTTCTAGGACACACATCTACAGAAATTAATTTCAAGGCCAAAGTCACCAGAATAACTACTTTTAAGGACAAAGTCGGCAGTCTAATTACTTTTAAGGACATAATTTCATAGGTTTTTAGGCCTTAGATACTAATTATTTTCTATTTTGTCATTAAAAGCAATTATTTCAGTTATGTGTCGTAGAAACTAATTGCACTTGCTAAAGAGGCCCTTGTGGCTAATTTTTATTATATTAAATTCGTTCTATAAAGGTTGACAAATTTCGTCGTATATCGATAAATCGATGTCATATTTTTATAAATAGATTTGGATATTGTTTAATATTATTTTATGAGTCAAATATTCTTGTTTAAATTATTTGAATATAATAAAAAATCAATTTTGAAGTTTGGTTTATATAGATAAATAGTTTAACAAAAACGTCAAAATGTGACCGTAAAACGTTTTGTCGAAAATCAACGTTTGGTTCAAAATAAGCTGTTGCAACGTCGTTGCACCTTGGATAACATGTTTGAAACATATAAATGTACACATTTTAATGCTAATCAAGTTTACTTTTACAAAATAATATTAGAAAACTTTTAGAAGTCATTAGTAAATGTAAGTAACAATTAACAAAAGTAAGAAAAGTAAACATCAAATCAAAGTCAACATAATTATGATATTCTTTAATTAATCTTTAAGTAATTAAGACATAAAGTAAGAAGTGAAAGGATGATGTTAATTGTTGAAAAAGTGGAGTTTGCTTTAGGTTGAAGTAAGGATCTCTTGCTAATTTGGTAAGAGGTTATTTGGTAAATTTACCACTTCTTTATTTTTCTATAAATACCCACCTCCTTCTTCACTTTCATTCACACTTCTTTTTCTTATTCTTTTCTCAAGCTTCTTCATCTTCTTCCTCTCCTCTTTAATGGCTTCCAAGCCATAGGAAAAAATTGAAAAGAAATAATGTCAAAATATTTACAAAATATTCAAAAGAAATCAATGTTCGTTCTCTTCAAATCAAACTCATCTTTTCTCCATATTTTACCTCTTCTTCTCTCGGTCATAACTTCTTCAAAACTGAACCAAAATGCAAAATTATTTTTACTAAATCATGTATTTTTATAGTGGCTACAACTTTCGTGTTTACCACTTTGTCTCATTCTTAACATAACCATGTCAAAAATCCACTTCTTTCCAGTGCATTCTCTGGCTCAGTTTTTAAGACAGAGAATATCCCATTTTGTTTTGATCATAACTGATCCAAATAAAGAAACTATTTTTTTCAAACCATATTAAATTCTAGTGGAAACAACTTTTATGTTGATTACTTTTTTCAATTTTGAGGTTTGCTATACGTGAAACTAAATTTTTGAAGTGCATTTTCGGGCTTTATTTTTGTCAATTCGAAAATACCTCTTCTTCATTCTATCATATCTCCCTCAAAACTACTTGGATTCAAATGATTCTTTTTTTCAAATTTAATAAAAAATAATTTTCAACAACTTTTTAGTTAACAACTTTTGTAAATTTTGAGATTTAGAGAGCCTAAAATCAGATACAAGATAACCTATTTCTCGGATCAAAATCTTGGGAATTCAAGTTCAAAGCTCTACCACTTCTTCTCTATACTTTCGGCCAACCTCCATCTTAAGCCTCGTCCAAGCTATTAGAAGGGAGAGGGTGTTGTTTGCTAGTGTTTAATGGAGTAAGAAGTAGTTAGTGAAGTGTTGGTTGATTAGAATGTTGGTAGGAAGTTTATTGCTTTGGTTTATATTGAGAAACTCTATTTAACATCTCTCTCTCTCACTATATATATATATATATATACACATGTTTGATGATTGCTATGGATGCTTATATATGCTTTTATCATCAAGTTTTGATTTTTTTTATATGATTGTTAAGTTGTTTTACCAAGTCATGTTAATACATGTCGATCAGCACCAAGAAAATCACTTTCCTTTTGAAAATGAAATGGTGTTTATGGAATGCTTAAAACTTTTGGAAATAGTTTTAAAATGAGTTATAAATGTTTTATAAACATTTAAATATGTTTAAATAAATAAAGAAATAAAATCAAGATTCCGTCTTGTATATTTTAAAATATGTCCAAAACAATTTTCTAAAAACATCGCTGTTTTGCAGTTCAGAATCCAGAAAAGGTTTTCTTTTAAAATGATATTTTTAAATGTTTTAAAAAAATATGAAATAAATTCTAAAAATATTTTAAAATGTTTTGAAAGATATTTAAGTTGAAAAGATGGATTTCTAAATGATATAAAAGTCGTTTTGAATATTATAGCTTTTAAAATATATTTGCAACACTTTTCGCAGCAGTTTTTAATAACTTTTGAAACGTAGTTTTAAATTTAATAATCCTTTCTTAGATATTTTCTGAATGGTTTTAAAAGACTAAATAATTCATTTAAAGATGATTTGGAAGTTTTAATAAGAGTTTGAATAAATGGTTAAGAGGAATTGTTTATAAAACTTAAACAATAATTGAAGAATATTGAATATAATAACAAATTGAGTATGCGGAAACGACTAGTACACTTTTTCCCGCCTGTGAGAGCTAAATGACAAAACAAGGTGTGTAACTAAGGTTAGAAATGGAGCAACCAGTGTCCTGAACTTGCTTGACCTTTGCTTTATCTTTTAGATGAGGGGTGGAGCAGATCGAAAGGAAAGCCCGGATGCTCTAAAAGATCATATTTAAAGTTTTTCCAAGATAAACGAAAAGATCTTCATGATGTAAGGTTACTTGCCAATAGTCCCCGGAGGTGAAATTTATCATTTTTAAGATGGCAGTAGTGCTCAGTTATGAAAATCTTCGATTTACAAGAATATGATTTAAAGCTAAGAGAGAAATCTTAGATTTATATTTAATGAATGATTTGGGGATATTTTCCCTAAGTTAAAAGTTATAACTTGAATATAATAAATCTTTGATTAAGATTTAATGAATGATTTCGAAATGTTTTCCTAAGTAAAAGATGAACTGATTTGAAATTATTCCAAGATAAAAAGAAAGGTAAATAAACCAAGTAATTTGATAAATGAGGCTTAATGGTTCCATATACTCATGGAAAAAAATGAAATAAATTGAAAAGAATATATCTAAGAAAGATATTTGATTAAATGAGAAAATAAAGTAATTAATTGATGATTGATAATCATATATGAACTTAACATTTTTTAATCGATGATTGCATTCGAAGGAACCGGGGTCAGATTTGGATGATTCCTATCCGAAAATCACTTTGAACCTATCTACGTTCTAAGTAAAACGCATTTGAAGACAAACGATTTTGAAGATGGGGATCTGCATGATGTAGGGCCGTTTGCCACTAGTCCCTCGAGGTGAAAATTACCACATCATATGGTGGCAGCAGTGCTCTGTTATGAAAATCTCTGATGCAAGGACTTCTCGCTACTAATGAAGTAGGAGAGTACCTTCGGTTTGTCCTATTTCTGGACAACTTGTATGGATGTCTGACATTGCATTTCTAAGATCATAACATTGATTTTTACAAAGATACATTTGCTTGGTGGCGGAGAAGGCAACTTCTCTTAGCTTAACACCCTTCTCTGAGACGTACGAGCTTAGAGGTTGTATGTTCATTAAAGTCAATAGTGTTATCAAAGGAATAGCAATGTGGCATTAAAAGTGAAGAAAATGTGATATGTGAAAGGTAATCGTTTACCTCAGACCTCATTACCCAGAAATGACAAAAAGGGTAGAAGTAGCAAGGCTAAGTGGGTTGCTCCCAATTAGGAGATGTCATCATCCTTCTTGATTTACTATACACATGTCTAAGTATGTGGTGAATGTATGACTCGGGTACCCGTTAAAGGTCGGTAACTACCGGGATGATGACATGTTCGGTACTATCCAGCGTGAGGGGCAGGCCGGTCTTGTGTTGGTTTAGGCGCCGAGTATCTGGACCCTAGGTGCATCTCTCTAGAGGTGTGCTGTCGGAAGGTAGTCCCTTACCTTATCACTTTTATGGAATCCATTCTCCTAAGTGCCTTCGGACTTGATTGTAGAATCTAGTATGCTGGAATTTAATAATGTAATAATTTCGGCTAAGATTAATAAGTTTATTTGCAAATGTTTTCAAAGATATGTCATTAGAAATAATATCAAATGTTTTGATATATAAAAGTGTTTTAGTTATCATAAGGTAAAAACTCATTCATGTTTATGTGTGAAGATGGTCTTATGAAATACTCTTTCTTTTCAAAGAATTTTATTCCAAGGCTGATATATGACATTGACATTTATATTTGAGTTTCTCACGCTGGTTAATCAAGCCTGACCTGGGTATTTTCAATACTCAGGTCAGATTAGAGTAGTTTCAGGTTTAGTGAAGATGGTTGTAGTTTCCAGAGGAGAGCTGGAGATATTCATCTATGTATGGACGTATTCTATTATCCGCTATAGTTATTTGATGTTTGACAGCATTTTTAAGGACAAATGTTAATAACTGTCCAAGCTAAATTTATGTTAGACTCTGATATATGTATCTTCAAAAATATTCCATTCGTGTGAGATTCTGTTCTGTCTTTATTTTCTTTTTCACCCCTTAAAGATCCGCTTATTCATGCAATTTGAGTTGGACATGTGTAGTTTATTGTCGGCTCAAAGGGTACGGAAATTCAGGCCTTTACAAAATGTGAGATACAAAAATAACCAAATCGACGAAAAATGACATGAATTTGAATATTTAATAACTTCTTTCATTTTATTTCATGTCTATCATGTTATTTTAATTCATAATGCACAATTTTTGTGAAAATAAATAATTATAAGGCAGTTTTTCATTCCACGCTTCAATAATAAACAACATATTGCTCAAAATGATATGAACATGAATGTAATCTTAAACAAAAGAATTTTAAGTTGCAATCTCAAAAATATAGTGGAAACATGGTTTACATTATGGAAAGCAATGGCATCAAATGAATGAAAATAGGAGCCAAAATATAATTACCACTTCTGTAATTTGGTGCTTTCCATGTTTAAACTGGTATGAAAAGGGAAATTTATGAACTAATGTTGTCGTAGAAAGAGAGAAGTGAGAAACAAACTCGAAACATGAGTCAGAAGTAGGAAATTGATGTTAAGTCAAGGAGCAGTTGGAAAGACTACACAAATAACATTTCTTAACTTCATTAGTTGCAAATGTTAAGTTGTAGGGAAGCCACATCAAAATGGGGAAAACTGTGTTCAAAATGGATTTCCTAGCAGTTATTTGAATATCATCCAACACGTTAGGATCGTTCTATTAGTCTCTAATGCTTACTTTTGACTAATGCTAAATATACCAAAAATACACTTGATTTTACCCTATCTTGAAAATACCACATCTTTCTCAATATCCCCTTATTAATACCCTATATACACCATAATTCTTATTAAATCTAACTTGAAAAAAGGAAAAAAAAATGTTACAACAATTATCGTGACTGTATAACGAAGATAAATTAAATAACCATATTATACTACATAAATCTACATTCGCCTGCCCTACACCATAAACATGTGTTTAAACGTGTCACGACTTTCAAATTATCAAAAAATTTAAATTCTCGACAATAAAGTCATTGAATTTTTTGTTGCTCAGAATACTAACATGATGAAATTAATCATATTGTTAAATTTGTGTAAAGAATAACATTAAATATTTAAAAATCAAACCGCGATTAATCTATTAAATAATAGTAAAGTGGAAGAATTTCTTCTCTCTTATTAATTCAAGGCATTTCGTCCTCTCTCCTAAATTTTCTCTCGATAGATTATTTTCATCTCCTCATAAAGTATTATTATAATAATTATTACAATGTTCTACTAACTCTCCTCGTTATCATTTTACATTTAAATGTCAATAATTAATAATTTCTACTATTATTTTTAACATTCTCCGAAGTTATATCACGTTGTTTTACATTTAAGTCCATATATTTAAATTAATTTTACATTTAAGTTCATATATTTAAATTAATAAATGATGTAAAATTTGAACTTCAAAATAAATCAAAATAACTAATACTAAATTAATAAATGATGTAAAATTTGAACTTCAAAATAAATCAAAATAACTAATACTTATCATTTGGTCTAATAGGTCTTAAAAAATTTAACAATTTAGCGTATTATATATCTCATTTATATTGACAAAAAAAATAAAACTAACATTTCAGTCAAATCTATATAACTCAAAATTTTCACAATTTTCGATAATTTTTTTCACAATTATGTACAAAACTATCTTTTGTCCCTTTACATTATTCTAATTCAAATTTACATAATTTATTTCTTTCTATTAGCGCTCTATTACAGAAACAAATACACATAAATTTTCTTGTAGAACTTTGTATATTATTACAAACATGGACAATGTTCTTTTTTTTTAAAAAATGATACATCAAGTGGATTTTTTCTCATTAATAATTCTTTTTAAGAATAGCAATGAATTAATGATATGCAATGAATATCATAGTTTGTAATTTTGAAATAAATGAATATTTTATGTTAATATATTTTCTGAAAATGTTAAATATTACTTATGTATATTCGTAATTTAGGTTAATTAATAACTAAAATATACTCTATTTCGATTGTAATTGCTTTTCTTTTGTAGTTTATTTTATTTTTGAAGCACATATTAATATATTTTTTTAAAATTTTATTGCAAATTAAGATCAATAATGTACAAAACAATGGTTTAAAATCCAAATTATACCGATTCATTACTATTACACTTTCATTTTTAGGTTTTCTGCCATTTCCTAAGGTAAAATTTGAAATACAATCTATATATCATTTATCTTTTCAAAAGGTACTAAAAGCAAATATTAAACTCAAAATATATGTATAAAATTATTTATTTATTAAATATTAAATTATTAATTTTGAAATTAATTTAAAATACTAATTTTAATGTATTTTCTTAACTAATATACAAATATTAAATGCTAATAAATAATAAATTACTATCAAAGTCAACATTATCTACAAAATGATAATTTAATTTTTTGTACAAATAAAATATATAAATTACATAACAAAAAATTACATGCTTATTCGGTTATCTTAACAAATTCACCATATATTACACAATAAATTCAATTCCTTAAATATATATATATATATATATATATATATATATATATATATATAAAATTGTTTTTTTGAATCGTATGGCGTGCAATGCACGTGGTACACACTCATATAACAATATAAAAGTAATTTGCACCTATGGAAATTTTCTCTCTTCTTAATTCTCTGTGCTATTTAATTTCAAAATATTTTAATATAATTTATGATTTTTGAAATTAATATTGTTTTGCAAATTCTCACCAACCATATTACATTCAAATGCCCTTCTTTTATAATTTCTAGAGTTAAACACTTTCACTCAGTTTTCTGCAATATTTTACATTTAAATCTATAAATTTTAACTAAATATCCTAATTAAACTATTCAAGATAAACTAAATTAACTATATCATTCATTGTTTTGTCTATTAATAAAAATAATAAAAATTTCAATATGTATATCATATTTTTATTAACAAAAAAGGAAAAAATGTTCAAATGTAAGAATATGTAAATCACATAATAAACATTAAATACAAAAACGTTAGAAACAACTTTAATTTATATTTTATTTATCTCGATAGATTATCTGCTGAATAGATAATAGTAAGGAGGAGAACTTCCAACCATCTTATTAGTTATGGTGGTTAGTTCACTTAGTTATAAAAGTTTTGTCCTCTCTCTTTCATTCTCTCATAATTTAAAAAACAAATTGTGCAAGTTATCGTTTACACAATTATACACAATGTTTACTAATTTTTTTCATGGTTTTACATTCAAGTACCTACATTTTAAAATTGTGCAAGTTATCATTTACACAATTATACGCAATGTTTACTAATTTTATTCATGGTTTTACATTCAAGCACCTACGTTTTTATAATAACGACAATAAAAATTTCTCTTCGATTTGATCTTACCATATTGCACTTAAGTCTAGATATTTGAATTAATTAATTAATTTAATAGTTAATTATAAATTATTAAGTAAATTTGAGTAACTGATTATTATTAAGGGTACTTTAAACTTTTGGAATTTAATTTCAAATTAAATTGGATGAAAAATCCTAAACAAATAAAAATGAGTGATAGTAATATATAATTAAATCCCAATTTTATTTTGAGATTAAAATATTGAAATAATAAATATTGTAAAAAGTCATATAGATTTAAAATCTTATATATGTGTATATTACAAATATGAGTAAATTGAATGCATATTTCTTCCGTTGTGTTGTACTTATTGTGTTATAAGCTCCGGCGAACCAGGTTCGACATTTGGATCTGCGGCATTTGAATACGAGTGTCGTATTCGATGCCGATTTTCGAAGGTCGAGTCAGGGTCGTTAGAATTGGTAGGCACAGGTCCTTATTAAGTTTCAAAATTCACGAGAAGTCCTTCACTAAATTTCAGTGTAAATTAGGTCCCTGTTTTTTATTCACGATTACTGCAGAACATGATGCAACTTTTCATAAAAGTTGCTGACATTTCCGCAACTTTTTTGTACAATGTAAACATAGTGTATGAAAGTTGCTGAAATATCAGCATTTATTTATAAAAGTTGCTGACATTTCAGCAACATTTATGTACACTAAACACAGTTTAAGAAAGTTACTGAAATATCAGCACTTATTTATAAAAGTTGCTGACATTTCAGCAATAATTTTTCTTTGTTTCTAGAAAACAGGGACCAGATTTACAATGAAACTTTGATAGGGAAAGTTGCTGAAATATCAGCAATTATTTATAAAAGTTGCTGACATTTCAGCAATAATTTTTCTTCGTTTTCAGAAAACAAGGACCCGCTTTACAATGAAACTTTAACAGAAATCCGCTTTACAATATGAAAGTATGATAGGGATGCCTTCCTAATTTCCACTATTATTAATCTGTCCAATAAATCTTAAATGCTATCAATTTCAATATGCATATCACATTCTTATTAATACAATTGTAAAATCCATTTTAGTTGCAATATAAATTCTGTAAATCACTTAACATATAATAAAGAATGATATGATATAAAGTTTTATTTATAATTGATAACCCAACATATTTACCGTATACTGCATAAATAATTTCGGTTTTTGTTAATATTTATGAATACAATGCTTTTACAATTTTACCGTGTACAACGCACGGGTTACACCCTAGTTTTTAAACAATGACGAAATTTTGAAGAAGAAAAACATTACACAACATACCTAAATTTTGTTAGAAAGATCGAAATTCATTATTAAAGAAAATTGTGACCGCTAGGGATGGTGGTATCTTTAAACATATAAAAAAAAGAAGTAAAGATCAACATGTTTTCCAAGCATTAACTGGTACTTAATTTGATGTATTTGGCAATACTCTTAATTTAGATGTCACCTATCGCTCAGTAAACACCAACAAACTTAAAATGGACTATGCAGTAACTGCTTATATTTATGGATTGCAGAACTTTTAAGAAAGATGTAACAACCACAACTGAAAATCATTATTTACATAATACATACACACATGATTCACAACGCATACAAACTGCCAAGAGTCGCAACTCACAAGCAGAGATGATATATAAGACAGTTTATCAGGGAAATCTCAGTTCAAGGGCGCATCAGAATCTGGATGCAGGAATACAATATTTTTAATGATGAAGATCGTTATTAACAACCTTTGCTATGGACCGAATGGTTCGTGGGGTTGTCCTGCAGCAACCTCCTATGAGGGAAGCTCCAGCTTCACGCCACTTGCTTACGCACGAAACAAAATCTTCATCATTTGTGAGATCAGGTGATGTCTGAATCAACCAAAACAATATACAGACTGGTAATCGGTTAAAAAAACAATGAACAATTAAATTTATTACTCGGTACATGCTAGTAAACAGTCAAATCCATATGCATATCGATTAATTATCCTTTTACATTTTCTTGCCTGCTTCAACTTTTGAAGAAGCTTTTGATGGAGAAAAGAACACAACGGTAGAAAGAACAACTCTACCAAACATTTGGACTTAGGATCTGAGGTCACGAGTTCGAATCTTGCGTATGACTTGTAGTGTGTGTATGTTATCTAAGACACGATGTATCAATAGGTTATTGTCCTCTTTTGAGGAACAAGTTTCAAAAAATAACAATAATACTACAAGGCTTGAAATTAAGAAGATGGGCTTGGTGGATGAGAGATGATATTTAGGAGCAAAAAGTGAAACACAGACTGAACTCCTCAATTTTCTCCAAACATTCTTACAAAATGTCAAAATAATTTGGCCCATTAAAATTTTTGCTTTAGAATTTAAACTTTCTGTCATGATTATGAAGTGTAACCAAATGATCACTTTATGCAAGTCCAACCATAATAACCACTCTTAGCACATATCCTATTATATGCACAGCTTAGCCATTTAGTATCAGATTATTTTTTAAACGATAAGGACCATTATACTATTAACATAGTGTATGCTCATCCATAAGGCATTTATTTGTTTGTTTATTTATTATTATTATTATTATTCATTTCATGAATGGAGGAAAGAGAAAATTGGTATGATCTTCTTACAGAATAAATATTGCTAGAATTCTGCAGATTACTCGATGTTTATTTTTACTTACCATCCATGCTTTTTCAACGGGATCATAAGTTTCTCCAGTGTTGGGACATATTAAAATTGGCTTTTCTGTCACCTGTACAAATCAAAAGGAGAGTTACATCCCAGGTTCCATATATGTTAGAACTATAAGATAGAAACAATACTCTAGCAGCAATGCACTAGAATAGGTATTATTTTACTCGGATACCGCTGTTAAAGATGGTTTTAACAGGTTTAATGTGATGTAATCTCAAAAAATGCGCTTTAAGCACTGTTTGATGCACGCATGTAAATTGATGAAACGATAGTACCTTCTTTAAAATGAGAATTAGATCATGAACATATCTAGGAGGAGTACACACAATTCCAACTATGGCAACTTTCTTGCATTCATTAGCAATAGAGGCACACTCTGCCATGGAGTCACCGCCTACCACGTTTACACCATCATTTGAAACAAAGGTGAACCATGCCGGTATGTCAGTATCTTCTTCCTCTAAAAGCTCAGCAAAAGCCTGTGGAGACAACAACCATCTAAATGTACCTTCTATGATGGCATCGATATTAAACCAATCTATGTGATACTACAGAGGATTTTCTATGCTATTGCGCAAATTCTTACCAATAGAGTAGTTACCGGTTGATGTCACCACGGTAACTCAATTTTTTGATCCTATTGAGGTCATGTATTCGAATCTAGACGATGATAGTATTTCATTCTGTTTTTCATCTTCTTAATGTTTTTTTTATTTTTCATCCTCAGTATCGATAAGCTGTCACCATTCTTCACTTATTTCCGATTCGCGTTGATTTTTGTTATAGTTTTAGCTTATAGTTTGTGGGAAAAGACTATTTAAGATGTAAAAATAAAAGGTAACTTCATCTAGCCATAAATAAAATTAATTTCTTTAAACAGTTCGTATGACAGCTAAAATTTTCTTATAGTAAGAAGTTTTTTGAAAAACTATTATAGACAAAAATCAAGTTTATGTATGTACATATATATTTTTCGTTTTAGATTTTTTTTTTTTTTCAAATCTAGAATACTATATTTTGAAATTATGACTAGTTATATAATTTTTATCAAATCGAAAATAACAAATAAATCCTATAAATTCTGATTATTTTAAATAAATATGCATTTTGTTTAAAATACTATTTTACATGACAAACATACTCACAGCCTAATAGAAAATCTGGAAATGACTTTCAACTCCATTCATAAACAATTTTCAATTAAATTACTTTTACTTTAATAAACAATGAAAAACTTTGAAACTAAGTCTAATAAAAAGAACAATAATTGTTAAGTTTAATAGTTTGATTAGCATTGGGAGTTCCATCAAAATATTATTTAAAAACGTTTTCAACTCTGCAATATATACTACTTTCCGATTGAGTCGGCGTCAATATTGGACAAAAAAGAAGATAAAATAATTGATAAAACAATATTTAATATGTTTTGAACAATCATACTATGTTTAAATTTAACTTCTTTATGGGCTTACATATGTTGAACTGATGTTATGATGTCAACAATTGTCAATTAAAATTTTAAATTTCGAACTGTTAGTTTTGTTATTCACGTGTAGAGTGTTAACCGATTGTACTAATTGTTATGCCTTTCATTTTCATGCGCAGAGCAGACATCAATAGTATATTAATTTTGTCTTGTATGTGCGGAGCACATACTGATTATACTAATCATTTTGTGTCACACATATGGAACGCAGACCCTACACACCATTAATTTTGGCATGCACCCGCGCATGCATGATGTTAGATCTCGTAACATATATATCTTTTTTTATGCTAAACGCAATACATATAGCTCAATTACTATTTGGCAAGTAGATGTACCTGTGCTTCCATTTTATTAGGAATCAAATCAAATGCAATTAAATCAGCACCAGACTTTGCAAGAACTTGAAATCTTCTCCTATGAAACTCCTTCAGAGTTTGCACAGTGTGTGATTTACAAAAATCTCCCCTGTATTTATTAAAAAGAGAGTTACATGCATGCACTTGTATGATGAGAGGTTAAGAAAATAAACACACGGTTTGTACCTATACTCAGACCCATCGGCTAAATATGCTCCATAGCTGCCGATCGTAGCTGCCACCCAAATAGGTTGGTCCTTTGAATGTCTTGTTTTAAATATATCCCTTGCTTCACATGCAAGTTGAACAGTCTTTCTAAGTAAATCTTCGCTTTCTTCTATAGAATGCCCCTTCGATTGAAAACCTTGAATTGTTGCCTACTTCATCACATAATTATGATTTAAATTTAATGTAGTATTACGTCTATGATGAAATATTAGTCGTCGAAGGATATAAATAACCTGATAGGACGCCGTGGCTATGATATTTGCACCTGCCTCAATGTAGTCTAAACTAACCTGTTGCAATTTTAAACAATAAGAGAGTTAAAGACAGCATGCTGCAGAAAGAACATTCAGTTATAACTTATTAGGGATACACCTTTTGCCATAACACTTAACTTGTCCCACTAGGTCATTTGATTATTTTCCTAAAAATTACATGAACATAGAAGTAATCTAGTATCCAACCTAACTTTAATGTATTTTTCATTAGACACTGACAAGGAAGAGATAAAAACGTTATGTTATTTCCACTTATGTTTCTACAATCCAATCCAATTCATCATGGTTTTCCTACATCTATTTTATTGCAATTTTCATTGAGTTAATATGTGAAAAAATAATAGTTTATTTTAGCTTTCCTAAACTGCATAGTTTCTTCCAGATTTTTTTTTCAAGATGTCGATATACTCAAAGAGTAATTGTATAAGATGTATCTATTTATTTACTCATCATCTCTTTACATTACATCAAACACAGAAAGATGCCTAAAAGGCATTTGATACATTTGAGGCCAACACAACTAATGCACAGTTCTACCTGTTATAAAAATCAGGGATGGATAACTGCTTCAAGCAGAAAATGATTACGTTTGAAGAAGATCAAGAAGCAGCAATTTTAGAGATTTGAATGAAGCGACCTATTTATTAACCACAGTCTTGAGCCCAAAAAGAGCAGGGTTCAAATAACTAGTTTCCATTAGAGCAACTCCTACAGCTAAAAGGTTCTTGAATATTAAGCCCTTAGTATTCCGTCCCTGAATATTAAGCCCTTAACATTCCTTCCTTTGGCTGTTTAATAGACACCTGAGTATAAACTCTAATATAATAGAAATTCGATGTTAATAGGCGCATGGGCCTCGGGGGCCTAAAATAAGCACGTAGGCTATAGGCATTATTGTTGAGCGCCAATTAAATAGGAGCCCAACGTTGGGCGCCTATTTAATAGGAGCCCAGCAACACTCAAGGTAATTAATGAATTGGTTCATGAATATTACCCTGCATACTCAGGGTAATACAAACAGTTGGAGTGGGTTTTTAAACCTTTGCTGAAGATAAAAGGCTGAATGAAGCCTTGTTGGAGATGCTCTTAGCACAAGAAAACTGAATCAACATTGTCTGAGTAAAAAGTGACTCTGTTCAACAAAAGGTTGCTAAATTCAGTAATGATGAATAGTACGTACAAACGTATAAACAACCTACTAAAAAACAAAATTTCGAAACAAGAATAAATTTGCAAAATGAACGGTTGGAGGTCACCAAACAATGAAGAGTTGACACTTTTAACATGAGAACAAAGTTAGAATGAGTCAAATATGTCAAACAAAAAAAAAAGATGATCCAGTGGTTTGAAAAGATGATCCAGTGATTTGAAGAGATACGATGCGTGGTTATCTTCATGAACTATAATTTTAGCTGTCAAAATCACAGATTTATCACGGTATCCCAATCAATTTACCATTTCAGCAAATAAGAAGATTATAATTTGTATCCAAACAGTAAAGTAAACCTCTCTGATAAGTTCAGGTGCAGTGATTAGACAATTAGCGCTCCACAATGAATTCTTCAGATCCGCGCCACGCGCTTCGAGCTCCGTCCCCAATCCACCGTCCAAAATGGCGCAGCCTCCGCATTTTCTGATGAACTCGTTTATCTTTGTGGAGTACGAATCGATTTCTAGGGCTCCCATTTTAATGCTATTCACTTCAGAATAGAACAGATATTTATAAACATTATACGATACCGCCTGGTACAATCTAAGAGACGTACACTCAAATGAGTCGCGCCATAGTTGCAAATAAAAGAAACAGTTTTTTTCCGTCAGTTTCTGTCAGCAAACCTCTCTGTTTGTTTATTGAACCGTTTAGAAAAAAGAGAGATTTTTTAATATATGTGGGTATGGTCGATCCGTTTGTTACAAGTTCTTTTACAGTAAGGTGGCGTGGTCCGTTGTGTTCGATTTATTTTATCTGTTTCTTTGTTTATTTGAAATTATCATGCAGAGCAACCTGTACCCGACTAGTTGGGTAATGTTTGGTCGTGAAACCGACTATATTGTATTAAATTGAGAGCAAAATGTACCTAATGATGTAGGTCAATTTAAAGATGTACGCATGTGCAATGCATATCCCACCTTTTATTACCCAGTCTCTATGTCGGAAAACCTTTCATATAAAGGAAGAATTTACCATTTACTTATATATATATATATATATATATATATATATATATATATATATATATATATATATAAATTAGGTCTAAAATTATGTGTGTAGAAAAAAAAATAAAACACCAAGTAATCGTGGATATATAGTACTAAAATTTAATTTTGTTCTATTTGTTAGCAAGATCATTAATGTAAAATCTAGAATGGTTTCGAAATTACCATCTTCTTCAAAATTACTTTTTCGATCGAAGGTTAAGATGGATATTTTCGATGGTTCATACTAAATTGCAATTTCAAATGGGTTAAAGTTTCAAAACGACTTACACTTTTTTTATATATCATCTAGCTAATGAACATAACATATCTGTAAAAGATTGCTTGAATCCGAAAATTCTTTGTATAAAAAGACAATGGGTTATTTACGAGAGTAGCACTTCCAGTGAACATGTATTATATTACTTGGCTCATTAGAACTCTAGTAGAAAAAATCGGTGGAATAAAAGCTAAACGAACAAAAATAGTAATTTTCGAAATAGATATTACCCGCCACCCCTCTCTAATTATACATTGGTTGGTAAGGATGATTAGTAGAGTCTCTGCATGCTAGTGACATACACAACCTTCTTAAAGATTGAAATTAACAACATTTTTTTGCAAATGGACCAGCAAGATCATCATCCGAATATATTGGTTTATTCCTAATCTCATTGCATTTTATACCTCATGTGTATAAAAGAACGTTGGTGACATATGATTTGTTCAATCTCCTTTGATGTATCCTCCTTTAATTTGAGCAATACACACAACATTGTCTTCAAAATTATATCGAGAGTTTATAAATCACAGGCAACTCATAGCTTCTCCTGGTGTGGTTGACCATAACAATTTTTAATCAAATCTAATAAGTGGCAAAACAATATTTATATACACATGAATTTCGGGTCAAGGTTGAACAGCATGAATGAATAACATAAAGTATAATTTCAAACTGAAATGATCTTGCCATTTGTAACACTTCGATTTGTAAATCATTTCTTAAAACACTTGACTCACCACATGATCTTGCTATAGTCGAATGAATCGCATTGTTTAATTTTATATGATTTAATTTTACGTAAGAATGGAAAAAAAATCAGCCATGGTGTCATGGATGGGAGAAAGAAGATAGGAAAATCAAGAGAAGAAAACAAATGAGAAGATTCGTTTTAATGAGAGAATAAAAACTTTTATTACTCTCTCTTTAAAACTTCCACTTTTAATTCTCAATTAACTCTACATCTACTATTTAGACGATTCATCTTCACCTATGTGAGGTCATCCATGGTCCAATTGTGGACAAGAAAATCACAAATCAATTAAATAATTTTTGACTTTTAAAGCTCATTCAGACGTATATCGATATCATACATCGATATATGCATATATAACCTTTATATACAAATCCAAATAATTATTCACAACACCTAAAACATTAAATAAAATTAACACTTTTAAATATTAATTAATTTAATCAATTATAACACTCTATAAAATAATTAAAATGTGTGGTTTTTGGAGAATTCACAAATACGGTTGTGGGGCTCAAAAGTGTGAAATCGATCGGTAATTAATATAGAACAATTCAAGTGTTGACATTTACATGTCACCTTAGCTAGTCGTGTAAAAGTTTGGTCGAAGTCAACACTTACGGGCCCTTTCTATAAAATCATATCTTAATTTTTAACATCCCCCCTTTTTGTATGTTTTAAATCGACGATAAAACACATACGTCAGACTCAAACCATACAGAAGAGCGGATTGTTATTAGGGTAAATAAGAACACAGAGAAAGAAATAAAACAAAACAGAATCTCACAGCGGAATGACAAAATATAATAATCAAATAACAGTTCATGAAGCTGTTTTACAAAATATTTGATTATACTTATACAACACAGAATCAGAGTACACATACCAGAGAATAATAAATAACAATGCAACGAAACAGTATAAATGTAGTGGAGTGATATAATAAATAATAGTAATGCAATCTCCGTCTTCGTCCTCCAGAAATAAAATCTTCGAATCCTGAAATGCTCAGACAGACCCGAGCGAATTGAAAAGACAAAACACTGGAGTGGGAACTAAAAGATCTTATGTAAGTTAAATCAACGGAAATAAATATGAGTGTAACGGCGTCAGAGATGTAACAACCTGATATTTTCAACCATTCACATCCACACATGCCGGACTTGAATTGCTCAAAATACCGCATTGTAAATAAATTTGGAGCAAATGAAATACAATCACAGACACAGAAATATCAGAATAACTCACAACGGAAATTAGAATACCATAGTAGTTCATAAAGCTACTATAACAAACTCTCAAAACATAATACATAATATCAGTCTGAAAACATATACAATAGAAATCTCGAATACATAGAAGTTTATAAATACCAGAGCTGAAACAGAACAACTGAAATTGAAAGGGAATATATAACTAGACAAGCAGAATCTCCAGCGATTCCTAGCTCCAGAAAAAGAAATCCAAAGCTAAGCTGTAAATACTCAGGCTGACCCGAGCGTAAAGTAAAACACAAAACACTCGAGTTAGGACATTATACTTATATAATGTAAACCAACTCAAGTGAACTGTAGTAGTAATGCACTATAACTTAAAGGATGCTTGGGATCGCTCATCCTCTAAGGATCAGTTAAACCATAAATTAAATACGTCCCGCGGTTAAAATTTCAAAATAGTAATTTATACTTCAAAATCAAATATCATTTCAAAATTCAATATCATTCAAAAATCCATTCCAAAATATCAAAATAACATATCTTTTCAAAACCACATTCATTTTTATTTAAAATACCATTTTAACACACATTTCAAAATAGTTTATATTTCAAAACAAATTACTTCATTTTAAATCATTAAAATGAAGTTATTATATTTAACAATTAAATTATTAAATTTCCAAAATTTAAATCTTTCAAATTTCATTTATTCATTTAAATTTATTAAAATAATGAAAATTCAACTTTCGCAGCATTTAGAAAATGCTACGGAAAGTTACTTTTAAAACAATTCAATTTAACAAAAGACAGCATTTAAAAAAATGTTGTAATAGGTTTACTTTAGTTCAAATAAAATCTTAGTTAATTTCAGCAACTACAGCACTTACAAAGTGCTATAATAGCCATTAATTCAATTTAGCCATTTAGTTCATTTCTATCAACTACAACATTTACAAATGCTGTAATACCCTTTACATTAAAAATAATAACATTTCAAAATGCTGTTAATTAAATTCCAGATATTCAATATAATTTCACAAACAATTAAATTTTTATTTAAAACATTTTAAACTTTTAAAATCATATATTTTCACTTTTAAAACGATCATTTAAATACCTTTATATTTATGATTTTATAAAGTTAAATTTTCATTCAAAAATCAATATTTAATAATAATTCACATATTAAATTCACACATTCAATTTCAATTCTTATGATTAAAGTTTTAACTTAACATCTAAGTTTAAATTTTCAAATATAACTTATTTTTCATCTTATTTACTTAACTTAAAATTCACTTTTAAACAAAATTCACAAATTTCCAATTTAAGTTATATTTCAAAATTCAACTTAAATATTCATTTATTTCACCTTTTAATTTATTCAGAAATCATTAATACTTTATAAAAATCATTTAAATTCATTTTAATTCAAATTTAAATCTATTTATCATATTTCCTACTTAATTTAAATTCTATTTAGAACCAAATCATAATTGCCAAAATAACTTATATTTCTAATTTCCAACTCTACCATTAATTTATTTCACTTATAAATTTTTAGAAAATCAATAACGCTTTATAAAATTATTTTTAATTAAGTTTAAATCAAAATAATATGATATTTATATTTCTAAAATACTTTTAAATTTTTGTAAAAAATATATTTTAACCATGGGTCTGTGTATCATTTTCTAGCCTAGGTAAAGTGACGGATAATATATCATTTCAATCCGTAATTTACAAAGAAAACCCGGGTTCTATCATTTCAAACCCGCAATCCCAAGTAAAAATGAAATAAATAAAAATCGTTCAGGCCTATCATTCCGATAACAATTTTTCTCTATTCTAAAGTCCGTCTGGGTATGTATCATTTCAACCCATAATGATTCTAATCTAAAAGGAACTTGCAGTGTGATAAACTGATATAAATAAACATAATAACATTATATAATAGTAATAGATGGTATAATAGGTAAATAAGCATGGGTGAACATCATATGATCATAACATAACAAATATAGCATGGTGATATGTTTTACAGATTCAATTGTGATCAGTTTACTAGTCGTATAAGTATAAATTTGACTGGTGAGAATTACTCACTTGTATAGCTGGAGATGACAACCAAATGCACAAACAAGGAACTTCAAAGGCACGATAACACGACAATGATTTGAAAGTGGGAGAGCCAAAGCTAATTTCCCTGTTACATATCAAACAAAATAAATACAAATATGAATTTTCAACCAAACTATTTACAAACAATACTTGGAATAAATACACAACTTAAAGCTAACGCTTTTGCACTTGCATTCAACAACATATGCTTCAGCCATGGGCTGGAAAAGCACTGTTATGGGATGGATTTGGAGCAGGTTTGGCTCAGGTTAAGGTCATATAGGTCGGCCATAACAATATATGAAGTAGTAGAGAGCTATGTGTGCATAAACACATAAATTCAAGGCAACTACATGGATTTCAATGCAACAATGGCTTCAGCCATGACATGATCGGGCATGGCCAGGTTTGGGAAGTGTAATAACCCATATTTTGATAATTAAAAATATTAAATTTATAAGGTTTTGGGCTTTAATATTGTCAGAAATTAAAATTTATGATTTATTAAATTGAATCTTATTAGATAAGAAATTTTGACTTTAAGATAAATCTTAAAACAAATAATTTAATGAGATAAAACATAGAATTGGCTAATATTGATTGAATGTAATTGACTACTATACTATGTTAACGTAATTTCAATCAACTTAAATAATAAAGGTTAATAAGGAATATAATAAACGATGTATAAATTGATGCAATCTTATGTTATTAATTACAATTGGGTTTAACATGGAGTATGAAATCAATTATTTTATACGTAAATTTATTAACCTTTGTTTGTAAACAATAAGTTAATAGATATGGATTATTAACGTATAACCATTGTTTTATTTATTTTCTTATTATTAAATCCGTTAGAAATTTATTTGGTAATTAATGGAGAATTAATGTAATTGAAATATTATAATTGATATAACAAGAAACGTTAACTGTTGAGTGGTGAGTGTAAAACTTATGTTAATCAATTGCATAAGGGAATAGCTGATTTGATAATAAGAATGTAAATCAAAATATGTTTGAAATTTAAATATATAATGAATGGGTTTTATTACATTTGTAATTAAATGTTGGAATTAAATTAGTATATAGATATTGGGTTTAACATAGAAAATTGGATTTCAAAGGAAACAATTGGATTAATTATCTTCCCTGTATTAGGGTATGTTTTGAGATTTAATCATTGTAAGTAATAGTAATTATATCTTGCCATTAATAAGAGATAGAAGTAAATGGTAATTAATTAAATATGTGCAACATATGTTTTGTGTTAAAAATATATTGAGAATTTCATTGAGAAATATTACGTTCAAATTGTAAGCACTTAAATTTGGTACAAATATAACGATTATATGAAATTAATTGATAAAGAAATGATGTGGTTGTACGAAGTATTATTTCTGTGACTCTTTAATGAGATAATATTTAAATATAAGTTGGTCTTAAAGAGGGAGGTGTTAATTATAAATGAATGTGTAATAAAAAGAAATATGTTTTGATAAAAAGAAAAGAAAAGAATGGTTTCTTGATAAGAATATTCTTATCAAATAAAGTGATTATTTCATCTATGAATGTTAATTTAATTTCATTAAAACAAAGAATTGGATTTTTTTGTATGTTTCTAGTTGGAATATTTGATTATCTAAATATTCCTTAATTTGAATTTAATTAAAAAATATATATACAATAATAAAATGGTAAGAAAACAACTTGAAGGTTTGGTTAAGTTTTTGATTCGGAATAGTTAGCATATTAACATAGGAGATTTATTCCGTTTCAAATTTGACTTTGGGGTCTCAGTTCATCTTTTAATGTGTGGGGTGGCGGTCCTCATTATGTTAATTGTAATGTTTAATTTTATTTACTATTTACTAAATAAAAATACATATACATGTGTAAATTTGAGCGTATTAGAGTTAATAAAATATGTTAAAATGAATTGTTTTTTTAGTATATTTGATTTGTGATTTCTATGTACGGACTACATTCTCAAATTTAAATCTGTCGCTTTCATTTATTTTATTTTATTACTACTTTCTTTCATTAAATACATGCCTCTTTTGGTCTTCCAGTAAGTTTTATTTATTTACACGTGAGCCTTGCCTTGAAATATTTCATTTGTGAATGTAGATTTAATTTCATTAGAGTAAAGAATAGAATGATTTGTTAAAAAAAAGGAAATATACATTTATTTGAACGCTGTTTTAGCATACATATTGATTTCAAGAATAGTAATATAATTTAAGTAAGTTATTTATTACGTTGGTGCAAAACAACAAATTTATAAACATGTTTAAATGACTTAAGGAAACAATTATCCTATTTCTCGCCATTTTGGTTTATCTATTTTGAAATTTAATTTTGTTATTAATTGCAATTAATGTAATGGAAAGATTTCGATTAAAAGGAAAGAAAACTTTGATTGCAATTAATAGATTTAATAAAAGAAACGTACATTTTGTGTTAAACAGAAATGGTGCTTTAATGGAAATAAAAGAATTGAACGTTCTCATTTTTAAGGTAGGTATAATTTTATTAATTGTGCGTAGATAAAAATTTGTATGTGTACAGATTGAGTATTATTTGAGTGAAAGAAATTAATTTGGTTACGTTTCGAAAGAAATTGAATTTCAAAATGTGTATGTGGTCCCTTTATTTCTTTTTATTTATTGCATGTACGTTTTAAAATAGTTACCTCATTATTAAAACTTGGTCCGTTCATTTCTCCTTCGGTTTAATACCTAATCCTAAGTTTTTAGGCTATATTTAATTCTTTCCATCTCATTTTTTGTTATAAATTTTTTTATTTTCCTTTGGTTTGCAAATTTTCTCATTCCTACGTACATTTCCTTATGCAGTATCAATGCCTAAGGCATTTAAAACTAAATGTGCATTTTTTCCCTCCATCTTTATTTCCTTTTTATTAAATAATCTATAATTTTATTTCTTCATTTTCATTTTATTTCTTCTATCACCTCATATTCATTTAGTTCACATCTTTCAATACTACGTTTTAGGGCTGTTCATATTTTACTTTATTTCAATTCTTAGTTTGTTTATATATACCATATTAGCTTTTCATTCGTTTCCATCTTCATTCCTTTAGTCATATTTCATTTTCTAATCTCATCTTCTATAGCTTCATTTTCCAAATAAAACTTTCATCTCATTTTTTCTCTCTTCACCTTCCTCCTTCCGTTTTCATTTTTTCTTCTTTAAATCTCCTTCTTTTTTTTTCATTCTTTGTCTTTTTGTTTCTTCTTCTTCAAATCTTCTTCTTTTTGAAAGCTTCCTTTCAATTCTTCATCTTATTTAATTTTTCTTCTTCTTTTTCAAACATTCTTCTTTTTTCCAAATCTTTTTCTTTAAATCCAGATCTATAACAACTTCTCTATCTCTTCCAAAACATTCTAAAAAAAAGATTAAGATAGAAGGAAACAACTCAAAAGAAGGAAGTAGTAGCGGATCCAAATCCGACTAGAAAAGGGAAATCCAGAAGGTGAGTGTTTAAACTCACTCACGAAATACTAAAATTTTATTGTAAGTTAAACCAGGTCATATAGTGATAAATTTTTTATTGTTGGTTTGGAATATTTATTAATATTTAATTTGAATAGCTAAATTCCAATATGTGACGACTAATAATTACTGTGACATATTATTGAATTGGTTGATTTGTTGAATTAATTGATTTGAATGTTGATTGTATGTTGTGATGGATGCTATTGTGATTGAATGTATATTTGTTCATTTATTTGATATATCTTTGTTATCACCCTATAGTTTATTGTAATTATTTAAATTTTATATTGATTATTTGCACACTGAATAAGGATGTAAAACCCATGAATTTCAAGTATTTACATCAAAGAAAAAATATTATGTTTAGATTTACTATTTGAACCATAAAAATGATTTTGGGAAGTAAACCGTCGTTACCTTACTTGAAAGTTTTCAAAATTAAATTTTGAAACATTGGGAAGTTTTCAAAAAAAAGTGAATATTGAAACTTTGGAACATTTTTATAAATCAAATCTCTAAAACTATGAAATTTAACTGGGCATTATTCTGTCAATTTGTAATTTACTAGAATGGGTCTATTGTGAAATCCATTTTATTTTGAATGTGGAAGCAATAACATTTCCAAAAATTTGAACCTTCTAAATGTAGTTATTTGCATTCCTTATTTCATATACTTTTGATTTAATTTGCATAAGAATTTTTGTTCTGACTCGAGTATATTATTTTCCTTTATGCTCGGGTCAGCCTGAGTTTTTCAGCATTGAAGACTATTTCTGGTGGATGAAGATTCAGTATATTATTGCTATTTATTATTCCACTATATTCTGTGTTCCGCTGCATTATTTGGTTATTTATGATATATGTATAACTCTGATTTGAATTTGTAAAAGTGTAATGACATGTTATTTGTAAAACAGCTTCATGAACTGTTTATTTGATTATTATATTTTGTCGTTACGCTGCGAGATTCTGTATTTTGTTTTTCTTTCCTTTTTCTTTTTTTTCTTATTTACCCCATTAACAATCCTCCCTTTTGAATGGTTTGATTCTGACATGTGTGTTTATTGTCGATTTGAACTATCCAAAAAGGTGGCCTGTTACAGTTGGTATCAGAGCTTTGGTTTAGACATACCTTAGCCTGTTGGGGTTAACTCATTAGAGATATGGTAGTAATACCTTAGAATAAGTTTTCTGAGTGTATATACGAGAGCGCATATTTGTTAGTGTTTTAAAAATGTTTTATATAAATTTTGAAATGAAATTATTTTTCCTAATATTATATGATATATATAAAGGAATAAATTTTTAGGACTAATATATTTATTTGTAATGTGTTTGATTTATGAAATGGTAATATTTAACTATTATCATTTTTGTTGACATATTGTATTTAATCCAATTATAAACATTGGTTAATTATTGTAGATTGAATTAATGGACTAAACACTACTTTAATAATGGTGTATTAAAGAGAATAAAATAAATAATTAGGATATTTGTTTATGAAATTGAAATGTTGATGTGAATTTTGTTGTTTGTTGACATGTAGTTTCATCTATTGGAAAAAATGGAATATTTGGATATTTTGGATAATCGAAACCTTTTTGTATTAATATAAGAGTGAAACTTGATAATTAGGTTGAATTGATAACCTTAATTTGAAAGAAAGTAAAATAAGGTTTAATTTGTTATATCTATGTTTAGTAAATGAATAGAATTGGGGTATACATTCTTAACATGTAATGTAATAATATACAAGTGTGAACTTTAAGCCTTGGGATGTTTAAATTCAAATTGTGATTAAGGAAATGTTGTAAATGAGATTAAATTGGAAAAATATGTTTACAAACTTAATTAACATTTATGAAACATGTCATAAATAAATTTAAAGGTAAAGATGAAACTAAATGGAATAAGCAATATGAATTAAAAGTGAAATAATTACAAATAAAGCCATGACTTGTAAATTGTTATGAAATAAATAGATGTTGCAATAAATGGTTATAAATAAAGTTGTGATAACTTTAAACTGAACAATATCTTAGAAAAAGGAATTAAGTTTTATAAATTGGTCGTAAAGAAATTCCTTATGAAATGATTTGCAAATAAATTAGTTTTAAATGAGAAATATTACATGTGAAATGAATGTAATTTAAATTAAAGAGAAATATAATCAATATTATGAGAATGGATATATTAATGTTTATATTAAATGGAGAAATTTTATGAAACAAATATTAAAGTATGAAGTGATATTTGTGTTAATCGATGAGATTAAAAATGATTTATAACTGAAGGGTTAAATTTGAAATTCGAAAATTGAATTCCGGTATTTTGTAATTAGTTTAAGATTTTGGAAATATATATAATAATAATACAATTTAGTAGGATTTTCCAAATAAGAAATGTTTCAAATGAGTTCAAATGAATTCCAATGATTTCAAATAAATCTCAATGAAGTTTTCAAGAAATTAGAAGTCCAGAACTCACTTATGTCGTTGGAAAATAATTTCGGTGATGAATGCACGCATCATCGACATTGATTTTCGAGTCTCAGAGTGGAGGAGAGGCCACTTTAGTAGCTTTGCTATGCGAGTGATTTTATGAAACCAATTTTGATTTCCAATTCCGAAGTATGATTTGATATTCGAAAGTGTAACGACCCGATATTTTGGACTATTCGCATCCGCACATGTCGGACTTGAATAATTCAAAATACCGAATTGTTAATTTAAATTTGGCAAAACTGAGATATACAGTAAATAAATAGTCACAGAATCACAGACACAGAGTAATAATATGCAGCGGAAATAAAAGAGATGTAGTTCATGAAGCTACTATATAAATATATAAGATACATCAGAGTTTACAACAAAAGAGTAATACGATACATCAAATACAAATCAGAATACATCACTGGAATCATCGAATACTGAAAGTAGAATAGATGGCTGGATCTTCAAGCAAAGCTCCAACTCCAAAGGTGAGCCTCGAATACTGGTACACTCAGTCTGACTCGAGCGTAAAGCAAAACACAAGACACTCGAGTCAGGATTAATATTCTTATATCAATAAATCCAACTCAAGTGAAATAGCAATCGAAAAACAAGTAACTCAAAGGATGTTTGGAATAACCATCCTCTAAGGATCCGCTAAACTATCTACTAGGTAGTAATGTACGCTAAGTAGGTAATGTCTATCAGTAATATAAAATATTAAAATAGCGTTAAGGCGTTACCATAATCCCCCTTAACACATTTTATATTCCCAAAAGCATATACAAGACCGTAGTTTCTCCAAAACCGGAAGTCACCAGAGGGCAATCCATATACTCAAGGTACAAATCAAACGTAGTGGTCGCGAATAGGATAATCAGTATGACAAGGTACATGAGGCGATACCAACTAGGATACTAGTAGTTGCGTGATCCGGACTGATGTTGAGCATAGCCAGCAGCTACCTCAACACCGCGAAACAACACTCCCAAATCGAGGGGTGCATCCAAATCGAATCACAAAAGTAATAGATATGGTATCGAAGAAGTGTGTCCGCTAGAGGTGGCGAACCTCAATGGCCCGGCGCGGCTCCTGTTTTAGTCATGTCAGGGGTCATCCAATATCGTTCTCTTTCTTCAGTCAACGCGTTCACCAAACCATCCACTTCATTCTGGATCAACACTCCACGTATAATAGTTATTAAAGTGGTATTCGGTATCGACAGAGAGTATGTCCATATCCGATCCCGGTCTCTTTAATAACTACGTATTATTACACCGATTGGTCATTTAATATATTTCAAAACAATCAATCACATTCAATTTCAATTAGACTTCATAAACTATCATTTCATTTGTCTTTCAAAAATCAATTTCCAAAATCTACGTTTCAAAACTTCCAAATTACCATTTCAAAATCTTATAATTCAATTTCAAATTTTATTTAAACAATTCAAATATTGATTCAAGTTCGCACAAGAGTTTCATTCCGAAATTATTTAAATTAATTAAATTTAACATTCAAATCAATTCAAATTTATTTATCGGTTTTATTCAATATTCGTTAGTTAATTTAACATCCAAAACAATTCCTTTCACTTTCCAAGTCATTAAATCAATCACATAAGTTTAACCCCATTATATCAACTTACAAATTTAATTTAATTAAATTTGTCAAATCAAATTTCTTAAATTACAATTCTTATATTAATTTCAATAAAACACATTTATTTCTTGTTAAGAAATTCAATTTCACTTATTCTTTACATAGTTACAAATTTCAAAACTCAATGAATAAAGAAACTAAATTTCATATATTCGAGAAATCAAATTTCACTTTTAACTTACTTAAATAATTTTTTTCAAAACTTAATAAATAAAGAAACCCAATTTCATTTATTAACGAGGTTCAAATTTACTTATTCAAAAGTTCAATTTCTCTTATCAAAGAATTCAATTTTTATTCCATTTCCAAATAATTCAATCTTATTCAATTATTAAATAAATTTCAATCTTAATTATTAATAATTCAAACTTAATTATTTAGTCATTTCAAACTTAATTCAATGGATAATTCCAAATTTAATTGTTAAATAGTTCAATTCAAAACAACGTTCTTTCATCAGTTATTACATTAATATTTCGTTTCAGACTTCAATATTAGCATTTTCCTTTCATCAAATTTACGTTCCAATTTAATTTCAAAACCTTATTATTCAAATAATATCTTTATTTTATTTCAAAACAAATTATTGACAAATCGGGTTTTATTAAATTTTCTATCCTAAGTCAAGTTCATTTGGGTATTTATCATTTCAACCCGATTCCATTTCGATTCAAAAATCAAAGCATAGCAAAGGGAACTTGCAGTGTGATAACAGGGATGGTGTTAAAGTAAATAAACAAGCAATAGCAACAATCAATAACAATACAATAATCAATTCAAATAATCCCGAAATAATCGTATTAATTCGCATTGTTGTTTGTGCGAATTAATATAATTATCTCTAGAATCTACACTATCATTTCATGTAGATTAAAGATTATTACATTACGGTTTTTCACTTGTCGTTCAATTTCAAATTTAATACTACAACAATTAATCCAATATACGTTCAAGGTTCAAAGTGTAATTTATCCAATTCTACGTGTCAATTAATTTATATTAAAGGGGTCATATTATACGAATTTAACTAATCAAATTCATCACATATCAATTTCAAATTGTTAACTATCCTACGTCAAATTCAACTTATTTATCACTTACTACATTAACAATTTAACGTCCAATTGCAACATCAAACGATCAATCATTTATCAACCAAACTGGATTATCATCGATTAATAACGGATAATGGTGTCAGATGTCACAGGTGAACTGATACAGGTAATAACATATATTTAACAGTGTAAATAACTAGCAGCAGCATATTTCAATTGTCGTTTCAATTGAAATCAAATTTAATAAATAAAAGAATATTAATCGTGAGTGATTGCTCACCTTTCGAGGCTAGAAGAATTTGACGACTCGACAAGATACGAATTGGATTAGATCTAGACCATCGAACAATCCAAACAACAACTCAATGCAAAGCAAGCAGAAAGCGAATTTGACGGACAAAGCTGATAGTTAGGAATCGATGAGAAAATCAACCAGTTTGATATAAACAGAGAATAAATATTTTATATTTATTACGTAAATTTCCTTACAATCCATATTTTAATTTAAGACAGATATTCAAATAAAATATTCACATAGTCTAAAAATGATATTAAAATTAAAACACATATTAAAACAAAACATCATCATATTATATTGAAAAATAAATACTTAATACATAAATAAGCTTATACATACTTATAAAATAAACAACTTATATAAGCTATCAAATCAAATAACTCATACACTGCATAAAATGATATAAAACTTAATATATATATATATATATATATATATATATATATATATATATATAACAACATACGACTCATGACTAGGAAGCAAAATATGAACTTAGAATGCAAAGTCTTATAGGCGATATACATTAGCTGAAATATTTTTATATATCTAAAACTAAAACTCATCTAATAATACATTTATTTACAGAATTTATACAGCCGTAACAACCTACATAAACATATAAAAAACTAAGTATATCATACTATTTATAATTTAAACTACATAAGTACTTCCCAGACATATTTCAAAAAAAAAAAAAAAAAAAAAAAAAACAAACAAACAAACCACGCATGCCAAACTCTACTTTACACGAAATCACATACATATAGCATTCTGGACCTAAGTATATATACCAGTTTAAATATTTACACATGATCATATTCATACTAATACACTATATATAACTATATATGTTCACAGTAAAACAACAAAACTTATATAACTACTTTATACAGACTTATATATATAACAGCATGCTACCTATATGACATATTATATATTAAAATAAGTATGCTTGAATAGATATAACAGATGGGCCACCACTGACATCTACTAACATATATATGAATATATATATTACTAACAAAAGTACATGTGCAGGCTGTCCAATATCTTACATTAATATATAAAATATGAAGGCTTGAGACAAATTTGTACCCAACTTGTATACGTTTCAAAGGCAACAGATTGTATATGACTAATGTAAAGATGACACATTACATGCCAACAGACCTTATATATAAACCGCTACTTATATACACAACAACATAATATATTTATATATATAAAATTTAAAATCAATATTTACTAAACAAGTATATTACTTTCACATATCATATATATACACAAATAAGAGGCTACAATAGGAAAAATATTTCTCCTAGATGTTTTCTTAAACTTGATATTCAAAAAGCTTTTGACACAATTAGATGGGAGGCTATTATATCCATTATGTCCAGATTGAATTTCCCCCTCCCTTTTCTAGCTTGGATACATACTTGTATTTCCACTGTCAAAATTTCTTTATCTTTAAATGGTGAATGCTTTGGATATTTCAAATCTGGGAAAGGCATTAGACAAGGGGATCCCATCTCCTCCTCTATTTTTGTCATTGTTATGGAAGTGCTAACTCAACTTTTGTGTAAGGATAACATTAGCAATAATATTGATTACCATCCTAAATGCAAAGTTCATAAAATCTCCTCCTTAATGTTTGCTGATGATCTTCTCCTTTTCACTAAGCCTAACATCAAATCTATAGCTAATACTCTTGCTACATTGGATAATTTCAAAGCTATGACTGGTTTACAAATTAATAAAAGCAAATCTCATATAAGTATAGCTGGTGTGAATGATACTTTAATCACTAACATTCTTCAACTCTCTGGTCTGCAAATTATGGATATGAATGCTACCTATTTAGGTGTCCCTTTATGTAAATCTAGAATAAGTATTACTCAGTGTCTCCCTATGTTCGAAAAAATAACTCAAAAACTTAATTTTATGAACACTTCTAAAATATCTCAAGCTGGTAGGCTATTGATCATCAAAAGCATTGCCACAGCCATGTGCACATATTATTTTCGATTATTTATCATACCTACTAAACTTATTAACATGCTTAACCGTGCTTTTAATCACTTTATTTGGCATGGGAATATTTACTCGAACAAACTTATTCCTATTGCTTATAAAAAGATTATTACACCTTATAAAATGGGTGGTCTTGGTATTATCAATCTCAAAATATGGAATATTGCTGCTAACTCAAAACATATCAATAATCTTCTTACTGACAAGTATGGTCTTTGGGCTAACTGGAATAGGCACTATAATCTCAAAAATAACAACTTCTGGACCATGACTATTGATAACAATGCTAGTTATCATTGGAAAAAAATTCTAAAGCATAGGCAGCAATTATTACCTATGGTTCAATGTGATAAAAACAATTCCTTTTGGTTCTCGCCTTGGTGCTCCTCTGGTATGATTCTATCTACTCTTGTTGACTATAATCTGATCTCTAATTCTGGTATCCCTCTGCATGCTACTGCTAATGATTATATTTCTGATGATGGTATTCATTTGCCCCATGTTTCCTCGTCCTCTCTGATTTCTGTTTGGAGTATTATCAGAGATAATTTCACTAATCATAAGATAGAAGGCCTTGCTTGGTGTAATACCCCCCACTGCATCTCTAATGTCTACAATTCAATCATATGCAGTACTTCCAATGCTTACTTTGCCTGGCACTCAAGAATCTGGCATTCGGGATCATTACCAAAGCATAACTTACTTCTCTGGAAATGTCTCAACAATGCCCTGCATACGCAAGACAATCTTGTGAGGAGGAATTTCATCAATCACTCTAATTGCATTCTTTGCAACCGTGCTCATGAGAACGTTGGCCATCTCCTTTTCAATTGTCTCTTCTCCTTTCACCTATGGCGACGTACTTTATTACATTTAAATGAACAGCCTCCTGTTCGTGACTTCAAGATTGAATGGATACGTATCTTCAAAGCTACTCGATGGAAATCGCCTTCTTCCATTCGCCTTCTCAAACACCTAAAGATAACGGTCGCTGCCATATGGGAGGAGAGGAATAATAGAAGATTTGCCAATAAATACTCTTCCCTATCTACTGTGCTTGGAAATATTATTCGGTGATGCATCTGTTTTGTTGTCTTGCAGTTTGCTTTTGTTTTGACTTTGTATTTACCCTTTTGCTTAAGCTTCTCTAAGCTTTGTATCCTTTTTCTTTTTTATTTCAATAAATGTGGACTGTCCACTCTAAAAACAGGCTGGCTTTGCCAAAAAAGACGTATTTACATTATTAAGCAAAGAGGACTTACGACTGTTCTAGGCGGAGGATGGGAGTACCAGGCAGCGAACGCTGTAGCTAGGGCGGAAGTGATAGTGGAAGGGAGGCGAGTGTTGGACGTGGATTTGTATCGAGCTGTCGATGCTCGGTGGTGCGGATTTTGTCAGGGCGGAGGCGAAGATGGTCCGCGTACCGGCTGCCGTGGCCGTGCTGAGGTGAGCGGCATGGTGGAGGGCGGAGCTCGGGGATGGACGGTAAGGCCGAGGTTGGCTTTGGGCTCGGCAAATTGCATTTGCGGTGGAGAAGACATGTGGCTGCGACAGTGCTTGATGTGGTGGATCGGCGATGCTTCTTGGTGGAGATGGAGACAGTGGCCGATGGTTTCAGGTGAGATGGGGAGGTTGTCGGCGGGCTGACATGGAAGATGGGAAGGGACGCGGACACGTGGCCATAGGCGGGTAGAGGATGGAGATCGGTGGTCAAAGGGGAGGCCGTGCGTGGTAATGGCAGTGGAGGGTGGCTTGCGTTTGTTGGCCGATGTGTTTGTTTGTTGTTGTTTTTTTTTCTTGAGGTCATGGCTTTTGAGGAAAGAGGATGCAGAATAATATTTGAAAAAGGAGAGGAAGATGAGTTCAAAAGGTGAACAGCTGGCTACGGCTAGAACGTACAGGCTATTTAATATATACTATACATATAAATTTTCTTCACAGAGGTACGAACCGGAAGCAAGGTGAAATGTTACAATAATAAATACAAAATTAAATGAAATGTCAAATAACAGCTGTCACTTCAAAATATAATAAATGCAGCGGGATAGACCGTTGGGCAATTGAATGGGCAGAGTAATTAATGCAGGCAGAGGGCAGCAGATAGGTTTAGAGTCCCATGCCAATGCAATGATTCATCTGTAAATGTGACGACTGTTCTGTTTCTGAAGGGTCAAGGCTTCTAGAATTATGAACGTTGGAAAGTTGGATACCGGTTTGTGCTGCGTGACGGACCAGTTTGTACTCCTTTAATAATTATAATTTGCAACGCCGAACTCCGATTGACACAAATAAATATACCGTTTTGATCGGTGCGACGAGACGATCAAAACGGTATACATATATCAGTGATTCGATTGAATTATAAAAATTCGAAATTTTCTACTAAAGGAAAATGCAGTAAAACGTCGGAAAAATAAGAACGACGGAGCTAAAGAAGTCCGAATTTGGAAAAACGAAAACTGACGTCTTGCTCAGAAGACGGTTTAGAATTTTTCTATGTAAAAATATTTAGGTTTCGAAAACGGTTTATTTTCATTGATTACTAACTGATTTAGATTGAAGTAAATTTACGCACGAAATGAACTTTCATATTTTCGAACGAAAATTTACCAGTTGCTATGTTTAATTAGACGCACTTCAAATATGAAGTTTGAATAGCATCGGAATTTGTTTGTGAAAATTCGAAATTCTACACTAAATAAGCGATTTTAAAATTTTTAACTGGGTCTGAATTTCAGGGTCGTTACATTCTCCCCCACTCAAAACTTTTCGTCCCCGAAAAGGAAGGAGGTAGGAGAATAGAAACAACCAGAAGAAATAGACTTGAATTACAAAATAAACAATTAATTTAAACCATAGAAATTTCAATTTAAGTTAATTTATATTTAACAATTTAACTTTAAATTCAAGATTTTCATAAAATTGATTTGATTTCACATATATTAATGTTAGGTACAAAAGATTCCTTTCAAATGAAATTTAATTTAAATTCAATTAATTCAAGATATTCTCTTAAGTTGATTTAATTCAATTTATTAACTTTCAACCCAAAATTTTCTTCTATTAATCATACCTATTATTTATCTAACTTATTATTCTATTTATCTCATAAACATTTATAATTAGAATTTAAGTGCATAACATTTATTATACGCACTTACATTTTATTTATAAAGACAATTTATATTATATATTATCCAATTTTCTTAAATTAACAACTTCAAAGATCATAAATTTGAGGTCATTTATTATAATCAAACCTTCTTTGACCCAATTAATTCTTCTTTATTCCAAATTATTATTAAATTTATTCTACTTAATATATTAAATTTAAGTGAATACTTAATATATCCTATCACATATATATTAAGTATATTTATATTTATTATAACTACTCAAATTTTATTTAAAAATTTCTTTGATATGATTTTCTACTGTATAATATTCAATCACATAATTAACTTTTGAAAATTTAGGTAAGTTATATATAATGCAATTGGGTATTATCCAAGTAAGAATTTTTAATTCAATTTATTTCACATTTAACTACTCATTCAAAACCTGGCTTCAATTATAATTGAAAATCGTCCTTTAGCAAATTTTAAGAATTTATTTCCGATTAGCTTCAACAAATTAGAGATAAAATAAATATATATATTCATAATATATCAAATCAAATTCAAATCTTCAGTATATATTATAAATCAAGTCATGTTTCAAAAACTTTTTTTTTTTTTAAACAAATCGTAGCAAAGCTACAGAATAGTCTCTCCACTTCGAAACTCGAAAATGAATGTCGATGATGCGGCCGTCATCACCGAAATTATTTTCCAGCGACAAAGAGAAGAGCATTGATTTAAACATCTAAATTGTTTTTGAAAAGATTTCTATTCGAAAATACTTTAAGCAATATACCTTTTAAAACTTTAAAGCCAAGTTTGAAATCACTGGAAATTAAATTTTCAAATTCTAATTTAAATCCATTTGAATTCCAAATCAAAATATAACCAAGCTTTATACATTTATTTATTTATTTTATGAAATAGTCAATTATTTATAAAATAATAAATGAAAATTAAATTTTCACATTTCGGACAACAGGTTCATTAACATTTTAATTTCAGAAAAATTTGTACTTATATAATATAATCATACAAAACTATTTTCTTGCCAAAATCGAAAACAATATTATGTCTGTTTGCTTTATTCAAGTGTTTTGGAAATCCTATCGATAGCGTTGATCAGACGAAGCGATCGAAAACCCAAATCAACATCAACAACTCAAACAACACAATATATGTAAAACATTTTAATATTAATTTTCAAAGACACTTCCTCGCTTGACGATACAAGGATGGATTTCAAAATAAGAATAGATATTCAAATTTGATGGTAATCAAATCAAAGAGAATTTTGATTCGATATTAAGTTTGAAACTAAGATAGATAATTAAATAACAAAATAGGAAGCCTGATAAGTTTATATATATATCGCGGGCAACCTTAACCGGATTGACCGTGGCTTAAAGAATAAGATCGATGCAGAATTCCGAGGTAAATCAACATTCGATCTCAAGAAATAGAATTCAGGTATTGCAGGAGATAGATAGCATCGTAAACCGAGGATACAGAAATCTCCGGTAAATCAATGCCTACTGTAAAGGAGTTTCACCCCTTTACAAATCATTCGAAGTTTGGCGAGACCACTGGTTCATTATAAAGATCATTCGAAATGGAGTTATGTGATACTCCGGAATTGAAAGAAGACGAATAGTGAGGGACACGGATGAATTTCGAAACCGAGGGAACGTTCCAAAATTCAAAGGGAATGAGTCAAAGAGAAGAGATTGAAACTCGAATGAGAGTGATTCTGTAAATACATTTACCCTATATGCTAAGTTCTGCCTAGAGCTACCAAAAGCTCTGATACCAAGTGTAACGACCCGATATTTTGGACTATTCGCATCCGCACATGTCGGACTTGAATAATTCAAAATACCGAATTGTTAATTTAAATTTGGCAAAACTGAGATATACAGTAAATAAATAGTCACAGAATCACAGACACAGAGTAATAATATGCAGCGGAAATAAAAGAAATGTAGTTCATGAAGCTACTATATAAATATATAAGATACATCAGAGTTTACAACAAAAGAGTAATACGATACATCAAATACAAATCAGAATACATCACTGGAATCATCGAATACTGAAAGTAGAATAGATGGCTGGATCTTCAAGCAAAGCTCCAACTCCAAAGGTGAGCCTCGAATACTGGTACACTCAGTCTGACTCGAGCGTAAAGCAAAACACAAGACACTCGAGTCAGGATTAATATTCTTATATCAATAAATCCAACTCAAGTGAAATAGCAATCGAAAAACAAGTAACTCAAAGGATGTTTGGAATAACCATCCTCTAAGGATCCGCTAAACTATCTACTAGGTAGTAATGTACGCTAAGTAGGTAATGTCTATCAGTAATATAAAATATTAAAATAGCGTTAAGGCGTTACCATAATCCCCCTTAACACATTTTATATTCCCAAAAGCATATACAAGACCGTAGTTTCTCCAAAACCGGAAGTCACCAGAGGGCAATCCATATACTCAAGGTACAAATCAAACGTAGTGGTCGCGAATAGGATAATCAGTATGACAAGGTACATGAGGCGATACCAACTAGGATACTAGTAGTTGCGTGATCCGGACTGATGTTGAGCATAGCCAGCAGCTACCTCAACACCGCGAAACAACACTCCCAAATCGAGGGGTGCATCCAAATCGAATCACAAAAGTAATAGATATGGTATCGAAGAAGTGTGTCCGCTAGAGGTGGCGAACCTCAATGGCCCGGCGCGGCTCCTGTTTTAGTCATGTCAGGGGTCATCCAATATCGTTCTCTTTCTTCAGTCAACGCGTTCACCAAACCATCCACTTCATTCTGGATCAACACTCCACGTATAATAGTTATTAAAGTGGTATTCGGTATCGACAGAGAGTATGTCCATATCCGATCCCGGTCTCTTTAATAACTACGTATTATTACACCGATTGGTCATTTAATATATTTCAAAACAATCAATCACATTCAATTTCAATTAGACTTCATAAACTATCATTTCATTTGTCTTTCAAAAATCAATTTCCAAAATCTACGTTTCAAAACTTCCAAATTACCATTTCAAAATCTTATAATTCAATTTCAAATTTTATTTAAACAATTCAAATATTGATTCAAGTTCGCACAAGAGTTTCATTCCGAAATTATTTAAATTAATTAAATTTAACATTCAAATCAATTCAAATTTATTTATCGGTTTTATTCAATATTCGTTAGTTAATTTAACATCCAAAACAATTCCTTTCACTTTCCAAGTCATTAAATCAATCACATAAGTTTAACCCCATTATATCAACTTACAAATTTAATTTAATTAAATTTGTCAAATCAAATTTCTTAAATTACAATTCTTATATTAATTTCAATAAAACACATTTATTTCTTGTTAAGAAATTCAATTTCACTTATTCTTTACATAGTTACAAATTTCAAAACTCAATGAATAAAGAAACTAAATTTCATATATTCGAGAAATCAAATTTCACTTTTAACTTACTTAAATAATTTTTTTCAAAACTTAATAAATAAAGAAACCCAATTTCATTTATTAACGAGGTTCAAATTTACTTATTCAAAAGTTCAATTTCTCTTATCAAAGAATTCAATTTTTATTCCATTTCCAAATAATTCAATCTTATTCAATTATTAAATAAATTTCAATCTTAATTATTAATAATTCAAACTTAATTATTTAGTCATTTCAAACTTAATTCAATGGATAATTCCAAATTTAATTGTTAAATAGTTCAATTCAAAACAACGTTCTTTCATCAGTTATTACATTAATATTTCGTTTCAGACTTCAATATTAGCATTTTCCTTTCATCAAATTTACGTTCCAATTTAATTTCAAAACCTTATTATTCAAATAATATCTTTATTTTATTTCAAAACAAATTATTGACAAATCGGGTTTTATTAAATTTTCTATCCTAAGTCAAGTTCATTTGGGTATTTATCATTTCAACCCGATTCCATTTCGATTCAAAAATCAAAGCATAGCAAAGGGAACTTGCAGTGTGATAACAGGGATGGTGTTAAAGTAAATAAACAAGCAATAGCAACAATCAATAACAATAAAATAATCAATTCAAATAATCCCGAAATAATCGTATTAATTCGCATTGTTGTTTGTGCGAATTAATATAATTATCTCTAGAATCTACACTATCATTTCATGTAGATTAAAGATTATTACATTACGGTTTTTCACTTGTCGTTCAATTTCAAATTTAATACTACAACAATTAATCCAATATACGTTCAAGGTTCAAAGTGTAATTTATCCAATTCTACGTGTCAATTAATTTATATTAAAGGGGTCATATTATACGAATTTAACTAATCAAATTCATCACATATCAATTTCAAATTGTTAACTATCCTACGTCAAATTCAACTTATTTATCACTTACTACATTAACAATTTAACGTCCAATTGCAACATCAAACGATCAATCATTTATCAACCAAACTGGATTATCATCGATTAATAACGGATAATGGTGTCAGATGTCACAGGTGAACTGATACAGGTAATAACATATATTTAACAGTGTAAATAACTAGCAGCAGCATATTTCAATTGTCGTTTCAATTGAAATCAAATTTAATAAATAAAAGAATATTAATCGTGAGTGATTGCTCACCTTTCGAGGCTAGAAGAATTTGACGACTCGACAAGATACGAATTGGATTAGATCTAGACCATCGAACAATCCAAACAACAACTCAATGCAAAGCAAGCAGAAAGCGAATTTGACGGACAAAGCTGATAGTTAGGAATCGATGAGAAAATCAACCAGTTTGATATAAACAGAGAATAAATATTTTATATTTATTACGTAAATTTCCTTACAATCCATATTTTAATTTAAGACAGATATTCAAATAAAATATTCACATAGTCTAAAAATGATATTAAAATTAAAACACATATTAAAACAAAACATCATCATATTATATTGAAAAATAAATACTTAATACATAAATAAGCTTATACATACTTATAAAATAAACAACTTATATAAGCTATCAAATCAAATAACTCATACACTGCATAAAATGATATAAAACTTAATATATATATATATATATATATATATATATATATATATATAACAACATACGACTCATGACTAGGAAGCAAAATATGAACTTAGAATGCAAAGTCTTATAGGCGATATACATTAGCTGAAATATTTTTATATATCTAAAACTAAAACTCATCTAATAATACATTTATTTACAGAATTTATACAGCCGTAACAACCTACATAAACATATAAAAAACTAAGTATATCATACTATTTATAATTTAAACTACATAAGTACTTCCCAGACATATTTCAAAAAAAAAAAAAAAAAAAAAAAAAAACAAACAAACAAACCACGCATGCCAAACTCTACTTTACACGAAATCACATACATATAGCATTCTGGACCTAAGTATATATACCAGTTTAAATATTTACACATGATCATATTCATACTAATACACTATATATAACTATATATGTTCACAGTAAAACAACAAAACTTATATAACTACTTTATACAGACTTATATATATAACAGCATGCTACCTATATGACATATTATATATTAAAATAAGTATGCTTGAATAGATATAACAGATGGGCCACCACTGACATCTACTAACATATATATGAATATATATATTACTAACAAAAGTACATGTGCAGGCTGTCCAATATCTTACATTAATATATAAAATATGAAGGCTTGAGACAAATTTGTACCCAACTTGTATACGTTTCAAAGGCAACAGATTGTATATGACTAATGTAAAGATGACACATTACATGCCAACAGACCTTATATATAAACCGCTACTTATATACACAACAACATAATATATTTATATATATAAAATTTAAAATCAATATTTACTAAACAAGTATATTACTTTCACATATCATATATATACACAAATAAGACGTATTTACATTATTAAGCAAAGAGGACTTACGACTGTTCTAGGCGGAGGATGGGAGTACCAGGCAGCGAACGCTGTAGCTAGGGCGGAAGTGATAGTGGAAGGGAGGCGAGTGTTGGACGTGGATTTGTATCGAGCTGTCGATGCTCGGTGGTGCGGATTTTGTCAGGGCGGAGGCGAAGATGGTCCGCGTACCGGCTGCCGTGGCCGTGCTGAGGTGAGCGGCATGGTGGAGGGCGGAGCTCGGGGATGGACGGTAAGGCCGAGGTTGGCTTTGGGCTCGGCAAATTGCATTTGCGGTGGAGAAGACATGTGGCTGCGACAGTGCTTGATGTGGTGGATCGGCGATGCTTCTTGGTGGAGATGGAGACAGTGGCCGATGGTTTCAGGTGAGAGGGGGAGGTTATCGGCGGGCTGACATGGAAGATGGGAAGGGACGCGGACACGTGGCCATAGGCGGGTAGAGGATGGAGATCGGTGGTCAAAGGGGAGGCCGTGCGTGGTAATGGCAGTGGAGGGTGGCTTGCGTTTGTTGGCCGATGTGTTTGTTTGTTGTTGTTTTTTTTTCTTGAGGTCATGGCTTTTGAGGAAAGAGGATGCAGAATAATATTTGAAAAAGGAGAGGAAGATGAGTTCAAAAGGTGAACAGCTGGCTACGGCTAGAACGTACAGGCTATTTAATATATACTATACATATAAATTTTCTTCACAGAGGTACGAACCGAAAGCAAGGTGAAATGTTACAATAATAAATACAAAATTAAATGAAATGTCAAATAACAGCTGTCACTTCAAAATATAATAAATGCAGCGGGATAGACCGTTGGGCAATTGAATGGGCAGAGTAATTAATGCAGGCAGAGGGCAGCAGATAGGTTTAGAGTCCCATGCCAATGCAATGATTCATCTGTAAATGTGATGACTGTTCTGTTTCTGAAGGGTCAAGGCTTCTAGAATTATGAACGTTGGAAAGTTGGATACCGGTTTGTGCTGCGTGACGGACCAGTTTGTACTCCTTTAATAATTATAATTTGCAACGCCGAACTCCGATTGACACAAATAAATATACCGTTTTGATCGGTGCGACGAGACGATCAAAACGGTATACATATATCAGTGATTCGATTGAATTATAAAAATTCGAAATTTTCTACTAAAGGAAAATGCAGTAAAACGTCGGAAAAATAAGAACGACGGAGCTAAAGAAGTCCGAATTTGGAAAAACGAAAACTGACGTCTTGCTCAGAAGACGGTTTAGAATTTTTCTATGTAAAAATATTTAGGTTTCGAAAACGGTTTATTTTCATTGATTACTAACTGATTTAGATTGAAGTAAATTTACGCACGAAATGAACTTTCATATTTTCGAACGAAAATTTACCAGTTGCTATGTTTAATTAGACGCACTTCAAATATGAAGTTTGAATAGCATCGGAATTTGTTTGTGAAAATTCGAAATTCTACACTAAATAAGCGATTTTAAAATTTTTAACTGGGTCTGAATTTCAGGGTCGTTACATTCTCCCCCACTCAAAACTTTTCGTCCCCGAAAAGGAAGGAGGTAGGAGAATAGAAACAACCAGAAGAAATAGAGTTGAATTACAAAATAAACAATTAATTTAAACCATAGAAATTTCAATTTAAGTTAATTTATATTTAACAATTTAACTTTAAATTCAAGATTTTCATAAAATTGATTTGATTTCACATATATTAATGTTAGGTACAAAAGATTCCTTTCAAATGAAATTTAATTTAAATTCAATTAATTCAAGATATTCTCTTAAGTTGATTTAATTCAGTTTATTAACTTTCAACCCAAAATTTTCTTCTATTAATCATACCTATTATTTATCTAACTTATTATTCTATTTATCTCATAAACATTTATAATTAGAATTTAAGTGCATAACATTTATTATACGCACTTACATTTTATTTATAAAGACAATTTATATTATATATTATCCAATTTTCTTAAATTAACAACTTCAAAGATCATAAATTTGAGGTCATTTATTATAATCAAACCTTCTTTGACCCAATTAATTCTTCTTTATTCCAAATTATTATTAAATTTATTCTACTTAATATATTAAATTTAAGTGAATACTTAATATATCCTATCACATATATATTAAGTATATTTATATTTATTATAACTACTCAAATTTTATTTAAAAATTTCTTTGATATGATTTTCTACTGTATAATATTCAATCACATAATTAACTTTTGAAAATTTAGGTAAGTTATATATAATGCAATTGGGTATTATCCAAGTAAGAATTTTTAATTCAATTTATTTCACATTTAACTACTCATTCAAAACCTGGCTTCAATTATAATTGAAAATCGTCCTTTAGCAAATTTTAAGAATTTATTTCCGATTAGCTTCAACAAATTAGAGATAAAATAAATATATATATTCATAATATATCAAATCAAATTCAAATCTTCAGTATATATTATAAATCAAGTCATGTTTCAAAAACTTTTTTTTTTTTTAAACAAATCGTAGCAAAGCTACAGAATAGTCTCTCCACTTCGAAACTCGAAAATGAATGTCGATGATGCGGCCGTCATCACCGAAATTATTTTCCAGCGACAAAGAGAAGAGCATTGATTTAAACATCTAAATTGTTTTTGAAAAGATTTCTATTCGAAAATACTTTAAGCAATATACCTTTTAAAACTTTAAAGCCAAGTTTGAAATCACTGGAAATTAAATTTTCAAATTCTAATTTAAATCCATTTGAATTCCAAATCAAAATATAACCAAGCTTTATACATTTATTTATTTATTTTATGAAATAGTCAATTATTTATAAAATAATAAATGAAAATTAAATTTTCACATTTCGGACAACAGGTTCATTAACATTTTAATTTCAGAAAAATTTGTACTTATATAATATAATCATACAAAACTATTTTCTTGCCAAAATCGAAAACAATATTATGTCTGTTTGCTTTGTTCAAGTGTTTTGGAAATCCTATCGATAGCGTTGATCAGACGAAGCGATCGAAAACCCAAATCAACATCAACAACTCAAACAACACAATATATGTAAAACATTTTAATATTAATTTTCAAAGACACTTCCTCGCTTGACGATACAAGGATGGATTTCAAAATAAGAATAGATATTCAAATTTGATGGTAATCAAATCAAAGAGAATTTTGATTCGATATTAAGTTTGAAACTAAGATAGATAATTAAATAACAAAATAGGAAGCCTGATAAGTTTATATATATATCGCGGGCAACCTTAACCGGATTGACCGTGGCTTAAAGAATAAGATCGATGCAGAATTCCGAGGTAAATCAACATTCGATCTCAAGAAATAGAATTCAGGTATTGCAGGAGATAGATAGCATCGTAAACCGAGGATACAGAAATCTCCGGTAAATCAATGCCTACTGTAAAGGAGTTTCACCCCTTTACAAATCATTCGAAGTTTGGCGAGACCACTGGTTCATTATAAAGATCATTCGAAATGGAGTTATGTGATACTCCGGAATTGAAAGAAGACGAATAGTGAGGGACACGGATGAATTTCGAAACCGAGGGAACGTTCCAAAATTCAAAGGGAATGAGTCAAAGAGAAGAGATTGAAACTCGAATGAGAGTGATTCTGTAAATACATTTACCCTATATGCTAAGTTCTGCCTAGAGCTACCAAAAGCTCTGATACCAAGTGTAACGACCCGATATTTTGGACTATTCGCATCCGCACATGTCGGACTTGAATAATTCAAAATACCGAATTGTTAATTTAAATTTGGCAAAACTGAGATATACAGTAAATAAATAGTCACAGAATCACAGACACAGAGTAATAATATGCAGCGGAAATAAAAGAGATGTAGTTCATGAAGCTACTATATAAATATATAAGATACATCAGAGTTTACAACAAAAGAGTAATACGATACATCAAATACAAATCAGAATACATCACTGGAATCATCGAATACTGAAAGTAGAATAGATGGCTGGATCTTCAAGCAAAGCTCCAACTCCAAAGGTGAGCCTCGAATACTGGTACACTCAGTCTGACTCGAGCGTAAAGCAAAACACAAGACACTCGAGTCAGGATTAATATTCTTATATCAATAAATCCAACTCAAGTGAAATAGCAATCGAAAAACAAGTAACTCAAAGGATGTTTGGAATAACCATCCTCTAAGGATCCGCTAAACTATCTACTAGGTAGTAATGTACGCTAAGTAGGTAATGTCTATCAGTAATATAAAATATTAAAATAGCGTTAAGGCGTTACCATAATCCCCCTTAACACATTTTATATTCCCAAAAGCATATACAAGACCGTAGTTTCTCCAAAACCGGAAGTCACCAGAGGGCAATCCATATACTCAAGGTACAAATCAAACGTAGTGGTCGCGAATAGGATAATCAGTATGACAAGGTACATGAGGCGATACCAACTAGGATACTAGTAGTTGCGTGATCCGGACTGATGTTGAGCATAGCCAGCAGCTACCTCAACACCGCGAAACAACACTCCCAAATCGAGGGGTGCATCCAAATCGAATCACAAAAGTAATAGATATGGTATCGAAGAAGTGTGTCCGCTAGAGGTGGCGAACCTCAATGGCCCGGCGCGGCTCCTGTTTTAGTCATGTCAGGGGTCATCCAATATCGTTCTCTTTCTTCAGTCAACGCGTTCACCAAACCATCCACTTCATTCTGGATCAACACTCCACGTATAATAGTTATTAAAGTGGTATTCGGTATCGACAGAGAGTATGTCCATATCCGATCCCGGTCTCTTTAATAACTACGTATTATTACACCGATTGGTCATTTAATATATTTCAAAACAATCAATCACATTCAATTTCAATTAGACTTCATAAACTATCATTTCATTTGTCTTTCAAAAATCAATTTCCAAAATCTACGTTTCAAAACTTCCAAATTACCATTTCAAAATCTTATAATTCAATTTCAAATTTTATTTAAACAATTCAAATATTGATTCAAGTTCGCACAAGAGTTTCATTCCGAAATTATTTAAATTAATTAAATTTAACATTCAAATCAATTCAAATTTATTTATCGGTTTTATTCAATATTCGTTAGTTAATTTAACATCCAAAACAATTCCTTTCACTTTCCAAGTCATTAAATCAATCACATAAGTTTAACCCCATTATATCAACTTACAAATTTAATTTAATTAAATTTGTCAAATCAAATTTCTTAAATTACAATTCTTATATTAATTTCAATAAAACACATTTATTTCTTGTTAAGAAATTCAATTTCACTTATTCTTTACATAGTTACAAATTTCAAAACTCAATGAATAAAGAAACTAAATTTCATATATTCGAGAAATCAAATTTCACTTTTAACTTACTTAAATAATTTTTTTCAAAACTTAATAAATAAAGAAACCCAATTTCATTTATTAACGAGGTTCAAATTTACTTATTCAAAAGTTCAATTTCTCTTATCAAAGAATTCAATTTTTATTCCATTTCCAAATAATTCAATCTTATTCAATTATTAAATAAATTTCAATCTTAATTATTAATAATTCAAACTTAATTATTTAGTCATTTCAAACTTAATTCAATGGATAATTCCAAATTTAATTGTTAAATAGTTCAATTCAAAACAACGTTCTTTCATCAGTTATTACATTAATATTTCGTTTCAGACTTCAATATTAGCATTTTCCTTTCATCAAATTTACGTTCCAATTTAATTTCAAAACCTTATTATTCAAATAATATCTTTATTTTATTTCAAAACAAATTATTGACAAATCGGGTTTTATTAAATTTTCTATCCTAAGTCAAGTTCATTTGGGTATTTATCATTTCAACCCGATTCCATTTCGATTCAAAAATCAAAGCATAGCAAAGGGAACTTGCAGTGTGATAACAGGGATGGTGTTAAAGTAAATAAACAAGCAATAGCAACAATCAATAACAATACAATAATCAATTCAAATAATCCCGAAATAATCGTATTAATTCGCATTGTTGTTTGTGCGAATTAATATAATTATCTCTAGAATCTACACTATCATTTCATGTAGATTAAAGATTATTACATTACGGTTTTTCACTTGTCGTTCAATTTCAAATTTAATACTACAACAATTAATCCAATATACGTTCAAGGTTCAAAGTGTAATTTATCCAATTCTACGTGTCAATTAATTTATATTAAAGGGGTCATATTATACGAATTTAACTAATCAAATTCATCACATATCAATTTCAAATTGTTAACTATCCTACGTCAAATTCAACTTATTTATCACTTACTACATTAACAATTTAACGTCCAATTGCAACATCAAACGATCAATCATTTATCAACCAAACTGGATTATCATTGATTAATAACGGATAATGGTGTCAGATGTCACAGGTGAACTGATACAGGTAATAACATATATTTAACAGTGTAAATAACTAGCAGCAGCATATTTCAATTGTCGTTTCAATTGAAATCAAATTTAATAAATAAAAGAATATTAATCGTGAGTGATTGCTCACCTTTCGAGGCTAGAAGAATTTGACGACTCGACAAGATACGAATTGGATTAGATCTAGACCATCGAACAATCCAAACAACAACTCAATGCAAAGCAAGCAGAAAGCGAATTTGACGGACAAAGCTGATAGTTAGGAATCGATGAGAAAATCAACCAGTTTGATATAAACAGAGAATAAATATTTTATATTTATTACGTAAATTTCCTTACAATCCATATTTTAATTTAAGACAGATATTCAAATAAAATATTCACATAGTCTAAAAATGATATTAAAATTAAAACACATATTAAAACAAAACATCATCATATTATATTGAAAAATAAATACTTAATACATAAATAAGCTTATACATACTTATAAAATAAACAACTTATATAAGCTATCAAATCAAATAACTCATACACTGCATAAAATGATATAAAACTTAATATATATATATATATATATATATATATATATATATATATATATAACAACATACGACTCATGACTAGGAAGCAAAATATGAACTTAGAATGCAAAGTCTTATAGGCGATATACATTAGCTGAAATATTTTTATATATCTAAAACTAAAACTCATCTAATAATACATTTATTTACAGAATTTATACAGCCGTAACAACCTACATAAACATATAAAAAACTAAGTATATCATACTATTTATAATTTAAACTACATAAGTACTTCCCAGACATATTTCAAAAAAAAAAAAAAAAAAAAAAAAAAAAAAAAAAAACCAAACCACGCATGCCAAACTCTACTTTACACGAAATCACATACATATAGCATTCTGGACCTAAGTATATATACCAGTTTAAATATTTACACATGATCATATTCATACTAATACACTATATATAACTATATATGTTCACAGTAAAACAACAAAACTTATATAACTACTTTATACAGACTTATATATATAACAGCATGCTACCTATATGACATATTATATATTAAAATAAGTATGCTTGAATAGATATAACAGATGGGCCACCACTGACATCTACTAACATATATATGAATATATATATTACTAACAAAAGTACATGTGCAGGCTGTCCAATATCTTACATTAATATATAAAATATGAAGGCTTGAGACAAATTTGTACCCAACTTGTATACGTTTCAAAGGCAACAGATTGTATATGACTAATGTAAAGATGACACATTACATGCCAACAGACCTTATATATAAACCGCTACTTATATACACAACAACATAATATATTTATATATATAAAATTTAAAATCAATATTTACTAAACAAGTATATTACTTTCACATATCATATATATACACAAATAAGACGTATTTACATTATTAAGCAAAGAGGACTTACGACTGTTCTAGGCGGAGGATGGGAGTACCAGGCAGCGAACGCTGTAGCTAGGGCGGAAGTGATAGTGGAAGGGAGGCGAGTGTTGGACGTGGATTTGTATCGAGCTGTCGATGCTCGGTGGTGCGGATTTTGTCAGGGCGGAGGCGAAGATGGTCCGCGTACCGGCTGCCGTGGCCGTGCTGAGGTGAGCGGCATGGTGGAGGGCGGAGCTCGGGGATGGACGGTAAGGCCGAGGTTGGCTTTGGGCTCGGCAAATTGCATTTGCGGTGGAGAAGACATGTGGCTGCGACAGTGCTTGATGTGGTGGATCGGCGATGCTTCTTGGTGGAGATGGAGACAGTGGCCGATGGTTTCAGGTGAGAGGGGGAGGTTATCGGCGGGCTGACATGGAAGATGGGAAGGGACGCGGACACGTGGCCATAGGCGGGTAGAGGATGGAGATCGGTGGTCAAAGGGGAGGCCGTGCGTGGTAATGGCAGTGGAGGGTGGCTTGCGTTTGTTGGCCGATGTGTTTGTTTGTTGTTGTTTTTTTTTCTTGAGGTCATGGCTTTTGAGGAAAGAGGATGCAGAATAATATTTGAAAAAGGAGAGGAAGATGAGTTCAAAAGGTGAACAGCTGGCTACGGCTAGAACGTACAGGCTATTTAATATATACTATACATATAAATTTTCTTCACAGAGGTACGAACCGGAAGCAAGGTGAAATGTTACAATAATAAATACAAAATTAAATGAAATGTCAAATAACAGCTGTCACTTCAAAATATAATAAATGCAGCGGGATAGACCGTTGGGCAATTGAATGGGCAGAGTAATTAATGCAGGCAGAGGGCAGCAGATAGGTTTAGAGTCCCATGCCAATGCAATGATTCATCTGTAAATGTGACGACTGTTCTGTTTCTGAAGGGTCAAGGCTTCTAGAATTATGAACGTTGGAAAGTTGGATACCGGTTTGTGCTGCGTGACGGACCAGTTTGTACTCCTTTAATAATTATAATTTGCAACGCCGAACTCCGATTGACACAAATAAATATACCGTTTTGATCGGTGCGACGAGACGATCAAAACGGTATACATATATCAGTGATTCGATTGAATTATAAAAATTCGAAATTTTCTACTAAAGGAAAATGCAGTAAAACGTCGGAAAAATAAGAACGACGGAGCTAAAGAAGTCCGAATTTGGAAAAACGAAAACTGACGTCTTGCTCAGAAGACGGTTTAGAATTTTTCTATGTAAAAATATTTAGGTTTCGAAAACGGTTTATTTTCATTGATTACTAACTGATTTAGATTGAAGTAAATTTACGCACGAAATGAACTTTCATATTTTCGAACGAAAATTTACCAGTTGCTATGTTTAATTAGACGCACTTCAAATATGAAGTTTGAATAGCATCGGAATTTGTTTGTGAAAATTCGAAATTCTACACTAAATAAGCGATTTTAAAATTTTTAACTGGGTCTGAATTTCAGGGTCGTTACAGAAAGATACATGTATATATATTTGAAATGATTTGAAATGAACCGGTGTTCAATCCTCGAATTTCGAATTTGTTTTAGTATAACTCTATTATAAAAAAATTGATTTACTGATTTGTTGCTGATTTCCAACTCTTGGATTTTAAATTTGATTTCACCGACTATTTTGAAGGTTCGAGCACTTCCAAATCAAGGTTTAAAATTTTAAAACTAAGAAATTTCGAAGAGTATAAATATTTGATCAAGAATACAAGTTTAGTTTTGTATGTTCAAAGTATGAAGGGTATGACTTAAGTAAATTTGAAACTTTTGTTAAATAAATAATTTGCGAAAAGGAAATTTGGATTTTTCATATAGAAATAAAAAGTTAAAGGTTTTAAAGGGATAGCTATAAAGTTGGAAAATGGGATTATTTTCTAAACCTATTATTTTGGGAGCTTTGAAATTGAGATATTTAATTTGGAAGAAAATTAGTGAAATCATATATGATTTTGAAACTGAATTGATATAGAAATAATTTGAAATTGAGAACCTTATATTATTAAGTACTTGATTTGGAAATGGTCGAACTTATTTAAAATGGATTTGTATAAGTATGAAGTTGATTTGAAATCTATTATTTTGAAAGGTACTCAATTTGGAAAGAGAATTTTATATAATCGAAGCCTACATAAGTGTGATTTGATATACTATTGATTTGGAAAGTATTCGATTTGAAAATGGAATCCTGTATATAATGGACTTTATATAAGTATGATATTTGAAAGTATTTGGGAAGGTACCGTATGATATATATTTCGAAGTAAAGATATGTGAAGTGCCTTCTGCTTGATATTCGCTTTGTGGGCACATTGTGGATTCATTCTATCGATATTATTCTCTTTGATTTTTGGTTTTCCAGATGTGATACTCGAGTGTTCCCACCGTGGCGTAACCCATGGTTTTTTCTTCTCTCGCGACTGCATAGCGCAACTGCCTAGCTGAGTCTGGCCTAGGGGTACGGATTGTTTCCCTGGGGATCCAGACGTAACCATTGTGTATCCTGTAATTTGTGTAGGTCGCATTAGTAGCAAAACTGCCTGGCTGAGACAGCCTAGGGGTACGGATTGTTTCCTGGGGGGCCCAGGCGTAACCATTGTGTATCCTGCACTCTACTAGTCATCATGGCATAACTCGCAGGGCTGAGAAAGCTTACGGATATGGATTGTTTCCTGGGGGATCCAGGCGTGACCATTGTGTATCTGCGAGCCATAGTTGGGCAAAGGTTTTGGTTTGGTTGTTTTGTTTGGATTGTACTTTCCATATCTGTTTTTAAAGGTTTTTCAAGAATTTTCACCGGTTGTTGAAACAGGTCTACTAAGTACTTGAAGAATTCTAGCTTTGCGCCTGATCAACGCATGGCCAGAGTCTGCAAGAATGGGGATAAACCTGTTAAGACATCGAGTTATAAAAGTATTTTGATAAAGTATTATATAAAAGACATTTTGGTCATTTTTTTGACAATTCTAAATATTTTAATATGTTTAAAATATTGTTTAATAACTTACAACATGGTTTAATAGTAAATTATCAGTGTTGTAAATATTTTAGAAGTTAATAACTAAATAAAATATATTTAAAGTAAATGATTATTGATTTATTAATAATATTTGGAAAGTATCTTGATATAAAATTAATAAATTTATAAATAATGGATTTAATAGCTTCGTTGCAAATATAAGTAATGATGTAAATAATTATTTTCAAATAGTTTACATATATTTATAAAGATGTTATTAAAATATTTAAATGGTATTTATAAATGAAGCAAGAAACTTTACAAATGAATTTTTGAAAAGTATTAACGATGATTGATTTGCAAATAAAGCTTTCAAATGAATATTTCAAGTAAAATTTATATAAGTTTCTTTGAATGTATAATTTAAAGATATCATATAAATGGAAAGAAGAAAAAAAATTGATTTGCGAAGTTTATTTATAGCAATATACTTGACAAATAAATTTGATTCCCTATGTTGGAAGTATAGTTTGAAATATTTATTTGATTTCAAAGTACTAATAGTAAAGTTTATAGGTTTATTTACCATTTGAATTTTGTATTAGAATATTCATTTTGAAACAAGTGTTTAAATTAAATATGAAGGTATGAAATTTTATACTTTAATTTAGAAATGTAATGTAAGATTTGAGTATACTATTAGTTTCAGTTTAATAATATTGAATTTATACTTACTTTAAAAAATAATGAGTCTAATATTTTTTTGGATTTAAGGAACCTTATTTTAAAGCTTATTATAATGTTTTGATATAAATTTCTAACATTGTTTTAGACTTTTGAAAAATCTTTGCATAATGCTATGAGGATGTTTTAAATATATCTTATATTTTTACTAAGTGAATGAGGTTAAATGTTTTAACTGAATTTTTAGATATGTTGAAATATTTCTTTTCTCTTCAAGGGCAAGTACCAAAAAACTTAAATTTTTATTCAATAACCGAATGGAGTTATTTTCATATTTATATTGAATTTAAATATGTAAGTTAAATTGTTTATAAATTGATCGTTTTGAATAAAATATTTCAAATTCCTCAATTCCTTCTTGTTCCTTTTCGAGGACGAAAAAGTTTTAAGTGAGGGAGACTGTAACAACCCATATTTTGATAATTAAAAATATTAAATTTAATAAGGTTTTGGGCATTAATATTGTCAGAAATTAAAATTTATGATTTATTAAATTGAATCTTATTAGATTAGAAATTTTGACTTTAAGATAAATCTTAAAACAAATAATTTAATGAGATAAAACATATAACAGGAAATTATCGTCAAGGAAAAAATTTCACAGCTTTTTAGCATCAAGGACAGACCTTCAATATTTTATCCTGAAGGACAACTTTCTGTAGGTATCAGTTTTTAGTTATTGATAGCAGTTTTTAGGTATCAGTTTGTAGTTATCGGTAGCAGTTTTTAGGTATCAATTTTAGTTGGGTAGCAGTTTTGTTGTCCTTATGAATAATTTTGAAAAATGTTTGTCCTTATGAATAATTTTTAGAAGAATGTTTGTCCTTGTCGTAAAAATATTGAGGTCGTGTCCTTGAGACAAAAAATATACAAATCTTTGTCCTTTAAATTAATTCCCCCAACATATAATTGGCTAATATTGATTGAATGTAATTGACTACTATACTATGTTAACGTAATTTCAATCAACTTAAATAATAAAGGTTAATAAGGAATATAATAAACGATGTATAAATTGACGTAATCTTATGTTATTAATTGCAATTGGTTTTAATATGGAGTATGAAATCAATTATTTTGTACGTAAATTTATTAACCTTTGTTTGTAAACAATAAGTTAATAGATATGGATTATTAACGTATAACCATTGTTTTATTTATTTTCTTATTATTAAATCCGTTAGAAATTTATTTGGTAATTAATGGACAATTAATGTAATTGAAATATTACAATTGATATAAGAAGAAACATTAACTGTTGAGTGGTGAGTGTAAAACTTATGTTAATCAATTGCATAAGGGAATAGTTGATTTGATAATAAGAATGTAAATCAAAACAAAAGGATTTGTTTGAAATTTAAATATATAATGAACAGGTTTTATTACATTTGTAATTAAATGTTGGAATTAAATAAGTATATAGATATTGGGTTTAACATAGAAAATTGGATTTCAAAGGAAACAATTGGATTAATTATCTTCCCTGTATTAGAGTATGTTTTGAGATTTAATCATTGTAAGTAATAGTAATTATATCTTGCCATTAATAAGAGATAGAAGTAAATGGTAATTAATTAATGATATGTGCAACATATGTTTTGTGTTAAAAATATATTGAGAAATATTGCGTTCAAATTGTAAGCACTTAAATTTGGTACAAATATAACGATTATATGAATTGATAAAGAAATGATGTGGTTGTACGAAGTATTATTTCTGTGACTCTTTAATGGGATAATCTTTAAATATAAGTTGGTTTTAAAGGGGGAGGTGTTAATTGTAAATGAATGTGTAATAAAAAGAAATATGTTTTGATAAAAAGAAAAGAAAAGAATAGTTTCTTGATAAGAATATTCTTATCAAATAAAGTGAATATTTCATCTACGAATGTTAATTAAATTTCATTAAAACAAAGAATTGGATTTTGTTGTAAGTTTCTAGTTGGAATATTTGATTTATCTAAATATTCCTTAATTTGAATTTAATTAAAAAATATATATACAATAATAAAATGGTAAGAAAACAACTTGAAGGTTTGGCTAATTTTTTGATTCGGAATAGTTAGCATATTAACATAGGAGATTTATTCCAGTTCAAATTTGACTTTGAGGTCTCAGTTCATCTTTTAATGTGTGGGGTGGCGGTCCTCATTATGTTAATGGTAGTGTTTAATTTTATTTACTGTTTACTAAATAAAAATACATACATGTGTGTAAATTTGAGCGTATTAGGGTTAATAAAATACGTTAAAATGAATTGTTTTTTTTAGTATACTTGATTTGTGATTTCTATGTACGGACAACATTCTCAAATTTAAATCTGTCGCTTTCATTTATTTTATTTTATTACTACTTTCTTTCATTAAATACATGCCTCTTTTGGTCTTCCAGTAAGTTTTATTTATTTACACGCGAGCCTTGCCTTGAAATATTTCATTTGTGAATGTAGATTTAATTTCATTAGAGTAACGAATAGAATGATTTGTTAAAAAAAAGGAAATATACATTTATTTGAACGCCGTTTTAGCATACATATTGATTTCAAGAATAGGAATATAATTTAAATAAGTTATTTATTACGGTGGTGTAAAACAATAAATTTATAAACATGTTTAAATGACTTAAGGAAACAATTATCCTATTTCTCGTCCATTTTGGTTTATCTATTTTGAAATTTAACTTTTTTATTAATTGCAATTAATGTAATGGAAAGATTTTGATTAAAAGGAAAGAAAACTTTGATTGCAATTAATAGATTTAATAAAAGAAACGTACATTTTGTGTTAAACAGAAATGGTGCTTTAATGGAAATAAAAGAATTGAACGTTCTCATTTTTAAGGTAGGTATAATTTTATTAATTGTGCGTAGATAAAGTTTGTATGTGTACAAATTGAGTATTATTTGAGTGAATGAAATTAATTTGGTTACGTTTATTTCTTCATTTGTCCCACAACCTTTATTTCCTTATTATTAAATAATCTATAATTTTATTTCTTCATTTGCATTTTATTTCTTCTATCACCTCATATTCATTTAGTTCACATCTTTCAATACTATGTTTTAGGGCTGTTCATATTTTACTTTATTTCAATTCCTAGTTTGTTTATATATATACCATATTAGCTTTTCATTTGTTTCCATCTTCATTCCTTTAGTCATATTTCATTTTCTAATCTCATCTTCTATAGCTTCATTTTCCAAATAAAACTTCCATCTCATTTTTTTCTCTCTTCACCTTCCTCCTTCCGTTTTCTTTTTTTCTTCTTTAAATCTCCTTCTTCTTCTTTTTTCGTTCTTTGTCTTTTTGTTTCTTCTTCTTCAAATCTTCTTCTTTTTGAAAGCTTCCTTTTCTTTTTCAATTCTTCATCTTCTTTAAATTTTCTTCTTCTTTTTTAGACATTCTTCTTTTTTCCAAATCTTTTTCTTTAAATCCAGATTTATAACAACTTCTCTATCTCTTCCAAAACATTCTAAAAAAAAGATTAAGATAGAAGGAAACAACTCAAAAGGAGGAAGTAGTAGCGGATCCAAATCCGACTAGAAAAGGGAAATCCAGAAGGTGAGTGTTAAACTCACTCACGAAATACTAAAATTTTATTGCAAGTTAAACCAGGTCATATAGTGATAAATTTTTGATTGTTGGTTTGGAAAATTTATTAATATTTAATTTGAATAGCTAAATTCCAATATGTGATGACTAATAATTACTGTGACATATTATTGAATTGGTTGATTTGTTGAATTGATTGATTTGAATGTTGATTGTATGTTGTGATGGTTGCTATTGTGTTTGAAAGTATATTTGTTCATTTATTTGATATATCTTTGTTATCACCCTATAGTTTATTATAATTATTTAAATTTCATATTGATTATTTGCACACTGAATAAGGATGTAAAACCCATGAATTTCAAGTATTTACATCAGAGAAAAAATAGTATGTTTAGATTTACTATTTGAACCATAAAAATGATTTTGGGAAGTAAACCGTCGTTACCTTACTTGAAAGTTTTCAAAATTAAATTTTGAAACATTAGGAAGTTTCCAAAAAAAAGTGAATATTGAAACTTTGGAACATTTTTATAAATCAAATCTCTAAAACTATGAAATTTAATTGGGAATTATTCTGTAAATTTGTAATTTACTAGAATGGATCTATTGTGAAATTCATTTTATTTTGAATGTGGAAGCAATAACATTTCCAGAAATTTGAACCTTTAAAAATGTTGTTATCTGCATTCCTTATTTCATATACTTTTGATTTAATTTGCATAAGAATTTTAGTTGTGACTCGAGTGTATTATTTTCCTTTATGCTTGGGTCAGCCTGAGTTTTTCAGCATTGAAGACTATTTCTGGTGGACGAAGACGAAGATTCAGTGTATTATTGCTATTTATTGTTCCACTATATTCTGTGTTCCACTGCATTATTTGGTTATTTATGATATATGTATAACTCTGTTTTGAATTTGTAAAAGTGTAATGACATGTTATTTGTAAAACAGCTTCATGAACTGTTTATTTGATTATTATATTTTGTCGTTACGCTGCGATATTCTGTATTTTGTTTTTCTTTCCTTTTTTTTCTTCTTATTTACCCCATTAATAATCCTCCTTTTTGAATGGTTTGATTCTGACATGTTTGTCTATTGTCGATTTGAACTATCCAAAAAGGTGGCCTGTTACAAGAAGATCATCTACAGGTATTGCAGAGGACCTAGGCTCAGGTTTTAGCTGGTGGTGGTGGTGTATGGTCGGCCAAAGTGGTGGAGAAAAGGGGAGTTCGGCTAGCATGGATAAAGTGGAGTTTGTGTCAAAATTTTGGTGGATCTTCACATAAATAGTCTCATCCATGGAAGGTCAGTGGAGTGGAGGGGATGGTTGCTGAAGCAGGTGGTGGTGGAGGTGGCCAAAGTGCTGGAGATGGAGGGGCCTAACTACATAAGATGAATGCATGTGTAAAAACCAAATAAATCAAGTAGAAAAAGTGAAAAAAGTAGAAATTTTACCAAACTTTTGTACAGGACGATGGCAGAATTTTTTTTAGGGTTTGAGATAAAATTTTCACGTGAGAAACAATGTGGAGTCTGCTGAAAGAAAGGTATATGGCAGAAAAATGAATTGATGCATTGATTGGTGAAAAGATGACTAGTATATGAAAAGACAAAGTACACAAAAGGTCACAAACTTTTCAAATTTCCTTAATTTATTTTGAAATTTTAAATACATGTAAAATACGTATAAATATAGATAGAAACAGAAAAATATGATGAATGCACAAAAATAAATAAATAAATTTTAATTAAATATAATTAAATTGAGAAAATAGCAAAAATTGGAAACTAGGCTTTAAAAATAGAAAATAAATGCGATAAATTTTGGAAATTTTTTATCATCACTTTTAAAATATTGAAAAATAAATTATATACCTAACATGTCATATAACACATATTAGAACATGATTTAACAAATAAAAATATTATTTATATAATTTAAAATAGAAAATTTTATTAAATAAATCAATTTACACCCAATATTGTAAAAAGCATAACTTTCACAATATAAATCGGATTTCAATGAAACGAAAGCAGTATTCTTTAAACTAAATTTATTTTCATAATAAAGGATAAAATTAAAAAATTAAAATATTTAAATTTTAAATTTAAAAGTCGAAGTTTGACCAAATAGACCAAAAATCCACTTTTCTGGAAAATATTCTTTATATTCAGGTTTGAAATTATAATTCACATAAAAATCAAAAAAAATTAAAATAACAATTTTTTTTTAAAATATAATAAAGTTTTCAAATAAAATAATCAAAATAAACAATTAAAATAAATCATAAAATTCAGGGTTGTTACACTCTCCCCCACTTAAATCTTTTCGTCCTCGAAAAGAACGAACAAGGAAAATAAGAAAAAGCAAGATAGAAAAAGCAAATAGTACCAGAAAAAACAATTCCGGATTCGAAGCACGAATGCTCTCCTCGGTCTCCCAGGTACATTCTCGATCATCAGTATTACACAGTACTTTGACCAGACTAATAGATTTCCTTCTTAGCTACTTCGTAGCCCTGTCGACAATACGAAGTGGCTTACTCTCGACAGTCAGATTAGGCTAAATATCCAAACTATCAAAAGCAGAAGGCTGAAATAATAAGAGATGAGTTATGAAGATACTAGAGAAGATGTGAGACATGGAATACATCATGCACTCCAGACAGCTTTTCGGCAAATCCAAACGATAAGCCAAAGAGCCAACTCTTTCCATAATATAGAAAGAACCCTCAAAGAAGAAGAAGGTAAGAATGGCTAGAAGGAAAAATCGGTTGGAAGACAAGGATGAACCATATTTTTAAAACCATATAAATTTCAATTTAAATTTTTTTATAACATTTTATAATATACATTTTATAATACGATGAATAACCATTTGATTCAAATTCGATAGTTCGAAGTAAACAATATTTAAAACATTTTAAATTATTTAGAAAAGTAAAATAAATGATCAAAATATCCTTTATATAATACTTTATCAAAATAATTTTATAACTCGATGTCTTAATAAGTTTACTTTCGTTCCTGTAGACTCTGGCCATGCGTTGATCAGGCGCAAAGCTAGAATTCTCCAGGTGCTTAGTAGACTTGTTTCAACACCCGGTGAAAATACTGGAAAACCTTTTAAAACAACAGATATGGAAAGTACAATCCAAACAAATCAACCAAACCAAACATTTGTCTAACCATGGATCGCAGATACACAATGGTTACGTCTGGATCCCCCAGGAAACATCCATACCTGTAAGCTATCTCAGCCTGCGAATTATGCCATGATGACTAGTAGACCGCAGATACACAATGGTTATGCCTGAATCCCCCAAGAAACATCCGTACCCTTAAGCTATCTCAGCCAGCGGATTTCGCTACTACTACGACCTACACAGATCACAGGATACACAATGGTTACGCCTGGATCCCCCAGGAAACATCCGTACACCCAGGCCATCTCAGCCAGGAGAATTACGCTATGCAGTCGCAAACATAAGACTATGGAGATCGCCATGAAATTCGATGGACACTCGAGTATCATATCTGGAAAACCCAAATCTGAGAGAATAATAACGATAGAATGATCCACAGTGTGGCCACAAAGCGGATATCACGCAGAAGGCACTTTCCATATCTTTACTTAAAAAATATGTATCATATAGTACCTTTCAAAATCACTTTCAAATATCATACTTATATAAAGTCCATTATATATAAGATTTCATTTCAAATCGAATACTTCCAAATCAATAGTATATCAAATCATACTTATATAGACTTCAATTATATAAGATTTCAATTTACAAGTTGAGTACCTTTACAAATCAATAGTTTTCAAATCACTTCATACTTATACAAATCAATTTTATATAAGTTCGATAACTCCCAAATCAAAGTATTTAAATAAACAAGGTTCTCAATTTCAAACCATTTCAACATCAATTCAGTTTCAAAATCATATATGATTTCGCCAAATCATTTCTTCCTAATTACATATATTCAGTTTCAAAGTTTCTTAAAACAATAGATTTAGAAAATAATCCAAATTTCCAAATCAACAAAATTTATGTCAAACAAATTCATTTCCATTTCAAACATATATTCACTTTCAAAAATCATAAGACTTTCAAAGTTATAAATCTTTCGAAACCAAAATAATTGAAATCGTTACACTTTGAAAATCATAACCTTTCAAAATAATACATTTGAAATCATAAAACATTCCTTTAATTCTTTACATTCACAAATTTATTCAATTAAATCCAAATCTAAAATTTCCAATTTTAATTCAATTCAAACCATCAGTTTCAATTCAATTTAGTTTTCCAACAAAACCATTTTAAATATTATCAATTTCAAATAAAGATTTGATCCATAAAATAAACTATTCAATCTTTCATATATTTCAAAGCTTAAATATACCATATTTCAAAACTAAATTTTATAATTTCATATATCTCAAATTTTACTTCATTATTACTTAGTTTTGAAATATTCATTTCATAAATCCATCATTTTTAAATAAACTCAAATTACAAGTAAACCAAATATCCTTTCATACCAATATAAACTTCAAATATTCATTTATCAAAATCAATTATCATTTTAAATTCACATTCTTTATCAAAATAAAGATTAAATCATTTCCAAACCATTCCAATCATCAAAATATCTAAAATGGTTACAAAGTTTAAAACCATCTCTTTTTAGAACCTTCAAACTATTTATTTTTGTATGAATATTCCAATTTTCCATTGGAAAGATTATTATTCTATATATATACTTTATTAAAAACATTTCAAATCTATATTTCATACCAGTATAATTGAAAATATTCTTATTTATTTCATTCAACAAACAGTTTCCAACTTATTTAAATCATATTACCGTATACTTTAATCATACCAAACTAAACTTATATTCTTTATCAAATACCCTATACCTTTCAAAATTACTTGGCTTTGAAATGTTAGCCTTGATTTGGAAGTGCTCGAACCTTCAAAATAGTCGAAGGAATCATATTTTCAATCCAAGAGTTGGAAATCACCAACAAATCAGTAAACCAATTCCAAAAGATAGGGTTATACCAAAACAAATCTGAATCTTGAGGACTGAACACTGGCTTACTTCACATCATTTCAAATACACACACACACACACACACATACATATACATATACATATATACATATATATATATACACATATATCTTTCGAATATCAAACCATACTTCAAAATCTGAAATCAAAATTTGGTTTCACAAAATCACTAGCATAGCAAAGCTACTAGAGTGGCCTCACCCCCCCTCAGAAACTCGAAAATCAGTGTCGATGATGCGTGCATTCATCACGAAATTATTTTCCAACGACATAAGTGGGTTCTGAACTTTTATTTTCTTGAAACTTCTTTGAAATCTCTTCACATTCATTGGAATTCATTCGAATACATTTGAAACATTTCTTATTCGGAAAAATATCTTTAAATCATATTAATATTATATATTTTTCCAAAATCTTAAAACCGATTTCAAAACACCGGAGTTCGATTCCTCGAAATTCAATTCAAAAACCTTTCAGTTATAAATCATTTTTATATAAATCAAATTCTTATAAATTTTAAAATTTCAAATCCTTTCAAAGCTTCAAATTCTCATTTTCAAAAGGTATAAAATCTTTATTGAAAATATTTTACTTTTATATACAAAATAGGGTCATCCTTATCAAAATAATAATTTCGATGTATGCACAAATTCAAAATACGACCAAACACAAGTTTCCACAGACTGATTCAAGGTTAGATTTCAAACAATACGGAGATTCGAATTTAGAGGAACTCTAATCAAATAGAATTCTAGTTCGAAGATAAGCTTGAACGAAGATGAGATAATTTCATTACCAAATAGAAGATGGATAAGCCTATATAAATCGCGGGCGACCTTAACTGGTCAACCGTGACTTCAGGAATATAACCAATTCAGAAATCTATGGAAAATCGACATTCGATCGCCAGAGATAGAATACAGGTAGAGCAGGAGATAGATAACATCATAAACCGAGAATATAGAAATCTCCGGTGAATCAATGCCAATTGTAAAGGAGTTTCACCCCTTTACAAATCATTCAAGGATTTGTGAAATCACCGATCTTTATAGAGGCCATTCCAAAGTAGATTTATGGAATGCCTCAAAATCAAAAGGGTAAAATAGGAAAGACAAGACTAGATTTTAGAACAAGTAGGAGCGTTCAAAAGTTTAAGGAATCCTAATCGATAAGAATCCAAACTAAGAGATTTCTAACAAGGTGGATACAGAAGGAATGATGTTTAGAAAATCTTGGTTTCAAAATAAGAAATTTATTATACCAAAATAATCTTTGAAAATCCTTTAAAAATAATTTGGAAATTATTTTATACTTTGAAAATACGCTCTCTCACAAGGAAATCATGCTGAGATTGATTTCACTTATTCTAGGGTATTTCTACCCTATCTTTATGAATTTTTGCTCCGCGGGCTAAGGTTTGTCTAAAACCAAAGCTCTGATACCAACTGTAACAACCCGATATTTTCAGCCATTCGCATCCACACATGTCGAACTTGAATTGCTCAAAATACCGCATTGTAAATAAATTTGGAGCAAATGAAATACAATCACAGAACCACAGACACAGAAATATCAGAATAACTCACAGCGGAAATTAAAATACCATAGTAGTTCATGAAGCTACTATAACAAACTCTCAAAACAAAATACACAATATCAGTCTAAAAACATATACAATAGAAATCTCGAATATATAGAAGTTTATAAATACCAGAGCTGAAATAGAACAACTGAAATTGAAAGGGAATATATAACTGGACAAGCAGAATCTCCGGCGATTCCTAGCTCCAGAAAAAGAAATCCAAAGTTAAGCTGTAAATACTCAAGCTGACCCGAGCATAAAGTAAAACACAAAACACTCGAGTCAGGACATATATACTTATATAATGTAAACCAACTCAAGTGAACTGTAGTAGTAATGCACTATAACTTAAAGGATGCTTGGAATCGCTCATCCTCTAAGGATCAGTTAAACCATAAATTAAATTCGTCCCGTGGTTTAAATTTCAAAATAGTAACTTATACCTCAAAATCAAGTATTTCAAAATTCAATATCATTCAAAAATCCATTTCAAAACATCAAAATAACATATCTTTTCAAAACCACATTCATTTTTATTTAAAATACCATTTCAACACATTTCAAAATAGTTTATATTTCAAAACAAACTACTTCATTTTAAATCATTAAAATGAAGTTATTATATTTAATTATTAAATTATTAAATTTTCAAAATTTAAATCTTTTAAAGTTCATTTATTTACTTAAATTTATTAAACAATGAAAATTCAACTTTCGCAGCATTTAGAAAATGCTACGGAAAGTTACTTTTAAAACAATTCAATTTAACAAAAGACAACATTTAAAAAAATGCTATAATAGGGTTACTTTAGTTCAAATAAAACCTTAGTTAATTTCTGCAACTATAGCACTTACAAAGTGCTATAACAGCCCTTAATTCAATTTAGCCATTTAGTTCATTTCTATCAACTACAGCATTTACAAATGCTGTAATATCCTTTACATTAGTAATAATAACATTTCAAAAATGCTGTTAATTAAATTCCAAATATTCAATATAATTTCACAAACAATTAAATTTTTATTTAAACCGTTTTAAACTTATAAAATCATATATTTTCACTTTTAAAACAATCATTTAAATACCTTTATATTCATGATTTTATAAAGTTAAATTTTCATTCAAAAATCAATATTTAATAATATTTCACATATTAAATTCACACATTCAATTTCAATTCTTATGATTAAAGTTTTAACTTAACATTTAAGTTTAAATTTTCAAATATAACTTATTTTTCATCTTATTTACTTAACTTAAACTTCACTTTTAAACAAAATTTACAAATTTTCAATTTAAGTTATATTTCAAAATTCAACTTAAATATTCATTTGTTTCACCTTTTAATTTATTCAGAAATCATTAATACTTTATAAAAATCATTTAAATTCATTTAAATTCAAATTTAAATCTATTTATCATATTTCCTACTTAATTTAAATTCCATTTATTACCAAATCATAATTGCTAAAATAACTTATATTTCAAATTTCTAACTTTGCCATTAATTTATTTCACTTATAAATTTTTAGAAAATCAATAATGCTTTATAAAATCATTTTTAATTAATTTTAAATCAAAATATTATAATATTTACATTTCTAAAATATTTTTAAATTTTTTAAAAAATATATATTTTAACCACGGGTCTGTGTATCATTTTCTAGCCTAGGTAAAGTGATACAGATAATATATCATTTCAATCCATAATTTACAAAGAAATCCCGGGTTCTATCATTTCAAACCCGCAATCCCAAGTAAAAACAAAATAAATAAAAATCATTCAGGCCTATCATTTCAGCCAATAACGATTTTTCCCTATTCTAAAGTCCTTTCGGGTATGTATCATTTCAACCCATAGTGATTCTAATCTAAAAGGAACTTGCAGTGTGATAAACTGATATAAATAAACAGAATAACATTATATAATAGTAACAGATGGTATAAAAGGTAAATAAGCATGGGTGAACATCATATGATCATAACATAACAAATATAGCATGGTGATATGTTTTACAGATTCAACTGTGATCAGTTTACTAGTCATATAAGTAAAAATTTGTCTGGTGAGAATTACTCACTTGTATAGCTGGAGATGACAACCAAATGCACAAACAAGGAACTTCAAAGGCACGATAACACGACAATGATTTGAGAGTGGGAGAGCCAAAGCTAATTGCCTTGTTACATATCAAACAAAATAAATACAAACATGAATTTTCAACCAAACTATTTATAAACAATACTAGGAATAAATACACAACTTAAAGCTAACGCTTTTGCACTTGCATTCAACAACATATGCTTCAGCCATGGGCTGGAAAAGCACTATTATGGAATGGATTTGGATCTGGTTTGGCTCAGGTTAAGGTCGTATAGGTCGGCCATAACAATATGAAGTAGTAGAGAGCTATGTGTGCATAAACACATAAATTCAAGGCAACTACATGGATTTCAATGCAACAATGGCTTTGGCCATGACATGATTGGGCACGGCCAGGTCTGGGAAGATCATCTATAGGTGTTGCAGAGGTCCTTGGCTTAGGTAGTGGCTGGCTGGTGGTGGTGTATGGTCGGCCAAAGTGGTGGTTGGAGTGGTGGAGAGAAGAGGAGTTCGGCTAGCATGGATAAAGTGGAGTTTGTGTCAAAATTTTGGTGGATCTTCACATATATGGTCTCGGCCATGGAAGGTCAGTGGAGTGGGGGGATGGTGGCTGGAGTAGGTGGTGGTGGAGGTGGCCAAAGTGCTGGAGATGGAGGGGCCGAACTAAATAAGATGAATGCAAGTGCAAAAATCAAATAAATCAAGTAGAAAAGGTGAAAAAAAGTAGAAATTTTGCCAAACTTTCGTACAGGATGATGGGCGAATTTTTTTTAGGGTTTGAGATAAAATTTTCACGTGAGAAACAATGTGGAGTCGATTGAAAGTAAGGTATATGGCAGCAAAATGAATTGATGCATTGATTGGTGAAAAGGTGACTAGTATATGAAAAGACAAAGTACATAAGAGGTCACAAACCTTTCAAATTTCCTTAATTTCTTTTGAAATTTTAAATACATGTAAAATAAATATAAATATAGATAAAAACACAAAAATATGATGAATGAACAAAAATAAATAAATAAATTTTAATTAAATATAATTAAATTGAGAAAATAGCAAAAATTGGAAACTAGGCTTTAGAAATAGAAAATAAATGCAATAAATTTTGGAAATTTTTTATCATCACTTTAAAAATATCTAAAAATAAAATATATACCTAATATGTCATATAAAACATATAAGAACATGATTTAACAAATAAAAATATTATTTATATAATTTAAAATAGACAATTTTATTAAATAAATCAATTTACACCCAATATTGTAAAAAGCATAACTTTCACAATATAAATCGGATTTCAAAGCAGTATTCTTTAAATTAAATTTATTTTCATAATAAAGGATAAATTCAAAATTTCAAATATTTAAATTTTAAATTTAAAAGTCAAAGTTTGACCAGATTGACCAAAAATCCACTTTCCTGGAAAATATTCTTTATATTCAGGTTTGAAATTATAATTCACTTAATCAAAAAAAAAATTTAAAATAACAAACTTTATTCATTTTAATAAATATAATAAAGTTTTCAAATAAAATAATCAAAACAAACAATTAAAATAAATCACAAAATTCAGGGTTGTCAGAAAAGATGTTTACGGGATTTGACATCTCCTATCCAGTGTCTAACGTGAGTGTTGTAACTTAAGAGATGCTCGGGATTCACATCTCCGAAGGATCCGTTAAATTGTTTACTATGCAGTAATATTTTGCTATTATAATAATGTCTATTAGTAAAATAAACTTACTTTTTAATAGCGTTAAGGGGTTACCCATATAGCCCTTAACACGTAATAGTGCCAATAGTCTATACAGTAACATAATACCTTCTAATCGGGAGGCTACCGGAGGATACTCCATAGGTACGACACAAATCAAACTCGTACAAGGCGCGCTAGGGTAGGTGACACGACACAACTAGGCAATGCCAAGGTGGATATACCAATTACGCTTCCGGACCGATGGTAACGCATGGCAGCTACTACCGCCCACCTCGAGCCACACCCCCAAAATCAAAAAGGGCCCAAATCAATCACAAAGTAATAGAATGGTATCTAAGGAGTGTGTCCGATAAAAGGTGCTACCTTCTTAGCCCGTCGATCGCTCCTGTTTTAGTCACCTTATGCCAACTCATGGGAGTTGGGTCCGCGTATATACCTCAAAGGAACGTCGCCACCATCCTACTTCATTTTGGAATCTCCACCGCATACACGGTTGTTAAAGTGGTTTTCGGAGTTGGCAGAGAGTATGACAACTTCCGATCCCGGTCTCTTTAACAACCAATCGTTATTATAACATCACGGTCATTTTAAAAATAGTTTTACTTCAAACCAGAATATACTATCCATTTCAAAACCATATAAATATGATATCATCTCCATTTCAAAAACCAAATCAATATGATATCATTTTTATAAAAACTCAAATCAATATAATATCATTTTTATTTCAAATATATCCTTTTTCCAAAATCATAGCACTTTCAAAGTTGTACACTTCGAAACCAAACACTTGAAATTATAACACTTTCAAATCATAATACTTTAAAATTCATAACTTTGAAACATAACTACACCACTTAAATGACTTAAATATTAAATTACTGCATATAATAAAATAGCTTCGTCAATTTCACAAATCAATTCCAAATACAGATTTGAACCCCCAAATAAACCATTTAAATTCCCTTATATTTCAAAGCTTTAATCATTCCACCATTTCAAAACTAATTCTTTGATAATTCCATATATATATATATATATCAATTTCAATTACTATTATTTAGATTTGAAATGTTTACTTAATAAATCCAATATCATTTAAGTAAAACTTTTGTACTTCAAATAACTAGATATTCTTTCCATTTAAATCAACTTGATATTCATTTAAATCACTCTAAACCAAAATCAATTATAAAGATCATACCCTTTAAAATTCTTAATTTTATTTAAAATAAAATTTATTCCAGTATAATTCTTAAATGATTTAATTCAAATCAATTTCATATTTATCTTCCAACCTTAATTTTATTTAAGTCATTATAAACTCTGTATACAATATAATTTAAACAGATACTTAACCATATTATATAAAACAATCAAACTTTATTAATTGGCTTATTTTATATTGCAAAACAAATTTACACATAGCTAAAAATCAATAATAAAATAACATTTATATAACATCTGAAATCAATATTTATATAACCCATATATTTCTTTACAAAACCATAGAAACCATTTTAATTTTTTTTATATATAGACCACGGTGTCTGTATATAATTTTCTATCCTATGGTCAAGTGATACAGATATTTATCATTTCAATCCATAATTTAAAACATAAATACGGTTATATATATCATTTCAAACCGCAATCCCGAATGAAATAAAATCCATAATAACTTGCAGTTTATAACAATATAAAATACGACATCCATTCATCCAATATCAATCATCAAACATTTATCACAGTCATCATCCAATTCAAACAATAACATCAATATAGAACAGATAATAAATAACAGGTATTTACTGGTAGTTATATTCAATAATAAATTAAATAACAACCTAACTGATAGTTTATATGCAATAATAAATTAAATAACAATTTAATTCAGATAAATTCAATATTACTGAGATGATGATTAAAAATATGTCAAACAGTTATAAATAAATTTCTAATCACATCATAAGTTAATTTAACAAACATAATAAATTTTAGAAGTTGTGAGTGGGTTAAAACACTCACCTTTCGAATTTAAATTGAATTTAAATCCAATTTAAACCCAAAATTTGAACAGTCTCAGAATTCGTCCAAGCTAGCGCCAAAATATCTAGTATTCCAATACGAATCTAGCGGAGAAAACCGCTCATGAATTGGACCTCGTATGCGAAAGTTATGTGTTATAGAACGATTTGAAAATTAAATTTAAAACAAAAAAAAGAAAAAGAAGGAAGTACCATCGGCCACGTTATCGCTGGAACATGATGCCCTACCATCAATTCTCGTACGCACGCGATACCCTGAAGTTGACGTCTTACACAATTCTTTGACCACCAACGCCGTGCGTAATGATCACCTGACCGACGATCAGGCATCACCATCGAGCTCCTCACCCCGGGCCGCCACTACGCCTCGAACGCCGCCTCGATCAATGGCCATCCAAGCATGATGCCGCCGCCGTCTTTACTGGTCAACCGCGGCCAATCTTGACCCCATCCTGACGAACGAATATCAGATTTAGGGCCTGCACAACACCACCTTCCCAACGCCACCAGCCGATCGCCCTATCGTCGCAGATCCACCGTTGGATCATCCAAAATCCAATACGAACGGCCAGATTGGATTTGCAATTTTAGGACAAATGATGATTCGAAACCAAAAACGAATGGCAGATATGAGATGCGCTCATCGAGAGCTTCGAATCCATATAAAATTTGATATAATTTGTGGAGTTTGAATTTTTGGCTTTGAATTTTATTTGAAATTGCAATTGGAATTTAGGGTTCTGTCTGCCATTGAAAGAGGAGAAGCAAATATAATTACACATATAGAAATGAGGAATAAGAAATAGTCTAGGGTTTATAACGAGGTATATATAGGCAAGGCTGAAATTAAAATGGACCGGATTGATTTGGATCGAAAGTTGAACGATAAATGGCCCAAAAAGCACGTTCTGACTCCGGAACGAAATTAGGTCAATCCATATATCAAAACAGATGTTTTCAAATATTTTAAAACCAATGGAATAGGTTTTAGGTCCAAATTCTATCATACGAAGAAGTTATGCTAAAATCAAATTATTTCAAATCGATTTCAATTGATTTCAAGGCATTTCGAGCCCGTACGATCAAACGAGAAGCCCGATTGCTACGAAACTTGAAATCCTATAATAATTGTTATGGATCCGATGAAACTGGTTTCATTAAAATCTGAGTTAGTGGCCAAAATGGCTATTTTCTAGTTAATTAAATAAATTAATATTAAATTAATTAATCACTTTCCAATTTATATTTTTAATAATTTACAACTTCTATCAATTTTGATTTCTTAACCAATTACAATAATTTAAATAAATTTAGATGTCAAATAAAATGGATTAATCCATCAATTTCGACGTTTAATTGCAATTTCATTAAATTCAGAAATTTAAGCATTTAAAATTCCTAAATCCATTTATTAAATTTTTAAAGCTTGTTATTCACATCCTTTTATCACAATAAGGATGCCACTAACATTGGTTCTTGATTTATTACATTAAAATCCCCATTTTCCTCTTAATTTCCCATTAACGTAATATTTAAATATTAGATTCCAATTATTTGCAATTAATTCCATTATTAAATTTAAATTCCAATAAATTAATAAATCTTGAATTTCCATTCTTTTTATTCAACCTATTATTAGAATTAACATCGTTACATCTCATTCCCGTTACTAATTCATTAACAAATTTCAAATTTTTATTTATTCCAGATTTAATTGCCAAAATCTTATTAAATTAACAAATTTAAAAATCATCAAAAACTACACGTCATTACACTCTCCCCCACTCAAAACCTTTCGTCCCTGAAAAGGAAAAAAATGGGAGAGGAGGAATTGAGTAAATAATACATCTTATTCAGAAATATTAACTTTATAAACTAATAAATGTACAAAATTTAATAATTTTAAATAAAATATATCAATTTATAACCATTAAATCTTTTTATACTCAAATTAATAAAGTTTGGAAAACATTTTTTAAAAATTTTCTAAGTCCAAAATTTACGGAAAATTTCGGCAGAGTCTCCTTTGTACGGAGAGGCTCGGGAAAAAATATAATATCAAATATAAAAAAATATCACATATAATTTCCAAAATAATATATCCCAACGTGGGAAAATAATATAATAACGCTATAAAACCGTAATCCGAAAACGTACCTATTTTTCGGGCAATCAACGCTTAATTATGAACCCAAAAGCAGTAGCAATTGCTTCCATAACCTGTATTTCACATATATAATCTAAAAAGAGTTAATAATTATATAAAATGAAATATTTAAAGTTGTTTCAACCACTAACAAACAAATCAATATAAACAACAATCGCTTGCAACAAAACATACAACCATCACAGAATCAACACAAACCAATTATCCATTCATATCAAACAAAACAAATAGTTGTTCGGGTTCAAAACTTCAAATTGCACAGAATGAAAATAAACTACTAAGTGCACCATAGACTCAACAACCTTTGATGAAACTAAATAGATTATTCGTACATCCAAACAATTTTAAAGTATCCTTGCCCAAACAAGCATAAACCAAACAAACAACAATTCCAAACAATAGATCAAGTTAATTTTTCAATTTCATTCCATAACCTTTGTTGTTCCTTTTCATTCACATAGTGGTTTATCTTTTTATTTTACATTATTCCTTGAAAATTCTCATTTCCATCCATTGATTCAGTGTTTATTTCATTCTTCATTTATTACTTACAAATATTCGTTTTCATTTATTTATAGTATTCATGTTTAATTCAATTTATTTGCATATTAATTCATTTACTTAAGCTTATAATCTTATACTTACACTACTTACTTCCTATTACCTTTATTACAGTAGCATTTCAATTATCACTTAAGTTCACAACAATTACAACATCAAATTCTTATTTACAAAAGAATTTCATTAAATACTTTCATTACCTCAAGTTTATTACTTGTATAATATCCATTACAATTTCTTATTAAACATCGAACTTTTAAATCTTTTGGTAAGTTATATATATTCTTTTAAGAATGTAATTGAAAACTATACAAGTTCATCTTATAAATTAACGTTCAATAATCATATCTTCTGTTTTTTTTGTTACATATTTCAACTTCTGGAAATTTCATTTATAACCTAACATTTAATCTCTTATTTTAATTAAAGGTTCCAATTATTAATTTGTTACAACTCATTTCACAAATCATTTTAAAATAATAGATAAATATACATACTTACAACTTATATATCCAATTATATTTAAAACCATTTGAAATATATATTTGTTTATCAAAATAAACCTGCAGTAAAACTACTACAGTGGCCTTCCCATTTCGAAACTCGAAAATAAATGTCGATGATGCGTGCACTCATCACCGAAATTATTTTCCAGCGACAGAGAGGGGAGTACAGAACTTATTTCTTTTCAAAATTTCTTTAAAACAATTCTTTCAATTTATATTGAAATATTTATATCAGAAAATACTTCTAAATAATATTATTATTGTATTCCAAGATCATTCGAAAGAAATTTTCAAAACCCCAGAACTTAAGTTCTAAATTTCCAGTTTATTCTTATTTATTTTACTTTTCAAATCTTATTTCCAACTAATATCTAAAAATTTCACAACCTAACAAACAAATATATTACAACCAAATATACTATTTATAAAATTTATTACTTTATACATAGAAAATATAATAGACGAAATTATTTCATTCACCTATATTCAAAACAAATATTGCGTCGTTCTGTCCTATTAAGTGTTTAGAAATACCTAGTGATGTCATAGCGTCCTATGCACCAACCAGAATTTATAAATACAAAACGGAACAAATTAACACAATATTAAAACCATTTTATAACACTAACAAATACGCTCTCTAATATATATACACTCAGCGACTCTTCATAGGGTATTACTACCCTATTAATAAAGAGTCAGACCCCACAACGCTAAGGTTTATCGCTAAACCAAAGCTTTGATACCACGTTGTAGCATCCCGTCTTTTTGTATGCTTTAAATCGACGATAAACCACACACATTGGACTTAAACCATACAGAAGGGCGGATTGTTATTGGGGTAAATAAGAACACAGAGAAAGAAATAGAACAAAACAGAATCTCACAGCGGAATGACAAAATATAATAATCAAAAAAAAGTTCATGAAGCTGTTTTACAAAATATTTGATTATACATATACAACACAGAATCAGAGTACACATACCAGAGAATAATAAATAACAATGCAGTGGAACAGTGTAAATGTAGTGGAGTGGTATGATAAATAATAGTAATGCAATCTCCGTCTTCGTCCTCCAGAAATAAAATCTTCGAATCCTAAAATGCTCAGACTGACCCGAGAGAATTGAAAAGACAAAACACTCGATTCAAAACTAAAGATCTTATGTAAGTTAAATCAACGGAAATAGAAACAACTTACGAAACGAAGAAGACGAAACAATATGAGTGTGACGGCGTCAGAGATGTTTACGGGATTTAACATCTCCTATCCAGTGTCTAACGTGAGTGCAGTAACTTAAGAGATGCTCGGGATTCACATCTCCTAAGAATCCGTTAAACTATTTACTATGTAGTAATATTTCTCTATTATTATAATGTCTATTAGTAAAATAAACTTACTTTTTAATAGCGTTAAGGGATTACCCATATAGCCTTTAAAACGTAATAGTGCCAATAGTCTATACAGTACCGTAATACCTCCTGATCAAGAGACTACCAGAGGATACTCCATAGGTACGACACAAATCAGACTCGTACAAGGCGTGCTAGGGTAGGTGACACGACACTACTAGGAAATGCCAAGGTAGATATACCAATTACGCTTCCGGACCGGTGGTAACACGTAGCAGCTATTACCGCCCACCTCGAGCCACACCCTCAAAATCAAAAAGGGTCCAAATCAATCACAAAGTAATAGAATGGTATCGAAGGAGTGTGTATGATAAAAGGTGCTACCTTCTTAGCCCATTGATCGCTCCTGTTTTAGCCACCTTATGCCAACTCACGGGAGTTGGGTCCACGTATATACCTCAAAGGAACGCCGCCACCATCCTACTTCATTCTGGAATCTCAACTCAGTACACGGTTGTTAAAGTGGTTTTCGAAGTTGGCAGAGTGAATGAAAACTTCCGATCCCGGTCTCTTTAATAACCAATCGTTATTATAACACCGCGGTCATTTTCGAAATAATTATACTTCAAACCAGAAAATACTATCCATTTCAAAACCATATAAATATGATATCATCTCCATTTCAAAAACCAAATCAATATGATATCATTTTTATAAAAACTCAAATCAATATAATATCATTTTTATTTCAAATATATCATTTTTCCAAAATCATTGCACTTTCAAAGTTATACATTTCGAAACCAAACACTTGAAATTATAACACTTTCAAATCATCATACTTTAAAACTCATAACTTTGAAACATAACTACACCACTTAAATGAATTAAATATCAAATTACTTTATATAATAAAATAGCTTCGTCAATTTCACAAATCAATTCTAAATACAGATTTGAGCCCCCAAATAAACCATTTAAATTTCCATATATTTCAAAGCTTTAATCATTCCACCATTTCAAAACTAAATCTTTGATAATTCCATATATATCAAATTCAATTACTATTATTTAGATTTGAAATGTTTACTTAATAATTCCAATATCATTTAAGTAAAACTTATATACTTCAAATAACTGGATATTCTTTCAATTTTCTTTACTTGATATATTCATTTGAATCAACTTGATATTCATTTAAATCACTCTAAACCAAAATCAATTATAAAAATCATACCCTTTAAAATTCTCAATTTTATTAAAATTTCAAATCATATTTATTCAAGTATAATTCTTAAATAATTTAATTCAAATCAATTTCATATTTATCTTCCAACCTTAATTTTATTTAAGTCATTATAAACTCTATATACAATATAATTTAAACAGATACCTAACCATATTATATAAAACAATTAAACTTTATTAATTGGCTTATTTTATATTGCAAAACAAATTTACACATAGCTAAAAATCAATAATAAAATAACATTTATATAACATCTGAAATCAATATTTATATAACCCATATATTTCTTTACAAAACCATAGAAATCATTTCAAAATTTTTTATATATAGACCGCGGTGTCTGTATATAATTTTCTATCCTATGGTCAAGTGATACAGATATTTATCATTTCAATACATAATTTAAAACATAAATACGGTTATATATCATTTCAAACCGCAATCCCAAATGAAATAAAATCCATAATAACTTGCAGTTTATAACAATATAAAATAAGACATCCATTCATCCAATATCAATCATCAAACATTTATCACAGTCATCATCCAATTAAAACAATAACACCAATATAGAACAGATAATAAATAACAGGTATTTACTGGTAGTTATATTCAATAATAAATTAAATAACAACTTAACTGATAGTTTATATGCAATAATAAATTAAATAACAATTTAATTCAAATAAATTCAATTTAATTGAGATGATGATTAAAAATATGTCAAACAGTCATAAATAAATTTCTAATCACATCATAAGTTAATTTAACAAACATTAGAAATTTTAGAAGTTGTGAGTGGGTTAAAACACTCACCTTTCGAATTCAAATTGAATTTAAATCCAATTTAAACCCAAAATTTGAACAGTCTTAGAATTCATCCAAGCCAGCGCCAAAATATCCAGAATTCCAATACGAATCTAGCGGAGAAAACCACGCATGAATTTGACCTCGTATGCGAAAGTTATGTGTTATAGAACGATTTGAAAATTAAATTTAAAAGAAAAAAAGAAAAAGAAGGAAGTACCATCGGCCACGTTATCGCTGGAACATGTTGCCCTACCATCAATCCGTAATTTAAAACATAAATACGGTTATATATCATTTCAAACCGCAATCCCGAATGAAATAAAATCCATAACAACTTGCAATTTATAACATTATAAAATACAACATCCATTCATCCAATATCAATCATCAAACATTTACCACAATCATCATCCAATTCGAACAATAACATCAATATAGAATAGGTAATAAATAACAGGTATTTACTGGCAGTTATATTCAATAATAAATTAAATAACAATTTAACCGACAATTTATATGCAATAATAAGTTAAATAACAATTTAATTCAAATAAATTCAATTTAACGGAGATGACGATTAAAAATATGCCAAATAGTCATAAATAAATTTCTAATCACATCATAAATCAATTTAACAAACATAAGAAATTTTATAAGTTGTGAGTGTGTTAAAACACTCACCCTTCGAATTTAAATTACATTTAAATCCAATTTAAACCCAAAATTTGAACAGTTTCAAAATTTGTCCAAACCAGAGCCATAATGTCCAGAATTCAAATACGAACCTAGCGGACAAAACCGCACATGAATTGGACCTCGTATGCGAAAGTTATGTGTTATAGAACGATTTGAAAATTAAATTTAAAATAAATAAAAGAAAACGAAGGAAGTACCATCGGCCACGTCATCGCTGGAACACGTTATCCAACCATCAATTCTCGTATGCACGCGATACCCTGAAGTCGACCTCCTACACGATTATTTGACCATCAACGTTGCGCGTAACAATCACCTGGCCGACGATCATGCATCACCATCGAGCCCCTAGCCCCGGGCCGCCACCACGCCTCGAATGCCGCCTCGATCGGTGGCCATCCAAGCATGATGCTGCCACCGCCTTTACTGGTCAACCGCGGCCAATCGTGACCCTACCCAGACGAATGAATATCAGATCTAGGGCCTGCACAACACCACCTTCCCAACGCCACCAGCCGATCGCCCTGCCGTCGCAGATCCACCGTTGGATCATCCAAAATCCAATACGAATAGTCAGAATGGATTTGCGATTTCAAGGAAAACGATGATTCGAAACCAAAAATGAATTGCAGATCTGAGATGCGCTTGTCGAGAGCTTCGAATCCATATAAAATTTGATATAGTTTGTGGAGCTTTAATTTTTGGCTTTGAATTTTATTTGAAATTGCAATTGGAATTTAGGGTTCTGTCTGCCATTGAAAGAGGAGAAGCAAATATAATTGTACGTATAGAAATGAGGAATAATAAACAGGATAGGGTTTACAATGAGATATATATAGGCAAGGTTGAAATTAAAATGGACCGGATTGATTTGGATCGAAAGTTGAACGATAAATGTCCTGAAAAGCCCGTTCTAACTCCGGAATGAAATTGGGTCAATCCATATATCAAAAAGATGTCTTTAAATATTTTAAAATCAATGGAACAGATTTCAGGTCCAAATTCTATCATATGAAGAAGTTATGCTAAAATCAAATTATTTCAAATTGATTTCAATTGCTTTCAATTAAATTGATTTGAAGGCGCTTCGAGTCCGTACGATCAAACGACAAGCCCGATCGCTACGAAACTTGAAATCCTATAGTAATTCACCGTTACGGATCTGATGAAACTGGTTTCATCGAAATCCGAGTCAATGGCCAAAATGGCTATTTTCTTTTTAATTAAATAAATTAATATTAAATTAATTAATCACTTTCCATTTATATCTTTAATAATTTATAACTTCTATCAATTTTGATTTCTTAACCAATTACAGTAATGTAAACAAATTTAGATGTCAATTAAAATTGATTAATCCATCAATTTCGACTTTTAATTGCAATTTCATTAAATTCAAAAATTTATACATTTAAAATTCCAAAATCCATTTATTAAATTTTTAAACCTTGTTGTTCACATCCTTCTATCACAATAAGGGTGCCACTAATATTGGTTCATGATTTATTACATTAAAATCTCCAAATTCCTCTTAATTTCCCATTAACGTAATATTTAAATATTAGATTCCAATTATTTGCAATTAATCCAATTATTAAATTTAAATTCCAATAAATTAATAAATCTTGAATTTCCATTCTTTTTATTCAACCTATTATTATATTATGAATAGAATTAACATTATTACATATCATTCCCTTACTAATTCATTAACAAATTTCAAATTTTTATTTATTCTAGATTTAATTGCCAAAATCTTATTAAATTGACAAATTTAAAAATCAACGAAAACTACGGGTCGTTACATAAATTATGTTTAGCTATACCAATGGTGACACTAATTTACACACATTCTCTTTGTCGATATTATATCACATTAGGATGTATAGAGTAAGTACTGATCAAAACTTCAACTTTATTCATATTCAACTCGATCATCCATAAAAGTCCTTAATTCAACTATAACCTTTTTTATCAACCGTTCTACTCTGGTTAGAGATTTTGACTTTGAATTGATTACATTTAGCCATAATATTAACCTCATACAATCGAGGAGATGAATTTTCTATTTAATAGTGTTTCACTCCCAATGCTTCAACTCAGACCCAATTATAGTCGCTCGATAAATTATTATGCTATGATTTAATTATAATCAAAGTGGAGTACTCATATTAAAGCTCCATGGTATTCTCAACTCTGTGTAACATCATCACCTTAAGATTTCCTATTTGACCCAGTCGTTATTAACCAAGAGGAAACTCTTGGATGAGTCCTTCCATGGTTATCCAATAACTAGGAGTACGTAACCTCTTGGTGCTACCAACAGCCAAGCGTAATACACTACGCAATATTTGGAGAAAAATACACACTCTAGTCTCAATGGATGTATCAATATCCTTTTTCAAACCATCTTGATCAAGAATATTAAAAAAATGTTATTTCATATTTTGATTAATTACTCACCATTGCAAATATTTGCAACTATAATCATATAATATTTAACTTAAGTCTTTTCTTATTATATGATTTAAATTAATTACTTAATGGTTTGTATCACAATATAACAAAGTGCACCAAATAAAACAAACACCGTTATTACAAACACGATTGATTACGGAGTTAGATGTATATGACAATAGCATAATTGTCCTTGGGGTATACCACTAACTGTTTCTCCAAGTATAGATGTTCATATCTTGAGTTTTTTCAACAAATACAAGCATTTATCTTACCTATCTAAAGATATACTAAATAGTATAACATATAGCATCCCTGGCTTGAGTTTGCTAAAAAAAACCAATACGTAAGTAAGTAATCTATCTTATATATAAATGATAGATGGCAACATTATTAAGATTTATAATCTTAATGAGTGCTTTTCAACTTAGGAAATAATGTATTTTATAAAATACCCATATGATATAAGTGTTTGATACATCTAATATCATGGTATACCAAACATATGTACTTAATTTAGAAATCTAAGTTGGGTTAGTTTTAGCCCTTATACGTAATTACTTATATGATATTAATTTACTTTTAATTTTACAATTTCAATTAATACTTATGTTATATACCTAATTTTATGTGTGTTTTAATTAATTAATTAATCAATTTAACTAATTAATTTACTCAAGATTTCACAAAATTTTAAATATTAATTCAAAGCAATTTTGAATTAATATGTTCAATTATAATTATTTACATGTAATCTGTTAACCTATAAAATGAATTAACACCTAGAGATCAGATGAAAGCACTAGTTCTATTTCAAAATAAAGCAAAAGCAGTAGAAATGTCAGGAATGTAAAGGAGACAAAAGAATTTTCATAGTGGTTCGGCGTTATCTCCAGCCTACGTTCACTTAAATATTTGTTATAAGTTATTCCCTCTCTGGATTACAACTAGTTATATCAGATTTGGCCACAGTCTAATGGATCTCAAATTTACAATGGAGTTTCTAGAGTGTTTGAGAAGTAAGAGATAGGAATGAGGAAGAAGAAGAAGTTCCATATCCAAAAGTTAGAGTGCAAAAGAAGAAGATCCTCTTTGGTTGTAGCTAGGCTTGTGTTTATAGGGAAACAGAGGTATAGAGTCAGAAGCTCGCTTGTACCGAAGTCCAAAAAGTGGCTTGAAGTTGCACAAGTGAAACAGAACACCGACGAGTCAACGAAAAAACTCGGTGCCGAGTTATTTTTACTTGTCCAATTTGAACTTCGTCCATTTGCTAGGTTTTTTATCTCCTTCTTGAGTTTTTCCAAGCTCTTTTCCTTTGACTTTATGTTGGTTCTAAATATTTTTTTATTAGTTGTTTTCTTCTCGTCAATCCTTGGAATTGCTCGTCCACATCATTGGAAAATTGCTTGACCACGAGTTAATGGTGTAGCACAAGAGGTGTATGATGTTCAGGAAGCAAAAAGAAGAGAGGAATAGGTCTGTGTCGACCAAAACAACTCGGGACCGAGTTGTTCCGTTAGCCAATTTTCCACTCCAACTTCTGGAGTTCATTTCTCCAGTCCTTTTGATCATGTTTCTAAGTTTTTGAACTATTTCATCCTAGTTTTGATCTTCTAAGTCCAGATTAAATCTACTTTGGCTCAAAAGCAGGTTAACAATTACCCCCCAACGTACGCCTTTTTAATATAAGGTGTGCTATGCTTGAGAATAAGTTTCAAAAATCAATTTTCAATAGTTGAGCTCTTCGGCTATCCACTGATCCCAGATGAATTATCCAGAAGTGTCATTCCACATATCTGAGTCATCTATGTTCGCCGGAAGCTTATCTTCCTTTCTTTGATTGCAAGGCATTTAAAACTATTTATCAGGTTTGCATCCACTCCTGGGCTTGTCTTATTGGACCGTTGATATCCCAACCTAGGGTTTGACCTCTCTGGATCGTTTATTGCCCATTCTAGGGTTTCAATCTCTCCGGCCTCTTGCCGAGTCCAATCTACTCGCTTTCCAGTGGAGGGACCCAACAACCAAACAAGTCATTCGCTCACTCTCTGGTAAGAGGACTTACTATTCGTACAAGCTTATCCACTCGCTCTTCGACATGGGAGCTTGCACCCTTTACTTTGGTCCCGTCTCTTCGGATGGAACTTAAAGTGATCGATACCGTACAAGCTCATCCACTCGCTCTCTGATAAGGGGACTTGCACCCTGCACTCTGGTCCCATCTCTCCGGATGGGATTTAAACAATCAATATCATACAAGCCCATCCACTTGCTCATCAGTGAGGGGACTTGCGCCATGCACTTTAGACGAAATTTAAAGTAATTAATATCATACAAGGCCATCTTCTTGATCTCTAATGAGGGGCCTTGCACCCTACACTTAGGTTCCGTCTTTCTAGACACGACTTAAAGCAATAAATAACAATCATCACATTCCAGTGGATTTTTCAAGAGTCAAGTATTCAAATGGAAGAAAATAAGTGGAAACCCTAATTATTAATCTCAGACATCCGACTCAGAGCATGATTAAGGACTAATCTAGATTCTGTACACGTGTAAGAGGTCAGAAGTCATTATTGTCCTACTTATTCAAAGAAAGAAAAAGCAAAGCGAGGGAGTCTAACCTAACTCCTGACCATTCCAATCATGGGACTTCGAGTCTCGGACTAGATCCTAGTTATTCCTTGATGCATTTGGTGCCGATGGTGGTTGCTCCAACCACACCATTATTGTTTGGTTCCTCACGTACTTTTATGGCCAGTTGCTTTGAACCAAATCGTATATCAGATCCCAAAGGTCCAACACTCATTCATCTCTTACCCCTCAAGCTCATGTAAGATGTAAATCTTTCCGCATCTTCTCTCCTGACCAATGGGCTCTCTCCTACTAAGCTTCCGATAGGGGTTTTGGCCCCTAGTGTCCAAATATATCCACTCTGGGTATCGGTTAGATCAACATAGGAAGAAAATTTTGACTCCCACGTTTGTCGTTTGGTTCTTAGATGTCATCATCAGCTCTTCGTATTCCTTTATCTTTTCCATTTCCTGGTCTGGATAGTTCTCTATCATCCGCAGCATTAATTTTAGAATTCTCAGCTTCGGCGTCTTCCTGGAGCAAATATCTCTCAACTTCATGGTAGAATTTCATGAGATCCATCATTTTATCTCTCTCTAAAGCAATCTTGAAGTCAGTATTGCTCGCGACTCCATACAATGCCGTCATTAAGATTATAGACAGATTCAACTTATCGACGGTTCCAGCTACTGTATTGAATCCTGTCAAATATCTTCTTACAGTATGTCTGGGCCTTTGTTTCACGCTTGATAGCGTCATCACATTCTTCGATCATGAGACATGAAATTTTAATTTTCTTAAGAACTTATTCACCAAATCAATTCACGTGCTTATAGACCTATTCTCTAACTGTCTGAACCATGTCGCTGCCAAGTCCCTTAAGTATAATAGGAAGCACTACCATATTACCTCCTTAGAAACACCCAATACCTCCATATATCGGATGTATCTCATCGGATGAACCGCCGGATCCGACTTTCCCTCTTACATTTTCAGCGTCCAAATCTTGAAATTGGGAGGAATCACTGCATTTTGGATATTAGAAGTGAATGGATTCCTATTTACGTCCTCCAAAATTTGGTTTGGAGGTCCACCTCTAACTATTCTCCTTATGTAACGACCCAAAATTTGACCACTTTAAAATATAAAGTGATTTTAAATATAAAATATATAATGTTATATGATTCAAACAATATTAGATAGTATTTGAAAAGAGAAGTATAAACAAAAATAATAACATTAGCCTATATCAACAAAAGTGACAATGCTGATTTCAGAAAGGTAAGTTTCAATGATTAAATAAATTTTTTAATTAATTTATGACTGTTTATATTTTTAAATAGAAATATACAAATTTATTTTTAAATTCGGTTTACATAAACATATAGTTTAACTAAAACGTCAAAATGTGAACGTAAAACATTTTGTTGAAAGTCAATGTTTGTCGATTAAAAGTTGTCGCAACGTTGTCGCTCCTTTATTTTCTTATATAGGAACATATATCCAAATAGTATAAGTATTAATTAATTCACAAATCAAGTTTACTTTTACTAAACATACTTAGAAAATTCTAGAATATAATTAACAAAATGTAAGCATAAAAAGACAAAAAAGTACAAAAGTCAAAAAGTAAAATATCAAATCAAAGCAACATAATTATTACTTTCTTTACTTACTATTTAAGTGAAAATGACATAAAGTAATGGTTTCAAATGTGATGTTAAGTGTTGATAAGGTTACTTAAAAATAAGTAAGGTTATTTTGGTAATTTGGTAAAGGGATATTTTGGCAACTTACCACTTCATTTTTTTCTATAAATATCAACCACTTTCTCATTTTTTTCACTCCATTTCTACCTTCTTCCTCCTCCTTGAAGATCTCTTTAATGGCTTATTCTTCTCTCTTTTCCTTACTAACTTTTCAAAATCATATCATATCTACTCCAAACATAACCCAACTTTGCCAAAGACTTTAGAATACCATTAAAACATAGTTTAGTATCTAAGTGTAACGACCCAGAATTTTAATTATTTAAACTTTGAATATTTAATTAATTTTAAATATTTATAAGTGAATTTATAAGTCGAATAAATTTTTTTGTGAATGATTGGATTTAATTGAATAATTAAATCGATAATTTAATATATTAAATTATAGAAATAATTGAAAAATTGAGTTAAATGTGATTGAAAATGATTTGTAAAATTTTATTATATCATGTTAGAGTTAGAACGATATTTTAGAACTTTTAAAATCGAATTAAAAGTTTATTTGTGAAAATTGAATATTTTAATATTTAATCGACTAGTGAAAATAGTCAATTTTTGAACAGTCTCAGAATTGAATGAAACCAGTTCCATTGGATCCGTAATAGTTAGTTATTACCGAATTTCAATTTTCGTGTCAATCGGAGTTATCGTTTGATCGTAGCAGCTCGAAACGCATCGAATTATTTTTAATTTTAATTTGGCGAGTTAAAATAGCCATTTTTCAAAAAGTCTCAGATTTCGACGAAACCAGTTTCATCGGATCCGTAATGTGATATTATTGTATGGTTTCAAATTTCGAGTCAATTGGATTTACCGTTTGTCCGGTACAAATTAAAACGCCTAGAAAATCGTTTAAATCGGTTTAATTTAAATCGATCGTTTGTTGCCATAACTCGTACAAATGACCGAATTAGCTTTCGAAACCTGTACCATTGTGTCCGGAACGTGGGATAAACCCTAGAAACGCTGGTTACGGCGCGTGAATCGGAGTTCGGAATTCCCGGATGAATAGTGTTCGTTCGTTCTTCTATAAATAGCCCCTACCTCTCTCTAAATTAAAAAATAAAAATAAAACCCTAATTATAAACTGCAGCCGCCACTAACAAAATGAAGGGCCGAAATTATCTCAACTTCTCTTTCCCAAATCTCTCAATCCATCAGTTGTTTGCAAAAGTTGTTAACTACAACATTGTAGATCGTAGTAAGAGCTACGAGATCAACGGTCAAGATCGTTTTTAGAGCCACGGATTGGCGGCAAAAAGGTGATAAAGGCCACGTTTTCATGCATGTATTTCTGGACATAGGGCAGGCCGAGCTTCACAAGGGGATGGCCGAAGGTGGAGCTTTGCATGGTGGTTCGTATGGTGAGGGTTTGATGAAGTTTAGTCGAGTATTGGTGGAGTTAAATCGAACCCTAGTTTATGTATTATGGGTTTAAGAGCACGGCTATTACCTGTAGCCAAACGCGTGAAAAAGGAAGGAGAAGATGGGGGGGGGGGACGCACGGATCTGAAGGGATTTGAAATCAACGGCCACGATCTTGAATAGGTTATAAAGGAAAATAAATTGTTGTAATTTTAATTATAAAATTCGAGTAAACTTCAAATATTCATAATTTTTTCATACGAGGTCGAAAACGCGCAAACCCAGTTGCGTTGGAATCGTATGGACGAGCACTACGCGATGGAATTGGATTGGAGTCGTTTGGAGTTAGTGAGAATTTCGGGTAAAATTAAACGTCCGTTTAATTTTATTCGAAATAAATCGCTAAAACGAAATTGAAATCAAGGTGAGAACTTCTCACTCAATCGAATCGGTTTCGATTTTATTTTAAATAGTTAGATTTAAAATATTTGAATGCATGTTTGAATGATGATTGTTATCTATTGATTGTTAAAATAGACATTATACGCCGTTAGTAAGCGGATGTTATTTATTAAAAACATATACCGCGAATAGTTCATAAACAGTGAAATTGGTATTATATATAATAGCAATATATATATATATTGGCATATGTATATATTGGAGTTATTGATTTTCCGCATTTGTATAGCGGATGAGACCCTATTGCACCGTCTATTAAGTGGATAATATTTTAAATCCCATATACCGCGATAATTTCGTACTGGAGCGAAATTGGTATTGTGCTAATGTTTGTGGATGCAGGAAAACAGGTTGGAGGGATCCAACTGGATTCCTTAACAGTATTTATTTGATTTCAGATATTTTGATATTTGATGGATTATCATATCGATATATGATATCGTTGTTGTCGTGATTGACTATTTGGTGTGTAGTATCATTGGACCAAACTTTGGAATTTTAAAATGATTTTTAAAAGTGATTTTTGAAAATATACTATATGTTTGGAAATTGATTTATTTTAAATAAATAAACGTTATAATTTTTAATGTTATAAAAATTATGATTTTGAGAAATACGATTAAAGATTTATTTTTGAAAATATGAGGTTAATGGTTTTATAAAATAGTTTAAAATTGGGAATTTGAATTTATTATAAAAAGTTGAAAATTATAAATGGTGAAATTATAAAGGGATTTAAAGACGTTTTAATGAATAATATGAATTGATTTGTAAATGGATATTTATAAATTAAAATATTAGAATTATAAAACAAGTTTTTATAAGTGCTTGAATGAAGTGAAAATAGATTGCATAAGTGAATTGAATTTATAGAATTATAAATGGTGAAGTTATAAGTGAAATATATACATAATAAGATTTATAAATTTCGTGAAGTTATTAAAGAATGGTTTTGGATAAATAATTGAATCTTATAAGTTATAAGATTTATAAATTGGAAAGTCTTTAAAAGAACGATTTTGTAAAATAATCGTTTTATAAGTATTTAACTTATAATATGAACTTTTAGTTTATAATTGAGTTATAAACTGAAATAGGTTAATAAAGGAGATGTATAAAAAGGAAGTTCTTATAAAACAAATAGAAATGGAATTTATAAACATTGTTTTGTAAATTCGCAACGACATATTTTGATAAGTTAAATTGTTATAATTTATTAATGGAGTTATATTCACATTTTTGACTGTGAATAATCCTTTAAAATGAAATGTATAAAGGGATGAAATTTGTTAACGTAGTATATTCACGTTTTTGAATAGTGAATAATACGTTAAAGAAATTGTTTTGAATGTGATGTTTTAAATAGAATTAAAACTATCTAACGATGTTTTAAATTGTGTTGAGATTCGAAACCATAGATTTCAACATTTATTGTTGAAGTAGACGTTTTCGAGAAATAAAAGGAAATAGTGGACTATAACACTGCTGTTATAGTAAATGATTTCCGAAAGGAAATGTTTTGTATAGTATTGGGATTTATATATCTATTTTAATTTCGAATCCCTATACTAGCGATTTTGGGTTGTCGTAACGATGTTTTACGTAACATTCGTTTTGGCCCAAATAAATAGTTTAAGAGAATGATTTCCTTAAAGAATGAAATATATACTAAATCTCGATTTAAGTATATTGAATATTTTCCAAAGGTTGAAAATAAATAAAATTTGTGAATTTCTTATGAATAAATAAGTATGGGAATGTTTTCCAATATAAAGTGAATATTTTGAGAATTTATCTTTTTGAAGATAAATTGAAATGAATAATTGAAATCGTATATGCATGGATATTGTGAAATATAAATTCACTATGGAATTTATGAATGAAAAGGAGAATTTGTTTAAAAATAAATATTGATTTATTTTTGAAGTGTGAAAATTATATATCTAGTAAAGATATTTTGGAAAATAAATAATTTGGAAAATTATTTGGAAACTGGTGATGTGTGCATATCCATTGATAGTTCAATAACCGACTATCAATATTTCCCTTTGAATGGGTAATTGATGTGATTTGTTTGAATTTGAATGCCACACTTATTTTTGAATAAGCGCTCACTATTCGGGTTAACCGGGAAAGGACCATGGGGTCGTATAACCCATTCCGAATATGTGATACGTCGTTATGAATTGCATTTGAAGATCGGTGTTGAAGACCCGGTATTTGCGAGAACGATAGGATGACCTGTCGATTGACTCTGCACCGAGTTGCTCCGGTATAGAGTTCTCCCTAAGTGATGGGAAATCCGATCAGGATTGTGAATACTCGGATTGCAAGGACTTCTTTGTAAGTGCCTTCGGTTTTGTTCGAGCCCGGAACAGACTTGTATGGATTGTATGTCTGACATTACAAATTGAGATATAAAGCCGATTTCTTTCAAATATATTTCTGTTGGTGGCGGAGAATTTATTCTTTTAGCTTAACACCCTTCTCTGAGACGTACGAGCTCAGAGGTTATGTAGTTGAAGGTTATCAGCGATATATTCCCAATTTGGTAATGTGACATGCTGAGTGTTGCTGTGAAATGATCATTTTGTTGATTATTTGTGATAGGATCATTTATTTGATCGTCTATCTTGGTGATCATTTCTATGATCATTTGTTGACCCAAAGCATGGCTTTTGTATAAAGTATGTTTTTGTGGACGTGACTTCGTCGAGCCTCACACCCCGTGAATGGTCAAAACAGGAAAGATGCGGCAAGGTTATGAGGGGTAGCGCCCTTTAGGATGTGTGCATTTCCTTCTGGAAAAGGGTGGTATCATGGTATGGAGCCCAGATACTTACTCATGTTGAAAACACTTTATGATTGTGTGAATTGATTGCGAGCGCTCGGTTGAAAGGTCCCAAAGGACCGGGGGATGGCATATTCGGTCAGTTGTTACTCAGTTAGGGGTAACCCGGCCTTGTGTTGGTAGAGATCCGGTTTGGTTCTCGGGGATGTCCATCCAGAGGCATTCTCATGTGGCAATGGGAAGTTCCTTGGCCTGATCATTCGTTGGAAATCCAAAGAAACAATACGAGACTTGTACGGTATTAGTTGTAGAACTTATCATTCACTTATGGTGGCGCCCCACTGTTTGGATGGTAGCTATAGTAGGCATACGATAATGGTCGTATGTTGGCTAAGATTTATATTCTACTTTCGAAATAAATTTTTCCTACACTATGCACTAGTAATAATATAAAATGTTCTTTTAAAATGCGTATCAAGCATCTTTGACTATCATAAGGAGAAATCTCCTCCGATTCTGCGTTTGCATGTGTGTGTGTGCGGGAGGCCTTATGATATTCTCATTTTTAAAAGCATTGCGAATTGAATTTAAAAATATTCCTTTATTTGATTTTTAAAGATAAATAAACTGTTTTGAGTTCTCACACCAGTCACATGACTGACTCGGAGTTTATTGTTTTCCTTCCTAAACTCTGGGTGCCCACCAATTTCCACACGGACAGTTAAGAGTTAGGTTTATCAGGATATTCTGGATATTCTGGAGTTGCTGGAGGCAAGCTGGATGGCATGGCGTATTACTAGTATATAGTATTTCTTTTCCGCTGTTTGATGTCGTATGTTGTTATACACTCTGATGATATGATGTAATAAAATGTAAATGTAATGTAATAACTGATATAGTTCTTTGTTTAAAGATTATTCATTTATTATTATATGTTGTTCCGCTGCGAATTGTGAGATTCTGATATTGTTCTCTTTTCTTTCTGTTCCGTTCTATTTTCTGTCTTCTTTCCTCTCTATTTTCTATATATCTTTTTCCTCTTCTTCTACCTCTTTTCTTTTCTTAAACCACAACATTTTGGGTTTCCGGCCTTCGATTTCTCGGCAGTTGATAAAGTGAGTATCGATGTTGAATTTTCGAAAGTCGAAAATTTTCGGGACGTTACATTTGGTATCAGAGCTTATGGTTAAGCGACAACCATGGTTCTGTTCGGTAGTACTCATTAGAGATAGAGTCAGTAGTACTCTAGAATGAGTTGAGTGTAATAATAGCTATGAGAGCGTATTTGTTAGTGAATATAAAATTGTTTATATTGTGATGATTGGTTTATTGAGTGGCATATGAACCTTCGTCAGCACGGTATGCACAACTATGTCGAAGGGGTTTCTAAACACATGAATAGAACAATTCAACACAATATTGTTTTAAATTAGGTAAATGAAATAATTTTGCCTTGATTATATTTTATATATAAAGAAATAATTTTTCAGAATTATTAAAGTGTATATAAGTTGGTTGTTTGAATAATCTAAATAAAAGAATAATTGTATAAGCAAAAGAATTATAAGAATTGAATTATAATTAAAGTAATTTACAATTGTGAAATAAACTTATATATATAAGAAGTGAAACTATGTGAATATATTTATGAATATGAGTTGTAAATAAAAGTGAATTTAAAGTTAAATGGAATATAACTTAAGAGATGTTGAATGGAGTTGATATTAGTACCAAAGTAAAATTATTAAAGTTAAGTGATGGATATGAACTTAAGTTATATAAATGAAATTCAACTTTGTAATTGAATTGAATGAATGGATTGAATATTAATCAATTAAATGTGAATTAAGTTGATGTGAAATAATGAATATAAGTGTTAATTCATTAAAATCTAATGTTACTGAAAGTTGAAAGATTGAATGAAAATCAATTTAATTAAACCAATTAAAAGTGATGGTGTTAAACCAAATTGAATGAGTATAAGCAAAGGAATTCGGTTGCAATTGATATACTTTGGTTGTTGTATGATTGTTAGTTGATTGTATATAATTCATTAAGTTAATGAAATTGAAAGTTAAGGTAATTGAAATCCAATTTGAAGGTTAAGTGAATCTTAAATAGAATTGAATGTGATTTCGAAGTGAACCAACTTGAATATGAATTAGTGAATATAAACTAATTGAAAATGAATGTTAGTAAAAACATCCACTGTTAATGAATCAAATGTGACTAGATTGAAGACCTATTTCATTGAATATTAATGAGAATATGAATGAATATTTATTGGTTATGAATGCTAGTTGGTTGATGGTTGAATATATTGCTTTTGTTTCATTTGCTATGTTGACATATATAGTTATTATGTTACTATATGTTGTATATTGATACTATTGTCATATATGCATGATTCTCATGTTGTTTGTTGAGTGTTTAGTAGGTGCGGATCGCGTTTGCTTCGCATTTGGAGCTCGCTTTCGCGCTATATTAGTCGTATATGCTCGCTAATAAAATTATAAGGTACATATCTCGGATTAAATATCGTACTTTTATACTTTTTTCCCTTCAAAATGCCTCATTACTTGATGAGATGTATATTTGTGATATACATACTGTCATTTTTTTTCGGATCGAGCCGCGCAAAGGAGACTATGGCGAATTTTTCCGAAAATTTAAGGCGTTAGAAAAATTTGAGAAAATTGGAAGGTTTTGAAAACTTTAACTTTGATTTTGGAATTGAAAGTTAAACAATAGTAGTTATTTTTGAAAAGATAACTAAGTGTGATTTGAGAACATAGAAAAGTTTTGTAAGAAGTTTAACTATGGATTATGGAAAGTTAATAGATTCTGTAATTTTTCTTACTTAATAATTTCGAGGACGAAATTCTTTTAAGGGGGGAAGATTGTAACGACCCAGAATTTTAATTATTTAAAATTTGAATATTTAATTAATTTTAAATATTTATAAGTGAATTTATAAGTCGAATAAATTTTTTTGTGAATGATTGGATTTAAATGAATAATTAAATCGATAATTTAATATGTTAAATTATGGAAATAATTGAAAAATTGAGTTAAATATGATTGAAAATGATTTGTAAAATTTTGTTATATCATGTTAGAGTTAGAACGATATTTTAGAACTTTTAAAATCGAATTAAAAGTTTATTTGTGAAAATTGAATATTTTAATATTTAATCGACTAGTGAAAATAGTCAATTTTTGAACAGTCTCAGAATTGAACGAAACCAGTTCCATTGGATCCGTAATAGTTAGTTATTACCGGATTTCAATTTTCGTGTCAATCGGAGTTATCGTTTGATCGTAGCAGCTCGAAACGCATCGAATAATTTTTAATTTTAATTTGGCGAGTTAAAATAGCCATTTTTCAAAAAGTCTCAGATTTCGACGAAACCAGTTTCATCGGATCCGTAATGTGATATTATTGTATGGTTTCAAATTTCGTATCAATTGGATTTACCGTTTGTCCGGTACAAATTAAAACGCCTAGAAAATCGTTTAAATCGGTTTAATTTAAATCGATCGTTTGTTGCCATAACTCGCACAAATGACCGAATTAGCTTTCGAAACCTGTTCCATTGTGTCCGGAACGCGGGATAAACCCTAGAAACGCTGGTTACGGCGCGTGAATCGGAGTTTGGAATTCCCGGATGAATAGTGTTCGTTCGTTCTTCTATAAATAGCCCCTACCTCTCTCTAAATTAAAAAATAAAAATAAAACCCTAATTATAAACTGCAGCTGCCACTAACAAAATGAAGGGCCGAAATTATCTCAACTTCTATTCCCCAAATCTCTCAATCCATCAGTTGTTTGCAAAAGTTGTTAACTACAACATTGTAGATCGTAGCAAGAGCTACGAGATCAACGGTCAAGATCGTTTTTAGAGCCACGGATTGGCGGCAAAAAGGTGATAAAGGCCACGTTTTCATGCACGTATTTCTGGACATAGGGCAGGCCGAGCTTCACAAGGGGATGGCCGAAGGTGGAGCTTTGCATGGTGGTTCGTATGGTGAGGGTTTGATGAAGTTTAGTCGAGTATTGGTGGAGTTAAATCGAACCCTAGTTTATGTATTATGGGTTTAAGAGCACGGCTATTACCTGTAGCCAAACGCGTGAAAGAGGAAGGAGAAGATGGGGGAGGGGGGACGCACGGATCTGAAGGGATTTGAAATCAACGGCCACGATCTTGAATAGGTTATAAAAGAAAATAAATTGTTGTAATTTTAATTATAAAATTCGAGTAAACTTCAAATATTCATAACTTTTTCATACGAGGTCGAAAACGCGCGAAACCAGTTGCGTTGGAATCGTATGGACGAGCACTACGCGATGGAATTAGATTGGAGTCGTTTGGAGTTAGTGAGAATTTCGGGTAAAATTAAACGTCCGTTTAATTTTATTCGAAATAAATCGCTAAAACGAAATTGAAATCAAGGTGAGAACTTCTCACTCAATCGAATCGGTTTCGATTTTATTTTAAATAGTTAGATTTAAAATATTTGAATGCATGTTTGAATGATGATTGTTATCTATTGATTGTTAAAATAGACATTATACGCCGTTAGTAAGCGGATGTTATTTATTAAAAACATATACCGCGAATATTTCATAAACAGTGAAATTGGTATTATATATAATAGCAATATATATATTAGCATATGTATATATTGGAGTTATTGATTTCCCGCATTTGTATAGCGGATGAGACCCTATTGCGCCGTCTATTAAGTGGATAATATTTTAAATCCCATATACCGCGATAATTTCGTACTGGAGCGAAATTGGTATTGTGCTAATGTTTGTGGATGCAGGAAAACAGGTTGGAGGGATCCAACTGGATTCCTCAACAGTATTTATTTGATTTCAGATATTTTGATATTTGATGGATTATCATATCGATATATGATATCGTTGTTGTCGTGATTGACTATTTGGTGTGTAGCATCATTGGACCAAACTTTGGAATTTTAAAATGATTTTTAAAAGTGATTTTTGAAAATATACTATATGTTTGGAAATTGATTTATTTTAAATAAATAAACGTTATAATTTTTAATGTTATAAAAATTATGATTTTGAGAAATACGATTAAAGATTTATTTTTGAAAATATGAGGTTAATGGTTTTATAAAATAGTTTAAAATTGGGAATTTGAATTTATTATAAAAAGTTGAAAATTATAAATGGTGAAATTATAAAGGGATTTAAAGACGTTTTAATGAATAATATGAATTGATTTGTAAATGGATATTTATAAATTAAAATATTAGAATTATAAAACAAGTTTTTATAAGTGCTTGAATGAAGTGAAAATAGATTGCATAAGTGAATTGAATTTATAGAATTATAAATGGTGAAGTTATAAGTGAAATTTATACATAATAAGATTTATAAATTTCGTGAAGTTATTAAAGAATGGTTTTGGATAAATAATTGAATCTTATAAGTTATAAGATTTATAAATTGGAAGTCTTTAAAAGAACGATTTTGTAAAATAATCGTTTTATAAGTATTTAACTTATAATATGAACTTTTAGTTTATAATTGAGTTATAAACTGAAATAGGTTAATAAAGGAGATGTATAAAAAGGAAGTTCTTATAAAACAAATAGAAATGGAATTTATAAACATTGTTTTATAAATTCGCAACGACTTATTTTGATAAGTTAAATTGTTATAATTTATTAATGGAGTTATATTCACATTTTTGACTGTGAATAATCCTTTAAAATGAAATGTATAAAGGGATGAAATTTGTTAACGTAGTATATTCACGTTTTTGAATAGTGAATAATACGTTAAAGAAATTGTTTTGAATGTGATGTTTTAAATAGAATTAAAACTATCTAACGATGTTTTAAATTGTGTTGAGATTCGAAACCATAGATTTCAACATTTATTGTTGAAGTAGACGTTTTCGAGAAATAAAAGGAAATAGTGGACTATAACACTGTTGTTATAGTAAATGATTTCCGAAAGGAAATGTTTTGTATAGTATTGGGATTTATATATCTATTTTAATTTCAAATCCCTATACTAGCGATTTTGGGTTGTCGTAACGATGTTTTACGTAACATTCGTTTTGGCCCAAATAAATATGTTTAAGAGAATGATTTCCTTAAAAAATGAAATATATACTAAATCTCGATTTAAGTATATTGAATATTTTCCAAAGGTTGAAAATAAATAAAATTTGTGAATTTCTTATGAATAAATAAGTATGGGAATGTTTTCCAATATAAAGTGAATATTTTGAGAATTTATCTTTTTGAAGATAAATTGAAATGAATAATTGAAATCGTATATGCATGGATATTGTGAAATATAAATTCACTATGGAATTTATGAATGAAAAGGAGAACTTGTTTAAAAATAAATATTGATTTATTTTTGAAGTGTGAAAATTATATATCTAGTAAAGATATTTTGGAAAATAAATAATTTGGAAAATTATTTGGAAACTGGTGATGTGTGCATATCCATTGATGGTTCAATAACCGACTATCAATATTTCCCTTTGAATGGGTAATTGATGTGATTTGTTTGAATTTGAATGCCACACTTATTTTTGAATAAGCGCTCACTATTCGGGTTAACCGGGAAAGGACCATGGGGTCGTATAACCCATTCCGAATATGTGATACGTCGTTATGAATTGCATTTGAAGATCGGTGTTGAAGACCCGGTATTTGCGAGAACGATAGGATGACCTGTCGATTGACTCTGCACCGAGTTGCTCCGGTATAGAGTTCTCCCTAAGTGATGGGAAATCCGATCAGGATTGTGAATACCCCGATTGCAAGGACTTCTTTGTAAGTGCCTTCGGTTTTGTTCGAGCGCGGAACAGACTTGTATGGATTGTATGTCTGACATTACAAATTGAGATATAAAGCTGATTTCTTTCAAATATATTTCTGTTGGTGGCGGAGAATTTATTCTTTTAGCTTAACACCCTTCTCTGAGACGTACGAGCTCAGAGGTTATGTAGTTGAAGGTTATCAGCGATATATTTCCAATTTGGTAATGTGACATGCTGAGTGTTGCTGTGAAATGATCATTTTGTTGATTATTTGTGATAGGATCATTTATTTGATCGTCTATCTTGGTGATCATTTCTATGATCATTTGTTGACCCAAAGCATGGCTTTTGTATAAAGTATGTTTTTGTGGACGTGACTTCGTCGAGCCTCACACCCCGTGAATGGTCAAAACAGGAAAGATGTGGCAAGGTTATGAGGGGTAGCGCCCTTTAGGATGTGTGCATTTCCTTCTGGAAAAGGGTGGTATCATGGTATGGAGCCCAGATACTTACTCATGTTGAAAACACTTTATGATTGTGTGAATTGATTGCGAGCGCTCGGTTGAAAGGTCCCAAAGGACCGGGGGATGGCATATTCGGTCAGTTGTTACTCAGTTAGGGGTAACCCGGCCTTGTGTTGGTAGAGATCCGGTTTGGTTCTCGGGGATGTCCATCCAGAGGCATTCTCATGTGGCAATGGGAAGTTCCTTGGCCTGATCATTCGTTGGAAATCCAAAGAAACAATACGAGACTTGTACGGTATTAGTTGTAGAACCTATCATTCACTTATGGTGGCGCCCCACTGTTTGGATGGTAGCTATAGTAGGCATACGATAATGGTCGTATGTTGGCTAAGATTTATATTCTACTTTCGAAATAAATTTTTCCTACACTATGCACTAGTAATAATATAAAATGTTCTTTTAAAATGCGTATCAAGCATCTTTGACTATCATAAGGAGAAATCTCCTCCGATTCTGCGTTTGCATGTGTGTGTGTGTGCGGGAGGCCTTATGGTATTCTCATTTTTAAAAGCATTGCGAATTGAATTTAAAAATATTCCTCTATTTGATTTTTAAAGATAAATAAACTGTTTTGAGTTCTCACACCAGTCACATGACTGACTCGGAGTTTATTGTTTTCCTTCCTAAACTCTAGGTGCCCACCAATTTCCACACGGACAGTTAAGAGTTAGGTTTATCAGGATATTCTGGATATTCTGGAGTTGCTGGAGGCAAGCTGGATGGCATGGCGTATTACTAGTATATAGTATTTCTTTTCCGCTGTTTGATGTCGTATGTTGTTATACACTCTGATGATATGATGTAATAAAATGTAAATGTAATGTAATAACTGATATAGTTCTTTGTTTAAAGATTATTCATTTATTATTATATGTTGTTCCGCTGCGAATTGTGAGATTCTGATATTGTTCTGTTTTCTTTCTGTTCCGTTCTATTTTCTGTCTTCTTTCCTCTCTATTTTCTATATATCTTTTTCCTCTTCTTCTACCTCTTTTCTTTTCTTAAACCATAACATTTCGGGTTTCCGGCCTTCGATTTCTCGGCAGTTGATAAAGTGAGTATCGATGTTGAATTTTCGAAAGTCGAAAATTTTCGGGACGTTACACTAAGAATGGAAGAAATAATGGAGGAGATGGAACCCATGGAGGCCGAATCATATGGAAGGAACAAAGCAAGTTTGGGAAGCATCGGAGCAAGAAAAAGAGAAGAAAGTGCCACCGATTTCATTCCAAGGAGCTAGGATCAAATTCAAGGTGCTACAGAAACTCTGCTGAATTTTTCGAAGTTGATTAGTTAAAGTTTAAGTGAAGTGTTGTTAGTACGAATGTTGGTAGAAAGCTAATCGATGTGGTTAAAGATAAGTACTCATATTCAAAGTTACTAATTTCTAAAAATATTTCAAGTTAATAACATGAAAAGTTTAGTATATGTTGGATATTTTGATGGATGATAACTTCGTTGATATTATGGTTGATTATATGTTTGTGGTATAGATGATAACTTGGTTTGAAAAATGATAAGAAAAATGGTTAGTAAGCATATTTAATTTAATAAGAATTTAAATCCATATAAATATGTGTATGAAAATTATTTAGTCTCTTAATTAAATCAAAATATCTAAGAAGATTGAAAATGATATAATACTATAATATGAAATGAAATGAAATATGGATTTGAAATATGAAAAATATTATTTAAAATGAGTTCAAAATGATTTAATTTTTTTATAAACATTTAAAAGTATTTCCATGAATTTTGAAAAGAAATTGAAAATTTAGTCAAAAATAGGCACGTCACGTAATGGTAGTTTACGATTTCGTGCCATAAAAGTCAAACTAGTGTAAAAATTGAAATATAGCTCGGAATTCTTCAAGATAAGAATTTTTCAAACTATTATATCTATAGTTTTTCAATGAAGAAAGAAAATCTAGATTTTTATAAGTATATTTTAAGATATGAGTAAAACAAGTTTTTGGAAAAATAGTAGTTTTGCAGTTCAAAATCCAAAAATGGATTTCTTTGAAAATGATGCTTTAAAATTGTTTAAAAATATAAAATAAATCTTATATCTTTTCAAATGTTTAAATAAGTAATAAAAATAGATTTTCAAATAATAAAAAGTCGTTTTAATCAATATAGCTTTAAAAAGCACTTTCCGTAGCACTTTTTCGCCGAACTTTTCAATAACTTTTGAAATATAGTTTTAGCACAGCTGTTTTTTTCCAAATCTTTTGTAAAGGTTCTTAAATGATATATAGATTATTCTAAGGGTGATTTGAAGTATTTATGGAATGGTTAAATAAATGAATAATTGCTTTAAATAATGATTTAGAAGTTTCATAAATCATTTCTAAAAATGAAAGGAGTATGCAGAAACGACTAATACATTTGTCCGGCTTTTGAGATCTAAATGGTAAAATAAGGTGTGTAAATAAGGTTAGGAATGGAGCAATCAGTGCTTTGAACTTACTTGACTCTTCATTTTATCTTTTAGACGAAGGTGGAACAGATCGAAAGGAAGACCCGAATGCTCTAAAAGATCATAATTGTTTTTTCCAAGATAAAAGAAAAGAAACAAATTATTTGAATTTATTATAAATGGCTTATATATAAGATTTATAATATAGATATTTTATAAATAAAAGTAATGGAATTATAAAAGAGATTTATAAGTGTTAAATGAAGTTATAAATGAAAGATTATAAGTAAATAAGATTTAATGAAGTGGAATTTTATAAACGTTGTTTTATAAATATTAGAATTGGTTTTATAATCAAATTTTTTAATGGATTTGTAATCATAATTTAGAAATGAATTTATGATGGACTTTATAAATAATGCGATTAAAAAAGAATAAATTGGAAAATAAAGCAACTTATAAGTAAATAAACTTATAATGAGATTTTGACATATAAATGAGATAAACAGGAAATTTGTTAATAAAGGGATTTTATAAATGGAAGTTTATATAAAATTGAAATGTGAATGGATTATAAATGGAAGTTTTTATAAAATATAAATGTGAATTATAAACACTATTTTATCAATGTGAAATCAGTTCAATTTGATAAGCTAAATATGGATTTTTACAAAGGAATTATATTCACAATTTTGGACAGTGAATAATCCTTTAAATTAAATGTGTAGAAGTAATGAATTTGGTAAGAGAATTATATTCACGATTTTGGATGGTGAGTAATCTTTTAAATAAAATGGATATTTTGGAAAATGATATTATAAAAATGGAATTTAAATGGTTTGAATGTAAAATAAGTTGTGAGTTTACTTATTATGAAAATAAGTACATGGAAATGTTTTCCAAATATCCAATAGGTGAAATGGTTGTGAATACTATCTTTTTAAAGATATTTTGAGGTGAATAGCTGGAAATTGAATTGATTTATAAACGATTAATAAAATCAGACCATTGATTACTTAAGTGCTAGTTTTGTTTGTTGCTTTGATAGTTGAATAACCGATTATCGAAATTGGCTATTTTAGTTTCTCAACTTGACGTGGGAACTAATTAGTCGTACACTTAGTACGTAGCTGACTGTGTAGGCTTGATTATTGTTTGTGTTGCGAATGTTAGTTCGAGTAGTATGGAGTTTATTACTCCTATCTACCGAGCTTCCACCTTGGTTGAAGGATAGAAAGTTGAAAGTTGGAGGCGTGATAAGTCAATGAGAGACTTAGTTTCTGTGTGCGGTTGAGAAACACTTTTGTGTTGTTGGTGCGAAGAGACTGGGATCGGATTTATCTAAAAACCACTTCGGATCAACATATATATGACGGTTGTGTAGGTTGGTCGATGATATTGATGTTTAGGATTTTTATAGTGAAGGACTTCTTGTTGATCGTTTGAGGTTAAAATCCCAATATAGATCTAGTAGCAGTAGTCTCTTCGTTATGAAATATCCAATGCAAGGACTATTCACTACTAATCGTAGGGATTTCCCGACAGGATGAGGTAGGAAAGTACCTTTGGTTTATCCTGTTCCTGGACAACTTGTATGGACGAGTGTCTGATATTGCATTTCTATGTTTACGTACATTGGTTTTTACAAACGTACATCATGTGGTGGCGGAGAAGGCAACTTCTCTTAGCTTAACACCCTCCTTGAGATGTATGAGCTCAAGGGTTGTATTTTTGTGGAAGGCAATTAGTAGTCAACGGAAATGGCAATGTGGCATTCAAAGTGATGTGATATGTGAAATGTGAAAGGTAATCGATACCTCTTTGGCCTCACTCCCTGGAAAATGACTGAAACAGGGTAGAAGCAGCAAGGCTAAGTGGGTCGCTCCCAATTAGGAGATATCATCATTCTTATATATATATATATATATATATCTTTACATGCTATGACGTCGTATATCTGATTATTGTTGATGTATGCTTGTGGCCACGATTAAACGTCTGTAATGACCGGAGTGATGACATATTCAGTGCTATCCAAGAAGGGGTGGGCCGGCCTTGTGTTGGTTTAGGTACCCAGTATCTGGACCCTAGGTACATCCCTCTAGAGATGCATCGAATTTCGAAAAGGTAGTCCCTTCACCTAGTCATTTGTATGAAAATCCAAAACGTGCCTGCCATTTTCTATTGTAGAAAGCCTTGTATTACAAGGTGTATGCTGGAATTTAATAATGTAACAATTTCAACTATTTTAATATTATTTGTGTGAAATAGACACTATTATAATATAAGAGAATTTGATATGAGATGTTTTGGTTATTGTAATGTAAAAACCTTATTGGTATTTATTTGCGACTCGGTCTTGCGAGGTACCTTTTGTTCTGATAAAGGAAAATTTATGGTAACTTTAAAATTCAGTTGAGATGTGTTTCCTCACGCTAGTTTACCAGACTGATCCGAGTGTTCTTCCCTTTTAATGCTCGGGTCAGACCGAGTATATTTATAGGTTCATATTTAGTGCTTTTTGGAGCTTCAACAGCCGAGCTGGAGATCTTCATGTCGTATACACATATATGTTTATTATTCCGTTGCATTGCTTTGCATTGTCGTTGTTTAAATTATCAGCATTTCTGAGGACAGGTTATTATAACTGTCCAAGCTGATGATTATTTATTATATACTCTGATATTGACTTATGTATATTACAGTTTCTCTTTTCAAAGATTGTTTATCTATATTATATGTTATTCCGCTACGATGTGAGATTTTGTATTGTTTTGGTTTGCTTCTCCTTCTTCTCTTCTCTTCTTCTTTCTTCTCTCTTTCTTCTCAACCTCTCTTTTCTTTCTTATGATTATCTGCAATCAGTGGACTCTGGATCAGACATGTGTGGTTTATTATCGGATTCAAAGGGTGCCGATTTCGGGTCATCCCATCTTATTTACTTAACAATTCAGTTTTTGCGCCGTCCAATAAAGGTCTTCAACCAAATGCGATATTCTACCCCCTATTACTGTAGGGGAACTCTGACACATATTCTAGCACATACTCCTTCGGTTATAAATTAGCATTCTGACATGCTCCTGTGGGGTCATTCAGTCCTCCATTCCTACGAGGAAGCTCTAACACATATTCCTCCGATCATTGACCATTCACATTCTGATTTGCATTTCTAGCTCTAATATTACCCATTCCTGACATCCCAGTAGCCACACCAACATTACCCCTAGTATTGTTCTCTCGGTACCGAGTAATTTGGATCCGTACTGAGCCGTTCCGTTCGAGGGAGTATCGTTCCAATTTGTCCCGCTCCAACTCCAAATGCTCTTGCGTTAGTTTATGGTCCTTGTTTTGAATTGCAGCAGCTCCAACTGTTCCTTGTTATCCTATCCTTTGGAAAAATCCCTCAAGCATTTCTATTGGCTGGTTATTATTCCATCCTACATTTCCTTCATCGTTTTCTCCATCTCTTCTCTGATCGTGTAGAAGGAATGATGAGAATTTAAGGACACCTCCTGACTACCTCCATGCTCTGGTTGGCATCCCCTAGCCTTAAATCTAGTGTTAGGTCTCTTTTTCTTCTCCAAATATCAAATTCAAGATTTAGCCTTCAGATCTAGTTCTTTCTTAGTGAAAGAAACAAAATATTAACCTAGAAAATGGATCAACCCCCAGAGATCGGATGAAAGCATCAGTTCTATTCAAAATAAAGCAAAAGTAGTAGAAACAACAGTAAAGTAAAAGGGGACATAAGAATTTTATAGTGGTTAGGTGTTATCTATGGCTTACATCCAGTTAAATCTTAGTTATAAGTTGTTCTCTCTCTGGGTTACAACTAGTTATATCAGATTTGGTCATAATTTTGTGGATTTCAGATTTACAGTAGAGTTCCTAGAGTATTTGAGATGTAGGAAATAAGAGTGAAGAATAAGAAGTTCCAAATCCAAAAGTTAGATAACAGAAGAAGAAGATCCCCTTTTCGTTGTTGCTAGGCTTGTATTTATAAGGAAACAAAGATATGGAGTTAGAAGCCTGCTTGCACTGAAGTCCAGAAGGAGACCCGAAGTTGCATAAGTGAAACAGAAGACCCACGAGTCAAGATGATAACTCCGTACCGAGTCAAATAACTCGGTGCCGAATTACTTTTACTCGTCAGTTGAACTTCACCCATTCGCTAGCTATTCTTTCTCTTTCTTGAGTTGTTCAATGCTCTTTCCCTTTGATTTTGTGTTAGTTCAAATAATCTTTCCATTAGCTGCTTTCTTCTCATCAATCCTTAGAATTGCTCGTCCAAATCATAGGAAAATCACTTGATCATGAGTTACTGGAGTAACCGAAGAGGTGTATGGCGTTCAGGAAGCAAAAAGATGGAAAGGAAAAGGTCGGTGCCAACTTAAACAACTCCGGGCTGAGTTGTTCCCTTAGCCAATTTTCCATTCCAAATTATGGAGTTCAATTCTCTAGTCCTTTTGACCATTTTTCCAAGTTCGTGAATCATTTCGTCTTAGTTTTGATCTTCTAAGTTCAGTGAAATCTGCTTTTGCTCAAAAGCTAGTTAAAATTATCTATTATAACATTTATAATCTAAATATATGTTTAGTCATAACAATTACGATTTTATTATACATACTATTCATATAAATCTAATTTATTTATAACATTTTATAGTTTAATTAACTTAAATAATATATATCTTCTTAATTAATTTTTAATTGTTAATTTGATTATCAATTTTTGTTTTAAATTTTCAATTGTCAAACTTGTTTCTAAAACATTTAATTAACACCTAGTAAAATTAATGGTAATAAACAAATAATCAATAAGGCTTCAAAATAGAAGTTGAGCAAACATCAGAATTTGATCACAAAACATGTATCATTTTTGTTTACGGTGATTTTTTGAACAACTTTTATATTTAGAGTTTTGCGATCAGAGTTCAAACGAAGAAGTTATCAGCGTTTGAAGTTTTTGGAATGAAAATAATTAAAACCAAAAATAGGAAATAAATAATAACAAATGCAGGACCCTACCGATCAACCCTCTCCTTTGGTCGATCCACCGCTTATAGAGGAGCAGTCGACTGATCTTAAAATAGCGGCTAAGGTTGATGCTTGGCTGAGTGACCCGAATTTAATTATTTTAATCCAACGGATACGATTGGTCCGAGCACCTATAAATACATGCTCAACTCCTTACTTCTCTTCTCGTATTTTCTAATCAAAGCAGCAAAGCACTGCCATTTTCTCTTCTTCGTTGTTTCTATTAATTATGAAATATAATATTATATATATGCATGTATGCATATATATATATATATATATCGAAGAAGGATAGAAAATAAAAGAGAAGAAAAGAAGTGGAAAATTTTAAATTTTATAATTATAAATCTATATTCCCGTTAACCCTAAATCTCTTATCAGATTTGTAATTCTTATAGTATATACCTTATTATATATATTCTTTTGGATTGGAAAGGAAAAGGAGTCAATTAAATGGATGGATTCGGATTAGGGAGACTTGGAAAGCTTGAAAAGTGAGTGAGAAATTATATGATGTATTTATAACACTGAAATTTGTATCATTGAATTTTATTTAATTATTATGCCTATGAAGATCTGATGAATTGTAGGCTTAAAAAGAACGTATTAAATTGAAACACTACCTATATACTCCATAAATTAGGTAATTAGAATAGAATGTGCACCCAAATCTAAAAATTTGGAAATCAGTCCCTAATTTTTTTTAAAGTTGAATGATGATAAAGTTGTAAAGTTTATTCCAGATTTATAGTTGTGTTGTAAAATGTTGGTACTGGCTTAGATTGCCCTAATCTAACTTGGAATGTGAATTTCCAGGTATAAAAGTGCATTGTGTCATAAAATAAGGAATATACCAAAAAGGAAAGAAATGTGCAAAATATGGATGTTCTTCCTCTTAGTTTGTGAAGTCTATTTCAATGAAAGAAAAGAGATAATTCTTTATAATTTCAAATGAAGCAAATGTCTACTTTTGGTTTATTTATGGAAAGTCATAGTAGCAATCTTTTTTGGAAGGGTAGCTCTGATAAATTAAAACATAGAAAGGATTGTTTTGGTTTAAGAATTAATAGTTAGAAATATATATATATATATATATATATATCTATGTATGTATGCATGCATGCATGCATGTATATGTATGTGTGTATATATATTTCCATGTGTGTGTTTAATGGGACCGGTTAAATGACATAATATGACATGTATGGGGAAATGAAATAGGCGTAAAAGGTTGAACTGGAATGAATAAATAAATGTTGTTAGAGATTATCCAATTAGAATAATAACTACCATTTATTACGGACAACTGACATTTATGGAATATAGTAGACACGCATGTAAGGTAGGAATTAAATGCTTGACGGCGGTATAATTTTCATTGCGGAAAATTATACAGCCTTAATTATACATTTAAAACAAGCGCAAATTAGTGGGCATAGCCAACATTTAGACTTCGGATGGTTGGTTCGATTTAGTGGGTTGGGATGCGATGTCAGTAGAGTTACATAACAGAAGTCTACCCTTTACCTAGATGCTACTAGCAGTTATGCATAATTACTACCGTTGTGGGACATCCCCAACTATAGGACCTATGGGGAAGGGATATGCGGACACGTATATGCATAGGAAAATATACCATGGGTTCTCCTTGAATTTGAAGTATTGAATGACCCGGTACTTTTAGGGAGATGGGGTCTGCTTCATCTCTTATAATAGATATTAAGTAACTGAAAGGGCTATTTTCCTTGACTTACATTAGGTTAATCCCATTGGGATTTTGGTTGTGGAAGGTCGATGGGCTATGTTAGTCTTGTTGTTGGACCGGTATTTGATAGTAGGGCTAGCATATAGGCTATGACCACCAGCTGACCCAAGTAGTTTGGTAGCAAAGATTCAGTTATGCCCTGAGGGATTTTGCTACCTACTGTGTAGAATCCATATGGGATACACACAGATCTCAAAGTTTAATTAGTTACTTGTTTGTTTGTTAGAGGTGGGCTAGTAACCCTTAGATGAATCTTTGAGATGCGTTACTAATATGGTAACTAAATTATTAAGCCGTATCTTAGGGTCATCGGTCTTTATAGCTAGGACTGATTGACTAGCGATTACGTTATGGAGGGCCTACTTCAGGGTTGAGGTATTTGATGGCCTTTGGATCTACCTCCTCCTTACTTAACTAGTATTAAGTAGCTGGGGTTTTTGATTAGTATAACGATTAGATACATATGTATGCATATATATATATATATATACACACATATAGGCATGTATATAGTTATACATCGGAGGAGAATAAGCATTCGTATGTGCAAATAGGATCGGGTTGGCCATAAATAATAGACATAACACTTAAATAGGAATCAATTGGCATAAACTAGTGTTATAGATAAAGTATGTAATTTTTTCAGTCATTGGAGCGTTGTTCTGATCCCCTTGTCATTAAACCCACATTATAGATTTAGAGGGAAGGCTACAGGTGTAAGATGGGAATGGTAGATCATGAAGTCTTCTCATTCATGTTCAGCGCTAGCAAGGCAATCGAATACTAAAGGAATAGTATTTGTTCCAAGGTAATAGCCTTGGTCAGCATATATGTTCTATTATATTTTTGTATTCCGCTGTAAGTTTATGTAGATAGCTATGATGTACTTATATTTATTACATGTTACCAAAACTAATGGTCCATACCCTAATGGACTTTGGTTTCGATTTAGTTGAAATTCAGGCCATTAAGGTGCGGGTTATTACATTTGATATTAGAGTTTAGGATAGTCGATCATAGGAAATGATACGCCGAGAGAACATTTTTGTATTTTTACCTATAATATATATATTATAATATTATATGCCAACTTTATAAATTCTGGCTATGGAAGTAGTTGCAACTAAATTCCAAAAGTATGGACGACAAATATAAGTTAGGCCAATAAGTAGAGTTAAAATTACACACCTATCCCAATTACTCCATGGAGCGTTTATTCTATCGTAAGGCGTTGAACAAGAAGGGCATGAGGTGACATGTAGAAGGATCCCTAAAGTTGGATGGTACTTGCCTCCTTTTTTGGGCCTATGCTGCCATATAATTGTGGACTTTGCTTGATTACCGATTGAAGATGTACATATCAACTAGATGGATAGGAGAGAAGAACTAATATGTTGCAAGCATCCGAAACTAAGATGTAAAAAGGCATTGAGCAAGTTCCTGCAAGAAGGTATGCGCTGATCACCATAAGAAGATGAGGTGGAATTTTTATGAAGAAGAGTTAAGGAGCAGAAAAGAAGAAAAGTCCAAAAGAATGGGCAATTAAAGTCCATTTCCGAGTCTACTCCCATGTGAAGGAATTTGACAAAAAGAATTTTGAAAATTCTTTGAAATGTTTTGATCGGTATTTCAAGGGATTTATTAGGAAGTTGTTTTAAAAAACAAGCAAAATTTGAAATTATTGATTTAAAATTTGTCGGAATTAAGTTTTTAACAAAGGGATTTTTCGTTTTAATAAATGGAAAATAGAGTGTAAACTAGTGCGAACCTGTACTTTGCACACGGATGTTGAAAAAATATTGTTGTTGCATAGGTCATATCCAAATGCATAAGAAATTTAATATGGTGGTGATGAAAAAACATTGTTGAACGATAGTGTTACATCATGAATAACAATTTGGCAGGGTAAAGAATACATAGATATATTTTGGTTATGATAATCACAATTAAAATCGAACAAAACAATTACAGTGAATATGTTAAAGTTCACAGACTATTTAGAGGATAATGTGTTAAAAATCATCCGCTAGCATAGATATATTCACTATGGCATATAACGCCAATGTTGTTGCTTTTGCAATTACACAGCTGCTTCAATGTGCTTAGATATAGTTGAAGAATTCGCTGTGAACTGCAGACACGAAGACATAATGCAGTTCGATTCAGTTAAAATAAGAGTAACAAAAACTTTTTGCAATGGGGAGAAATATAGTAATAGGACAAAATTTGTAAACAGTTAGGAAAAGTATTTGTCAACGGCTGAAAAAAGAGAGGAAAAAAGGAAATAGAAATAGAAATGATGATGCAATAAGAAAATAACATGGGTTCCAATATAAATTACTATTATTCACTGAATTTGATCTATGTCGATGCAGGGTACAAAACACGGCATACAGCTGGTCGCAGTAACCAATATTTGAAAATATCCAAAACATACAGAAGAGAACAATTGTGAGAAGTCTATTCATTTTTCAGCCTCAGAAATAACTACTAGCAACGCATGTATGATATTGGGCTTGAGCGCAAATATGTGATGTTTTCTTGGCCCTAATAGATGCATTACATCAGTCAATTATTTTAACCATTGAAGGTATTTGTACCTGCAGCCAAAAAAGGCAAAAGTGTCATTGATGCAGTATTATTACTAAATTCTCTCACTGCTCGTCTGACCTAGTTAACTAGATCTAATAATCAAACTATGACTACATGATCATCTATGCAAAGATACATTCATCAATTGTTTTCTAGAAGTTTTCCGACAGTGGTGGTGCAAGTGATTGTAGAATTTACTGCAAAAAATAAAAAATAAACTCATTTAGGTGATTATCAACATTATTCTCACTATAACACTTGTTTTAACCCAGCACTTAAACTGTGCGTCTACCTTAAGCCCGAATACAACAACTTATATGCCTGTTGTATTATTGATCATCGTAAATGTAAACAAAATATAGTAAACTTAGCCAAATTATGTCATCAAACCTGAAAGCAATGTATTAAACGCTAAGCTGCACGGTTGAATCAAGCATTAATTATGTGAAGTCACCATTTAATCATCTCAAGCCATCAAAAAGCAAAATTCATTTTTAAATTATATTTTCATAATGCGGTTAATTAACCGTTAACATCAAACAAAATCATTACTACAGCTAAATTAGTATTGCGTCACACAAATGCAGTTAAAATATTCAGATGCAACAATAATTGCTTAATTCCGAAAATACTACAAAATAATAATCGTTTTTGCTTAATGCATTTAAATTTTAACTACAGTAAGCTCGAATAAATCATCGTGTATAGCTAAAATTATTGCTGCATCACATAAATATAGTTGAAATATTCAATTTCTACCATGCATAATTCAAAATTGTCATTAAATTATAACTGCATTTTATTAATGTAGTTAAACTTTAATTGTATTAAGATTGAATAAATTCCTGAAATGTAGCCAAATTTATTACTACATCACATAAATGTGGTTAAAAATCTTTAAATATAGTTAAATTTACCCAAAACTTGCTGGTTAATTATAATTGCATTTTCTTAATTTCATTACTTTATAACTGTTTTAAAATTGAATAAAATTATCAAATATAGTCAAAATCATCAACAATAAATGCAATAAAAAAATGATAATGTAGTTAAATTAATTCAAAAAATTCCTATAAATTATTACACCATTTTTTGATGGGGTTAAATTGTAACTGCACTAAGTTTGAATAAACTATCAAACACAATCAAAATTATTATTTTACTACATATTGCAATTACAATATTCAAAGGCAACCATAATTGTATAATTCAAAAAATATTACTTTTAAATATGTTAAAAGATAATAAAGACATTATAATAATCTACGTAAAACTATTATGTAATGTTATGATCATCGTAATAATGTTGTTACAGAAAGCGGTACACAGCGGTGACACAAAATAATTTGATTATATAATTGCAGTTAAAACTACTATATAAAATTACAATTTTAAAATATTTATTGTTAGCTATCAACAATGGATATCATTACAAAGCATATTAAATTTGAGATTTTACAGTGAAAACGATTCTTAAATCCAATTAATGTAGAAAAAGTTATCACATTTCAAAGTTTGGAATAGAAATAAATTAAAAATATGACTGTTCATTTCCCAAATTATGAATGAGGCCTGTGTGCTCTTGAAATCTAACTCAATAATAATAATATAGTATAGATTTGGCTTGATGATTTTTCCTATTTTTGTAAGTTTGCAAGTTCCTTTTTAATTTTTCTCTCGAAGGGGTTGATAAAATGGAAAAAAGAGAACAGAAGGGCAAGAATGCCTGATAATGATGGTAGGAGGAACATTCCCGTATAAAGAAATATGAAAAATTACATCCGAAATATATATATATATATATATTTGTGTTAATGAAAAAAAGCCTAATGACTAAAGTAGAAGGCAAATACTACAATGAGTCAATATAATGAATTTAGATTGAAATAGCGTTAAGGATTTTAATAGGGTTAGTAGTCTAATTTCGAAGGATGTAAAAGAAAAGCAATAGGAATATGATAGGAAGAATGGATAAATTCCATAGATATATGTAGTAATTGCACATATACTTTAGATAGGAACTTAAATAGATGTTGTAGTTACACTTTTCTTTTAGAAGTCCCTTTCATATGCTATTAAAATCTCTGCCAAAGTTGAAAGCGGAAATAACATGAATAGTATGAAAATAATATGATGAAAGTTATCCCTGTTTACTTCTATTTTCATTTTTTTAGAGTCATTGAAGATTCTTTTGAAAAAAAATGGTTTGGTATAACAATTGGGTTTTTGGATGCAAACATGAAAAATGTTTTTAGTTAAAAATCCTACTTTTGAAAAAGTAAATATCTATTGTAGAAAGTCCTTGAAAAAGAAAAATTTTCATGGCTCTTTTTTGGAAACTAAGTAATTTCTAAATCTGATAAATTTTTTTTCCAAGACTATGCTTTTAAAGATAAAAGTTTTGAATTAAGTACTTCACGAGTGTGAAGTTTTATTTTTATAAAGAATGGTGAAAACCAAAATCATTTTTTAATTTGGAGTAGATATGGATGACTGCCTAGGTAAGGCGGGGTAAATGTCAAGACTATACATAAAATAACTATAGATGATCGTAGGGTAGCAATAAGGAACCCCCATTGAATAGAAGGAATATTGGTATGAACCTAGGAATATTTTATTAGTGATGTGTAGAACCCATCTTATTCTAAGATTTACTAACTTAAGCCATATTATCCTAGGCTTTACTATTACTAAGCTTTATCATCCTAAATTTGAATATTAAACTTAGCTTACTAACCTCCTTCTATTTATTTAGGGCTTTATAAATTAGCTTAAATATTCAATCACCCAAAATCCCGTTTATTTACTTTTTCTATAAATGTCAATTTGTCTATAATAAAAGAATATCATCCTAACGGATATTTCCTAATACATTTATATATATTTACTAATTTCCAATTAGTAACCTTTTACAACTTTCCATAATTATTTATCTAATCTTCCATATTTATCAGTCCCATTAATCCATTCACCCTATCGATTGTTTATAACTCCCAAATTCATTCAACGATTATTACCCATTAATTGGAGTTACAACCTTTCCTTATTCTCCTTCTGAATTCCTATTTGCAAATCAACATTATTAATACGTATACTAATGTCCTATGCAAGCGTTATGCATAAATCGTCATATTTAATAGCGCATATAAATACATGTATATATACCTACTTCTGCCAAAAATATTCTAGTCATCCATCTTTAACTAGAATATTCTTTCCATATTTAATTTGCTGAAATTACATTTCTTAGGAAGATTCTCTGTTATGATTTCCATAAATTAGTTTAAAACAAAAGATCAAGAATAAAAGTAAAGACTTGCCTCCTTTGAAATAATAAGGAATGATTTTTTTTATTGGAATAGATAGTGTAAACTACAGAGAATAAATCTGTACTTTGCACATATCTTCCTTTCACTAATATATATTCCTTGTTAAATCAAACGCTGCATTTTCTATGCAATTTGGAAATAAAAACAAATTTACAAAAATCAAATGGACGTTCTTCTCATAAATTAAACCACGGAAAATTCCCAATTCAACATAATTATGGTAATAATCAAAATCATACTAAAAATATACAATCCAATTTTAGATCTGGAATAAATTTCATATCTAATCAATATTCATATCTGCAACTTTTGGGACTGATTTCCATATCAGGGTGTAGCAATAATTACTATTCAATCTAAAATAATAATATGTTAGCAATAGTTTTTTACGATAATTTGAGCCTACAGTTCACAAATATTATTGATTTAGGCATAAGAATTAAACGTATGCCAAAGGAATATTCAAAATCATAAAAAAAATATAAATTTCCCACTCACCTTCTAAAAGCATTCCAAATCTCTAGAGCTGAAGTAAAACCTTCGATTCAACTTCATTTCCTGGTTATCGCTTAGGTTGATTCGCTTCTCTTCTTCTCTTATTTGATTTTTGTTCTTCTCCAATTTGTAAGTATACAAATCTAAACATTTTTTTTTATAATTTAGAAAATAGCAGAGAAGAAAAAATGGCAGAGCTTTGCTGTTGCTTTTAGAAAAATACGAGAAGAGAAGAGAGGGTTAGGCCTGAATTTATAGGCGCTAGAATCAACCACAATCGTCATATTAAAATATACAAAATCCGGACCGTTTAGTCAAGGCTAACCGTAATCGCAATTGCTCGACTGATCGACCACTCCACTCAAGGGGGTGGACTGCTACTGGTCGACATACCCAATAAAGGGGATTGACTATTGGGTTTTGGTATTATTATATAAAAGTTAATTTCTAGTCTAATTATTTCATTTTGAATTCGTTTTTTCATCCGTAACTTCTTCATTTGGACGCCGATCTCAAAACTCCAAATCTAAAAGTTGCTTAGAATTTCGCCGTGAATGCAATGGTGAAAATTTGTAGTCAAATTCCATCGTTAGCATAAATTTTATTTTTGGAGCCTAATATCTAACTAATTAAGTAATGAACGCCAAATTTAATGAGGTGTTACATTCTTCCTCCCTTAAAAGAATTTCGTCCCTGAAATCATACCAATGACTAAGTCATGGTTCTAATTCACAGTTACCCTAAACTACATAACTAATTAGTGTACAACCAATTTTGCAACTAACGTGCAGCAATACATAGTTTATCACACTATATAAAACATGTATAAACATTGATTCTAAATCGAGCCCTCATATATGAATGATTTTCTTTTTGAAAACAATTTTGAAAATATGGTGCAAACAACCTATATATATGTATATATATATACATTGGCAGTTCTATATGTATGCAAATTTTGAATAACCTTTTCACCAAAAATCTCCATACTCCTACGAATAGAAGTATGGTGAAACCAATTTGCATTTAATTCCTACCAACCAAAAATCTAACCCATCGAAAACTCGCTTCCTAAATGTCGCTCCTATGCCGGAAAAAGGAATTTAGTTGGAGAATTTTACACTCTTACACTTTGTGAGCTATCTATTATTGTACAATGGAAATTTCCTCGCTGCCTCGGATTTACCCCAAATTTTTCATGCACAAAACACATAAAGTGGCTTGTTTTTAAACTCTAAAATGGAATTGAGTCCAAAAATAGACCCGCGTGCATCGTCGACAAGGTATGAAAATAGGAATTCCTAGGCTAAAACAGCTTTTCCCTTCTTATTGCTTGCATTTTATCGTATCTTCGATCTAAATGTACTTCTAAATTCGTATTTCTAATCTATTTTCTTTCCCTATGCTAAACATGTCGCCTTCAAATCAAAAATGCCATAAAACCTTTTTCTCTTTTCAAATTTGTACGTCACTTGGAAAATAAATTTCTAAAGTATTTAGACGTAAACTTTCCATTGAAATAAAATTTGGGCAGAATTCCTAAAATTATTTGGGCGCCAAAAATAATTTTAAAACCTAAACTCTTTTTTTTCAAGCGAAACTTTCTAAATCAGGAGAACTTTTCAAAATATTTTCCTTCTTAAAATTTTTGATAATTTAAGCCACATTTTTAGCATTGGTCGGAAGTCAGCTATGCTCTAAACGTATAAGCTCAATTCTAGCATTCTATAACTAACTGTAAGCTATAAAACTTGACATTTTATTTAAATTTTTTGACATGCTCGGTTATTCAAAAATTTTAGCTTTCAAGAAACGGGAACAATGACCCATGATTCCAAAACAATTTAACCTGTCATTGCTTGCCAAAATTTCTACCCATTTAAAACTTCTAGTCTCATATTGCATTTTTCTGTTAGTTAAGTGTCCTTATGAGCTTTTCATATTTATGCTGTTTCTTCCAAACATACATACAAGAGTGGTTCACATATTTGGAAACAATAACATAATAAAATAGAAATACATATCAAAATATCATGCACGACTTAAAAAGAGACAACTAATATTTACAACCTAATGGCCTAAAATGGAAAAAACAAATGCTGAAAGAAACGATGCAACAACACACTATAGAACCTTAAATACTACCTACAGACTATGGGTAGTCTCGATCCTTAATGGAAACTCAAGCCATTGCCGCGGCCTCGAAAAGGGAGAAGCATAATAGCTAAGCACCCAATCTTATGACTTTGATGTTGTAGCTCGTCCTCATCTCTCGCTGGTCGGCACGAATCCAATGGAGTTCAGTCTGGACCTGTCGAATGGTTACTGGCTTGGGATTCTGATATCCCTCGATGCCATGTCCCTGCACGACCTTCGGTTATGGTTATTTCTCTACCGCTGGCTCCGCTGCTACGGCTAGTGCAAAAAGAAGTCCTATCTTCCTAAGGGAAACTCTATCAATGACAGGCGGGACTTTTGTCTGGGAAGTCTTCTCACTAAGATTCCTCCCCATAGTCTGAAGATGGGAGTAAATAAGTGATAATATGGAAAGTAACTCCATGGGGTGTCAATTCCTTGATCGGAAAAATGAATCATAAGAATGCGTGCCCAATTGACGGCTACACCATCCTTAACTACATAGGCGGTCTTCAGCACTCAAGGATAAATTTGATCATAACTTTCCGTCTTAGGATGATATTGTGCTGAATAATACACACAACAAGACGGGCAGTCGGATGTGGATTCCCTATCCTTCAAACACCGACACCTTGAGAAAAGATCCCATAAGATCTCCGGTTTGGTCATCTCAATATCATCCAAATCCACACCATCCATTGAAATCTTCAAAATATCGTCGAAGTCATCATCGTACATTTCAATCCTGACTCCCATAACCTCTGACTTAAATAAAACTGTAGTCTTCATCGAAATTTAATGCTAAATAAGCATTGAAAAGGTGAATGCAAAGCATGTAGCATTCCTACTTAAAAGTCTCGAAGCGTAGGATCGATGCAAGTCCTATTGTCTCAAAAAGCTTTTCTAGCCCAAAAGCTGTGTAGTCTTCAAACTTCACCAGTCGCCCCTATAGGAATTTGAAACCGACGGAGCTAAAAAAGGTGAATATCTTCTGGTCATCCTAGTCTAACCAACCAATCTCTCAAGGGGTGACACAAGAGTGGAGCGAGGAGGAAGTAGTAGTGTAGGGAGATGCCATGGGCTGAGAAATAGAGAAATAAGGTTTAGATCTAAAGTGGAGGCGAGGAAAGATCTAATGCATAAAAAATAGCGCAAGGGGGAGGTGAGGCTACTGTTTATTGGAGAGGGGGAGAAAACGCATCACCTAGAGGTGGAATGGAGGAAGTGTGAGTTGATTTGGAGGAGGAGGAGGTGATTTGGGCTCAACTACTAAAGGAGAGGAGGAGCATGAATGCGATTGGGAAGAGAATTGGATGCAGCTTTACAGCCGCGTTCCAGGTTCGGGTTGGGTAAAAATACATTAACTAGTCGACTGCTCTAGGATTATCGGTCAACCGCTACTGATCGACCGCTAGGTGGTCGATCGCTCTACAGCGTTTTTCCACAGGTTGATACGGGCTGGGTAAAATAGATGATAAAAAATAACGACAACAACACGATCAAAAAAATCCCTACCCTCTTCATGACAGTGCCCAAGCTTACTGTCTAACTTCCGAACCATTCCTCTGCTATTCCATAGTAATTCAGACTTATCCAAAAACCCAATAATATATAAACTACTATTCTCTGCATACTTCATATAGAAATACTTTTTCCAATAGCTGGCAGGTACAGCGACACTTCTAACTATATATCCGAATAAAATTAAATGTCATTCCTATTTTTGTCCATCCTTTCGAAGAGATAAAACTTTAAAAACTTCGATTTATAAATAGGAAAATCATTATGCTAAATATTCACCCTTTGAAACTCATTTCTAAATTGAAAAATTGTTTTCTTGCTGAAAATCAAAACCAAACTTTTATTGATACACACAAACACATAAATGTTTAGGAATTTCAAAACCTATCCTTTATAAACCAAAATTCCTTAACACGATCAATTTAGTGATATATGTTCTTCTTGAAAATTAAAATTTCAAAACTTCCCAAAATAAAATTTCCAAAAAATCCTTGGGAAAAGAAATTCTTCGAAAATCCTTTTTCCAAAATCTAAGGCATTTCCATAATATTTATCTAAAAATTTGGTTTAGACTTAGGAGTTGACCTTTATTCTTTAAATAAAAATCTGGTTTTCCATTTAAAGGTGGTTGATGGACATTCCCTTACCAAACCAGTTTCCGGACGTTTGTTGTAACGACAACTGTAACGACCCGCTATTTTGGACCATTCAAATCGACAATAAAACCATACATATCCGACTTGAATAATTCAAAATACCGAATTGTTAATTAAAACTTGGCTATACAATAAATAAATCAATCACAGAACACAGAGTAATATAATGCAGCGGAATAGATAAAGAATAGTAGTTCATGAAGCTACTATATACATCAGAGTTAGAAAACCGAATTGTTCAAATGCAGTGAAGTCTCCAATGCAAAAGATGACTTCTCTGAACCAATCAACTGGAAAGGCTGGAATCTGAATCGATAGTTGGATCTCCAAATGAAACTCCGAACTCCAAAGGTGAGTCTCTAATGTTGTATCACTCAGTCTGACCCGAGCGTAAAGCAAAACACAAAACACTCGAGTCAGGATTAACATTCTTATATCAATAAATCCAACTCAAGTGAAATATCAACTGAAATACAAATAACTTAAAGGATGTTTGGGATAACCATCCTCTAAGGGTCCATGGAACTATCTACAAGGTAGAAATATACACTATAACACAGTGGTCATTTCAGCTTAATTTGTACTTCAAAACCAAATATCATTTCACCTCAATATCTCTATATTTCCCAAAATAATATTTATATATATTAAATAATTTATACAATAAAGTATTTTCAATTCCCTCAACTTAACAAATCGTTTCAATATCAACCCGACCTTCCCATTTAAATTAAATTCAATCTCAGTTTATCAATTTAAATTCAACTCAATTCCTAAAATAAACATTTCAATTTATCGATCTCAAATTCGGATTTGTAATCACAAAATAACCCCTTTATATTTCAATATATTTCAAAACTTTAAGTATTCAACGTTTCAACTAAATTTTTATTCAATTTAGTTTTCTAAATAATAAATTCAAATTTGGTTCAACTAAATTTCACTTTAATTCAATTTAGTTGCTAAATAACATATTCAACTACATTGATTTCAAATACAGATCCGTATCTCAACATAAACCATTTAAATTCCAAAATAATTCAAGGCTTTAATATTTAAATGTTCCATATAACAGTTTCATATAGATCTCGATTTAACCTCATTATTATTTAGTCTTGAAATACTCCCTTATTAGATCCAATATCATTTAAGTAACCTTAAATTACATTTTACTCAATATTTTCTTTAATTTTATTAAACGTGAAATATTCATTAAATCACTTAAATCAAAAATCCAGTTACAAAACCATACCTTTAAATTTTCCATTCAATAATTTCAAATCGATTTAATTAAATAAATCTTTTTTAAATACCATTTTTAATAAACCCAAATTTATCTCCCAATCTTAATTATTCAACTTTTTACAACGGTAAATTTTGAAATATAAATCTTAAATAATACTCAAACATATTATATGGATTAAATCAATCTCAATAATATTATTATTAAATCTAAATATAAAATTTTCATTTATACATATATAATATTTTAAGAACCAATATATATTAAATCCCATATATTTCTTTTCAACTGTAGAAATTTATTTTCAAAATATTTATATGGACCAACGGTGTCTGTATATATTTCCTATCATATAGTCAAGTGCTACGGATATTTATCATTTCAACTCGTACACTAAATATGTACGGGTGGATATCATTTCAACACGTAATCCCGAATTCAATCAAATGAAAATCGCTTGGGTTTATCATTTCAACCCATAACGATTTTCTCCTATTCTAAAGTCCGTTCGGGTATGTATCATTTCAACCCATAATGATTTCTATACTAACAGGGAACTTGCAGAGTGATAACAGATATGAAAATAATAATAACAACAGGCATATATCATCAAAATAAATATAAACAATAGGATATGGTGTCATATCCCATAAGTGAACAGTTATAGATAATAGCATATATAACAATTTAAATAACTACAGCCTCATATTTCAATTGTCGTTTCAATTGAAATCAAATTTAATACATAAAAGAACGTTAATCGTGAGTGATTGCTCACCTTTCGAGGTTAGAGAGATAGACAATGAAGTTGAGTTACGAAACCCAAGCACGAATCTCAAAGCAAAGTAAGATCGGCACGAATCGACGATCAAAGCTGGTAAAAGAAATCGATGGGAACGGGTCAAATTAGCTCGAAAAAATTTAGGCGAGATGTATTTTTAAATTATTATCCTCCTTAAACCCAAAATTCAATTTAAATTATATATACATTTTATATAAGTCTTAAATTAAATATATTTATTGAAATCAAACATATAAAAAAAAATCAAAACCAAATTCACTCTATCTTATAGTATATACGTTATATTTGAAATATCAATATCTGAAACCAAATGTACATAACCAAATTAACATCCAAAGATATACATAACAGTAAATAATGTAAGTTTAAAGAAATCTAATAGTTTAACCAAATGCAGACTTCCTTTACAAATAATATACTATAATCATCATCATCATTATTATTATATATTTTTTTACCAAAAATAAAAATATGCTAACACAATGCTAGTAGAAAAATGGAGTTGCTTATGCTTACCAATATTGACATGCAAACCTACATTTTATATGTACAATAAAGTGTGTACAAACAAACCTTTATATGGGCTGCTATATACATGTTTAAAAAATGTTATACATATATTGTTACACATATTCACAACAGCCGTTATACCTAACTTATATACATATTATATTTTAAAAAACACCTGACAATAGATGAAGGTAAAATAAAAATAATATATATATATATATATATATATATATATATATTATAACTAGTACAAACCTATAAAGCTCTGGAATGTATACTAGTATATCTATACAACCAACCCAATATGAAAATATGCAACCATGCAAATATCTAAAGTTTTTAGAAACAATACTTAGGCTTATATGTATAAAATAAAATAAAACAATAACTTACGCACAAAAAAAAACACAATACTTAATGAGACAAACACACAAGTTGTATTACCTTTCAAGATATCATATATATATATGTTAAAAGTTTTCTGCAAGGCAAAATGGGTGACAAGGTGAGATACGACTGCGTGTAAGAGTGTGAAAGAAGAGAGAGGGCGGAGAAAGAAAAATTGAGGAGAAGAAAGTGACAGTAGATCCTTGCTTTACCAAAAAAAAAGCTTATAAAGATGAAATAAAATGAGCCGTAAAAGAATTAATGAATATAAAAAAAACGTATAATTCAAAACGGTGTGGGCCTCAGGTAAATATCCATTCACATCTTTTTTTGATGTGTAACAATATATGTATAACATTTTTTAAACATGTATATAGCAGCCCATATAAAGGTTTGTTTGTACACACTTTATTGTACATATAAAATATAGGTTTGCATGTCAATATTGGTAAGCATAAGCATCCTTTCTCCATTTTTCTACTAGCATTGTGTTAGCATATTTTTATTTTTGGTAAAAAAATATAATAATAATAATAATGATTACAGTATATTATTTGTAAAGGAAGTCTGCATTTGGTTAAACTATTAGATTTCTTTAAACTTACATTATTTACTGTTATGTATATCTTTGGATGTTAATTTGGTTATGTACATTTAGTTTCAGATATTGATGTTTCAAATATAACGCATATACTATAAGATAGAGTGAATTTGGTTTTGATTTTTTTTATATGTTTGATTTCAATAAATATATTTAATTTAAGACTTATATAAAATGTATATATACTTTAAATTGAATTTTGGGTTTAAGGAGGATAATAATATAAAAATACATCTCGCCTAAATTTTTATCAAGCTAATTTGACCCGTTCCCATCGATTTCTTTTACCAGCTTTGATCGTCGATTCGTGCCGATCTTACTTTGCTTTGAGATTCGTGCTTGGGTTTCGTAACTCAACTTTATTGTCTATCTCTCTAACCTCGAAAGGTGAGCAATCACTCACGATTAACGTTCTTTTATTTATTAAATTTGATTTCAATTGAAACGACAATTGAAATATGAGGCTGTAGTTATTTAAATTGTTATATATGCTATTATCTATAACTGTTCACTTATGGGGTATGACACCATATCCTATTGTTTATATTTATTTTGATGATATATGCATGTTGTTATTATTATTTTCATATCTGTTATCACTCTGCAAGTTCCCTGTTAGTATAGAAATCATTATGAGTTGAAATGATACATACCCGAACGGACTTTAGAATAGGAGAAAATCGTTATGGGTTGAAATGATAAACCCAAGCGATTTTCATTTAATTGAATTTGGGATTACGGGTTGAAATGATATCCACCCGTATATATTTAGTGTACGGGTTGAAATGATAAATATCCGTAGCACTTGACTATATGATAGGAAATATATACAGACACCGTTGGTCTATATAAATATTTTGAAAATAAATTTCAACAGTTGAAAAGAAATATATGGGATTTAATAAATATTGGTTATTAAAATATTATATGAATTAAAGTGAAATTTAGGCTGAACCAAATTTGAATTTATTATTTAGAAAACTAAATTGAATAAAAATTTAGTTGAAACGTTGAATACTTAAAGTTTTGAAATATATTGAAATATAAAAGGGTATTTTGGTGATTACAAATTCGAATTTGAGATCGATAAATTGAAGTGTTTATTTTAGGAATTGAGTTGAATTTAAATTGATAAATTGAGATTGAATTTAATTTAAATGGGAAGGTCGGGTTGATGTTGAAACGATTTGTTAAGTTGAGGGAATTGAAAATACTTTATTGTATAAATTATTTAATATATATAAATATTATTTTGAGAAATATAGAGATATTTGAAGTGAAATGATATTTGGTTTTGAAGTATAAATTAAGCTGAAATGACCACGGTGTTGTAGTGTATATTTCTACCTTGTAGATAGTTCCATGGACCCTTAGAGGATGGTTGTCCCAAACATCCTTTAAGTTATTTGTATTTCAGTTGATATTTCACTTGAGTTGGATTTATTGATATAAGAATGTTAATCCTGACTCGAGTGTTTTGTGTTTTGCTTTACGCTCGGGTCAGATTGAGTGATACAGCATTAGAGACTCACCTTTGGAGTTCGGAGTTTCATTTGGAGATCCAACTATCGATTCAGATTCCAGCCTTTTCAGTTGATTGGTTCAGAGAAGTCATCTGTTGCATTGGAGACTTCACTGCATTTGAGCTATTTGGTTGTATTTTATTTCTAACTCTGATGTATATAGTAGCTTCATGAACTACTATTCTTTATCTATTCCGCTGCATTATATTACTTTGTGATCTGTGATTGATTTATTTATTGTATATTTTAAGTTTTGCCAAATTTTAATTAACAATTCGGTATTTTGGACCATTCAAATCGACTTGTCAAATTTTAGTTAACAATTCGGTATTTTGAATTATTCAAGTCGGATATGTATGGTTTTATTGTCGATTTGAATGGTCCAAAATAGCGGGTCGTTATATTTGTGACATACAGAATTCTATTTCCTAGTTATCTAGAATAATTGTGTAATTTCAGCTGCATGCCATCATCAAAATCCAAGATCACAAGTAGCTAGATCCTAACCATCAAGTCAAACACCCTCCAGTCTCTAGGATTCTGCCATATGTCTTACTCGATCTCTTCTCCATCAGCGCCTTATGCATTGTTAACGCTTCATGGGGTAATTCAAAGTTGGCATGAAAAATTAGCTCTGAGATATTTCCAACCCATAGTTGCTTTGCCCATTTCTTCAAAGCGGAACTACAACCACTTTTATATTCAGGATTTTTAGAGTCTAGCATAAAAATAATAATTGATAACGATAACGTTTTCTCAATTTATCCTAATTCCTCTGATCGACTAACCTTGCTTTAATATCAAATGTAACAGGCTGCACTTTAATGAGCCTAAATTTTGATGAAAACTGTATCCAAGTCCATCAAAGAACAGATCGTTGGATTAGTACCGCAAATAAGAATAAGCATTATCAGAGGTTGACAAAAATCTAAACTCATAGCAAAAACAATAATATGATATAAATATTGACTGTGGCTACTACCTTGGGATTAATTATATTCCTTGGATATCAGATTGCCACATCAGCATCGAGCATGAGAGAATAGAAGACTTCTTCAATAATCAATCATGTCCAACTTCAATGACTCGTTCCTCTAAATCTATTATGTGGGTTGTACCGAGGAAGAGTCATAACAACATTCTGGTGACTGCAAAATCAATACATTGCCCATCACATAAATTCATATCGATTGGTTTCCATTTGATTGTTATGTCTACTACTCAAGGGTTAACCAAATTAGCCTAATATTACACACACGATATTCCTACCTAGCATAATTCATCTACCTACGCTTCCCATGATCATAATAATTACGTAAGTCTATTGGCCACTTAATGCTTCCGAATATAAAGTGGGATCCTAGCATCATCATCGTTGGTCTATTGGTTCTAGTTACAGAGACCTTTGACCACTATTTATGGCCTAATATATATAGTAGCCATAGTACTAATGCATTTATCATCATTAAAGTCTTAGCCATGTGAGAGACAATACCAAGCCACTTAATACCTCATTAATAAGGACTAGGCATACCCTTGACCATTTAATACATATATTCTAGGTAAGCCTTTGTCATTTAATACCTAGCCCCAAAGCGGACTTCTCACTAGTACTATCTAGCTGACATTGAATGGAATTCCACTGGAACACTTAATACTTCTTTATGGGAGAGAGGCGGACCCTATATCAGTCACTTTATACCGCGAACCCAAAGCGGACTCTTCCTAAGATATCCACTACCGCTCCTAATTGATAATTTAAAACATTTAATACTTTTTAATCAGGAAAGAGACGGGCCCTCAAACAACCACTTAGTACGTAACGACCATAATTTTAGCCATTTGATTTTGAAATATATAATTAGTTTCAAATATTGAACTATTAGTTTTATAAACCATACAGCTTGAATTTCTAAAGTAAGGACTTATTTGGATATGGGAATTATCGATTTAATTTTGGAATGATGATTTGAACATAGAAATTATCTAAATAATTAAATCTTGGATTTAATTTGAATAAATGGTTTTAGAAGATTATTTAAATTCAAAAAATAAAATAAATGGTTAATGTAAATTTTAAATTATAATTAAAGTGATTAAAATGGTTTTAATAATAATTCGTTTTAATTAACGTGTGAAAAATATCATTCTGGGCCACTGTCTCGGATTTTGACGAAACTAGTGTTATTGGATTCGTAATAATGAATTATTATACATCAATGAATTTCATGACGATCAGACATATCGTGTAGTTGTATGAGTTTAAAAAGTATACAGATTAATTACATGATTTAATATATAATTTGATTTAGAAAAGCTAATATATGATGGAATTGGATTCTGATGCTAGCTCCATTATGTTCGAAATAGGGATATTACATACAGAATGCCAATCGACACACCTTATTTAGATTTCGAGATTTTAGGTCATATAACGAGATATTTTGGAATATAAAATAATAGGTACTCATCCCATATCCTTTCATATTAGCATATCCCCATCCTCTTTCACTATAACGACAAATTTTCTATCGAATTAGAAAACCACCATAAAATTATGCGATAAAATAACCACAAGCGCGCGACATACAATTTTAGCACGTAGCGAGTACGAGTCGATTCGTAGGGAATTGAAGTGATTTTAAATTTACTCAATCAAGTTAACCCAAGTGTTTAAAGGTGTTTTGACTAAAATTGCTAAAAATTAACAAAAAGAAAGTGAATAGAAATATGAGAGTAGAAGGCAATTTAGAGGCAAATCCTTTCTCATAATCACACAAATCAACACAATGAAATTATGATCTCTCTTTTTGATCATTTATGAATTTAATTGATGTGTTTATCCTAAATATGGTCTATTTGTGCTATTAATTAGCCCAACATAAGCCATCAAACTTTAACATACCATATAAACCACTTGTCAACTCTCATGAAAATGATAATGAAATTGAAATTAAAAATAAAATCTATTCTAAGCATGATCTATAACTGTTGAATAGTAATATAGACCATCAAATTTTGATTCTAAAATCCACTTCATTACCAAAATCATATGTAGATGAAGATGTAATTTGTGTTTATGTTTGTTTAAGCATAGCCTATTTGAAAAAACGAATGTTGTTTTATTAAAAATCATTTGAGTTGTTTTATTTTTGATGATTTTTGGGGTAGATAGAACCATTGGTTGAAGTTCAAGTTTATTTTCACCAAATTTAAATTCAAACTCATCATTGATAAATTCTTCAAAATTGTTAATTGTAAAATCAAAATGGTGACCTAAATCTGATCCATCAGAATTTAACAAATCATCTTCGAAAAGTCCAAAAAATCGTGTTTACTAAATTCATCTTCCTTTTTTGAATTGTTAACTACTTCATTGCATGTATCAATTTCAAAATCTAAAGTTGTCGCGTTTAATTTTTCAAAATCGAAAAAAAGAAGATCGAATTTTAAATATGGTTCCACTCTCTTAAAAGAATTGAAATTCAACCCAATTACCGTATTTTCAACAACTTTATTAAGATTGTCGTTTTCAATTTCAAAAATTGTTATTTGAATATCGCCATTTTCGGTAAAAGATGGATTATCACTTGACTCATCACACGTTGGAATTTGATTTTGTTTCTCACGTTGTCTCATATATGTTTTAAACAACAAATCCTTCTGATCTTTGTGAATTTCTTCCGTTTGCACAACAAAATCAAATTTATAATTGTTAATTTGAGAATTTTCAATTTGAAATTTTTGAGAACAAAAATTATCTATTGCACCATAATTGGAAATATTCTCATTGCCAAAATCATTTAAAAAGTGGTTCACATTTCTATTTTAACTTTGAAATTCATTTTGGAGTCCGTAGTTATATTGGCATGAGTTATAATCGAAATCATTTGAATTTTAAAGTGAATTCGAATTTTGATTATTTTGATGACTACGACTTGAGTTATTGCATATATTACTCAAATTATTTATCATTTGATTTCGTTCTTCAAATAAAGACCAAATCGTTTCAATACTATTTTCAAGAGTCGAGGATTGGTCATCATTTTGAAAACTTGATGATGCACAATTCAAATTGCTTGTAGCATAGTTGTTATTAAAATATCCATAAGAGTTTGATGTGCAACTATATAGATTATATTGATTTTCACAACTATTGTAAAATTCTTGTGAGTAGGAAAATTTAGACATTTTCAAAAATGTTTTTTTATTTTTCTAAAAAAAATTGTTTTTGGATTTTTGATTTTGTTTGAATTTTTTTTTCAAAGGAAAAGATTTAAAAAGATTTTGTTTCTTTTGAAAAAAAACTAGGTTAAGTAGAATGTACAATTTTTTGTTTGGATTTTTTATTCTTTTTTTATATATGTATGAACTAATGTAACTAAATGAATGCAATGAACTAATTACAAATTTCTTGCCCTTAGCAGCTCCTAACCCAAAATTGTATAATCTCACTTTGTCTTAATCCAACAAAATATTTCTTAGCAAGGTAACGGATATGAGTTATCAGTGCACCATGAATCACCCTAACAATGAAACCGAAGGTTTAAGGACCTTTAAAGAAACAACCACTATAATATTTATGGATCACCATAATATTTATAACCAATTATTTCTCTGTCATAGCCTAAACACTAAGAATATAAAATATTCAAAGAAGACAACTTAATAAGGTACAATTAAGCCCTAAGTGTGCTCGTGACTCACTTAAGTCTGAGGTCTAACCGTTATTATTAGCAAATTCTATGATAATATGCAATTTGTAGGCCAAGAAAGACGTGATGAAATCCCCCGCCTTATGTGGATTTGGGTATTGCTCTTAAAAAATTAAAACAAGATGAAATGAATGCAAACTGAAATTAAACGTGCATTAACAATGTAACTGCGAATGATATTTGTTTTTGTTTTTGAACTTTTTTTAAAATGTAAGCAACCAACAATGTAATGCAAATAAAAACAAGTGATAAGAGCACGATACCAGAGCGTGCAGAATGATTAGCAATTTTATTTAAAACGACAATTTGTTTGCATAGCAAGCAATTTATTTTGGCAAGCCAAGCGGCAGTTTTAGCAAGCTGTTCCTTTTCTTATCAGCTTTGGCAACCTAAAAAGGAGTAAACAATGAGTATACATGCTGTTTAAAAGCAAGTGAAATATATATCTGTAAAAAAAATTATTTTTTTGTAGGCTAAAAGAAAACATAAAAACAATTGAACTCAACCCAAATATAAAAAACAAATTTTTTTGGTAAGAGACCTAAAGGACCAAAGGAAAAATGGACTAAAAAATTGGAAAAATAAACAAAATGAACTAAAAAAAAGAAACTCTCTTAAGGCTGGCCCGTTGGAAAAACAATTCTAATACACACAGTTAATCACAATTCCTCAATCAAAATTCCTCAGTCAAATTCGCAATCTAAAATTTTCTCAATTTAGTGAATTCCGCCAAAATACATGAAAGAGTGGTCTATTCGGTAGAGTGCGTTATGATGGTTGCGACGGTGGAGATCTGGATGGCCATGGTTGTAAGGATGGTGATCGTTTTCGGATCCGGAAGGTTTGCGGGTTGGTGGAGTTTGGGATGATTTGAGGTTGGACGAGGAAGGTGGTTGGAGTTAGCAAAGGTTAGTTAGTATGTTCAGTGTGATGAAGGGAAGTATGTCAGTAGTGAAGTAAGGATGATGGAATAATTGTTGTATGTAGTTGACAGGAGCAGCAAGATGGCCGTGGGTATTTGCTGTAGGATGGTAGATTGTTAGATTGTTAAGGTGATAGGAGCAATGGCAGGGAGGGATGACAGGTAAGATGTTAGTTTATATATGTTGATAGTAGTTGTTCAGGTATGGGGATGGACAGAGGATGTTTGTGGTGGCTGGAGCAGTGTTAGTTGAAATGGTTATGGTGAAGGCAGGTTGTCTTGGTTGCAGAGAAGTGTTGGTGATAGAGTGTATGTATGTATCAGAGGTATGTATGCAGAGCAGCGGTCAGTTGATGGTGGGCAGGGTTTGGTAATGACAGTTGAGATGGTTTGTTGGAGAATTTCTATGATATGTGCATAGAAGTATGTAGTTTTACAGGCAGTGGGAGGTTGAAATGATGTGTGTGATCAGATATGTGAAGGAGGAGTTGTATAAAGGTGTGTGGTGCAAGTTGATTTGTGGAGTTGCTAGTGGAAATGGTAGTTGCAAGATATAGGGATGTGCACATGTTGTTTTGGAGGGGAGTATGTCAGAAATGTGAAGAAGTGAGGAGCAGTTGATAGGGGCCACTATTGGTGGAATGATGGTGTGGCAGTGGATTGGACGAAGCAAGGGGATGGCAGTTGGATGAATGCAGGAAGTTAAGGCAGTGAAGTATGATGATGAATGATAAGGGTATGAGGTTAAAGTAGTTGATGATGTTAATGGTAGATGAACTTGTAGGTGTTGTAGATGATGGTAGAGGATGGCCGAAGTGTAAGATGAAGTAGATTGTGAAGGATATTGGGACGGTGAAGGAAGCTTTGGTCAGTGGTTTGTTTGACTGGTGGCAGCAGTTGTTTTGAGAGGCAATTGTATGTTTGAAGTGTTGAAGTTGAATGATGTTAGTATATCAGGTTATAGAGGAGAAGCAATGACACTGTGATGATTTGTTGGTTGAAGAAGCAGTATGGTGATGATTGTTTTTGGGTTGCAGTTTGTTTGAACTGATGGAAGGTAATTCTATGATGTGTAGCAGCAAAGGAGAGGTGAAAGTAGGTTGTATGTGCACAAGGAGGATGTGCACAGTAGTGGTGTGACAATGGGGCTTGTTGACGGTGAATGCAGGGGATGTATGCAAGAAGTGAGTGTTGTAAGAGGATGATGTAGCTGTTTGGGATGGATGTTGTGATGTAAGGGAAGGTGGCAGTTGGTAGGCAACAGATTGCAGGTGGAGGCAGTGCGGCAGGGTTTTGCAATGTAACAGCAAAATGGAACAGTTTGTAAATGTAAAATTAAAACAAAAGTTATAAAATCAAAGCAGAAATTGTAAATGTAAATGAAAATAATTTTTTTTGAAATTGTGTTTTTATAAAAACAGAAATGCAAATAGAAAAACAACAAGCGCACAAATCAAGTGAATCAAAAATATCACAAACACAATTTTTTTTTTTTAATATGCAATTCAACAGATAAAATGAAAACACAATAAAATCAAATAAAAATAATTCGAAGAGCAAAACTAAAATCAAATAAATTTTCCGGCAACGACGCCAAAAACTAGTTTAACGGCAATTTTTCTATCGAATTAGAAAACCGCCGTAAAATTATATGATAATAACTGCAAGTGCACGACGTACAATTTTAGTGTGTGGCGAGTACGGGTCGATCTACAGGGAATTGAAGTGATTTTAAATTCCACTCAATTAAATTAAACCATGTGTTTAAAGATGTTTTAAATAAAATTGCTAAAAACTAACAAAAAGAAAGTGAATAGAAATATCAGAGTAGATGGCAATTTAGAGGAAAATCCCTTCTCATAATGCCATAAATCAACACAATGAAATTATGATCTCTGTTTTTGGTCATTTGTGAATTTAGTTGATGTTTTTATTCTAAATATAGTCTAGTTGTGCTATTAATTAGCCCAACATAAACCATCAAACTTTAGCACACCATCCAAACCACTTGTCAAATCTAATGAAAATGATGATGAAATTAAAAATAAAATATATTCTTAGCATGATCTATTTACTATTGATTAGTAATATAGACAATTAAATTTTGATTATAAAATCCACTTCATTATCAAAATCATATGTAGATGAAGAGATAATTTGTGCCTTTGTTTGTTTAAGCATAGCCTATTTGGTGTCAACAACATTGGCTATCAAATTCAAAGTTAAACAACAAAATTTTTACCACATCAAAAATTTCCATTAAGCAAAAAAAGAGACCATAAATTAGCAAATATATTGAATCTACCTGATTAAGAGAGCTTCATTACGCCTAAATTGAAGGAGTTTAGATTCTCATATTTGTTAACATTTCAACAAATATAGATTGCAACATAAATATAAACAAGAGGAAAAGGAGAGCTAGTTAATTTGCATGTAAATAAATCTACTCTACTTGTAAGAAATATAAGTATACTAATTGCATAAAGTAAAGTACAATAATTAAAAGAGCAATAAATCAAATTGCATAAATAAAATTACATAAAAGAAAAAGGCTAAGAAGCTATTAAAGAGCGAAAGGGAGTTTATGTTTACACGATACAACTAAACTAAAGAAAAAGTGGTAAGAGCTTCATTGCATGAAATATAAGAGGTATTTATACATGCTTAATGTAACGCCCCACACCCCTTAGTATACCCAAAAAGGGCACACTAAAAGATGTGGTGCATTATATGTATAACTAAAAATTTACAGAGATTGAGATTCACAAGAAAAAATAAGTAAAACAACAGAAACAATTAAAATAATAACTTATTTAAAATCAAACTTCATAAAATACTTCATAAAACCAAATATATCTCAAAATGCCAAATATCCATGTCTAGTGAAAAACCTTACCTCAGTCAGAACATCAGAATACATAAAATAACCATCCCTCTTAAAGAAAATTACCAGTACATTAAATGAAATAGATACTTAAAAAGAAGAAGTAGAATACATGAAGAAAGTCCCCGCAGCAGAACCTCCAAAGCAATCCGAGGTTTAATGTCCCTGCCTCTGGTGGCCTATGAGGGAAAAGGAAAAATAAAGGAGTGGGTCAGATTAAAAGTCTGGTGAATGAAAGTAATTACCAGTATTCTTAAGCAAGATAAAGGTAATATGCAATAGTTCTAATAAATAAGAAAATAAAGGAAAAGACAAAGTTGGAATAAAATATGGTTTAACTTGCTTTGCTTAGATAGTTCGATTAGATTGTTTGCACTTGTCTTAGATAACTGCTTTGATTAAGCTGAATTCCCAATCCTACTTTAATTAGGTTGAAGTTTTAATTCTACCCTTTATCGGTCTTCTATCTCTACTGTGCCTATTGCGGACTATACCCATTGGTCCCTACGCAAAAGATGCGGACTAGACCCTGTTGGCCTCTATGCAAAAGACGCGGACTAAACTCATTGGTCCCTACACAAAAGATGCGGACTAGACCCTGTTGGCCCCTATGCAAGAGACACCTATGCCTACTGCGGACTAGACCCTGTTGGTCCATACACAGAAGACACCCACTAAGCGCTTGGAACCCAATAACGACTTATCATCCAGCATTGAGGCCGCACGCTCGACCACCATTACGCTCGCACTATCTGTTGCTCCCTCCAGTTACCTCTTATTTACCACTGCTCTAGCATAAGCGTGTCCTTACCTCACCTGTGCTATTGTGAGACCACATGTGTCTGACTAAAAGAGAATGCTATTAGTACGGGTCTTATCTAACAATTAAAATCTAGTTGCATCCATTATCCAAATCCCCATGATTTGAAATTTTATTTATTGACCTTTTATTTACCACTACTCCAGCATAAGCGTGCCCTAACCTTACCTAATCTATTGTGAGACCTAACTGAAAAAGAAAATGCTATTGGTACGGGTCCTACTTTTATCTTTGCTTATTAACTTATTCTAAGTCTTAAAGATGAGCCTTTTCTGTTCTGTCTCTAATTATAACCTGTGTGTTATAGCTTTGCTTATTTACTTAATCTAAGGTCTAAGTTTAAGAATAAGCTACTTCTGCTATTTCTTCTATTTTCTCGTTTTAGTTGTAATTATATGTTATAACTAGGCTTGCAAATATCATAAATTTGCCTATTTCAGTCTAAGTCCAATTTGTTACAGTTCTTCTTATTTTACATCTCATTTTCTGTAAATTCAGCGTTCTTATAATTTAGTTCATATTCGCGATTTATTCTATTTTATTTGTTCCATTCACTTAAAAAGGAAATTAAAAATAAACTGATAATTACAGAAGAAATCCCAATGTAGAACAGATGTAAATAAAACGTAAATAACAGTAAATAACTATAAATACTGTAAATAATTGAAAAAGGTATAATTAACAATAAATAATTGCAAATGACTGAAATAGAATAGCTAAAAGAAAATAGACTAAAGACAAGTCTAAAACTTACTTAAATTAAACTATAAATAAACTTGTATAAATGTTATCCCAAAATTGTAGAAAAACTACATCTATTGGAAACCCTACCATTTTAAATTACTTAAGAATCTAAAATAATTACTAGACACTCACTTGTGGTCCTTAGATCTTTCTTTTGGCCTTCCCGGATCCACTTGAGGTTTATAAAATATTTTAATTAAAAATGTCTTCTCTTTGGAAAAATTTCCTTTTAGGGTCCAGCCTCAGGCAATGAACCCAGATGGAAAAAATCCGAATGAGAAAAATAGCTAGGCCTAGGGTCTTATTTATAGTGTCACTTGTGGATCTCAGACCATTGGATTTGGAGATTAAATCTGATGGGACCACGTCATAGGCTCGTTAGGAACCGTCGGATGGAAGCACGGATGCATAGGATTGGGCAAAAGTTGCAAATGACGTGTTAAAATCGTTTTAGACGAAGCAATGTAAAAGAATTCATTCTTTAGGTAGGCGAGTCGACCTACTGTCGACCTTCACTGGAAAGGGTCGACCTTGCCATTGTGAGGGTTAACCTAGCCCCATATATATAAATATATATTTCTTTTTCTTGTTTTTTCTTTAATTCATATCCTCTTCATACTAGCTCGGATTTTAACGTTCTATATATGAAAATTGACCAGAAAATTACCATGGACACAATGATACAACTCCCATGGCTCAATTATGATAATTTCACAAAGTTATTTTATCATTTAATTTATTTATTAATTAATTACTATAGCTTCAATTTTGGGTTGTAACATTCTCCCCTCCTTAAGGGATTTCTTCCCCGAAATCTCTAAGCATAGAAGAATGAAATAAATATATTCATCCAAGTTCTACGACTATCTACTCAACCATCATCCATTATATCCATCGCCCTTAAGTTTGCTAATGTGATATATAATACATATGCAATTAGTGTAGTGTCAATGTCTCTAACTAACGCAAAAGATTAGGCGGTCTTACTGATTCAGCCGACCCCCTTTTATGCAATCATGTCCGTGCCAGGTATCCAAATGAATGCAAATTCCCTAATGATAACTGATAGCTCTATATGCGTGCTACAATCATCATCCAAATGCAACAATCATGTGATAATCATCCATTTATAGCAACCATGGAAAATAAAATAAAAGTGCAAATGTGCACACATCCATATGCATGTGCTGTAGTATCCTAATTAGGCCAATCCCTAAGAGATAATAGTGCCTAGTGTATGTATATGCGTCCATTAGCATCCACTGGTATCCATCATACATAACGTGTCCTAATAACATGTTTACATCAAATCCTACCATCCATAGGTTAAATCCTATGTTCTACCTCCCAAAATATAATAAAGGAAAAAACCTATTCAAAACTAAAGATGGAAATAGGAAATTCAAAATTTTAATAGCAAAGAGATGTGGATAAAAGGTACACATTTTCTCCAAATCAAATCAATCTTCTCTGAAGTCTCTCTAACCATGTCAGGACCAAGTAGCTATCTCTCTGTAGACTATAACCAACACGAAGGCAACTTGCATGGTCTTTCATAGGGGGCTTCGAAAGGTGCCATTCCAATGCTAGCATGAAAACTATTATTATACGTGAATTCTACTAAAGGAATATGCTCCTTCCAAGTTCCTCCAAAATCAAGAATACACATCCTCGACCACGTGTGTCTTACTATCTTGCTAATATTACCTTACTATTCTTCTATAATGGGTTCTCACTAGTGTCTTATACACTTTACAGAAACTCCTATTACTACTTCTAAAAGTAACCACTACTATCTCTTATATAGTCTTACCCCTTTTTCCATCACACCTAGGAAACGATTCCTATCTACTCCACATTTAAGAGTTTGGTTTGGTATTTATCATTTATTTCAAAAAGTAAGGCTTCTAAATCAAATCCTAAATTTTTTTGTCTTTGAAAGTGTTATTTTCAAGTTTCTATTAAATTCAAAGTTGTTTGGTTACCTAACATTTTATCTTTCCAGACCTGCATCCTTACCGCCTTTTGAATTTACATTATTCCCCAAACCTAGCGGGAAAAACTTATAAATTCTAAGTTCAAAACTTATTACTCGTTTTCTTTTAAAGACCTTTACAACTTTCTATAAAAATTGTGATTTTTAAATTTAACTGTTATTAAGTTTTTCACTTCCAAAAACTTATTTACTTTTTCACCAAACCATTTTGCTTTAAAATAGCTTTAAAATGTCCTTACGTGTTTTCAAAACATCTTCTTATTACACCTAATGGTTTTATACCTTAATTGGAGCTACTTTCTATTATGAGAAATTATTAATGCTAAAACCTTCTATGAATCATATAAAAGAGGACTTCATGTGTGAAATTACAAGGAACTTATTCTATATTTTTCGAAATAGGCTATATGAAATATGGTGCTTCCCATACCTTGTACATCTTTTTCATGTATTCCTTATAACTTCCATAAAACATCTTTATTTGGGATTCGGTTTCATAGAAAATTACACCATTATTCATTTCGTTCCAATAGATTAAAGCATATTCTCTTACGATGGACATTTTCTGTGAAATTTATTAACTTCCTAATACTTAACTTGCAGTTTTCTTTTCAGGAAAACTCATTTTCAAAACTGTTTTAATATATCCATAACTAGAAAACATTTCTTCATAATATTAAGTGTACTTAAAAACTACTTTGTTTCTATACTTTGAAATTATCTTAAAAATACATTTCTATTTGGGTCAAAACAGATGTTGCATAAAACACCTTTACTGCAACCCAGAAATACTAGTGTATGGATTCAAAAATAAATACTAATAAATCTCATATACTATGTAAAAACATTTCCTTTGGAAGTTACCTACTATAACAACAGTGTTATAGTCTATGTTTCTTTTATTTTCCACGAAAACATCTATTACAACAATAAATATTGTAAACTATGTTTTCGATACTTAATACACTCTAGGTTTTTATATTTAAAATGTTTGATTATCTTCAAAGAAACTAGCGAGCAATATATACTCTATAATTCTTCAAAAAGAATTTCACTGTTGGTAATTTAAATTTCATACCCAACATTGTCTTTCTTAAAAATGTTAACAATGAATTTTTATCAATTTTTCAATTCTAACAATTTCATTTTATCGGGCTAAACATAAGGTGGATTTTATTCTTAATACCCTAGGAGTACCCTTCCTAAACTTTGGTAATCTCATTACTAAAGTATTTTATTCCTATTCCTTTCTTATGCTTATATTTATTTCAAGGCACTACCGTTAAATCCACTTATATGAAAATTAAAATTTTGCAATTATCCACACGTGGGTTTTTTTTTTTTTTTATTAACTGAATTTGTTATGCATCTCCAATCATTTCCTGCCTCTCTTTGGATTTCCACAACCCGAAACTAAATGTACAAAACCGTTTCACAAACTCCTACCATGTGTAGACCTTCTCTAAGCCCCAATAAACGCACTTCCTTACGCCAAAAGTGTCACTCAAGAATTTTGCCTTCAACTGATGAATGCGAAGTGTATGAAAATCTTCCTCTAGATGAACAACGTGCTCTTCCATATTCTTGGAAAACACACAAAATGTCATCCACGAATACTACTATGAACTTATATAGGACATCTTGAAAAACATGGCTCATCAAATCTACAAAATACGCTGGGGTACTGAAATATTTAATTGATTTTAAATATTCAAAAGTTAGTTTCTAACTTGAATTTTAAATATCGTTGTTTATTAGATAATTAAAATTTTGAAGTTAATAATTTGAAATTGCTTTAAATGGTAAATCTTGGATTTTAAGATGGTTAAAAATATTTCAAAGGCTTGGAATATTTTTATTTACAATACTGAAAATAATAGAATTTTTAAAATATGAATTTAAAGATGGTTTGTTCAGTTTTGAAATTTTAACGTTTAAATTGACATTTAAAAATAGCCTTTCGAGGCACAGTCTTAGAATTCGACGAAACCAGTTCCATTGGATTCGTAATAGTGTTTTATTATCGGATTTCAATTTTCGTAGTGTTTGGAGTGATCGTTTGGCCGTACGGTAGATAAACGCGCTGAAGTCTGTATCAAAAATTTAATATTTTAACTGGGTCTAAAAAGCTATCTTCTCCATACGATCGAATTAGGACTCGAAACCTTTCCATTGTGTTCGAAATAAGGGTTTAACATTATAAACACCAAGCGGCAAGACTCGATAGGAGATTGAGATTTTTAGCTCGATTTCAAGACGTTTGAATTTAAATTTAAATTAAAACTGTATATATTGACCAGTCAATAACTGTAGCTTGTGATTCAACTCATAGCTAGGTTTTTATAGACACTTGTATACCTATGTAAACACATGCTTAATGTTCTTTTCAAAATCGAACAAATGTCTTTTTTCTTGTATATGTCTTTAGCCGATGAAACAGAAATGAAATAAAAAAAAGAAAAACTTCGAAAGAAATGACGAAGATTAAAATCAAAAGCTAGAAATTAAACATCTCTCTCTCTCTCTCATTAATCAGATCGATCGTAGAAAAAAAATTGACCGTGATTCGTGACGGCGAAGTGGACCTGAGACGAAGTTATCGCGTTGACTTCGAGCTCGCGTAGCATTGGGGTTTTAAAGTCGTCGATTTGGTGGCGAGTTCTCGGCCAGGGTTCAAGGGAGAGGGCGACGAAGGGATTGGCTCGCATTAGTTATTGTAGCTGCGTTGTTCGCAAGGAAGGGTGGTTGCAACGGAGAGGCGCGACAGTGGCGTCGTGGTCATCGATGGTAGGCCGAAGTGCGACAGCATTTTGGACAGCTGGTCGGCGTTCGATCGTCGAAGCTTGGTCGATTTCGATCTAGGGTTTAGCGACATCGCATTTTGGGTGACTCGAGCCTGGGATGGCGTGAGGCATCGCTATTATTTTCCTTAATTTATATATATTTATATTCAGATATTATTTTATAGTAAAAAAAAATCTTAAATGTTAAAAGTAGATTTCTGGATTTAAAGTTGTTCTTGATATATTTTAAATGTTTACAGGAAATCAGGAAAACAATTGTATATGTACTTATACATATATGCATATATAATTTAATGTATACATATAGGTAAGATTTTGGGAAAAATAAATAGGAATTTTAAAGTATCGAAAAATTCATTTTTGAAATCTGCAGTTTATTTTTATAAAAATATATTTATGGTTTCGACTTGAAGAATATATATATATATATATATATAACACAAAATTTAAATGTTTGAAGTTATATAAATTAGATTTGTAAATCTATAGATTATTTAATATATATATATATATATATAGGTAGTTTCAAAAGGAAATAAACATACTTGTATACATTTTTAATTTACTATTTTACTTTAAATAACAAATTTGGAGATTAAATTGTTCCAATTAACTTATTTAATTATTTAGTTGCTAAAAATAATTTGTTAAAGAGAAATTAGTTTAAATTTAAATTACTAGTTTATAAAATCATTGGTTAAATTTATCAAATGAGAATTTAGATGTTCGATTTATTCGTATATTAATAAATATCATATAAATTGTTTATTCAAGGTCAAAAATCGAGAAACCAAGGCAATATTAAAGTGGATTGCAAATAAAATCAAAGTTGAGTTAATCTCACTCATCTGGTTTGTTACTTAAATTTAAATAGTTATATTTAAAATATTTGGTTAAATGATTGAATTGATTGGATGTGGTATTTTATATAGTAGTATATAGTATATATTGGAGCGATTGATTTCCCGCATCATATAGCGGATGAGACCCTATGCGCCGCATAATAGCGGATGAGATAATATAACCCATATACCGCGATATTCCACCTCGAATTGCAATTGGTATTTTATATTGTGCTAACATCTGTGAATGTAGGGAAACAGGTTGGAGGGATCCAACTGGATTCCTCAAAATATTTAGATTTGTTTAAATATTTTGTGTTATGATTTATTGGATAATCTATGATGGATTACAATCGTAATTGGAAATAATGGATGCTATGGTTTGATTGAATATATTTGGTTATACCGAGTTACCAAAAATATATAGATTGGATTTTTGAAAAGAAAATAAAAAGAGAGAATTTGTAAGTAAAATGATTATAGAGAATTTGGGATAAATTAAAGAATGAATGGGAAAAGGGATAAAAGTGGATTTTTAAATTTTAATAAATAAATTCTGAGTATGGGAAAGGGGATTTTGAATAAAGGGGAAATAATGAACTTTAAAACATTAGTGATATTATTTAAAGGAATAAAGAATTTATTTTGAAATTCAAGGTTTAAATCTACTTGAAAGGATAAAGAAGGAATTTGGAAAAGTATGAAATTGGTAATTTCAGTTAAATAAGACTTTAAATCATAATTAAAGAAGTAAAATATGAAGTTATTGGGTTTTGAAATTAAAATTGAGTAAGTAAATGAATTTATTTTAAATAGAGTAAAATCTGACAATCAATTTAGAAAATTGATAAAGAATTTAAAATTGTGTTTTAAAGGAAGATGAGGCTATGGAATTTATAAACTAGGTTTATAAAGTGAAATAAGATATCAGTGAATACTTGAAAATATAAATTCATGATGGAAATTTATGAACGAATGCGTAATTCATTTTAAAAATATAGTGATTTATTTTTAAAGGTGTGAAAGGAAAGTATTTTTCCCTGAAAAGCCAAGTACGTTTTCAAACAGATCCTTTAAGTTTAAGTTAAAAGTTTTAAAGTTAATTTAAAAGAATGTTTTGAGAATTATTGTTTAGGTTGTTTAAAATTTTAAAGGTAAATATTTATTTAAATTAGTTATAGTGGTATTTATTTTAAAGAGGTTAATTGGTATTATGTTTTAAAAAGACAATTATAAATATCTATATTTTATAAAATAGTTTTATTTTAAAGATAGTTTGGTTAAAGTTTTACTTAAAAACTTGTACAGAATTTTGTAACTCTTATTTTAAAAATTAGTTTATATTTTAATTTTATTTAAATATTTTTAAAGTATATATTTTTGAATAAAGTGTTTAAGAAGTTTTAATTTAAATATTTTAAACTATACTTTAGAATAAAGTGATTTAAATTATTTTAAAATATAAAATATTTGGACTTGGGGATTTTCAGTGGAAATAAACGATATTTGGGACTTTATTCCGTGAGACAAAGGTAGTTTGAAACTATTTTCAAAGGGTTGAAGTATGGAAAATAGCTTGCGAAGTTATTTGAAATAAATAATTTGGAAAATTATTTGATTTGGTGATTTGATTGTGAATGTTATTTGATCGTTAAATAACCGACTATCAATATTGGATAATGCGCTGATCGTTTCGAAGAGACCGGGATCAGAATTTAGTTTTCGAAAACCACTTCGATCCGGTTTGAACGTTTTCATAGGGAAAACAAGAGCTGGGAATCGAAGATGGAGCAATGAAGTGCATGGGCTAATCGCTACTAATCCTAAAGGTGATACCAAAATGGATGTAGTAGGAATAGTGCCTTCGGTTCCGTTCGAACTAGAAACGGACTTGTATGGACGAATGCTTTCAGAACATCGTCAGGAGGACGATAAGCATTCTAAGTAAATATGTGCTAAAAAGGTAATGCATAGCCTCGAGCCTCATCAACCGGGAATGGCTAAAACATGGGAGGTGCACACAAGGCTAAGTGGCTAGAAACCAATTAGGGTAAGGTCACCCCTGTCTAGATGTCCCTTTTATTTCGGCTGTGTGGGCGGTTGCTGATCCCAACCACGGGATGAAATTATTCGGACTATCCAGTAAGGGGTTACTTCGGTCTTATGATGCAGGGCATCAGGATGAATCCTCGGTATGGTGATCTAGACCATTTATTGTGACGGGCGGTACCCCAGTAGCCCTGCCATTGTATGGAATCCAATCTCCAATAAGCGCCTGTACGGTTTTGATTGTGCCAACTATTGCTGAAACGTGAGATACAAGCATTTCAACTAGATTCTATTTTACTTTCTATAGATACTATTATAATATTAGATGTATTTTGATAAAAAATGTTTTGGTTATTGTAAGGTAAAAACCCGGCATGTTTATTTGTCACGTGGTCTTACAAGATACGTTTGATTTCAAATGATTTTGGAAACTTTAATAATCCAATTGAGTGTGTTTTCTCATGCTGGTTTTCCAGACCGACTCAGGTGTTATTTAACTATAATGCTCGGGTCAGACCGAGTATTATAGAATACAGGATATGATGTTGTGGAGCTCAGGAGACGAGCTGGATGGCGAGATGTACTTCCGTACTTGATTGTTATTTCGCTGTGTATTCAGTTTTGAGGACAAGTTTATATAACTGTCCAGCTTTTGGATATTGATTATGTTGTTGAATTGAGTTGTACCTTGATGATGTATGTATAAATCATTACACATTTCTTTGTGTTTTAAAGCTATTGTTATATATTATATTTGTCCCGCCGCGTTGGTAAGATTTTGATATTGTTTTCTATTTCTTCTTCTACCTCCTTCTTCTTTAACTCTAATGGTTGGGTTTTCAGGCATTCGATCGTTCGGCATTTGATACAGTGGACATATTGATGTTGATTTTTGGACGTCGAAAAATCAGGTCGTTACACTTGGTATCAGAGCTAAAGGTTAAGCGAGAACCTTGGCTCTGGTGGGATTACTCATTAAAAATAGAGTCCGTAGTGCTCTAGAATGAATTTGAGTGTATTAATAAATATGAGCGCGTATTTGTTAGTGAGTATAAAAATTGTTTTTATATTGTGTTGACTTATCAGTCGAGTGTTTATGGATTCTGGTCGATATGTGGGACGCCATTTTATCGTTAGGATTTTCTAAGCTCTTAAATAAGATAAACCGACACAGTATTATTTTAAAATAGGATAAATGAAATAATTTTACCCAAATTATGTTTTTATATAAAAGATATAATTTTTCAAAAATTATTATAGTTATATGGTTGCTTGGTTGTTAGGAAGTGATAATATTAAACTATTATCATCTAAGTGTAAAATTGAAAATAAGAAAATAATGTTATAGCCAAAGTTAAGGAATAATTTATATAACATAATGAGATTTGTAAATGTAAATTGTAAATGTGATTTATAATTGAAATTGAGATAAAATTTCCAGAGTAATGTTTGAATATGAATTGGCAGAATTGAAATTTGGAATTTTGGGAAAATTTTAAATTCCTTTGGGTTCGAAAATGGTTTTCAAAAGCTTTGGAGAAATAACGATGATAGTATATGAGAAATATTTTGAATTGGATTAGAAATCTGTTGAGATTTAAAAATATTTGAAGGGGTTTTAAAGAAATAAAAGCAATAAACTCTTTTTGGTCGCTGGAAAATAACTTCGGTGATGGCTGCAGCATCATCGATGTTTATTTTTGAGTTTCCAAGGGATGAATTGCCGCCTGAAGATTTTGAATTGGAGTGTTTGCAAAAACTGGGTTTGGTTTTGAAATTTAAAGAGATAATTGAATTTACCGAAGGATTTTGGATATAATTGATTTCAAAGATGATTTTGAAATATTGAGTATTTGTTTAAAAAAAGACTCTGGAATCTTATTAATAATGCAATTGGAATATAAATAAGCTGGAAAACTTATAGAAGTTAAAAATTCGAATTAAAATGGAATGTAATTGAATCTAGTAAGCAAAAGTAAAAATTTATTTTATTGGAAGTAAATTTCTGGAAGAACAAATTTATTTAAATTTGTAAGTAAAAGAACTAGAATTAAAGTTGAATAATGGAATCAATTTAAATTGTGTCAAGAAAAGTGAATTGTAAATTTGTTCGAAGGACTTAAAGGAAGTAAAAGTTTAGAAATAAGCTTTTTTATATTGTAATTTGAAATTTGTGGAATAAGATTCAACTTGAAAGGGTCAAATAAAGGTAAGTGTGACTAGAGAATTAAGTTAGGAAGATAATCCAATTAAAGAAGGTTGGTAAATGGAATGGAAACAAAATTGTGGATAGACAAATGAATTTGCATTTGTAAGAAAATAGAATTGAAACTGAATATTGGGAATTAACTTAAACTATGTGTAATGGAAGTTAGTCAAGATTTGGCTAAATAAAATAAAGGACTGAAATAAAATTAGTGAGTAAACTAATGGATTCAAGAGGTTAAGCAGATAAATTTGAATTGTATGATATTTAATTTAAAATGTGTAAAATAAAGTGAAGTTATAAAATTAATACGAAGTGAACTAAAATTATAAAAGTTTGGAAATAAGAAATTGTTTGAGATTTAAAATAAATTAGTAAGTGGAACTAATTTAAATAATGATATGAACCAGTTGTGAATGAAGATTGTCGATAAAATTCAATATTCAGAGTTTGAAGATGAATTAAATTCAAATAGGATTAAAAATGAGAATCTGGATGAAAATTTGTGTAAAAGTATCGATAAACAAAAGTGGCGAAGTAAAAATAGTTATAAGAGGTATATAAAACATTTATATTATACTTAAGAAGGAATGGAAAAATTCTTAAGTAAATTTGGTACTGGAAATATGCTATGTTAATATTTGAATGAAGGAAACAAGGATGTGTGAGAGGATAATTGTGAATAAGTGAATGAAATCAAAATAAATGTGAATAAAAAAGAAAATTGATTTAGCTAAGAATTAATTGGGATAAATACGTAGGATGTACGTATATTACTTAATTCGCATAGCGATTTGATCAAGATTCGAGCATAGAATTTCAAGATAGTTATATCGATCCGAGTTGGGATTTTTCACTCGATTATCGACGGCAAACCCTGGATATGGATTTTTGATTGATTCTGGAAATTCTCTATCATAGTTTGTGGCTATGCAAGTAGAATGATTGTTTCTGATCAAGAAACCAGATCTGAGTCTGCACTAGAAAGACGGGTGAACGATACTAGTTCGGAAGTGAAATTGTGTGATCGAGTGAGCGTTCAAATTTGATATTGCGTACGGATAGTATATGTACATCGTACGGGCCTGATTGAAATAGATATTGAAATGGTTGTAAAGAAATATATAAAATGATTTTGAATTCTGTGATTGAACATTATTGATAAGTAGAATATACAGGTGTTAAAAAGCAAAAGGGAATTGGGATTTTTGATTTTTGAAGATAAATTGAAATTTTCTCGGCAAAGGTATTTGTTTGAATTTCAGTATGAAATTTGATGATTTTTTGGTCTAGCCACTTGGCGTTTTATTTTCTTTTTGAATCTTGGGGTCCATAGAGCATTTTGTACCGAGCTAGCCGCACAAAGGAGACGCTGGCAAATTTTTTTGGGAATTTAAGGAGTTAGAAAAATTTTGAGAAAATTTTGATAATCTAAATTTAGTTTTAAATTTAAATTTGAATGGTTGAGTAAGTGATATTGGTGGGAACCAATGGAAGAAGTTTTAAAAGTTAGTAAGGGTGATAGTATCTTTAATAAAATGATTGTTTGGGTGGTGTTAAAAACTATTTGGATTGGGAAAAATATTTATCGGATTGTGGAACATTCCTCTTAACTAGTAATTTCGGTGACGAAATTCTTTTAAGGGGGGAAGAATGTGATGATCCAGAATTTATGGATATTTGAAATTGAAATATTTAATTGATTTTAAGTATTCAAAAGTTAGTTTCTAACTTGAATTTCGAATATCACTGTTTATTGCATAATTAAAATTTTGAAGTTAATAATTTGAAATTGGTTTAAATGGTAAATCTTAGATTTTAAGACGGTTAAAAATATTTCAAAGGCTTGGGATATTTTTATTTACAATACTGAAAATAATAGAATTTTTAAAATTCGAATCTAAAGATGGTTTATTCAGTTTTGAAATTTTAACGTTTAAATTGACATTTAAAAATAGCCTTCCGAGGCACAGTCTCGGAATTCGACGAAACCAGTTCCATTTGATCCGTTATAGTGTTTTATTATTGAATTTTAATTTTCATAGTGTTTAGAGTGATCGTTTGGCTGTACGGTAGATAAACGCGCTGAACTCTATATCGAAAATTTAATATTTTAACTAGATCTAAAAAGCTATCCACTCCATACGGTCGAACTAGGACTCGAAACCTTTTACATTGTGTTCGAAATAGGTTTAATATTATAAACGCCTAGCGGCATGCCTCGATAGGAGATCGAGGTTTTTAGCTCGATTTCAAGACGTTTGAATTCAAATTTAAATTTAAATTGTATATTTTGACCAGTCAATAACTGTAGTTTGTGATTTTATAGACACTTGTACACCTATGTAGACACGTGTCTAATGTTCTTTTAAAAATCCCGATGAAACCGAAATGAAATCGAAAATAAATAAATGAAAAACTTAGAAAGAAATGGCGGAGATTAAAATCGACTCTGGGAGTTTCAACAAAGCATAGAGATTTTTTATGTAAACACTTCTTTGTTGGAGAATGACCACATGTAGCATATAAGCCTTTTCCAGGAAGTTCAAATGTTTGATTGTTCCTTCCTGTCTATAGTATATTTCCATTTAAGCATCCATCATCGCGAATTGATAATGTGATATTTCATCAAGTTTTTCGTGGATTGTAGGTGGTTTTTTTCTCGTTTGGCTTTATTCAGTAGAGGTGATAATCCCCATTGACTTTTTGGTAAGTCAGGAGAGGGTGGAGAATGAGGAGGTGAAGGAGTACGAAGAGAAGGGGTGGATACGTTTGATGATGACGATCCAGAATTATATGAAGTTATTTCTTGAGATGACATTTTTTATTTTTATATTTGATATATATTTTTAAAGAGTAACTTCTGAAAGTTAGATTTATAACAAAAAAATAGATAGCATTTTTATGGTCTAAAATGTCGAATATGCGATTATATGATTTTTGTTTGATGATAGTAAACATATATATATTCGTGTAAATGTATTTGTTAATGTACTATTTCATTTTTCACAGGATAAATAAATATTTGCTGAATAAAATTAAATAACACAGAATTTGAATTCAAACAAAATTTTTATTCAAACAAATATTTATTACAATTTTGAATAGTACAAATTCGAGCTCTCACTACACATACACAATTTTGATTACAATATAAATTCAATTACATCACAACTTCACATTTATAGTTGACCTCACTACATATCACTCGCATTAGTGTTTATCTTCAACTTTATTCCAAATTGAATCCAGCATCTGAGCAATCTGCAAAAATAAATATTGACGCTGTAAAATAGAAAAGGAAATATTTTTGCAGTATAAAACAAAATGTGGATTTTGAAAATAATATTTGTCTCAGTTATTTGGGTTGTTCATCATCATTTAATTTTCAATCCATCATACACGAACAACTTGTGACATACACAGTGTATCATTGTATATGCCACAAGGCTGTGCACACCGATATATACACTTGATAAATTTACAAGGACAGGTGAGCACAGGTCAAAACCAAAATATCGGATTCAACTCAAGTGCAATAAAATAATGTCACAACTTTCAGCGCAAGGTCAAATCCAAGCTACAAGCTGGATTCAACTCAGGTGTAATTCGAAAAACAAACAAAATGCAAAGGCCAGGTCACTACTATCATGACTCAACTCAATGCAACGTGACAATACAGTCTCAAGTGAAAGTGCTCGATCAATATAAAAAAGGGCAGTAGACAGTTTCAAGTGACAGAAAAACCAAAATGGACAACAGCAACCTGCATACAGTGACTCAGCAAGCACCAAAAATATGGCAACACATCAAAGACACAGTGAATCAAATCATGGTTCAAACCAGGGCAATGCATCAAAGACCCAATTGACATGCAAACATCTCAAGATCACAATGTGCACCGAACAACTCACACATATGCAGCCAGACAGAGCAATTTCAAGTGAAGCCAAATGAAAATCAAGGCATCAAGTATACAAATTAATGCAAACCAGTACAGTGTGCATATTGAAACCAAGTGCATGTAGATAACAGGTACATGAAGAAGTTTTGGGTTAAATTACAAACTGCAACAGCTCGAATAAACAATGCAAGTTCAAATCAAAGCACGTACAAGTTGCAATATGCATATGGTCAAGCTGTTATTCAACACAGTGTAGCATGTACACAATGTCAACCAAAGTAGTGGAACTGCAACAAATGAAATGAGCACAGTACAGACTCGAATGTATAGATTAAGTGAAGTATACAAGAGAAGCCTGTAGACTACCATGAGCAACTGAGACATCACAAACATATATGTGTACAAATGAAGACACAAAGCAAATTAATTTCAAACCAGATAATGATGCAGGAAACTCGAATAAACATATCAAGTTTAAGTGTCAAGTGAATGAGCTGTAGCAGTTTCAAATCAAGTCAGTGTTACAAAGATGAACCAGACAAGAAATGACAAAAGTAGATCAGGCTTGATGCTATCAAGTGACACAAATACTACATGAAATACATGGAGGCAATTCCCAAACTGTCGCAAGTAACTCAACAGTTCACATTGCAGTGACAACATACAAAAATTACCAAGCATCAAGCATATATACAACAAAGATGAACTATTGCATCAGTACAGTTTCAATGCTACAAATCCAAGTACACAAACAAGTAAATAAACACAGCAGTGTGTTGAAGCAACTCGAGCTTCAGAAGAATCAAGTGACACAACAATGCTCAAAGACTCGGCAATCAAGTGACATAAATCAAAGACTCAGAAATGCTTAGTACACAAGTGACACAGCAACAATATGAACAAAGAAACAGAATCCATCATAATGGAATAGATGGTGCAGTTCGACATTACCACCAGGTTTTATTTTAAGAAATCAAAATGGCCGAAGTCGTGGATTTGCATACACAGTGTCAAGACCGAAGTCATCAGAAAAAAGAAGTTGAATTCACAAATCAACATCGAAGTTTGACCAAGTCAGAAATCAAGTGCATGTAAAAATTGAAAAAGTCAAAAATCAAATCCAAATAAAATAGGAAAGTCGCTGCCATAACGATCAAGGAAGGATCGAACAGTTTCAAGCTAAAACCGTGATAGTGAAGTAAGGGAAATATACGATATGAACAAGTCAGTGAAATCTCAAGCATCCAAACAATAATCAAATGGCCGAAACATAATTTAGAAAAAATCAGACGAATGAAAATCCAGGGACTCAAACTCATATAAAAACCCCAAGATCATCATCTGCATAATCATTGAGAAGAAAACAAAGAAAATCAGACAAAGCAAAAAGGCAAAAATCATACCAGTCATCAACGAACTCCATCAACATCGAAGCAGTCGAGTGGAACTCGAACGAGAATAAATTATCATGCAAAATCCCCATCGATCAATCAACAAAGGCGCAGCTTTGGTTGTAATTTGAAAGCCCTAAATTTGCAAAGAGGAACGACCTCCATTTTCACAAAAAGGAACAGAGCAAATAAAAGTGGAACGGACCAAATTAAAAAAGGGAGCCAGCATTGTTTTATTAGGGTTTTTCTTTTTATAAAGGGCTTTTTATTTTTGAATTAGGGTTGTTTTAATTTAAAGTGTTTTTAATTTGTAATTTTGTTTTTAAACCGTTGTAATTTCTAGTCGTGTGACTAGGGCACAGACTACGTGGCGTAGTTTGAGAATTCACAACCCAGTGGATGAGTTGTGGCAGGTTTTTGAGTGTAGAGTTAGGTTAGTCAGTAGCGGGTGTCGCGAGTTTACATGTGTAAGCGTGTGACTGCTTAATTTCTAGTTGAAACATTGGGGGCAGCACGTAGGCAGAGTTTTGCCGAAGCTGGGTAAATTCTGTGTCATTCTATTTCTGCATTTTATTCTGCTATTATCTGTGCTGCTATTATTCTGTGATCTGTGTTAAAATTAATCTAAAACCTTCCGCAATTAATTTTTAGAATTAACACTGTCACCCTATTCACCCCCCTCTAGGGTGAAATCGATCCTACAAGTGGTATCAGAGCTAGGAATAGAAGTCGGTTTTTGGTTTTAAAATTTTAATTTTTTCAAAAATCAATCTTTGTTTTAAAAAGTTAAAATTTTAAAATGGCTTCTTTCAATAATGCTTTTGCTGAGGGCCAGCCCATAGTTATACCACCAAAGTTCAATGGTGAATACGCCTACTGGAAAAATAGAATGAAAATTTTTCTGAAAACTATTGACGCTTGAAACATTGTTGAGACAGGTTATAGAGCACCAACTATAATTGTAGATAATCAGGAAATAGATAAACCAATGGTTCAACAGACAGAGCTAGAAAATAAATTACAAAATGCTAATGCTAGAGCTATGAATTCTATTATCTGTTCATTGGATCAATTTGAATTTAATCGTGTCTCACATTGTCTAATTGCGCAGGAAAAATGGCACACATTAGAAGTGACTCACGAAGGAACATCTCAAGTCAAAGAATCTCTCCTTGCCATGCTAAGCAGCGAATACGAGTATTTCACAATGGCAAAAGAAGAAAATGTCAAAGAAATGCATGGACGACTTTCCAATATCGTATACAAATCAAAAGCTCTTGAAAAATCATATACAAAGTAGGAGATAGTCCGAAAAATCCTCAGAGTCCTTCCATGAAGTTTTGAAGCCAAAGTGACTGCGATTCAAGAATCAAAAGATTTGAAACAAATGAAAGTCGAAGAACTCATCGGAAATCTCACCGCTTATGAGCTAGAAATGAAATTTAAGGAAGAGCGTGAAGGTGGAGATACTCGAAAGAAATCTATAGCTCTCAAAGGAACAACTGAAAGTGATGATGACGACGACGATGATGGAGCAGCAGAGTTGGAGCTGATTATAAAGAAAGTCAAAAGGTGGAATTACAAATACAGAAATCCAGCTCTAAATCGAAAATTGAAAGTAGAATAAATAAAATATTGGACAATCCAGAAGAACAAAAGATCATCTTTCATAAGTGCAATCAACCCGGACACATCAAGCCAAATTGTCCTCAAAATCGACATGACTTTGAAAAGAAATCAAAAAGGAGAAGTTTTGCAGCCACGTGGAATACCAGTGATGAAGATAATCAAAGTACTAACAGTGAGAGTGAGAGAGCAGACATGTGTCTTCATGGTGAAATAACTGACAGTGATGATGACGAGCCAAGTGAGGTATCAAAACTTTCTCGTTCAGAATTACTTATATATTTCCACGAAGTGAATGGCTGTTTTGAACGACTTAGGGAGAAGTATACCAAACTTGAATCGCAAAAAGAAACTTTGATAGATTTAAATAAACAACTTGATCAATTGGTTAAAACCTATCAAAGTAGGATCCTTAAGTGTGATAAGTGTCCAACATTCGAAGAAGAAAACAAAAAATCAGAAATCAATATAAAATCACTTGAAAATGAAATTCTGATTTTGAAAGAGAATGAAAATACTAGGAGAGAGAATTCTATTAAAAAGTGCACACAATTGTTAAAAGAAAATGAATCTCTCAAAATACAAGTCCAACAATTGTCAACAACTTTAGATAAATTTTAAAAAAGTGAAAAATCATTGAATATGCTATTAGGGAAGCAAACTATTAATACAGCTAGACAATGACTTGGATATAATCAATCTGAAAATGTTGAAAGTGATATGAATCAAGAAAATTCTTTGTGCACAATTTGTAGAAAATATGGACACAATCACAATTATTGTTGCTATAGACCCAAACATGTGAAAACTATACCAATTTGGGTTCCAAAAGGCACAAATATAAAATCTCTCAAAGTTAAACAAGTTTGGATGCCGAAGGGAACAATTATAAATAGTTTTGGGTCTCCACAAAATTATTTTTCTAAATATTCTGCCACTAACAACCATGGACCTATAAAAAGAAATAGGTCACATAAATATTTTCCCGTGTAGATGTGGTGGCAGGCTAAGGAACAATAATAGTTCTACTTGGATTCTGGCTGTTCCGAGAGCACACCGAGCGACAAAGCAAAGTTCCTTAGCCTAGTATAAAGGTGACATAATCACATTGGACAACAACGAAAAATATTGTAAAGGTAAAACAGGTAATGGTATATCTGTTTGAACGACATATTAAATGTGATATTTTGCACTGTAATCTAAGTAAAATCAGCCAACACTGAGATGATGAAAAGATGATGATTTTGATTCTGACTTGTTTAAAATTGTTGGCCAATTATATTCTTATGCCAAAAACACTATAAAAATCTCTAGAGCATTTGAATTACTTCATATATCTTAGTTTGGATTAATAATAGCGTTTTTTGTTGGATGATGATATATTTGGTTATAATACGGCTAACTCTATATTCACGATTTTTGATTATTAACACGGCTTCAAGAGAATGTCATTTAAATTGCTGTTAAAATTGAGTTTGAAATTTTTTGGTGCACACTTCATGGTCTGGTCTATCAAATTCAGTTAGTGATAATTTGGAGTGAAAGAGAAATTCAGATGCCGATCATACTGGTAATCTAGTTGATAGAAAACTTACTAGTTGAACGTGATTTTTAGTAACCGCATCGTATTTTCAAAGAAAATATCTGCATATTTTTTACAAATAATTTTCAAATAGTAGAAATTTTTCTCATATAACCCCTTCGATAAAATCATTTTTGACCATATTTTAGATTAGTCATTTTTGAAAAAAATTAGTTTTATTTGATTTTAAATGACAAATTTTGACTAATCTGACTCCCTACTAATTATCAAAAAGATAAATAGTGATTGAAAAGGTGATGAGTGTTGATATTTATCATACATTACTCAAGACAATATATTTAGAAAAATTTCTTTAGAATTTCAAATAAGAGTTATAAAAACATTTTGTTGGAAAAGATTCCATGACCATTTCAATTTCTATCATATTTCTATCGACCATCGCTCATCAAAAATTCAATATAGTTTGATATGTGGTACTTTAAACAGGAATCATTCGTTTTTCATTTTATAAAATAAAATAAAATCCAAAGTATTCACTCTCATTTAAAAGTCCTCACGGTTATGCATGGGTGAATTACTTGGAATTTGTTATGTGCTTCCATGCTCATTTAAAAGCCCTCACGGTTATGCATGCATGGAACGCATATCAAAATTGATTTATCAAATAAACAAGTTGATTCTAATCGCATTTAAAAGTCCTCACAGTCATGCGTGGTTAGAAGATACTTGAATTTATTTTTGAAACTAAATTGGAATACTACTAATCTCATTTAAAAGTCCTAATGGTTATGCATGATTAGTAGATATTCAAATTCCTAATATAAATGTATCACAAATTGATACAACTGTATAGTTTTATATGATGACATCATTTCCATTATTTCTAAAAGTGGAATATGCGCCTAACAAGGGTAGTTATGATTTTTGTTTGATTTTTTTTTGTTGAAATCTAATATTTATATTTAATTGAGTTTTAATGTTGGATTAATATCGATAACTTTATCTCTATTTTCTCTAACACTATCACTCTTTTGCTGATAACAAAAGGGGGAAAGAAAAGTTAAGATTTTGTCAAATAAAATCAAGCAAAGGTCAAATATTTTTCAATTGCATCTAGGCTCATTTGCATATTTTTGTTTGTATGCATATATGTAGAGGGAGTGTTGTGTACAGAGGAGGCATTTAAATAGGGGGAGCAATTAGAATATATCTATGATCAAATACATTTAACATATTCAAAATCTTAAATATATATTTGTTATCATCAAAAGGGGGAGATTGTTGAATATGCGATTATATGATTTTTGTTTGATGATAATAAACATATATATATATATATATATATATATTCGTGTAAATGTATTTGTTAATGTACTATTTCATTTTCACAGGATAAATAAATATTTGCTGAATAAAATTAAATAACACAGAATTTGAATTCAAACATAAATTTTATTCAAACAAATATCTATACAATTTTGAATAGTACAAATTCGAGCTCTCACTATACGTACACAATTTTGATTACAATATAAATTCAATTACATCACAACTTCACATTTACAGTTGACTTCACTACATATCACTCACACTCGTGTTTATCTTCAATTTATTCCAAATTGAATCCAGCATCTGAGCAATCTGCAAAAATAAATATTGACGCAGTAAAATAGAAAAGGAAATATTTTTGCAGTATAAAACAAAATGTGGATTTTGAAAATAATATTTTCCTCAGTTATTTGGGTTGTTCGTCATCATTTAATTTTCAATCCATCATACACAAACAACTTGTGACATACACAGTGTATCACTGTATATGCCACAAGGTCGTGCACACCGATATATACACTTGATAAATTTACAGGGACAGGTGAGCACAGATCAAACCCAAAATATCGGATTCAACTCAAGTGCAACAAAATAATGTCACAACTTTCAGCATAAGGCCAAATCCGAGCTACAAGCTGGATTCAACTCAGGTGTAATTCAAAAAACAAACAAAATGCAAAGGCCAAGTCACTGCTATCATGACTCAACTCAATGCAACGTGACAACACAGTCTCAAGTGAAAGTGCTCGATCAATATGAAAAAGGGCAGTGGGCAGTTTTAAGTGACAGCAAAACCAAAATGGACAACAGCTGCCTGCATACAGTGACTCAGCAAGCACCAAAAATATGGCAACACATCAAAGACACAATGAATCAAATCATGGTTCAAACCAGGGCAATGCATCAAAGACCTAATTGACATGCAAACATCTCAAGATCACAATGTGCACCGAACAACTCATACATATGCAACCTGACGGAGAAATTTCAAGTGAAGCCAAATGAAAATCAAGGCATCAAGTATACAAATTAATGCAAACCAGTACAGTGTGCATATTGAAACCAAGTGCATGTAGAAACAGGTACATGAAGAAGTTTTGGGTTAAATTACAAACTGCAGCAGCTCGAATAAACAATGCAAGTTCAAATCGAAGCATGTACAAGTTGCAATATGCATATGGTCAAGCTGTTATTCAACACAGTGTGGCATGTACACAATGTCAACCAAAGTAGTGGAACTGCAACAACTGAAATGAGCATAGTACAGATAGATTAAGTGAAGTATACAAGAGAAGCCTGTAGACTACCATGAGCAACCGAGACATCACATACATATATGTGAAGACACAGAGCAAATTAATTTCAAACCAGATAATGATGCAGGAAACTCGAATAAACATATCAAGTTTAAGTGTCAAGTGAATGAGCTGTAAAAGTTTCAAATCAAGTCAGTGCTACAAAGATGAACCAGATAAGAAATGACAAAGGTAGATCGGGCTTAATGCTATCAAGTGACACAAATACTACATGAAATACATGGAGGCAATGCCCAAACTGTCGCAAGTAACTCAACAGTTCACATTGCAGTGACAACATACAAAAATGACCAAGCAGCGAGCATATATACAACAAAGATGAACTATTGCATCAGTACAGTTTCAATGCTACAAGTCCAAGTACACAACCAAGTAAATAAACACAGCAGTGTGTTGAAGCAACTCGAGCTTCAGAAGAATCAAGTGACACAACAATGCTCAAAGACTCGACAATTAAGTGACACAAATCAAAGACTCAGAAATGCTCAGTACACAAGTGACACAGCAACAATATGAACAAAGAAACAGAATCCATCATAATGGAACCGATGGTGCAGTTCGACATTACCACCAGGTTTTATTTTAATAAATCAAAATGGCCAAAGTCGTGGATTTGCATACACAGTGTCAAGACCGAAGTCATCAGAAAAAAGAAGTTGAATTCACAAATCAACATCGAAGTTTGACCAAGTCAGAAATCAAGTGCATGTAAAAATTGAAAAAAGTCAAAAATCAAATCCAAATAAAATAGGAAAGTCGCTGCCGTAACGATCAAGGAAGGATAGAACGGTTTCAAGCTAAAACCTTGACAGTGACGTAAGGGAAAGATACGATATGAACAAGTCGGTGAAATCTCAAGCACCCAAGCAATAATCAAATGGCCAAAACATAATTTAGAAAAAATCAGATGAACGAAAATCCAGGAACTCAAACTCATATAAAAACCCCAAGATCATCATCGGCATAATCATTGAGAAGAAAACAAAGCAAATCAGACGAAGCTAAAAGGCAAAAATCACATATCAGTCATCAATCGAACTCGATCAACATCGAAGCAGCCGAGTGGATATTGAATGAGAACAAATTATCACGCAAAATCCCCATCGATCAATCAACGAAGGCACAGCTTCGATTGTAATTTGAAAGCCCTAAATTTGCAAAGAGGAACGACCGCCATTTTCACAAAAAGGAACAGAGCAAATAAAAGTGGAACGGGCCAAATTAAAAAAGGGGCCAACATTGTTTTATTAGGGTTTTTCTTTTTATAAAGGGCTTTTTATTTTTGAATTAGGGTTGTTTTAATTTAAAGTGTTTTTAATTTATAATTTTTTTAAACCGTTGTAATTTCTAGTCGTGACTAGGGCACAAACTACGTGGCGTAGTTTGAGAATTCACAACTCAGTGGCTGAGTTATGGCAGGGTTTTGAGCGTAGAGTTAGGTTAGCCAGTAGCGGGTATCACGAGTTTGCGTGTGTAAGCGCGTGACTACTTAATTTCTAGTAGAAACCTTTGGGGGATCACGTAGGCAGGGTTTTGCCGAAGCTGGTTAAATTCTGTGTCGTTCTATATCTGCATTTTATTCTGCTATTATCTGTGCTGCTATTATTCTGTGATCTGTGTTAAAATTATTCTAAATGCTTCTGCAATCAATTTTTAAAATTAATACTGTCACCCTATTCACCCTCTCTCTAGGGTGAAATCGATCCTACACAAAATTATTACCTAAATTTTCAAAGGTTTTTAATCAGCTAAAAACTTGTGGATATAAGAAATTTTTCTTAGTTTAAAAGTTCATTAAGTGAACAAATGCCTAAATCTCGTCGTAATTTTACAAAAGTTTGTTCGTTTAATGGTTTTGTAAAGATATCGGCTATTTGATTTTCAGTGCTAACATATTCTGAAGTTATAGTTCCTTTTTCAACATTATCTCTTAAGAAATGATGTCTTATATCTATATGTTTAGTTCGTGAATGATTTACCGGATTTTTAAATAGATTGATTGCACTAGTGTTATCACAATAAATCGGGGATTTTTCAATTATTTTTCCAAAATATTTTAAGGTTTGTTGCTTGTAAATTACTTGGGAACATGCCAATGCCGCTGAAATATATTCGGCTTCGTAGGTGGACAAAGATACACAATTTTGTTTTTTTACTAAACCATGAGACGAGAGATTGTCCAATGAAATGTGTCAATAGTACTTTTTCTATCCGTTTTGCATCCTCCAAAATCCACATTGCTATATGATACAAGTTCAAAGGAAGATGCATTCGGGTAGAATAGTCCATGGTCTTTCGTGTTAGATAAATATCTCAAAATACGTTTAACGGCTCTTTGATTAGATCCTTTTGGTTTTGCTTGAAATATGCACAAAGACAAACACTCATCATTATATCGGGTCAACTTGCGGTTAAATATAATAACGAACCAATCATACTTCTATATAATTTTTCTTCAAAATCTTTTCCATTTTCATCTTTATCAAGATGAACCGTTGTACTCATAGATGTAGGCTTACTAGATGTTTTATCCATACCGAAACGTTTTAATAATTCATCATAATACTTTTCTTGATGTATAAAGATACCATTTTCTAGTTGCTTTATTTGCAATCCTAAAAAGAAGTTTAATTCGCCCATGTGTGACATTTCAAATTCATTTTTCATTATTTTAGAAAATTGTACACATAAATTTTCGTTAGTTGATCCTAATATGATATCATCGACATAAATTTGAACTACTAAAATATCATCATTTTCTCTTTTAATAAATAAAGTCGTGTCAATTTTACCAATTTGAAATCCTGATGAACTTAAATAATTTTTAAGCCTATTATACCATGCTCTTGGGGCTTGTTTTAACCCATATAATGCTTTATTTAATTTAAAAACATGATTTGGAAATTTTTCATGTTCAAATAAAGGTGGTTGTTTGACATAAACATTTTCTTTGATAAAACCATTCAAAAATGCACTTTTGAGATCCATTTGATATAATTTAAAACTGTTATGACAAGCAAAAGCAAGTAAAGTTCGTATAGCTTCTAATATAGCTACAGGTGCAAAAGTTTCATCGTAATCGATTCCTTCTTCCTGATTATACCCCTGTGCTACTAAACGTGCTTTATTTTGAACTATATTTCCAGTTTCATCGGCTTTATTTTTAATACCCATTTATTTCCAGTGACGGATTAATCTTTTGGTCTTGGAACAAGTTCCCAAACATTATTTCATTCAAACTGATTTAATTCTTCTTGCTAGCTAAAATCCAAATGTCGTATTTAGAAGCTTCTTTATAGTTATTTGGTTCAAAATTTAAAACAAATGCAACATGAATTATTTGATTAAGAAGATTTCGAGTTACTCTAGAATTTAAATCTCCAATGATGTTATCTATAGGATGATTCTTTAAAATCCTCGAAGGTGAAACTAGATTATTATTTTGATCAATAGTTTCATTATTATCATTAGGTGTGTTAGAGGAATCATTTGGATGTTTTTCTTCTTCATCATTAATTTGTGCAGTTATAAAATTTTCATCAAAATAAACATGTAAACTTTCTTTTATAGTATTTGTCCTTTTGTTATGGATTCTATAAGCTTTGCTACGATCGGAATAGCCAACAAATATTCCTTCATAGGCCTTAGGATCAAAATTTCCTAGATTGTCTTTAGTATTTAATATGAAACATTTTGATCCAAATGTTCTAAAATATGATACCTTAGGTTTCTTACCAAAAATATTTCGTAACACATGTTTTTTGTCATTGGTCGTAGTGTCACTCTATTCAAAACAAAGCAACCTGTAGCAATAGCTTCGGCCCAAAAATTTTTTGGTAGATTACTACTGTTTAATATTGTTCTTGCACATTCTTGTAATGTTCAATTTATTCGTTCAACTACACCGTTTTGTTGTGGTGTACGTGAAATTGAAAAATTATGATTAATTCCCTTTTTATTGCAAAAGTTTGTAAAAAGTTCATTTCGAATTCTCCTCCGTGATCACTGCGAATATCTTTAATTTTTTAAATTAATTTGATTTTTAATTCTTTTTGCAGATATTTTAAACATATCAAAAGTGTCACTTTTATGTTTTAAAAAAAAAGTCCATGTATATCTTGAAAAATCATCAACAATTACAAAAACATACTTGTTTTGATTTGTTGATGTTACTTGAGTAGGACCAAATAAATCTAAATGCAACAATTCTAATGGTTGTTTTATTGAAATATTATTTTTAGATTTAAAAGAACTCCTTTTTAATTTTCCAATTTGACATGCATCACGTAAATTGTCTATTTTATAATATATTTTTGGTAAACCTCTAACTAGTTCATGTTTTGATAATTTATTTATATATTTGAAATTTATGTGACAAAATCGTTTATGCCATAGCCATGGATCATCAAGCTTAGTGGTCAAGCATAAATCCTAATTTTGTTTTATATTCATATTTAAAATATAAATATTTTTATTTCGAAATCCTTAAAATAATAATTTTTTAATATTATCGAAAATATTGCATCGATTTTTCTCGAAATTTATTTGAAAACCTTTATGACATAGTTGACTAATGCTTAGTAAATTATGTTTTAAATTTCCTACTAATAAAACATTGAACATAATAGGAGAGTTAGAAATACCGATATTTATGACTTCTCCAATTCTTATGACATATCCTTTTGAGTTGTCTCCAAAGGTTACGGTGCCTCCATCAATATATTTTATATTTGAGAGCTTCTTGGCATTCTCGATTATGTGTTTTAAACAGCCACTATCGAGTATCCATTTCTCTTTGCTTTTATTTTTAGGTACCTATAAAACAAAATTATTCAATTGGTACCCACTTCTTTTATTAGGGTCCTAAATGTTAGGAGGGGAGGGTAACCATACCCCAAGTGGGTTTGTGTCCTTTAAAAACATAATCATTGTTAAATATTACACTAATAGAGAACTATCAGTATATTTTTGTCTAATTAACTTATTATTAGACTTTGGTATCCAAATTTTTATATTTTTAGATTTCTCATCTTTACTTAGCTTTGATGTTTTTTTGAAACTTTGATACAAGGTACTTTGCTTTATAGTATTACCTTTTTACTTTTGTGAATTCTTCTTAAATCCTAATTCATTTCGATTACTAGGGGGTTTCAAAATTTTAATTAAATTATCAAGATCTTATTGTCCTTTGTTAAACTTTGAAACATTGTTAGTAATGTTTTCTAGCTTATCCTTTAATTCACAAATTTCATTTTTTGAAATTTCTATACTATTTTTTAGTTCAATATTTTCCTTAATCAAATTATTATTCTCAAGTTTTAACTTATCTATTTCACTAAGTTGCGTATCATATTCGATAGATTTTTTTTTGTGCTTTCTAATTCTTCTAGGTAGAGATACTTGATTTCAGGGCCACAAGTTTACCCAATTGATTTACCAAGGCTACAATCACACCTTATCTCGCTTGATTGATTTTCAAGGCCACAATCACACCTTTTCTCACTTAATAGATTATAAAGAAGCCTACAACTCTGAATAGCACTGAGAACCTTGTTGAGATAGTGATAGAGAATCAAATTAGAAAAGATCGAGTTCGAATCAATGTTGATTTCGGCAGAGTAATGGTAAGAATATGTATTAAGAAATGTGAAAGAAGAAGAGGAGTGAAAAACCAGAAAATCTGATATAAAATTCATTGAAACTAACCCCTATTTATAGAAGAACAACAGCCATGTCCATTCGTGAATAGTTATGGCGAATAGACACTTCTTTTGAAATTTAAATTTTGAACTCAACTGACACCATGTCGACATGGCCACCATAGGCATGTCGACATCCCAAAGCAATTTTTGATGATTCGATTTTCTTTGAAAATAGCCTTTATTTCATATTAAAACTATTTTAACCTTTTCTAATATACTTGACTATAGTTAAAATACACAAGTAAATATAGAGAATAATATACATAAAATTTAACTATAATTTTATATTTAAATCTTAAGTATAAATATTAAAAGTTAAATATATTATATTAAAAGATAGTTTAAAATCAGGAGTAATTTGACTTTGAAATTAAAGATAATTTTGAGGCTAAAATTATTTACAATCAAGTAGAGGGTTTTGAATCTTTTAAAAGGAAAGTTTTGAAATCATTTTGAAAACAAGATGATTTTGTAAAATCATTTGAATTAAAATTAATGGATACAAAAAAATGTTCCACTAGATTTTTCGTAGGTTCCATCCTACTTAGGGTTCCATCCCTTTAACATGCTCAAAGTGGATTCCATTCCAGGAATAAATTGGATTTTAAGATGCCAGTGCTTTTCTATGAGTTTTAACAAAATTTCTAATTAATGAATTAATTACTTCGATTCTTGAACTCTTGATAATCTTGATACTCATGAGTCTTCAATCTTGATATCTTGAATCTCTATACTGTACAATGTTCATTCTTGGTACCTACAAGATTAAATCCTGCATATACATATTTATCTAAACTTATAATGTTATTATTCATATTTTATAATCTATTCTATGGTTGTTGTCATCAAAACCATCATCTCACGGACTAACATAGTTGTCATCGTCGAAATCGTACACTAAGGGTTCTAAAAGAACTCATCAAGATATTCCTAGAATACTTGATTCACCAGACTGAAGGAATAGTCTGGAGTCTTCGTTATTCCGAACGGTATAACGAACCACTCACAAGACTCATAACGAGTGCGGAATGCGATAAGAGTAACGCTATCCTCCGTGACTCTTAGCTCATAAAAAAAATTGGTGTAGGGTCAAGCTGAGGAATGATCCTAGCACCACTCAATAGATTAAAAAGAGAGAAATGAGATAAAAAGAGAGAAATGAGATATAAAGTAAGGGTAAAATATCTTCTCGAATGAAGTAACATTGACAACAAATCATTAATTCGAGTGACGTAATACCATAAAGTATATCAACAATTGAGTATCTAAAGAGGATATCTCAAAAGGAGGCAAGCACGAAATATCAAATAAATTCGATGAATCACCTCATATCCCTAGTGGACTTCCTGGTGGGAGGATGACCGAAAGGCTAAGAACCAAGAATAAAGTCAATACAATATACAATTGCCTGATTGGGGTGTCATATTCGAAACATACTCATAGAAATCAATAGAGTCTCAATGACTGGAATTCGAGATATACCATCAACATCTCTAAACTCAATAGTGAATACAAATACTTTAGAATACGTAAATATAGGATCCTTCGAATCTTAGAATGCGGCTTGATAATATGAAAGCCACTCCATCTCAAATCATTCCAAACTCTAGATAGAAATAGCGTCCTAATTCGCACAAAAAGATAAGCTACAAGGAACAATCCTAAAATCCTCAAACATCATACCAAATATTATGGATTCTCTCAATAGGATTCACATCCTCAAAGAAATCACATGATAAGAACATCAAAAAGCATCAACAAATTCCTCCGATACGGATGAGTGTCAGGCACCCGTATCAAAGGTGACTCGAATAAAACCATCACGATTAGGATTACTCTTAAGATAAGATATAATCACTTCAGTTATGGAATACTACGATATAAAATATATTCCTAGACATACCCCAAACTTCGATCTCAAAGGACACGATAAGATAAAGGACACGATGGTTAAAGGATTCATAACACTTGTACTATACTTGGATGTATTGTAATATATACTTCTGTGCTATCTTTATCATATTTTGTTCTGAATTATCATAGTAAATCACTTTGGAAAATCCTCAAAAATCACAGAAATTCACTTTTAATATGTTGTCTAACATATCTAAATTCCAGCCCTAAATTCTCAATTTAATTTCTAAAATAAATTTCTGAACCCAATTAACCATATTTTCCTTTAAAAGTACATAATAAATTCTCGATGACTTGGAAAATTATGAAAATTAAAACTACCGCAAAATCACGTTTTACATAACATATAAATTCCTCATGGCATATGAAAATCATTGTAATTGGTTTTACCCTTAAAACCATATAAAATCATATTTAAGCTATTCTTATTTAAATCATACATGTTATAATCCAAGCATATCATCATCCAAATCATCATAAAAATGGCTTTAGTCCTAAATCCAAAAAAAAAAGATCATAAAAGCAAAATAGAGATGATATAGTTATTATTCACTTTGATTAAGATAAGGAGATTGGATTGAGATTAATTTCCCTTAGCTTGATTCCTAAGCTTTACCTGAATTTTCTTCTTCTTCTTTTCTCCTAGTAATGGTCGGCTATTCTTCTCTTTGATTTACGTATTTTATGAAATGAGAAAATGAACTTGAATGGTTAAGGCACGAGAATATAAGCGTGATGGGAATATGGTGCGACAATTACCCTAATACCCTTGTGGTAATTAATTAACATGTATAATCATACGTAGCCCATTTATTTAGTTAAGCTCGCCCTCTAAGTGTTTATTCAAAACTCAATCCCCTTATCACTCTTAATTATTTAATGTAATTTATCTAATTAAATCTCCTGAATAATGTTATTAAAAATTAGGGGTGTCAAAATCGGCTCCACCTATTTGAATGTATTCTTTTAAAAACTTTCCTAAAATATGATGCAAATAACCTATACATACTGGTAGTTCTTTATGTATGCAAATTTTCAAAAATAAAAAAAAAATCCTTTTTCATATAGTAATTTCCATACTCCTATGAGTAGAAGTACAGTTCAACCAATTTTGCATCCAATCTCTACCTTCCAAAACTTAGCATACAATTCCTAACAACCAAAAACTAATAAAATCCAGTTTTCCAAGATCTGTACTCCTGTGCTGGAAAAGAAATTTAGATAGAGAATTTTACATTTTCACCCTTCTTTTGGATACCTATTCCATCGTACTTTAGAACCTTCTAATTTTCCCTCAATTTTTATCCAATATTTTCAAGTACAGTTCACATAAAAAGATTTATTTGTGGATGTTAAAATGAAATTATCCTAAACGTAAATTTCGTTTTACTATCAACAAGGTACAAAAATTGAAATTCCAAAGCTAAAACAGCATTTTCCCTTGTTATTATCTATGTTTACTATACTACCACACTTGTCGGACAGTAAAATTCATGTTCACTAACACTTCGACCCTCCCTGCGCTAAGCATGTATCAGTAGGAAATTGGAAATTTTCATTTTCCATTAAAAATCATTTTCCCCCTTCAGTTAAACTAACAAAATAGTTTGAAAAATAGATTTCCCAAAAGATTTAAAGACCCTTTTTTCAAAAACACTTGAACAAAATTATCCAAAAGCATTTGAACCCCACTTCTCAAAAGAATTTAAACAAAAAATTTCAAAAGCATTCGAACATAATTTTTTAAAACATTCATTGCTACATCCTCAAGACAAATCAAGCCGCATCTGGACGTCATCAGGATTCAGTTATTGAGTTAATGTATATGATTGACCTTAACATTTTGTAGTTAATCCTAGATTTAGGGATCCTTTCCACTTACTCTAAAACAACAAACAATCTGCAAGCATATTTATAAATTTTAGCTTTGAAGCATAGGATAATGACTCATGATTTCACAACAATATTTCCTTATTCTTCACTTGCTAAAATTTATTTTTCCAAAATTCTAATGTTTTTGGGATTAAAACATTCCAGTTGCTATTTAATTTCCTAAGCTATCCAAAAACTTCAGCTATAACTACATTCATCACTAGTTAACTGTCATTATGAGATTTCCTTATTTACATTATTTCCCAATACACACACACACACATACATATATCGCTCAAAGCTCATCCTGAAAATTAACACAGTAATAAAATAGGAACATATCTCATGATATATCATACGCTTTTCCAATACCCAAAGGGACAACTAGCGATTACATTTCAAGTAAACTAAAAGAAACAATTGTTGGAAGCTGCCCTTCATCGTCAACTAGTATTAATGATGTTGGAATCCTATTACTCCTTACTCAGTTGAGATGGAAATTTCTAGTATGTCATTCAAATATAATCCACATGTCTTAACTTCCTCTTTAGCTCTCAAAAAATAAGTTTCATCCATTACGTCAAGTATTACACTCGATTATGGATAAATTTTGCATTCCCATATTGGAGTGGGCAAGAAATATAGGCTATGCGCATTTATAACAACTTATCGAGAAATTGGCTTGGTGTAATAACATCTACCACCTATCTTGCCTTCTTTAACCTTGTTACACCTCGTAAATTTAACATTAATTATTTAATTAGTTACTTAGTTAATTAGGCTCCAAAAATGAAATTTGTGCAAACAATGGAATTTGACCATGAAATTTGCACCATTGTGTACAAGGTGAAATTATGAGCAACTTTCATATTTGGAGTTTTGCGATCGGAGTCCAAACGCAGAAGTTACGGATAATAAACGAATTCGGAACGGAAATAATAATAGTAAAAATAACATTTATATAATAAACATCAGGACCTACCAATCGACCTCCTTTATTAGGCAGGTCGACCTATAGTGGTTGAACCCCTTGAGTGGAGGGGTCGACCGGTCGAACCATTATGGCTACGATTAGCCTTGGCCAAACATCTGAATTTTATATATGTTAACCTAACGACCATGGTTGATTCTAGTGCCTATAAATTCATGCTTAACCCTCTCTTCTCTTCTCATATTTTTCTAAAAGAAGCAGTAAAGATCCACCATTTTCTCTTCTCCACTATTTTCTAAATTATAAAATAAATATTTATTTATATACAAATTGGAGAAGAATAGAAAACAAATAAGAGAATAAGAGAAGCAAATCAACACTGTGCAACAATGAGAAAATGGAGTTGAATCAAAGGTTTTACTTCAGATTTGGAATGCTTTTAGAAGATGAGTGGGAAATTTATATATTATTTGTGATTTTGAATCTATTCAGTTGCATATGTTTGATTTTCATGCATAAATCATTAATATTTATGAATATTAGGCTCAAATTGGTATATAAAACTATTGCCGACATATTCTTATTTTTAGATCTAATAGGAATTATTGTTACACCTTGATTTGGAAATCATTCCCAATAGTTATAGATATGAATATTGATTGATTATGAAATTTATTCTAGATCTGAAATTGGGTTGTAGATTTTTAGTATGATTTTGATTATTACCCTAGTTATGTTGAATTAGGAATTTTTCATGGTTTAATTTATGGAAAGAACATCCGTATAATTTTCATAAATTTGTTTATGCTTCTAAATTGCATAGAAAATGTAGCGTTTGATTGAATAAGGAATATATATTAATGAAAGGAAGAGATATATAAAGTATAGATTTATTCTCCGTAGTTTACACTATTTATTCTAATAAAAAGGAAATAATCATTCCTTGTAATTTCAAATGAGGAAAATCTTTCCTTTTATTCTTGATCTTTTGTTTTAAACTAATTTACAGAAATCATAACAGAGAATCTTCCTAAAAAATGTAATTTCAGCAAATTAAACATGGAAATAATATTCTAGTTAAAGATGGGTGACTAGAATATATTTGGTAGAAGTAGGTATTTATACATATTTATACGCACTAATAAATATAATGATTTATGTATAATGCTCGTTTAGGACATTAGTATACGTAGTAATAACGTTGATTTGCGAATAGGAATTAGGAAGGAGAATGAGGAAAGATTGCAACACTGATTAATGTGTAATAATTGTGGAATGAATTTAGGAGTTACAAATAATTGATAGGGATAATGAATTAATGTGATGGATAAATATATAAAATTATATAAGTAAATATGGAATGGTTATAAAAGGTAATTAATTGGAAATTAGTAAATACACATAAATGTCTTAGGAAATGTCCTTCAGAATGATATTCTTTTATCATGGATAAATTGACATTTATGGAAGAAGCAAATAAAGAGGATTTATGGATAACTGAATATTTAATGTAATTTATATATCTTTAAATAAATAGAAGGAGATTAGTAAGATAAGTCAAATATCCAAATTTAGGATAATAAAGCTTAGTAATAGTAAAGCTAGGATAATATGGCTTAAGTTAGTAAAGCATAAAATAATTAATTGGACTTAGAAGATTGGGATGCGAGGTCAGTAAAGTGACACAATGGAAGTCTACCCTTTACAGTGAGGCAACCAGCAGTTGTGCACACTTCCTACTGATGCAAGACATCTTTAACCGTAGGACCCATAGAATAGTTAGGCTTAGAAGATTGGGATGAGTTGACACCAAAAATGGGCATCAACACCCAATAGAATTTAATAGAGATAAATGAAGAATGAAATTAAAACAAAGAAAAAAATCATAAATGAACACATAGATTTTTATAGTGGTTCGACAATCTTGGCCTACCTCCACTTCATATTTTTGTTGATCTTGCACTTGATTATGAGTAGAAGAATGTTTGGATAAGCTAGGATGCATTATTACAAGAATGCAGAATATAAATGGAAGTGCCTTAGTAGCAGAAAGAAAGATCCTTTTTCTAAGGCCATGCCTCTAGTTTTGTATGGGAAGATGTGCATAGATCTGGCTGAAATTTCGATAGAAGAACCTTCAGGCCAAGACAAGGTCATACAATAATTTTAAGTCCCATTAGGGCCCACGCTAGGGATCGGTCCTGATCCGTATTTTGGTGTCAAAATGGGATGCAATCCCTCTAGGTGGTTCCCCATGATGTTACCTACTTTCCCTCTAAATTTCGTATCATTCCGACTTACGTATGTGAGATATTCATTTTCCATGAAGTGCTATTGCATGTATTCTGATTTCAGCTGATCCCTTTGGAGGGATAGAGCCCGATCCCTCCAAACTATCCCATTTGTTGTGCATTCCCTATTACGTTGTTCCACATGTTGTAGTAAGCTTGTGCTTCAAGTTTCATGTCAATTGGATGAGTAGAACTTGAGTTATTGCTCCATCCTTGGTGCAATGTGAGTTGTCTCCTGATTCTAGCTAATCCTTATTGAGTGAAGAGGGCTGATCCCTCTCTCTTCATCCTTTTACGGTGCGATCCCTAAGGTAGGCTCCCTAGGGTCCCTACGTTGCTTCCCAAAATTTCATATGCATTTATTGATCCCTTTTATACGATCCCTATTATACTGATCCATTTTATATTGATCCCTTTTATACCGATCCCTCTTAGGTGAAGTAATTTGCCCATAACTTGAGCATACAAAGTCTAAACTACTTGAGATTTGAAATATAGCCTCATGAGGCCTTTCTTGTCACTCTATATTGCTAAAAATCAAGGATATATACCAATCCCCCAGAGAAAGGGACATGCTCCAATCCTCGGCCTGGTGACGAAACTAATCCATACTTAGAATATTCTGGAGAGTTTATCTCTTGGTCTTGGTTGATCGTCGCTTCACATTAGTGCATGCACTTGATTTTTGGACCTTATAATCATCGCTCTAGGCTACTTACCTTGATGATAGTTGAGTCTAACTTTTTCAGCCAGTTCGAATATTGCAGGATCAAAATTCCAAATAACATGACGTGAGGTCAGCAAAAGTGACACAACATAAGTTTGCCATTCACTCAGAGGCTACCAGCAGTTGTGTACACTTAATACTAATGTGGGACATCACCAATCTTGTGACCTAAGGGAAATAGTTACAGATGATAAGATCTTCTTAGTGGTTAGAGGTATTATGTGATGAATAGGATTTTTCGACCCTTGAAAATCGACACTAATACGTCCATTGTATTGCGTGCCGAGTCGAATGCTAGGAAACTGATTGTCAGGGGTGAAAGAAAGAAAGAGAAAGAAGAAACTAATCAACAGAATCTCATAGTAGAATGAATAATCTATAATATACAACAAATCTTTATACAAAGAAAAACTGTAATACACACATATTAATCAAAGTACACTAACTATTTCAGCCTGGACAGTTATAACGACCTGTCCTTACAATTTCTAATAAATATGACCAACAGACAACGTAGCGGAACGCAAAGAAATATGGAGATACGTCTTAGGCCTCAAGCTCATCTCCTATGCTCCAATGCATCCAAAGAAATCTATAAATATGCTTGGTATGACCCAAGCATTGAAAGGGAAGTATGCTCGGATCAGTCTGGTGAACCAGCGTGAGAAAAACACACCTCAAACGGAGTTTAATGTTTATAAAAAATCTTTCAAATAATGATATCTCGTAAGACCATCCGCATATAAATGCAGAAGGATTTTTACCTTATGATAACTAAAATATTTTCTATAGAAAATCCAATGATATTATAATATTGTCTTGGGTAAAGTAAAATATAAATATAGCTGAAATGCTTGCATCTCACCTTTCAATATAGTTAAGCACAACTAAGTCCAAACGATGCTTATTAGAGAATGGATTCCATAAACGACTAAGTTATTGGGGGTACCACCCTTCGTAGTGCATCTCTAGATAAAATAACACGGAGGACCTTTCTAGGATCTCATGCCAACGTAGAACCGGCTTACCACTTGACTAGTAGTATCGAATATGATCACCCCTTAGTTAATGGGCCCCCAAGCATACAAATTAGAGATAATATCAACTCTGGATAGGAATGGTAATACCCTAATGTGAGCAACCCACTTAGCCCTGCTGCATCTTCCATGTTTTAGTCATTTCTAGTTGATGAGGCTTAAGGCTACATTTTACCTTTTATATGGCACTTCTCACTTAGAATGCTAACACTACTCTCCAGGCAGAAATGCAATGCCAACACTCATCCATATAAGTTATCCAAAAGTTGGAAAACCCTAGTCACTATTTCTATTACATCCATTTGGAAATCACCTTCAGATTGGTAGCTAGCAGCCCTTACACTTCAAAGAGCTCCGCCTTCAATTCCATCATCTTCAAGTTGCCTTAACTTCAAAATGCATGAGTTGGATCGAAGTGTTTTCGGATAACATATCCAATCCCAGTCTATTAGAAACAACATTCGATAGTTTTCGGTAAACCCAACCCCAGTTCTTTAGGAAATAAACAGTCAAAGATAATAGCGGAAGTCCCTCCTAACCGTTAGTAGATGGATTTCCTTATCATTTGTCCTAGATGAAGGAAATGATATTTACACACACAATATAACATCATCAGAGATGACTGTGCCGTATAACTCACGTGTTTCTCCTAAATATTTCTAAAGTTACATTTTGAGTCCATATTTGATAGTTGGTTATTTAACTATTAACAAACACAAATCCAGATCAGAGATTTAATTCCATAGGGAAAACCAACATTAGTTAAGCACATAAGTAACTACTAACCACTTTAATTAATCTTTCATTAATTAAAATCACTTTGTAAATTATTTGTATAAAAATACAATTATAAAGATATACCCATAAATCCCTATATTTTCAATACATGGAAATATATCTATATACTCATCTCAACGGCATAAGTATATTCACAAACATTACACTTCACAACTTGGAAAGTGTACTCATATACTTATCTAAATGGTATAAGTATAATGTATAAGTATATACAAAACTGAGAAAGATTTTCTTTCCTTTTTCAATTCTAAATTCATTTATATACTCCTTATAAATCTCTAAAACATTTATAAATAAATAATAATCAATTACTTCGAAACACTATTATATAATAATAATTATTAATAATAACCATTATAAGTAAATAATAATTATTAACTTTAAATCATCTTAAAATAATGATTAATAAATTTCAAAACATTATTAATAGAATAATAAATAAATCTTCAACGTTATTAAAAATAGCAATAATTAATTTCCAAAACATTATTGATAAATCGTTATTATTAATTTAAACCATATTAATTATTTAAAAATTTAACTTTTCAAAATATTAACATATTGATAACTAAATTTACAACAACATTAAATATAAATAAATAATCTTTAAAACAATTTTAAATATACATAAATAACTTAGAAAAGACAGATAAAAAGATTGGAGTAAAATAGAAGTTAAATCTTTTAAAACAAAATATTTCAAAAACCCAATTTGAAATTTAATATCATTTCCCATCTCAAAAATCAATTCCAACCAAAATGGCAATTTATAGCATTTCAAATTTCTAATTTGAGGCCAACAGCTACCAAACGCTTAGCCAATACTGATATTGATTTCCTATCACTATAGGTTTAAGTTTAACATATAACAATGTCATAATCAATAGAGCCAACAATCAGGTTTAATATCCAATAATTCATATGATAGGAATATTATTGAAATTAAAATCAACAATGGCAAGGAATCTTGTTGGATCCCTCTAACCTGTTCCCCGCATCATAACTCATATATATCAGCGTGCACACACACGCACATATACACACATAAAATTTAATAGTAGTAAGGAATCCCATTGGATTCCTCCAACCTATTTTCCTGTAATTGATTTATATATTAATCGCTTCCAAAAGCGACAACTCATCAAAACCAAGCAATCAATGTATAAACATCCAATCCATATTTTTTTATCAAATGTATAACATTACTGATTAACCAAAAGGGTAAGTTTTACTCATCTAAATTTCCAATTATCGCTTATGAGTTTTGGTTCCGTCAACGTAAGATTCTGCTAGCTCCAATCTCTACCAAACCAAATCCATCTCGTAGTTCATGTCAATACGATCTTAATGCGACTGACATCGTATAGTTTCGACCTAATATGTACAAGATATTCAAATTTGCGATTCTAGCATTAAATAATAATATTTATTTCACTAATCACCATCATTAAACAATTATTAACCTTGATTACCCCTAATTCCTAATCCTCAAATCATGGCTATTGATTTCAAAATTCAAATCGAGATTTTTGTTAAGCCCTTCCCTCGTCTTTTCCGCTTCCATTGCTACCACCGTCCAATTTCCCTCTACGCGCCGCCTGGCCCCACCATCTACCGCCGCGGGTTCACCCGACATCATCCTTACTCAGACAAACCTCCTCCTACTAGTGTGACCTCCTCCAGTGCCAACATTGATGAGAAAATACCCAAAAACTACCGTGTGTTTACACCGCCATAGTCGGTGCTTCAGACCTTTCATCACCATCGTTCAATGCCTTTGCCTTGACCCAGCCATCATCTTTGTAGTTGAACACCTCGCCCATCGTTTCTTCCAAGGGCGCCCAACAACAACCATATGATTATGGGTGTTTGATTTTGTATTTTGTTTTGATTTTCAAAAACGATAAATTTCCATTAGTTGGACAAGCAAATTTTAAAGGGGAGAGTGGTATTGTTTAAACAGTGGAAGCATGGCTGAATAGTAGCGTGATGTTTATGTAAAAGTGCATATTTTTACTTCCATATTTAATCTACTTTTATTTAATGAGCGAGCATATTAGGGTATTTTACATATTTAAACAAAAATTTAATTGTTTTCAAATCATCATTTATTCATCTTCATTTAAGGGCAAAATGGTAATTCTGTGCATGTATTAATTTTGAGAATATTTATTTGCATATTTTAGTTTTATTTGTAGTAATTTGGATGGGAAATTGAAGTGGTGTCATATATTCATGCATGCACAAGTGAAGGAGTACAAAGGAATGAAGAAATAAAAGAATTCATGAAATTACAGAGGACCCCACCTACCCACTTACCATGATCTACAATTAGGAGCTAGTGCACATGTCAGCGGAGATTAAAAGCACACTGACACTTAATAGAGGATTAATCTCATGCTAATGATAATTTGGAGGTCATAATTCCTATAGGGAATTTTGGGTAGTCCTCTAGAATAGGGATTAGATTTTAAGTATAACAACCCAAAATTTAAGCTATAGTAATTAATTAATGAATTCATTAAATGATAAAATAACTCTGTGAAATATTGAAATTGAGCCACAGGAGTTGCACCATTGTATCTGTGGTAATTTTCTGGTCAATTTTCATATATAGAATGTAAAAATCCAAGCTAGGATGAAGAAGATATGAATTAAAGAATAAACGAGAAAAGGAAAGAATATATATATATATATATATATATATATATATATATATATATGGGGCTAGATCAACCCTCATAATGGCAAGGTCGACCTATAGGTCGACCTTTACTTGTGAAGGACGATAGGTTGGTCGATCCGCCTCCCCAAAGAGTGCATTCTTTTACATTGCTTCATCTAGAAAGATTTTAACACATCATTTTGCAACTTTTGTCCAATCTTGTGCGTCCGTGCTTCCACCCGACGGTTCCTATCGAGCCGATACGTGGTTGCACCAGATTTAATCTCCAAATCCAATGGTCTAAGATCCATAAGTGACACTATAAGTAAGGCCCTAGGCCTAGCTATTTTTCTCATTCAGATTTTCTCCATCTGGGTTCATTGCTTGAGTCGGGACCCTAAAATGAATATTTTTTCGAGAAGAAGATCTTTTTATTTGAAATATTTTATACCCCTCAAGTGGAGCCAGGAAGGCCAAAGGAAAGAGCTATAAACCACAGGTGAGTGTTTAGTAATTATTTTAGATTCTTAAATAATTTAAAATAGTAGGATTTCCAATAGTTGTAGTTTTTCTACAATCTTGAGATAACCTTTATACAAAGTTTATTTACATTTTAATTAAAGTAAGTTTTGGGCTTGTTTTTAGTCTATTTTCTTTTAGCTATTCTATTTTAGTCATTTGCAATTATTTATTGTTAATTATAGCTTTTTCAATTATTTAAAGTTATTTATAGTAGTTATTTACTGTTTTCTATGTTTTATTTACATCTATTCTACATTAAGATTTCTTCTGTAATTGTCAGTTTCTTTTTAATTTCCCTTTTACGCAAATGGAATAAATAGAATATAATAACTCGCGAATATGAACTAAATTATAAGAACACTGAATTACATAAAATAGGACGTAAATTAAGAAGAACTGTAATAAATTGGACTTGGACTGAAATAGGCAAATTTAAGATATTTGCAAGCTTAGTTATAACATATAATTACAACTAAAAAGAGAGAATAGAAGATATAGCAAAAGTAGCATATTCTTAAACTTAGACCATGGGTTAAGTAAATAAGCAAGGCTATAACACACAAGTTATAATAAGAGACAGAATATAAAAGGATTATCTTTAAGACTTAGAATAAGTTAATAGGCAAAGATAAAAGTAGGACCCATACCAATAACATTCCCTTTTTCAGTTAGGTCTCATAATAGATTATGTGAGGATAGGGCACGCTTATGCTGGAGTAATGGTAAATAAGAGGTCAATAAATAGAAGTTCAAACCATGGGGATTTGGACAAGGGGCGTAACTAGATTTTGTTTATCAGATAAGACCTGTACCATCAGCATTCCCTTTTAGTCAGACACAGGTGGTCTCACAATAGCATAGGTGAGGCAAGGGCACGCTTATTTTAGAGCAGTGGTAAACAAGAGGTCAAAAGGAGGGAGCAACAAATAGCACGAGTCTAATGGTGGTCGAGCGTGCAGCCTCAGTGCTGACTGATAAGTCATTGTTGAGTTCCAAGAGCTTAGTAAGTGTCTTCTGTGTTGGGACCAACAGGGTCAAGTCCGCAGTAGGCATAGGTGGCTTTTGTGTAGGGGCCAACTGTGTCTAGATTGCATCTTATGCATAAGGACTAATGAGTCTAGTTCGCATTTTTGCATAGGGGCCAACAGGGTCTAGTCCACATTTTTTATATAGGGATCAATGGGTCTAGTCCGCAATAGGCACAATAGAGATAGAGGACCGATAAACGGGTATTGTGACGCCCCACTACTATACTCACACTAGCCAACGACACTACGGGGTAATGCCGTCGACTAACATGAAAAATAAGGCTATTGAGGAGCGACCATCTATGTAATTGATTTATGCGAGTACCGATATATCAGATAGAAGGTCATGCATTTCATTTTAAGAGGAAATTTGACATATCAAATACAAACTCAAATCTACTATACAGTGGCTATGTGGTCTTCGGAAACAAATACACAATAAGCATGACACAAAATCAGTCATAGACATCTATATCACTAAGGCGGGGACAGATATGAATATATCACATAGAAGTGAACATCAAAGTAGTGGTCATACAAGATCCACTACGTCACAAAAGAATAGGTTCAAGTGCAAGACAAAAGAATATGTATACATCAACGAGTCTCCACCTCGTATATATAAAATCAAAAACTAATGAGCTAAAGTAGTTAGCCAAAAGTCAGAAGCTAGTCCCTGTTAAGAAGTCAAGTGGAAGCACCTGGAACACCTCGGTCTGACCTGAGTATTATTTAAGAAGAGAAATAATAAACGGATCATTCTAGCTATAAATATCATATAAGATGAGATTGGGTAAGAGATATGACAAAAATATATGATAACAATAATGTCATACTGTGATAAGTATATATCCGATAACAACGAAAATCATATAATATCTCAAATCACCTCAAATATCCAAAAAGAATATCATTTTCTTTACCTATTCACCAAATCTAAAATATTGACAAAACATATCAATGCAAATCGAAAAAAAGGCGAAACACAAATTCCAGAAATCATCAGTTAGAAATCCAAAAATCACAAAATGGGGAGGCCTATTACAAACGGGAGCATGAAAACTCACCAACACGTTTATCACAAACGAAACGCTATTCCATGGTCGCTAAGCTTCAAATTTGAGCCGAGGCTCCACAAACGACCCGAAGACCATGGACGCTACCTGACCAATTTGAATCGAAGCTCCACAAACAGGGTTTAGTCCCCCATGCAAACAAAGAGACATCGCACATCGCTAGTCTAATCACAAAATGATCATTATTGATCAATAAGTTTAAATTACACTAAGTTAGTAAATAAATTGAGTTTAGCTTCATGTCCCATAACCACTGGCTTAGCTTAAATATTTACAAACAAATTGTAGATTTCCACTCGAAAATTGTCACGAGATTTCAATCGAATAAGTCCAAGAATTAACCGACGAAGTAAACGCAAGTGTTTCATACCACTTGTTTTTCTAAGTCGTTTAATTAGATTTCTCATATGAATAAGGTAAAAGTTTGTATATTCTAATAGATTGGAAAACGATTTTAAAAACGAGCTTTGTATTAAAAATAGTGTTGCAATCGTTTTTGTGAAAGAGTTTTTAGTATTTACTACTAGTATAAAAACCTTTGTATTTTAAAGTGACAAATCACAGTGATTGTAAAAACTATTTATAACCAAAAATCCACATTCGACGACGTGAATTATAACCATGAAAGTCGATATCAAATCCATCAAATGGATATTCCCAAAAATCCAAAAAAGAAGCCATCAAAGTCAATAATAAATGACAACAACTAACCAGATCAATAAAGATCGATAAAAATTGGAAATCCACTCAAAAATAGGAAAGATTGCACAGGACCAGAAGCCTGGATTGGATTGGCCAGACATTTGACTTGGGGTTCGGGAAATTTAATTTTTCTATTCCCCATTTTCTTTTTAATTTCAGAAGCCTCTCAGACGTCTGGTTGGTTTGGACCAGATGTTTGGTCCAAGGCTCTGCCCTTTTTTTCTTCCGCCATATCTTTTTTTTCTTCTGGTGCCCTAACCAAATGTCTGAGTTCTTCAACCAGATGTCTGGTTGCCTATACTAGGAAATAGTTTGCCTAGGCCATTGATAGCCAAATCGATTCGGAAGCGATCCGACGAGTGATGGAGGCTAGGGAATTATGCCAAGTGACAACCTAGCCTTATGGGCTCTTCGATAGACCCCGAATATCATGTCCAAACATAAATGATCGGATCGTTAATGATTTTGACTTCAAAACACCAAAATTGAAAATTTTACCAAATCAATTCAAATAAAAAGCAAATGAACATGGAATGGATGTCAGAAATTCATACCTAACAATGATGAAAGTTATAAAAATAGATACGAGTTCAAGAACTCACCTTTTTACTCAAAAACAAGGAATGAGAAGCTTTAATCTATTATCAAATGCATAGATTTCCTAAGTTAGGTTGTAGGAATTTTTTAAAGTTGAAGAGGGATTGAGATGGAGAAGATGAAGATGCTTACCTAAGCTTCTCTTCGATTTTAGAACTAGAACTTGAATTTCCTAAGAAAACTAGGGCTTAGGAATTTCTAATCTCCCCTCTTTCCCCCATTTTTCCTTTAACTTGAGTGTTTGGAATTATTATGAGTAGAATGAATGAAAGGGAGAGGAGTTAGCGTATTTGATAGAAGAGTTTGGGTTATATTATTAGGTTAGTGGGCTATAACAAACCCAAAGCCCAAATGAAAATACCAAAATCCTAATCAACTCCAAACGTATCGATGTTTGTACTCAAACAAGTTGTAAACACTTTTTTAAACTCAATGGAAGTGGTCTCGAGTCCAGACTCGACTGTTTACAAAAAGTCACATTTCGGACTTTAAATTCAACTAACGATGCTATATTTAAATAAAACATTTAATAATATAATCGTAAAATATGCGGGTTGTTACAGACTCTCCTTCTTAAAGAAATTGCTTCCTCGCAGTACTTAAGAATAAAATAAAGAATAACAACCACTCTAAGGCATAACAACACAAAAGAAAAATTTGAAGTGAGAAGTTCACCTTAAGGGGCACGAGAGAGTAAGTCTGGATGTGTTCGCTCGATAAATTCTGTAGATTTCCAAGAACATTCCTTAGGATTTGAGACCATTGAACTTTCATAAGTGGAACATCTTTATTTCGAAGACGTTTAACCTCCGTAGCAATGATTCGAATAGGATGTTGCTCATAAGTAAAATTACATGAAACTTCAATTTCTTCAATAACACCGGGCTCAAGAATAGAATCGAAATCCCTAAGGCATTTTCGTAGTTGAGAAACGTGAAAACATCATGAATAGCAGAAAACTGAGCCAGTAATAAAAGGCGATAAGCCACGAAACTAATGCATTCGGTGATGGGAAATGGGCCAATATATCGAGGTGCTAATTTTCCCGATCGACTGAAACGCACCACACCCTTCATAGGTGAAACACGAATGAATACCAAATCTCCCATAGAAAATTCTAAATTCCTTTTTTGGTTATCGGTATAGGATTTTTGTCTATTTTGAGCTTCTTTCATCCTATGATGGATAAGGTCAATCTATTCTGTGGAATCACGAATAAAATCTGGACCTAAAACCAGCTTCTCACCGGCTTCAAGCCAACAAAAGGAGATCGGCATGGCCTTCCTTAGAGTGCCTTGAAAGGCGCCATACTAATATTAGGTTGGAAGTTATTATTATAAGAAAACTCAATAAGAGAAATATGATCTTCCTAACATCCACCAAAAATCAAGAATACATGCACAAAGAAGATCTTCAAGAGTTTGATTCACACGCTCTATTTATCCAACGTACCGAGGATGATAAGTAATGCTAAAAGAGAAGGATGAGCATCAAGGCTACATAAAACAAGAGATGAACATGGATCGAATTCACAATCTCGAATCTCAGAGGTAGGCAAAGTCTCGAAATCATTCCATTCGGATATCATCATGGAAATAATCGCTTGTTGCTTACGATTAAGGGCATTGACGGCATGATTTCCCTTTCTAGGAGTACAAAGAATATCAAGATCATAAGATGTAAGGAATTTGAGCCAACGTTGTCGACGTAAATTAAGTTCCTTTTGAGAAAGTAAATACTTCAAAGATTTATGATCGGTGTAGAGAACAAATTTCTCTCCCAAAATATAATGATGCCAAATTCTAAGGGCGAAAACAATGGCGCGTGCTCTAAATCACGAGTGGCATATCTAGCCTTGGCAGGCTTTATTTTCCTAAACGCATAAGCAATAACACGTTCCCTTTGCATGAGAACGGCACACAAACCAATACTACTAACATCGGTATAAACAATCAAGTCTTGGTTCCCCTCGGGAATTATAAGAATAGGAGCATCGAAAAGGAATTCTTTTAATTTTTAAAAAGCATCTTATAAGCTAAATCATTTATTCCATAACCCTCTTTCTCGAAAAGCTAAAACATTCGAAATTGTAATTAACTTTATGTGATCATCTTTTTAGAATAATTTGCTTATTACAAGTCAATTTACTGTGTTTGACTGTTTCATCATAGCGTTTAGGAGACTCCTGTCGATAACGTTGATCGGGCGCATCGACCAGAATTCTTGAAGCACTCAATGGGCAATACAACACAAAATAATCTTCTACATGATAATCATTCTCTTAAAAAATTTACGAATATCCTTTGCTCGTTTTAAAAACAAAATTCAATTATACTTATAAATATATCTTATTAGAAAGATTTACAAATTTAAATTACTGTTTTCACCCATAATCAATGAATACAAGGACGAACTCATCGAGATATTTGCAAAATACTTAATTCATAAGATTGATGAATTAAGATGGAGGGTTCGTCAAACCAAATAGCTTAACACGCTATTCATAAGAATCATAACGAGTGCGGAATGCGGTAAGTGGAACACTATCCTCTAACACTCGTAGCCAATGAAGACCGGTGGCAAGGTCAAGCTGAAAAGACCTCAGCACCACTCAGTTTGATCGTTTAGGTGGTAATCCTAAGATAGGCTAAAAAATATCAGGAAATTCATGATCTACTTGAATGAGGGAAATAACATCTTCCTCATCATGTGGGCTTAAAGAATAAAATGATGCCATCAAATTGGAATTTGAATCTTTAAGAACAATAGAAATCTGCTTAATGGATAGGGGATGTGGAAGATAGATACCTCTTGGAACATAGGATATGGGCTTCATAATGGTTAAGCCAATCCATTCCCAAAATCATTCCGAAACCCAAGCAGCGCATAACATGTAAATCGGCTCAGAAAGCATAATCACACAAATAATCTCGACATTTTTACAAAATAATCTAAGTGTTGCGGATCCACCAACCGGATTCACAATTCTCAGTGAAGTTATCAAGCCCGTAATATTTGAAGAAAAAGTGTCAACAGTTTCTTCTAATATAAAAGAAGGAGATGCACTCGTATCAAAAAGAATTCGAATAGGATAATCACGAAACAAAATAATGTCATCAAGGACTGAATGAGAAATACCTTCTGTCACGACCCGCCCTTCACTACCCAGAAAGATGCATCATGAGTAAGAAAGAAAGTGATAGAAAAGAGAAAAGATAGAGAAGAAAGAGAGAACAATATCATAATCTCAACAGCGGAACGAATAAATTATATTAATCACATAAATATTACATAGTATACAACATTAATCAGAGTTACACAGATAATACATCACATACTAGATAGTTATAAACACCTGTCTAGTTATTACAACACAAGATACAATTTAAACAAACAACTCAGAGATCAACACAACAGAACCACCTATATATCTACAAACGCTGAAGCCTCCTGTTCCATTGCTCCTCCAGAATTTGTCAAAGCTAACCTGAATCCCTTGACTACTCATACATAATATGAGTACCCAAGAGTTTAATAAAACAAAAATAAACACTTGGGTTAGACATGGGTCTGGTGTGCGTAAACGGGTTAAAGTTGCTTAACTTTGAAAACCTTTGAAAACAAAAGGTATCACGTAAGACTCCCCACACATAAACATGGGTAAGTTTTTACCTTACGCTAACCAAATCATTTGATAGGAAATCCAGTGATATTATAATAGGGTCTAGAGTTTTCAAATAAATAAGAAATAAGTGAAATTGTTACATGATTAAATTCCAGCATACTAGCCACAAAGTGGGTAATACAATCAAAACCGTAAGGGCACGTAGGAAGAATGGGTTTCCATTAATGGCAGGGCTACTAGGGTACCGCCCGTCACAGTACGAAGCCTAGATCACCATATCGAGGATTACTCCCAATCCCCTGCAACACAAGGCCGGAAGCATCCCTTACTGGACAGTCCCAAACAAGACAACCCCGGCAGTTGTCGCGAATCAACCGTCCCACACAACAAAATAAAAAGGGACTTCTAGACAGGGGAAAATCTTGTCCTACTTGGGTCTACCCACTTAGCCTTGCTGCACCTCACCTGTTTTAGCCATTCCCGATTGATGAGGCTTGAGGCTACGATTACCTTTAAAGAACACCAATCTTAGAATGCTCATCGTCCACCTGATGATGTTCTGAAAGCATTCAATCCATACAAGTTCGTTCCGGGTTCGAATGGAACCGAAGGCATTATCTTGTTACACTCATTTTGGAATCACCCTCAGAGTTGACGACAATAACCCTTGCACTCTGAATCTTCAACTTCAATTGAGATTCACGACCTATCGTTAATTTGGATCGATGTAGTTTTCGGATATCCAAATCTGGAAATCCGATCCCAGTCTCATCGAAATCCAAAACGCCATCTTTTAGGTCCAAGTTGTTTTAAAGTTTAAAACAATTCAATTCATTATCTATATACACATAGATAGATAAATCACAATATCACACAAGTTGATAATCCATATTATCATCACAAATAAATAATTCACATTATCATCATACTTCAACCAAAGCATCCATAACACACAACATTACTTATCATATATCTGAGATCTTAAACCATTCAAGGCAATAAATATCATCCATTCATACATAAGCAAGGATTAATTATTCACACTATCTCTAATTAATTTAAAATGAATTAAATTAATTACTTGCATCTCTAATTAATTTAAAATAAATTAAATTAATTACTTTCATCACATAGATCTTACTTACATAATCATTAATTAATTACAAATCAATTAATTAATCACCATCTAATCATTTATCTTAATTAATCATCCTTGATTAATTATCCTTTAATTACATTCAAGTAATTAGCCTTTAATTAATTTTACAAATTAATTATTCTTAACCAAATACAGTAGTTAACCTTTAATTACTTCATTAATTAATTACCTATAATTAATTACATTCATTCTTAATTAATTATATTTAATTAATTACCTTATAACCACTTATTATTGATTAATTACCCTTTTATTAATCAATCCTTAATTACATCATTAATTACATTAAGTAATGATTCCTTAATTACTTCTTAATTAATTATTAATCATATTTAATAATTAATCTTTAATTAATCTTTATTCATTAATAAACCTTGATTAATTACAATTAGTAATTAATTATCCTTAATTAATTACATCACTTGGTTATCTTCAAATAACTTTAATCAATTCTTACATTAATTACACTAAGTAATTAATTATAAATTACTTCCACTAAGTAATTATCCTTCTTTATTAATTGCACTAAGTAATTAAAACCAAATTACTTTCATTCTTTAATTAATTACATCCTGTAATTAACCACTAATTACTTCACTAAGTAATTATACTTAATAAATTACACTAAGTAATTATACTTAACCCAATGATTATTTTAAATTAATTAGACTAATTAATTAACTTAAACTAACCACATTAATATAATTAATTACATTGAGTAATTAATCACTTTAATTACTTCCATTAATTAATTATACTTAAAAAATTTCACAAATGATTATTTAATTAATTAATATAATTAATTATTAAAATTAATCACATTAAGTAATTGTTTAATAATCCCTAATTAATGACCTTCATTTACTATTAAAAATTCTTTACTTACTTCCTTAAGTAATTATTCTTTAATTAATCATTATTAATTACAATTTAATTATTTATTAATCACAAATTAATTTATCTTTAATTACTTGATTAATAAAGTGCTTAACTGAAACTTAATTAATCTTTTAATTACTTTTTTAATTAATTCCTAAACATTAATTTATAAACTTAAGTTAATTAAAGATCCTTAATTACACATTAATTAACCTCCAATTAATTAATTAATGATCCCCTAATTACTTATTTAAAAATCCTTAATTAATTAGATATATGAATTACTCTTTAACTTAATCAATTTCAAACATTTAAATCTTAATTATCTTTAAGACAAAGTATTATCCTAATATATGATTTAATTATCATTTACAAAGTCTTTGAAATCTTATCTTTAAATTTACACTTTAAATTTCATTTTAAAATTTAAGATCTAAAAATAATTAACACACTTAACTTTAACAAAATTTAAATCAATTTACAACCCTTTTTGGATCAAATGTTAAAGAATACTTATATATATATATGTATATATATATATATATATAAGAGATTGATAAAAGTTTTTAAACCAAAATTTATTTAAATTAAAATCTTATTCCATTGAAAACTTACTTATAAACTCCTTTTTAAAACTTATTAAATTTTCACCTACCTTTAATCTTGTATAAAACATTCCTCTTTTGGAAACAAATTATTTTAATAACTTAATATTTGTTTTAAACACTTTGATAATAAAAATTTTAAAATTTTTATCTCGAAAACCTGATTTCATTTTGCTTTAAGCTTGAAACATTTTTTTTTACAAAGTTTGAGACTTGTTACAAGCCAATAATCAATCCCGAGCCAAAAATAAAAACTCGAGCAAACACACGAGCTCTACATCCCAACTTTCGAGTAAAGCATGCAAATGAATCGAGTTAGACCCGAGTTCTAACAACAGAATTCATGAGACTACACATGATTAACTCTTCGCCTACAACTGCTTCGAGATATCACGGTAAAATATGCAAGCACGTCCCAAGACAAGACCTTCTTCCCAAAGTATAGATCAACTGATATTCGAAGGCACTCGTGCACGATGGTCTGGACGATGCTGCCATCCTGCCGACGACGCCTCCAAGACAGCGATCATCTCGTTATCACGGACGAATCCTATATCGATGCCATCGTCATCCAAACGAAAATGAGCAATCTGACGACGACAGACCCAAACCCACACTGACAAAACTGGATCGCCATGATGATCACGGCAGCTGGAAACACCGACACTCCTCCTAGAGCATCACTACGTCACCTTGCTTCCATCCCTTGCTATGCAATCGAACTCGACGCTTTGATAAAGACGAAATCACCTCGCCTAGTCGCTCGATATCCACTAGTATCTTATTTCACTTTATAAACCCAATTTATAAATTCCATAGTCTCATCTTCCTTTAAAACACAATTTTAGATTCTTTATCAATTTTCCAAATTGATTTTCATATTTTTAATCTATTTAAAATAAATCCTTTACTTACTCAGTTTTAATTTCAAAACCCAATAACTTCAGATTTTACTTCTTTAATTATGATTTAAAATCTTGTTTAACTAAAATTACCAATTTCATACTTTTCCAAATTCCTTCTTTATCCTTTCCAATAGATTTAAACCTTAAATTTCAAAATAAATTCTTTATTCCTTTAAATAATATCACTTTGGTTTTAAAGTTCATTATTTCCCTTTTGTTCAAAATCTCATTTCCCCTACTCGGAATTTATTTATTAAAATTCAAAAATCCACTTTTATCCCTTTTCCCATTCATTCTTTAACTTATCCCGAGTTCTCTATAATCATTTTGCCTACAAATACTCTCCTTTTATTTTCTTTTCAAAAATCCAATCTATATATTTTTGGTAACTTAGTATACCCAAATATATTCAATCAAACCATAGCATTCATTATTTCCAATTACCATTGTAATCCATCACAGATTATACAATAAATCATAACACAGAATATTTAAACAAATCTAAATATTTTGAGGAATCCAGCTGGATCCCTCCAACCTATTTCCCTACATCAACAGATATTAGCACAATATAACCAATTCCACTTTGAGGTGGAATATCGCGGTATATGGGGTTATATTATCTCATCCGCTATTATGTGGCGCATATGGTCTCATCCGCTATATTACACGGGAAATCAATCACTCCAATATATACTATATGCTACTATATAATATACCACATCCAATCAATTCAATCATTCAACCAAATATTTTAAATTTAACCATTTAAATTTAAATAACAAGCCAGATAATTGAGATTAACTCACCTTTGATTTTACTTGCAATCCACTCAATATTGCCTTGGTTTACTCGATTTTTAACCTTGAATAAATAATTTATGATTTTTATTAATATACGAATAAATCGAACATCTAAATTCCCATTTGGTAAATTTAATTAACGAATGATTTTATTTAAAAAAATGATTTAAATTTAAAGTAATTTCCCTTTAACAAAATATTTTTAGCAACTAAATAATTAAATAAATTAATTGGGACAATTTAATCTCCAAATCCGTTATTTAAAGTAAACTAGTAAATTAAAAATGTATACAAGTATATTTATTTCCTTTTGAAGCTACCTATATGTATATTTATTAAATAATCTATAGATTTACAAATCTAATTTATATAACTTCAAACATTTAAATTTTTCTGTTATATATATGTATATATGTATGTGTGTGTATATATATATATATATTTCTTCAAGTCGAAACCACAAATATATTTTTATAAAAATAAACTATAGATTTCAAAAATGAACTTTTCAATAGTTTAAAATTTCTATTTATTTTTCCCAAAATCTTACCTATATGTATACATTAAATTATATGTGCATATCTGTATAAGTACATATACATTTATTTTCCTGATTTTATGTAAACATTTAAATTATATCAAGAACAACTTTAAATCCAGAAATCTACTTTTAAAATTAATTTTTTTTACTGTAAAATAATATCTGAATATAAATATATATAAACTAAGGAAAATAATAGCGATACCTCATGCCATCCTAGGCTCGAGTCACCCAAAATGCGAAGCCCCTAAATCCTAGATCGAAATCGACCAAGCTTCGACGATCGAATGCCGACTAGCCGTCCAAAATGTTGTCGCACTCTAGCCTACCATCGAAGACCACGATGCCACTATCGCGCCTCCCCGTTGCAACTACCCTTCCTTGCGAACAACGCAGCTACAATCCTAATGCGAGCCAATCCCTTCGTCGCCCTCTCCCTTGAACCCTAGCCGAGAACACACCACCAAATCGACGACTTCAAAACCCCAATGCTACGCGGGCTCGACATCGACGTGATAATTTCTCCCTATGTCCACTTCGTCGTCACGATTCGCGGGCATTTTTATTTCTAAGGCCGATCTGATTAATGAGAGAGAGAGATGTTTGATTTCTAGCTTTCGAACCGTTGACTTCATCGCCCAAAAATTCTTCCTGGTCCCCAATCAACTATGGTCATCCCATCTAAGAACCGAATTCATGGAATCTTCAAGAATGGAACCAAAACAAATAAACTATTACATTTGAAGACGATTATATACATATATATTTGTTTATATTATATTCTATTCAACAACATAAAGTTTTTTTCCTAAAAAAATATATCAAAAAAACTAATTTGGAGTTTTTCAGAAGTCTGAAATAGGAATCTAAAAATACTAATTAATGATCCCAAACGTCTGAAATCCTTTCCAAACGTCTGAAATTACTCTCTGTCTAGTAAGCACTTTCCAAACGACCGAGTGCTATTTCCAAACGTCTGATTTTACTCTTTGTTTCTACATTAAGCATTTTCAGACGTCGGATCCACTATTTCAGACGTTTGGAACTGGAAATGACAGTTTTTTAAAACCCTATATCTGATTGATCAATCTCCTTTTCCTATTTCTAATCATTTTCAAATCAAAAATTACCATTATCAAAATCTAATAATCAAATTTCTCACCTGATTAATGCAACCACGAACAAAAAAAAAGGGAACTAAGAAAAAAAAGCATGGAGAAGGATCATCTTCTCAACCCTTGATGGTAATTGACACTCAAATCAAAGATTGGTTATTCCACAATCCAGCAACTATAAGACGGTTTGAAAATATGATGATTAAGAAGATGCATCTCGAACCCTTCTATGACATAATCAAGTTTCCTTCATACGATGTGGATGACATATGTGAGCAAGTTCATCCGTATGGACTACAGAGAATGATGAACATTGGTTATGGGCGAGTGTCTATGGGACAACAATAAAGTTAACCCCTACTATAATTGGATGAATTCTACAATGCTCTTATACAGGTCACAGATTATCTGAAATAGAGGATATACGATTCAAACCTCCTGATATTATAACTCATCAGTTATGGGAATATCAAATGCCTCGGTTTTCATCCAAATTTCTTAGGCTACATGCTAGGATCCTTACCCGAATGCTTATAAATACAGTTATTCCTCGATTTGGTAGCCATGAAAAAATTACTGATCTTCAGCACAAAGCACTATACGCACTATTTAATCGCACTAAGATCAATTGGGCTCAGTTCATCTTCGACGAACTAAAAGGGCTTTGGAATAGATCTTGCCAGACTATCATTTACCCGGCTCATATTATGTGAATCCTCAAAGCACTAAACATCCCATCATACATTTCTGCTTTTGAGGAGTTACCTATCAAATATAGTGAAGCAATTTTTTTTAATCTTATGCATTTGCCGGAGGAACCACCATCTTATATGACCTTCCTAGAATGGAGAAATGCACAAGATCAACCACCCTCTCCTACAAAACAACAAGAACAACAACAAGAAGAAGTTAATCTAGAACTACCAATGGAACCATCTCCACCTCCTCCTTCCGTGTTTGAATATCACTCTGATAGGGAGATTTTGGAAGCACGAACTCGGCCTAATGCTAATGAAAGTATCGCTCACTTAACTTTACAAAACCAAGTGCTTCTATCTGGAAATCAAATTCTCCTTAGTAAACAAATAACACGGCTTGATCACACATTGCCCATAAGACTTTCCAAAGTTGAAGACTCTATTACTTCAGTAGTTTCCAAACTTGATCAAACACTTCAACAAGCTCGACAACCCTCTTCTGACTGGTCTACACCTTCTCCATCTCCTCATGCATCGCCAAAGATCAACAACAAGGACAAAGGGAAAATGGCTTCCCCGGGCGATGATCTTCCTTGACCTCATTTGAGTAATATTTTGTTGAAGTTAATTTTTTCAAATCACTGATAAGGCAATATCAATATTTTGCTGTGCTTCAAGATGTAATCATAATTTTTGTTACTACTGTAGTTCTGTCTACATATCATACTTTTCTTTGCGCTATGGTTCTCCAATTATTTTTGATAATGACAAAGGGGGAGAAAAAGAGATATGCACACCTGTAGGGGAGATTACATTTAGGGTGAGAATCTATCTGTAAATTATTATCTAAGTACATTGCATAATTGTCATCATCAAAAAGGGGGAGAATGTTAAGACTCTTAGTGTACGATTTCGATGATGATAACTATACAACGGAAATCATATATATATATATATATATATATATATATCATACCTAAATACAAAGCAAGACAAACCACTACCTTGACAAGACGATGACTACAACATTAAAGAAATTCATCTACAAAGTTGCACGAAGATCAAAGGAACAAACACTCAAGAATGAATCCAGAAAAACCTCACCTAACAGGTTCAGACGTATGAATGCAGAACTTCAGACGTCTAAACATAGAAACTGGACTAAAACTGATAACAGGTTCCAAACATCTGAAAACTACATCCAGATGTCTGAAACTGGGCTTGGGGTAAATATTTCAAATCGCAACTGTCGTCTCCAAAGAGACGCAATTCCATCTCTCCTCCGTAACTCTTCACTTGTGAACAGTGATGACTCTAGACTGAAAGGGAAGAGATGTAATGTAACATTCCTGAATTTTAGCTAAAAATAATTTGATAATCGATTTAATATTTAGGATTAAATTTTGGTAAAAATTGGTAATCAAATTTAAATTTGGATTTAATTGTGAATTTATTGGCATTTGAAATATAAAAATAAAATTGAATCCATCAAATTTAATAAAATATATGTTCAATTAGTTATACAAATGAATTATAATTGGAAAATCAGATTTTGAAATTTAATAAATATATTGACAATGAATATTATAGATTTGGAAATACTAAAATGAATATCTTGAAAACAAATTGGATTTATTTTGGAACAAATATGAAGATTCCAGAATGAATTAAAAGTCTGGTTTATAAAATAGTATTTTGGATTAGAATTCAATTATAAACATTTTGAAAATAAATATAGTTGTGTATAAATATATAAAAGTAATAAGTACAAGATTTGAATTTTATACATGTACAAAACATAAATAAACATAGTTAATATATATAATAAAAATAAAATTTGTAAATATAAAACTAACTAAGGATCTAATATAAATTAGATTGAATACATTTAAATGTCAATATGTAAATAAAAACATGTTAGATAGGTAAGAATCATTTTCTTATGGTTGTATAAATAGTTATAGAAAGGAATATAAATAGAAAAAAACATAAAGCTATTTGAATTTAATGGATTTTTAAAAGTTGTATAAATATAATGTGCGAATACATTGATCAAAGGATTTAAAATAAAATTTTAAATTTTAAATAAAGTAAGATTTAATTAAAATTTTAAAATGCTTTTCTTATATATTTGAAAATAAATATAGTTAGAAGATAAATTTGTAAGTAGATTTTTAACAAGGGTTTGAAACTATGTTTTGAAGCTAATTTAAACTAAAGGGTTTCAACATAAAGATGCAAATTTGGACAAGTGTTAAACATGCAATAAGAAAGTAGACAAGTGGCATTAAGTTTCTTTATTCAAGATACATGATAAAACACAACCAGGCTGTTCATCTTTCCCAAGCCTGTAAACCAATTTTTTTTTGAAACCTTCCTCAATCTCAAAACTGAAATAAAAAATCTGAAGCAATTAACAACCTTCAACCTGGAGATTAAAATGCAAATTCAACTTGAAAACAAAATCTGGTCAAGATAACATCTTCAAACCTGAGATCAGTGTCAACTTCAATAGATCAAACAAGCAAAGTTTCATAGCAAAGCAACAGATTAAACTTGAGAAACATTAGATTCAAACCCGAAAAAAATTCAAATCTGGAAGCAATCAAGTTACAACATTAAAGTAAAGCAATCAGATCCAGATCAAACAAAATCATTCTCTGTTCTTTGTTCTCTGCTCTGTCATTTCTCAGGTAATTCAACCAAACTATATATCACTTTTGTTTTTTACTGCAATTCATCATCGATAGATAACCACATTATCACTGTCCACCCAAACAAATCATATCACAAAACATTTCAGATCAGAGATATCAACCAATCAAGACATTTAACATCATACAATCATTCATAAGCAAGATTGGTCACTTCCAAAATTAATTTAATTTATCTCTAATTAAATTAATTACTAATCTTTAATCACTTAGATTACCTTTACATAACATTTATTAATTACAAACCAATTAATTAATCATCCCTAAATTATCCTCTTTAATTACATTAAGTAATTAGCCTTTAATTAATATCATAAATTAATTAACTTCCACCTATTCACATTAGTTACATTTATCCTTAATTAATTACTCAAATTAATTATCTTATAATCACTTACATTGATTAATTATCCTTTAATTAATCACACTCATTTATTAACTAACCCTTAATTAACTTCCTTAATTAATCAACCCTTTAATTAATTACCCTAAGTAATTAATTCTTAATTACTTCCCTTAAGTAATTTACTTTTAATTACTTTCATCAATTAATTATCCCAAGGGTTAATTATCCTTAATTAATTAACCTTAAATCATTAATTAATTCACCCCTTTTACTTAATTACATTCTCTAACTCTTCATTAATTACTTCACTAAGTAATTTCACTTAATTAATTCATAAGTGATTAACATTAATTAATCACTAATTAATTTCTATAGTTAATTATTCTAACTAATCATTTAAAATTAATTAAATAATTCCTTAAATCTTTATTTTTAAAAAGATCTTAATTAAATTTAATTAATTAACAACACTTTAATTACTTCATTTAATTATCAAAATCTTAATTACCTTTAAGATAAATCATCATCTTTATTAATTATCTAATCACATAAATTTAAAAACATTTTTCTTTTAATTGGTTAACACTTAATTTCATTTATAAAAATTAAGTTTAATTTATCTTAAAGTTTTAACTTAACGAACTTTAAATTAACCGACATATAATTCCTTAATTAAAGGCTTAAGAAAACATTTCAAATGGAAAGAAGTTACTTACGAAAAGTTTAAAAACAACTTCATTTAAAATTTCAAAACTTTGCATTTTAAAACTTTTTAAAACACGATTAAAATCTGTTTATCGCCTACTTCGGTTCAACCCGACTCTTACTCGAGACTTGCTTCGAGTTTCTACTCTTCTTCTATAAATTTTCTTTTAACTTAGTTAAATTTTAAAAACTGCCGTTCCACTCCACACGAAAACGAGTTCTTCCACGAGTCAAACAACCTCCTACACGAGAGCCACTTCGAGTCATTCACGAACCCATCACCCAGAAACACGAAACTATCGCTGTGCACGTGCACCAACGTTCGCCAACGCTCCGGCTTACCTCACCACCTCCGGCAAGCCACAAATAAACACGACTATCGATTCCAATCATCGAATCCAATCATCGATTCCAAAACACATAACCAAAATCAAAATCGAGCATCCCAGTACAGACTTTGAACACGACATCACCAGAAAAATCCCCTCGAACCACCCATGATGACCACCGACGACGCTACAACTCCGGCCACACCTTGCCGATCCTCCACTCTGCCATTTCACAAAACCTTGAGAAACTCGCATCACCAGAGACGATACAACGACCACATTTCCGACCTCGCTCACTTCTGGGTTTTAAACCCTAGTCCATCCAAATTCCGATGCCATAATGATCTTTCACCACAACCACCATTTTTTCCAACCTCACCGAACCTTCCTCCACCTCCACACGGAACCCCGACCTTATGAATCTCTTCGGCTGCCAGAACATGCTCGAAAACCATATTCTAGCCATCATCAAAATGCACACTCGATTCCAATCTAAAAATCACGATTTTTATCTTAAAAATTCTAATATTTAAGTAGATTCAAGTTATATATATGAATCAACAATCCATGACAATTTATTTTTAACATGTTTTAAAGTTCCTCTGTTCTTCTTGACTTCCAGACAAACTTCAAACTTTATTTCACATAAATATATATTTAAAACTGATTATGTTTATACAACATGATTTGTTTAAATCCCTAGGCCTAACAGAGATTAGTTGAGAAGAGTTGGAATTTTTATCTAAATTTAAACTGTGAACTTAAAAGAGATGATCACAGACCTATACGCCAATATATCCATTCATACATACATGAATTCAGATTTAAATCAACATACATACGAATATTTAAACATGCAAGCCAAAATTTAGCGCACGCAAACAATTCTCACAATTTTACTTCAACATTTACTATATGGATTAGATTTAAAACTATTTAAAGCTTTTGTTTACTCACCTTTGAAAATAGAGGAAACCTGGAATTATTTTGAACCTGAAATTGATTCTTATTTGGAACCTGATGTGGTGCTTTTAAGTTTGGTCTTTACTTGCTGAATTTGATCATGACTTGAATCAGATTGAAGATCTCCAGATTTCTAAGTTTTTGTTTTCTTCTTTTCTGGTTTTCATTGCTTCTCAGGTTTTGATTCTCTTTAATTTGAGAAATGGCAGCTTGTATTGTTTTATGTTTGTAAACTAGAGTGGACATGTGGAGGTACTAGGCAGTGTATATATTTATAAAGAGTGGAAGTGTACAGGGGAAGATTGGGGTCTGTACATATGCAGGCTTTTTTTATATTTATTTTTCTTTTACTATTTTGATTTGTAAACATGAAAATCTAATTTGGATCAAATGATTTGAAGTTTTAGGGGCATATATCATATATTATATGCTTGAATTGATTAACTTAAGGTTTTTGTTAGCTTTGAATTAAATGTTGTCTCCCTTTTTGTCTACGTACATATCTTCTCTTCATATATACAACCATTCATATAAATATTGTTGTCTTTAACATGTTTCATATATATATATATATATATATATATATATATATAGTTGCATATACCTCTATGTCTACATATTTATTTACTTACATATCATATACACACAATTTTATTTAAACATATTTTTAATACACATTGCATATGTGTATTTTTTTTCATTATCCATATATATTCCCATTTATACAAATTTTCATGTATATTATTTTACATGAGCCTACATTCATATATTTGTATATCTATATACTTGTATATATTATAAAGTTTGTATATGTCTATACATATATACTTATGGGTATTTCATCTTAATTTAAATAGCAGAGTTCCTGTACACATATAATTTATCTTTTTTTATTATAAGATTCATCATATCCGGAGATTTTATAGTTCAATATTTATCATAGTTTAGATATTTTTGATTACCAGAAATTCACTTGTTCGACTGATCAAAATTAATATTTGGATAACTTAAATCGGTAAATTACCCAATTATTTAACGCCAAAAATCCAAGTCGTCACATTCCTCCCCCCTTTAGAACTTTTCGTCCTCGAAAAGGAACGAAATGAATTTACGAAAATGCTTAAAATCAGATACATATTCTTTAATCATTCTTAAAACACTTTTTAATATCTATATAATATTATTCCAAAGTAGTTTTATATAAATACTTTTATAACTCGATGTTTCAACAAGTCCATCCTTGTTCTCATAGAAATTCGGTCATATGTTGATCAGGCATAGGATTGAAAATCTATAAGTACTTGGTAAACCCGTGTCCAACACCCAGTGAAAATACTTTGGAAAATAATTTTATTGAAAATATAGAAACAGTTTTGAAAATAAAGAAAATATCGTAAGTGAGAATGCTCTGGAAAGCATCATCCCCATCCCTGGTCGCAGTTAACCCGATGGTTACGTTGCCATCCCAGCAAAATTCATAGATCACTGTAGGCCTCCGCGCACCTCGATTACGCCAAGGAACCCACTACAGATCACAGTTATACCCGGGCTTTACTTTGCTATCATAGCAAAAACCCATATAGCTATAGGCATCAGCGCCCAAGAATTTCGCTGCCAAAAGAATGAAACTTCTCCACTCTCACATAGGTCGCAAACTACATTAGTCAAGTCCCAATGTAGCCTTAGGCTCTCACGGCCTCTCTACTTTCGCTATGTCTTCATAGGTCGTAGTCTACCGATGTTACGTTGCCATCCTGGCAAAGTCAAATGCAGATCGTTGGCTTTCAGCAGCACACACGACTTCCGCTATGGTCCGCAGTAGATCGCAGTGACATCGAGTTACACTGTCATCACAGCATAACCCAAATGCCCCTGTAGGCATCAGAGCCCTCGACTTTCACTACCCAACAATCCTCAGGAACTAGTTTGTCCAAACTCCTCACAGGATCAACTATAGAACCTCCCCCTTAAAGGCCCAAGGCAGCACCAACCTATGGTACTCCTGAGAAGTTCATTTCAAGGGAGCGCCTTTTTCTCCAGACCATTTTCAGAACACTTTATACTATACACATATAGCATCTTCCAAATCATACACCTAGTATAATTTTCATATAAATCACCTTTCTCAAAATCGATTATCTCAAAATCGATAATTCTCAAACTAGGCTTTTCAAATCCAATATTGATTTTACCCAAAAATCAAAAGCCTTTTCAAATCCAAAGGTTCCAAAAACCTTTTCCCCAAAATCATCTTCATGAAATCCTTTATAAATATAAATATATTCAGATATATATAACTTTAAAAATCTTTGGATCACTTCAAACTTGTATAAAACCCCTTTTATACATCAAATATTTTTCAAAACCCTTTTCTTCTGGCTATAGATTCAAGGGGAGATTTATCTTATAACAAAGGTATAAAACTTTGTTTATTCTAAATCAAATATTCAAATTTGATTACTTTATAAGGTCACTTACCAAATTACTTACTTCCATAAAGTAAATTTTTACCATAGAGATATCTAATTTCCACTTTACTTCATCATATATTTCATAAAATATACCTTTCATTTCAAAAACCATTTCACATTTCTTATCCACAAATTTCCAGTATCGATTTCATTCAATCCCATACGATGCACACATATCATTCGTACGCTATATCAATCTGATCGCTCACTCGATCACACAATTTCACTTCCGAACTAGTATCGTCCACCCGACTTCCTAATCGGACTCAGATCTGGTTTCTTGATCAGAAACCGTCATTCTCCTTACATAGCCATCACTATGATAGAGAATATCCAGAACCAATCAACAATCCATATCCAGGTTCGTCGTCGAAAATCGTGTGAAAAATCCCAACTCGGATCAGTAAACTATCTCGAAATTCTTTGCTCGAATCCGGATCAAATCACTATACGAATAGAATAATGTACGTACATCCTACGTATTTAACTTCATTGATTATTAGCCAAATCAATTTCCTTTCTATTCATCCTTACTTTGATTTTATTCACTTATTCACATTTGCCTTAATCCCCATTAAGATTATCACTTTAATTTTTTTAATCTCAAATGGATATTTAATCATAAACAGTTTGAACTCCGTCCAACTTAAATTTATAAAATAGCTTGAAAAGTTTAAAATAGATTAGTAGTTGAAAAATAATTATTAGTTTGTAAAACAGCTGTAAAATAGTTAACTAATTGTAAAATAGTTGGAAAATAGTCCAATAATTATAGAACTTTTAAATAACTGTAAAATAGTTGTAAAATAGTAACTATTTGTAAAATAGTAGAAAAATCGTTAAATGGTTCCAAAAAATTATTGTAAAACAAGTATAAGATAGTTTTAGGTTTAAAAAGAAAAGTTATATAGTAAATAGTTTGGAAAAATAGATTTATATTAAAACAATTTAGTTTGAAAATAGTCCAGAGTCAAACTGTTCAATTCCCAATCTCCATTTCCAATCAATTCAATTTAAATTTCCACTTCCATTTAAATTGACTTAATTCCAATAACTTTAGTTTCCATTGAACTTGATTTAATTCCAATTCAAGTTGAATTTATCTCAATTTCTTTCCAAATTCAAATCAACTTCCTATTTGAATTTGAACTCGTTCAACTTTAATTCCATTTTCAAATAAAAGAGGGTGATTTTATATTAGATCGTACTGCCACAAAATATTTCATACATTAATAGACTGCACACTAGCAGTTTAACATTACATTCATTTATCACAATAAAAGCCTTACAAAGTCATAAATTTAGATGTCTACACCATTACCCAGGTTTAAGAGTCCTAGCATTTGTACTAGAATCCTTCCTATGGATTTCCTTTCTATGGGCAAAGCCCAAACATGCACTTCTCAACTGGATGTTCCCACTTATAGCATTTTCCACAATAGGTTTCTACCCTCTCATCAATCTGGATAACCTCCATGCTTCCTACCGGATGTTCCACAACCTTAATCCTCTTCTTCTGCCTCTTGGGACAATTTCTCGTGATATGTCCCAATCCTTTACAATAATAGCAAATGGTTGACTTGTTGACTGGTTCCACTAGTTTACGCTTCATCTTCCTCTGACAATGGTTAAGGAAATGTCCCTTCTTATGGCACTTAAAGCATAATATCTCGGAGCGAAAACATTGGAATGTACCCTTTAATTCCTCCCTTGTTTTACCACACTTGGCTACGTAATGACCCTTATTGAAACATCTATAGCAGGTGACATTATCATAAGGTCTAGGTCCATTCCTTTCCTTGATCCGATTTTCATACTCTTGAATTGCTATTTCCCGTTCCTTACGTGCAGCTGCTCTCCGTTCTCTACGCCTTGCCTTCCATTCTTCACTCTTAGCCATTTCTCTCAAAGATTGAATTCTAGAGGACTTCCTTACCTATAAATTAGAATTAATTAGAAGAATTCAACCTTTACTCTTATATATCAATTTTCTTACCAAGTTATACCTTAAGTTTAAACCACCTTTGGTTTTTAATTCAAGACAAATTTCTTTTAACATTTTGACACAATTCAAATATTTCTAGACCTAGGTTTTAAAATTCCACAATTTAAAACCCACTTCTATTTTGAAGTTATACTCATCTTAAAAGATTACTTCATTTGGCTTACTTATTAACAAATATATCATTATTAAACACAATAACTATTTATGATGGTACTCAAGATTATCATATCTGGATACCAATTTTACTTTTATCTTATTCTTACTTCTATAAATTCAGGATTTTAGTTCCAGCTTGGATCTATTTCAAACTTATCTTCATATAATTTCAATTTGGTTGTATTTCTATTACCTCTTAATTTAATTCCAATAATTTAACAACCAATTACCTTAACACTTATTAGTAAGAAATATTGCTTTATATATATCAAAATATATTCTTATATAAAATCATTTAAAATCTTTATATAAGAAAATAACAAGTACGCTCTCATATAAATATACTCTCAACTCATTCTAGCGTACCATTGACCCTATCCTTAATGAGTAATCCCACTAGAGCCAAGGTTATCGCTTAACCTTCAGCTCTGATACCAAATGTAACGACCCGGAAATTTCGATCCCGAAAATTCCAGATAGTTAGGAAAAGAAGAAAAGAGATAGAAGAAGAAACAGAAAACCAAACTCAGAATCTCACATTCGCAGCGGATAAAACATAATATCAAATAATATTCTTTTATACAAGAAAGCTGTATCAGTAAATTTACATTTTAATACATTAGAGTTTCAACATTTTACAAACATTGGACAGATACAATTCAACATGTCTCAGATAAACAACAATATAATACAACGGAAACACTCCATACGTTCCTGACATCCAGCTCGCCTCCTGAGCTCCAGAACGTACTTGCCTGAAAATCTATAATACTCGGTCTGACCCGTGCATTAGATCAAAGTAACACCCAGGTCAGGCTGGAAACCTGTGTGAGTAAACCTACTAAATTTGAAATACTAAGTTCAAACTATAAAAGAAAAACCCGGGTAACTCGTACTTCACTATGAGTTCTTTACTTGTTATGCTCAACACTTATTCACAAATCGATCCCTAAGTACCTACACTTAGTTTAAATGGTCCAGTCATTTGAATCAATCCCATTCCAGTCCATTGATTTCACATATCAAATTTATAAAGAATCGAAGTGGTTTCAAGTATTTTCTAATTCCCAACCCCTATCTCTTCGATCCAATGTCATCCTAACCCAAGTTATACATGTGAAGTACAATTTAACTTTAAATACAAGATATCACTTTTGTTTTTCATAGCAATTCATCATCGATAGATAACCGCATTATTACTGTCCATCCAAACATATCATATCACAAAACATTTCATATCAGAGATATCAACCAATTCAAGACATTTAACATCATACAATCATTCATAAGCAAGATTGATCACTTCCAAAATTAATATAATTTATCTCTAATTAAATTAAATACTGATCTTTAATCACTTAGATTACCTTTACTTAACAATTAATTACAAACCGATTAATTAATCATCCCTAAATTATCCTCTTTAATTACATTAAGTAATTAGCCTTTAATTAATATCATAAATTAATTAACTTCCAGCTATTCACATTAATTACATTTATCCTTAATTAATTACTCAAATTAATTATCTTATAATCACTTACATTGATTAATTATCCTTTAATTATTCACACTCATTTACTAACTAATCCTTAATTAGCTTCCTTTACTAACCAACCCTTTAATTAATTACCTTAAGTAATTAATTCTTAATTTCTTCCCTTAAGTAATTTACTTTTAATTACTTTCATCAAGTAATTATCCCATGGGTTAATTATCCTCAATTAATTAACCTTAAATCATTAATTAATTCACCCCTTTTACTTAATTACATTATGTAATTCTTCATTAATTACTTCACCAAGTAATTTCACTTAATTATTTCATAAGTGATTAACATTGATTAATCACTAATTAATTTCTTTAGTTAATTATTCTAACTAATCATTTAAAATTAATTAAGTAATTTCTTAAATCCTTATATTTAAAAAGATCTTAGTTAATTACTTCATTTAATTATCAAAACTTAATTGCCTTTAAGATAAATCATCATCTTTATTAATTATCTAATCACATAAATTTAAAAATATTTATCTTTTAATTGCTTAACACTTAATTTCATTTATAAAAATTAAGTTTAATCTATCTTAAAGTTTTAACTTAACGTACTTTAAATTGACCGACATATAATTCCTTAATTAAAGGCTTAAGGAAACATTTAAAATGGAAAGAAATTACTTAAGAAAAGTTTAAAAACAACTTTATTTAAAATTTCAAAACTTTGCATTTTAAAACTTTTTAAAACACAATTAAAATCTGTTTATCGCCTACTTCAGGTTCAACCCGACTCTTACTTGAGACTTGCTTCGAGTTTCTACTCTTCTTCTACAAATTTTCTTTTAACTTGGTTAAATTTTAAAAACTGCTATTCCACTCCACATGAACATGAGTTCTTCCCGAGTCAAACAACTTCCTGCACGAGAGCCATTACGAGTCATTCATGAACCCATCACCCAGACACACGAAACCATCGCTGTGCACGTGCAACAACATTCACCAACGCTCCAGTGTACCTCACCACCTCCGGCAAGCCACAAATCAAAATGACTATCGATTCCAATCATCGATTCCAAAACACATAACCAAAATCGAATTCGAGCATCCCAGTACAAACCTGGAACTCGACATCACCAGAAAAATCCCCTCGAACCACCCACGCTGACCACCGACGACACTACAACTCCGGCCACACCTTGCCAATCCTCCACTCTGCCATTTGCCAAAACCTCGAGAAACTCGCATCACCAGAGACGATACAGCGACCACATTTCCGATCTCGCTCACTTCTGGGTTTTAAACCCTAGTCCATCCAAATTCTGACGCCACGACGATCGATTACCACAACCACCATTTTTTCCGACCTCGCTGAACCATCCTCCACCTGCACACGGAACCCCAACCTTCAGAATCTCTCCGGCTGCCAAAAAATGCTCGAAAACCATATTCTGGTCATCATCAAAATGCACACTCGATTCCAATCTAAAATTCATGATTTTTATCTTAAAAGTCCTAATTTTTAAAGTAGATTCAAGTTATATATATGAATCAACAATCCATGATAATTTATTTTTAACATGTTTTAAAGTTCCTCTGTTCTTCTTGACTTCCAGACAAACTTCAAATTTTATTTCACATAAATATATATTTAAAACTTTGATTATGTTTATACAACATTATTCGTTTAAATCCCTAGGCCTAACAGAGATTAGTTGAGAAGAGTTGGAATTTTTATCTAAATTTAAACTGTGAACTTAACAGAGATGATCACAGACCTATACACCAGTATATTCATTCATACATACATGAATTCAGATTTTAAATCAACTTACATACGAATATTTAAACATGCAAGCCAAAATTTCACGCACGCATACAATTCTCACAATTTTACTTCAACATTTACTACATGCATTAGATTAAAATTGTTTAAAGCTTTTGTTTACTCACATGTGAAAACAGAGGAAACCTGGAATTGTTTTGAACCTGAAATTGATTCTTATCTGGAACCTGATGTATTGCTTTTCTAAGTTTTTGTTTTCTTCTTTTCTGGTTTTCTTTGCTTCTCAGGTTTTGATTCTCTTTAATTTGAGAAATGGTGGCTTGTATTGTTTTATGTTTATGAACTAGAGGGACATGTGGAGGTACTAGGCAGTGTATATATTTATAAAGAGTGGAAGTGTACAGGGGAAGATTGGGGTCTGTACATATGCAGGCTTTTTTTATATTTATTTTCCTTTTGCTATTTTGATTTGTAAACATGAAATCTGATTTGGATCAGATGATTTGAAGTTTTAGGGGCTGATATCATATATTATATGCTTGAATTGATTGATTTAAGGTTTTTGTAAGCTTTGAATTAAATGTTGTCTCCCTTTTTGTCTACATACATATCTTCTCTTCATATATACAACCATTCATATAAATATTGTTGTCTCTAACATGTTTCATATGCATATATATATATATAGTTGCATATACCTCTGTGTCTATATATTTATTTACTTACATATCATATGCACACGATTTTATTTAAACATATTTTTAATACACATTGCATATGTCTATATTTTTTTCATTATCCATATATATTCCCATTTATACAAATTTTTATGTATATTATTTTACATGAGCCTACATTTATATACTCGTATATCTATATACTTGTATATATTATAAAGTTTGTATATGTCCATACATACATATTGTGATAACCCGGATTTTTAAACATCTGTTAATTTGATAGTTAACTAATTTTAAACTATTGAGATACTGAGTTCATTTGATTAAATAAATGAAATTTGATAAAGAAAGATATTTGGATATATAAATGAATTTTAAATTGTAACAAAAGTTGAATTATAAATATCTGAAAATAATAAAGATTGAATATATATAGATAAGCAGGTTTTAAATAGAAAAAAATTATTTTTAAAACAAATTTAAGATGTGTTTCCTTAAAAGTGTATATTTATATTTATGAGTTGATTTTTAATTTTGAATTAGAATTGGAATTCTGGATTTAAATTGAAATTTAAAAGATAAATACTTTAAATTATTTTGGATTTAAAATAGGATTTGTTTTATATTATTTTCCTTAAAGGAATCTTTCTTTATATAAATTAAGAAAGTGATTGTTAATTAATAAAATAAATAAAAAAGCTTTATAAACATTTAAAATAAATATATCATGCATAATTACAAATGTAAGTTTAATAAATAAAATTTGAACAAAGAGAAGTTAGATTATTAAACACGCTTAAGATATTATTAATGTAAAACTAAAATTTAACTATAATAAGATTAATTTTTTTTAAAACACATTAATACATTATAATTTCAAGTGTCAATCTATTGTTACATGCAAATACAAGTGTAATTAATTTACTCCATAATTTAACAAGTGTCTCAATTATATTTATTTTCTTTTATTTTTAATAATTTTTATAATTTATTATAAAAGAAGAAAACAAGCTTCACCATTTCTCTTTCACAACTTCATAAACCTGTAAATAAAAAAAAACTTGAATTCATTTCAAAAATCTGAAGCTATAATTCATCTCAAAACTTGGAAAGCAAATGCAAGAGTCAAATTTGTTTCAACTCAGCAATTCTGCAGCAAGTAGTAGAATAAAATTCAATAACTCAGCAACTGAGAGAGAGATTTAGTTAATAAATCAAGCAAGTAGAAAGCTCCAGATTTTCTGACTCAAAGGGAAACATTTCCCAGGCTTCTCTGGTTTCAGAATTGGTGAGTAGACTATAATTCTTTTAAGAAAATCAACTGTAAAATTGGTGCATGCCTCAATTGATGATGGAAATAACTTTAAATTGATGTGCATGAATGGGATAATGATTGTTAGTCTATAGATAGAAACTCTGATTTGCATGCCTGAGTGCACATATGTGTATCTCTATTTATCATGACAGACTGAATATATTCAAAGAAATTTGAATTTTTCCCTGATTTATTTTAGCATATTATGATTAAAGAATTTAGATGTAATGGTGTAATTCAAATTAAATTATATATATTTAAAAGTATAGTTCCAAGATCGTTTAAAAACAGCTTCTCTTTTTATACCTGTAAGTAAACAGAAACTTTTGAAAACCAAGAATTATTATAAATTGTTGCATGTGATTGGTTTGTGTAGAAATGATGAATATTTGGTGTATGGATGTTTTTAAGTTTGAATATAGATTTAAACTTCTCTGTAAATATGGTATATATGTCTGTAAACATATACCAGTAGACTTTTTTGTCCGTTGTATTCACATATTCAAGAAAGGAAAAGCAAATCTAAAACTTTATACCCAAGTAAATTCAAGCTGTGATCATAGAATGGAAAATGATTATAATATGGTAATTTCATTTTCAAAAAAATAATTCTGGTGGAATTATTTTGTTAACATTTCAAAAATTAAGTTTTTACAGTAAAACCTGTTAAATCAGAAAATCCAAATATTTAAATTTCAATTTTATATTGTATGATATGAACTCTCTTGGCAAATAATGAATTTAAGCACTAAAATCGTAATTTTTAGCTTGCTAAAGATCGAGATATGCAGAATTGATCATATTTGGGGATTATCGGCGAGTGTCGTTGATCGGCAGTGAGACCTCCATTAGGATTTGGTCTGGAGGAGGCTCGAGACTCGAGGGATGTGGGAAAAATACTGGAAGAAATGCCGGTTCGCCGTGGTGGGCAGGGAAGGATGAACTAGGGTTTAAGAGCTGGTTCAAGTTGTCAGTTTTTGTGGGGATGGTGCTACGTTTAGGCAGCGTCTAGTTGAGCTAGGGTAGGGGAAATGGAAGAGAGGGGTTTGGCACATTCTCATGCATGGCGGCAGGGTTACCGGTAGTCAATAGAGGCGGCGCGAGGGGTTGTTGACTGATCGGCTTTTGGGTTTTGGTGTATGGTCTAGCTCGTTTTGCTTCCTGGCATTTAGGTGGGAACTGAGTGGAGAGAAGCTCGAAGGGGTCGCCAATGACTCATAGGCGTAGTCGTTGACGATGGGAACGTTGACGAACTCATGTGCACGTACACATAGATCATCTTGTATCTTCTTTTGGTTGCCATGTTGATTGCTTCGAGAAGAAGGATATTTTTACTCGGGGTTGAACACGAGTTTCGATCGAGTAGTGTTGGAGATTGTTTGGCACGGGACGACGATAAGTTGAACTCGGGTAATGGTAGTTGTGGGCTCGGGACTGTACTAGTATTAGGCATAGTTGACAAATAAATCAAGTATTAAAAAGGTTATAAAAATGAAATGAGTTTTAAAAGAAATATAAACAAAGTTCTAAAAAGTATTGTTAAGTTTTAAGCAAGTCTATTTCTTTTCCCAAAGTGAAATGTTTAAAATTTGTTTGTTTAGAATAATTTTATAGAAGGTTAATTCTTATATTTTTTTAGACGATTTAAAAGATTTCAGTAAATAAAGTATAATCTATTTAATGGATTAAGGTAAGTAGTAATTAGTTGTGTAATCAATTTAAGGAATTAATTTATTAATGTGATTGATTAATTAAGTTATTGATTAAATGTGATGATTATTTTATTACGAGTAATCACTTAATGAAATTAATTATTAATAATTTTTAATGTAATTAATTAAAGGATTAATCTATTAAGGGTTAATTAATTAATTAGTTAAAATTAATTGTCAAATTAATTAATGATCAAGGTTAATTAATTGAGGATAATTAACCAATTGAATAATTACTTGATGAAAGTAATTAAGGTAAATTACTTAAGGTAAGTAATTAGGATTGATTACTTAATGTAATTAATTAAAGGGTTGATTAATTAATTTAGTAAATTTATTAAGGGTTAATAGATTAATAAGTGCGATTAATTAAAGGATAATTAATTAATGTTAGTAATTAAGGAACAATTAATTTGAGAAATTAATTAAGGATTAATGTGGTTAATGTGAATGGATGAAGAATAATTAATTTGAGTAATTAATTAAGGGTGAATTACTTATTGTAATTAAAGGATAGTTAATCAAGGGTAATAAATTAAGATGGATAATCAAAGATGATTTATTAATTGGTTTGTATTTAATTAATGTTTAGTAAAGGTAATCCAAGTGATTAAAGATTAATAATTAATTTAGTTAGAGATAAATTAAATTAATTTGGAAGTGATCAATCTTGCTTATGAAAGATTGATTGATGATTAAATGCTTGAATTGATTGATATCTCCAATATGAAATGTTTTGTGATATGATATGTTGGATGGACAATGATAATGTGGTTATTTATTGATGATGAATTGCTGCATAAAAAGTGACATCTTGTATTTAAAGTTGGATTGTATTTCACTTGAATAACTTGTGTTAAGATGGTATTGAATTCGAAGAGACCGAAATCGGGTATTAGTTAATATCCTAAACCACTTCGATTCTTTATAAATTGATTTGTGGAATCAATAGGCTGAAATGGAATGATTTAAGAGAATTGGTCCATTTAATCTGAGTTTTGGTACTTAGAAATTGATGTGAGAAATAAGTGATGTCTATAACAACTCGTGAAGTTGTGAATTTATACATGTTACCCCGGGTTTATATAAGACCAATGCCTTTGAATTCCATGTTAGATGGGTTTACTCACGTTGGTTTCCAGCCTGACCCGGGTGTTACTTTGATGTAATGCTCGGGTGAGACCGAGTGTTACAGATTTTCAGGTAAGAACGTTCTGGAGCTCAGGAGGCAAGCTGGATGGCAGGAACGTATAGAGTGTTTCAGCTGTGTTATGTTGTTGTATATATAGGACAAGCTATTTTAACTGTCCAGTGATTGTGAAATGTGTAACTCTAATGAATTATAATGTAATTTGATAAGTACAGTTTTCCTTTGTATAGTTGTTATTATTTGATATTATATTTTATCCATTGCGAAAGTGAGATTCTGAGTTTGGTTTTCTTTTCTTCTTCTTCTATCTCTTTTCTTCTTTTTCCTAACTATATGGAATTTTCGAGATCGAAAAATCTGGGTCGTTACATTTGGTATCAGTGCAAGGTTAAGTGAGAACCTGGGCTCTGGTGGGCATACTCATTAAGCATAAGGTCAATGGTGCCCTAGAATGAGTTGAGTGTGTATATATATATGAGAGCGTACTTGTTATTTTCTTATATAAAGATTTTAAATGATTTTATATACGATTATATTTTGATATATAAAGCAATATTTCATTCAAATAAATATTAAGTTAATTGGTTGTTAAATCATTGGAATTAAATTAAAAAAAATATGAGAACTAAGTGGTAGTAGAAATACAACCAAACTGAAATTGAGTGAAGCTAAGTTTGATATGAATTCAAACTGAAATTAAAATCTTAAATTTGGAGAAGTGTTTTAGAATAAGATTTCCAGATGTGATAATCATGGTTATTATCATAAATGATTGTTGTGTTTAATAATAGAATGCGCATTAATGAGTAAGCAAAATGAAATGTTTTAAGGAAATAAAACATTTAGGGAAGTATGATTTATTAATTGGAATTAGAGATAATCTAAATTGTGAAGTTTTAAATTTGGGTCCAGAATTTGAAAATTGTTTCAAAGTGATAAAGAAATAATAAATAATATTATTTAATATATTTGAATAAAAGAGCTTGATTCAAACAAGAGTTGTTTGAAAATTTTAAAGGAATTTGTTTGAATTTAAAACCAAAGGTGATTTAAAATTTAAAAGTAACCTGGTGTGTCAAGGAACTAAATATGAAATGAACTCTAAGGTTGAGTTTTGAATTTTCCTTGGAATGTGATGTGAAACCCAAAGTGGAGTATGTTTTTAAACTTAAGTAGGAAGGTTATTAATTTGAAATTTAAAATTTGAAATGGCAATTCAGATTTGAGTAGGGTTGACTGGATTAAGTGAACTGAATTTAACTTTGGAAAAGTTAAACAATTTAACAAGCAACATGAATTGGAAATTTCAAGATGAAATTGGGATTTAACTTGGAAAGTTAAATGGTTATTTTGAATTGGGAGTTTGAGTGATCTCAAAATGGGATTGAGATTCGAAAATTAGAAATGGATGGATGTTTTAAAATAAAATGGAATGATTTTGGACTTAAGATTTGAATGTTTAAGATAAGACTTCAAAGGTTTGTTTCAAAATTGAAATTTGACGATAAATTGAATTTCAAAGATTTAGTTGTTTAAAAGGGATTTGAATTATTATTTGAACTTTGTAATAAGTTAAAAATATAATTTGGATTCAGAATTAAATGGTTTAAAGATATAAGTTGATTTGATTTAAAGGATTAAATCAACATTTAAAGATTTAACTCGAATTTATATAATTCGAGATGGTTTAAATTTAAAATTTGAATTGAATTAGTTCAAATTGAATTTGATTTGAATTAATTGAAATTGTGATTGAAGATGTATAAGTATAAAATTCAAATGGAAAATTTTGAATTGGATTGATTTAAAACGATTTGAAATTGAAGTGGGTTCAATTTGAAATTAGTCCAAATTGATTTGAATAATTTGGAATTGTAATTAAAGTTGAATAGGTTTAAAATCAAATGGAATTTGATTTGAAAATTGGAAGGAAGTTGAGAATTAATTCAACTTGAATTAGGGATAAATCAATTTCAATGGAAATTGAAGTTGTTTAAATTGGAATTGAGTCAATTTAAATGGAAGTGGAAATTTAAATTGAGTTGATGAAAATGGAGGTTGGGAAGTGAACAATTTTGACTCTGGACTATTTTCAAAATAAATTGTTTTGATAAATCTATTTTTCCCAAACAATTTACTATACAACTTTTCTTTTTAAAAGCTAAAACAATTTTACACTTGTTTTGCAATTATTTTTGGAACTATTTAACAATTTTTCAACTGCTTTATGACTAATTACTATTTTACAACTATTTTGCAATTTTTTTAAAATTTATATAACTATTTATCTATTTTCCAACTATTTTACAATTTCTTAACTATTCTACACCTATTTTACAAACTAATAATTATTTTTCAAACTACTTATCTATTTTTAAACATTTCAAGTTATTTTTTAAATTTAAATTGGACGGAGTTCGAACTTTTTATGATTAAATATCCATTTGAGATAGGAATTAAAGTAATAATCCTTTGGAATTGAAGGCAATTGTGAATAAGTGAATGAAATTAAAGTGAATGTGAATAGAAAGGGAATTCATTTGATTAATAAATCAATAAAGATAAATACATAGGATGTACATATATTATTCTATTCGCATAGTGATTTGATCCGGATTCGGGCATAGAATTTCGAGATAATATATCGGTCCGAGTTGGGATTTTTCACTTGCTTTTCGACGGTGGACCTGGATATGGATTGTTGTTTGGTTTTAGATATTCTCTATCATAGTTATGCCTATGCAAGGAGAATGACAGTTTCTGATCAAGAAACCAGATCTGAATCCGCACTAGGAAGTCAGGTGAACGATACTAGTTCGGAAGTGAAATTGTTTGATCGAGTGAGCGATCAGATTGGTATAGCGTACGAATGATATGTGTGCATCGTACGGGTTTGAATGAAATTGTTACTGGGAATTTGTGGATAATAATTATGAAATGGTTTTTGAAATGAAAGGTATATTTTTTGAAATATATGATGAAGTAAAATGGAAATTGGATATTTCTACAATGGAAATTTACTTTGTAGAAGTAAGTGATATGATAAGTAGTTTTGTATAGAGTAATCAAATTTGATTATTTGATTTGGAATAAACAAAGTTATATATCTTTGTTATATAAGATAAATCTCCCTCTTTGAATCTATAGCCAGAAGAAAGGGGTTTTTTGAAAGTTTTTGAAGTATAAAAGGTGTTTTATACAAGTTTGAAGAGATCCAAAGTTTTAAGAAGTTGTATATATCTATATATATATACACATATAAAGGATCTTATGATAATGATTTTGGAAAAGATTTTGGGAACCTTTGAATTTGGAAAAGGCTTTTTGATTTTTGGGTAAAATCAATATTGGATTTGGAAAGCCTAGTTTGAAATTGTCAATTTTGAGATAATCGATTTTGAGAGAGGAGATTTATATGAGATTCATACTAGGTGTATGATTTGGAAGATACTATATGTATATAGTATAAAGTGTTTTGAAAATGACTCTGGAGAAAAAGGCGCTCCCTTGGGATGAACTTCTCAGAAGTACCATATGTTGGTATTGCCTTGAGCCTCTAAGGGGGAGGTTCTAAAGTTGATCCTGTGAGGAGTCCAGACAAAACTAGTTCTTGAGGATTATTTGGTAGCGAAAGTCGAGGGCACTGATGCCTACAGAGGCATTTGGGTTATGCTGTGACGATAGTGTAACTCAATGTCGCTGCGATCTACTATGTGGACCATAGCGGAAATCGTGTGGAGGTGACTGTCAACGGTCTACGCTTATTTTGCCGGGACGGCAACGTAACATCGGTAGACTGCGATCTATGATCAAGTGGAGAGGAGAAGTTTCATTCTTTTGGCAGCGAAATTCGAGGGCGTTGAGGCCTACAGTTATATGGGTTTTTGCTGTGATAACAACGTAACCCCAGTTGTAACTGCGATCTGTAGCGGGTTCCATGGTTTAATCGAGGGGCACGGAGGCCTACAATTATCTATGGATTTTGTCGGGATGGCAACGTAACCATCAGGTTAACTGCAATCATAAATGGGGGTGATGATTTCCAGAGCATTCTCACCAAAGATATTCTCTCTATTTTCAAAAATGTTTTCTATATTTTTAATAAAAATTATTTTTCAAAGTATTTTCACTGGATGTTGAAAATGGGACTACCAAGCACTTGTAGATTTTCAGTCTTACGCCTGTTCAACATATGACCGAATTTCTATGAGAACAAGGATGGACTGGTTGAGACATCGAGTTGTAAAAAGTATTTTTATAAAAATAATTTTGTAATATTATATTGATTTTAAAGTGTTTTAAGAATGATCAAAAGGTGATTTAACTAAAATTAAGTATTTTAATAAATTCTGGATTCGTTCCTTTTCGAGGACGAAAAGATTCAAAGGGTAGAGGGATGTGATAACCCGGATTTTTGAACATCTATTAATTTGATAGTTAACTAATTTTAAACTATTGAGATACTGATTTCATTTGATTAAACAAATGAAATTTGATAAATAAAGATATCTGGATATATAAATGAATTTAAATTTTTAACAAAAGTTGAATTGTAAATATCTGAAAAATAATAAAGATTGAATATATATATTAGCAGATTTTAAATAGAAAAAAATATTTTTAAAACAAATTTAAGATTTGTTTGCTTAAAAGTGTATATTTATATTTATGAGTTGATTTTTAATTTTGAATTAGAATTCTGGATTTAAATTGAAATTTAAAAGATAAATACTTTAAATTATTTTGGATTTAAAATAGGATTTGTTTTATATTATTTTTCCTTAAAGGAATCTTTCTTTATATAAATTAAGAAAGATATTGTTAATTAATAAAATAAATATTTTTTTATAAACATTTAAAATAAATATATCATGCATAATTACAAATGTAGATTTGATAAATAAAATTTGACAAAGAGAAGTTAGATTATTAAACACACTTAAGATATTATTAATATAAAACTAAAATTTAACTATAATAAGATAATTTTTTCTTAAAAAACACATTAATAGATTATAGTTACAAGTGTCAACCTATTGTTACATGCAAATACAAGTGTAATTAATTTACTCCATAATTTAACAAGTATGTCGGTTATATTTATTTTCATCTATTTTTAATAATTTTTTTATAAGTTATTGGAAAAGAAGAAAACAAGCTTCACCATTTCTCTTTCACAACTTCATAAACCTATAAATAAAAAAAAAACAACAAAACTTGAATTCATTTCAAAAATCTGAAGCTATAATTCATCTCAAAACTTGGAAAGCAAATGCAAGAGTCAAATTTGTTTCAACTCAGCAATTCAGCAGCAAGTAGTAGAATAAAATTCAATAAATCAGCAACTAAGAGAGAGATTTAATTCATAAATCAAGCAAGTAGAAAACTCCAGATTTTCTGATTCAAAGGGAAACATTTCCCAGGCTTCTCTGGTTTCAAAATTGGTGAGTAGACTATAATTCTTTTAAGCAAATCATCTGTAAAATTAGGGCATGCCTCAATAGATGATGGAAATAACTTTAAATTGATGTGCATGAATGGGATAATGATTGTTAGTCTACAGATAGAAACTCTGATTTGCATGCCTGAGTGCACATATGTGTATCTCTGTTTATCATGACATACTGAATATATTCAAAGAAATTTGAATTTTTCCCTGATTTATTTTAGCATATTATGATTAAAGAATTTAGATGTAATGGTGTAATTCAAATTAAAATATATATATTTAAAAGTATAGTTCCAGGATCATTTAAAAACAGGCTTCTCTGTTTATACCTGTAAGTAAACAGAAACTTCTGAAAACCAAGAATTATTATAAATTGTTGCATGCGATTGATATGTGTAGCAATGATGAATATTTGGTGTATGGATGTTTTTAAGTTTGAATATAGATTTAAAATTCTATGTAGATATTGTATATATGTCTGTAAATATATACTTGTAGACTTTTTTGTCTATTGTATTCACATATTCAAGAAAGGAAAAACAAATCTAAATCTTCATACCCAAGTAAATTCAAGCTATGATCATAGAATAGAAAGTGATTATAATAAGGTAATTTTATTTTCAAAAAAATAATTTATGGTGGAATTATTTTGTTAACATTTCAAAAATTAAGTTTTTACAGTAAAACCTGTTAAATCAGAAAATCCAAATATTTAAATTTCAAGTTTAGATTGTATGATATGAATTGTCTTGGAAAATAATGAATTTAGGCACTGAAATCGTAATTTTTAGCTTGCTAAAGATCGAGATATGCAGAATTGTTCATATTTGGGGATTATCGGCGAGTGTCGTTGATCGGCGGTGAGGCCTCCACTGGGTTTTGGTCTGGAGGAGGCTCGAGACTCGAGGGACATGGGAAAAATACTGGAAGAAATGCCGGTTCGCCGTGTTGGGCAGGGGAGGATGAACTAAGGTTTAAGAGCTGGTTCAAGTTGTCAGTTTTTGTGAGGATGGTGCGATGTTTAGGCTGCGTCGAGTTGAGATAGGGTAGGGGGAAATGGAAGAGAGGGGTTTGGCACATTCTCAGGCATGGCGACAGGGTTACCGGTGGTCGATAGAGGCGGCGCGAGGGGTTGTTGACTGATCGGGTTTTGTGTTCTAGTGTATGGTCTAGCTCGTTTTTACTTCCTGGCATTTAGGTGGGAACGGAGTGGAGGGAAGCTCGAAGGGGTCATCCGTGACTCATAGGCGTAGTCGTTGACGATGGGAACGTTGACGAACTCATGTGCACGTACACATAGATCATCTCGTATCTGCTTTTGGTTGCCATGTTGATTGCTTCGAGAAGAAGGATATTTTTACTCGGGGTTGAACACTAGTTTCGATCGAGTAGTGTTGGAGATTGTTTGGCACGGGACGACGACGAGTTGAACTCGGGTAGTGGTAGTTGTGGGCTCTGGTCTGTACTAGTATTAGGCTTAGTTGACAAATAAATCAAGTATTAAAAAGATTATAAAAAAGAAATGAGTTTTAAAAGAAATACAAACAAAGTTCTAAAAAGTATTGTTAAGTTTTAAGCAAGTCTATTTCTTTTCCCAAAGTGAAATGTTTAAAATTTGTTTGTTTAGAATAATTTTATAGAAGGTTAATTCTTATATATTTTTAGATGATTTAAATGATTTCAGTAAATAAAGTATAATCTATTTAATGGATTAAGGTAAGTAGTAATTAGTTGTGTAATCAATTTAAGGAATTAATTTATTAACGTGATTGATTAATTAAGTTATTGATTAAAAGATGATTATTTTATTACGAGTAATCACTTAATGAAATTAATTAGTAATAATTTTTAATGTAATTAATTAAAGGATTAATCTGTTAAGGGTTAACTAACTAATTAATTAATTAATTAAAATTAAGGGTCAAATTAATTAATGATCAAGGTTAATTAATTGAGGATAATTTACCAATTGAATAATTACTTGATAAAGTAATTAAGGTAAATTACTTAAGGTAAGTAATTAGGATTAAGTGCTTAACGTAATTAATTAAAGGGTTGATTAATTAATTAATTAAATTCATTAAGGATTAATAAATTAATATGTGCGATTAATTAAATGATAATTAATCAATGTAAGTAATTAAGGAACAATTAATTTGAGAAATTAATTAAGGATTAATGTGGTTAATGTGAATGGATGAAGAATAATTAATTTGAGTAATTAATTAAGGGTGAATTACTTATTGTATTTAAAGGATAGTTAATCAAGAGTAATAAATTAAGATGGATAATTAAAGATGATTTATTAATTGGTTTGTATTCAATTAATGTTTAGTAAAGGTAATCCAAGTGATTAAAGATTAATAATTAATTTAATTAGAGATAAATTAAATTAATTTGGAAGTGATCAATCTTGCTTATGAAAGATTGATTGATGAGTAAATGCTTGAATTGATTAATATTTCTAATATGAAATGTTTTGTGATATGATATGTTGGATGGACAACGATAATGTGGTTATCTATTGATGATGAATTGCTACGTAAAAAGTGACATCTTGTATTTAAAGTTGGATTGTATTTCACTTGAATAACTTGTGTTAAGATGGCATTGAATTCGAAGAGACTGGAATCGGGTAATTGTTAATATCTGAAACCACTTCGATTCTTTATAAATTGATTTGTGGAATCAATAGGCTGAAATGGAATGATTTCAGAGAATTGGTCCATTTAATCTAAGTTTTGGTACTTAGAAATTGATGTGTGAAATAAGTGATGTCTATAACAACTCGTGAAAGTTGTGAATTTATACAAGATACCCCGGGTTTATATAAGTCGAATGCTTTTGAATTCCATGTTGGATGGGTTTACTCATGTTGGTTTCCAGCCTGACCCGGGTGTTACTTTGATGTAATGGTCGGGTCGGACCGAGTGTTACAGATTTTTAGGTAAGGACGTTCTAGAGCTCAGGAGGCGAGCTGGATGGCAGGAATGTATAGAGTGTTTCCGTTGTGTTATGTTGTTGTATATCTGGGACAAGCTATTTCAACTGTCTAGTGATTGTGAAATGTGTAACTCTGATGAATTATAATGTAATTTGATAAGTATAGTTTTCCTTTGTATAGATGTTATTATTTGATATTATATTTTATCCGTTGTGAAAGTGAGATTCTGAGTTTGGTTTTCTTTTCTTCTTCTTCTATCTCTTTTCTTCTTTTTCCTAACTATCTAGAATTTTCGGGATCGAAAAATCCAGGTTGTTACATATACTTATCTGTATTCATCGTAATTTAAATAGTGGAGTTCCTGTAAACATATAATTTATCTTTTTTTATAAGATTCATCGTATCCAGAGATTTTATAGTTCCATATTTATCGTAGTTTAGATATTTTTAATTACCAGAAATTCGTTTGTTCGACCGATCAAAATTAATATTTCGATAATTTAAATCGGTTAATTACCCAATTATTTAACGCCAAAAATCTAGGTCGTCACAAGAACATTTAATATAAATTTTTGAGCTAGTTTTTGTTTTAAACTTAAATGGTATTAAAACTTGTGGTTTTGAAACTGCAAAATTCTTTTGAAAAAAGTTTGAATTATTTATCAACTTTAATAAGTTTTATGTTGATAATTATATGGAAATTTAATTTTTATGACAAGTGGAAATGTGAGTTTGGATTGTTCTGATAAATGAACAATTCATGTAGTATAATCATTTTAAATTGTGAGAATAATTTTAAACTTTTTACGTATATATATATATATATATATATCCCAAAAATTTATTTGGTGGATAATCAATAATCATCTCTTGATAATGAAAGAGGTTAGCTATCTCTTACAAAAAGAGTTTTCATAGTTAATTGTTTTAAAGCTAGATTTTGGAAAGTACTGAAAGTATCACCACTTAATGAATTATTTTTTTAATGATTGCATAAAGTCGATAATAATTTTGTATGTCTTAGCTTTTCGGGAATAAAGAAGATCATTTAATAAATGATATAGCAAGAAGCTTGTTTGAAAATGTAGTTTGAGATTAAAATGGTTTGGGAAAATTTCAAATTTTAAATTGATTTAAAAACTGAAATTTTGTTTGGAAAAATGTTGTACCAAAATCGATAACATGATATTTATAAATCAAATGAGTTCAATCTTTTTGTAAATAAAAGAGGTTTTAATAAGCTATAAAGTTTATTTTTACCACTTTAAAATATTTTGGTTTTTACCGAGTCTAAAATGGGTTTGAAAGTAGATCGTCATTTCTGTCCTATAAGAAATTTTCTAAGATTTAAGCTAAAAATAAATTTAGTACAACTATAACAACCCATAAATTTTGTTAATATTTTTAATTCAATTTATTTGAAACTTTGGTTTAAATCATTTAAAAATTGGAATTTTGGAATTTTCCAATGTATTTTTGGATTTTGTTTATAATTATTTTTCCAAATAAAATAAAATAATGACTTTCTCAAAATTTAATATTTTGATCAACTTTGGTCATACTTTGACTTTCCGTTGAAATTTTAAATTTAAATTTTCAATCTTTTTCTTTGAAGCTGAATTTGATTCTGACATTCGTTCTGTTTTTCGTTTCGTCAAATTTTGTTTTATACTTTTTAAATCTGATAAATTTCAAAATTTTACACGCGATTATTTTCAGTATTTTATTGTTCATTTTTCTACCCTATATTTTTTATTTCATTTCTATTTTTATTTTGGTTTGGACTTTAATATTTTTCTTGAATTGTTGAGCTTGTTTTGATTTGGGCTTAGGAAATTCCAAGAGATATAAGTTTCTTTTTCTTTATTATGAAGTGATGCCTTTACCTTTCCATAGCCGTTCAAAACTTTCCCATTGACCTAGCGGTACAAAACTTCTCATCTCCATCTCTCTTTCTCATTTCACTTCCTGAACAAAATATTCACAGTAAGTTTTTTTGTGACGCCCCACCTCTATACCCACGCTAGCCAAGAACACTACGGTGTAGTGCTGTCAACTAGCACATAGAATAAGGCTGTTGAGGAGCGGCCATCAATAGTTGGCCTTACACTAGTATTGGTTATCTCGATAGGAGTGATATATATATTCTTTCATTTTTCATCTCTGGTTTATTTTCTCCCATCGAAATACCCCAATTCCAGTATAAAACGAACTACGATGGTTCATAATAGTTTAGAACATTAAATATAAAATAATAACACGGATAAATATAAATGCGGAACACAGATAAAACAGAAATTCTCATATATACAATAACTGATGTCAGTTACAATACATTTGACACGGTACATGTGATACAACTACAACAGTCGACTCAGGAAGTTACATATACAAGTACATTAACGTATATAATATACATGAATACATATCTTCCTATACAATTTTACATACTACTACAAATGACGACGACTACTCCAAAAGATATGAAAGAACTTCATAGCTCTAGCAGCAACCCAAAGCAGAATATCTACAACCTGAAATACTCGGTCTGACCCGAGTATTAAATTCAAAAGAAAATAATACTCGGGTCAGTCTAATTCAAACTCAGTTATTAATGCACAGAAGCAATAATAATTAAATAATGAATAGACGATAGTAATTAAACCAAATCAGAATGCAATTCAGAACATTGAATTGAAATAAACAAAACAGTTCAAACCATTGGAATATCAATTAAAACATTAAGATGAGTAGGGCTGCAGTACACGCACGCGTGTACTGCCTCGCCACTACAGCACATGAACTACGCAAAAGATTAATAAATCAAAACAAAATAGAATATCACAAAACCATACCGTGTGGCTGCAGTTCACGCTTGCGTGCACTGCCTTGCCACTATAGTGATGTCGTACCCAAAAACTCAATACCGTGTGGCTGCAGTTCATGCTTGCGTGCACTGCCTTGCCACTATAGTGATGATGTACACAAACGGGCACAAGGCCAAATCCGAGCTCAAGTCAATAAAAATCCAAAAAGGCAACAAAAAGAAACTGCCATAAAACTGATCACAAGTACATGGAACTAGATTCAATATCAAAACACCAAACCGGTTCAAGTGGTGAATACAAGGACATCAAGGAAACCGAAGGCATGAACACATTCAAGTCCAACAAGAATTTATGGCCATCGAATAGAATACAGTGAAATGGTCATAGCATAGCCACAATAATTACAAACTCACTAAGACACATGTATGCATATATGCAAATATATACATACATATATATCAGATCATAACCAAAGTGTACCGGACCAAACAACATGTGGACCAAATGCCCAGTGTAGATCAAATGAACGCAATGAGGCAAGGATTCAAAAAAAAAAAGAAAGGCTGACAAAGACCAGACTTCAAAATTAAGTTCAGTTGTAACTTGAACATGAATACATGTGAACACAGTCACACAATAGACTTCAACATACAACATGGATTCACAAAATGCTTCAGACTGCATGTACAAGACTCCAAATGTACACAGACTCAGTTCAACATGCTCACATAACAAAATCGTGAACCAGACAAAGGCAACCAAACTGCAAATGAAAATAGAGAATACAAGCATTGTTTCAGACACAATGGTGCATGCAAACATTCATGAATGACAAAGATAACATGAATGCAAAACTTACACCAGACTAGACTTCAAGTCTAACAAGGAAACATAGGGTGACACACAAGAATCATTTCAGACATATATCAATAGTGGCATTCAGACATTCAACATGCTCACAAATCTGTACATGCTCATATGCACATGAATACAAGGAAATCATGTACATATATACCTGGTCGGTCAAGGCAAGGTCAAGGTCATATTTCAAAAAAAATGGTGAAGCAGTTTATAAAAGAAATGATCAAACAATTGCAATTCGAACAGTTTAAATGTTTCAAAAATAGTGAATTGGTTTGCATGTGTGTACATCAAAGCAGCTTACATGTTTACAGTAAAAACAGATGCATTTTGAACAAAGTAAGAATTGTTTTAGAAAGTCAAGCCAGCAAAGAATTGAATGATTGAACAAGTCAAAGTCCAGATCATCTTAAAATTTAAAATGCCAAAGTCGTAGGAGCAAAAGAAGGAACCGACTCAAACTACTCAAGAAATATTCAACAGGTGATTATATGAACAAGTCAGATTTATCACAGACATTAAAGAAAAAAAATAAAATGGCCAAGCAGATAAATTGAAGAATTCAAAACATAATATATGAACATGATTTTAGGGTTTCGTTCCTATTTTATTTTCACAAAATCACTTTTATCAATTTCAATTGCCAAAATGAAGTTACCAGAGTTTTAAGTTTTAAATCAAGCAAGACCGTGGTTCGCATCAAAGACTACATTCGAAAAACAGATGAATGCAGTTTGAGTTAAAATGACCAAAACTAATATCGGTAGAATGGTGATAATGCAAGGTCACAAAATCGCATACACAAATCAAGTTACCACATAACCCAATTGCTAAAAGCAACTCAAAGTCAAAAATTCACATAACAGCAGCAAGTGACCGAATTTAATGAGTGACAGAGACTCAAATGTATATCATTTTCAAATAATACCAACAAAAAGGTCAAGGCCGACATTAAACATGTCAGTGCCAAAGTTGAACCAGCAAAAATCGAAACCATGATGAGCATGTCAATTCAAGCCGTAAGTATCAAGTAATCGAACAAAATCAGGAATCAAAACCATGTGGATTGTAAACGTCATAAAAATCAAACTGCCGAGCATAGAATCGAATTAGATGCGAGTAATATGAATTACTCACCTTCCATGACGCGATTGGAAGGAGCTGCGAATGAGCGCAAGAGGAACGAAGAAGAGGGACGAACAAAAATCACGAAGCCGCCATTAATTTCTTTCGATCGTTCACTAGGGTTGCGAACCAGAAATGAAAAAGGGGAGGCCGGCTATTTGCTTTAGTTAATTTTTCACGGCCCAAATTAAATGAAAACGTGGGCCAAATTGAGATTGAAGCCCGCAACCATGTTCATCAAATTTTTGAAAGGAATTTAATTCGGGTTTTACAAACTCCAAACAACGACTAGCAACAATATTAATCATTTAATGTCGATTAAAAATAGACGCGAAATACCGGGTTGTTACAGACTCCCCTCCTTAAAGAAATTGCGTCCTCGCAATCGTAAGGAATAAATGGACAAAAGGTAACAACCATAAGAGCATATCATCACAAGATGAAGAAATCTGAAATAGGAAGTTCACCACAAAGAGCACGAGAGAGAGAGAGAGAGAGAGCCTGAACGTGTTTGCTCGATGAATTCTCTAGATTCCAATGTGAAATCCATAGAATTTGAGAACCATTGAGAATCTCCACAAGAGAAACATCTTTATTTCAAAGGTGCTACACCCTCGAAGCAATGATGTGAATAGAAGGTTGCTCAAGAATAAGGATCGGAAATCCATAAGGCATTTCCGGAACCAGAAGACGTAGAAAACGTCATGAATAGTAGAAAATTGAGCCGGCACACTGGCGTAGTACAATATAAACGCCAACGAAATCTCTTAATTTCATAAAAGAAATTCACAAATTCTCATCAAAAATCTAATTATCAATAGATAATTCAGAAATCTCAAATCACAAATATTCGATTATCAAAAACGATAATCAAATCAACAAGTATTCGATTATCACAATCGAAAATCAATCTTAAATCACAAATATTTAATTATCGCAAACGATAATTAAATCTCAAATATCTAATTATCACAAGCGATAATTAGAAACAATAAATATCTGATTATCAAAAACGATAAATCAGAATTCACGAATCAACGATTATTTAATTATCACAATTGATAATCAAATCACAAATATCTAATTATCACAAACGATAATTAGATCTCAAATATCTGATTATCACAAGCGATAATCAGAAATAATAAATATCTGATTATCAAAAATGATAAATCAGAAATCATAAACATCCAATTATCAAAACGATAATCAGAAATTACCACAACGGTAATCAAATTTCAAATTACAAATTTTTCAATTAACGAGTCCGAAATTAACCGAAATAGCAAACGCACATGACTCATAACCACGAGTTTTACTAAATCGTTTAATTCACTTCATCGTTTCCTTGAAAGTGTTAAATTGTGTATTTTAAATAAATAACATTTTACGTTCTCAAACGGACAAGTCCGGAATTAAGCGAATCAGTAAAAGAAAGGGGTCATAGTCCTCGATTTTTCTAAAACGTTTAATTCGCTTCCTCATTCTTTTGAAAGCGCAAATCGTAAAGATTTTGAAAACAATTTTGATTTATATTTTGAAATATTTTGAAGAATAACAAATTTTTAAAACACGTGATTAAAATAGCAATGTCAGTAGCAACTTCGACATACGTCAAAATTTCATCGAAATAATTGGCATCAAAATATAATACCAATGAATTTTCGTTCATCAAAAAGGTCACAAGAATCTTCTCAAAGATAGAAAGGGATATCATACCCTAAACTTGTATTCATAACAAGTCAATAACACACGAATTCACCAATGCACAAGAATTGATAAAACTTATCAATAGAAATCACGAAAATTGGCGAAGCACAAATTCTAGAAATCCTCACAAGAAATCCAGAAAACACAAGCTAAAAGTATGAGAACTCGAACGCGAGTATGAAAACTCGAACCGGAGTATGAAAACTCGAACGCGAGTATGAAAACTCGAACCGGAGTATGAAAACTCAAACGGAGTATGAAAACTCAAACGGAGTATGAAAACTCGAACAGAGTATGAAAACTCAAACGGAGTATGAAAACTCGAACGGAGTATGAAAACTCGAACAGAGTATGAAAACTCAAAGGAGAGTATGGAAACTCAAACGGAGTATGAAAACTCAAACGGAGTATGAAAACTCGAACAGAGTATGAAAACTCAAACGGAGTATGAAAACTCAAACGGAGTATGAAAACTCGAACAGAGTATGAAAACTCAAACGGAGTATGAAAACTCGAACAGAGTACGAAAACTCAAACGGAGTATGAAAACTCGAACAGAGTATGAAAACTCAAAGGAGAGTATGGAAACTCACCAACACGCGAGCATGAAAATTCATCAACACATGTAACGCATAACGAGAACGGGAGCACGAAAACTCACCTACATGCGAGCATGAAAACTCACCAACACGTGCAATGCAAAGCGAGAACGGGAGCACAGAATCTCACCTACACGTGAGCATGAAAATCACCAACACGGGCAACGCAAAGCGAGAACGGGAGCACGGAATCTCACCTACACGCAAGCATGAAAAATCATCAACACGTGCAACGCAAAGCGAGAACGGGAGCACGGAATCTCACCTACCCGCGAGCATGAAAAATCATCAACACGTGCAACGCAAAGCGAGAACGGGAGCACGGAATCTCACCTACACGTGAGCATGAAAATCACCAACACGGGCAACGCAAAGCGAGAACGGGAGCACGGAATCTCACCTACACGCGAGCATGAAAAATCATCAACACGTGCAACGCAAAGCGAGAACGGGAGCACGGAATCTCACCTACCCGCGAGCATGAAAAATCATCAACACGTGCAACGCATAACGAGACGCTATCTCATGGTTGCAAGCCATTAATTTTGACACACGAATGGCCCGAAGACCGTGGGGCGCTACCCCACATGTGTGAGTCGAAATCACACAGATTGAGGTCCAGACTAACCAAAAAATCAAAAGAGGTATGTGTGAGTGGAATCACACAAGTGGTGTCTAGTCTAACCTCACAATCAAAAGAAAAGTATGTGCGAATGAAATCACACAAGTGGTGTCTAGACAATCCTCAAAGCCCAAGAGATATGTGTGAGACGAAATCACACCGATGATGCCTAGTCTAACCGTAAAAATGATCGTCATGATCAACGAGAAGTGTCAATTACACTAAGTCAGTAAATGTAAAAGTTTAGCATCATGTCCCATAACCACTTACTTAACTTAAATATTTACGAACAAACTGTAAATCTTCACTAATAAAATTTGTCACTAGAGGTTCAATCGAACAAGTCCAACAATTAACCGACGAAGTAAACGCAAGCGTTTCATACCACTTGTTTTACTAAGCCGTTTAATTAGATTTCTCATACGAGTGAAATAAAGATTTGTATATACTAATAGATTGAAAAACAGTTTCAAAAACGAGTTTGGTATTGAAAATAGAGTTGAAAACATTTTGATAAAAGAGTTTTTGATATTTACTACTAGTATTGAAACCTTTATATTTTTAAAGTGACAAATCACAAAAATGATTGTAGAAACAATCAATCACAAGAATTCACATACGAAGACGTGAATAGAATCCAAAGAAATCGATACCGAATTCATCGAAAGGTATGTTCACAAAAATCCCGAAGAAAAGGTCATCAAAGTTGCTAATAAATGATAGCAACAAATCGGGAAATAATCAAGAATCGATTAAATTCGAAAACCAAATCAATTCACTAAGATTCACATTCGAAGACGTGAATAAAATACAAAGAATTTCGATTCCAAATCCATCAAAGTAGGAATACCCAAAATTCCTGAAATAGAAGTTATCAAAGTCGACAAAGGTGATAACAACTAACCGGAAAAGAAGAACCGATCAACAATTGGAAAAACAAAGCAGAACGAGTATAAATGCTTGAATGACTTTAGCAAAAGTAAAAGTCAAGTCAACGTCGATATCGACAAGGCAAAGTCCAAGACAATTTCTTTTATACCAAAGAAATTTTAAAACTATCAGAGAGAGGCACATGAAAACCAACAAACCATGGATAAACAGACAGAGTCGACAATTGGAATGCAATTTGTCTCAAAGATTGATACCCAAAACCCAATTGTATGGAGACTGCATTAAGTACACGAATCAGAGATAAGAATGCCTATAGATAGCAGTTCGAATAAACAATGCGAGTTCAAATCGAAGTGGGTACTAGTTGCAGCAATATGCAACTTGGTAGAGCATATATATACTGATACTTAGAAGTGTAAACTCAAGTGAGCAAGTGCGATAGAGAATAGCAGCAATGCTCACGAATAAGCGTTAGGAATTCATTCCTAACAATCAAAGATGATCTTAAGACAAAGATGTGAAATAAAACATCGACAAATAGTTGTAACACATGTACTATCTAAATTATGTTTTATATTTGTTCTAAACCCCAGGCTCTGATACCAAGCTGTGACGCCCCACCTCTATACCCACGCTAGCCAAGAACACTACGGTGTAGTGCTGTCAACTAGCACGGAGAATAAGGCTGTTGAGGAGCGGCCATCAATAGTTGGCCTTACACTAGTATTGGTTATCTCGATAGGAGTGATATATATATTCTTTCATTTTTCATCTCTGGTTTATTTTCTCCCATCGAAATACCCCAATTCCAGTATAAAACGAACTACGATGGTTCATAATAGTTTAGAACATTAAATATAAAATAATAACACGGACAAATATAAATGCGGAACACAGATAAAACAGAAATTCTCATATATACAATAACTGATGTCAGTTACAATACATTTGACACGGTACATGTGATACAACTACAACAGTCGACTCAGGAAGTTACATATACAAGTACATTAACGTATATAATATACATGAATACATATCTTCCTATACAATTTTACATACTACTACAAATGACGACGACTACTCCAAAAGATATGAAAGAACTTCATAGCTCTAGCAGCAACCCAAAGCAGAATATCTACAACCTGAAATACTCGGTCTGACCCGAGTATTAAATTCAAAAGAAAATAATACTCGGGTCAGTCTAATTCAAACTCAGTTATTAATGCACATAAGCAATAATAATTAAATAATGAATAGACGATAGTAATTAAACCAAATCAGAATGCAATTCAGAACATTGAATTGAAATAAACAAAACAGTTCAAACCATTGGAATATCAATTAAAACATTAAGATGAGTAGGGCTGCAGTACACGCACACGTGTACTGCCTCGCCACTACAGCACATGAACCACGCAAAAGATTAATAAATCAAAACAAAATAGAATATCACAAAACCATACCGTGTGGCTGCAGTTCACGCTTGCGTGCACTGCCTTGCCACTATAGTGATGTCGTACCCAAAAACTCAATACCGTGTGGCTGCAGTTCACGCTTGCGTGCACTGCCTTGCCACTATAGTGATGATGTACACAAACGGGCACAAGGCCAAATCCGAGCTCAAGTCAATAAAAATCCAAAAAGGCAACAAAAAGAAACTGCCATAAAACTGATCACAAGTACATGGAACTAGATTCAATATCAAAACACCAAACCGGTTCAAGTGGTGAATACAAGGACATCAAGGAAACCGAAGGCATGAACACATTCAAGTCCAACAAGAATTTATGGCCATCGAATAGAATACAGTGAAATGGTCATAGCATAGCCACAATAATTACAAACTCACTAAGACACATGTATGCATATATGCAAATATATACATACATATATATCAGATCATAACCAAAGTGTACCGGACCAAACAACATGTGGACCAAATGCCCAGTGTAGATCAAATGAACGCAATGAGGCAAGGATTCAAAAAAAAAAGAAAGGCTGACAAAGACCAGACTTCAAAATTAAGTTCAGTTGTAACTTGAACATGAATACATGTGAACACAGTCACACAATAGACTTCAACATACAACATGGATTCACAAAATGCTTCAGACTGCATGTACAAGACTCCAAATGTACACAGACTCAGTTCAACATGCTCACATAACAAAATCGTGAACCAGACAAAGGCAACCAAACTGCAAATGAAAATAGAGAATACAAGCATTGTTTCAGACACAATGGTGCATGCAAACATTCATGAATGACAAAGATAACATGAATGCAAAACTTACACCAGACTAGACTTCAAGTCTAACAAGGAAACATAGGGTGACACACAAGAATCATTTCAGACATATATCAATAGTGGCATTCAGACATTCAACATGCTCACAAATCTGTACATGCTCATATGCACATGAATACAAGGAAATCATGTACATATATACCTGGTCGGTCAAGGCAAGGTCAAGGTCATATTTCAAAAAAAATGGTGAAGCAGTTTATAAAAGAAATGATCAAACAATTGCAATTCGAACAGTTTAAATGTTTCAAAAATAGTGAATTGGTTTGCATGTGTGTACATCAAAGCAGCTTACATGTTTACAGTAAAAACAGATGCATTTTGAACAAAGTAAGAATTGTTTTAGAAAGTCAAGCCAGCAAAGAATTGAATGATTGAACAAGTCAAAGTCCAGATCATCTTAAAATTTAAAATGCCAAAGTCGTAGGAGCAAAAGAAGGAACCGACTCAAACTACTCAAGAAATATTCAACTGGTGATTATATGAACAAGTCAGATTTATCACATACATTAAAGAAAAAAAATAAAATGGCCAAGCAGATAAATTGAAGAATTCAAAACATAATATATGAACATGATTTTAGGGTTTCGTTCCTATTTTATTTTCACAAAATCACTTTTATCAATTTCAATTGCCAAAATGAAGTTACCAGAGTTTTAAGTTTTAAATCAAGCAAGACCGTGGTTCGCATCAAAGACTACATTCGAAAAACAGATGAATGCAGTTTGAGTTAAAATGACCAAAACTAATATCGGTAGAATGGTGATAATGCAAGGTCACAAAATCGCATACACAAATCAAGTTACCACATAACCCAATTGCTAAAAGCAACTCAAAGTCAAAAATTCACATAACAGCAGCAAGTGACCGAATTTAATGAGTGACAGAGACTCAAATGTATATCATTTTCAAATAATACCAACAAAAAGGTCAAGGCCGACATTAAACATGTCAGTGCCAAAGTTGAACCAGCAAAAATCGAAACCATGATGAGCATGTCAATTCAAGCCGTAAGTATCAAGTAATCGAACAAAATCAGGAATCAAAACCATGTGGATTGTAAACGTCATAAAAATCAAACTGCCGAGCATAGAATCGAATTAGATGCGAGTAATATGAATTACTCACCTTCCATGACGCGATTGGAAGGAGCTGCGAATGAGCGCAAGAGGAACGAAGAAGAGGGACGAACAAAAATCACGAAGCCGCCATTAATTTCTTTCGATCGTTCACTAGGGTTGCGAACCAGAAATGAAAAAGGGGAGGCCGGCTATTTGCTTTAGTTAATTTTTCACGGCCCAAATTAAATGAAAACGTGGGCCAAATTGAGATTGAAGCCCGCAACCATGTTCATCAAATTTTTGAAAGGAATTTAATTCGGGTTTTACAAACTCCAAACAACGACTAGCAACAATATTAATCATTTAATGTCGATTAAAAATAGACGCGAAATACCGGGTTGTTACATTTTTTCTCATGTCTTCTCTTTTTTTTTCTCTTTTCTTTTGTGTTGGTTCTTCTTTACATGCTCGGCCACCACCGTGCTCTCCTATTGTCGATCATCTCTCCACCATCACCACCTATGGCCGGCTACCTCCATCACTTCATCTCCACCATAACCATGCAGTGACCATTGTAGATCCAAACCCCAACTCCAATTGACTTGAAAACCCTAGCCAAGCCCTCTACATCATCACCTTCCTCTTCACTAGCCTCGGCTACCACCAATTCCACACCTTCCATCCCTTTGCCGTGATCAAAAGCACTCCATAGCCGTGCTATTTCAGATGATGACCTGACCTGACTTGATCTAGATCTTAGCATAGGGCTGAGCCATATTAGCCTTAGGGTCGAACCAAAAAAATCAACATGCCTTTGCCTCCTTGCCTTCCACATGATTTTTTACATACCTTCACATTCTAACCCCTAGCCGTGCCTCATTTCAAGCCATAACCGAGCATAGCTTGTCTTAAACCAGCATGGCCTAGCATGTTTATGATGATGATATAGCCATTTGTGTAGTCGCCGAGTCCACTTGCATTGGTTAAGCCATTTTAATTCATTTTGATTTATATTTGTACATTGTTTTGATTTATAATCTATTATATAATATATATGCTTATGTATGTTTAGTATTTGTTTGTTTACAAGATTTAAATCTTGGCTCTTTATCCACTCAACTCTAGTTCGTGCTTTATCGTGCTTTTTGGAGTTTGGTTGTGTGTCTCGTATTGACATCTCTAGCTTTAGAAGGTGAGTTATCACTCTCAACATTCCTGCTTATATAATCCTGAAACAATGGCATGTGAATTGTAGTGGTGATATGCTATGTCGATATTAACTCATACATGCCTATGATGTGATATTTCATGATGTTATAACCTGATTATATACTTGTTACATTACCTGATATGATATGCTATGCTATACTGTTTATTTTATTTACTGTTTCTCACATTACAAGTTCCCTGTTAGTATAGATTCACTATGGGTTGAAATGGTACATACCAGAACAGACTATAGAATAGGAAAAAATCGTTATGAGCTAAAATGGTAGGCTCAAGCGATATTTATCTTATTTAACTTGGGATTATAGGCCTGAAATGATAGAACCGAAATTTTATAAACTACGGATTAAAATGATACATATCTGTATCACTTGACCTAGGTTAGAAAATATTATACAGACCCATGGTTAAGTTTTAAATAATAGTTTTCTAAAAATTATTAAGTATTTTGATTCTTTAAATATATGAAATTTTAATTTAAAATTTGATTTATGATTTTTAAATATAATGATATATTGGAATTTTATAAGTTAGTAATTAGTTTAAAAACAAAATTAAAGATTTTATCTATGATAAATAATTTAATAATCTAAATTTGATTTAATATGGAATTTTAATTCTAACCTAGCAATAATAATAGATTTTATTTATGAAATAGATATGTTTTGTATAAATAAAACTATGATAAAAATTGAAATAGTATGTTTTAAACATGTTATAGTAATAATCGTTGCTTTCTTAAAATTATGTTAGTTTAGTTATGTTTGAAATGTTATGTTACTTTTAGGTTATGTTTTGAAAATGCTATAATTTCTAAATTGTAATATTTTCCAAATTGCTATTATACAGGAATAACATTTTCAAAGTGTTATAGTTTCTAACTTATTACAATTTTTAAAATGCTATAATAAGGTTATGGTTTCGAAAGTGTTATGATTTATAAATTATTTCATTTTTAAGTGCTATAACTAATATATATGGATTTGGAAATATTGCCAATTTTTGAAATGGATATTATTTTTGAAAGAGTAATAGCATTTGGTTTAAATGGTTTTTGAAATGAAAATATTTGTTTTTTAAATGTAACCATTTGAAATAAATAACCATGGGTTGTAATAATGTTTGGTTGTTAAAGAGACTGGGATCGGAAGTTGTCATACTCTCTGCCAACTTTGAAAACCGCTTTAACAACCGTATACATGGTGGAAATTCTAGAATGAAGTAGGATGGTGGGGACGTTCTATTAAGGTATATACGTGGACCCGACTCCCATGAGTTGGCAAAAGATGGCTAAAACAGGAGCAATCGACGGGCTAATGAGGTAGCTCATCTGACCGGACACACTTCTTCGTATGCTATTCTATTACTTTGTGATTGATTGGTATGAACCTTTGATTTTTGGGAGTGTAGCTCGAGGTGGGAGGTTGCTGCGGCATTGCGTTAACACCGGTCCGAAAGAGCAGTTGGTATATCTACCCTGTCATTGCCTAGTTGTGCCGTGTCACCTTCCCTAGCGTGCTTTACTATGAGTTTGATTTATGTCGTACCTATGGAGTATCCTCTGGTGGCTTCCCGATCAGGAGGGACTATGGTACTGTATAGACTATTGGCACTATTTATATGTTAAGATGGAAAATGTAAAGCCTTAGTGCTATTTTAAGTAAGTTTGCTTTACTTTAGACATTATTATAACAGCGTATATTACTACATAGTAGATAGTTTAACGGATCCTTAAAGGATGGACAGTCCCAAGCATCCTTCAAGTTACCTGTGCATTTCTATTACAGTTCACTTGAGTTGGTTTACATTGCATAAGTATGTATGTCCTGACTTGAGTGTTTTTTGTTTTTTCTTTACGCTCGAGTCAGCCTGAGTATCAGCTTTGGATTTCATCTTCAGGAGCTAGAGGATTTGCTGGAGATTATCTATCTATCTAGTTGTCATCTATTTCTATTCAGTATTTCTATTCAGCTTATGTATTAGTGGACATTTATGTATTGGGATTTCTATTGTATTTACTTTCAGACTCTGGTATTGTGTACTTGTTCTGTGACTGTATTTGTAGTAGCTTCATGAACTACTATGGTTATTCTTATTTCCGCTGCGAGTTATTCTCATTTATCTGTGTCTGTGATTCTATGATTGGTTTTATTTGCTCCATATTATATTAAATCTGCTGTTCTGAATTACTCAAGTCCAACATGTATGGTTTTATTGTCGATTTGAATGGTCCAAAATATAGTGGGTTATTACATTTGGTATCAGAGCTTTGTTTAGGCAAACCTTAGCTTACGGAGCAAAAACTCATTAGAGATAGGGTAGAAATACCCTAAAATGAGTAAAATCAATCTTAGAATCATTTCTTTGTGAGAGAATGTATTTTAAAATATGAAATGACTTTTAAATGATTTTCAAAGATTATTTTGATATAAAATTATTTTGTTTTGAAACCAATTTTTTTTCTTAACTTCTTTCTTCTCCTTATCCACCTTGTTAGTAATTTCTTTGTTTAGGATATTCATTATAGTTGAATCTTATCTTATCTAATCTTGTCTTTTATTCTCAATTCCTTTGTCCTAAAATTAATTATTGATTTTTCCAGGATGAATTGAAGGAATGCCAGAGGTAGGGATCATGGCGTTGCCTCAATTCCTGAGCCTGTTGCACCCATTAGGTCCACTACTCTCTGTAAGGAATACATGGAGTTGGTGGTACCAAGTTTACCGGATCAGAGAGCATTATCGAGGCTCAGTAGTGGTTGAAGGGATTGGAGAGGATTTTCTCCGGTCTTGAAATCACCGATGATCAAAAGCGTCAGTTGGCAGCTTGGCAGTTGAAGGGAGCAGCCATAGATTGGTGGGAGACTGTTACAGCTCACACTGTTAAGGTTAACTTTTCTTGGGAGCAGTTTAGGTATCATCTTCTATTTTTTTTTGAATGTGGTTCAGTTTTCTCGTTTTGAAATCTATCTTATGTTTTATTATCGTACTTTAGGGATGATTTTGTTGTGAGGTGGATGCTCGAAGTAGGGAAGTCTCAGATGTATCGAGAATTCATGGATCTTAAGCAGGGCGATATGTCATTTGATGAGTATGAGAGGAAGTTCAATGAACTTTCTATGTTTGGCCCTAATCTGATTGACACTCCTCTCAAGAAGAATGATAAGTTCATAGCTGGTGCTCATCAAGAGTATTATGATCGTCTCGTCGCTCATGTGCATAGCCCTTTCACTAGTCTGATGGATATGGCCATTAGATGTGAGAGTCCTACTTCTAAGGATCCTCCTATTGCTCGTACCACTTCATCTCAGTCTTTCTCTGGTAATTCTAAGAAAAGAAAGCTTAACTTTCGTCAATAGAAGAAGAATTGGAACAAGACTCCAAGTTTGGGAACTTCTTCTTCTCAGAGGCAACTATCGACCTTTTTCCATCACTTGCTTCAGGTGTGATAAGAAGGGACACTATGCTAGTAGTTGTCCTACTTTAGTTGGTGCAGCTGTTCCTCCATCTCAGTTGACTAGGCGTGATCTCTGCCATATTTGTTTGCAACTTGGCCACTTTAGGAAGGATTGTCCTACTCAGCAGAAGGGCAAGCCCTCTGGTATCTTTGCTATTACCTTTGCTTCTTAACCTGCTCCACCTGCACATGTTCCTTCTCATGCTCCTAGTGATACCCAAGATACTCTTCTAGGCACTTTTTCTCTATTTAATTTTCCTGTTCGTGTTCTATTTGATACTGGAGCTTCCCATAGCTTTATTTCTATGGATCTTTGTGATACGTTTGAGCATCTTCTTTATTCCGAGTTTGCTCCTAAACCTTTGTTTGTTAAAAAATCCTATTGGTGGTCCTGCGAACCTTAGTTGGATTTGTAGAAGGAGGAAACTCTTCTATTCTGGTTATCGGTTTTCTCGTGATTTCTAGGATTTGGGTTTTGATGCTTTTGAACTATTGCTTGGAGGTGATTGGCCGAAGAGGCATGAAGCCGTTATCTCTTGTAAAACCCGATGTTTCTCTTATTGGTGACAAGGGTGATTCTTTGGTGATTCAATGTCGCTTACCTCAAGATTTTGCTGGTAGTTTTATTTATTCTCTTGATTCTTCTCCCGGTGATATTCATTCGTCTCTTGTTATCAAACTCTATTCTGATGTATTTGGTGAAGTCACTTCTTTACCTCCCAAGAGGGAAATTGATTTCTGCTTTGTTCCTAGAGCTCTACCTGTAGTTCTTCCTCCTAGATGAATGGCACCTCGTGAGAAGGTTGAGTTAGGGAAACAAATTGAGGATCTGTTCTCCAAGGGTCTGATCAGACCTAGCCATTCCGAATAGGGAGAAGGAGTGGTTTTTGTCTCCGATGGTTCTTTGAGGATGTGTACTGATTATAGGGAGCTGAAAAAGCTCACTACGAGGAACAGATATCCAATGCCTCGCATCAATGACATGTTTGATCAACTCCATGGAGGTACTGTTTTCTCTCAGCTTGATCTTGCCATAGTTTTCACCAGCTCAGAGTTCCTGAGGAAAGTATTCCCAAGACTGCTTTCCATACTGAGAATGGTTTCTATGAATGGTTAGTTATGCCTTTTGGTTTGACTAACGCTCTTGCATTCTTTGTTAATTTGATGAATCGTGTTTTTCGTGATGTGCTTAACAAGTTTGTTCTAGTCTTTATTGATGATATCCTTGTCTTCTCTAAGTCAGGGAATGAGCATGAGTCGCATTTGAAATTTGTTTTGGAGACTCTTAGAAATCATCATTTGAAGGATAAATTATCAAAATGCCATTTCTGGACGGATGAAGTCTGATTCCTTGGACATATTGTTTCTAGTAATGGAGTTTCTGTTGATCCAGTTATGATCGCCGCGATCAATGTAAGTTTTTCTTTTCTTCTCTTTTTGTAATTTGATCATTCTATCTTTTCTGTGGTCTTTATTTCTCCCTATTCTTTTGTAGTATTGGGAAACTCCTAGGACTCCATCTGATATTCGTAGCTTTCTGGGCCTTGCCAGTTATTATCGGAGATTCATTGAGAATTTTGCTTGGATTGCTGCACCTCTCACCGCTTTGACTCGTAAGAATGTTAAGTTTATATGTAATGATAATGTAAAGCTGCATTCAATGAATTAAAGTGTAAACTTACTTCCGCACCAGTGCTTACCGTTCCAAATTGAAATAAGGGATTAACGGTATACACCGATGCTAGTCGTGAGGGTTTGGGAGCTGTTCTGATGTAAGACGGGAAGGTCATTACTTATGCCAGTCGCTAGTTGAAGACCCATGAAGCCAATTATGCAGCTTATGATTTGGAATTTCTTGCTATGGTTTTTTCTTTGAAGGTATGGAGGCATCATCTTTTGGGTGCTAGGTTTGAGCTCTTTACTAATCATCAGTCTTTGAGGTATGTCTTCACCCAGAAGGATTTGAATCAGCGGCAGGTTAGGTGGCTTGAGTTCCTTACTTCTTATGACCTCGACATCAGCTATACCCCTGGGAAGGCTAATGTTATGGCCGATGCTTTGAGTCGAAAAAAGGCCATGTTGGGTCAGCTTGTTGTTTATTCTTCTCCTCTTTTGGATCGTATTATTGCTAAGCAGGATATGAATTTGATTATTAAATTGATCAAGGAGAATGTTTTTAATAGGGTTGGTGATAGTAGTCCTGATGGTAGTGGAGCTTAGATCGATGATAGAGGGGTTTTAAGGATTAATAATAAGTTTTGTGTCCCGAATGTCGATGGATTTAGGCAAGAGTTACTTCGAGAAAATCATCAGTCCAAACTTTCTATTCATCCTAGTGTGATGAAGATATATCAGGATATGAAGAAGCTTTATTGGTGGAGAGGAATAAGACGTGATATCTCTATCTTTGTTAGTAGGTGTGCGACATATCAGCAAGTCAAGGCCGATATCAGAAGACCCCTAATTTATTGCAGCCCCTTGAGGTTCCCAATTGGAAATGAGAACAGGTTTCTATGGATTTAATTGATCAATTACCAAGGATTAGGAGGGGTAATAAGATTATTTGGGTTATTGTGGATAGATTGACCAAGTCAGCTCATTTCATTCCGGTCAAGTCTAACGGTTCTGCTTCTAGTTTGTTTGAGATCTATATAAGGGAGATTGTTCGTCTCCATGGTGTTCCTATTAGTATTATTTGTGATAGAGATCCTATCTTTACTAGTCAATTTTGGAAATCTTTTCAAGAATCTTTGGGTACTCATCTGAATCTGAGCACTGCTTACCATCTACAGACCGACGGTCAAGCGACAAGAGTGAATCATATTCTCGATGATCTTCTTTGTGCTTATGTTCTGGATGATGGAGGATCTTGGGAAGATCATCTCCATCTTGTTGAATTTACCTATAACAACAGTTATTAGGTATATTTTCAATCTTCTATTTTAATCTTATCTTAATCCTTTATCTATCTCATTTCGTCTTTGAATTTAGGCTATTATTGCAATGTCTCCATTTACTACTCTTTACGGACGACCTTGCAGATCTCCATCTTACTGGATTGAATCCGGTAATCGTTTGGTTCTTGGTCTTGATATGATTTTGGAGGCTTTTGAGAAGGTGGAGGAGATTAAGAGGAAGATGAGGAGTGCTCAGGATAGGCAGAAGAAGTATGCTGATCGGTGTAGGAGGAGTTTGGAGTTTTCTGTTGGTAATCTGGTTTTCCTTAAGGTCTCTCCTTTAAGAAATGTGATTCGGTTTGGTCGGAGAGGGAAGCTTGCTCCTAGGTTTGTTGGTCCTTTCCATATCTCAGAGAGGATTGGTCTTTAGCTTATCGTCTGGATTTGCCTGTGCATAATGTATTCCATGTTTCGCATCTTCGTCGATATCTGCATGATCCTTCTTTGATTGTCCAGCCTTCTGCTCTCGAGAATTTGTATATTGAGCCTAATCTCACTGTCGAGTGGAAGCCACTTCGTATTATCGATAGAGGTACGAAGCAGCTGAGAAGGAAATCTGTCAACCTGGTCAAAGTGCAGTGGAGTATGGATGATCGAGATTGTACCTGGGAAACGGAGGAGAGCATGCGTGCTTCGAATCCGGAATTGTTTGTTTCAGGTAATATACGCTATCCTATCTTATCTATCCTTGTTTTCGTGTCTCATTCCTTTTAGAGGATGAAAAGTTTTTAGTGGGGGAGAGTGTAACAACTTATAAATTTTGTAAATATTTTTAATTCAATTTATTTGAAACTTTGGTTTTAAATCATTTAAAAATTGGAATTTTGGAATTTTCCAATGTATTTTTGGATTTTGTTTATAATTATTTTTCCAAATAAAATAAAATAATGACTTTCTGAAAATTTCATATTTTGGTCAGCTTTGGTCAAACTTTGACTTTCAGTTGAAATTTTTAAATTTGAATTTTTAATTTTCAATCTTTTTCCTTGAACCTAAATTTGATTCTGATATTCATTCTGCTTTTTGTTTCGTCAAATTCTGTTTTTTACTTTTTAAATCTGATAAATTTCAGCATTTTACACGTGATTATTTTCAGTATTTATTGTTTATTTTTCTATTCTATATTTTTTGTATTTCATTTCTATTTTTATTTTGGTTTGGACTTTGATATTTTTCTTGAATTGTTGAGCTTTTTTTTGATCTGGGCTTAGGGAATTCCAAGAGACATAAGTTTCTTTTTCTTTAATATGAAGTGATGCCTTTTCCTTTCCATAGCCATTCAAAACTTTCCCTTTGCCCTAGCCCTAAAAAACTTCTCATCTCCATCTCTCTTTCTCATTTCACTTCTTGAACAAAATATTTACAGTAAGTTTTTTTTCTCATGTCTTCCTCTTTCTCTTTTTTCTCTTTTCTTTTGTTTTGGTTCTCCTTTACATGCTCGACGACCACCATGCTCTCCTATTGCCGATCATCTCTCCACCATCACCACCTATGGTCGACATTCCCCATCACTTAATCTCTACCATAACCATGCCATGACCATCATAGATCCAAACCCCATCTCCAATTTACTTGAAAAACCTAGTCGAGCCCTCTACATCATCACCTTCCTCTTCACTAGCCTCGGCCACCACCAATTCCACACCTTCCATCCCCTTGCCATGACCAAAAGCACTCCATAGCCGTTCCATTTTAGATGATGACCTGACCGGATCTAGATCTTAGTATAGGGCCATGCCATATTAGCCTTAAGGCTAAACCAAAAAATTCAACATGCCTTTGCCTCCTTGCCTTCCACATGACTTTTGGCATACCTACACATTCTAACCCCTAGTCGTGCCCCATTTCAAGCCATAACCGAGCATAGCTTGTCTTAAACCAACATGGCCAAGCATGTTTGTGATGAATTGAGATTAATGAATTGAGATTTGTAATTTATCTAACGGATATATGTGCCATGTTAATGAGTAAACGATGAACTAAAGAATTAAAGTGTTAGGAAATAAGGAAGAGAAAAATTGGAAAATGAGTATTCTAATACCATGAACCCTTAGGAATCTAAACTACACATTCATTTCATTTGTCAAAATTATCAAACTTACGGCCGACCACCATTAGCAAGAGAAAGAAAAAGAAAAAGCCAAGGAAGAAGATTAATCAAATCAAAGCTATTCAAACCTCACATCCTTAATCACAAAGCTAAGGTGAATATTGACTACATCTCACTTTTTCTTAATGGTTTTCAATTTTAAGGTTAATCTGAACTTATTTTGCATGATTATGCCATGTTTTGAACGGTAAAGTGTTTATATATACTTGGTGATGATTTATGCTTATTCATATAGATTGTATGATATGTTTTAATGTGAAAACCCTATTTAATGACATCCAAATGCCTTGCGATTTTAGATATAGACCGGAAATGATATTTTAGAGATGACTCAATTTTTATAATTTTTTGAATTAATGTAGATTTTTGTTAATTTTCTAGTGAAGAAAATGATTTATTGGGTTATAAATAATTTATGGTTAAATTATTGGTAGTTTGCATCTGAAATTTATATATGTTAGAAAACATATTAAAAAGAATTTTTTGGATTTTTTTTGGAATTTTCAAAAGTGTTTTGATGAATGTATAAAATTATTTAAGGTATGTGACTTAAATGTTTTATATATTTATAAAAGGAGAATGGGCAATTTGTAAATAAATAAAATTGTTATTTTGAAATTATGGCAGTGCTTCTAGAAAAGACAAATTAGCAACCAATAATATTTTGACAAATAAGGCAGGTTAGTTAAAATGATTACTTAAAAAGGTTAAAAATCTGTTTTACATGCAAAAAGCATGTTTCACCACTTTCAGCACCCTGCTTCCGGCTTAGATGGCTTTTGACTTGGTTCCTTCACCTCCATTACTAACAAAACCAATGCGCATGGCATCAAAGACTTGGTGCGCAGCGAATTGGAATGAAGCAGAAGGTACAAGGTCGAAATCAAGGGTTTCGAAGGGGTTTAAGCACTGCTTTCTTTTAAATAAAAATGCGCCTGCTTTTCTTTCTTCTGTATAGCTTTCGACATAGTTAAAAAGGTTTAAAGAAATGGTTGCACCTTTATTTTAAGCAAACTGCTTTCGACCTGGTAGGCTTTCGACTAGGTCAATGGTTTAAAAAGAATGGATTTAAAGGGTTTGCGCCTTTGTTTTTAAGTATAGACTTTCGATTGGGTCGAAGCCTTAGCTGCCGCTTCTTACCTTTCGAAGAAGTGCCTATGAAAGGGTATTTTTTATAAAACTGTGCCGCTTCTCCAATTCTTTCGGAAGGATAGTTTCGAGACCATCACTTTTGTAACATCCCACGATTTTAGATAACTAAATAACCAAATTTATTAGACAGTGAAAATAACCTTCTTGAAATTGTCAGAATTTGGCCTCGAGACTTATACCATTGTGTTCGTGGTGATTTTCTGATCAATTTCCGTATATAACTTGTCAAAATTCGAGTTAATATGAAGGAGTTGCGAGAGAGACAAGAAATCGGAATTAAATGAAAAAAAGAGAGGAAGACCCTACGGGTTGACCCGCAAAGGTTAGGGGTCGACCCCGCCTTTTTCCCTGGATGAGAAATCTTCCATGGATGTGCCGAAGTCTTGTAATATTATTTTTGTGCGATTTGAGGCATTGTTTCTGGATCCAACAATTTGCAACGAGTATGTGATGTGATGGCGCAAGATTCAATCCAAAAATTCAACCGTGTGAGATCCCCAAACTCCAATATAAATAAAACCCTAGGCCTAGCTATTTTCTCACAATCAGATTTTCTCCCAATTGGGTTCATTGCCTGAGGCTGAACCCTAAATAGAAAATATTTCTAGGGAGGATATCTTTTTAATAAAGATATTAGACGCCTTAAAAGGGGATCCGGGAAGGCCATGGAGTAAGTTAAGGATGACATGTGAGTAGATTTAAATTATATGTCTTTTATGTTTATGATATATAATATCATTAAATTTCCGTTAAATAATTAATTCAGCATTTATTTCAGTAATTAGTTATACTAGTTAATTATATTGAAATTTTAAATCTTATAAGAGAAGTGTACTTATATTTAAATGTTATTTATATGGGAAAAGAAAGGAATCCCATTAAATATAAGTAATATTAGGCTTAAAAGTTGTAGAGAAGGGCATAAGCCTAAAAGTGACAAATTTACAGTAAATGATGTTAAAACGGGAGAAATGAATTAAAATGGAGAAAATCTAATAACTTGATTTGGAAGTTTGTGATAGACTAGTTGGTTAGTTCAGAAAAGGGAATACATTCCACAGTTTAATATTGTAAGAATAACGATAAACGTAATTGCAAGAACAAAAGCAAGAAAAATGGAATTAATGCAAAATAGAGACATTATTTTATTTGCATTACCCAATAATTGAATAAACAATAAAAGAAGTATCTTACAATTACGAGTTATTTTTTATAGCATTATTTAGTGTCAAAATATGGAAATGGATTTTTAGCATAGTTTTCGTAACCAACCAAATAGTAAAACTACTTCTTAAAAAAAGAGAATAACATGAAGCATTAAAGAAATAAAAGAAGAGGAAATAACCAAGTTAATTTTTTGACAAGACTAGAAACAACAAAGAGAAAATGTGACTAGATCTGCATTTATTGCGCAGATAATAGAGTAAAAGGTAAAGCAGTTATGATGACAAGTAATTTGTGGCAGTTGGACGTAGTCCCAAGCTAAGACTGTCATATAATATAAGAGAACTATAGAGAATTTAGTATCATGATAAAAGAAGACAGACTAGAATAGAAAAGAAACACTTGCATTTGCATTTATAACATGCAGGTTATAAAAGAAAGAAAAGAATATAGTAGTGATAATTGCAAGTATAATTGTAAAATGTAGGTTATAATTTAAAAGAAAGAAATAGAAGAGGCTTATTTTATCGAACTTAGATCTTGGATTAAGTTAATAAGTAGAATAATAGAAGTGGCCCGTACCGGCAGCATTCCCTTTCAGGTCTTGGACTGATGGTCTCATACATGGGTGGGCTTGGCATGCTGATTAGAGTAAATAAGTAGCCAATAGAATAAGAAAAGTAAACAAAACATATAGTAAAATATTAGACGTAGGGTCTAATAAAATGGTAAGGTGCATTTGGAGTAGCCCAAAGAGAATCTCGACAAAGAGCCTAACGAAGGATTATATCATTGATTTTCTTAGTATAGAAAGAGCATGTCTAACTTAGTTATTTTAGGCTAGAAAGAAGTATGAGACTTCAATGGGACGTGAGATACTCTAGGATAGCATTTTGGGGTAGGCCTAACGATGTTGCAACCCCGGAGGTAGGTCTGTAGTTCCATCAAGAGAGTATGCCTTGACTGCTTTTGCATTGTAGGCTTAGTGAAGCGGACCTTTGTGGGCAGTCAAAAGGTTGATGATGGAGTAGGATATTCTTATGACACCGTTCTCTAGTTTGCGAGTAGGTTATAGTGGGCAGGACCCTTAAGGATAGTTGCATGCGGGTATCAGCCATCATCAGCCAAAGCGAGTTCGGGAAAGAGTAGAGCTAAACCTACAGGCAATGATTTTTTCACTATCGAGACATTGGATGAGGGGTACAGCCAATTGGATGTTTAGATTGTTTACAGTACGGCACAACCACTTAGCTAATGAAAGGTCTTTCGATTAGCTGAGGGGGAGTTGCGTGGGGTAATAGCCACAATGAAAAAGAGACAGACCAAGTAGAATGTCTGTATTGTAGGCCTAACAAAGCGGACCTTTATAGATACAGAAAATCCTCGACCGAGTTCCGTACAAGGTGGACCTTGTTGGCGGAATTCAGGGAGTACACAGAACGATTACGTGTAGTCCTCAAAGTACGCACTGGGTGGTACATTGTTGATGTCCGAACACTAGTATAAGCTAGTGCGGATGTAGTTTCACCTTTTCATAGTAGACGATGGAGCATCTTTGTTATATGCCTCATGAAGCTGTCCTTTATGGATGTAGTTACAGTACGCCCTAGTAGCCAACGATGGAGTTCTTTTCGAGGAGGATACGGTAGGTACTATGGGTAGTACCTAGGACCGATGCCGTCATTGGGCATGTAGCTACATATATATATATATATATATATATATATATAGGTTATTAGGTCTTAATCTACTAGGGAGTAGATATGCATGATTCACGCACAGAGGCAAGAGCATTATAAACCCAATAAACCTAATATAACAGAAAATGGAAATAGAACGGTTTATGTAAAATTATGCTCAGAAGTGTATAATTTATCTATACACTAGAACTTTAGTTTTGACCCCCTCCTCATATCATCCCACAGATTAGATAGACTGCAGAGATTTTCCAGTTTTGGGACACTTGTTTAGAAAGTTTTATTACCTTGGTGAGTATTTACTTACTACTATATTTTTACTCAGTTTGGCTGCGAGATATTTATTTGAGCTCTGATACATTTATCTTTGCATATTTGCAGGATACCAAACACCCAACTCAGGCTTCAATGGATTTGGATTTTAGCATTTTTGCGAAAAGTCCAGAGCCACGGAACTTGGGTTGTTACATTTGGTATCGGTGCTTAGTTTAGTAGATCCTACGTAAAATAGGAAATATGAGTTAACGTATTTGTATTTTTAAATAAAATATAAATATATTATGTACTAAAATCCAAATTATCCCCAATTATAGATTTTAACATATGGAAAGTTTATATTTATGCATAGTTTGTTAGTTGGGTTTGGGATGAGCCAAAGATGTTCGGCTATATGTTATTGCCGATTTGTAGTGTACAGTAAGCTATGTTTTGAGAGAAGATTGGTATTCATATGTTATAGGAAGTGGGAAAGTTCCCTAGGGATAGTAGGGAGAGTATTTTTATTTTGGAAGGAATAAGAGATTTTAGTATGGAAATGAGATTTCCAAGGTCTATGAAGGGTATTCCTAAGGTAGTAAGAAGAAAATCCACTTTATGTCTAGCCCAATAAAATAAAACTTTTGGAATTGAAAAGTTGAAAAATATAATTGTTAATATGTTTAAGGAAGTAAATATTGGGTTTTGAAAAAAAAGTGGTATGAAATTTAAATTGGTTTTTATACGATGTAAATTTTCTTAAAACTGAAATTCTTTTTGAAGAATTATAGAGCATGTATGGCTCGCTAGTTTTTTTATAGGTAAACAAAGATTTTAAATATAAAAACCTAGAGCGTGTTAAGTATAGAAAACGTAGGTTACAACATTTATTGTTGTAATAGATGTTTTCGTAAAAAAATAAAGGAAGCATAGACTATGACACTATTGTTAATGCAGGTGACTCCCAAAGGGAATGCTTTTACATAGCAGATGAGATTTATTAATATTTATTTTAATTGAATCCATATATTAGTATTTTTTTGTTATAGTAACGGTGTCAACATCTTTTTTGACCCAAATAAAAATGCGTTTTGAAGATAATTTCTAAGTATAGAATAAAGTGGTTTGTAAGCACACTTATTATTTGAATAAGTATACGAAAATGTTTTCTTTTTATTCAAATATTAAAACAATTTTGAAAATGAGTTCTTTTGAAAAAAGAAGAAGTTGTAAGTTAAATATTAGAAAATTAATAAATATCACAGGAAATGTCTATTGTAAGTGAATATAGATTAAACATACTTTAATCTATTGGAATAGAAATGAATAATGATATAATTTTTTATAAAACCAAATCACAAATAAAGATGTATTGTGCAGTTATAAGGAATACGTAAAAGAGATGTACAAGATATGTGAAGCACTATATTATGTAGCCTATTTCGATAAATTATAAAATAAGTTCCTTGTAATTTCAAATAAACATGAAATCCTCTTTTAAAGGATTCATAGAAGGTTTTAGCATTAATGGTTTCTCATAAGAGAAAGTAGATAAGAAGTGTAATAATTAGAGACAGTGTTAGTTAGGAGGGATATTATAGAGAGCCTTAGTAGGAAAGCTAAGCAATGGAAATTTCATATTTTTCCATTTGATTATGTGCATTGGTTGTTTGCCTTTGTAGAAAGTTCCGATTTGTAGTAAGTTAGAAACATCTCCAAGGTTAGGTAATTGGAAGAGTAAGAAAGTTAAGGGATTTTTGGTAAAATAATTGTTCTTATCTACTCTAATTTTTGTAAGTTTGAAAATCTATGAATAGAAGATGTTTTGAAAACACGTGAGGTTGGAATTCAAGTAAAAAAAAGTTTTAAGGACAAGCAGGCATGTTTTAAAGAAAAATGGTTTGGTGAAAAAGTAAATAAGTTTTTGTAAGAGAAAAACTTAGTAAATAGTTAAATTTAAAATCCAATTTTTTTATGTAAACCTGTAAAGGTCTTTTAAAGGAAAAAGGGAGTAAGTTTTGAACCTAGAATTGTAAGTTTTCCCCTCTAGTTTTGGGGAATAATTTAAATTCAAAGAGCTGTAAAGAGGCAAATCTAGAAAGATAAAATGTCAAGTAACCAAGTACCTTCGAATTTAATAGAAACTTCAAAGTGACACTTTTAAAGGGAAGAATTTTGGGATATAAAGTTTCAAAAATTTTTAAAGCTTTAATTTTTGAAATGAAATGATAAATACCAAACCAAACTTTTAAATATGGAGTAGATAGGAATCATTTCCTAGGTGTGATGGGAAAAGTGTAAGGCTATGTAAGATATAGCAGTGATTACTTAGTAGTAATAATAAAATTTCCCGTAAAGTGTATATGACACTAGTGAAAACATATGAAGGTTGCTTCATGTGCGTAGACTATAGAAGAATAGTGAAGTGGTAATAGTAAGATAGCAAGACAAATGTAGTTGGGATAGGTAGACCTTAATTGGGAAAAAATAAAAGGTAAAGGTAAAGAGAAAATTTCTCCAAGCTTAATTGCCTTTTTGATAGAGATTGCATAGATTGAAATCCTTATAATTTGCAGTAAATGAGACTTGGTTATTCCATTTTGAGTATGGAAGCGAAACAATGAATAGATTTTTTCATCCTGAGTGATACAGCGTAAGTTAGTAACATGTAATAAGCGGTAAGGGGAGCATATGAGTTACTTGGATTCCTAGAGTAGGACCTTTCTATGTCAGGGTGGACATGGTCCTAGGCCTCCTAATCCTAGATGATAGCTGTGTTTAGCTGCTAATTTACCTATCTAATATCGCTTTATAGTAGGACTTGTTTTCTCTTTTAGTTATGAGACTATACTCTTATGTAAGCAATTAGTTCCTACTGTAGTAAATCAGTGATGATTAGTAGATGCTTTTTTCCGTATTTTTGTGATGTTAGCAGGAAGAGAATAAGAACATATGACGTAAATAATAAAAGAAAAGTAAAACATATAAAAGTAACTGAAAGAAAAATAGTAAAATCTAACGAAAGTGATAGAAACGTCAATAGAAATTTTTTCTTATGTGAACCATGCTTGGGAAAGAAAATAGAAGTTTTTATAGAATAGTGGCACAAGTTCCAAGGACGGAGAAAGAGGTGTGCAAAAGTAAAAAGAAAAATGTGAGGTTTTCCGTTTTTATCTTCTTTCTAGCATAAGAAATCGAATTCGAAAAATTAGATTTTTCTGAAATTCGAATATTAACAGTTGTGTTGTAGGATTGGATGTAAAAATTATTGAACTACGCCCCTATTCAACAAGTGTGTGAGAAAAAATGGATGAAAAATGTTTTGAGTTTTCAAAAGATTGAATTCATGTAAAAATTGCAAGTATATTTAGGATGTGCGCATCATATTTTAAAAAGGAGTTTTTAAAGAAGAAAAGCATTCATATAGGAGGTACCGCTTAGAAATTCATGTACATGCATATATTTTATGTAGAATGACACTTTGCATAAGGAAAAGGATGGCCGCAAAATTAGATGCACACAAAATGGATGTGATTGATCCGGAGAATTACATAGTTTTACCCTTACCAAATTTCGAGGATGAAATTTCCTAAAGGGTGGGAGAATGTAACACCCTGCATTTTTAGATAATTATATAACCAAATTTATTAAACAGTGGAAATAAGCCTTTCTGAAATTGTTAGAATATGGCCTCGAAACTTATAACATTGTGTTCGTGGCGATTTTCTTATCAATTTCGATATATAACTTATCGAAATCCGAGTTAATATGAAGGAGCCACGAGAGAGAAACGAAATCGGAATTAAACGAAAAAAGAAGAGAGAATGACCCTACGGGTCGACCCATAAAGGTTAGGGATCGAACCTTCTTTTTCTTTGGATGAGAAATCGTCCAGGGACGTGCCGAAGTCTTGTAATATGGTTTTTTGCGATCTGAGGCATTGTTTTCTGAATCCAACGATTTGCAGCGAGCCTGTGACTTGGTGGCACTAGATTCAATCCAAAAATCTGACAGTCTGAGATCCCCAAACACCATTATAAATAGAACCCTGGGCCTAGCTATTTTCTCATAATCAATTTTGCTCCCAATTAGGTTCATTTCCTGAGGCTAAACCCTAGATAGAAAATATTTCTAGGGAGAATATCTTTTTAATAAAAATATTAAATGCCTTAGAAGGGGATCCAGGAAGGCCATGGAGTAAAGCTAAGGACGACATGCGAGTGAATTTAAATTTTATCTCTTTTATGTTTATGATATATAATATCGTTAAATTTCCATTTAATATTTGATTCAGCATTTATTTTAGTAATTAGGTCTACCAATCAGCTATGTTGAAACTGTAAATTTTATAAGAGAAGTGTACTTATATTTAAATGTTATTTACATAAAAAGGAATCCAATTAAATATAAGTAATATTAGGTTTAAAATTTGTAGAGAAAGGCATAACCCTAAAAGTGAGAAATTTACAGTGAATTATGTTAAAATGGGAGAAATGAATTAAAAAGGGGAAAATCTAATAACTTGATTTGGAAGTTGGTGATAGATTATTTGGTCGGTTTAGAAAAGGGAATACATTTCCATGGTTTAATATTGTAAGAATAACGAGAAATGTAATTCAAGAATAAAAGCAAGAAAAATGGAATTTGTGCAAAACAGAGACATTACTGTATTTTGCATTACCCAACCACAAAATAAACAATAAAAGAAATATCTTGCAGTTACGAGTTATATTTCATAGCATTATTTAGTATTAAAATACGGAAATGGATTGTTAGCACAGCTTTTGTAACCAATCAAATAGAATAGAACTACATTTTAGAATAAAAGAGAATAACATGAAGCATTAAAGAAATAAAAGAAGAGGAAATAGTCAAGTTAATTATTTGACAAGACTAGAAACAATAAACAGAAAATGTGGCTGGATCTACATTTATTGCCCAAATAATAGAGTAAAAATAAAGGAGTTATCATGATAAGTAATTTGTGGCAGTTGGACATAGTCCCAAGCTAAGACTGTCATATAATATAAAAGAACTAAAGAGAATTTAGTATCATAATGAAAGAAGACATATTAGAATACAAAAGAGACATATGCAATCACATTTATAACATGTAGGTTATAAAAAGAAAGGAATAGAAGAGGCTTACTTTATCAACCTTAGATCCTAGATTAAGTTAATAAGCAGAATAATAAAAGTGGGCCGTACAGGCAGCATTCTCTTTCAGGTCTAGGACTGATGATCTCACACATAGGTGGGGCTGGGCATGTTGATTAGAATAAATAAGTAGCCAACAGAATAAGAAAAGTATACTGCATAGTAAAAGATTAGATGTAGGGTCTAATAAAATGGTAAGGTGCGTTTGAAGTAGCCCAAAATGAATCTAGATAAAGAGCCCAACGAAGCATTTCATTGTAGATTTTTAGTAAAGAAAGAGCACGTCCAACTTAGTTAGTTTGGGTTAGAAGAAAGTGCGAGATTTCAAAGGGACATGAGGATACTCTAGGATAGCCCTTTGCGATAGGCCTAACGAAGCTGCATCCCCGGAGGCGGGTCTGTAGGTGTTCCATCAAGAGAGTATGCCTTGACTGCTTTTGCATTATAGGCTTACTGATGCGGACCTTCATAGGCATCAAAATGTTAATGATGGAGTAGGATATTCATATGACACCATAATCTAGTTTGCGAGTAGGTTATAGTGGGCAGGACCCGTAAGGATAGTCGCATGCGGGTATCAGCCATTATCAGTCAGAGCGAGTTCAGGAAAGACTAAAGCTAAACCAACATGCCAATGATTCTTTTACTATTGAGACATTGGATGAGGGGTACAGCCAATTGGAGGTTTAAATTGTTTGCAGTAGGGCACAACCAATTAGCTCTTGGAAGGTCTCTTGATTAGTTGAGGCGGGGCTGCATGGGGCCATAACCACGATGAGAAAAGAGGCAAACCAAGTAGGATATCTGTACTGTAGGCCAAACGAAGCAGACTTTTACAGATATAGAAAATTCCTGACCGAGTTCCATACAAGGTAGACCCTGTTGGCGGAATTCAGGGTGTAGACAGACCGATTACGTTAGTCCTCAAGGTACGCACTGAATGCTACATTGTTGATGTCCGAGCACTAGTATAAGCTAGTGCGGATGCAGTTTCACATTTTCATAGTAAACGACGGAACATTTATTTATAGGCCTTATGAAGCTGTCCTTTACAGATGTAGTTACAGTACACTCTAGTAGCGAGACGATGGATTCCTTTTCGACGAGGATATGGAAGGTACTATGGGTAGTACTTAGGACCAATGCAGTCTTTGGGCATGTAGGTATATATATATTGGTTATTAATTCTTAATCTACTTGGGAGTAGATGGGTACGATACACGCATAAAGGTGAGAGTATTATAAAGCCAATAAACCTAATATAACAGAAATTGGAAATAAAACGGTATATGTAGAATTATGCTTAGAAGTGTATAATTTGTCCATTCACAAGAACTTTAGTTCTGACCCGTCCTCATATCATCCCACAGGTTAGATAGATGGCACGGATTTTCCAGCTTTGAGACACTTGTTTAGAAAGTGTTATTACCTTGGTGGGTATTTACTTACTACTATATTTTACTTAGTTCCGCTATGAGATATTTATTTGAGCTTTGATATATTTATCTTTGCTTATTTTCAGGATACCACACCCAACTCGGGCTTCAATGGATTTGGGTTTTAGCATTTTTGCAAAAATTCCAAACCCACTAGAACTTGGGTTATTACAACTTCTTTGCTCAGGGTTTTGGCTTTCGAAAGAGTTGTTTTCGACCCTTTTTGTTGTAACCCTTAGAGCTTTTAAAGATTAACCCAAAGGTTTCGAAAGAGATGGTTTCTAATGGTTTCAAAAGGTGTTTCCACATGTTTTAAAATTGAAACCAAATGCTTTCGAAAGGTTTAAGGTTTTGATGCTTTCGAATGGTTTATAAGAAAGGTTTCTAAGGGGTGATTCCTCAATAGTTTCGAAAGGTTTAACCGGTGGTTTTGAATGGGGTAAAGGAAAGGATTTTCCAATGATTTCGAAAGGTTTAAAGGAATGGTTTTTCCAGTGGTTCTGAAAGGCTATGTTTAAATGTTTTAAAGATAGGATGTCTAAGGTGTTTAACTTTCGAAGGAAAAGGTGTTTCAGTGGTTTCAAAAGGTTTATGTAAATGGTTTCAAAAGGAAGGTTTTGGCCTTTCAACTTAGATGAAGGAAAGGGTTTATTTTCGTTATGAAAAGGGTACTTTAATGGGATCGAAAGGGGTACTTTCAATGGTTTAAAGGTTTTCATCAACAAAGATTTGGGTGAAGCATATATATAACATGATAAGGTGATTTTGAGAAAAGCATAGAGTATATGTGTTTTCCTTGTTTAGGTTTGGTTTAAAAGGTTTTAAATCAACGTTAGATGAAAAGGTTTTCAAGGAAAATTTTGGGAAGGTATTTCTAATTAAAATGACACAGATATTAGAATACTAGATGCGACTGGTACAGGGTTGCGCCCTATACATTAGCTATTAGCCCTCTCTAATTTAGTCTAAAAAATTCTAGTATGTAGGGTTTCTCCACAGGTAAAACTAAGATTATGGTTACACAAAGAAGGGAATATATGTTTGTATATGGATGGTTATTAGTGAGCCCGCAAAACCATTTGGATCACATGACCCTAGGACATGTGAAGTTAAGGATAGACCGTCTAGAAGAGAAGAATTTAATAGATTGTTAAGGACAGGCCATCTAGAAGGAGTATCTAACAGGTGTTAGATTATTTTGTGTATATTGTCTGGTAGTTCCGAGTCAGCCAAAGGTTAATAGTTAGTCAAACAAAACTATAGTGTTCGGACAGATAGTCCATTCATTGCCTAATATGTATGTTTATATCATAATAATTCTTCACAATTTTAACTAATTTTGGCTCTAGGGTTATGATTAGCAAAAGATATGTTTTAAAAGGATACTAATAAGGGGAAACCCATTCCGCCAAGCGGTGTGGTCTCATTTAATATCAAATACCGAGATGTATAGTATTATTCACACCAGGATTTATGTTTGACTCGAAGTTTATGTTTTCCCCATAAACTCTCGGGTGCTAAAAATTGATTTGAGTAGGATGAGGGTTGAGGATTTGCAGGTTTTAGTAGGTTCGCGAATAAAGCTTCCGAAGATGAGCAGGCTGCTGACGGATGGCTATTTAGGAGTTGCAGTTTATTTCATTTTGATGTATTTCCCTGTGTATGTAATAAGTCAGATACGACTATTTAGCGACTCTGATCATCCAAGGGGACATCTTTATATGACGTTCTTCGCGTATTTATGTAATAATTATCTTATCCAAAACTAGGAAAGCGATGGTATTATATAATTTGAATAAGGAACATGTTTTAAAAATGTAATATGAAAATATGTTTTTGAAATCTCTAATTTTGTTTCATATTCATGTGATGCTGATAGTATGAATACCATTAACATTACCGTATTTGGTCAACGAAAGTTAATACTATAGATGACTACAGCTTCTGTAGCGCTTAGATATGGGCCTCCAGATAGGGGATGTTACAATGCAGCTAGTGGATCTAGAAGGAATGAATTTTATTAGAACAAGCAGTTCTCCTTGGTGAGCGGTCGTTGTGACGTGATGAAACCGGATGGGTCGTTGAGGATGTGTATCGACAATCGTAAGTTGAACGAGAGAATGATTAAGAATAAGTATCCTTTGTCGAGAATATATGATCTATTTTGTCAGTTGCATGGATCTAGAGTGTTTTCCCAGTTGGATTTGGCGATAGTTTTCCATTAGTTGATAGTAGCTGAGGACAGTATTCCTTTGACAGCATTGCGGACTAGGTATGGTTCGTACGAGTGGTTAGTAATCCATGCGGGTTAACGAATGCACCTGCTTTCTTTGTAGATCTGATGGACCGAGTTTTCCGAGAATGCTTGGATAGGTTTATGTTGGTGTTTATAAATGATATTTTAGTGCACTCTAAGGATGAAAGAGAGCATGAGGATCATTTTAGAGTAGTGCTTGAGATGTCGAGGCAGCATAAGCTGAAGGCGAAATTTTCCAAATGTCATTTTTGGAAGAAAGAGTTTAAGGTTTTTGGTCACGTGGTTTCAGAAAAGAGGTTGTCAGTCGATCTAGATATGGTCGAAGCTTTTAATAATCGAAAGAGAGAAGAGTCGGTAACTGGGATTCAAAGTTTTCTTGGACTTGCTAGCTATTACCAAAGATTCATCAAGTATTTCTCATGGATAACTATGCCTTTGACTAAGCTAACCAGGAAGGAGGTGAAGTTTGTCTGGTTTGACAAATGTGAGAAAGCATTCCTTAAGTGAAAGCATTTGTTGACCAATGCACATGTGTTTGTAGTTCCTGATGGAAACCAAGGGTTGGTGGTGTATACCGATGCATGTAGAACTGGAATGAAAGGTGTGTTGATGCAGAAGGGTAAAGTTATTGCCTGCGCTTCATGACAGCTTAGACCGTATGAAGTGAGATATCCTACACATTATTTGGAGTTGGCAGCGGTGATCTTCGCACTGTAAATTTGGAGACATTATCTCTTAGGGAAGAGATTTGAGCGATGTATAGATCATATGTCTTTAAGGTATTTGTTCTATCAAAAGGAGCTGAATATGTGACAGTAGAGGTGGCTAGAGTTTTTAGCTTCTTATGATTTGGTATAGAGTATATTCCTGGGAAAGGAAATAAGATAGCGTATGCTCTTTGCAAAACACTTCAGAATGTGGTATTAGCTATGTTGGCAAAATGGAAAGATTTAGAAGCTTTGAATACTCGTAGCGTGTAGTTAAGATCGATAGCTAGTTCTAGTCAGAACACCACCATGTTGTCCTGTTTTGAAGTTCGACTAGTGTTGATCGAAAGGATTGCTTCTAAGCAGAAAGAAGATCCAGTATTAGCCAAGAGGATTAGAAGGCTTGAGGTTGGGACTAAGATCGATGATTTAAAGGATTTTAGTCTTGACCAAATAGGATGGTTGAGAAAAAGGGGACGGTTGTGTGTTTCGAATGTTGAGGACCTAAGGAAAGAAGTTCTTAGAGAATGTCATCAGTCTAAGTTTACGATTCATTATGGAGGAACTGAGATGCATCAAGATATGAAGAGGAGCTTTTATTGCGAATGTTTAAAGAGGGTTGGCTTGTGGGTTTAGCAGTTTGCAAATTTTCAACAAGTTAAAGCCGGACATCAGAAGCCAAGTGGTTTGCTTCAACCTTTAGAGATTCTAGTTCGGAAATGGGATTCGATATCCATGGATTTTATAGACGGGTTGCCAAGGTCAAATAGGGGAAATGAAAGCATATGGGTTATAATGAACAGGTTGAGCAAGAGTTCCCATTTCATTCAGTTAAGTCAATCGGGTCGGCACCTGTTTTAGGTAAGTCATTCATGAAGAACTTAATTAGACTACACATGATTTCTAGTAGTATAGTCAATTACAGAGATTTTGCTAATTTTGAAAGAGTCTGAAGGATGTATTAGGCACCAAGCTCAAGATGAGTACTGCGTTCTAACGACTCTAATTTTTGGTGACATTATTTGGTAACATTTAATTAGGTAAATTAAATGATATAATGTAAAATGATTAGGGGATTGGGATTTGTGATTAAAAGTAGTAGTAGTGCCATGTAAACAATGAACTAAAGAAAAAATGACGTGTTAGGGTAAAGAGATAAGGGGAAATATAGGAAAAACATTGTTCTTATACCATAAACCCTTAGGCCATACAATTCTCACGTTCATTCATACATTCACAAACAAAAATATAAGCTAAGGCCGGCCACCATTAGCGAGCTACAGAGAAGGTAAAAGCTGGGATATCAAGAGGAAGAATCAAACCACTTAATCAAGAACAAATCTTACATCTATAATCAAAAAGCTTAGTCGAATAATGACTACATCTCATTTTTCTAATTGTTTCCGGTTTTAAGATTAATCCGAAGTATTTTATGTTGACCCAAAAAATGGATCAACACCCTGGTTTGGATTTGAAAGCATCAGCCTTATCTTTACAGAGCAATACAACAGATCACAGATATAGAAGAGAAGCAGTAAAAGAAAATAGATAGAAGATTTATGTAGTGTTTCGGCTGTTAACGAAGCCTACATACACTTTATAGTTTTATTATATGCTGATTGCTATTACAGAAGCTGTTTGATTACAATGCTTTGGCTAATTCCTAGCTGAACTGGATCTCAAGAGTTAGAACCCAGTGGAGAATCACGGTGTATTCCTCTGAGATCATTGTGAAGGAGGTTTGAAGTGAAGAATATTACCAGCAGAGCTTTTGCAATCAGCTTCCAGAAGATCCACGTTATATTGCACGAGGTACGCAATTTATAAAGGATGGAGGGTTCCTGGGACTGGCCCATCACAATCAGCTCTCAGATGAAGATCGGGTGACCTAGGAGGATTAGGTTGGAAAAATTAGCAAACTCCATGGGTAGCTAGCAACCCATGGGCGACGGTCTATTTTCGCCCGTTGAATTCTCCCTCCTTTAGTCATATTTTCTAACTTGTTTGTTCGTGGTTTTTAGCGAGTTCATGGGTTGTTGTCGATCCGGTCATAGAGGTTTATCCTAGACTTCAAAATTGGAGATATCTTCTAAAGTATTCATCGTTGTAGTGACATGCTGATGGCAAGTCCCTGGTTGCTTATACTTTAACACTTGTTGATCCGTAGGGATGTTGGTCTTTTGGCTTTGTTGACTCCTGTCGTCACTTTAATCGTCCAGTTTGTTCCTTGTCGAACTCTAGTCATAAATTTTCCAATCAGCTCTTGAATCACCCCGCCTCTTAAGTTTGCCTCACTTTCTGTTGGTATTTCCTGGGTCAAAAACCCGAATAACATTTGCCCCCAAGAGTATGCCTTCATTGTAAACAAGGCATGCTCTAAAAGTAGTCGTTTTTCATATCCGTTTGTCAACTTTCACATGGTTTTATCGAAGCTCTATGCATAGAATAGCCCAACGTCATCGGTTATTTTTCCTTTGGTTCTAGCTATTGTTGCTTGCCTAAAACTATTATGTTTTTGCTTACAGTCTCCCTGCATGTCTTAGAGTGGTGAGCAGTCGCAATTGACTGATTCTGAAGATGTTAGACAGAGCTTTCATTTTCGAGTACACATATACATACAGTATGCAAATTTATAGATATTTTATTTTATATTTTTTTATATGGTTCGCTAGCGACCCATGTGAGATGGTTCGCTAGCGACCCATGTGAGATGGTTCGCTAGTGACCTATCTCTTAGAAAATGTTCTGGGTTGATGCCAGGTCAGGTCGCCTACGACCTGTGATTGGTCGGGTTGCATGCGACATGAGTACTGAGAAGTTTTTTTCTTTTTCACTGCCCGTTTATATCCTCTAGCCGATCTATGGTGGTTCATTCGACCCAAATAATTCCTATGCTTTCAGGCGTTCATCCCCTTGGCGATTCGAGTTGTCCTCCTCGCATTCGCTTATTCCAGTAATCCTTGCCCTTTCCATAAGATCATCTACCGTATTTGCATACTCCAAACCCTGGCCGACCCATTGCTTGATTCTAGCTTGGGTCGATCCATCATCATGTTGCACATGAGTCGATCCTTCGCCTTGTTGTAGCTGATCCATTGTTAGCTTGCCCATGACCTAATTTGTTGATTGCCATGCTCCATTCGTGATCCTTCTTGTTCCATCAAGCTAATTTGAGGTTGGTTTGCTCGGTTGAATTGTTGATTACCATGTTGGTATAATGTTTTAATGCCCAGTCTTAGCTTGTGATGTTGACTGCAAAATTTCGTTCTGATTGTGGTTCTTTGGAGAAAGATAGCAAATCAAGTCTTGAGTCGTCTTTCGAAATAACATTCAGGTTTCAGCCTAGGACTCGAAGCATTTTTCTATCTTTGACCATTGAACTAGAATTGGTTTACTACGAGTTTGGGGACATCACTTGCATAACGCTTCATTACTTGACCTTCATTCTCCTGAGAGCGTGGGCTTATCTCGTTTTACCAATTTCATGCTTAGTGTCCCTGCGGTTAGAAGAGTTTCCAATGTTGCTTCGGATAGCAGATCCGTTATCGATCATAGACCGATAAAGGGTAAGCGTGCAAGCAGTATAACCAAAACTTGGAAGAGAAATTTTACGAGAAGTTTTCCTCTCCTTTCACTGCAAGCGAACTATCTACACGGGATATGCCTTTTGTGGTGCTTTGGACACCGAGCATATAGATAACAAACTGCACTTGCCCCAGTTCGTAGTTGAAATCCGCCATGTTAATCTCAAGTCAATGTTGTGTCAGCTTTCAAGTGTGATAGGAGATATTCATAAGAGTAGGACATATTTGTCAATAGAATTACCTAACCTTTTATGGACGCAAGTCCTTTCATATAGAATGAAATAGCCACCTACATACAGCAAGCCAAGTGGACGAAGTCCGTCGCTTTCTGAAGCCGAATTGTCATCTACCTTGCAAGCCGAGTTCGGCCAACTTGTTCCGGTTGGGCCGATCATGGATTTCATGCCTCCCAACCTTCGAGTTTTACTCTATCTGCCTGTAAAAGCCCTTTCGTTGATTCCAGCACGGGATTCCCTAAGAAGACATGCACCTTCCGAAGAAAGATGAATTTGCTCACATGCCTCCCTCGGGATTCATAACTTGCCATCGGTTCATGTGTTTGAATGGTGCCATGCCCCCCTTTCAATGACTTTTTTCATGAAATTCTGTCGAACTTGGGGAATGCCCTATTCTAGCTTCACCCGAATGTTATGCCATCCTCACTTGCTTGCACATCTTCTTTATGCAGACATTCCATCATGCTTCGAGTTTCGACAAGTTGTAGTATTCCAAGCTTTCAAGAGGACAAACGATTTCCACTCCCAAATCATAATTGAAGCCCAACGGGATTGGAAGATTATTTTGCATCGGCAAAGCAACTTATCTCAATTAAAGACATAGTACTTGTTCGTTAGGTGCCTCGAGGGATTTGATCATCGATGGATGATAGGGGGTAGGTTACCTTATTCTCCATTTGCTGAGCTTTGAAGTGGTGTGATAGGGCTTCAATTGATTGCTTACTTTCTACAGTTATCCCAAGGCCATATAGAGATATGGCTCTTAGTGAAATTTTTTAGACTTTGAAAGCCATTGATGACGAGGAACGGAGTGCTAGAGTCTTTCTTACTGATGAGAACTTGTGCCAATTCGAGTTGTTTGCTCCAAGAAGATCCATCTCTTAGATTGAAGCTCGCTCTCCAATCCAAGTCAGAGTTCACGTAAGGCCTTCTTCTTCTTTACATGATTTTGATGAGGGTCGTGAAATAGGTGGCCCCTCCGAAAGTCCGTTCGACGAGTCTCATGAGGAAGGTAACATAGCCGGATTAAGCAGTTCTACTAGAATGTTCCCGATCTAGGATGAATTGGAAATTGAGCCCACGTCGAGAGAAGGGAAAGCCACGATAGACTAGTAGAAGGTGGAAGGAGAATTTGAGAGCAGAAGTAATGAATCTACAACAACTATTATCTGCCAGAGTTCGAAGTTGAGGAGTTCGAGTCATGTGATGAGATGCGGGCATGAGTCCTATTCCTCTGTATTCTCCCCCTTCTGATACTGATGACAAAGACAAGACCTCGGAGGCTGGAAAACATCATGATTCGTCCGATAAGGCTGTCGAGGATGATTTTGGAGATATTAATGATGTATTCGTCGATTTTTATGCCTTCCTGAAAGGCGACTTCAACTTTGATGTGATGCCATCTTGTTCTGGCTATATCGTGCCATCCTCCATTCTGACTCTGCTTGCGACAACCGAATTCAGCCCCATTCCTCTACCTTCTATCGTCCGCTCTAGTTTGTTAAAACGTCTTCGGCCCATTTTAGGAATGCACGACACAACACATTAGGATTGCACTTATATTTACTATCCATTCTCACATATGTTTGCTCAATCCTTTATGTGTTTTTGAAGTTTCTCACATATGATTTATTTCAGGTATGACGAGTGGACGTTGTCTTTACCACGACTTTGAGGATTATACCGATTCACAATGGTACTCAAAGCGTTCTTTTAGTCGCCACCAAGTCCGTGAGTTGGAGGAAGAATATAAGCGGAGGAAAGAAATTGAGGTAGAAACCCGTCGTCGGGAGAAAAAGGATAAGTATCGCTCGCATAGAGGTAGTTATGAGAAAAAACAGTCCAACGATGAAAAGGAAGAATCATTGAAAAAATTTAAGCTCGATCATTGCTCCCACCCTTCCAAATTTGTTTCGAAACATACTTTGCTGGGGCAAGAGATTGCCACTTCTTCTGCCCCATTCCGCCTTCATCACACGTCTTATCTTCTCCTACTGTTGCTACTTCCCTCGTTCCTTCTCGTCCCCGCCAGAGACCTGCCTTCATTCTTCCCACAGGCCCACCTATGCTTGTGGCGCTCTTATGGGTTGGTTTCTAAAAGGTGTTAAGTTTGATATAGATATTCATCCCATTCGAAGGGACTCTTATACGTCATGCCTTTAAGTCATTCAGGCCGATTTAGAGTAGGGTGAGAAGTGGGAGAGACTTTGTAAATAACTATCTGATACTAACAGGAATAACTATCAGTAGATCCTCACCTTCGAATCCGAAAAAGATGATTTCAAAAAGGTGCTAACCGAGCGGGATGCTAGAATTAAACAACTGGAGGAGGAAAAAGAGGCAGCACTTCGGGACAGTATGAGGATTGTTAGATTGATGTAGGTGATGAAACATGTGCACGAGAGAGCCGAAATTGTCTGAAAAGACAAAATTAAGAAGACGCATGCGGAAGAAGCAAGTTGAAGGAAGATGTGGTTGCCTGCAACGCTATTATCTGAGCCAAAAGAAGATAATTGCCGAGCATAATCTGATTGTAGAGGGATACCAAAACAATCTTCAATCAGGCCAAGACAATTACAGAGTTGCAAGGGACACTTGAACGACTACAAGCTCAGGTCGCACAACTTAATGTTGACAAAAATGCAATTGAGACGTAGAATGCTGCAATGGTGGCAAATTATCTAGAGCTCCAGCATACTTTGATCAAAAGATGGAGAAACTAGACTCAATGATTCTGAATTTCTTTGTCAACTCTATATTGCATCAGGGGGGTCTCTCTTATCATGGCCCGAAGTTCCCATGAACTCTTGCCCTTGTTTAGGAGGAAATCCTATTTTGTTTTTCCAAAAACGGTGATGTATATACAAATAAGGAGTTGCGGGATGCGTATCTTAATGACAATTCGAGAAGGTTTTGTTTGAGGGCCAAGAAATTTTCCCAACTGAATGGGAGATGGAAGCCACCGAAGTAGCTCTGATGGTTGCCACTGATTTGCCTGTCAAGTCTTTAATCTCTGATGTGGGTGAACCTTTGAGGCAACCTCATGATCTGCCGACGAGTTCGGGGCTCGATGTTGTGCCCCATATGGTGAAGATTTCCAAAGGAGGTGAACGAAATGAGTTTGAAGTTGCCGTCCATGAGCCTACCTTCGGTGCAGGTAATGATCACTCCTCCCTCGAATTCGAGGAACTCCATCTTACGCTACAGAAGCAAGAGGACTCTAATGCTTTCCTTTTTGATCTCATAGGTCCCTTTACTCTTTTTGTTGACGTGCCCATTACTTCGATGCTTACGCATAATGCTATCTTTACGTCTTCTGAAATTGTGTTTTTTCCTGTTCCTGCCCCCATATCAACACCTTATCTCGCAGCCGGAACCGAAGGCTGAAAAGATTGAGGCGCTTTATGGCCTGGATGATCCTTCAACGTCCCTTGAAGGTGATATTACTGTTTCGCCGAGGCCAAAGAGCAGGAGACACCGACAACGCAGCCACTGAAGACTTCGCATGACATGATTTCCGTTAAGAACGAGAAAGTGGAGACGATCAAGGACTCTAAGAGATCCCGAAAGCAGGGAAAGCGAAAGGTATCGGGATGCTCCGTTAGATAGCACTCGGAGGAGGAAGTGATCGTCGAAGAAATACAGGTTGATATTACTCGCAGTGACACCTCTCCAGAAAAGAAGCAGAAATTTTCCACTAGAGGTGGGAAAGGAAGTGGTTGGTGGGAAAGGGTGTGGTGGTAGAAAGCGTTGATTGGCACGTTCGAGGAGGGACTGTGTTTTTTCCAATAGCTTGTGGGAAGCTCGACTTGTTGTGTGTCTTTTTGTGTTCTTATGCCCAAGTGTTGAGTCTGTATTTTGGGTCTTGGTCGTGGTGTCTGTAATAATAATTGTTGGCTGCTGCTGTGTGGGTACGGCCCCTACATTTTGATTCCGTATTTGTAACATTGCAAACAATACAATGGCATTTTGACTTTATTTTTGTCTATCTTTTCATATATACTCTGTATGCACGCATAATAGCATTCCGAGGATTTTGGTTCAGGGGTTCATAAAACTTTCGAAGCTTCTTAATTTTAAAAATTCATAAAGCTTCAAAGATGTTGTCTTTTGAATACTTTCCTTAGTAAGTTAAACTTTCGCTTAGGATTCTTGTTAACTTTGGAGGTAGAACTTAAGAGTTTATTGTTGTTTGGTGTGACAGGGATTGTGGAATCTTTGCATTCAAGCGATATTGTCATCAAACATGTATATGCCCCTCAGACACCGGGCTGTTCACTCCGAACAAACTTCAAATATTCGACGTCTCCTAGCAACGCGAGAAGTTTTATCCGAAGTGCGCAACTTCTGGGGTTGCTTGGCACTGCCTATCTTCGGGCAACGCGAGGAGTTGGAATTTGGAGTCCCTCGGCAACGCCTATCTCCGGACGATGCGAGAAACTTGAATCTGGGGTTACTTGATGTTGCCTCTCTTTGGGAAACTTGAGAATATTGCGCCTGGAGTTCCTCGACGTTGTTTGTCTTCGGACGATGCAAGAAACATGAATCTGGGGCTTCTCAACATTGCGTATCTTAGGGAAATGCGAGAAACTTTTTTCTTATGTTCCTCGGCTTCGCTATCTCAAGGCGATACGAGAAACTTGAATCTATGGTTCCTCGGTGTTGCTCATCTCTGGGCAATGTGAGAAACTTGCTTCTTGAGTTCCTAGGCTTTGCTTATCTCTAGGCGATGCGAGAAACTTAAATCTGCGGCTCCTCGATATGCTTAACTCCAGGAAACATGAGTAACTTCTGTCTTGAGTTCCTCGGCTTCGCCAATCTATGGGCGATGAGTGAAACTTGAATCTAGGGTTCCTTGGTGTTGCTTATCTCCGGGAAATGCAAAAAACTTGTTTCTTGAGTTCCTCAGCTTCGCCTATCTTCGGGCGATGCAAGAAACTTGAATCTGGGGTTCCTCAGTGTTGCCTATCTCCGTTCAATGCAAGAAACTTGCATCTTGAGTTCCTCGGCTTCACCTATCTTCGAGCGATGCGAGTAACTTTAATTTGGGGCTCCTCAACATTGCCTATCTTCGAGCAACGCAAGAAACTTGTGTCTTGAGTTCCTCGGCTACACCTATCTCCGGGCGATGCGAGAAACTTGAATCTGAGGTTCCTGGCGTTGCCTGTCTTCGAGAAATGTGAGAAACTTGTGTGAAAAACTTAAATCTGGGGTTCCACGATGTTGGCTATCTCCAGGCAACGCGAGAAATTTGCGTCATGAGTTCCTCGGCTTCGCCTATCTCCAGGCGATGTGAGAAACTTGAGTTCGTTCCCTCCTGATGCAGCTGGGACAACATTACTTTTTGGGGTTTAAGGATCGGGTTCCGCCGATCCAACGGTTTGAGTCAGTTTACTTCCACTGGCTTGTCGGGTAATTATTATGCACACAATTTGAATGATTCTAAAAGAAAACTTTATTAAGAAAAGCATGGCATATTCTTTGCCTATTTACACCACCACCGGTATTTCCATAATGGCTTATTTGCTTAAAATAAGAAATACATCAAGTTTCTTTTAAATGAAATATCGGTGGAGTGTGTCGTTGTTTCAAGCTCGGGGAATTGCGATTCCATCGAAGGTTGTCAGCTTGGATGTCCCATCGCTAAGCTTTTGGTAAATGATGAATGGCCCATCCCAATTTGGTTCGAAAGCTCTAGGGATCGGGTAAACTTACTTCGGTACGAGATCACCAACTTCGAAGGTTTTACTGTGAACTTTGGATTTGAAGTTTCGTGCAACCCTTTTTTGGTGGGCGATGATTCTCAATTCTGCTTCCTCGACCATGTCAAGTGATTCGAGTAGAAGTTACTCGTTTTGTTTCTAGTTGAAATTCAGCCTTCGGTGAGAAGGGACTTCTAGTTCGATAGGAATTGTTGCCTTTGAACCATATGCCAATGCGAATGGGGTGTTGCCAGTAGCAGCTTTGTGTGTTGTTCTATAATCCCATAGTATGAGTGGAAGCTCATCAACCCAGTTTCCCTTTTCTTTTGTCAATCGCTTTTTGATGTTGGACTTGATGATCTTATTTACCGCCTCCACTTGCCCGTTTGCATGCGGATAAGTCACTGTGGAAAAGTTCTTCTCAATCCGGAAGCGCTTGTAGAAGTCCTAGAACTCAGCGTTTTCGAACTGTGTTCCATTGTCAGTGATGAATTTCTATGGCATGCCGAACCTGCAAATGATATTTTCAGTAACGAAGTTGATAAATTTTTTTATGGTTATGGTGGCCAGCGGTTCCACTTTGGCCCATTTCGTGAAATAATCTACGGCGACTATTGCATATTTGGCTCCTCCTTTTCCATTGGAAGGATGCCAATCAAATCGATCCCCCATATTACAAACGGCCATGGGCTCACCGTTTGGGTTTTCTCGGTTGATGGAGTTCTATTAATCTTATTGAATCTCTAACAGCGATCACATCTCCATATATGATCTGCGGCATCGCGGTTTACTGTTGACCAGAAATACCGTATCGAAGAACTTTCTTTGCCACAGTATGCCTCCTAATGTGGTCTCCACACTCGCCTTCATGCACTTCTTCTAGAATTTGGTGTGCTTCATCTTCGATCACACACCTGAGAAGAGGGATCGAGAATCCCCTTCGATAGAGTATTCCATCCTGTATCATGAACCACGGCGCTTTCCTGAGTAATTTCGTTCGCTGGTTACGGTCGGGAGAGTTCCTGCCGAAAGATAATCTTTTATTGGCGTTATCCAAGTGTCTGGTTCTGTAGCGGTCTCGAGAATCTATTCTACGTCCATTTCATTAATGCTTAGTTTGGTTAGAGTTTCAACTAAGACAACCCCAAGCGACTGGGCTTCTCCGGAGCATGCCAACATGGCCAAAAAGTCTACCTTGGTGTTTTGCTCCCGTGGTATGTGGATTATGGTGTAGTGTCCGATGTCGTTCAGTAGCTTTTACACTTTGGAGAGATATAGGGCCGAATTCTCGCCACGTGCCTGATACTCTCCTTTCACTTGACACACAACCAGTTGGGAGTCACTATATATATGAACAGACTTTATTTTGGGTCCCTTCACAACTTTCAGTTCTGCGATTAGTGCTTCGTATTCCACCTCGTTGTTCGCAGCTGGAATTCCAAACATAGAGCATAGCTAATGGTCGCCCCTCGGGTGTCAAGCACTACCCCTGCACCCGAACTGGAGTTGTTCGACGCTCCATCAACGAAAAGCTTCCGTTGTATGTTCGCGAGTGACTGAATTTCATCTTCTTCATCTCTTATCGTAAATTCAGCAATGAAATCAGCTAGCGCTTGCCCATTTATTGCGTTCTTTGGGTGGTAAGTGATGTCATATTGACTCAGTTCTATGTTCCACTTAAGTAATCGTCCGGATGTCTCTGGTCGGTAAAAAACTTGTTTTAATGGCTGGTCGGTCGATACTTTAATTGGATGAGCCTAGAAGTACGACCGCAATTTTTGGCATGTGATCAAAAGGAATATACTAGCTTCTCTAATTTCAGGTTATTCGTCTCGGCTCTGGTGAATCGCTTGCAATTGTAACATACAAGTCGTTAGATCCTCGCTTCTTCCCATACTAGAGCTGCGCTTAATGCATGCGATTAAGCTTCATTCCATACTTACAGAGTATCTCGAACATCTCTGCAAGATTATCTAGGTGGTAAGCGGCTACTCAGGATTTTACTAACATATTGTCCACATAAACTTCCATAGTTTTCTCGATCTGGCCTTAAACATGTTATTCACTGGTCTTTGATATGTGGCCCCCGTGTTCTTTAAACCAAACAACATCACTCTATAGCTTTATAACCCTAAGTCGGCGATAAAGATGGTATTTTCTTGATCCGATTCATGCATTAGGATCTGGTTATAGTCCGACTATGCATCCATAAAAGACAACAATCCATGTCTCGCTGTCCCATCCACCAGTCGATTAATTATGGGTAGCGGGAAGCTATCCTTTGGACATGCTTTATTAAGGTCTGAGAAATCAATACAGGTTCGGCATTTTCCATTAGACTTCTTTAATAGTAACATGTTTGATACCCATTCGAGGTAGGTTGCATCTCAAATGAAGGCATTTTCTATTAGCTTATCCACCTCTTCTCTCAATGCGTTGGACCGTTCAGGGCCCAAACTGCGCATTTTTTGCTTCACTGGAGTGCATTTGGGATCATTGTTAAGGGCGTGGAAAACAATTTCAGGCGACACTCCAGACATATCAACATGCGTCTAGGCAAAAACATCTAAATTGGTCCGAAGGAATTTGGTCAACTCTGATCGCATCTTGTTTCCAACTTACGACCCGATTCTCAGGACCCACGTGGGGTCATCCATGCTAAGTGGGACTGACACCATCAGTTCAGCTAGTGCCGCCTTATCCTCCCCTGAGCTCTTCTTCCTAGGTCCAATGCCGTTTCGAATTGGCTATGGTCCCCAAGCAAACGGCGGTTATGTAGTTGCTATTCAGAGGGCTCACAGATGTTGAGAGCTTTCGCCACATACTTTCCCTTCTCCCTTCTTTTGGATTCACGTAATTCTACAATACAACACTCTTTATCCACACTTTGGTCTCCTTTTACAATTCCAACTCTGTGCTCGGTAGGGAATTTTCATCATGTTGCACCATTGAGACAGTGCTATCTTAAAGTCGGCTAACGTAGGCCTTCCTAGAAATGCATTATATGCTGACATCTCGTCTACAATCACAAAAGTCTGAATGAGGATGAGTCGTCGTTCCCCCTCTCCGAGCTCTACAGGTAGGTCAATGGTTCCCAACGGCTGCTTAGGTTCTTCGGTAAATCCCTAGTTCTTCATTTGGCATGCAGATACACTTTTTCATACCTATCTTCATCTGATCGAAAGTACGCTTGAAAAGTATATTAACCAAGCTTCCACTGTCAACCAATACTCGTCGGACAACTTCGAGCCCGATTCCTACTGTTATGCCTCAATGCCTTCGGTATCTCGATCGTGAAATATTATTTCATTACTCAGCACCTTCTACTGCTTAACAGAAGTTTCACCATCTATTGTCAAACTCGACCCCTTTAAGACATGTTTTAGGGAGCTTGCGTATCTCTCCATCTTCCTTAACTTCTTTGCGTAGGATGCAATCCTCCAGATATTACTCCGATAATGAGCCTTTGGTCAGTTCGTTTCGACCCTTGGCCTTTAGTTCCAGCCTGATTTCCTTGCTCCCCAGGTGGTTGAGGGACTATAGCCTTGCTAGATTTTCGGGACCCTTTTACATATTGCTGAAGCTTGTTTTCATGGATCAATCCTTCAATGAGATCCTTGACGTGGCGGCATTCATTTGTGTTGTGCCCATGTGTCTCATGGAAGTGGAAGAATTTCCCTGAGCGCTACTAATGTTTCGTTTCTTCCTTTTTGAGAGGTTTCCTATACTCTTCAGTTTCTTGCGTTGCGAGATAAATTTTTTTTGGGTGTCATTCAGGGGGGTATAATCCCCTGGGCCAAGCTCTCTAAAACTTTTGTTACGGCCACCACTATTTTTCTTGTTAGGGTTCCGATTTCCTTTCTTTTTGTTTCCAATCTTCCCTGTGGACCCTTGGCTATTTTAGAGGTTGCGTGTATTCTGATTAGACGCCATTCCATTCTGTTTGATGTTTGTTTGCTGCGTTCGAGCAGTCTTTCTTTCTAGCTCCTGACCCTCTTCCAACCTCTGGTATTTGCTTGCCTTTCAGTTGAAACCTTTCCTGTTGGTGGTCTGCTTCATCTTGATCCATCTCCCGAGCCCGTCTCCGGATGAATAACATGGACTAGGGCCATAAAAACCGTGTCTTTATTCGGATTACTCACCTCTGTTACCACCTTGTTGAATCTGTTCATAAATGATCTCAATGACTCATTACGCCCTTGAACTAGTCCTGATAGAGCATGACGTCTTTCGGTTCGGTGGTATGAGTCTGAATCGTTCAAGGAATTTGTTATGAGTTGATCAAAAGTAGCGATAGATATTGGGGGAAGTCTGGTAAACCACATGGATGCAATGCCTTCTAGGAAGATGGGAAAACATCGAAATCATATGTTCTCTAGAGCATTGGCTCCATCGATGTAGCAACTATATTTGTACAAATGGGATTTTGGATCCTTAGTTCCCTCCTAAGAGTGGATGGTTGGCATGGTAAACTTGTCTGGGTATCTTTCATTCAAGATCTCATCGGTAAAAGAGGTCTGACTAGGGGCAGATCCCCATTCGTCATCTTTCTGCCTCTTACTCTCGTCCATCAGCCGCATGACCATGTCGGATATGTATGCCTCTGATGTCCTGTGGTCCTGGGGGCGGCAGTTAGTCATTACGCCAAGTGTTTGGTTCAATAAACAATCTTGGCACATGGATTGATGCCTAGGCTCTCCTGTCTTCGGGAAAGCCATTCCCATGGGACCCCATTGGCTTGCATTTGGCCTAACTGGGGCAGTTTGGACATTTTTAATGTTACCAAATGCATTGCCATCTTCCTCGACCTGCTCTTCGCCCACCGAATTAGCGAGGTTCACAGCCATATACTCTAGTGGGGTTTTAGCTCCTTGATACAAGTTTAGATTGAGTTGTCTTGGGTCAAGTGGGGTGTTCTCATTCTCTTCCAAGTTATGCCCCATTGTCACCCTTCTCAGTGGTTGTTTTCCACTTCTCTTGTATAAGCCGAAAACAGAAGAGTTTTCATTTTCCATGGCAGTAACTGGTTCAAGAATGGTTCTTTGAATGGAATTTGATTGAAGAGTTAGCAGGGTGTTGAGCTTCTCATTAAAGCCATTTGACTATCCTCAATTCTTTGGTTGATTTCTTCAGCCATCTAATTTAACTCAGGCAGGTAACAACTTCATGATGACTAGAGGACCCTGATGCTTGATTTCGTATGCAAGTAGAATTTACTTCAGCTTGTTGGATACTGACTCCTTCCATGGCTTTTGTTGCTCCTTACAGACCTTCCAGAGGCGGTCCTTTTCCTATCGGGAGCCATTGACTTTTGAAGACAATGGGGTCCTTAAGCAAAGATCGAGGATCTAACTTCCGGATCTGTGCAATCCAAAGTAGGTAGCTAGATCTAGATTCTAGGTTGAAAATAGAGATCTAACTTCTGGATCTATGCAATCAAAAGTAGGTAGATAGATCTGGCTCTGGGGTTGCAGTTCTCAGTGAAAGCACCAAAATGTTGACCCAAAAAATGGATCAACACCCTGGTTTGGATTTGAAAGCACTAGCCATTTCTTTACAGAGCAATATAACAGATCACAGATATAGAAGAGAAGCATTGAAAGAAAATAGACAAAAGATATTTATAGTGGTTTGGTTGTTAACGAAGCCTACATCCACTTTATAGTTTTACTATAAGCTGAATGCTATTACAACAGCTGCTTGATTGGCTAATCCTAGCTGAATTGTTTAACAATCTGGGATTTCGCATCAATTTATAATTGTCATAAAACGATTAATGGTGATTAAATTATTAGCAAATTGCTATTGGAATTTTATTGGGTTGAAATTCTTTTAATAAATGGTTGAATGTTATGCGGGCTTTAAATTGCAATCTCGACCCACGTTTCTTTATTATTTTTGGGGTTGCATTATATTAAAAAGAATAACCGATTCCTCTTTCACTTTTCATCGGTAACCCTAAACAAAACATAAAAAGAAAATAAATGGCGGCTCTTGTCCTCGTTCGTTACTCTTTGCGAAATTAGAGCTTTTGGTTTCGAAGGGAAAAAGGGGGATTTTTCTTGCCGATCGATGATCTCGTGCTCGGCCTTTTATTTTGCGTCGAATAAAGGTGAGTGATTTTTTATTTCACTCACATCTAATTCAACTGTGCTTCGGCCATTCGATTTTTGTTTTGATGTTGATGATTTCACTGACTTATTCAACTTGTTCTTTTCATGTTACTTGGTTGACACTGTTTTGATTTTCTTTGACACTGTTTCCCATTGTTCACCACGGTTTCGAAGTCGCTGGTTTGTGTTGACTTCGGCCATCACCATTAATTTGATATTGAACTATATTCGGTGGACTTTGGCCATTTTTGTCAACCTGGATTTGTTTGATTTTGATAAAACACGGCTATGGTTACTCTATTGCTTTTGGCTTGATTTTTGGGATTTGTTCGAACTTGCAACTACGTTTTGATTCGAACTTTTTTACTTCGATATCAGCTTACACTGCTTGTATATCCACTTATACTTGACTGTTGTACCATGATATTTGAACTCGTCTTAAGTATATTTTGATATTGGTTCATATGATGATGTTTAACACACCTCTGTTAACTCGAGTGCTTGTTGCACATTCAGGTGCTTGCTTTCCCACTTACTTGTACTCAGCTGATCTAATGTTTGTTAAGTAGTTGTAGTGTCATATCTGTGGTATAACATCACATGTGTACATACATTATGGATGTATATATGTGTATGTTAACTTATGTTTCCTCCTATCACTTCTGGGTTTGAATTTAATTTGTAGTTCCATCTGGTTCATTTTGATTTGAGTTGGTGCATTTGCTTTCGATTCATTGATCTTTTGTGTATTTCATATGCTGTATTGGCGAGGCAGTACACGTGAGCGTGTACTGCAGCCAATCGGTATTGATGTTTTTAAGCGATATTTCGATTGTTTGAATTGTTTCGTGTGTCCAATTCAATATTTGAAATTGCATTTTATTGGTTTAAATTGATTATTTTGTTGTTTTCTAATTATCTTCTAGATAATTAGACTATGGGTTTCTAATTATTTATTTAATAATTAGATTTTGTTGTCAATTGCCACAATTCTGTTGTTTTCTAAACTATCTTCATTGATAGTCCTTTTATTCATCTTTGTTGATAATTTGAATTTGCTGATTTGTTGTTTAACACTGTTACGTGTTATATTTACCGTTATCCGATTTCCTTATTAAAGGATTGGATAGACAAGATTCAGTGACTGTTGTCTATTTGTTATTTAATTATTATTGCTTCTATGCATTAATAACTGAGTTTGAATTAGACTGGCCCGTGTATTATTTTCTTTTGAATTTAATACTCGGGTCAAACAGAGTTATTACATGTTGTAGATTTCTTGCTTTGGGTTGCTGTTAGAGCTATGAAGTCTCTTTATACCATTTGGAGTAGTCGTAGTTATAGTATAGGATGTTATGATTCATGTATATTATTCACGATAATGTACTTGTATATGTAACTTCCAGTGTCGACAGCTATAGTTGTATCATATGTTTTATATCATGTGTATTGTAACTGACTTCAATTGTGTGTGTGTGTGTGTGTGTGTGTGTGTCTATATATATATATGTATATATGAGATTTGACATTATCTGTGTTCTGCATTTAGCTTATCTGTGTTATTATTATATATGTTGTCCTAAACTATTATGAACCATCGTAGTTCGTTTTATATTGGAATTGGATATGTCGATGGGAGTAAATGAAATGAAAAATAAAGAATATACCACTCCTATCGAGATAAACAATACTAGTGTAAGGCCTAACTACGGATGGCCGCTCCTATCCAGCCTTATTCTTCGTAATAACAAACACTATTTCTTTTTAATACTCTTTGTTATTGTGAGCATAGAGGTGGGGAGTCACAGTTGGTATAAGAGCTTGGGGTTTATGGACATAATATAAAACATAACTTAGATGGAACATATGTTACAACTATTTGTTGATGTTTTAGTTATGCTTTGAGTCAAAACTAAAGTTTTTAAATTATGATGAAATTTTTAAATATCTTTATTTAAAAATAAAAGTGAAGTTGTGTTTTGATGATTAAGTAATTTGTGTTCTGTTTATCAGAGTGCATAGCGGAAACAGTGAGACTATCTTCGCTGAGTACAGCCGATAACTCTTTTGGATTTAAAAATCAAATATATGAAAATGAAATAAATTTCATTATTTTATTACATAGATGTGTTTATTTTGATTTCTTTGAAAATTTCGAATCCAATTTGAGGATCCGAAGTGATTGCAGTTATGTGATTTTGTTGATATTTTTGCTGTTTTAAATTATCTTCATTGAAGATATATTTGAGTGATTTCTTTGTTCATCTTGTAGTGTATGTGCAAATTTAAGTTGCACGTTACTGCAATAATTTTACGTTGAACCGGTGTTTGGTTTTAAAAATATTTTGTTGCTGTTATTTTTATAATGGGATTTTTACATCGGTGCTAAATTTTTGAAGCACGATGTTTTGTTGACATTTTTGATGAATGAAGATTCTCTGGTATTATATTTTGATGCGAATTATTTTGATGAGATTTTGACGTATAAAAATTACTGTCACTTCGACTTCAGTAATTGTCAAAATTAAAGTGAATTTTCAAGCGGTTATCCCGCAATGCTGATTTTGAGATCCGTTTTTATGGTGTTTTGAGAAGTGCAATTTCCTTATCGAATTTGCTACAGATGTTGCTATTTTGAGCACGGGTTTTTCAAATCGTTTTAAAATAAAATTATTTTTCAAAATTTCTACAGGTTGCGCTTTCAAAAGAATGAGGAAGCGATTTAAACGTTTCAGCAAAATCGAGGACTATGAACCCTCGCTTTTACTGATTCGCTTAATTCCGGACTTGTCCGTTTGAGGATGTAAAATGTTATTAATTTAAAATACACGATTTTGCACTTTCAAGGAATCGGTGAAGAAAATTAAACGATTTAGTAAAACTCGTGGTGTGGGACATGTGCGTTTGCTATTTCGATTAATTCTGGACTCGTTAATTGAAACATCTGCTGTTTGATGATTCTGATGATTTTATTTGGCTTTTGAGCCACTCTGATGGACCTTCGGGTAATTTGTTGGACTTCGGGTCATATGATGGACCTACGGGTCATTTGTTGGGCTTTTGGGCCACTCTGCTGGACCTTCGGGTCATTTGTTGGGCTTTCGGGCCACTCTGCGGACCTTCGGGTCAAATACCAGTACTAGACCTTCGGGTCACTCTGCGGACCTTCGGGTCATCCAATGGGCGCCAAAATTTATAGTACTTGGTAGACTTCTGCCATCTGAGATGCACGTGCAGCGTAGCTACAAACTCGCCATCTGATGGGATCGATCCAACCTTTTATGTTGATTTTCTAGAATATCTTAATTGATTCTAGATATTTGTTGTTTCCAATTATCTGCAGGTAATTGGAATTTGTTGATTCTGATTATCGTTTTTGATAATTAGATATTTGTTGATTTGAGATTTCTGATTATCGTTTTGATAATCGGATATTTGTTGATTTGAGATTTCTGATTATCGTTTTTGATAATTGGATATTTGTTGATTTGAGATTTCTGATTATTGTTTTTGATAATCGGATATTTGTTGATTTGAGATTTCTGATTGTCGTTTTTGATAATCGGATATTTGTTGATTTGAGATTTCTGATTGTCGTTTTTGATAATTGGATATTTGTTGATTTGATATTTCTAATTATCGTTTTTGATAATCGAATATTTTTTAATTTGAGATTTCTGATTATCATTTTCGATATTGAGATATTTGTTGATTTGAGATTTCAGATTATCTTTTTTGATAATTGGATATTTGTTGTTTCTGATTATCGTTTTTGATAATCGGATATTTGTTGTTTCTGATTATCATTCTTGATAATCGGATATTTGTTGTTTCTGATTATCATTCTTGATAATCGGATATTTGTTGATTTGAGATTTCTGATTATCGTTTGGATAATCGGATATTTGTTGATTTGAGATTTTTGACTATCGTTTTTGATAATTAGATATTTGTTGATTTGAGATTTCTGATTATCATTTTTGATAATCGGATATTTGTTGATTTGAGATTTCTGATTATCGTTTTTGATAATTAGATATTTGTTGATTTGAGATTTCTGATTATCGTTTTTGATAATCGGATATTTGTTGATTTGAGATTTCTGATTATCGTTTTTGATAATTAGATATTTGTTGATTTGAGATTTCTGATTATCGTTTTTGATAATTAGATATTTGTTGTTTTCAATTATCTGCAGGTAATTGGATATTTGTTGATTCTGATTATCGTTTTTGATAATTAGATATTTGTTGATTTGAGATTTCTGATTGTCTAATCGGATATTTGTTGATTTGAGATTTTTGATTATTGTTTTTGATAATTAGATATTTGTTGATTTGAGATTTCTGATTATCGTTTTGATAATCGGATATTTGTTGATTTGAGATTTCTGATTATCATTTTTGATAATTAGATATTTGTTGATTTGAGATTTCTGATTTTCGTTTTTGATAATCGGATATCTGTTGATTTGAGATTTCTGATTATCGTTTTTGATAATTAGATATTTGTTGATTTGAGATTTCTGATTATCGTTTTTGATAATCGGATATTTGTTATTTGAGATTTCTGATTATCGTTTTTGATAATCGGATATTAGTTAATTTGAGATTTCTGATTATCGTTTTTGATAATAAGAATTTGCTAATTTGAGTTCTAATTATCTTTGTTGATAATTAGATATTTGCTGATTTGAGTTCTAATTAACTTTGTTGATAATTAGATATTTTCCGATTTGAGTTCTAATTATCTTTGTTGATAATTAGATATTTGCTGTTATGAGATTTAATTATCGTATCGATAATTAGATAATTAGATATTTGTTGTTATGAGATTTAATTATCGTATCGATAATTAGATATTTGCGGTTTTGCGATTTGCGATTTGTGTTTTCTAATTATCCTTGTTGATAATTAGGTTTTGCTGTTTTCTAATTATCGTATCGATAGTTAGATATCGCTGTTTTGTGATTTTTGTATTCTAATTATCTAATTGATAATTAAATATTGCTGATAATCGTATTTATACAGTTTTGCTGCTTTCTGAATTATCTATTGATAATTTGATTTTGTTGAGATTTTGTGAATTTCTTTTACGAAATTAGAAGATTTTTTTGGTGTTTGTGTTTTCGACCTTTATTTTTCTAGCTTAACCAGTTTATGTTAGAAAAATAATTGTTATTGACGACCTTAATTATGAAAATTGCGGGGACGCAATTTTTATAAGGAGGGGAGTCTGTAACAACCCGGGATTTCGCATCAATTTATAATTGTCATTAAATGGTTAATGGTGACTAAATTGTTAGCTAATTGCTATTGGAATTTTATTGGGTTGAAATTCTTTTAATAAATGGTTGAAAGTTATGCGAGCTTTAAAAAACAATCTCGGCCCACGTTTCTTTATTATTTTTGGGGTTGCATTATATTGAAAAGAATAACCGGTTCCTCTTTCACTTTTCATCGGTAACCCTAAACAAAACATACGAAGAAAATAAATAGCGGCTCTCATCCTCGTTCGTTCCTCTTTGCAAAATTAGGGCTTTTGGTTTCGAAGGGAAAAATGGGGATTTTGCTTGCCGATCGATGATCTCTTGCTCGGCTCCTTCATTTTGCATCGAATAAAGGTGAGTGATTTTTTATTTCACTCACATCTAATTCAACTGTGCTTCGGCCATTCGATTTTTGTTTTGATGTTGATGATTTCACTGACTTATTCAATTTGTTCTTTTCGTGTTACTTGGTTGACACTGTTTTGATTTTCTTTGACACTGTTTCCCATTGTTCACCACGGTTTCGAAGTCGCTGGTTTGTGTTGACTTCGGCCATCACCATTAATTTGATATTGAACTGTATTCAGTGGACTTTGGCCATTTGTGTCAACCTGGATTTGTTTGATTTTGATAAAACACGGCTATGGTTACTCTGTTGCTTTTGGCTTGATTTTTGGGATTTGTTTGAACTTGCAACTACGTTTTGATTCGAACTCTTTTACTTCGATATCGGCTTACACTGGTTGTATATCCACTTATACTTGACTGTTGTACCATGATATATGAACTCGTCTTAAGTATATTTGGATATTGGTTCATATGATGATGTTTAATACACCACTATTAACTCGAGTGCTTGTTGCACATTCAGGTGCTTGCTTTCCCACTTACTTGTACTCAGTTGATCTAATGTTTGTTAAGTAGTTGTAGTGTCAATTCTGTGGTATAACATCACATGTGTACATACATTATGGATGTATATATGTGTGTGTTAACTTATGTTTCCTCTTATCACTTCTGGGTTTGAATTTAATTTGTAGTTCCATCTGGTTCATTTTGATTTGAGTTGGTGCATTTGCTTTTGATTCATTGATCTTTTGCGTATTTCATATGCTGTATTGGCGAGGCAGTAAACGTGAGCGTGTACTGCAGCCAATCAGTATTGATGTTTTTAAGTGATATTTGATTGTTTGAATTATTTCGTGCGTTCAATTCAATATTTGAAATTGCATTTGAATTGGTTTAAATTGATTATTTTGTTGTTGTCTAATTATCTTCTAGATAATTAGATTATGAGTTTCGAATTATTTATTTAATAATTAGATTTTGTTGTTAATTGCCGTTTAGGTAATTCTGTTGTTTTCTAAATTATCTTCATTGATAGTCCTTTTATTCATCTTTGTTGATAATTTGAATTTGTTGATTTGTTGTTTAACACTGTTACGTGTTATATTTACCGTTATCCGATTTCCTTATTAAAGGATTGGATAGACGAGATTCAGTGACTATCGTCTATTTGTTATTTAATTATTATTGCTTCTATGCATTAGTAACTGAGTTTGAATTAGACTGACCCGTGTATTATTTTCTTTTTAATTTAATACTTGGGTCAGAACAAGTTATTACAGGTTGTAAATATCTTGCTTTGGGTTGCTGTTTGAGCTATGAAGTCTCTTTATACCATTTGGAGTAGTCGTTGTTGTAGTATAGGATGTTATGTATTCATGTATATTATTCACGATAATGTACTTGTATATATAACTTCCAGTGTCGACAGTTGTAGTTGTATCATATGTATTGTATCACGTGTATTGTAACTGACTTCAGTTATATATATATATATATATGAGATTTGATATTATCTGTGTTTCACATTTAGCTTATCTGTGTTATTATTATATATGTTGTCCTAAACTATTATGAACCATCGTAGTTCGTTTTATATTGGAATTGGATATGTCGATGGGAGTAAATAAAATGAAAAATAAAGAACATACCACTCCTATCGAGATAAACAATACTAGTGTAAGGCCTAACTACGGATGGCCGCTCTTATCCAGTCTTATTCTTCGTAATAACAGACAGTATTTCCTTTTAATACTCTTTGTTATTGTGAGCATAGAGGTGGGGCGTCACAAATTGGATCTCAAGAGTTAGAACCCACCATAGAATCATGGTATTTTCCTTTTGAGATCATTGTGAGGGAGGTTTGAAGTGAAGAATAATTTCAGCAGAGTTTCTGCAATCAGCTTCCAACAGTACCCATTATGTTGTAGGAGGTATGCTATTTATAAAGGTTGGAGGGTTCCTGTGCCTGGACCATCACAATTAGCTCCGAGATAAAGATCAGGCAATCTAGGAGGATCGGGTTGGAAAAAATAGCAAACTCCTTGGGTTTTTGGCGACCTATGGGCCTCGGGTTATTGGCGACCCATGGGACTTGGTCTATTTTCGCCTGTTGAATTCTCCCTTCTTTAGCCATATTTTATAACTTGTTTGTCTGTGATTTTAGTGAGTTCATGGGTTGTTATTGATCCGGTCATAGAAGTCTTCCTTGATTCTAGAATTCGAAATGTCTTCTTAGGCATTCGTCGTTGTAATTGTTGAGTCACAGCTTCTATGAAGATTTTGATTGCTGACAACAATATTAAAGCGATCGACAAATCAAGACCTACATATGGTACTCTAGATTATAGGTTGATTATTTGATGTTATAATAGTAATAAAATTGTCAAAATCTATCCTCAAATAATCATGCACAAAATATAACATATATATATACACATTTATATAGGTTGTGCACTTTATTGTGCAATTTAACAGAGACCGGTCGACCGGTCCAAATATAGGCGGTCGACCGTTCCTGTTGGATGTGCACAATAAACGTGCACACATGCACATAACGACTATATTTTTAAAAACCTGTCTACCGGTTAGTTTTTGACCTGTCGACCGTTTTTAAACAGAGAGCAACTTCTTCCAAAAGACACATCTTTCTTCAATGGTTGCGTCTCTTCTTCTTCATCAATGATCATAACTTTTGACTGCAACTTTTCACCAAGGGTTATAACTATTTTCTCTCTATAAATACACATCAATATCATTGATTCAAACAACAACTTTTTACACGATCATATATGCTCTCTAATTTAATCTCTAACACTCCTGCATTCTAAAAATTAATTTAGCTTATTGAATCATTGAAATTATTTCATATCTTTTGATTCAATAAGTAAATACCTTCTTTAATCTTTACAAAACATCATTCATATTCTTTGAGGATAAGATTATAGGAAGGGTGTACTACTAGTGACAAATCCGTGTTTTCAAGAACACAAGTTGTCAACAACAATTGTATTTGTTTTTGTTGAAGTCCTCGTGTTGTAAGAGGCAAGTGTTGAAGTCCTCGGTGTTGTAAGAGGCAAGTGTTGAAGTCCTCAGTGTATTAGAGGCGTGAAATCCCGTTCGGCTGTTCGGGTATTGTAAACCTGTTCCTCCGGGTGAAGCGAGGTAGTTAATAGTGAAAATCCAGATAGGAGTCTGGGACTGGACGTAGGACGGTGCTCCGAACCAGTATAAAAATCTCTGGTGTGATTTTTCTATTTTTATTTTCGCTTTGCTACTATCATCTATTTTCCGCATTTATATTATAGTCCATATTACACGATCCGTGTGTACTATATCAGTACGTGCATTAGTATACACACCGCACTTTCATTTGGTATCAGAGCATAGCGACTTTCATTTGGTATCAGAGCATAGCGACTTTCATTTGGTATCAGAGCCTGGTTTTCTAGAGATCGTAACAACATCCTAGAATAAATGGCTACAAAGAGATCTAGTCAAGGCAATAAGAAGAGGAAGAGCAATAAAGAACAATCAAAGGAGCAAACAAACAAATGCTTCATGGCAAAAGATAACGAGGTTAGTGATCTAACTTTTGATGATATGATAGAAATAAATTCAGAACTTCTAGACACTTTAAAAAGTCTCAAAAGAAAATATAAGGAAGCTCTGGAAAATCAGAAGAAAGCAGAATTCGAAAGAGATATGCTTAAAGACGAGAAGAGAATATTAGAAGAAGAACTTGAGAAAATTCAAGATTCAGACAATTCTCAACTCGCTCTATTAAGTCAAGAAATAGAAGCTCAAAAAGAAAAGAATAATGCTCTAGCTTCTGAAAATCATGAGTTAAAAACAAAAATTAAAATTGTTGAGTTAGATAACACTAGTCTCAAAACTAAGCTTGATGACATTACTAAAAATATTTCCAATTTTAATAAAGGGAGAGAAAATTTATCCAGGATTATTGAAAATTCTCAACCTGCTTCAAATAAGAAGGGAATAGGTTATGTTAAGAATTCAAAAGCTCACAATGATATAAGTGGTGTAGGCTATAAACAAGCTAAAAGTAAAAATAGTACTAGATATGCATTCATGTATACTAACTTTAGTGCTAGTACTAGTAATCAAGATAGTTTTAAAACCAGTTATAGTCATAATAGTACTTTGTTTAGAAATGATAGAAATTATTCTTCAAGTACTAAGCTAATGACTAATAGTATTAAGATATGGATTCCAGCTAATATGATTGATCATGATAAACAACTTTATATTAGCAACTATTATAAGAATGTAATTTGTAATGAAAATTATATTTATAAAGGTTCAACCACACCCCAATGGGTATGGTTTCCAAAGACCTAACCCCCCCGGACCCTAACATAGTAAGTGGGTACCGAAAATTATTATTACTTTTTGCAGGTACTCAGAGAAACAAAAGGAAAATGATAGATTTTGGAATTTCAAAGAATGTTCCATATGTTTAATAGAATTACGTGCTTACAATAAAATATGGACTTCGGTAAATATGGTAAAATTTATTTTACTTTTCCTTCATAATTAATAATGAGTTTATCTCGTTATATACAAGATATTTTATATAATTTTATATATTTCCCCATTCTTTTTGATAATGACAAAGGGGGAGAAATTCATATGCATATAAATAGAGGGAGATATTATACTTAGGGGGAGATGTTATACTTAGGTGGAGATGTTATACTTAGGTGGAGCTTTAAAGACATTATCTGGCACTTGTGTGAATGTTACTTTTGATCTGTGATAGTGGTTTTATGTTGCCTATGGTTTTATGTTGCCTATAATCTGTTTTACATCTTCCATTTAACAACTCCTTTTTGTCAATGACAAAGGGGGAGAAAGTGCTAACAATTATTTGCAGGAATATATATATATAAGACAAAATCTCAGGGGGAGATCACATATTCAGGGGGAGATTCAGAACTTCAGATATATGTTGTCATCAATCAAAAAGGGGGAGAATGTTGAGTCACAGCTTCTATGAAGATTTTGATTGCTGACAACAATATTAAAGCGATCGACAAATCAAGACCTACATATGGTACTCTAGATTATAGGTTGATTATTTGATGTTATAATAGTAATAAAATTGTCAAAATCTATCCTCAAATAATCATGCACAAAATATAACATATATATATACACATTTATATAGGTTGTGCACTTTATTGTGCAATTTAACAGAGACCGGTCGACCGGTCCAAATATAGGCGGTCGACCGTTCCTGTTGGATGTGCACAATAAACGTGCACACATGCACATAACGACTATATTTTTAAAAACCTGTCTACCGGTTAGTTTTTGACCTGTCGACCGTTTTTAAACAGAGAGCAACTTCTTCCAAAAGACACATCTTTCTTCAATGGTTGCGTCTCTTCTTCTTCATCAATGATCATAACTTTTGACTGCAACTTTTCACCAAGGGTTATAACTATTTTCTCTCTATAAATACACATCAATATCATTGATTCAAACAACAACTTTTTACACGATCATATATGCTCTCTAATTTAATCTCTAACACTCCTGCATTCTAAAAATTAATTTAGCTTATTGAATCATTGAAATTATTTCATATCTTTTGATTCAATAAGTAAATACCTTCTTTAATCTTTACAAAACATCATTCATATTCTTTGAGGATAAGATTATAGGAAGGGTGTACTACTAGTGACAAATCCGTGTTTTCAAGAACACAAGTTGTCAACAACAATTGTATTTGTTTTTGTTGAAGTCCTCGTGTTGTAAGAGGCAAGTGTTGAAGTCCTCGGTGTTGTAAGAGGCAAGTGTTGAAGTCCTCAGTGTATTAGAGGCGTGAAATCCCGTTCGGCTGTTCGGGTATTGTAAACCTGTTCCTCCGGGTGAAGCGAGGTAGTTAATAGTGAAAATCCAGATAGGAGTCTGGGACTGGACGTAGGACGGTGCTCCGAACCAGTATAAAAATCTCTGGTGTGATTTTTCTATTTTTATTTTCGCTTTGCTACTATCATCTATTTTCCGCATTTATATTATAGTCCATATTACACGATCCGTGTGTACTATATCAGTACGTGCATTAGTATACACACCGCACTTTCATTTGGTATCAGAGCATAGCGACTTTCATTTGGTATCAGAGCATAGCGACTTTCAGTAATCACATGCTGACGGGAAGTCGTTGGCTACTTATACTCCAACGCTTGTTGATCCGCAGGGATGCTGGTTCTTGGCTTCTTTGACACCTGTCATCACCTTAGCCGTGTAGCTTGGTCCTTGTCGACCTCTAGTCATAACTTTTTAGATTAGCTCTTAAACCACCTCACCGCTTAAGGTTGCCTCCCTTTCTGTTGGTATCTACCGGGTCAACAACCCGGATAAATTTTTACATGATAATGCCATATTTTTGAATGATTAAATGTTTATATATGCTTTTTGATGATTCATGCTTGTTTATATATATATTTTATGATATATTTTAATGTAAAAACCCTATTTAGTGATATACAAATGCCTTGGAATTTAGATATAGATCAAAAACGATATTTTGGAGACGAATTTTAATTTTTATAATGTGGATTTTAAATTAATTTTCTAGTGAAGAGAATGATTTATTGGGTTTAAAATATTTTACGGTTGAATTACATATAACTTGAGTTTGAAATTTATATATGTTAGAAAACATATTAAAAATGATTTTATAGAAATTTTTGTTGAATTTTCCTAAGTGTTTTGATGAATATATAAAATTATTTAATGTATAGAACTTAAATGTTTTATATATTTATTAAATGAGAAAGGGTATTTTGTAAATGATTTAAATTGTTTATTTCTGAAACATTGGAAGTGCTTTTAGAAAAGAAAATAAGCAACCAACAAGATTTTGAAAAACAAGGCAGGTATGTTCAAAAGATTACTTAAAAAGGTTAAAAATCAGTTTTACATGCAGATTACATGTTTCGCCACTTTCGACACCCTGCTTCCGTCTTAGGTGGCTTTTGACTTAGTAATTCTGCGTCCATCGCCTTCGAAACTAATGCGCATGACATCAAAGACTTGGTGCCTAGTGATTTGGAAGAAAAGACGGAAGGTATGAGGTCGAAACCAGGGGTTTCGAAGGGGTCGAAGCGCTGCTTTGTTTTAAATGAAAATGCGCCTACTGTGCTTTCGACAGTATAGCTTTCGACTTTGTCTATGGTTTTAAAAGAATGGTTTTAAGACGTTGCACCTTTTGTTTTAAGTATATGTTTTTGACTAGGTTGAAGCCTTTAGTTGCCGCTTTTCTTATCTTTCAAAGTGATGATTTTGAAGGTTATACTTTGTTTTATAAAACCTGTCGCTTTTCCAATGCTTTAGGAAGGTTGATTTCGATACCATCAATTCTTTCCTTAGGAATTTCTTTCGAAAGAGTGCATTCGACTTAAAGCTTAACTTCGGGTCTCTAGATTGGGGATGTTACATGCGTATCACCCTCAGGCGAATGGGCAGACAGGGAGAGCCAATAAGGTACTCGAGGATTTACTGAGACCTTGCGTATTGGACTTTGGTGGATCTTGGGAAGATCACCTACATTTGGTTGATTTTTCCTATGATACTAGTTATCAGACTAATATAGGAATGCCACCTTTTGAAGCTTTGTATGGAAGGCCATGCAAATCACCAGCATGTTGGTAGGAGACAAGAGACAGATTGGTTTTAGATCCAGATCTAGTTAGAGAGTCGGCAGAGAAGATTGAGTTGATCCGAGAAAGGATGAAGAGGCTCAATATAGATAGAAGAGTTACGCAGATAAGAGGCGTAAAGATCTAGAGTTCTCAATTGGAGATAAGGTTTTCATTAAAGTATCATTGATGAAGGGTGTGGTACGATTCGGAAAGTCAGCGAAACTAGCACCAAGATATGTTGGCTCATTCCAAATTGTAGATAGGATTGGAAAGCTTGCATGCAAAGTAAAGTTGCATAGCAATATGTAAGTGTCCATAATGTATTTCATATATCTCATCTTCGCAAATATGTGGATGATATAGAGACTACTATTCCTCCGACTGGGTTGGAAGATTTGGTAGTAGAGTCTAATTTGACTATTCATAGACAATCAGTTCAGGTTGTCGAGAGAGATGAGAAAAGATTGAGAAACAAGATAGTCAAGTCTGTGAAAATTCAGTGGAGCGACAACGAGAAGGACTGTACTTGGGAGACAGAAGACAGGATTACATATACTTATCGTAATCTACTATGAGGGTATGTCTATATTAGCTTTATATAGATAGTTTCTAGTCTGGTAGACTAGTACCGTTATTAGGAGTCGTTACAAATGATTACTATGTTTAGTATTTAGTTCTTACTGAATTTCAAGGACGAAATTCTTTAAGGAGGGGAGCTTGTAACACCCCTAATTTTTTATAACATTATTCAAGGGATTTAAGTAGATAAATTAAATAGAATAATGTAAACATTAGAGACCAATCTCAATTAAATAAATGGGCTACATATGGTTCTACATGTTAATTAATTAACACAAGGGTGTTAGGGTAATTGTAGCACCATATTCCCATCACCCTTATATTCTCGTGCCTTAACCATTCACGTTCATTTTCTCATTTCATAGGAAATGTAAATCAAAGAGAAGAATAGCCGACCACTACTAAGAGAAAAGAAGAAGAAGAAAATTAAAGTAAAGCTTAGAAATCAAGCAAGGGGAAATTAATCTCAATCCAATCTCCTTATCCTAATCAAGGTGAATAATAGTCTTTATAATCTCTATTTTGTTTTTATGATCAGTTGTTTTAGGATTTAGGATTAAATCCATTTTTATGATGATTTGGATGATGATATGCTTGGATATAACATGTATGATTTAAATAGGAATTGTTTAAATATGATTTTATACGTTTTTAAGGGTAAAACCGATTATACTGATTTTTATATGCCATAAAGAATTTATATATTATGTAAAAGACGATATTGGAGTTGGGTTTTAATTTTCATAATTCAAGTTATGGAATATTTATTATGAATTTTCAAAGGAAAATATGGTTAATAGGGTTTAGAAATTTATTTCAGAAATTATGTTGAGAGTCTGGGTCTAAAATTTAGATATGTTAGACAACATATTAAATGTAAATTTCTATGATTTTTGGTGATTTTTCCTAAGTGTTTACTATGAGAATTAAATTATTTTTAAAGGAGGATCGAAATAATTTAATTATTTTGCTTAATGGAATGGATTATTTGTTAAATTAATCTCAGTAAAGACCTGAAATTATGTGGTAGTTTTATTTGGATAATAATTTGAAGCAACCGATCACATGTTTACAAGTAGACAAATTAGTTACAAAGTTATTGCTTTTATTGGCATTAATTAGCTTTTACTTAGAAAAGTGGGTTTCGCCTCTTTTAGAAGTATCTTTCGACCCTTAGCTTCCACCTTCAATCAAGTCGAAGCCCTCTAGGTCAAAAACAACTAAGCCGAAACCAATACACAAGGTATCAACATGTTGGTACGAAGTGGATTGGAGAAAGGCAGAACGTATGGTATCGAAACACTCCTTTTGATAGGGTCGAAACCATTGTTTTGCTTTCTAAAGAAATGTGTTTCCCTATTTTACTAAATCCTTTCAAAGGTATTGAAATATAGGCTTTCGAAAGGGTCTTTTGAATAACTTTCTAAAGAGGGTTGCCGCCTTATTATTTAAAGCATAGCTTTCAAATTAGTTGCTTATTTCCAAACTAATGAATTAGCAAAAGGTAATTTCGACCTAGCCGAAAAACTTCTGCCGACCTTATGCCTTTCGAAGGAATTGAATATATCAATTCTTTTAAAAGGTAGCCTTTGCTTTGTAAATATGAGTCACTTCCTAAAGCTTTCGAAAGGGGTTATTGGTTTCGAGGGCTATTGGTTTCGAAAGGGTTTTCAAAGCTAACCTTCAAACGTTTCACTTATATAGTTTAAACTTTCGAAAGGATGGTTCAGACGCCATCAAGTTTTTCCCTAAATCTATATGATAAAGAATGGTTTCGAAAAAAAATACTTTCATTTATATTCACTTTGACCTAGAAAATATTTTAAAGATAAACCCAATAGTTTTGAAAGGGGCACTTTCAACGGTTCTGAAAGGGGTACTTTTAACGGTTTCAAAAGGGGTTAATGGTTTCGAAGGCAATGGCTTTGATAGGCGTTTCGAAACTAACTTCCAAGTGTTTAAACTAAATTATTTGTGTTTTTGAATGGATGGTTCCGACGCCATCAATTATTACCCAAATAATTTTATAATGATTAAAGAGATACTTTCATATGCATTCACTTTGACGCAAAAGATGTTTTTAAAGGCTAAACCCAATGGTTTCAAAAGGGGTACTTTCATTAGTTTCAGAGCTATGTTTCTAAGGATTAATAAGTAATGCTCTAGTATTTTCGAAAGGTACATTTTTGGTTTCGAAAGAGATGAATCAAGGAGCTTCGAAAGGTATATTTTTAGTGTTTTGGAAAGAAGTTTTCTATGCTTTCAAAGGAGGTTATCCAGGGTTTCCGAGAGTGATGTTGTCAGGTTTTGAAAGCCTAAGTTTTCAAAATAAATAACCCAATCTCATTTTAAAGGAAAACCATGGCATAATAAAAGAGTTCTGAAATGTTTTGAAGTATGGAGTTGTGAAGAAGTTTCCTTGATTAATAGGTTAAAGGGATTAACTAATTTCATATGAAATGATTTCAAGAATATTAAACCATAGATGTTGGTGTTATTTTGTTATTATGTTCACTTCTTCATACACACACACACATTGTAATTGACCCACAACTTTATTTTAAGGAGAAAGGGTAGAATAACTAGCTAGGTTGATCCAATAGTGGATATAATTTGAATTAACTCCTGAATGAGCAGAGGTGCATTCAGGAGATCAGACATACTAGGATGTAGGATGCCTAAATATTGAAGTTGTCAGATAGATAGGTTCATAGTAAACTCATGAAAATTATGCTTAGGAAAACTTGTTGGCAGATGCGAATAGGTTCATAGTAAACCCATGAAAACTATGATTAGATTGAGTTATTGGCATAGGCCAATAGATTTGTAGTGAACCCATTAAAACTATATTCGATTAAGTTATCGATAGATTTCAAAGGTTCCTAGTCAACCCACGAAAACTAGGAACAGAGGGAAATTATTGGAGATACCAATAGGTTCAGGTAACCCATGAAATAATATTATTGGCAGGGGCCAATAGGTTCTTAGTTATCCCATGAAAACTATGAAACTGGACAGAGAGTCCATAAATATTAAATAGGTTATTAGTCAGCCAATGAAAATTTATAGGTTAATAGTGACCTTAGAAACAATAATGAGATAGTTAGTCAAAGTTCAGAAGGGGGATGGAAATCCAAAATTGATTTACTTGTTTGCATATCATTATATGATTTTGAACTACTATTTTTTAACCATTGTGAATGCATGAGCACAGTCAAAGGTTTAATAAAGTTTTAGGTTTCTAGTGAGGGGAAAACCTGTTCCGCTAAGCTGCATGGTTTCACTAGATATCCAAATGGTTTGAGATGATAGATTATTATTCATAACAGGGTTTATGTCTGACTCGAAGATTATGTTTTCCCCTTAAATTCTTAGGTGTTCAATTTATTTTTAGTAGTTTGAGAATTGAGGTTTTCAGAGACCTCTTTAGACGAATAAGCTTCCAGAGACGTGCTAGAGGCAAGATAGCTATTTAGAGTTCTTTTCACGTTTGATTCTTCTATGTTGTTTTGATGTAGAGGAATAGTTTTTTAATTGCCTACATATACTTTGAAAATTCATGGGGAGATCTCCATATGTCACTCTTAGCGTATATTGTAATAATTATAATTTCTTTGAACGTGGTTTACGATTGTGGGATTATGTAATGAAATTTGAAATTGCTTTGACATGGAATGTGAAAGTTGTTTGTTGATTTTTAATTTTTTTCCATATCGATGTGTTTTTGTTATATCAATGTATCTAGCATTACCGTATTTGGCCACCAAGGATTTATAACTATGGATGATTGTTGCATTTGTACCCTTTAGTTTTGGACCTCCAAGTGGGGGATGTTACATCGGTTTAAAATTATTTATCATGCATCTCATATATGTTGTGACACACCATGCACTCATACATATTTGGCTACAAAATTGGTTGTACACTAATTGGATGGATAGTTTACATGGTTGCAAACTATGTTACATGATTTAACCTTTAAGGAATTTTAGAGATGAATTTCTTTTAGGGGAGTGAATGTAAGACCCCACTAAAGTAACGATAATTAATAAATATGGCTCCAAAAAGTTATTTGAGCAAACGTTGAAATTTGACCATGAAACTTGCATCATTGTGTTAGTGGCAATTTTTTAAGCAGCTTTCATACTCAGAGTTTGCAATCGAAGTTCAAACAAAGAAGTTATCAACGTTTGAAGTATTCAGGACGAAAATTATTAGAAATGAAAATAGAAAATAAATAATAATTAATGCAGACACCTACCAATCGACCCTTTCCGTAGACCGACCGACTGCCTATAGAGGAGCAGTTGACCAATCCCAAAGTGCCGACTAGGGTTGAACCTCGACCAAACGGCCCAGATTAAATTATTTGACCTAAGCATATTATTGATTAGAGCATCTATAAATATTAGCCTAATCATCACTTCTCTTCTTGTATTTTCTAACCAAAGCAGTGAAGGTTTGCTATTTCCCCTTCTCCACTATCTACTAATTATAAAATAATTTTATACACATAGACACACACACGTATATATAAATTAGAGAAGGGCGGAAAATAAAAGAGAAGAAGAGAAGGAGTAAATCGATACTACGGGAAAAGGTAAATTTCATAATTATAAATCTATATTCCCCTAAACCTCGAATCTCTTCTTAGATCAGTAATTCTATTAGTATGCATATACCTTGTTATACATATTCTTTTGGATTGGAAGGAAAAGGAGTCAATTAGAGGGATGGACTCAGATTTGGGATATTTAGAAAGTTTGAAAGGTGAGTGAAAAATTATATGATTTATTTATAATATTTAAATTTATAACATTGACTTATATCTAATTACTATGCTTATATATAAGATTTTATGAGTTGTAGGCTTAAAGTGAATGTATTTAGTTGAAACCTTACCTACGTACTCCTTAAGTTAGGTGATTAGAATAGAATATAAACTTTAATTTGGAAATTTGGAAATCAGTCCCTAAATTTTATTAAAGTTGGATGTTGATAAAGTTGTAAAGTTTATTCCAGATTTATAGTTGGGTTGTTAATGTTATCATTTGTTTATATTGACCTATTCTAACTTGGAATGTGAATTTCTATGTTTTAAATTTATTGGAGGTGGAGTATAATTTTGTTGTATTTATTTTTGAGTAATCTCCATAAATTATCATATTCCACAATTATGTATAAATGTGCGTCATTTAAAATAACAAGTAATATACCAAAAGGAAATATGTTTACAAAGTATGGATATTATTCTTCGTAGTTTGCACTGTCTATTTCATTAAAAGAAAAGAGATAATTCTTTGTAATTTCAAATGAAGCAAAGGTCTCGCATTTGGTTAATTTATGAAGAGATATAATGGTAATCCTTTTTGGAAGTATAGCTCTGATAAATTAAAACGTGGAAAGTAATTTCCACGTTAAAGAAATAATAGTTAGAAATAGGAATATACACACATACATATGTATAACCGAGCCTACCAACAAAAATAAGTATATATTTATATAGCATAATATACACCAATTTTCACATTAGTTATAATTAGGATGTCTTGTGATAAATAGCATAGTAAATTATAGGATTACGAGGTATAGACGGAAAAGAGATAATAAACTCTAAAATTAAAAGGGCAATAAATGTGTAGTTGATAGGGAGTTACATGAATTAAATAGGGACAAATGTGTTTAATGGGATTGGTTAAATGATTTAATATGACCTTTATTAGGAATTGATATAGGTATAATAGGTTGAATTAGAACGAATCAATAAATGTTATTAGAGCCTGTCCAATTAGAATGCTAATTAGCATCTATTACAAACAATTGGCACCCGAACCACCACCGCAGCAAAGTGCCCCGCCATTCTGGATTCGGAACTCAACTTAAAGACGGTGCATCTATCCACTTCCCTTACATCCTATGACTGACCTGAGGATTGGGGATTAAGCAGCAGCTGCGAAATTGCATCCAAGGAATGGACAAGGAACTGCTACTCGAATTGTACTCCTAACGGCTAGAGAACCAAGGTGATACGAGACAAACTAGGATCGGTTACTAGGTCATGCTCCCAAGATACATTATGGCTGCCCTTAAGTTACCAGCTTCCAAACACCTGACTTGGTAGTTATGGTACGATGGCTTTTTAGAGAGAGCCAAGACCAGACCTATGATGATCAGAGAGTCTCCCCTATCGGAACCCATTCACTTAAGCTATTCTATGAGAAGAATATCCAAGGATGCAATGTCACCTTTTAACTTATTGTAAATGCCATGCAAGCTGCTCAAATACTTCTTGCATGAATTCAACATTGTCTTCACTAAAGTGAGCACTCCCTACGAGGATATCAAACTAATGGCATTGATAATGGGAATTAACCCCAAGTAAGATTCCAATGATTGGTTAGCTGGAAAGCCTCCTACGACCTTTGATCACTTCTATTACAAAGCGAATCAATGCGTATGCAAAGAGGATGTAATACTAACATTGAAAAAAAACAATGCAGGCCCGATGGCAGGAGGGGTTCAAAACAAGAGTAATGAAGATGCTCTAAATAAGGACCCGAATTTTAGGAGACAACCCAGAATCCTAAAATTCTACTCTTATACTACTTTGAACTATTCAGTCAAAAACATCTACTTGGAGACTCACGACTTAGAGTAGTACTAGAAACCATCCTCAGGAGAGTCCACCGAAACATAGAAGAAATTCGAAATATGTTGTATATTTCAAGATGCAAACAATCATAACATAAGCGATTGTAGACACCTTCGAGATGTGATCGAAACATAGATCCAAAAGGAAAGCTTCAACAGTATGTTCAAGCACCGCAAAATGGCAGGCGGGGAACATCAAATCAATAAAGAACTCCGATTATCAATTGGACCACCTACGGTCGACTTCCAGTTGAGAAGGTCTAGGGTGAACTAGATTAGCAAGAATACAACGCTATTTCACTTATAGTAAGGTTTGTTTCAATTTCAATTATGTTGAGAACTATGACCAACTTGAACTAAAATACTTCCAAACGATGCAGGTGACCAAATAATTAGAGTTAGGCACCAACCAACCTCCATGGACCATGATCGGACCTTTGGAGGATCATTAGGATGAGTGTGATTCAATCGCTCATTAGCTAACATATGCCCCTAACTTAGGGGCAAGGACTTGAAATGGAAAGTGGGTGTCACTCGACCATCTACTTTATACTCTATACTTCAATTCTGATAGAACATCTATGCCTTACTTAGATCCCAACAGGGTTAGAGTCCAATAAAAAGTTGAAACGATCGACCGTCCACTCATCAGCCTCCACGTTTTCCTTTAAGACTGGAGAAATGCTTGGAGTAGATGTAACCTAACCATCCATTTCTCAGCTCATACTTAAAGTTCGCCAAAATACATATGCCTTTGCCGAAGCTCAGCAAGACCGAGGTCCAACTATAGTGGACGTGATTCGACCGTCCACACATTAACTCCTACCCTGGACATATGAGGCAGTCTTAGAGCTCGACTTAAATTAGCTGTGATTAACCGTCAAATCATCAACCACCCCCCTCGACACAAGGGCATGAATGTAGTGACTTCACTGTCCACCCAACAAATCTCTCCTTTGTTTTATCGAGAGGAGTATGAATCAAATTGAAAGAGATCTGACCATGCAACCTAAGCATGGACCGTAGATGTGGTTCGACTATCCATCACTTAATCACCAAGTGGACTTGAATCAACCTCCACTCGCCAACTTTTGTCCTCGACACTGGGCATATTATCCCTTCCCATAAATGAACATGACTAATGTGTTCATTGGACAACTCTTACCTTGACCTGACAGGTGAAGTGTAAATAAAAAACAGATGTGACTAATCGTCTATCATAAAACTTTGATCCTTGGAGCGTGGAACGTTGTACAGACACAAAAAGATGGATGCAGTCTGACCATCCATCGATTAACTCTAGTCCGTAGAGCATGGACTGGAGTATAAATACCAAATAGGTGCGACTGACCATCCATCACAAAATTTTGGTCCTCGGAGCATGGAATGGAGCATAAACAAAAAAAGATGGACGTAGTTCGACCATCCATCACCAAATATCGTCTCCAGAGAACGGACTAGAGTATAAATACCAAATGGGTGCGACTGACCGCCCATCAACGAACTTTGGTCCCAAGAGCATGGATAAGATTATAGGTGGAAAATGCATGTGGTTCGACCACTCATCATTAACTCTCCTCTATAAAAACCAACAGGCTGAGTATAAAACATAGAACAGATGTGATTTAACCATCTGCTAATCAGCTCGTTCCCACGATTCGACGTGTAGAACTCCAAATAAGAGTGAACATGATACGATCGACCACTCTTCGACTCCTTCCCTTGACTTGGGGGCAGAAAAAAGGAGGTTCGACCATTTTTAGGAATAACTCTAAGCCCCAGAGTGTGGACTGGAATATAAACACAAATTGGGTGTGAATCGACCACCAGCCAATAAACTCTTACCCCAAAAGCATGTATATAAGCAGTAACAAATAAATGGGTTCGGTTTGACCACTCACTATTCCATGAACTTCCACCTGAACTTGACATGAGGAGTATAAACTCACTATGGATGGAATTCATCCATCTACAAACTAACTTTTCTAATCCAAGAATCGGGGCAGGAGTACAAATTACTAAAAGCTTAATATGACAGCTCATTATAGTTCCGGCTTGGCGTTCCGCATGACTTAAGGCAACGATTGCAAGGAGACCTTAATAAAAAACCAATTAAAATGACGATCAAAGTTATGGGTGACTGGCTATATCGTGCCATTGGGTCGACGGTCAATATCGATCCACACCAAACACAAATGAATGTGACGCGAATGACTTTTGAAAAAATCTGATCACCAGAGTGCAGATAGGAGAATAAAACACAAATGAGTGTGACTTTATTATTAATTCTCCAACACCCTCCTTCGATCCATCATGAGGAGTATGAAATCGGATGAGCATGAACCGACTGCACCTGAGCCAACTCTATCCCTATATATGATGGGAGAATATGAATCAAAATGGGCATGACAAACTATCCAGTTTTGAATGAATATGGCACAATCATTCATTCGTTAGCTCTTACCATGATCCGACTAGAAGAGCAATACAAAACGGACGTGACGCGACCGTTCGCACACTGATCCTTGCCCTTGGTTCGATAGAGAGAGCATCAATCACTGATTTAATGTGATCTGACATTCTATTATTTAGGTCATCGCCTAGAGTATGGCGACATTCGCATCGAAAGTGGACATGATTGACCGTCCAGTACCCAACTCAAGCCTAAAATTTGATGGAGCATCGAAGTATTCCCCTATGAAGGAAAAACCAGAGTAGCATCTAAGATAGGCGAGACTCAGCCTTCCATCAACTAATACGATCCCATGATTTAATGGGAAAGAGTATAAAGCTAAAGTGGACATGACTTGCCTTCCTACCTATCAACGTATGCCCTAGAGTTAGAGGCGCAAGTGAGAAACAAGATAAATGTGAACAAACCATTAAGATGGAGAATAAACATAGCTAGGACGAAAGATGACCTTCCATGCAGTACATTTATCAACCCAAGACCAGAGGTTGAGGAGTGAACATCCAAAGACTGACTGCGATAGCTTAATACTATGACTCCTACCTAGTGTTTACAACAACTTGAGGCTATGACCAAAAGGATGCCTAGAGATAGAATCATCAAATGGATGCCCAAGCTTACAGGAAACTGATCATCACTCCAACGCGAACGACGAGCAACATATCGCAAATATAGTGAATGAAAAGCATGTTACTCGAGTGCACAAACGGATTCAAACTCAAGGCAAGAGCCAGCTATGCAGCTGCGCACAACACGAGGATGCACCCTAGTCGACATTTGATTCAATATGCTCCTTTAAACCTGATCTTCAACCATTGCAGATAATCACTGAAAGCATCTAGAACCCATCACTATCAGACTCAACAGCTCATGACAAGACTCTAGGATTCGACCCGAGTGACCATCTATTGTCTGTCCTAACTGGATTTCATGCTGATTTTTATGTGAAACAGTTATGTTTGAACTCAATGATCGACTGTTGGCGTATGGGAATCTGGCATACATATTCAAGTTCATTTAGGCACATGTTACAATCAGTACATGTACAAATACGCTAATCTATTAAAGTCTGAAATGGTAAACATCCAATTCAAGGATGTATGCTATTTCAAGTACACAAGTCATATATGGCATATCCCATTATTCGATTTTGATTTCACATGGTCTAATATGTTCATGTCAAATCAAAAACTGCATAAGATCCACTAAAACAAGAGATCGAAACCAATCCTATAGCATGGACAAATCCATTTAAGCATTTTTTTAGCTCATAATATATGGCCAATATTAAGTAACAACAACACATTCGGTTCTATAAAGATATAGACCACAAAGATGAAGAAGAAGAGTCCAATCCAAAGTTGTATGCGTTGAGCTAACGATCGACATTACAATCAGCTACGATGACCCATCATGGGTCCTGAAGATCGGATCAGAACTCAATTCAACGATGATAAAGGAATTAGCCGGCTTTTTACGAGCGAATCTTGATATGTTCGCATTGACCCATTCTGACATGCATGTGATCTCACCAACTATCGTGAGCTATGCATTGAATATCGACCCGAGGCATGTCCTGGTGAAACAAAAGCGACTCGACTTAGATCCGGAGAGATCTGATGCAGTTAAAGAGAAGGTGGATAAACTCAAAAACAATGGGTTTATCCATGATGCCCTCTACTCGAAATGGATATCCAATCCAGTTCCTATGAGAAAATCTAACGAAAAGTGGTGGACGTACGTCGACTACTATGACCGAAACAAGGCATGCCCGAAAGACATCTTTCCACTTTCAATGATTGACAACTGGTAGACACAACCGTGGGATATCGGCTACTTTCATTTATGGATGCATACTTCGAATACAACCAGATCCAGATGTGCCTCCCTGAATAGGAGCATACAAGCCTACTTACTGATCTAGGGTTATATGGTTATGTTGTGATGCCGTTTGAACTAAATAATGATGAAGCTACTTACTAAGGACTAGTCAACCGGATGTTCAAAGATCAGATCGGGTGATCGATGAAAGTACATGTGGATGATATGCTCATGAAGTCACGGCGATCAAATGACCACATCGATGACTTGGTAGAGACGTTTAGTGTTCTCCAAAATTATGGAATAAAACTCAATCCCTTGAAATGTGCTTTCGGTGTTGCGTTAGGGAAATTTTCCAGTTTCATTGTTAACTCTTGTAGAATCAAGGAAAATTCCAAGAAGATTCAAAAAATTCAAAATATATAAGGGAAAGAGATGATTATGCAAGTACAGAGCCTCAATGGGAAACTCACTACCCTAAGTCGATTCATCTCTAGGGTTATCGACAAGTGAATTCTCTTCTTCAACCTAACCAAGAGAGGAAAAGGAGACTTTGAATGGATGCAGAATTGCATAGGTGCTTTTCAAGCTCTGGTAGATCACGTAGAGAGACCTCCCATACTATCCAAGCTGCTGGATCGTGAAGACTTTTACATCTATTTAGCGGTGTCGGTACATGCAATAAGTGTTCCATTATTACGTAAAGAGAATCAGATCTAGTGACCAGTACATTATGTTAGCAAGTGATTGACCGGTGCTGAGGGAAACTACCGATAGCTAGAAAAGCTTGCGTATTGCTAGTTGATTGCATCATGAAGGCTCCACCCCTATTTTTAGGCTTATCCCATTAATGTCTACACCGACCAACCGTTATGATAGGTCCTAGAATGACTTGAGACGTTTGGTAGGTAACTCAAGTGGAACATCAAGCCGAGCCAATTTGACATTACCTATCTCCCTCGGAGAGCCATCCAGAGACAGATGTTGGCGGACTTTGTAGTCAGATTCACTGCACTAGATGACTGCCCAAAGAATAGTGGAGAACCAACCAATCAATGGACAATGTACACAGATGCAGCATCCAACGATCGATGTTCTGGCGCTAGAGTCATGTTAGTGATTTCTAAGGAACGATCGATTTGCTATGTCCTAAAACTCAACTTGCCACCAACAATTAGTGAAACCGAATATGAAGATCTGATTATTGGGCTCAAACTTTCCAAAGAACTGGGCATGAAAACTTTACAATTCTTTTGTGATTTTCAGTTAGTGGTATGCCAAGTTAGGGGAGATTATCAGGCTTGAGGCAACAATTTTCTCCTTATCTCGGCCATGTCCAAGAGCTACTTGTAGTATTACACTATTACACACACACACTAGAGAACAAAATGAAAAAGCGTACTCATTGGTCATGCTAGCCAGTTTTGAGGATGCGCAAAAAATGGGCTTGGTCCTAGTTGAAGTGCTAAATTCTCCGAGTATCGACCAGATAGAGATTGAATGGGTTATAGAGATGGAGCAAAAAAGGGAATCATGGATGACTCCTGAAAGGCGATCTGCAACGAGGATCCTTCCTTGAAAAGGAATAAAAAAAGACAGATCATCCGCAAAGCTTTGTGCTACTTCATCTAAGAAGGAGTCATGTATAGAAAGGGTTTTCCATTCCCCTACTTCGGCGTATCGCTTATGATGAAATTTACCGAGTCATAAGAGCAGTCCATGAAGGAGAATGTAGCTATTACGCCGACAGGAAAACCCAGACAAAGAAAATACTTTCGGTGGGTATTAGTGGCAATTGTCAATCAATATGCAACTAATTATGCTAGATGATGCGACCAGTACCAGATGGTTTGCAAAAATTCCAAGAGCCCCGCCGATGGAAATTGCTCAAATAGTCAGTCTTTAGCCATTTGCCACTTGGGATATTGACATCATCTGTCCTTGTCGATTTTTAAAGGTGGTGCAAAATATGCTATTGTAGCGGTGGATTACTTCACCAGATGGTCTGAAGCTGAACGTTTAACCATGATCATAATGAAAAAATGCCGAAATCAAAGATTTCTTCTACCGACATCATATGAAGAAAAGATTTACAGCAGTTGCTCACCCTCAAGCTAATGGGCAAACTAAAGCTGTTAAAAAAATCATAAAGTCCATTCTGAAGAAGTGTTTGGAAAAGGCTAGAGGCAAGTGGGTTGATGAACTCTCATCAAAATTATGTGAATATATAACCACCCACATGTCTTCGACTAGCCATACTCCATTCGCCTTTATTTACGTCTTTGAGGCCATCATCCCTGTAGAACTTGAAGATCCTTCTCATCGAGTAACTTATTGTGACCCCTATTTCGTTATATAAGAAAAATATAAACAAGGAATTGCAATCCAATTGCAATTAAACTATAAGGCATTAGTGACGATTCATGAGTTTGCAAATGCATCCGAGTGTGAATAACAAGAACGTGTACCTGAACATGCACATGTATAATTTCAAAATTTAATTTTTGAAATCGATGGAAATTAAATTCTCACCTATAGTTTCAAAGATGAAACTGGATAAGATAGCCAAAGCTTACTAGCCTCGTAGAACCGGACAGAGATAACAACAGATGGAATATAATCCTAAATTTATACTATTGGAAATTGACCAAGCATCATGACGATAAAAAAGAGATATGAAACTTTGAGAAAATAATTCAATGGAAGGATAGCGACTGTTCATCAAACTGAATGGATTTCATTTCGGAGACTCTAACTTGCTTTGATTAAAAGCACTTCATGTTCAACACAAGACGTACTCTAGGGGGCAAGTATTATCTGACATTTTGACCCACCTATAGCCGAACTGACTGGGTAAGTTAAAATCGACTATCATTAAGGCTAGTAGCCCAGAGAAATGACTGTGAAGTTTAGAAATCAATTTCTGGCACTGATGTGAAGCGGCGATCAACGAAGACCAAGAGAAGGACTCTACATAATATTCTAATGCGGATTAGTACCTTCACAAGGCAGGGAATCGATGCCTATCCCTTTCTCTAGGGGATCAATATATATATATATATATATATATATATATATATATATATATCTGTGTGTGTGTGTGTGTCCTCAATTTTTAAATATAAAGTAACAAGGAAGACCCTACAAGGCTATATTTCAAATCTCAAGTCGTTTGGAGTTTGTATGCTCAAGTTATGAGCAAATTACTTTACCTAAGAAAGGGATAGATATAAAAGGGATTGACATAAAAGGGATCAGTATAAAAGGGATTGTATAAAATGGAACAATGTAAAAAGGAATGTACAAAAAGGATTAGCATATTTCAGCAAAGCAAGTGCAAGTCAATGGATAAGAATCAATATCCCAAGATCCATAAGTCCAACGCATACAAAATTTTAGAAACAAGATGTGAGGACCCTATGGAGCCTACCCTAGGGATCCCACCTTAAAAGGATGAAGTGAGAGGGATCTGTAATAAGGATCGACTAGAATTAGGAGACAACTCACGTTGCACCAAGGATCGAGCAATAACTCAAGTTCTACTCATCCAATTGACATTAAACTTAGAGCACAAGCTTACAACAACATGTCAAACACCCTATAGGTATTGCGCATCAAATGAGGTACTTTGGAGGGATCGGACCCTGTCCATCCAAAGGAATCGGTTGAAATCAAAATACATGCAACACCACTTCACAGAAAATGTAATATCTCACAACCATAAGTTGAAATGGCATGAAATTTAGATTTCAAGTAGCTAACATCGTTAGGAACCCCTAGAGGGATCGCACCCCATTTGGAAACCAACATAGGGATCGAGACCAGGCCTTAAAATTGTTATATGGCTATGTCTTGGCTTGAAGGTTCTTCTGTCGAAATTTCAGTCTGATTCATGCACTTCTTTCCCTATAAATACAACAGGCATGGCGTTAGAAAAGGGATCCTTCTTTCTACTGCCAAGGCTCTTCCTTATTTATTTTCATTCTTATACTAATGGATCCTAACTGATCCACACATTCTTGTAATCTCAATCAAGTGCAAGATCAATAAAACTATAAAGTGGACATAGGCCAAGATTGCCGAACCACTACAAAAATCCGTGTCTTCATTTATGATTCTTGCACTTTTTTAATTTCATTCTTCGTTAATCTCTTCGAGATTCTATTGGGTGTTGATGCCTATTTCTAGCATCAACACATCCCAATCTTCTAAGCCTAACTATTCTATATGTCCTATATTTAAAGATGTCTCACATAAGTAGGAAGTGTACACAACTGCTATTTGCCTCAAAGTAAAGGGTAGACTTTTGTTGTGCCACTTTACTGACCTTGCATCCTAATCTTGTTAGTCCATTTAATTATTCTAAGATTTACTAACTTAAGCCATATTATCGTATGCTTCACTATTACAAAGCTTTATCGTTCTAAATGTTGATATTGGACTTATCTTAGTAACCTCCTTCTATTTATTCAAGGATTTATGGATTACCTTAAATATTGAATCACCCATAAATCCCCTTTATTTTCTTCTTCCATAAATGTCAATTTATCCATGATAATGTAATATCATCCTAAAGGACATCTCCTAAGACATTTATGTATATTTACTAATTTCCAATTAGTAACATTTTATAACCATTCCATAGTTATTTATCAAATCTTCTATATTTATCTGTCACATTAATCCATTATCCCAATCAATTAACTGTAACTGTCAAATTCATTCCACAATTATTACCCATTATTTAGAGTTACTGTTTGAACCAAAATTGGTCACAAACCCCAAATATCGTGGAAGCACCAATATATAAATATAAATCAATAATATTCAAGCATAAGTCACAAATCTAAGTTAACAACAACAAACGATCCGGAAGTAACGAACAGAAACACAAGATTTATAGTGGTTCGGCTATCTCCGGCCTATGTCCACTTCAAGTAATTATCTTTTATTGATGTTCTTCGCTGGTTACAGTCGATTACAGTGGATTACAACGAAGAATTTCCAATACAACAGTGATGGTAAGGTGTAGAGTTGAATCCGGCAGAGTTTGGACGTCGAATAGCCAAAAGATCCCTTTTCTACAGGTTCCAGGGGGCTATTTATAGGAGTAGGAGGCTGATATCGTGCTTAAACTTCGGGAGACTCCTTATGGCACATGAGTGGGCCTACGCGATCGATCCCAAAAAGTTTCGACTCGATTCGTGATCGATACGAACCAATTTCGTATCGATCAAAAAATGATCCAATCGATCTGAAACTTTGCAGGAATGTTCTTTAGCTTGTACGTAAGCTCCTGTGAAAATTTCATAGCATTTGGACCTGTGGTTTAGGAGATATGATCGATACGAGATAGAAGTTTTCGGCAGGCGATGTAGTTTGAATCGATAGATTCGAATCGATCTGTTCAAGTCGATCAGAGCACGTGTGCATGTGATGACGTGTTACGAAATCCTTAGGTCAATCCGCTTCGTATGCCGAGTTGACTGAGTTATTTGCATCCACCACTGAAGCTTTGTATGTGTCAACCATTTATTCGTATCCATTTTCTTCAACCTTCATTCGTATCGACTATCGATTCGTCATAGCCCTTGCTCGTATCTATAGATATCGGTGTACTTCGTATCGATTGCTTCATGTACTATCGACACGAAGCGACCTCACTTGAGTATGATGGATACAAACAAGGACTCATGAGCCATCGATTCGAATAACCCCAAACCATATGGATACGAACTAGGCCCTTGTGGTCGATTCGAAGTAGTTCGATCACGATGGATACGAACTACACCGATAAGATGCGACCGCTTCTGGATTGATGCGAGGAGTCCAATACCGGATGGAGTCGAACGACATCGATTTGAACAAAGCTCCAGGGTGGATTCGAACAACATCTTTTCTCTAACTTGTATCAATCATATCTTGGTCATGCAGACTCCGACTAACCTGAAATTTGAAATGTAGCCTCTTCTAGCCTTGATCATCATCTCCTATCGATTCCGTCCTGATCGAAGCTCGCTCGAATTTTGACGACCTCGACTGCCGCCTTGTTTCTATAGTTCTCCAATCCTGATATCCATACTTCCTTGTCAATTTATTGATATTCTAGCATTGACCAAAAGGTGGGATAACATTTTCCCCCCAAAACATGCCTTGTGATAAGAAGGTGTGTTTTGAATAACTCCGAATACGATATCCAAAATCCATAGCCAATTCCATGTCCATCTGAACTCGATAACCGAGTTTTAATCCATCCATATTCAATAACCAATAATCGAATCCAAGACCTCTCTAGGTCGATATCCAAATTCGTAACCTCTCCGGTTTCTTGCCAAGCGCAATCCACACCTGACGATCATGGTCCAGTGTCCCTGGACATTGAATAATGTCATGCCTTAAGTCCTAAGCCGAATCCCGGTCACTCCGGACCCTCGTCGAGCATAGTCCATACTCGACGACCTGAAATAATAGCCAATAACGTAGGGCCTAAGTCATATGCCGAATCTTGGTCTCTTCGAACCCTTGCTGAGCATAGTCCATACTCAACGACCTGAGTAACCCGACTTACCACGTTAGGGATAAGCGACTCACTCCTTGCCAGGTATAATCCATACGCAACGATCGTTTTCCAAAAACTAGACAAAAATCCAATCAAAATCCAATCCAAAATCCAAATCAAATTAGAAAATCAGAAATCCGAACCAACATCCAAAACAGAAAATAATCATCCAAACGGGAATCCATGCCAGAAAGAAAACAAAACAAGGGGTTCAAACCAAACTCCAAAACCAAGCCAGAAAAAATGAGTATTCAGCCCACAAATGAAAAACAGATTTCATAAACCATAGCATCGCGGTCTATCACCATTCAGAGCATGCCAAGGGGCCATCTCCGTCCCCGTACATGTGTAATGATTTTTCTGTTCGCCAGTGGCTTGCTGCTTATTTCATAACATCCCAATCAATTGAGAACCAGTCGACTATCATCCCTGGGCCTCACACCATCATGGTCTGAGGTAGACGGTGGTTGCTCCTGCTCCACCATTGCATTTCGAGGCCAACATACTGCCTCAATTGTCCATTCCTCACATGCTCCTCAATTATGTCCTTTAAGTGCCTGCAACTGTTGGTATCGTGTCCATCCAAATCATGGAAGAGACAGTTCCTTCTTGATGCCCTTTCACGTTTAGAGGGTTCTCTCCTAACTGGCCTTTGATAAAGAAGGCGATTCCGGGTATGCATGTATATCTGCTCCAATGTTTGATTCAATCCAGTGTAGGTGGAGAACTTCGGCTCCCTCCATCATTTCCTGGCCTTTTCCAAATCGTCATTAAGCTTCCTTTTTCCCTTTCCTTTATCTCTGTCCAAGCCTCCACTGGATGGTCCCCCACCCTCATTCGCATTCACCTCTTTTAACTTCAAATCTATGCACGCATCCTCTTACCGAAGGAAACTTTCTGCTTCGTGAAAGAATTCCCCGAGATCCAGTGGTGGGTCTCGCATTAGAGACACTTTGAAATCCGAATCCTCTTTGACTCCCGATACTGCTGCCATCAAAACCATCGATGGATCTGGCCGATCCACCGAAGCAACCGACGCATTGAACCGAGTCAGGAAAGCTCTGAGTGACTCATCCATCCTTTTCTTGATTGACGTTAGTGTCATCACGTTCTTTGGCCTCTTGATATGAACCCGAAATTGCCTCAAAAACCTGTCCGCCAACTCTGTCCACATCCTAATAGATCCTTCCTCCAGGTGCCTGAACCACATCGCAGCTATATCCATCAAGTACAAAGGGAAACATCGGGCCATAACTTCTTCCGATTCTCCCTGCACTTCCATGTGTTTGGTGTATCTCATCAGGTGATCGGTTGGGTCAGCCTTGCCATTGTAGACTTCCACGCTAGGTAGCTTGAAATCAGGTGGATTTCGAGCTATCCTGATTTCTCTAGTGAAGGACTCTTGTTCACTCCTATCGATTAAAAAATGATCCAATCGAGCTGAAACTTTGCAGGAATGTTCTTTAGCTTGTACGAAAGCTCCTATGAAAATTTCGTAGCATTTGGACCTGTGGTTTAGGAGATATGATCGATGCGAGATAGAAGTTTTCGGCAGGCGATGTAGTTCGAATCGATAGATTCGAATCGATCTGTTCGAATCGATAAGAGCACATGTGCATGTGATGAAGTGTTGTGAAATCCTTGGGTCGATCCGCTTCGCATCTCGAGGTGGCCGAGTTATTTGCATCCACCACCGAATCTTCGTTCGTGTCAACCATTTATTCGTTTCCATTTGCTGCAGCCTTCATTCGAATCGACTATCGATTCGTCATAGCCCTTGCTCGTATCGATAGATATCGGTGTACTTCGTATCGATTGCTGCATGTACTATCGACACGAAGCGACCATACTTGAGTATGATGGATACGAACAAGGACTCGTGAGCCATCGATTCGAATAACCCCGAACCATATGGATACGAACTAGGCCCTTGTGATCGATTTGAAGTAGTTCAATCACGATGGATACAAACTACACCGATACGATGCAGCCGTTTCTGGATCGATGCGAGGAGTCCAATACGAGATGGAGTCGAACGGCATCGATTCGAACAAAGCTCCAGGGTGGATTCGAATAACATCTTTTCTCTAACTTGTATCGATCATATCTTGGTCATGCGGACTCCGATTAACCTGAAATTTGAAATGTAGCCTCTCCTAGCCTTAGTCATCATCTCCAATCGATTCCGTCCTCATCGAAGGTCGACCAAATTTTAGCGACCTCGACTGCGGCCTTGTTTCCAATAGTTCTCCAATCATGATATCCGCACTTCCTTGCCAATTTATTGATATTCCAGCATTGACCAAAAGGTGGGATAACAGTTACAACCTTTCCTTGTTCTCCTTTCTAATTCCTATTCGCAAATCAACGTTATTACTATGAATACTAATGTCCTAAGGGAGCGTTACAAATAAATCATCATATTTATTAGCGGTATAAATATGTATAAAACCTACTTCTACAAAATATACTCTAGTTACCCATCCTTATCTAGAATATTCTTTCCATGTTTAATTTGCTAAAGTTACATTTCTTAGGAAGGTTCTTCGTTATGAATTCCACAAATTAGTTTAAAACGAAAGATCGAGAATAAAAGGAAAATTTTGCCTCATTTGAAATTACAAGGAATGATTATTTTCTTTTTATTGGAATAGATAGTGTAAACTATGGAAAATAAATCTATAATTTATACATCTCTTCATCTCATCAACATATATTCCTTGTTAAATCAAAAGTTACATTTTCTATGCAATTTGGAAGCATAACCAAATTTATAAAAATCAAATGGACGTTCTCTCCATAAATTAAACCACAAAAATTCCTAATTCAACATAACTAGGGTAATAATTAAAATCATACTAAAAATCTACAACCCAATTTTAGATTTGGAATAAATTTCGCATTCAATCAACATTCATACCTATAACTATTGGGGCCCAATTTCAATTCAGGATGTAGTAATAATTCCTATCAGATCTAAAACAAGAATATGCAGGTAATTCTATGCTAATTTGAGCCTAAAATTCAAAAATATTATTGATTTAGGCATAAAAAGAAAATGTATGCAACGGAATAGATTCAAAATCACAAATAAGATATGAATTTCTCACTTAACTTCTAAATGCATTCCAAATCTCCAAATCTGAGGTAAAACCTTTGATTCAACTCCATTTCCTTGTTATTGCGTAGTGTTGATTCACTTCTCTTCTTCTCTTATTTGATTTCTGTTCTCCTCCAATTTGTGTGTGTGTGTGTGTGTGTATTTTGTTTTATAATTTAGAAAACAGTCGAGAATAGAAAATGGAAGAGCTTCGCTGCCGCTTTCAAAAAATATGAGAAGAGAGGAGACAATTAAACCTGAATTTATAGGCACTAGAATAAACCATGGTCGTTAGACTAAATTTTATAAAATCCGAGCCATTTGGCCAAGGTTAACCATAGCTGCAATGGCTCGACTGGTTGACCACTCCATTTAAGGTGGTCGACCTGCCCAATAAAGGAGGTCGACTGGTGGGTCTCCCTATTTATTATATAAACGTTATTTTTAATCTATTTCCATTCAGAATTTGTTTATTATCCATTACTTCTTTATTTGGACTCCGATCGCAAAACTCCAAATATGAATTTTACCAATAATTTCACCACGTACGCAATGGTGCAAGTTTCTTGATCAAATTCCAATATTTGCATAAATTCCATTTTTGAAGCCTAATTAACTAAGTAACTAATTAATAATTAACGTCAAATTTATGGGGTATTTCAAGGTTAAGGAAGGCAGGATAGAAGGTAGAAGTTATTACACCGAGCCGATTTCTCGATAAGTTGTTATAAATTTGTATAGCTTATATTTTTTACTCAATTTGGTGGGTGAATGCATATTTATCCATAATCAAGTGTAATAATTAGAGTAATGGGTGGACTTATTTTTTGGGAACCAGGGAGGTAAGTTAAGACATGTGGATTATAGTTGAATGACATAATAGAAATGCAACGACCCGCAAATCCGAACCCCTTGAGTCCACTCTATTCTCCATCAATCAACTCAAGATGAACGGAAATACGAACCATTAGGGTTAAAGAAGAATGTGGTAGAAGAAGAAAATAGAAACAACAACAGAATCTTACCATTGCAGCGGAATAAAATATAATATATAATCACAGATCGTTACACCAAAAACAAATACTATATCTGTTTATACATACATTATCAGAGTATACATAATCACACAGCTAGAAAGTAATCATAATCTGTCCTCACAATCTGAATACATAGCGGAATATGTAACACAAATACAGAAGTACGTATCACCATCCAGCTCGTCTCCTGAGCTCCACAGCATCCTTCCCTGTATTCTATAATACTCGGTCTGACCCAAGCATTACAGTTAAATAATACCTGAGTCAGCCTGGAATACCAGCGTGATAAAATCACACTCAAATCGATTATTAAAGTTTCAAAATCTTTTGAAAACAAAAGCATCTCGTAAGACCACACTACAAATAAACATGTTGGGTTTTTATCTTATGATAGCTAAAACATTTTTTATTAAAATCCTCTGATATTATAATAGGGTCTATATACAAATACTTATTGAAATAGCCGAAATTGTTACATCTATTAAATTCCAGCTACTAGCCACAAAGTGGGTAATACAAAAAAATTCGTAATAGGTGCGTAGGGAGAATGGATTTCCAACTAATGACTAGGCACTGGGCTACCACCTGTCACGGTACGTGGCCCAGATCACTGTACCGAGGATCACTCCCGACCCCTTACAACACATGACCGGGACTACCCCTTACTGGATGATCCCGAGTAAGATCACCCCACGGTTGGGATCAGCAACCGCACCACTAAGCCGAAATAAAAAGAAACATCAAGACATGGATGATCTCATCCTGAATGGGTGCCACCCACCTAGCCTTGCTGCATAACCCCTGATTTTCAGTCATTCCCGGTTGATGAGGCTTGAGGCTAAGCGTTACCTTTTAGAACATATCCCTTAGAATTCCCATCGTCCACCTGACGATGTTCCGAAAGCATTCATCCATACAAGTCCGTCCCGGGTTCGAACGGAACCGAAGGCACTACTCCTACTACATCTATTTTGGAAAATTCCTCAGGATTAGTAGCGACTAGCCCTTGCACTTCACTTCTCCATCTTCGAATCCAAACTCGTTTTTCCACGAAAACGTACAAACCGGATCGAAGTAGTTTTCAAGAAATAAATCTCGATCCCGGTCTCTTCGAAACAATCAGCGCATTGGCCAATATTGATATTTAGTTATTTGACTATCAATTAATATTCACAAACATCCATCAACATAAATAATTTCTCCAATTTATTTATTATCCTCAAAATATCTTCGCAAGATATATTTCCACCTTTCAAACCGTTTTGAAAACAGTTTCAAATTACCTTCCTTTTACAGAATAAATTTTCCCAAATATTTTCTATTTCCACTGAAGTCACCAAGCACAAAACTTTAGATTTTTAAAATATTTTAAAAACACTTTATTGTAAAATTGATCTAACATTTAAATTTAGAAAACTACTTTAATACTTAATTAAAGATAATACTTTAGGAATATTTAAAATAAGGTTATTTCATAAAATATAAACTAGATTTTCTCCTTTGAAACAAAATACTAAGTCACCTTAAAATAATTACTATGATAATAGATTTGAAAAATACTTACTTTAGAATTTAAACATTTAGAAATAATAATTTTCCTAAAACATGCTTTTTAAAACAACATTTAAACTTTTATCATATATTTAAAAATTTACTTTGAAAACGTACTTGGCTATCCAAGGAAATATACTTCTCTTCACATTCTTTAGAAATGGATCACATTTATTTTAAACAATGTTCTCATTCCTTTAATAAATTCTCACCGTGAATTTATTCTTTCAAATATCCACTGATATATTGCTTTACTTTTATAAACACAGTTTATAAACTTCATAGTCACATTCTCCTTTAAATTTCCAATTTCAAATATTTAGATCAATTTCCAAATTGATTTCCAATTTACTCCATTTGAAATAAATTCCTTTACTTACTGTATTCATTTCAAAACCCATTAATTATAGACTTTATTATTATTTTTCTTTCGTTTTGATTTTAAATCTTAACTGAAACATACTAATTTCAGATGTTCCAAATTTATTCTTTATTCCTTTCAATAATTTAAATCTTAAATAAAAAAATAAACGTTTTATTTTTAAACAAAATAACACTAAAGTTTAAAATTCATTATCTTCCTGTTTATTCAAAATCTCCTTACATATACATAATCTATTTATTAGAATTTAAAACCACTATTATTCTTATCCAGTTCATTCTTAATTTATTTAAATTTTCTATAATTATTTTCTTAAAAATTCACTCTTTTATTTTTTTCTTCAAAAATCCAATTTTTATATTTTAATAACCCAGTGTACCGAAATATATTCAAGTAAACCATAGCATTCAATATTCCAATTATCAGTAATATTCATCACAAATATCGATCGTAACAGAGAATATTAAGCAATATAAATAATTTTAGGAATCTAGTTGGATCCCTCCAACCTGTTTCCCTGCATCCACAGATGTTAGCACAATAAAATACCAATTCCACTTCGAGGTGGATATCATGGTATATGGGATTAATATAATATCATCCACTATTATACGGCACATAGGTCCCATCCGCTATATAATGCGGGAAATCAATCATTCCAAGATATATTATATACTATAATATCGCACATCAAATCAATTCAATCATCCAACCAATTATTTAAATTTAACTATTTAAATTTAAATAAAAATTCAGCTGAGTGAGTTAACTCACCTTCACATTAGTTTGCAGTCCACTTCAATTCTGTCTTAGTTTCCCGGTTTATAACCTTGTATAAACATTACATATTTTTTTAATCAACATTCGAGTCAATTTGAACAATTAAATTTCCATTTATAATTTAATTAACTAGTGATTGCATTTTTAAACAAGTAAATTTGTTTTAAACTAATTTCCTTTTTAATAGAATATTTTAGCATCCAAATAATTAAATAAGTTGATTAAATAAATTAATTTTCAAATATACACTATTTTTTTTATAGATTCAAACATCTAGCCCTTTATAAAATTCTATGGCATTTAAAATCCTTATATATATTTCTTTTCTCTTTACTGTATATAAATATAGTAATAAATTTCTTTTTCTTCTACTATTTAAAATTTTTAGTTATATACATATGCCCTAGAGAGTATAACCATTATTATTAAGCAATAATTATTCCAGTCAAGAGATTACCAGAAATCGACTCGACCTCACTATCGTTGCCACGACCCCTTCCGCTTAGACGAACGCACGAGCAAGCATTCGAGATTGGCTGCGAAATCCTCTGACGCAGACATCCCACCAAGCGCCCCCACTCGAGCGATTCCACTTCCCACTACTGCCGTCTTGATTCGCGAATCCCCAAATCGAGCACTTCCACTCATGAGCAACCCTTCCGAGCATCGCTGAAGCTCGTTCGCGTCACAACCCTCAACGAATTTGACGCGTCGCTTCCTATCGTTCGACCTCGAGTTCGAACCAAGTCAACCCCAAATAACCTATGTCGCTCAGAACTCTGATGCGAACAAGCTTGCCTCGACTGATTTCGATCGCTCTTCCCACCGTTGCCATCATACGCGAGTTCGAATAGATCGATACGATCAATTGCAAATATAGTCAGCGCCGTTCTCAACCATGACATCTGAGCGTCCTTCGCCTTATCCAAAATCGTACATACCTGCCTCCTCCATGAAGTCGAGGGCGATTCTATGCCAAGCGATTTCGTCGTTTCCTCATTTTTTTTGATAATTTAATTTGAAAAGAACGAGGGGAAGCAGTGTTTTAGAAAGATAACAGGGCGTGTTTTCATTCATGAGGTTACATCGTGATTTAAAACGAAGAGAAAGACGATGTAGTACCGAAAGGGAGCAAGTGTCTGGAGCATGCTTCCTAGGTTGGCTTGTACAGGATAGGATAGGGGCTGAGATGAAAAGCTGATAAGAAAGAACTTCAGCTGTGTTTGACAAGGACATATATATTAATTAAATACAATTTGTCTCAATTTACGTAGCTTAAAACCTCGATCTCCTATCGATGCATGCCGCTAGGGTTTATAATGTTATATCCCTATTTCGAACGCAATGGAAAAGGTTTCGAGGTCTAATTCGATCGTATGGAGAAGATAGCTTTTGGACCAGTTATTATATTGAATTTTCGGTATAAATCTCAACGCGTTTATATATCGTACGCTCACACAACAAGTTCAAACGCTACGAAATTTGAAATCCGATAATAATACACTATTACGGATCCAATGGAACTAGTTTCATCGAATTCCGAGACCGTGTCTCAGAAGGCTGTTTTTAAATTCAATTTAAACGATACATTTTTAAAACTGAACAAATCAGTGTTAAATTCAATTTTAAAACTTTTATTATCCTTAGCACTATCAATATAAATTTTACAAGCCTTCAAATTATTTTTAACAGGCTTAAAACTCTGGATTCAACATTTTACCCAACTTCAACTTATTTAATTTAATAATTTAATTATCAAATAAATTGTGATATTTGAATTCAAGTTAAAATTAACTTTTAAATATTTAAAAATCAATTAAATATTCCGATTTCAAATGCTCAAAAATTCCAGGTCGTCATAAGAAATGTCCATCTTAATTAAGTAGGGAGTAATAGGACTCCAACAACATTTACAACAGTTGACGATGAAGGGCAGCTTCTAGCAATTGTTTGTTTTGGGTTACTTTGAATGTAATCTCTAGTTGCCCGTTAAGGCATTGGGAAAGCGTATGATATAATATAAGATGTGTTCCTATTTTATCACTGTGTTGATTTTCTGGATGAGCTTTGAACGATATATACATACATACATATCATACATACATACATATATATAAATTGGAAATAGTGTAAATAAGGAAATTTCATAATGAAAGTCACCTATTGATGAATGTAGTTATAGCTGAAGTTTATGAATAGGTTAGGAAAAGAAATTTGCAACTGGGATGCTTTAATCCTTAAAACTTTAGAATTTGGAAAAATAAATTTTAGCAAGCGAAGGACAGTGAAAGATTGTAGCAAAATCATGAGCCATTATCCTATTCTTTAAAATCTCAAATTTATAAATATGCATGAAAGTTGTTTGTTGTTTTAAAATAAAAGGAAAGGATCCCAAAATCTAGGATTAACTACATAATGTTAAGGTCAATCATATGCATTAACTCATTAACCGAATCCCGGTCACGTTAAGATGTGGCTGGATTTATTTCTACGGATGTAGCAGAAAATGTTTAAAAAAATTATTCGAATGCTTTTGAAATTTTTTGTTTAAATTTCTTTGAGAAGTGGGGTTCTAATTCTTTTGGAAAATTTTGTTCAAGTGTTTTTGAAAAAAAAGGTGTTTAGATGCTTATGGAAATTATATTTTTCAAACTATTTTGTAAGTTTAGCTGAAAGGGTGAAAATGAGAAAATGAAAATTTATAATTTTCTTTTGATATATGCTCAGCGCAAGGAGGGTCAACATGTTAGTGATCATGAATTTTACTGTCCGATAAGGGTGACAGTAACTAAACATATATAATAATACGAGAAAATGTTGTTTTAGCTTTGGAATTTCTATTTTCATACCTTGTTGATAGTGAAATGAAACTTACGTTTAGGATAATTCTGTTTTAACATCCAAAAATAAACCTCCTTATGTGAATTGTACTTGAAAATATTAGATAAAAATTGAGGGCAAAAGGGAAGGTTCTAAAGTACGATAGAATATGTATCCGAAAGAATGGTGGAAATGTAGAATTCTCCATCTAAATTTCTTTTCCGTAATTAGAGTATAGATCTTGGAAAACTGGATTTTCATAGTTTTTGAATGCTAGGAATTGCATGCTAGGCTTTGGATGGTAGGGATTGGATGCAAAATTGGTTGAACCATACTCATACTCATAGGGTGTGAAAATTATTATGTGAAAAAAGATTTTTGATTTTTGAAAATTTGCATATATATAGAACTATCGGTAAATATATGTTGGTTGCATTATATTTTGTGAATGTTTATAAACGAATACATTTCAATAGGTGGAGCCGATTTAAAATTATTCCGCATGCATCTCATATATGTTGTGGCACACAGTGCACTCTTACATATTTGTCTGCAAAATTGGTTATACACTAATTGGTTGAATAGTTTAAATGGTTGCATGCTATGTTACATGATTCAACCCTTAAGAAATTTTTGGGTTGAAATTATTTTAGGGAAGAGAATATAATACTCCATAAAATTAATGATAACTAATAAATAAGGCTCTAAAAATTAATTTGAGCAAACATCAAAATTTGACCATAAAACTTCCATCATTGTGTTAGTGGCAATTTTGTAAGTAGCTTTCATATTTGGAGTTTGTGATTGGAGTTCAAATGAAGAAGATATAGGGTTTGAATTTTTCGGAACGAAAATAATTAAAAATGAAAATAGAAAATAAATAATAATAAATGCAGGACCCCACCGATCGTCCCCCTCCTTGGGCCGCCCAACTGCCTATAGAGGAGTAGTCGACCAGTCCTGAAGTGGCGAATAGGGTTGAACCTTGGCCGAACGGCCCAGATTTAGTTATTTTAACCTATGTATATGATTGATTCGAACATCTATAAATACAGGCCTAACCATCAGTTCTCTTCTTGTATTTTCTAACCAAAGCAATGAAGGTCTGCTATTTTCCCTTCTCCACTATCTACTAATTATAAAATAATATTACACATACGCACACATATAAATCGGAGAAGGGTAGAAAATAAAAGAGAAGAAAAAAAAGGAGAAAATCGATACTGTGGGAAAAGGTGAATTACATAATTATAAATCTATATACCCCTAAACCCCAAAACTCTTCTTGTATCTGTAATTATATTAGTATATATGTACCTCGTTATACATATTCTTTGGATTTGAAAGGAAAAAAGAGTCAATTAAAAAGATGGATTCAAATTTGGGATGTTTGGAAAGATTGAGAGGCGAGTGAGAAATTATATGATTTATTCATAATATTGAAATTTATACCATTGACTTGCATCTAATTACTATGCCTATGTAAGATTATGAGTTGTAGGGTTAAAATGAACGTATCGGGTAATTAGAATAGAGTACACACTTAAATTGGAAATTTGGAAATTAGTCCCTAGATTTTATTAAAGTTGAATTTTGATAAAGTTGTAAAATTTATTCTAGATTTATAGTTGGGTTGTTAAATGTTATCATTTGTTTAGATTGACCTATTCTGACTTGGAATGTGAATTTTTATGTATTTAATTTATTGGTGGCAGAGTACAATTTTGTTGTATCTATTTCTGTGTAATCTTCATAAATTATCCTATTCCACAGTTTCGTAAGTGTCCCATTTGATATAATAAGGAACATACCAAAAAGGAAAGATATTTGCATAGTACGAATATTCTTCTTCGTAGTTTGTACTATCTATTTCAATAAAAGAAAAAAGATAATTCTTTGTAATTTCAAATGAAGCAACGACCTTACATCTGGTTAATTTATGAAAAACTATAATGGTAATACTTTTGGGAGGATAGCTCTGATAAATTAAAACGTAGAAAGTAATTTCTCGATTTAAGAAATAATAGTTAGAAAAAGGAATATACACACATACGTATGTATAATCATGCCTACTAACAAATATATATATAGCGTAATATACATCGATATTCACATTAGTTATAATTAGGACGTCTAGTGGTAAATAGCGCAGTGAATTGTAGGATTATGAGGTGTAGATTGTAAAGAGATAGCAACTCCAAAATTAGTAGGGCAATAAATGTGTAGTTAATGGGGAGTTACATGAATTAAATAGGGACATAAAAGTGTTTAATGGGACTGGTTAAAGGATTTAATATGGCATTTATTAGGAATTGAAATAGGCATAATAGGTTGAATTTGAACGAATAAATAAATATTGTTAGAGACTGTCCAATTAGAATACTAAGTACCATTTATCAAGGAAAATTAACATTTATGAAATATAATAAATAAGCATGTAAGGTTGGAATTAAATGCTTGAAGGCAGTATAATTTTCATAGCGAAAAATTATACAGCCTTAATTATACGTTTAGAACAAGAGTAAATCAGTGGCTTAGCCCAACATTTAGACTTAGGATGGTTGGTTTGGTTAGTGGGTTGGGATGCAAGGTTAGTAGAGTTATACAATTAAAGTCTGCCCTTTAACTAGAGGCTACTAGCAGTGGTGTATACTTACCACTAATGTCGGACATCTCTAACCATAGGACGCATAGGGAAGGGACGTGCTGATTTGTATAGGCAAAGGAAAATATACAAGGATTTCCCTCAGATTTGAAGTATTAAATGGCCTAGTACTTTTGGGAAAATAGGGTCTGCTTCATCTCTAATAAGAGGTATTAAGTAACTGAAAGAGGCATTTTCCTTGACTTACATTTGCTTGGTCCGAATGAAATCTCGATTGTGGAAAGTCGGTGGGCTATGTCAGTAGCATTGCTGGCTCAGTATTTAGTAGCAGGGCAGCATATGGTTATGCTACTAGAGGTCACGACCAATCAGTAGCAAAAGACTCGTACTATTCCCTGATGGATTTCGCTTCCTTCTAATGTAGGATTTCTATGGGATACATACAGACCTCAAAGTTTAATTAGTTAGTTATTTGTTTGTCAAAATTGTGCTAGAAAACCCTTAGATGAGTCTTTGAGATGCGTTAGCAATATAGTAATTAAATTATTAAGCCATATGTAGGGGATCAGTCACTGTAGCTGTAATGACGCAAAATTTCAGTCATTGGAATTTAGAATATATAATTGGTTTTAAATATTGAAAAGTTATTTTTATAAGTTAAATAACTTAAATTTCGAATATAACGATTTAGTTGATAATTAAATTGTTAAATTTAATATTTGAATTTTTTTAAATAATACAATCTTGGATTTAATATGAATGAAAGTGATTTCTAAAGTTGATTAAAATTCTATTTGAATAAGAATGAAGATAGTAAACTTTTAAATTGGATTTAAAAGTAATTTAACTGATTTTGGACATTACTCATTTTAATTAACATATAAAAATGGCCTTTCGGGGCATTGTCTCGGATTTTGGCAAAACTAGTTTCATTGGATCCTTAATAGTGAGTTCTGTATACCGACGATTTTCATGCAATCAGTCGTATCGTTTGGTCGTGCGAGATCGAAATGCGTAGAAATTAATTAAAGGAATTTAGTTAATATAATTTGATTTAAAAAAGCTATCTTATGTATTTGATTGAACTGGCTTTCGATATATATTCCATTTTGTTCGGAATAGGGGTATATTATATAGAACACCAGGCGGCATGCTTCGTTTGGAGATTGATATTTTTATGCGTGAATAGTGCTGAGTTTATTTTCTATATATAAGGCCATAAAGTTTTCATTTGCCAAACCTAACTTAAAACCAGAGGCACTATTAATATTTGAAACTCTCCATCGAACGACCATGGTCCATCAGAGCCACTCCGTCTACTTTCAAGCTTCGACTTCAACTAGGAATATATAGAGCACGACTATACGAAGGTAATCAACGGTTGGGTAGAGCCATAGGGAGGCAAGATGGCCGAAGATTAGCTGCGTTCATCAGTAGTTTCTTGCATTCGGCTTCGAGATACATGCGTACGCGACGTGTTAAGGTAGCTTGCATGGTGCGATGGTGGAGGCGCGTCAGTAGTAGGTCGGCGACGTGGATGGTCGGCGGTCGTTTCATGGGTTGACGTGATTAGATTTGAGCGATTGAGGAAAAAAACAAAATGCTGCTGTGTGGAATGCGTGTGCAAACGAGGGAGATGATGAAAGATAAGTTAATTTAAATTTTAAGTCGATTTAGTTAAGTTAATTAAATTAAATTAAATTATATCGTATGCAAATTAATTCGTAACTTTCTCGTACGAGGTCGGTTTCGAGGGCGAAAAGTTGCATTGTGTTTGTATCAGCGAGTACTACACTATGGATTTGGATTAGACAATTTTGGAGCTAGTTGGAATTTTAGATTAAATTGAATGACCGTTTAATTTTAATCCAAACCAGAATATTTTAGCGATCGAGAAATCATGGTGAGTTAATCTCACCTTTTTGGTTAACCAGATATATATTTTTAGTCGATAAACATTATATGTTGGATATTTTATTATTGATAGTTATTGACTGTTTGGATAATTTACTATATTTATTAGTTGGATTGGATATATTTTCGCCTATGGAGCGGATGAGACCTTGTTACGTTTCCATGTAAGAGCGGATGACCCTTTGTATACGAATCTCGCCTTGAAGCAGTTGATTTATATTTTTATGATTATATATTGTATGTGATGCAGGGTGACATGTTAGAGGGTTCCAAGAGAATTCCTCAGACTATTGATTTAATTTTCATATATATAGTGATATATATTTTTTGAATGCCATATTGATGACATGGATATGACTTTGCTTAATTAGTGCTTTAGTAGCACTGGGCCTAATTTTTGGTATTTTAAAATACTATAAAATAGTATTTTAATTTAAAAATTATTTTCAAAGTGATTTTGAAAGATTTATATGTTTTTGAATAATTTTGCTAAAATGAAAGTATTTTAGATATTATAAATTGATAGTTTTACAAAATATTCTAATAGAGATTTCCAAACTATAAATTATAGATTTTTAAAATCGTGGAGAATAAGTCTGTCATCTATAATAAAGGGATATGTTTTAAAAAGGAAATAGAAATATTTTTGAAATAACATTAATTAATCATCTTTATATAAAGTGATATATGTGTGTGTGTGTGTTTGTACATGTATATATATTATGATTTATTCATAAATGTGAAACTTATAAATGGGACAATTTACTAGAGTGATAAAGGAAGTGAAGATTTGAAAATCATATTTGTTAATAAATGTATTAATTTATGAACAGGTTTATAGATTAAAGGAAACTATTATCATTAAATAAATGGGTTTTACAAAAGGAATTTATCCATACGAAAGTAACGTTAAAAACAGAATGGTGATTAATGTTTTTAAATGAGATTTATGAATAAGTGAGATTCATAAAGGAAATAGAGTTATAAATGGAGCTCATAAATAAATGGTTTTAATTAAAGGAAGTTTTTATAAAATGGAAAGAGATTCTCAAGTATAGTTTTATAAATATGGGAATGATTAGGTTAAAGATTTAAGTATGGATTTTTATCGAGGAAATAGCGTATGTTCCAAAAGTTGGTTACTCATATTAATATTGTTTAAAGTTGTCTATTAATATTTAAATAATTTTGAAAGGCCAATTATTTAAACTATTAATATGTTCGAAATTAATAATAAAGATTGTTAATAATATTTTAGTAATTTATTATTATTATTATTTATAGGGTAAAGATTAAAGATTGTTCTATCCATAATGGTTTGAATTATTAATTATTATATTTAAAAGGTGAAAAGTTAATAATAATTATTTTTTATGATATTTTCGAGATTCATGAATAGAGATTTGTAAACGGAATTGGTTTTTTATAAGAAGAGCTTATAATATGGTTTGAAGATTTAAAGGGAGATTTTTTACAAGATAAAGAGGTTTATAAATAAATGGATATTTATAAACGAGTTTTAGAAATGTGTATACAGATTCGTAAAAAGAATTTATAAATAATTGCATGGTTTTACAAGAATTTATAAACAACTAGAGGAATAATTTATAGGTGATTTGTAAATGGTTTTATAAATTTTTAATGAGTTTATAAATGATTTTAGACTTTGGTAAAAGAGAGATCTTCCTCAGTGTTTGGTAAATATACTTGTACCGATGAGATAAGTATATGGATATTTTCTAAGTATTGAAAATAGAAGGGTTTGTGAATATATCTTTGTAAAAGTATTTTGATACAAGTATTTACAAGATGGTTTTAATCAATGAAAGATCAATTAAGGAGGCTTGGTGTTTCTTAGTTCATAACCAAATGTAGGTTTTCCTTATGGATTTGATTCTTTAATTGAATATTTTTTATTTGATAGTTAAATAACCGACTATGGAATTTGGTCCCAAAGGTAACTTTGGATATGTCTAGAAGAAACACGTGAGTTATGTGGCACAATTATCTCCGATGATGTTGTACTATATGTGTAAATCTTGTTTCTTTCTTCTACGACAATGATAAAGAAATCCATCCACTAAAAGTTAGGAGGTGGCCTCTTATCCTATCTTTAATTGTTTATTTCCTAAAGAACTGAGGTTGAGTTTACTGGAAACAATTTAATGTTGTTTCAAAGAGACCGAGATTAGATATGTTATCCAAAAACCACTTCGATCCAACTTAAGCGTTTGAAGTGAAAACATCTTGAAGATGATGGAATTGGAGACGGAGCTCTCAATCATTTCGTTCAATCCAAGAACGAACTTAGATCGATGAATGCTGATATTGCATTGTCGCCTGGAAGGCAGTGTTAGCATTCCAAGTAGGAAGTGCTATGTAAATGGTAGGACCATGGCCTCTTTGAGCATCATGCCTGGGAAATGAATAAAGCAAGGACATGCGACATGGCTAAGTGGGTCGCACCCAAGTGTGGTGTGATCATCCTAAATATTGAGCGATATTCATGCATGCTTTGGGATCCCATTGTGTGGTTGTTGATTGTAACCATGGGGTGATCATATTCGTTGTTACTTGAGAAGGGGGTAGTGCCGATCCTGAGTAGCAGAGGTGCAATGTGTTGTAGCCTCCCATGCATTTTATCTAGAGGTGTACGGATTCGGACGGTAGACCCTCACCCTTTTATAGTTGGAATCCATTCTCTAATACGAGCCTTCGGTTTTGGTTGTAGAACCTAGTATGCTAGAATTTAATTAATGTAACAATTTCGGTTACAATTAATAAGTATATGTATATTAGATGTTATTATAATATCAGAGGATTTCATATTATCGTATGGTAAAAACCTATCCCTGTTTATGTGCGACTTGGTCTTACGACATACTTTTTATTTTTGAAAGGTTTCTATAACCTTTAAAATCTAGTTGGGTGTGTTTTCTCACATTAGTTTTCCAGACCGACTCAGGTGTTATTTTATTATAATGCTCGGGTCAGACCAAGCCTATTTATAGATTGCATTCGATGAATTGGAGCCCAAGAAACGAGTTGGAGGTCTTCAATTCGTATTCACGTATATGTTTGTTTTCCACTATTTTGTTATTAAAATTATCAGCAATTGTGAGGACAGGATGTTATAACTGTCTGGGCTGATAATTGTGAATGTTGTTATACTTTGATGGATATATGTATATAACTGTTTCTCTTTTATAAAGATCATTGATATTATATTATATTTTATTCTGCTGCAATAATGAGATTCTGTGTTGTTTTAGTTTCTTTGCTCTTTTCCTTGTCTTCTTTTCTTCTTTCTTCTTTCTTTCCCTTAACTATCCATCTTTCCATGCGATTTAGGTTAGATATGCGTGGTTTATTATTAGCTTGAATTGTATGGAAAAGCGGGTTGTTACAGTAGCAAGAACAGATTAACTAACGGTTATGTTATAGTGGGCCTGCTTCGAGGTTGAGGTATTAAATGGCTATTGGCTAGAATATGTTAGAACCTTAGGTATTTGGTTTTGATGAAAACAACTATAGACATTATATAAAATATAAATACTAATAATTTATCAAGTTATATATTGTATATAGTGCATGATATTAGATGGGTGTTGATTAAGTAGTCTGTACAGTATCAATAGTAGATTCAAGATGCTGTTATAGAGTTTCAAGAGTTGGAGAATGAAGATTCATGAGTATCGAAGAGTTCAATAGTTCAAGATATTCCAGATAAGTTATAGAGTCGTAGAATTTATGTTAAAACCTTGATAGCACTTTCCTAGTCCCTTCTTATTTCTCCAACTTTGTTTTAAATTGTTTTCAAAAATCCTGGTTTTAATAATGTTTTCAAAATATTCCTCAAAATGATTTTCAATCTCTTATACCTATAAAAGTATTGATTTAGTGTTTTTTTCAGTTTATATGTATATTGAATTTTTGTTTATAGTTTAACAAGTTATAATTATATTGATTATATATATTATACATTACATTAAAATTTTCAAAAGTATTATATAATTTTTTTTAAGTTTTATTGTGATTAAAATTTATATAAACTATGCTTAAATGATTTTACAAAGTATCAAAATATTTTACAGAACAACGAGTTTTCAAAATAATGTTTTAAAGTATTTTCAAGTTTTAAAAAGATTATGTCGACATGCACTATGTATGTATGTCGACATAGTGGCTGATTTTTTCAAGATTTAAATTTCAAAAGAATTGTCTTTTCGTCACATCTCTTCACGAATGGATATGACCATTGTTCCTTTATAAATACCAGACTTCCAAAAGAATTTTTAATCATAATTTTCTTATTCACCTATCCTCCTTCCACTCTCTCATTTTCTAAATCAAAATGTACCCAACCTCTGCCGAAATTCAACCAAAATCAAATTCAATCATTAGTAGTTTCATTCTCTTTCATCTAAAGTTTGATTTCTCTCATCTCTCTCACTCAAATCAAGATGAAAGCACTATTCAAAAGTTATAGGAACAATTTTAATCAAGATCGAAGATCTGAGTATGTAAAACTCTATCAAATCATACTAATATACTTTGCGTGTGATTGTATTTCGTAAAATCAATTGGGTGTGCTTAGTAGCCTGTAAATCTAGTGGGCATACTTGTGGCTTGGAAATCAAGTGACTCTACCAGGAGATTGGAATTTTGAAGGGCGTGTCTCGTAGCCTTGGAATCGAGATTGTGTTCGCATTTACTAGTTGAAAAGAAATCAATACTAGGAATTATGCGGGACTGGATGTAGGGTAACTTCGAACCTGTAGAAAATACTGGTGTGTTCTTTCCTTTTACTTTTATTGCATTTACTTTTATCTACACTTTTATTCTATAATTGTTTCTGTGATTGTTAATTACATCATTCTAAGTAGAATCTTAAATAATTTAAAAAATATTCATATGATCCATTAAGCACTATTCACCCCTCCCTTTTAGTGTTGATTTAGCCGTAATGTTTAACGACGAATTTTCTGTCGATTAAGAAAACCATAGATAAATTTTGAATTAAATTTAACCGCAAGTGTATGGTGTACGATTGTAGCATGTATGCAAGCACAGGTCGATCCATAGGGAATTGTTTAGAGTTTGAAACTCTATTCAATCAAATTAAGCAAAAGTCGAGGGATCGTTAACTAACTAAAAAAATAAAAACAAACTAAAACTAAGGAGAATAAAAAATATAAGATTAAAAAGCAATTTAGAGGAATATTCCCTCTCATGATCACATAAATCAACATAATGAAATTATGATCTCTTTTTGGTCATTTATGAGTTTAATTGATGCATTTATCATAAGCATGGCCTAATTGTATTATTAATTAACAAAATTAAGCCGTCAAACTTTAATGCATCCTCTAACCCACTTACTAACTTTAAGGAAAATGACATGAAATTAAAAGTAGAATCTATTTTAGGCATGGTTTATTAACAATTGAATTTGAAACATAAACCATCAAATTTTGATTCTAAATCCACTTCCATTACCATGATCATATGTAGATGAAGTGGTAATTAGTGATTCATATGACTAAGCATAGCCTATTTGTTTTGAGCAACATAAGCTATCACACTCAATATTAAACACAAAATCACATAAGCATCTAACTTTCCATTAATCACCAAAGAGACATAAATGAAAAATTATGTTGCATCAAAATGATTTACGAGAGCTTCATTACCCTAAATTGAAGGGGTTTAGCCTCTTATATTTGTTAATATCAACAAATGCAGAAAGCAGCATCAAACAAGAAGAAAAGAAAAATGCAAGCTAACGAAAGTAAATTAAGAGCTAATCTACTTGAATAAAAATGCATAAAAGAAAAGAAAATTTACATGAAATAAAAATGCCTTAGTTTCCATGAAAAGAAAGAGAGCTCTCATTTTATTTCCTAAAACTAAGAGAAGAGAGCCTAAAAGAGAGACTAAGAGACGAGAAGGTTACATGAAGCATAAGAGGTATTTATACATGTTTGGAAACTCTAATTCATTTTTTGGAACTACCCAAACTACCCTTGAGGTAGTGTGGCCACCAAGTAATCATTAACATATCTTAATCCTCTACTTAAATGTGCATGTAGCTTTAATTTCCATTAGCATAAGTGTTAGCTCTTAAGTGTACATGAAGGATGCAGGTAGATGAGGTCCTCCATGATCCATGAAATGAATTATATCTATCTACATTGCTTTGTATTCACTCTTGGCATGCATATATTTTCATGAAGCCACTTGCATTTGAATTTATATTCCTATAAAATATCATAGAAATTTTCAATTAAATTTTATAAAATTAATATATGCACAAAAATGACCATTTTGCCCTTGGATGAAGATTTACACGTGACAATTTGAAATAATTTGAATTTTGGTTTAAACAAGTTAAAATACCAAATATGATCATTTATTTAATTCAAACAGATTAAATATGATGGTAAAAATATGCACATTATGTACACATCAAATACCCCACACTTATCCTTTTATTCGTCCTCGGATAAAGAAATACTAAGATAAATCTGTTTTCATAGGGAGCACGATTGCATTGAGCGTATGCAATAAGTCGTTAAACCTCTGGGTGTAACCAGTAGGACGAGTGTTGTCTCGTGAGGGTTTTCAGCGGATACTGCCTACAAAATCCAAATGCGATATAAAAATATTTACAAATTGCAAGATTTATTTACAAAGAGATGACTGTGAGTTTTTGAAAATATTTACTATGAAAGATTTACTTTTAACTCAACACAAATAAGTTAGATATAAGTTTTGGTTATTATCAAGAAATTTAAGACCTTTTACTTGTTAAAATTTCCAACAAAAACGAAGTTATCAAAGCAAATATATTATAGTTTAACATGTTGTTTCGGTTGATAACACAGTGTAACCATGAAATAGATCCTTATTCGATTATCAAAGTTTATCAAAGTGGTATTTTCATTTCTTTTCAATAACAAGTCAAATCAAATAAGTTAAAATAGTGCTTGGATTTTATTTTCTTTCTCCTTCCAATTTTTATTTGAAAATTTATTGATATTAACAATATTTATATATACCTAACTCAGATAAACTGAGGCCAGATATAATATCCATGCACTACTTTTAGGACTTACGTGAGGGGAATACAGAGCACGGCGAGTGAACACACAAGTATGAACAAAGAATTTTTTATAAATATAAACCTAACTCAGGTAAACTGAGGCTAGATATACCGATCGTGCACTGCCATCGGGCTTACGTGAGAAGGGTACAGGGCGTGGCGAGTAAACACACGAGTGTGAACACATGACTCTAGATGTTTTTTAAATATATATAAATACATGCAAGAATATTTTTTTTGAAGAGAGTTTTGAAAAATCATCTTAGCCCCATTTAACTTAGAAAATAAAAAAATGTTATATCCTTTACTTTAAATCAACCACTTTTTAAAACAAAGATTTTCAATTAGGATATATTTCGTAATTATCATGTATGAACCTTCCTATATACTAATTAAACCATCGTTATTTGTAATCAAACTTGATTTTTATTTTTGAGACAATTAAATTTTCGAAAATTTCAGTTTAATAACAAAAATCTTATACTTATCCTATAGTGTTTTTTTAAAAACAGATCAAAATACTTTATTTTTTTTCCAGATATATTCTTTAAGAAAAAAATAAAATTTGGAAAGAAAATGTAAAAATAAACCATGTAAAATCGAAAATGATGATGAGTCTCCCCCCACACTTGATTTTGACTGTGTCCCCACAGTCAACCCAAGTGGAAGGAGAAAAATAAAAGAAAAATAAAAAATGACCTATATTTACATGAAAATGAATGGTATTTACACGAAATCATAAAGTACATCGTCAAAATGTAAATGAAACGGTCTTCCAAAGACCGATTCATTGGCCTCGTCAAGTATATGAGACACAGCTTAAGCTCGAAAAACCAAACCATAGATGATTTCAAAGTTGAATGTTGATATGGGAAAATGATTGTCGTTCTATTGAAAATCGTACGAGTTGTTTTATTCCCGCTGATTTTTGGGGTTGATAAAACAATTGATTGATGTTCAAGCTTATTTTCACCAAATTGAAAGTTAGGCTCATCTCAAGAATTTTTTCAAAATTATTGATTTCAAAATTGAAATGGTGATTCAAATCTTCCTCTTTAAAATTTAACAACCCATTTTCAAAATCTCAAAAGAAATCATGTTCATTGAATTCGTCTTCCTTTATTGAATTATTAACAACTTTATTGCACGTGTCAAGTTCAAAATCCGAAGTTGTTATGTTCAAAATTTCAACATCGAAAAACGGAAGATCGTATCTTAAATCGATTTTCCCACCCTCAAAAGATTTGAAATCCAGCTCAATTACCGTGTTTTCAACAACTTCATTAAGATTATCATTTTCAGCTTCAAAAGGTGTTGTTTGAAAATCATCGATTTGAGTAAAAGACAGATTATCATTGGACTCGTCACATGTTGGCATTTGGTTATGTTTCTCACATTGTTTCATATATGTTTCGAACAACAAATCCGTCTGTTCATCGTAGATTTCGTCCATTTGTACAACAAAATCCAGTTTATAATATTAACTTGAGAATTTTTGATTTTGATTTTTTGAGAACAAAAATTATCAATCACAACGTAATCGAGATTATTTCCATTTCCAAAGTTATTTAAAAAGTTGTTTCCACTTTTGTTTCGGTTTTGAAATTCATTTTGAAGTTTGAAATTGACTTGGCATGAGTTACACTCGAAATTGTTTGAATTTTGAAGTGAATTCAAATTTTGATTGTTCTGAAAAAATTGATTTGGGTTATTGCAAAGATATGAATTACACAACTCATTTATCTCTTGATTTTTTTGTGTAGAGGGTTCGAGTAAAGAAGAAATCATTTTAATACTCTTTTCACGATTTAACGGTTGATCATCGTTTTGAAATTTTTTTGTTCGAAATTCAAATTGTTAATATAAAAGTTGTCGTTAAAATATTCATATGAATTATGAGCGAAATCATATGGATTATTTTGATTTTCATAACTTTTGTAAAATTCAAGCGAGTATGGAAATTTGGACATTTTGAAGAATGTTTTTGGTTTTTTATATAGGAAAAATATTTACATATTAAATTTATTTTTCAAAAGGATGTTTGTTTGGTCTTTTTGGTTTTGCAAATTTTTTTTTAAAAAGATTTTTTTTGCAAAAAAAACTAAGTAATTTTTTTTAGATTTTTTAACTATCGAAGGAAAAGGATTTAAAAACTTCAAACGAAAAGAAACATTTACAATTTTTTTAGTTTTTTATTTTGAATTTTTTTTAAATATGCATGAATTAATGCAACTAAATTAATATAAGGGTTTAATTACAAATGATTTATCCTAAGTTACACCAAAATTATATAATCACACTTTTTATTAGATAAATAGGATAGTTCTTAGCCAGGTAACGGACATGATTTATCGGTGCACCACGAATCAACGTAGCAATGCAGCCGAAGGTTTAAGTACATTCAAAGGAACAACCACTATAATATTTACGAACCACCGTTATATTTATCGATATTTATTACTCTGCCGTAGCCTAGACACCAAGAAATTAAATGTTCAAAGAAGACAATTTTGCACTATACAATTAAGTGCTATCGATGTCTAACAGTTATCATTAGACAAAATTTTAGAATGAAATGCAAAGCAGAAATTAAACGTGTATTAACAATGCAACTACAATGAATTTTTATTTTTATTATTGAATATCTTTTTAAAATGCAAGCAAATGACAATGCAATTCAAATCAAACTAGAGATGAAAGCAGCAATTTTTTGTTAAAGGCAACAATTAATTTTTAATATCAGTTCTTTTTCTTCTGAAATTCTTCTTTGGCATCTTGAAATCTAAACAAGATATATACAAAAAAAAAATTAATATAAGGATGAAACTCAAAAACAACTTGAAATGAGACAAAACAAATTTACAATTATCATTTTTTAAAACTAAATAGTATAACAAGACTAAAATAAAATAAAAATCAAACAAAACAAATTGAGCAAACTATTTTTTACCAAACTAAAACTGAACAATTAAAAAAAAAAAGAAAACAAACACACATAAGAAAAAAAAATACTCAAGCCCAAAAAACCCGGCCCACACCAAAAGTTATCACAACACTCTGTTGTTAAAACGAACACAAACAAATAGTAGTCGAGCAAATAAAATGAAAATTTCGAATAAAACCAAAAAATTAAAATCTCGAACTAATATTCACCACAAATTTCTAAGTCAAATTCCCAATCCAAAGCTCGTTCGAATTCGCTGTTGTGGTGATTGTGGTCACAAATTAGAGTTTGATAGGGAGACAAAGAGTTTGAGTTTGACGTTGTGGGCCACTATTTGCCAGAGGGAAGGCAATTGAGGATTATTTGCTATTTGTGGATGATGTCGAGTTTGAGTTGCATGATTTTCAGGACTGGTTAAGGGAAGTTGTGGTGGTCGAAGCAGAAGTTTTGGGTTGTGTGAAGTGATGAGGTTGGTGGTATACCTTATTGTTGTATGTGTTGCAGCTATGCAACAGTGAATAGATAGCTATGCTTGAGAAATGTTGTGGTGTGGCAGGGAAGTTGTAGGCTGTATTTATTGGAATTCCTATTGAATGAAAATATACATAAGTCCCACATCGCCAAAAATTGCTTAGCTATACTTGTATATATACGGCTTTGCAATGAAGGGGTTGGGGCCTAGAGGCACCCAAATGTATGCTTCGTTGTAAGGAGGGAGATCATGCATCACCACCACACGCGCGCGCCGTCGCCGTCCGTCTGACCGAACCGAGCCGGGCTCGAGTTTCGGTTTGGATCTAATATAATCCTATTTTTACTGCAAAACTGGGCCGGGTTTTCTGATAGTTGTAGGCTAAACGAACGGGTGTGGATCTATTCGAAAGCGGACGCGGAATGACTAAAGAGGCGCGACACATGGGCAAACAGAAGCAGGTGCGACCCGTTAGACGCAAGCCGGCGTGGCTCGACTGAAGAGGCGCGACGCGAGCAAATACAAGTAGTAGGCGGGTGCGACCTATTAACGAACAGTAGCGATTAAAAGCAACGGGTGCGACTCGTCAAGCGGACGCGGTTGTTTGAAGGGATGCAAATGAAATTATAAATAGGAGAGAATCCCGATCACATTCTCATTCCGTTCCAATTCTAATTTCTTCTGCTTCTTCTTTTCTACTGCTCTATACAATATATCACAGAGTTGACATACTCGTTACAATCTCGTGCAGATTATGTCTGTTGTATCTTGGGAGACTTTGAATAAAGTCTTAAAGAAATTGTTACGACAAGCCTCAGACGGAATTTCCTTCTTCAAACCGGTTAGGTTTATAATTGATTTATATATATCATTTTTGTTTCTACGTTGTACTATTTCTTTAAACAGTATAACATTTGATCTATCGCTATAATTATTATTACCATAGTTGTTAGTTTGTGGTTGTAATTTAATTACGACATACCTATTGCTTAATTTAGCTAATACAGTCTTCTAGAGCAGTGGAAATCTGATTGATAAACTTGTGAGACGAGTTTATAATTGATTATTCTCTGTTTTGGTATACTAGACGTATAACATCTTAAGACTTTATTATTTTTTGCTAAAACCGAGATGGCAACAGTTGTATTATCAACAAAGGCTACTACACACAATAGGCTCAATCCTTTTAAAGGAGATGGTGACAATTTTCTAACATGGTAGAATCAGATGTTATTTTATCTCACCACACTCGGTCTGCAATGGTATCTCGAGGAGGAGGAACTGATTCCTACACCAGGCAAGGAATCAGATGTTGATATATGGAAGCATTCCGATTTTCTATGCAGAAACTATATTCTGAATTGTCTCGACACGGTCCTATACAAGGTATATCAGCCTCTAAAAACAGCAAAAGCACTCTGGAATGCACTTGCCACGAAATATAAGACGCAGAATATCAGTCTTAAGAAATTCATTGTGACAAATTCATGGACTACAAGATGATTGACTCCAAACCGGTGACTGCTCAACTGCATGAACTGCAAATCATCATTCATGAACTCGAAGTGGGAGGTCATAAGGTTGGAGAAATGTTTTTGGTTGAAGCCATCACGGGAAAACTTCCGCCGTCATGGAGAGATTACCGCAATTATCTAGAGCATAAGAAGAAGGAAATTTCTTTACAGGATCTCATAGTTCAACTGAAAATTGAGGCAGATAACTGTGGAATTACAAAATAAAACGAGGAGGCATTTGTGGCTGAAGGTTCAAAGACAAAAACAAAAAGAAGAATTTCTAGAAGAAAAGGAAAGCTCTAGACAACAAACCAAAAGACAACAAACGAACCAGAAAGTTTAATGGCGAGTGTTGGGTATGTGGAAAGGTTGGACATGCCGCTTGAGATTGCAGACTGAAAAAGGAACGCAATATAGAGGCAAATATAGTAGACAACATGGAAGTATACGAGTCCAACTTCTCAGCAGTTGTATCTGAATGCAATTTGGTTCAGAATCCTAACCAACGGTGGGTAGACACAGGCGCTACTCGTCACGTCTGCTCTGACAAATCCATGTTTTCTACATACCAGAAATTCGATCACGAAGAAAAACTCTATATGGGTAATTCTGCAGTATCCATGATCGAAGGCAGTGGAAAAGTAATTCTCAAGTTTACTTCTGGAAAAACTATCAAGTTGAATGACGTGCTCCACGTTCCAGATATACGCAAGAATCTCATTATGGTGCAGTGCTATCAAAGAAAGGATTCAAAATGGTGTTCGAGTCAGACAAGATGGTTCTGTCCAAAGTTGGAATGTATATCGGAAGTGGATATTTATGTTATGGCCTATTTAAGGCAAATGTAGCCGTCACCGGCAATAAAACTATGTATTCTGATTGTGCTATTAACAAAATTGAAGTTTCTTACTTGCTTGAGCGAGAAATTTTACTATGACATGATAGATTGGGACACATAAATTTTCGAAAAATGAAAACATTATCGAACTTGGGATTAATTCCGAAATTCCAAGTAGATAAGAACTACAATGTGAGACATGTATAGAAGAAAAAATGGTTTATAGAACCATTTCAATCTGTTAATAGAAGCACCGAACCACTAGGTTTGGTTCATACAGATTTATGTGATTTTAAATCATTACCTACGAGAGGTGGGAAAAAGTACTTTATCACTTTTTTTGATGACTATACACGATATTGCTATGTATATCTTTTAAATAGTAAGGATCAAGCAATTACATCATTTATGAAGTACAAAGCCGAGGTAGAAAATCTGTTAAATAAAAAGATCAAGATTTTGAGATCTGATCGAGGTAGAGAATACGAATAACCATTTGAATAGTTCTATGCCGAAAATGTTATAATTCATCAAACAACAGCTCCATATTCACCACAACAAAATGCTGTAGCCGAAAGGAAAACCAGAACGTTAAAAGACATGATTAATGCCATGCTTTTAACCTCTGGTCTACCAATGAACTTGTGGGAGGAAGCCATAAATATGTCTAATCACATATTAAACAAAGTCCCTCACAATAAAACAGGAACAATTCCATATGAGTTATGGAAATGACACAAACCAAATTTTAAATACCTCAAAGTGTGGGGTGCTTGGTAAAAGTTCCAGTTCTGCCTCCCAAGAAAGTCAAACTTGGACCAAAAACAGTAGATTGTTACTATTTAGGGCCAGCCCAAAATAGTAGTGCCTACAGATTTTTGGTATTCAAGTCTGATATAACTGATATTCATGTAAATACAATCATGGAATCTAAAGATGCCTCATCCTTTAAAGACGTGTTTTCGCACAAAAGGAATGAAAGGAATAATGTCCCTAAAAGGACAAGAGAAGAATCAAGCAATTCACGTGAAGATGAAACTCGTCATGAGATTAAAGAAGTTGAACCAAGAAGAAGCGTAAGGGCTAGGACTTCCAAGACATTTGTTCAGATTTTTTCATATATGTGTTAGTACATGAACCTAAAACGTACAAGGAAGCAAAGTCATCTTTTGAATCTTCATGTTGGAAAGAAGCAATCCAAAGTGAGATTGATTCAATTCTGAGTAATAAAACTTGAAAAATTGTTGATATTCCACCTGGAATAAAACCTATTAGCTGTAAATGGATTTCAAGAAGAAAATGAAAGCAGATGGCTCTATCGACAAGTATAAAGCCAGATTAGTAGCCATAGGATATCGTCAAGAAGGAGTAGACTTCTTTGATACATATTCGCCGGTAACACGAATAACCTCTATAACAATGCTAATAGCAATTGCATCGATCTATATTCTAGAAATTCATCAAATGGATGTAAAGACAGCATTCTTAAATAGAGATCTCGATGAGGAGATCTATATGGAGCAAACTGAAAGTTTTGTTTCCAAGGGAAATGAAAACAAAGTCTGTAAATTAGTAAAATCATTATACAGACTAAAACAAGCTCCAAAACAATGGCATGCAAAATTTGACAGTGTCATGATGAGAAATGGTTTTTGCATAAATGAATGCGATAAATGTGTCTATTATAAACAAATTGGACAATCATATGTGATGATTTGTTTATTTATAGACGATATGTTAATATTTAGTCCAAATACTCAAGTAATAGTGACCATAAGAAGATGTTAATTAACAATTTCAACATGAAAGACTTAGGAGTTGCAAACGTTGTTTTGGGAATCAAAATAATAAGAACACCGAATGGAATTGAATTATCTCAGTCTCACTATGTAGACAAAGTGATTGAAAAATTTCAAAATTTTGGAATTAAAGGATTAAGAACACCTTTTAATCCATCAGAAGTACTGCCTAAAAACACTAATGAGAGTGTAATGCAACTGGAATACTCTCATGTAATAGGATGTCTCATGTATCTCATGAATTGCACAAGACCAGATATAGCTTATGCAGTAACTCGACTGAGCAGGTATACAAGTAATGCAGGAAAGGAACACTGGAAAGCACTAATGAGAGTACCTAGATATTTAAAAAATACCGCAAATTATTCCTTACATTATGGAAAATATCCTACCGTCTTAGAAGGATACGGTGATGCAAATTGGATTGCTGATTCAGAGGAATCAAAATCAACAAGTGGTTATGTCTTTACCTTAGCAGGGGCAACAGTGTCATGGAAATCTACTAAACAAACATGCATAGCTGGATCTACTATGGAATCAGAGTTCGTTCGCTTTAGATAAAGCAGGTGAAGAAGCAGAATGGCTTCGTCACTTTTTAGAAGATATTCCATTTTAGCATAAACCTGTACTGGCCATATGCATACACTGTGATAACCAAGCTGCGCTAAGTAAAGCGCACAACTTTTTGTATAATAGAAAGTCACGACATTCTCGTCGATGCCATAACACAATTAGGCAGTTACTCTCAAATGGAACTATTTCCATAGATTATGTAAGAACAAATGATAACCGAGCGGATCCATTTACTAAAGGTTTATCAAGAGAGAAAATTGACTGCGTATTGAAGGGAATGAGTTTAAAAGCCTAAACCACCAAGAGTTATCTTATATGGAAACCTATCCTAGCGACTGGAGATCCCACAGACTAGGATCAATAGGCAAACTAGTTCTGAGTAACTTAAGACTTAATGCATTTGCATGGACATAGTTCAACTCAATTCCTGTGGTGCACAATATAAATGCATGCCTACAGAAGTATTTAAAGGTTAAAACTATGTTTTTTAATGATGACCATATCTTAGAAATAACAAGTGGGGTATATGTAGGACACTCTTAATGGTTGCGATCACCTATGTTAGTGTGAGCTAGGTCGGCTCTATGAGAATATTAAAGGCTTTTATTCTCTAAAAACACTCGCAGAACAAAAAATTGTTCAGGACCAAAATGGACTCAACCAAGAAATTGGATGTGAAGGGAATCAATGCTTCGTAAAGCTTATTGTCTGAATATACAATAAAGGCCGATGGTTCAAGATGAAATAATTCACCGATTAGCCAAGTAGATCCGATAAGTTTTAACTAGGGAAAGTTCAAAGTGAAATATCTACTTATCCACGATAAAGCATTATTCCATATGTACTCTGTGATATTTCGCTTTGTGTGGGGGATTTGTATATTATCATTCATATGGGGATTGTTGGAATTCCTATTGAATGATAATATACATAAGTTCCACATCGCCAAAAATTGCTAAGCTATACTTGTATATATATGGCTTTGCAATGAAGGGGTTGGGGCCTAGGGGCACCCAAATGTAAGCTTCGTTGTAAGGAGGGAGATCATGCATCACCACCACACAAGAACGCGCGCCGCCGCTGTCCGTCCGACCGAACCAAGCCGGGCTCGGGTTTGGGTTTGGATATAATATGATCCTATTTTTACTGCAAAACTGGGCCGGGTTTTCTGACAGTTGCAGGCTAAACGAACAGGTGCGGATATGCTCGAAAGCGGACGTAGAATGACTGAAGATGCGCGACCCATGGGCGAACATAAGCGGGTGCGACCCGTTAGACGCGAGCGGGCGCAACCCGACTGAAGGGACGCGACGCGAGCGTATACAAGTAGCAAGCGTGTGCGATCTGTTAACGAACATTAGCGATTAAAGGAAACGGGTGCGACTAGTTAAGCGGACGCGACTATTTGAAGGGATGCGGAAGAAATTATAAATATGAGAGAATCCTGATCACATTCTAATTCCGTTCCAATTCTAATTTCTTCTGCTTCTTCTTTTCTACTGCTCTATACAATATATCACAGAGTTGACATACTCATTACAATCTCGTGCGGGTTATGTCTGTTGTATCTTGGGAGACTTTAAATAAAGTCTTAAGGAAGTTGTTACGACAGCCTCAGAAGGAATTTCCCTTTTTAAACCGGTTAGGTTTATAATTGATTTATATATATATAATTTTCGTTTCTACTTTGTACTATTTCTTTAAATAGTATAACATCTGATCTATTGCTATAGTTATTGTTACTATAATTGTATGTTTGTGGTTGTAATTTAATTATGACATACCTATTGATTAATTTAGCTAATACAGATTTCCAGAGTAGTGGAAATCTGATTGATAAACTTGTGAGACGAGTTTATAATTTATTATTCTCTATTTTGGTATACCAGACATATAACATTATTTGTGGATGATGTGGTGGGTAATGGAGGAATGGCTACAGCAGTATGACAGTTTTCAGGTATGTTGTATGTTGTGCATAAATGATTGCAAGTTGGGGTGAATGATTGCTCTTTTTGGGAAGGCAGGTTGGTTTTGGCAGAAATGGTTGTATGCAAACTGCAACAGTTTTTGAAGTATGAATGGAAGTAGTGATTGGCAAGGTAGTGTTTGCAATAATGAAATGCAGTAAGTTTGGTGATGTAGTAATGGTTGTTTGTGCAGAAAGCAAGTGATGATTAGGCTTTTGATGAGGGGGGAGAACAAGCCATAGGAGTAGATATTGCACTGTTGATTGATGGCAACTTTGTATGTCAGTCAAAGCAACAAAGGTCACTAGAGTTGAAGTTGTTTGGGGTTGTAAGTCTGGTGCAGTGATGAGTGGTATATGCAGTGATGTTTCTGATATGCATGAGAAATTTGATGTGGTATATTTGATATGTTTGTGCAGGCTTGATATGTTTGTGTGTGTATTGAAGAAGCTGTTTTTGGTATGGAATGCAAGGAGATGGTAGTTTGCTTTTAAGTTGGCAGTGAGGCTTGTTGAAGATAGAGGGATAGGATGATCTATGGAAAATTAAATGTTGTGTTGGTCATTGGACAGAGGGATTGTTGTTGTATAATGGTTTACAGTCGATGGTAGTGGCACTATAATGGAGTTCTGGTAGTGGAAACTGTCTGTGACAGTATGTAAATGAGGCTGCAGTTATGGTTGGAGATGGATTGAATGTCGGGTAGTGGTGTCGTAGAGAGTGGCTGGAGTTGTAGGGCAGGGGGATTTGGTCTGTGTGGATGGAATTGTGTACTTGCGGTAGTCGTAAGTGATGGATAAGAATGGTAGTGTTGTTTGCAGAGATGAATAAGCAATGAATGAACTGTGAATGAACTGCAGCTATGTGAACTATGAATCTGTGCTGCAAGTTGTATGTTAAAGATAGGTAAGTGAAAGTGGAAGTAAGTGGAAATGATAATGCTTGCAGAGGATTGTTGACTGCGTTAATGTGACGTATGGCTGTTATAGGAAGAGGTTGATGGTATTTATGGCAAGCAATTAGCATGGGATGGTTAGGAAGGGTTTTGATGAATTGGTGAGTGAAGTTGAGAGGGGTCTGGTACGTAGCTTCTGGTTGCAGGCAGGACAGTGATATGAAGTGGAAGGTTTGTGTAGTATCACTATGCATAGAAGATAATGCACCAGTAACAGATGTGCAAATGGATTTTTTTTCTTTTTGTAAAGAAAATAAAATGTAATTATAAATTTGTAATGGGAAAGGAAATGGAATAATTTTTTTAAATTGTATATATTGATTTCAAAATAAAAATAAAAATATGCAAATGCAAATGAAAATATAAACAAGAGATGCACACAAGAATGATAATAAAAATCACACAAACATTATTTTTTTTAAATGCAAACAAACACACAAACAATATCAAACAAAAATAATTTGAAGACTAGAAAATTAAAATCAAAGCTATTCCTTGGCAACGACGCCAAAAACTTGTTTAACGACGAATTTTCTATCGAGTTAGACCGTCGATAAATTTTGAATTAAATTTAACAGTAAGCTCACGGTGTATGATTGTAGCACGTATGCAAGTACGGGTCAATCCACGGGGAATTATTTAGATTTTGAACTTCTATTCAATCAAATTAAACCAAAATCGAGGGATTGTTAACTAACTAAAAAAATAAAACAAACTAAAACTTAGGAGAATAAAAAATATGAGATTAAAGAGCAATTTAGAGGCAAAACCCCACTCATGATGACATAAATCAACATAATGGAATTATGATCTCTTTTTGGTCATTTGTGAGTTTAGTCGACGCATTTATCATAAGCATGGCCTAATTGTGTTATTAATTCTTAAACCATCAAACCTTAATGCACCCTCTAACCCATTTACTAACTTTAATGAAAATGACGTGAAATTAAAAGTAGAATCTATTCTAAGCATGGCTTATTAACAATTGAATTAGAAACATAAACCATCAAATTTTCATTCTAAATCCACTTCCATTACAATGATCATATGTAGATGAACAGGTAATTAGTGATTCATATGACAAAGCATAGTCTATTTGTTTTGAGCAACATAAGCTATCCAACTCAATATTAAGCACAAAATCACACAAATATCTAACTTTTCATTAAACACAAAAGAGACATAAATGAAAATTATGTTCCATCTACACGATTCAAGAGAGTTTTATTACCCCTAAATTGAAGGGGTTTAGCCTTTCGTATTTGTTATAATACCAACAAATGTCGAAAGCAACATGAAAAAAGAAGAAAAGAAAAATGCAAGCTAATGAAAGTAAATTGAGAGCTAATCTACTTGCATGAATATGAAGAGCATGAAATAAAAAGACATAAAAGAAAATTGCATAAAAGAATAGAAAAATTACATGAAATAAAAATGGCTAAGTAGCTATAAAAAGAAAGAAGGCCATGATTTTATTTTCCTCAAACTAAGAGAAGAGACTAAGTGAATAGAGCCTAAAAGAGAGACTAAGAGAGGAGAAGGTTACATGAAGCATAAGGGTATCTATACATGTTTGGAAATCCTAATTCATTTTTCTGAAACTACCCAAATTACCCTTGAGGTAATGTGGCCACCAAGTAATCATTAGCATGTTTTAATCTCCCATTTAAATGTACATGTAGCTTTAATTTCCATTAGCATAAGTATTAGCTCTTAAGTGTACATGAAGGTAAGTGGGTAGGTGGGGTCCTCCATGATCCATGAAATGAATTGTTTCCATCTCCATTCATGTGTATTCACTCTTGTGCATGCATAAATCTTCATGAAGCCACTTGTGTTTGGATTTAAATTCCTACAAAATAACATAGAAATTTTCAATTAAATTTTAGATAATTAATATATGCACAAAAATGACCATTTTGCCGTTGGATGAAGATAAATACGTGACGATTTGAAATAATATGAATTTTGGTTTAAACAATTTAAAATAACCAATATGATAATTTATTTAATTTAAATAGATTGAATATGATGGTAAAAATGTGCACATTCACGTGTATATCACTTAAGATCCCTATTCCGCTGACTCGCATTTAGTATAAGAGCATTGGTTTTCAAAGTATTCACAGTCTGATTTTTTTAAAAGTTTCAACGGCAATCGTTGATTATATTTTTAACACTATTTTTAAAAGATAATTTTATCATCATAATGTTGTTTTATAAATTTGCATCCATTCATTACAAAAAATCACGTGATCTTTAAAAAGGTATGAATTGTAGGAATAGATGTGTTACATGGTTTTGATGAACTGACACCCGATGATCAAACTTTACGAATCAAAAAGGACAAATGGATGGTGGATGCTCCGATGCATGATTGGAAATGCAGAGATTTTGAAAGATATATTTTACAAAGATGGTGGATCAGTAAATTTTGGAGACAAATCTAAAGGATATGTGATTGGCATCGACAATGTCGGTAATTCTAAAACTCCTACTATTTCTATTGTTTTGTTAGTTAGGAATTCAAAGCATAATCTATTGAGGATTAGTTAATTGGGTTGTAAGGGTTTCGAAATTATATTCGTAAAAGATAAATGTCACATTGAAGATAATGAGTCAGACATTATCGTTGAAGGTATTAGGAAATGAAACATATATATATATATATATGTTTATATGTATGTATAAGTGTGTGTGTGTGTATATATGTGTGTATATGTATATATATGTGTGTGTGTATGTGTATACATATATTTGTGTGTGCATATGTATATATATTAAGTCTGAAAACCTCAAACGATAATTTGTCTTTTGGCCTAATCAAGTGATCCTTGGATTTGGCAAAAAAGATTTAGTCATTTGAATTTCAAACTAATATCTAAATTGCTAAAAAAATGTAACACCCCCTTTTTTTACAGTTAACATTTTACGTATGACAATAAGTAATGAAAATAAATAACTTTGGAATTATCGGAATATAGCTTCGAAACTTGTACTATTGCGTTCGGGGCGATTTTCTGATCAGTTTCCATATGTAACTTGTCAAAATCTGAACCAATAGGAAGAAGTTATGAACGAAACAAAAATTGGAAACAAAACTTATTATATATATATATATGTATATATATATATATATATATATGTACATATGGGCCGACCATAGGTCGACCTAATTGGCACACAGGTCGACCGCACGGTCGACCGATGCTTAGAGGCTGTGGACCGCCCAGTCGACCCACATAGGACCTAGATGAATTTTTTGTCTTGGTACGTACGTGATGTGTTTTCTTGTTTTTGGCAATCTAAACCATATGTTCTTCAATCCCATGGCTTCAAATGTTCCTATGACGTGGTGGCTTCAGGTTCAATCTAAGAATCTAATGGCCTGAGGTCCCCAAGCTCCAATATAAATAGGATCCTAGGCCTAGCTATCTTCTCACAATTAGATTTTCTCCCATGGGTTCATCGCCCAATGCTGAACCCTAAATAAAAAATATTTCTTCGGGTTCTTGGCCTAAGACTGAACCCTAAAAAGAAAATAATTTCTAGGGAGAAGATTTTCTAAACTAAAATATTATACACCTTGGAAGAAGGGGATCCAAAAGGACCATGGAGCCAAGCGGAGCACAAGCGAAGCTAAGAATGACAGGTGAGTGGATTTATTTATATATCTTTTAAGTTTAAGATATATTATCGTTAGATTCCCGTTTAGAAAATTTTATTCAGTAGTTAATCATATTAATTAAATTATGCTAAACTATAATTAAACTTGTAGTTTATTTACAGTATTAGTATATATATATATATATATATATATACATACTATTTTCTATGCCTTATTTACATCCATTTCTACGTTTTGGATTTTATGCAAGTGTAAGTTTTCTTCTATCCTCTCCTTTTTTTCGCGCATGGATTATAATAGAGTAAATGCGAATATGGATTAAATAATTAAGAACACCGAAATAAAGGAAATTAGATATAGAATAATAAATGTTTGAGGAATAGAATTACTATAATAAATTGCATTAAAATGGGAAAAAGTTCATTTGGGAGTAATTACTAGATTAATTGGTTGGTTTACAAAATAGGATACATTTCCATAACTTAATATCTAAAAGATAACAATAAACGTAACTATAAGAATAAAAGAAATAAAAAGGGAAGCTAGTGTAAAATAGAGAAACCATTGTATTTTACACTACTCCAAAATAGTAAAAGAAATATCTTGTGGTTACAGATTATTGTTTATAGTATTATCAAACATTAAGATATGGAAATAGATTATATGTTTTCATAACCAAGAAAATAAAATAGAAGTACTTCCTAAAAGTGGAAGACAATAAAGTAAAGTATGAATTGAAGTAAGAAAATTATTAATCACAAATTTGAAGCTGTAAAAATTAATGAACCTAAGTCTGCAATTACTACGCAGGCTATTTAAGTAGGAAATTATTATGGTAAGTGAATTATTAATATTAGAGAATTAAAGAAAATTATATATCAATATAAAAGAAGGCAGACTAGAACAGACAAGAAACACGTGTTATATAAGTGTAATTATATAACAGACTATAAAAGAAGAAAAGTAACAATTACGAGTAGAATTATAACCTAAGTTATAATTATAATGGAAAAGCTTATCGTGAGACTTATAATAAATTGGTAACCAATAATAGTAGAAGCTTATTTAAACAACTTATACCAAGTTGATAAGCAAATAATACAGAAATAATAAAAGAGGCTTATTTTATTAAACTTAAGGATTTATATATTAAGTTAAATTAGCAAGATAATGAATGTGGCTCATACTAATAGCATTCCTTATTAGGCTTATGGGTTTTCACAATACTTAGAAGTGAGACGAGGGCAAGAATATGCTTATTAATTACAATAAGTGGCCAACAGAATAAGAAAGCAAACTAAATACAAATTAAAAGATTAGACTTAGGGTCTAATAAAAGAATTGAATTGCGTTGGAGCGGCCCGAAGGATGAAGCGCCTAAGGAAGTAGTTCATAACGGATTTCAGCAATGGAGAAGCATGTCCAACTTAGTATTTTTGGGCATCAAAGAAGTATGAGACTTCAACGGGATGCGAGGATACTCCAGGATGGCCCTCTGGGTAGGCCTAACGAAGCTGCATCCCTGGAGGCAGGTCTGTAAGTGTTCCGTTAAGAGAGCATGCCTTGACTGCATTTGCATTGTAGGCCTATCAAAGCAGACCTTTGCAGACAGTTAGAAGGGCTTGGTGTTCGGAGTAGGGTATTCGTATGTCTAGTACTTGCAAGTAAGTTTAAGGATTGTCGCATGCGAATATCGCCCAGCATCAAGGCCAAGAGCGATTTTAGGAAAGCCTAGAGTTAAACCAATAGGCCAATGATTCTTTCACTATCGAGACATTGGATGGAGGGGCACCGCCAATTGGATGTTAGATTATTTGGAGTAGGCCACGACCACTTAACTCTTTAGAAGTCTTTCGATTAGTTGAGGGGTGGCTGCATGGGTCCATAGCCACGATAAGAAAGGGGCAGACCAATTAGAATATCTATATTGTAGGCCTAACGAAGCGGTCCCTTATATATATAGAAAATCCCTGACCGATTTTCGTACAAGGCAGACCTTGTTGGCGGGATTCAAATAGTAGACAGAACGATTACGTAGTCCTCAATGTATGCATTGGCTGGTACATTGTGGATGTCCGAGCACTGGTATTGACTAGTGAGGACACGATTTATGTTTTTATAGTAAGTAGTAGAGCATCTGTATTGTAGGTCTTACAAAGCGGTCTTTTACAAATGTTGCTATGAAACGCTCGTGAAGCAAAATGATGGAGCATCTATATTTTAGGCCTTACGAAGTGGTTCCTTACAGATATAGTTGAGGAACGCTCTCAAAGCTAAATGATGGAGCTATTTTCGAGGAGGATACGGAAGGTACCATGGGTGGTACTTAGGACCAATATGGTCATTAGGCATATAGCTACGTATATGTATATATTAGCTATTAGGTTTAAATCTACTACGTAGTAGATATGCACGGTTCACGAACAGAGGGGAGAGTATTGTAACCAAGTGTACCTAATATAAGAGTAAATGGAAATAAAACGATATATGTAGAATTAAGCCTAGAAGCATACTATTTATCATTCACCAGAACTTTTTTTCTGACCCCGTCCTTATAACATCCTATAGGTTAGGTAGATGGTAGAGACTTCTCAGCTTTTTGACACTTGCTTAGAAGGTGTTATTATTTGGATGAGTATTTACTTACTATTATATTGTTGTCAATTCGGTTGTGAGACATTAATTAAGCTTTGATATATTTATTTTTGCCTATTTGCACGATACCAGATACCCAACTCGGGCTTCAGTAGGCTTGGTTTTTAGCCTTTTTGTGAAAAATCCAGACCACTGGAATTTGGGTTGTTATATTGGTATTAGAGCCTAGGTTTAGATCCCTAGGTAGATAGTGAGTGAACGTATTTGTATTTTTAAACTAAATATATATATAATCCTCAAACCCCAAAGAGAAGCCATTCTTTCGAGTAAATCAATATTTGGAGAAAGTTTGGAAAACAGTCTAGTGTATCAAAACTTGAAGTAATGAAATTCCAGAAGCTATAAGACTTAGAATGGAAAATGTTTTTTGATTAAGTAGAGAATATTTAAAAAGGTGAAAGCAAATTAAAAAGCCACTTTTTACACTACACTAGCATTTAAACTCTTAAGAATTTGAAAAGTTTTGGAAGATTTTCAAGTTTTAAGTCTAGAAGTTTGCAGCTTTATAATTGTATTAGTTTAAATATGAAAAGTTGGAGAAAAACAACTTTAAAGCATCTTCGAATTTGAAAATAGAGAAACATACAGTTTAGAAAAATATAGGTATTATTAACTTTAACTAAAAACTAGTATTTTGGGCTGTAGTGATGATGTTTTACGCAACATCTGTCTTAGCCAAGTAGAAATGTATTTTTGAAATCCTTATTTAAGTATGAAAAGGTTCATAAGCATGCAAAAATATTTTTCTGGCTGTAAAGAAATTAAAGCTGTTTCGAAAAGAATTTTTAAGGGTTGGGCGAATTAAGTGGTTGGAGCAAATTTATGGACATTAGTTGAAGTATGGAAGACGTAAAGACTCCACTAGGAGGGTGGAGAGCGGGCAAGGATATTTAGCCAAAGTCATAACCGTGACTTAGAGAGTTGATAATAGATAACACTTACTTAGGCTTGAATTAGTTGGGGAGGAGACGGGCAATGAAAGCATGCCATAGAAGTTAAAAAAAAAGGGCCAGGTCGGTCAACTTGGGGGTTCGACAGGCCTGTTGACCGGTGACAAAGGCTTGTCGACCGGCTGGTTTGTTTGCATGCGTATAAATGCGTACCCCTCCCCTTCGTCATTTTCACTTCCTCCTCCTCGATGATAGCAGTCGCACCCAAAAATCACCCAAACTCGTCCAAAACTCCACCGTTTCTCTTGCGGTTAGTATCAAATCAAAGCATGTTGCGAGATCTAAATGGATCCATACTTCGATTCTAGTGGTCTGAGAGTTTTTCATGATGCCTCCAAAACCCTCTCAAGTTCACCTTTTTCCCCACCTCACACCACAGGAGATAGTTTGGTGCGAGAGTGATAGGCGGATAGTATAGTCTTACTCCGATACAGCCGCATACCAGTTTCTGCAAAGAAGGGCTATGAAGTTTACTGATTTTCGAGGCATATGTTTGGAGCAGGTCTTCTTGGATACAGGGCTGTGACGTATTCTTAGCCATGAGACGTTTGAGTAGTGAGCGTATCCCAAGTTAGTACGTCTTTTTGATGCTAACTTACGTACTAGCAATGAGGATGAGGAGTTGGCCTTCCAATCGGAGGTCAAGGGAGTTGGGATAGTTTTCACCAAGTCTCAGCTGGCTAGTATTTTAGATATCAGAGGGTATGGCTTAGAGGTAGGGATGATTGAGATGATGGACATAGCCGTTTTGCAGTAGATTCTTTTAGACCCCCAGCACCCCGACTTGAGCGCTGGGCAGTTGACCCCGTTGGCTAGGTTAGTTATTCGCATTCTACAACATAACCTTTTCCCCAAGATGGAGAGTTTTGATCAGATATACCCTATTGTGAGGCAGGCCACCTACACCATATTAGGAGGATTGCAGGTGAACTAGGCTACGATGATTATGGCCCAATATATGACAACGACCAGACTTCACAGATCTATTATGATTTATGTCACCTTTGGACATGGATCTTCAGGTGGGTCGGGGTTGAGTTGGAGAGAGAGACTTATCACGAGTAGGCCCACCCCATGATCGATTCATCCACTCTGAGGAGGATGCATATAGGATTGTCCCAGATTCAGGCTCTATAGGAGGAGTAGAAGCATGAGCAACCATCACCATAGCGTTCACCACATGGGCAGGCACCACAGTACTTTCATGAGCATCAGCACTTTCCTATGCCACCTTTTGGAGATGGTGTAGGACATACCGAGTCGCCATGGCCTACTTGGCCATCAAAGCCCATGATGTAGAGTACATGGGGATATGGACATGGATACGGATATTGTGGAGTGGGAGCAGGAACCTCTCAGCCCCCTTCACCAATGAGCTACGAGGATCCGTTTAGGACCCTTGCCGAGAGGCAAGAGCGGCTTACTAGGGAGCACGCAGAGATTCTTTAGGGACAGGAAGAGGTGATTAAGAGACATGATGAGTTAGCTAGGTCTCATGGTGAGGTTGAGGCGAGCACTAGGCGGTAGGAGGAGCGCCACAGCTGTTTGGATTTCTTTATTAGAGCCTTTCTATGTTAAGGCGAACAAGGGCATAGACCTCCTAGCCTGAGATGATGGCTATTTTAGCTTACATATGTCATCTATCTAGTATCGTAATATAGTAGGGTTTGTTTTCTCTTTCTAGTTATAAAATTGTACTCTTATGTATGCATTTAAATTCTATGGTAGTATATCAGTACCGATGCTTTTTCTCTTGGTTTTTGTGATGTTCACAAATGCAGAATAAGGACATAAGTAAGAGCAAAAATAAGAATAATAAAAAGGAAAATAGCAAACTAAAGAAAAGCAACGGAAATTTCAACAAAAGACTTAAAAATAAGCTATTTTCTTATGTAAACTATGACTGGGAAAAATAGAAAGGGATTCTTATAGGATGGCAACACAATATCCCGAGTATGTGGAAAAATGTGCATAAAAGAGAATCGGAGAAATATGAAGCTTCTTCGTTTCTATCTTCTTTCTAATATAAGAACTTGAATACAGAAAATTAGATTTTTCTGAAATTTGGGTATTAAAAGTTGTATGTTAGGATTTGGATGAAAAATAGGTTGAATTGCACCCCTATTCAATAGGAGTGGGAAAATTTGGGTGAAAATATATTAAATTTTCGAAAAATTACATTCATATAGAAATTGCAAGTATATTTAGGTTGTGTGCATCATGTTTTAAAAATAAATTTTTAAATAAAAAGTATGCACATAGGAGATACCACTTAGAAATTTATGTACATACATACATTTTTTTTTTTGAAAAACACTTTTTCACAAAAGCATGGATGGTCGCAAAATCGGATGCACAAAATTGATTGTAATAAATGTGAGGATTACATAAATTTTACCCCTGCCAAATTTGAAGGACGAAATTTCCGAAGGGTGGGAGAATGTAACACCCCGCATTTTTATACAGTTAAAATTTAACGTATAACGATAAGTAATGAAAATAAATAATTTTTGAATTATCAGATTATGGCTCCAAAACTTGTACCATTGCGTCCAGGGCGATTTTCTGATCAGTTTCCATGTATAACTTGTCAAAATCTGAACCAATATGAAGAAGTTATGAACGAAACAAAAACTAGAAATAAAATGAAAATATATATAGACATATTTATATATGTACATATGAGTTGACCATAGGTCGACCCAATTGGCACACAGGTCGATCGCATGGTCGGCCAGTGTTTAGAGGCGGTCCACCCGCATTCGACCGGGACGAATTTTTCGTCCAGCTATGTATGTGATGTGTTTTCTTTTTTTTGTGCGATCCGAGCCATATGTTCTTCGATCCTATGGCTCTGAAGGACCCTGTGACATGGTGGCTCTAGGTTCAATGCAAGGATCCAACGGTCTAAGGTCCCCATGCTCCAATATAAATCAGACCCTACACCTAGTTATCTTCTCACAATTAGATTTTCTCCCATGGGTTTATTGCCCAAAGCAGAACCCTAAATAGAAAATATTTCTTTGGGTTCTTGGCCTAAGGCTTAAACCTAAAAAGAAAATAATTTCTAGGGAGAAGATCTTCTAAATTAAAATATTATACACCTTGGAAGAAGGGGATCCACAAGGACAGTGGAGCAAAGCGGAGCATAAGCGAAGCAATGGATGACAGGTGAGTGGATTTATTTATATAATTTTTAAGTTTAAGATATTTTATCATTAGATTCCCATTTAGAAAATTTTATTCAGTAGTTAATCATATTAATTAAATTATGTTGAACTACAAGAAAAGTTGCAGTTTATTTACAGTATTAGTATTCATATACTGATTTCTATGCCTTATTTACATCCTTTTCTACGTTTTGGATTTTATGCAAGCGTCAACTTTCTTTTATACTCTGCTTTTTCTTCGCATATGGATTAGAATAATTAAACGTGAGTATGGATTAAATAATTAAGAATACCGAATAGAGGAAATTAGATGTAAAATAATAAAACTTTGGGGAATAAAACTACTGTAATAAATTGCATTAAAATGGGAAAAAGTTAATTTAGGATTAACCACTAGATTAATTAATCGGTTTAGAAAATAGGAGTACATTTCCATAACTTAACATCTAAAAGATAAAGATAAATGTAATTGTAAGAATTAAATAAATAAAAAGGGGAGCTAGTGTATAATAGAGAAACCGCTGTATTTTACACTACTCCAAAATAGTAAAAGAAATATCTTGCAGTTACGTATTATTGTTTACAGTATTATCCAATATTAAAATATGGAAATGGATTATATAGTTTTGATAACCAACCAAATAAAATAGAATTACTTTCTAAAATGGAAGAATATAAACTAAAGTATGAATTAAAGCAAGAAAATTATCAATCAACATTTTGAAGCTATAGAAATTAATGAGCCTAAGTCTGCATTTACTGCACATGCTATTTAAATAGGCAATTATTGCAATAAGTGAATTATGTAATATTAGGGAATTAAAGTAAATTATATATCATAATAAAAGAAGGCAAACTAGAACAGACAAGAACGCTTGTAATTATATAACAGACTATAAAAGAAGAAAAGTAACAATTACGAGTAGAATTATAACCTAAGTTATAATTATAATGGAAAAGTTTATCGTAAGACTTATAATAAACTGGTAAGTAATAATAGTAGAAGCTTATTTAACAACTTATACGAAGCTGATAAGCAAATGATGTAAAAATAATAAAAGAGGCATATTTTATCGAACTTAGGGATTTATATATTAAGTTAATAAGGAAGATAATGAATGTGGCTCATACTAACAGCATTCTCTATTAGACCTATGGTTATCTAACAATAGTTAGAAGTGAGATGAGGGCAAGAATATGCTAATTAAATTAAAATAAGTAGCCAACAGAATAAGAAAGCAAACTAAATGCAAATTAAAATATTAGACTTAGGGTCTAATAAAAGAATCGAATTGCGTATGGAGCAGCCCAAAGGATGAAGCGCCTAGCGAAGCAGTTCATCACGGATTTCAGCAATGTAGAAGCATGTCCAACTTTGTATTTTTGGGCTTCAAACAAGTACAAGACTTCAATGGGATGTGAGGATATAGTAGGATGGCCCACTGCGTAGGCCTAACGAAGCTGCTTCCTCGGACACAGGTCTGTAGGTGTTCCATCAAGCGATTATACCATGACTACATTTGCATTATAGGCCTAATGAAGTTGGCCTTTGCAGGCAGTCAGAAGGGCTTGGTGTTTGGAGTACGGTATTCGTATGTCCAGTACTTGCAAGTCAGTTTGAGGATAGTCGCATGCGGATATCGGCCAGCATCAAGACCAAGAGCAATTTTGGGAAGGACTAGAGTTAAACCAACATGCCAATGATTCTTTCATTATCGAGACATTGGATGGAGGGGCACTGCCAATTGGATGTTAGATTTTTTGGAGTAGGGCACGGCCACTTAACTCTTTAGAATTCTTTCGATTAGTTGAGGGGTTGCTGCGTGGGGCTATACCCGCGAAGAGAAAGGGACCGACTAACTAGAATATTTGTATTGTAGGCCTAATGAATTGGTCCTTTACAGATATCGATAATCCCCAATGAGTTCCGTACAAGGCACCCCTTATTGGCGAGATTCAGATAGTAGACATAATGATTACATAGTTCTCAGTTTACACATTAGGTGGTACATTGTGGATGTCTATGCACTGGTATAGACTAATGCGGACACAGTACTGTAAACTCCACCAAAACCGATGGGCTATCAGGGAGCACTCCATAGGTACAACACAAAAATAAAATCGTAGTGGGCTCACTAAGGAAGATGACAAGGAATGTGAGGCTATACCCTGGCTAGGATCCTACCGTTTTCTAGCACCAGGCTGGTGATAATGCATGGCAGCTACTACCGTCCACCTCGTAAGAACACTCCCATAATCAAAGGAGTGCTAAATCAATCACAAAGTAAAAGTTATGGCATCGAAGAAGCGTGTCCGATAGGAGGAGCGACCTCTCTTGGCCTGGTGATGGCTCCTGTTTTAGTCGTCCAAATAGGCCATCGTTCCATACCTCAATGCAGCAGCGTCGCCAAACCATCTACTCCGTTCTGGATCCTCCACTACTTACACGATTATTAAATTGGTTCTGGTATTGATAGAGAGTATGCCAATAATCGGCTCTGCTCTCTTTTATAACCAATCGTTATATTTTTCACACTGTAGTCATTTCATAAAACATTTAAATAATAAATCTAAAATTATAATTTAAATCAATACTAAATACTTAACTTCAATTATATTTTAGGTTTAAAACCTTTATTTTAAAATTCATATTAGATCAAATTATTACATTCCAAAATCAGAGCCTTAAAACGCAAGTCAAATCTTATTTAATTTTAAATCCTTTAAATAAAATTTAATCACAAATTGTTCTCCATTTAAATTCTCTAATTCATTTATTAAAGTTATTATATAAAATTTACATTTATTTTATTAAATTAAAACTATATTTATTACACAAAATAGAACTATATTTATTATATTAAATTAAATTTATAATTAAATTTCTTAAAAACCATATTACATATTTTATGAAACTAACTTTTAAATTATTTAGATTACATATTTTAAAACCAAATAAATTATAAGTTAAAAGTCTATAAAATTACATTTAAACTATAGTAAGCTTACAATTTGAAATATAAACATATAAAATATTATTATTTCCCAAATATTCATTTTAAAATAAAATCATTAAATATTTTTAAAAATTAATTTATTGAATCAAAACACTCTTAAAATTTAAGAAATAGTTTAAAAAATAATTTAAAACCGACCAACGGCGTAAAGACCCATAAATTCAGTCAAATTTTAAAAGAATTTTTTTATTGAATTTTTGAATTAAATATTTTAAAATTTAAATAAATTTGAGTTTGAGTATCAATTTTTGGGATATTGAGTAATATATTCCAAATTCAATAAAATAGAAAATTTTCTGAAATTTCAAATTTTGGTCAAACTTGGTCAAAGTTTGACTTTTGGTTGAAAATTTTAAATTTTAAATTTTTGTTTATGATACTAGACTGAATTTTAATCTTCATTCCAATTTCCGTTTCATTAAAATCCGATTCCTACATATTCAAATCTGCATTTACCTGCGTAAAAATGCACGTTTATTTGTATGCATTATCCTATTTTCTTTAATCTGGGTTTTGGGTTTGGGCTTGGTTGTTGGGCTGGATACTAAGGGTCACTTGAATAGTTATGGACCTTTTCTGAATAGTTGTGTCTATGAGAAAGGTGAAGTACGTACATTTTTGGTATCCGGCTTCCTCTTTCTCAATTTCTTCCTCCTGAAGCCTAAAAACAATTTTACAGTAATCTTCCTCTATCTCCAATCCAAAGCCTAACCTAGCCTAAACCCTAGCTCCTCCTTCCCTAGCCTCCCTCTATCCTTCTCTCTCTCCCCCCCCCCCTTACCATTGCCTCCTACCCTCCTCCTCTTTGTCGCCGACCAACCCCTTCATAGCTTCGGCCTCCACCCTACCCTTCTAATCCCACCATCCACCCCATGCCTACACCACTTCGGCTAAGCCTCTACACCACCACACCCACCACCCACTCGGCCATAACATCCACTACAAGCACCCATCCAACCTCCTTCCTCTCGGCCTACAACCCACACACACGCCACCCTTCACCATATACCCACATGTCCACCCACCCTAGCAGCTAGGCCAAGCCATTTAGCTTAAGGCTGAACCCACTTGTACCCCTCCTCTTTATAAAAAAAGAGAGGAAAAAAAGTTTGTTTCAAAATTCATAGCTTGATTCAGGTTTAAAATTTCTAACTTGGATCCGATTTCTGTTCGCCCTGTCTATTCGTCGTGTTTTGTCGTGTTTATTCCCCGTTCCTATCAATTTCTCTAGCCATGAAAGGTGAGCAATCACTCACGACTAATAACTTATTTTAAGTGAATCGACACCATTTGAATTGACATAAATATGTTAGATTGTTCTAGTTAACATGATATATATTGTTATACTCATTGATATATTATATGCTATGTTATGTTATGTTTATTATTCTGATGCTGCAAGTTCCCTTAGATTGCTAGGAAAATTATTTTGGGTTGAAATGATCCTTTTGATTTCGAAAAGTTGTTATGGGTTGAAATGATAGGCCCAAGCGATTTATTGAATTGAATTTGGGATACGGGTTGAAATGATATATACCCAGAAATTTAATTAAAATTTTGGATTGAAATTATACGTACCTAATCACTTGACCATAGGATAGAAAATTATATACAAACATTGTTGGTCGATTTTAACATTTATATTAAATTATTTTTAAAATTTTAAAGTGTGTTTTGATTCAATAATTTTGATTTTTAAAAATTTAATTTAATGATTTTATTCTAAAGTTAATATTTGGGAAAAAAATAATATTTCATATGTTTTAAAGTCAAATTGTAAGCTAAATATGGTTATATGTAATTTTAGAATTTTAACTTATAATTTATTTGGTTTTAAAATATATAATTTAAGTTAAATTAATAAAATATTTAATATTGTTTTTAAGAAATTTAATTATAAATTTAATTTAATATAATAAATATAGTTTTATTTAGTATAATAAATATAGTTTAATTTAATATAATAAATGTAGATTTTATATAATAACTTTAATAAATAAATTTAAGAAGTTAAGTGGAGAACAATTTTTTATTAAATTTTATTTAAAGGATTTAAAATTTAAATAAGATTTAACTTAAGTTTTAAAGGTATGCTTTTGGAATGTAATAATTTGACTTAATATGGATTTTAAAATAAAGGTTTTAGACCTAAAATATAATTGAAGTTAAATATTTTAGTGTTAATTTAAATTATACTTTAAGATTTATTATTTAAATGTTTTATAAAATGACCACGGTGTGAAAAATATAACGATTGGTTGTTAAAGGGACCGGGGCCAACTATTGACATACTCTCTGTCAATGCCGGAACCACTTTAATAACCGTGTAAGCGATGGAGGATCCTGAACAAAGTAGGATGGTTTGGCGACACTGCTGTAGCGAGGTATGAAATGATGGCCTATTTGGATGACTCAAACAGGAGCTATCACCAGGCCAAGTGAGGTCGCTTCTTTTATCGATCACGCTTCTTCCATACGATATCTTTTACTTTGTGATTGATTTGGGTCCCCTTTGATTATGGAAGGGTTGTTCTGAGGTGGGCGTAGTAGCTGCTATGTGTTACCACAAGCCTAGTGTCGAAAAACGATAGAATCCTACCCAAGATATAGCCTCGCGTGCCTCGTCCTCTTCTCTGGCGATCCCACTATGATTTTTGTGTGTGTTGTACCTATGGAGTGCTCTCTGATAGCCCACCGGTTTTGGTGGAGTTTACAATATTGTATGGACAACAACATTATAAAAATTTATTAAGGAGGATATGGGTAATGCCTTAACGCTATTTTCAATATTAAACTTTATTGGTAGACATTACGTATAATAATGTGTTTTCCATTTTATTCTTTTTATGGATCCTTAAAGGATGGGTGATCCCAAGCATTCTTTAAGTTAATGATGCATTTTATTGTATAATTCACTTGGGTTGGCTTACTTATATAAGTATGTTAGTCCTGACACAAGTGTATTGTTTGACTTTATGATCGAGTCAGTCTTAGTGTCTCAGCTTGAGTATCATAGCCTTGGATTCACCTTTTGGAGCCAGAGATCTACTAGAACTTAGCTATCTATATATTATTTCCTATTGCGGTTATTTTCTTTCTAGTTAGTTGCTTATGTATTAGTGGACTTATGTATTTGGACTTTCAGTTGTATTTGCTTTCAGACTTAATATTATGTATCTGTTTAAGGCTATGTATTTAGTAGCTTCATGAACTACTATGTTTTAATTATTCCGTTGCGAGATATTCTGCTTGTTCTGTATCTGTGATTCTGTGATTGATTTTACTTACCCCGAAATAATCAACAATCTGTCTGACATGTGTGGTTTTATTGTCGATTTGAATGATTCAAAATATGAGTCGTTACAGTTAGTATCAGAGCCAGTTTTTAGGCAAAACCTTAGCATATGGGGTAAAACTCATTAGAGATAGGGTAGGGATACCCTAGAATGAGTAAAATCAGTCTTAGAATCATTTCTTGTGAGAGAGTTTGTTTTTAAAAGTATAAAATGATTTTAAAATGATTCTTAAAAGGTTTTCAAAGTATTTTTGGACATAAAAATTTGTTCTAAAATCTAATTCCCTTCCTTGAAATTCCTTCCTTCGAATCCACCTTGTTAGTTAGAATTCTTTGATTAGGATTTCTTAAGTCTGAATCTTTACCGTTGTCCTAAAATCCATTCTTGAATTTCCAGGATGAGTCGCAGGAATGCCAGAGGTAGGGGTCGAGGAATTGCCCTAATACCAGAACCGATTGCACTTGTGAGATTCACCACTTTCTGTGAAGGGTACACTCAACTTGGTGGTACCAAGTTTACTGGAGCAGAGAGTATTATCGAGGCTTAGCAATGGTTGAGGAGTTTAGAGAGGATTTTCACCGGTCTTGAGATCACTGATGCTTAGAAGCGTCAGTTGGCAGCTTGGTAGTTGCAGGAGGCAACCTAGGATTAGAGGGAGTTAATTACGATCGCACTATTGAGGCAGATATAACTTGGGAGCAGTTTAGGTACAATCTTGAGTAAGATTCAAATCTGGCTAAGTTATCTCTTTGGAATCTTCCTTAAGTCTTGAATACATTATTTCTGGGAAGCTTTTGTAGCTAAGTGGATGCCCAAAGTCAGGAAGTCTTAGCTATACAGGGAGTTTATGGAATTAAGTAGGGAATATGACTTTTTCTGAGTAAGAGAGGAAGTTCAACGAACCGTCCAAGTTTGGTCCTAGCTTGATTGATACCCCTTTAAAGAGGAATGAGAAGTTTATAGTTGGAGCTTGCCCAAACTATCATGATCGTCTGATTGCTCATGTGCATGGCTCTTTTACTAGATTTCTGGATATGGCTATTAGATATGAGAACCCCACTTCTAAGGGAGCATCTGTTGTTCGTCCACCTTCATGTTAGCCTTCTTCCAGTAGCTCCAAGAAGAGGAAGTTCAATTTTTAGCAGCAGTAGAAGATTTGGCAGAAGACTCAAGGTTTAGGATCTTCTTCTCCTTAGAGGCAGCCTATTGATTTATCTTCCACCACTTGCTTCTAGTGTGACCCGAAGGGACACTATGTCAACAGCTGTCCTAATTCAGTCGGAGCTTATGTTCCTCCAGTTTAGATGACTTGGCATAATCTTTGTCATATTTGTTTGTAGCCTGACTACTTCAAGAAGGATTGTCCTACTCGGTAGAAGGGCGGGCCATTTGGGATCTTTGCAACTACTTCTTCCACTCCTACTGGTGATGATTCTATGGGTACGCTTCAGGGTACCTTTACTTTGCATTCTAATCCTATTCGTGTTTTATTTGACAGTGGTGCATCTCATAGTTTTATCTTTGTTGACCTTTGTAATAAGTTTGAGCACATTCTTTCACCCGAATATGCAACCGAATCCTTATGTATGTCAGATCCTATTGGAGGTCCCATGAATCTTAGTAGGATTTGTAAAGGGGTGACACCCCTTTACAAAAGGTGTCGTTTTATTGGCAATTTCTAGGTTCTTGGTTTTGATGCTTTTGACCTTTTTCTTAGAGGTGGTTGGCTGAAGAAATATAAAGTTGTTATCTCTTGTAAAGCCCAAACTGTTTCTCTAGTTGATGATAAGGGTAATCCTTTGGTGATTGAATGATGTATGCCTCAAGATTGCGTTGTTAATTTTATCTTTTCTCTTGATTCTCATCTTAGTGACCTTGAGCCCACTCCTATTGTAAAACTCTTTCCTGATGTTTTTGGTGAAGTCTCTTCTCTTCCTCCTAGGCAGGAAATTGAATTCCGCATTGACCTTATTCCAAAACCCCGATTGGTAATTGTTCTTCCTAGAAGGATGGCACCTAGGGAGAAACTCGAGTTGAGGAAGCAGATAGAAGACCTGTTTTCCAAGGGATTCATTGGGCCAAGTCATTTGGAATGGGGAGTGGCTATGGTATTTGTCACTAAATTTGATGGTTTCTTGGGGATGTGTGCTGATTATGGGGAGCTGAATAAGCTTACTATGAAGAATAGATATCCTATGCCTCGTATCAATGATATCTTCGATTAGCTCTATAGAGCTAAAGTTTTCTCTATGATTGCTCATGCCATCGGTTTTCACCAACTCAGAGTTGCTAAGGAAAGCATTCTCAAAACAGCTTTCCATACTGAGAATGGTTTCTATAAATTGTTAGTTATGCCTTTTGGTTTGACTAATGCACCAGCCTCATTCGTTGATTTTATGAATCGTGTTTTTCGTGATGTTCTCAACAAGTTTTTTCTGGTCTTCGTCGATGATATTTTTTTCTTTTCTAAGTCATAGGCGGAGCATGAATCACGTTTAAGCTTTGTTCTTGAAACCCTTAGAAGTCATTAGTTGAAAGCTAAGTTTTCCAATTTTCATTTCTGAAAGGATGAAGTCCAATTTCTCAGGCATATTATTTCTGAAAATAGGGTTTCGGTCGATCTTGTTAAGGTCACCGCAATCAATGATTGGGAAAGACCCAAGACTTCTTCTGATATTCGTAACTTTTTGGGCTTAGTCCGTTATTTTCAGAGATCCATTGAGAATTTTGCTCGGATTGTTGCATTTCTCACCACTTTGACTCGTAAGAATGCTAGGTTTATATGGAGTGATAATTGTGAAGCTGCATTCAATGATTTAAAGTGCAAGCTTACATCCGCACCAGTTCTTACCGTTTTGAATGGATGTGAAGTATTAACGGTATATACTGATGCTTTTCGAGAATATTTGGGAGCTGTCTTGATGCAGAATGGAAATGTTATTGCTTATGCCGGTTGTCATTTGAACACCGATGAAGCCAATTATGCAGCTCATGATTTGGAGTGGCTTGCTGTTGTTTTTGCTTTGAAGTTATTAAGGCACCATCTTTTGGGGACTAAGTTTGAGTTCTTTACGGATCACCAATCTTTGAAGTATATTTTCTCCCAGAAGGATTTGAACTAGAGGCAAGTTAGATGGCTCGTGTTTCTAGCTACTTATGACCTCGACATCAACTACACTCTCCAGGAAGCTAATATAGTAGTTGATGCCTTGAGTCGGAAGAAGGCGATGTTGTGTAAGCTTGTTGTTTCTTCCTCCTTATGGATCATATTGTTGTTAAGCAGGACGAAGACGAGATATTAAGGCTTATTAAGAAGAATGTCGTAATAGGGAAGGTGGTAACCAAGATGGAAAGGAAGCACAGATTGGTAATATAGGAATTTTGAGGATGAATAATCGGATTTGTGCTTCGAATGTCGATGGATAAGACAAGAGGTGCTTACGGAAAATCACTGGTCTAGACTTTCTGTTCGCCCAGGAGATACAAAGACATACTAGAATATGAAGAAGTTGTATTGGTGGAGTGGTATGAAGCGAGATATCTCCCTCTATGTTAGTAGATGTGCCACTTGTAAATAGTTTAAGGCTGACCATCAGAAGATCGCTGTATTATAAACCCTTTGAGATTCCCAACTGGAACTGGAAACAAGTTTCTATGGATTTTATTGATGGATTGCCGAAGGCTAGAAGGGGTAATGAGAGTATTCGGGTAGATATTGATAGACTGGCCAAGTCGGATCATTTCATTCCGGTCAGGTCTAACCACACTACTTCAAGTTTAGTTGAGATTTATATGAGAGAGATTGTCCGGTTTCACGGTGTTCCATCCAACATTGTTTGTGATTGAGATCCTATCATTACCAGCTAGTTTTGCAAAGAATTTTAGGAAGCTTTGGGTACTCATCTGAATCTGTGTACAGCTTATCGTCCACATCCGATGGTCAGATGGAAAGAGTCAATCAGATTCTGGAAGATCTTCTTTGTGCCTGTGTTCTCGATCTCCATCTCTTTGAATTCACTTATAATAACAGCTATCGGGTGTAATCTTAAATTATTTAAGTTAAGGTTACTGTAAGCATCAATCTATGTAATCATATCCTTTGAATTCAGGCTATATCGCAATGTCTCCATTTGCGGCTCTTTACGGATGACCTTGAAATCTTCATCTTGCTGGATTGAATCCAGTGATCGTTTGGTTCTTTGACCCGATATGATTCTAGAAGCATCTGAGATGGTTATGGAGATCAAGATAAAGATGAAGATTGCTCAGGATAGGTAGAAGTATGCTGATAGGTGGAGAGGTGATTTGGAATTTTCAGTGGGTGATTATGTTTTTATGAATATCTCACCACTGAAAAATATGATTGGCATTGGTAGAAGAGGGAAGCTTGCTCCTAGATACATTGGTCCTTTTCCCATCTTAGAAAGAGTTGGTCCTTTAGTTTATCGGGTGGTTTTGCCAGAGAAGCTATCTGGAGTGCATAATGTGTTCCATGTTTCGCATCTTCATAAGCATCTCCATGATCCTCCATTGATTGTTCAGCCCGCTTTAGACGAGAGTTTGGATGTTGTGCCAAATCTCGCTGTTGAGAGGAAGCCACTTCGTATTGTTGATAGGGGTACAAAGCAGCCGAGGAGGAAATCTGTCAACCTGGTCAATGTGTAGTGCAGTACTGATGATCGGGATTGTACTTGGGAGACGAAGTAGAGCATGCGTCCAGAGTTGTTTGTTCCAGTTACTATTCGATAATCTATCTTATCTTATCTGCTTGTTTCTATTCTCCTTTTTCATTCTTTTTCGAGAATGAAAAGTTTGAGCGGGGAAGAGCGTAATGACCCATAAATTCAGTCAAATTGTAAAAGAATTTTTTAAAAATTTTTGAATTAAATATTTTAAAACTAACTAAATTTGATTTTCAATATCGATTTTTGGGATATTGAGTAATATATTTTTCCAAATTCAATAAAATAGAAAATTTTCTGAAATTTCAAATTCTGGTCAAACTTGGTCGAAGTTTAACTTTTGGTTGAAAATTTTAAATTTGAAATTTTATTCTTTTTTTATGATACTAGACTGAATTCTAATCACTACTCCACTTTTCATTTCGTTAAAATACTATTCCTACATCTTCAAATCTGTAATTTTCTACGTAAAAATGCACGTTCATTTGTTTGTATTATCCTATTTTATTTTATTTAGGTTTTCGGTTTGGGCTTGGTTTTTGGGCTAGGATACTAGGGGTCACATGAATAGTTTCGGATCTTTTCTGAATAGTTGTGTCTATTGAGAAAGGTGAAGTAGGTACATTTTTGGTTTCAGGCTTCCTCTTTCTCACTTTCTTCCTCCTGAAACTTGAAAACAATTTTACGGTAATCTTCCTCCATCTCCAATCCAATGCCTAATCTTGCCTAAACCCTAGCTCCTCCTTCCCTATCCTTTCTCTCTCCTTCTCTCTCTCTACCCTTACCTTTGCCGCCTACCCTCCTCCTCTTTGTCGCCGACCATCCCTTCATGGCTTCGGCCTCCACCTTACCCTTCTCGGCCACACCATTTACCCTACGCCTCATCTTCGGCCAAGCCTCCACACCCCAACACCCGCCACCCACTTGACCACACCATCCACCACATGCACCCATCCACCCTCCTTCCTCACGGCCTATAGCCCACACTCATGCCACCCTTTACTACATACCCACACGGCCACCCACCCTAGCACTAGGCCGAGCCATTTATCTTAGGGCTGAAACCATTTGCACCCCTCCTATTTATAAAAAAAGAGAGAAAAAAGTTTGCTTCAAAGTTCATAGTTTGATTCGGGTTTGGATTCTCTAGCTTGGATCCGATTCCCGTTCGTGTTCGTCGTGTCCATTCGTCGTGTTTTGTCATGTCTATTCGCCGTTCTTGTCAATTTCTCTAGCCACGAAAGATGAGCAATCACTCACGACCGATATGCTTATTTTAAGTAAATTAACACCATTTGAATAGACAGTAAAATGTTAGGATCGTTCTAGTTAACATGATATATATTGCTATGCTCATTGATATGTTATATGCTATGTTATGTTATGTTTATTATTCTCATGCTACAAGTTCCCCTAGATTGCTGGGAAAATCATTATGGGTTTAAATGATACATACCCTAATGATCTTTTAGATTTGGAAAAGTCGTTATGGCTTGAAATGATAGACCTAAGTGATTTTATTGATTTGAATTTGGGATACGAGTTGAAATGGTATATACCCGAAAATTTAATTAAAATTTTGGGTCGAAATGACATATACCCAATCACTCGACCATTGGATAGAAAATTATATCTTCCATATTACAACCCACAGAATAGATTTAGATGGACAGATTACACGTGCAAGACAGGAACGGTAGATGGAGAAGTCTTCTCATTTGTGATCGACACTGGCAAGGTAATCCGATACTAAAGGAATAATATTTATTCTCAGGTAGTAGCCTTGGTCAGTATATATATTCTATTTATATTTTTCTATTCCTCTATAAGTTTACGTAGATAGCTCTTTGGTATACTTATATTTATTACAGGTTATTAAAACCAATGATCCATACACTAATGGACATGGATTTCCATTTAGTTGAAATTCGAGCTCATTAAGGTATGGGTTATTACAAATATCATACAACTATAGTTTATAATTATGTATATATGTAGACATATTTTAATTAATTAATAATTTAATTAATTTTTTATTTTAGTTAACCAATATAATTAGAATTTATTTCAAAATTCAAAAAATTAAATTTAAGTTCTATGTTCAAATTCTAAATTCTAAATTCCAAATTATAGTTCGAAATCTGTATGTTGTAACCACTACAATACACATTTAAAATTCGAACAATTTGGAAATATTAAACATACGTATACTATAATTGTATATTGTAACCTTTCCAATATACATGTTAAAAATTTAAATTTGACAAATTTTTAAATTTATGAAGTTTCATAGTTCATGTCTAACTTTAATTTAAAATACTTTATAATATTCAAATACTCCTATTTGAATTAGCCCAAGGTCTAAAATTATTAGACCTTACGCTTCCGCTGTCCTTGAAAATATGCAATATCCATTAGGCTGGGTTTGAAATCAGAGAGTGGAGGGCTCTGGTTGCTGCAACCAAAAACCTTAGACACTCCATTCTAGACACTCGTTAGAAAGTAAATCCTAATATTAGGCCTAAATGCTGACTAATTTATTCATATAAACTGTTTGGGGTCCACTACCAATTTTGGATCGGATCCATTTGGCAGGGGATGAAACAGAGTAAATTTTAATTGAGAATTCCTTAAATGGATCTAAATGGGCCTATGTAAGTAAGTAGCTAACATTTATGTCCATCTATTTTTAAATTAATATTTCATTTTAACTTTAGATGTATTTAAATTTATAGTTTAGGTGTTTTATGTTTTGTGACATTAGATGTGTGAGTTATGTTAGCATTTATAATATTTATTATGAGGCGTTTTATGTTTAGTGATCTCAGGCATGTGAAGAATCGCATTGACACAAGGTGTATATTGCAAAGGGAGACATATATATATATATATATATATATATATATATATATATATACGAAAAAATAACATAAAACTAGCATAACATGTTTACATACAAAGGGGGACATATGTATAACATGATAAACTAATACAAAACTAATGTAACATGCGCATTATATATAATGTTGCCATAAATAAATAAATTATAATATTAGATATATATATGGCATAATTTTGAACATATATTATATGTGTATACATAAATTAAAATTAGTTGCAAAAACTTAATTATTTTGACTAAGAGGAAATTTTATATTTAGGTTTAAAAACCAACTCGACAATTTAAAACAATAGAGATTTAAAATTCAGATGAATTAAATTTACATCTATAACTACTTAATTTTCTCTTAAATATTTCATGAATATAATATACAATGATTTACACACAGTTAATTTATCTTAAGCTAAAAGAAATTTATTTTATTATGTATATTTAGTAGGTTGAAATTGTGAGATGTATTTGACATTTTAAATGATAGACGTGTGCGTATAATAAAATTATGCATATTTTATGCAAGAAAATTTCACGTTAAGTTATTAAAAAGCTGAGTATAATTGTTAAATATCAAATATAAAACCTGTTAATTTGTATGCACAATTCATATCAATTGTTTATCAACTCTATAATAATTTCTTAAATCAAATACATGACAATATCGTCATATATATATAATGGTTTGGGCATACCATATATGGGTGCATAAAGACAATATCATGATTTTCAAATGATTTATGCATGACATATATAGATCTATGAAAATATAAGATTACTCCAAATGATTTCGCCTCTTGTTACACATTAATAAGTGTTTGTATCTCACAGGATTATGAATCCTTCGACTTGAGCTTGTAAGGATCGAAGAACTATCACTACTGAAAAGGAGAAGAGGCATTTGGAGTTCATGAAGATGGGAAGGGGGCCAACCACAGATGCATAGTTTTAAGAGAATGAAAATCCATTTTTCATGAAGGTGTTATGGATGCTTTTGTGAAAGAGTCACTAGACCAAGTAACTTACCACCAGTTGCTCCTTTTAAAGCCAAAATCAAAACCTATTATCTACTTATTTGGCCGACTATATATGATGACTTTCACCTACAAACTCAAGGCCCCTTTATTTACGTATTGAACTTTTAATATGTATTAATATCCTATACATTAATATGTGTATATATTACACTCATATACATAGCTAAATAATTACTAAAGGCACTGAAAAAATTCCCAAAAGCTACTAAAATTACCATTTAAACTCTAACTACAAAAGCACTCATAATTAGTATATCTTATATGTTAACTAATTTAACTAATTTATAACACATTTTAAACTACTTACAATAGTTGATATTTAGAGACTGCACAAATTTGGTTGTGTCACTCATAATGTGAATTTAGTCAATGATTAAAAGTGAACAATTTGAATACTAACGTCCACACATCACCTTAACTGATGGAATACAGTTTGATCGAAATCATTGATTGTAGATCTTTTCGATAAAATCATTTTTTAGATCGATTTAAGCAACACCTTTAAGCAAAAATATATTACACACGTGGCATGTATGTCACCATCGTATCACTTCTTATGTTTGAAGTTCGTTCATGATCAAAACTCCAACAATATCCGTATGCAACTTTTAGTTCATCTCCAAAGTCCTTAATTCAATAATACATTTACTATTAACCGACATGCCCTGGCCAAAGACTTTTGACATTGTATTGTCCATATTTGACCATGATATTTATTGGAATTGGGCCCGCCCGCAACGGAGTAATTTGGAAAAATTTAGAAACTAATAATCCATTATTGGATCTTTAATGGGCCTATGTAGTCTAATTCATTCAGAACTTTTTTAAATTTTCTTTTAAATAAAATCAATATTTATTAGATTTTATAAATGAAATTTATTTTATATGGTTTATATTTTATTACGTATATGTGTGCTATATACACACATTTTTGTTTGTGCGCACAACAGAATAATGTATATATGGTTGACATGTCCATGTATAGGTGTTGGCATATACACCACAATAGACATGTTAACCCCTCGTGTATGTATTATCTGAATATACATAAATGTGCATCAAATTATTGTACAAATATGCATATATATATATAGATGTATATATGCATGTATATATGTATAAATTTAATTATGTATTTATTATAAATTATTTGTATAAATATTTATAAGATATATGTGCATGTGTATCTATACATACATACATACATATATATATATATTTATAATTAAACTTAAAAATTATTTTAAATATTAATTTTTAAATTAATTTAAAAACATTTATCAAATATTGTGTAAATAAAATGATTATTTTACATATATTGAATTATGATATATATATATATATATAACACCATATAGCTTGTTAATTAATTAAGGATTATATGTATAATCTATTTTAAATACAAGTTTACAACTGCTCACGGCTATAAAAAAATTATTAATTCTTTCGCTTTAATTTTTTCCATAAAATATACTATAAAAAATTAAAATCCATGCGAATTAAATAAAATAAGTTATTTAAAAATGTTTCTCGAGTCAAAATGCATATTTTATTTTATAAACAAAATTTGGAAAAATTATATTACATATAAATGTGTTATAAAATATTTTTTCCGTTTAATTTATTTTAAATCAAATGAATATTTTATAATGTTTATATAATTTTTTTATTTTACTACCAAAAAGTTTAAGTGTGCATAACTTATTTTAAGAATTTTTAAATACATATATCATATGAATTATTATTTTATTATTAGGGTTTATTGATAAAATCATATAATTATACTATTCTAGTAATAAAAAATTATTTTTATCTTTAGGTCTTGAGCAATAAGAATACATTCGGACAAAATATTTTTTATACATATATATAACACCATCGACATGTGATAACAAAGTAATATACCGGTTCATGATATAGTATATCTAACTAACATATGAATAATTGATTAAATAAGCAATTAAAAGCATTAATAAATCAGAACCATACCTCTCACTAGGGCCTAGACGTCTCACTTTAAAATGATGAAATGGCTCCTCGAGCCGAATTCCAAGTTCTAAAATTGCCAGCTCCCAAACTGCTTTACCACCAACGATCAAATCGAAGAGTTTTGATGTGATTTGTGCTTAGATATTTTAAGGTTTGGTACAGGGATTTTTCTAGCCAAAATTTGAAAGTAGAAGTGAACAAAAGTGTGTCAAGAAATGGAGTAAAAGGTGGCATATAAATAGGAAGTCAAATAAAGAGAAAAGTGGTTCACATACTTATCTCTCTCATATCAATTCTACCCTTTTTAACCATTCAAAAGCCTCCTTCTTTAGCCAACATTTGGCCAGCCTATCCAAGCCATTTCTATAAGAAATTTGGATAACTCATATGGGCCTCATAACCAATTTAAGCCCGAACAATGTTCGTTGCGTTTAAATCCAAATTTAAACACTTACCGATATCATATATTGATTAACATATTTATAACTATTATAAATAAGTTATTTAACATTTTTCAACATGCAAAATACATTATTTGATAATTAATTTATATAATAATAATTAATTTAATTATTTTATAATAATTATGAAGTACTTAAATCAGGTGGTAAAAAGGAGTATTCATCATTTCAGTTGTGTGACTCTTAGGTGTAAACTTGGTCAGCGATTAATATCGAACGATATGAATATTAACATTCACGCATCACCTAGCAGGTGGTGTGGCATTATTACCAAATTTATCGCTATTCAGTTTCAGTAAAATTAAATTTTACTTTATTAAATGCCACCCGATAGTGACAATTATTTATATCTATCCTTTTCATCAAAACTATATCACTGTGGACTTGTAGAATTTGGTAATGGTCAAAATTTCAATATCGTCCATATTCCACTCTATAGTCCAAATACAAAGTCCTTGGTTCAATAATAATAATAATAATAATTAACCAAACTGCTTTGGACAAGGACTTTGTCTTTGAGTTGACTTCAGCTGACCATGATACCGACCTTACATAACCGACGAGACGAATCCTCTTGGAAAAGTGTTTCACTCCTAATGTTTCCACTAAACCCAACTATAGTCGTTCGATAGATGCTGCTCCACGATTTAAGTATAATCAAAATGGAGCTTCTGTAATGAAAATCAACAATATTCTTAAATCAAGATAACTGTGTAATTTTGTCACATCGATATTTTCAGTTTGACCTTTGTTATATTAACCAACAGAAAACTATCGAGTGAGTCATTACATAATTCTCTAATAACTATTAGTATGTAATCCATTAGTGTCCCTAGCAGTCATGAGTAATACACTGCCTAACATTTAAAGAGTGTTACGTCCTCTAGTCTCAACGGATGCATCGATATCCAGTGTCCATATCCATGCACAAATTGCTTGATCAAATCGATGAGTAGTGCGAGGAAGCTGAACTAAGATCTGCTGCTCACCAAAAAAGGGTAACGCGATGCTTCAACTCTAAGGTTCGCAATCGTCCCTTCGAAGTAGGGGATCTTGTCCTAAAACGGATTTATCATGCTATCAGAGTACTTGGACCATATTGGGAAGGACCCTACGTGATCGATCAAAAACATGGAGATGGAATTTTTAAGCTAACAACGGTCGATGGAATTTAGATTCCATGTGCTTGGAACAACGACTCACTGTGGCACTATTTTATTTAGCATTTATTTATGTATTTTGTATTTTTGTAAATAAGCCTACCAGGGACATTGGGGGCATTGTAGACAGCAGGCATTTTCCCTTCCGTCTTTATTTTATCAATAAGGTTACTTAGCTTCTTGAACCTATGGAATCACGTTCATGTAAACAACCTACTGAGTCGTTGGGGTCAGATCAGCTCGAAATCAATTCATTCACTACTTGGATCAGTGGAACTGCATTTAAAAATGCTCAATCTATTCGGTTCTTAAACAAATAGAACCGCGTTCATGTAAGCAACCCGATGAGTTGATGGAAACAAATCTACTCGAACTGCCGAATCGATGGAAAAAATCAATCCACACCTTCTGAGAATTAACGTTGCCCTAGTAGCGTCAGGAAGGCCCAAACTTCCACGTGCATCCATAAGCCACACTTTGCTGCTTGAGCCGGTGGAACCCATGCTCAAGTACACTCCCTTTAGTCACTTCTCAAACTAATGGAAATACATTTGAGCACGCCTCATTCTTTTGCCACTTGAACCGAGGGAACCGCGTTCAAGTGCACTGCATTTCCTTTGCTTCTTGGACCGATGAACCACATCGAAGTGAGCATCCATTTTTTCCCGCTTGAACCGATGGAATTGCATTCAAGTTCTCCCCATTCTTTCGCTTCTTGGATCAGCGAAACTACGTCAAGTAAGCATCTATTCCTTCACTACTTGAACTAATGGAACCATGTTCAAATATGCTATAAATCATCGATGTTATCCTGGTAACATCATTGTTTGTCAAAACCTCCTGAATACCGATGTTACTCCAGTAACATCGGCAGATTTATCAGTTGCGGGATTGGTAGAAACTAGTCTTTTCTTCTGAAACTCTAAATTGCCTGGATGTCGACAACGTTGAAGGAAATCCAACGGTTTGAGCTGTTGACATGTCTCAAGAAATAGACGCAGATATGTGGATAGAACCTCAAGTCTAAACTTGGAAAAAAATCAACCGTATCCAAAGTACAAGATGCTCGAAATCAAGCATTCAAACTATAAGTTCCTAGAGACAGAAGCCGTAATACATCTTTGACTAGGGGCAACTAGAGAGTAGCTCGAAGTACTTAGTCCCATAACAAGTGTTTGTAGTAAGCAGCCCTGTAAAGTAAAGGGCACACACAATAATGCTTGGCCAAATTAAGAATTCCTCCACGTTCTGTTATGTCGAACAAAGAATTTTGGCAACCACAATAAAGCTAAGTAAAGTAGTAAACTAAATAACCATAGATCACATTGCTTACACCATTTAGATGCATGGAATTATGGTAAATAAACACATCGTATATCACACAATATAGTAGTGTATAATATGGAAATTGCGAGATGAGAAATTTTATTATACACACGAAAAATGGTAAACAAATAGGCATAGTACATAGAATGCAAAAAGTACACATAAAAGATAATAGTAGAAGTACTATTCTTTTCATTTCTTATATCACTTTATGTACAGAATAAACAGCGGGGGCCGCTTCCATACAATGTTGGCTTGTTTGGAACCAAAAAGCAAAAGTATAGACTCAACTTGTAGAAAAGACTCAAAAAATCAAAAGACACATGAATAAAAGACCACCAAAACCTGGCTACACTAATACTCGAGCCAGTCACTTCTTTCTACTTTTATCTCCTCCTTTGCTGCCCCGTGCCTAGGTAGATCGGGATCTTCTTCTTGCCATGTTTACTAGTCTCTCCCTTGCAGAGGTATCAGACCCCTATGATCCTCGGATGACCAAATTTTTCTCCTTGGGCACTTTCAGTGTGATGGTAGTGGGAATCTTATGTGTCCGCTTCTCCTTCTCCTTATTCACCTCTAACCCTTTCCACCTCAAATCTCTTTGCCATGGGCACTTTGTTAGTTGGTCCCCACTTGATAGTAATTACCACCTCCTTTTTGGTGGATGCAGAGACATCCTCTTGACTTCGTAGTGCTTTTATCTTATCCGAATCGAGCCCAGGCTCGAATCCAGAAATCGAGATCGTTCCAGAAGCCACTGTTCAAACGATGGTAGAAGTAGTGAAAATAGGGATGGCTCCTAATCCCTGCGTAGCTAGTGGAGAAGGCAGGATAGATGGTTGACCTACAAGTTTGGAAAGGGAAGTGCACAATTTAGAGAAGGACTTCGAAGTGAATTGAATTGCTTGAAGAATCAATGATGAGAGACATACCTGATTCAGGAGTCCGGTCATGAACATGAATTTTGAAAGCTTCACCATCAGTCCCTATCTAAGAGGGTCGCACTATAGCTGGAACTAGGTATGGCTCATCCTAGGCTTGGTATGCATGGCATTAAAAACAATCACCATGGATGTAAGAATGAATGTTGCTTGCTCTTGATAAGTAGGAACAAGTCTTTGGTGCTGACCTAAAGAGCTTTGGCCAACAAGAGCTTTTGTTGTAGCATCGTCGGCTTCCTTCTTCCTCTCTTCCTGAAGCATAACTTTTCCAGCATTTAGGAAATCTGTCTTTCGAAGTCAAATGGTCTGCAATCTGCTTGTCTTTTGAACGTATATTATTAGCTTGCTCCTACCTAACTAACACCTCTACCCATACCACGTCAAGGGTCTCGGGGTAGTTGACACTAAGCCATTTCAAGCTCTCTTTATTCATCAAACAGCTGGTGTAGAGGTGGAGCACACTGCCATCCATATCGCTTATCACATCACCATATTCTTTTCGAAGATCAACAAGCTCTGTCTTTATGGTTAAGTGATCGATCTCTTTCACTAGTTTAGCAAAGGCGGCTTGTTTTTTCTCTTTTACCAGCCATTCATTCTCTTCTCGAAGTTGGGTAAGCCTAGTGGCATGTTCGACAATAATAGTGGCATGGCCAGCAATGGTTTGGTCCCGATAATTAATAATCCTCTTTGTGTTAGAGAGCTTCTTTTTTAGTTTCCCAGATTCAATGCGAGCATCCTTAAGCTGATTATTGATTATTATGATAGCTTGGTTGTGGGCTCTGTTTTCCTAGATCCTCAAATCATCAACAGTGGTTTTGCTGTTCAGGACCGCATCACCTTTAGCCTTCAACTTGGCTATATCATCATCACAATCTTTGATCGACCTGGCGTGATCTTCTCTCTTAGCTTCGAACAAAGGGATCTCTTGATAGTTAATGCGATTGATATCCGATAAGGCCTTTATGAGATGATGAGAATCACATCCAACCTCTAAGTCTTTATAGACTGTGTCTAAATTGCCAAGGGAAACGGCTCTATTTAGTGGCTTTATTGCTTTATCGAACTTGACTCCCTTCAAGAACAGATTCGAAAAAGAAGGCTGAAGCAAGGGTGGACCAGGAGGAAGTGTAAACATTTCTCTTCAGTTGGAAGAGGTGGGAGCTAGTGCAGTAGTCACTTCCTGAAATAGTGGAATTTTCCAAATCATAGTAGTTATGGAATTGGAATAAGGAAAAGTAATAGACTATGAAGGTCGATGGTGGTCATGAATGTCTTTTCGGTGCTTATGCGCATCGCTAGGGGTACCACTTTCATCATCTTTCTTCCTTTTATCTCTTCTCTCACACTCCTACTCCAAGTGGCGAGCCTTATGATTTTTCCTCTTCCTCTGTCTTGCAAGGAGGATAATTAGCTGGATCAGAAGTTTTACTCTTCCGAGAGCTAGAATCTAGCGTATCTGATTAGATAATCCACGTCCCATGGTACCTAATATAAAAACAAGAATGAAGTTAATACTCGAACTTAGGAACTAACGCGATGTAGAGATGTGTGTTTGTGATCCTAAAGTGAAGTGTGTAGTGCTGACGACCCCTATATACTCTACTAACCGTATCGGCATCTTTCAAGAGTCATAGTCTTTTCACCACTTCTCACAAATGCACTTGAGGAAATGTCGATTTCTAAGCCGATTTCAGCTATAAGTTCGCTAATGGAGATATCCTTTTGTTCATCTACATTGATGGCGATATCTCTCTTGAAATCAAAAGTATAGTATCTCCCACGGAGTCTCAGTAGCTTGACCTCTGGCAGACTGTGGAGTCTCGATAACAGATTGTTCTTTAGGAGGAGAAATTGGGGATTTGAGGCTTAATGCCTCAGTAGTTAACAAGTCTGAAGAAGGCAGTTGAGGAAGATTAGTACTCATTTTTGGCAACTCATCGAAAGATTCATCTCTTTTTATGGAGATGTGAAAGCCGCTATCATCACCATTTAAGCCTTCTTCCTCAACCATATGTTTCTTCCCATCTCTCCTTTGATACAGGTCTTCTTCTTTGGGGATTGGAGACATCCCATGGGTCTTATCCTAATTCCCCGTAATATCCCTTCCAAAGGGTAAACCTATATCAACTCTAGGAATCTCTTCGAGCTATAGTTTAACGACTAATTTTATATTGGATTAGAAAATAGCCAAAAAAAAATTAAATTAAAAATAACCGCAAGCGCACGACTTATAATTCTAGTACATGGCGAGTACGGGTTGATCAGCAGGGAATTGTATTGATTTTAAAATTCTATTCAATCAAATTAACCAAGAGTTTGAAAGTGTTTAAATCTAAAAATGTAGAAAACTAACAAAAGAAAGTGGAAAAAATATGCGAGTAGAAGGAAATATAGAGGCAATGTCCTTCTCAAGATCACATGAATCAACATATATGAAATTATGATCTCTCTTTTGGTCACTAGTGAATTTATTTGATATTTTTATCATAAGTATGGCCTATTTGTGCTATTAATTAGCGCAACATAAACCATCAAACTTTAACATACCCACTAAACCACTTGTTTGCCCTCATGAAAATGTTAATGAAATTGGAAATAAAATCTATTCTAAGCATGATCTATTTATGATTCATTAGTAATATAGGCCATCAATTTTTGATTTTAAAATCCACTTCATTATGATTATCATACATAGAAGAAGAGGTAATTTGTGTTTGAGTTTGTATAAGCATAGCCTATTTGGTGTCAACAACATAGGCTATCAAATTCAAAGCTAAAACAACAAAGTTTAACCACAACAAACATTTCCATAAAGCACAAAAAGAGATAAAAAAGTTAGCAAAATGTTGAATCTACATGATTAAGAGAGCTTCATTACCCCTAAAATGAAGTCGTTTAGCTTCTTATATTTGTTATCATTTCAACAAATATAGAGTTCAACAAAAAACAAAAACAAGAGGAAAGAGAGAATAAATAAAAATAAAATAATAACTAATCTACTAGCATAAAATAACTACTAACATGAATGCAAAAGAGCATGTAAATATAAAGAGCATGAATTAACATTGCATAAAAATAAATTACATAAAAGGAGAAAATGGTTAAGTAGCCATGAAATGGAAGAAGAGAGTTTATATTTATTTTTGAGCCTAAAACAAAACTAACTAAAGAGGAGGCTAGGAGTTTAATTACATGGACATGTAGGGTATTTATACAAGCCTAAAACCCTAATGCATATTTTTGGGGACCACCCAAAATACCCCTCTAGGAAGTGTGGCCACCAAGTTATCATTAGCATGAGATAATCTTACATTTAAATGTGCGTGAAACTTTAAGCTCCACTAACATGTTCATTAGTTCCTAATTGTAGATCAAGGTAATGGGTGTGTGGGGTCCTCCATGTTGCATTAAATGATTTATTTCCATCTTCATTTGTTCACTATATCTTGTGCATGTATATTCCCTGAAGACCTCTTCCATTTGAATCCAAATTCCTATAAAATAACATAAAAATGTCCAAATAAATTTTCTCAAATTAATATATGCACAAAAATGACCATTTTGCCTCTATATGAAGATGGATAAATGACGGTTTGAAAATAATTTAAATATTGGTTTAAACATGTTAAAATACCCTATATGCTCATTTATTTAATTAAATTCGATTAAATATGGTAGTAAAAATATGCACATTTACGTGCACATCAGCTTTGCTTCCTCCGACGGACCAACCATTTCTTTTTGAGCATCCTCGACAGAGTCACGTGCATGGGCAGAAGAATGAGTGCACCTCTTGGGGCCACTTGACATTGATAGATCATCTTCCACAATAAATCTATCAGGATGAGATAAACCAAATTGCCAGAGGTGTTCATTCGTCAGGAGTAACTTTATTGAACATTCGGAAGCTCTCATAGCCTTGAGAGTTTCTAGCATCTTATCCAACTCATCATTGCATTCCCTCCTTGGGATGACTGCAATAAAAAACAATAGGATAAGGAATATAATAAATTAGAAAACCAATTGAAATAGCATAAGCTAGGGAATCAGGACTTACTTCCAAATAGCCAGAGGCGGTTAAAGCCCTCTGGACGCCTGATGATGGAATACTCATTCTTGAAAGCTGAATGTTTATTATGAAGATTTGATATTAGTTTACAACCCCTCTAGGCTTTAATAATTAAAAAAGATGGGTAGTCCTTTATCCTCCTAAAATACAAAAGAAATGCTAGCCTGTTTAGCGTTGGAGGACGCCCAAGTGTTATCGTAAATTGAATATATAGGGAACCTAGGAGTGCATAACCGTTAGGATGGATTTGAAATGGCGCCAATCCATAGTCTTGAAGCACCATGGACATGAATCGGTTGAATTGTGGCATAACACCACTCAAGCACATCTACTGGCTACTAGCAATAAAACTTCCCAGCGGGTTATGAGAAAATTCAGCTCGAGTAGGCATATGAACATCGCCTTTAAGGATTCTATGCTGTAGGCATATATTCCTAAGTATTTTAGCTGTTAGAATTGATGGCGCTTGTTCGGAGGATCGATTAGAATTCTAATCCAGGAGGCAACTAGTCAAGTATAGGTCCAACCGGAACAATTGGGTCATAGAAATCAAAAGTTACATGTTGATTGGTCCCATGGGAACAGATGGAGGAGCTAGGCCAACAGTCATTGTTTCTACTCTTAGTGGATGCTCCATCGACAGACTTTGCGGCGTGCTGACTGACTTGTCATTCTAGACAATGAAACTTATTGATCATTGTAAGGTACGCTTTATTTCTAATTAAAATTCCTGTGTGATTAACACTTGTAATCTAAAGGATGTTGGCATGTACAGAACAATTTAATTCCATGCGTTGACTGGGGTAAGTGAAGTGTGTCATCTATGTGGAATTAGTCCAATGTCCCAAACACTACAAATGGTCCATTGCGTTTTGATAGCTCACTCGTAGTATAAAAATGATATGTGTTGTCCTTTGAAATTACTTCTCCTATACTCACCTCATTATCGATTAATGGTCGATAATGGATCTGTTGTCTGAAGCAACACAGAAAGTTCTTTCTTTTTCAAAGACACAGTAAGTGTAGAAATGCAGTGCAATGTAGCTATCCGATATGTTCCAATCTATGGCAAATCATCATAGTGGAGTCAATTCGATGGTTTAGCTTAAGTTGATTCCTTGGAAAAAGACAGTTGAATCTAAAGGAACGTTTTGTCTCAAATCATGCATGTCCAGTATGAAACTTAACCCTCGTAACATGTCTAACAAGTCAAGCTTCCATTCAACCATCATCTTCGCTAAAATTGCAATCAACCAAAACCAATCATTATCTCCATCACTGGTCAGGCATGAATCCACCAACGCCAAAGCATCAATTCATCACCATCAACCTTTAATCGAAGCAAGAAATGGATTTAGCCAAGGGTATAAACACTAATTTGGATTCGGGTCTACATGCGTCAGTTGTGATGGCGGCAGTTGATCCAGGCGATGGAGAGAGTGGCGAAGAGGCAGCGGAACACGGTGGTGGTGGTAGAAGGTAAATGGCTGCAGTACGGTGGCTTTTAGTAAAACATTTTTCAAATATTTATTTCAGATATTCTAGCTTTTAGTAAACATTTTTGTTACATTAAATTTAACCCAACATTATCAATCGAATGCCTTATAGTCAAAATCTAAAACTTAATTCACAAGTTCTTCACTTCAATGTTTTTCCTATTTTTATTTACCCAATCCAAATCTTAAAAAGGAAAGCTAGCTATACACACTAACAATAGTCAATGCTCAAACTGGATGAGCACGACTAAACAAACCCTAAATGACAATAATAGAATATTATTATCTTCTAACAACAATACCTCAAAATACTATACTAGTTTTGAAATCATTCTTTATATACAAAATATATTCTAGATAAAATTATTTCATTTACCCAATTTCAAACAACACTGTGTCAGTTTGCCTTATTCAAGTGTTTAAGAACCCTTATCGACATCATGGCTTCCTATGTCTCGACTAGAGTTCTTAAGCCATTCAACAGATAAATCTATACAATATAAAACAATTTGTATCATTGATATGCACGTAATTGTGCATATATTTACATCCATATTTTATCTCTTTTTATTTAAATAATCATCATATTTGGGCATTTGAACATGTTTAAAACCAAAATTCAATTATTTCCAACCATCATATTTTCCTCTTCATTCAGGGGCAAAACGGTCATTTTGTGCATGTGTCAATATAAGAATTTTTACTTGGACATTTTTTGACAATTTTTATAGGAATTTGGATGCATATGGAAGAGGCTTATATGAAGATATATGCATGCACAAATGAATACAAAGGAAAGAAGAGAGAAATAATTCAAGCCATGAACATGGAGGACCCCACCCACTTACCTAAAAGTACAATTTGGAGCTAATGGACAACTAAGTGGAGGTTAAAGCTTCATGCAAAACGAATGATGGATTAATTAGTGGTTAATGGTTACTTGTTGGCCACACTTCCTAAAGGGTATTTTTGGTAGCCCTCTAAAAATAGAATTAGGGTTTTCTGCATGTATATATAGCCCTCTTATGTATATGAAACTATCTTCTACTCTTTCATCTTACTTAGGAAATTAAGAAATCAAGTGTAAGCACAATGTTCTATGAAATAAAAATGGCTTCCAAGCCTCTTTCTTCTCTCTTTTCTACATGCTTTTCTTTGTTTTATTGTTAATGTTTATTTATATGCTCTCTTTCTCCTTATGTTCATAGCTTAGATTCATGTTTATGAAAGTAGTTAGTAGCTAATCTCTTTTGCCTTCTTTACTTATTTTCTAATTTTCTTTTCTTTTTAATGTTGAAATTTACATGTGATGCTTTAATGCCACAAATGAGTAGCTAAACCCCTTCAATTTAGGGGTGATGAAACTCTCTAACTTTATGTAATTTCAACATTTTTATGATTTATGATCTCTTTGTTTATGCTTCATGAATGTGAATTTTGATGTAAGTTTATACAAGTGGGTTTGTAGCTTATATTGCTTATGAAAATGAGCTATTCTTATTCAACATAAACACAATTTACATCATCATTTGCTAATTAATTTTTGATTATGAAATGAAAGTAAAAATGAAATTTGATGATCTATATTACTAGTTACAATAGTAAATAGATCATACTTAAAATAGCTTTTGCTTTGGCTTCATTTTCATGAGAATTATAAGTGGTATAATTGTTGTATTATAGTTTGATGGTTTGAGTTATGTTAAATAATAACATAAACAAACCATACTTATGATAAATACAATGATTATTCCACTTAATATCAAAGTTAGAGATCATAAATTATGTGTTTGTTGATTTACAAAAATTTCAGAGTGGATTTGCCTCTAAATTGTTCTTTAGTCTAATAGATTTCGAATCACATATTTCTAGTGTTAGCCTCATTTTATTTCTAGTTAACAATTTCTCAACTTTGGGTTAATTTGATTGAGTAGGAAATTCAAATCAACAATTCCTTGTGGATCGACCCGTATTCGTCGCGTGCTACATTCGTACACCGTGCGCTTGCGGTTATATTTTAATTCAACATTCGTTCGACGGTTTTCTAAACCGATAGAATTTCCGTCGACGAACAAGTTTTTGGCGCCGTTGCCGGGGAGTTGTTTTGATTTTGATTTTCTATTCTTCGAATTATTTTTCTTTTGATTTTATTTGTTTGATTTTGTGTGTTTGTTTGCATTTGTTGTTTTTCCATTTGCATTTGCATATTAAAAAAACATAAAAAAAATCTTTTAAAACAAACATCATTCACTTCACATTCTCTGTTTACATTTTACAGTTTTATTTACATTTTACTGTTCTCTGTTTACCCCTGCACAAACATCAGCAATTTGCATTTCTTCTTTGTCTGCATCTTTACTGACTTGCATTTCAAATTTTCCCAGTGCATACCATTCACTGCATTGTGCATACCCACTGAACCATCTCTCAACCACCTATTAACCCAAACCAACTAGCAGCCCTGATCACCATCCCAAATCACCTTTCCACCATCTACATCTTCATTGATCAACACCACACCACTTCAGTTTCATAACACTGTTACAAACCCAAACATCACTTCCCTTACAACACTTCATCAGACCTACCGACCTCTGCCATTCATAAAAATCTCCTCAAAAAACTTCCTCCACATCAACTGCTGTAGCCTCAACCAAGCTCTTCCACACCAATTCACAACATCACTTCAACTCCCTGGAACATCATAACCATTACTACTTGCTGCCTTGCTCTTCCTTACTACATCTTCAAGAAACCACTGTCACCTGTCAATTTCAAAAAAATCTACCACTTCCTGTCAACTACCTGACCACCAGTGCTTCAACAATTACCATTGTTCTTCACATTCAACCACTTCTTATTCTAAACTGCCTTCAACATAAAATGCTCTGGTACATCACCTATTTGCTGTAAACAACTGACAGCCTTCGCCTCTACATCTGCAACATCTGTTTCTGCGACTTCACGCAACCCTATACCCAACACGACCCTCACCGCATTCAAGTCATCGCGATCAACACACGTGACCACCACAAATCCTCGTCGACATTGAATTTGAACCATCGCAGCCTTCAAATCGCCGCAGTGCAATAACTTCAACCACTCAAATTGCCTCAACATACTGTGACCGTCCCAATCGCCTCATCCAAACTGTTCTATCACCTTACCACCCAATCTCCATTTGCAGATCACCACGACATACAATAGAACCACCTTCCAGTTCCACTTTATCATCCACAAAATACCGCCTTCATCCACAACATACAATACACACCATCATCTGCATCCACTACTCTTCAACCATACTTAGCCTCTGACTAATCTTCAAACTTCATCCATATTTCTTTGATTACCTGCAAACTGCAGGCACCTCCCTTAACACATCCAAGTGACTGCCCTCCTACTACTGTGCATCAACATTCCATTACCTTGCTTCACTGTTGCACTGCGAACTGCCACCACGATACTGCCCCTACAGCAACTACATCAAATACCGCCGCCTCCATTTCTGACTGCACTCGAACTCCTCACTCAAGACCGCGACTTCCAACAGATCACTTCCTCACTGCTAATTATCATTACCCCATCAACCAGTCAACACCTCTACAATACTCACCCTCCCTTATACCGTCGACAATAATCCTCTCCACTACATCTGTGTGCAGCATCTCCTCGCCCAACCAGTTCGCCACCACGAATCGAAACAACCCAACAAACCACTACAGTTAATCACCAAAATCGAAACAATCGCCAATCACCTTCGACGCCTCGTCAACCCATGAAATCCTCATCGCAAACCCAAACTCAGAACCACTCGCGACCACATCCTTCCTTCGACCTGAAAACCATCGCCAGTAATCCAAAATCGAGAACCAACCGCAACCTCCTCACCCTTTCAATCTCGAAAATTAACACGCCAAACTCATAAAATCCAAAGAAGAAATTGCGCCTGGACTTTGAACCGATTTCATTTTCTCCAATTTCAATTATTATTATTTAGCAAGAAGAAAAGGAAGAGTTGTTGTTTAATTAAGTTGAAAAGGAGTAATTTGGTTCACAAATCTGGGTTAACGGCTTTGTTGGGTGTTTTTAAATTTAGTTGCTTTTGAGATATTAGATTTTGAGGTAATAGTTTGGTTTAATTGTAAGTAATCATTTTAATTAGTTGATGCATTTTTTCTCATTTGTTTAGTGAAGATTTTGAATTTTTTGGGGCTTGTGAGTGTTTGATTTTAGTGTGTCTTCTTTTGTTTTTTATTGTTTTGTTTAATTTCTACCGAAAAAAAACAATTGTCATAGAAAAACTTGTTTTGTTTTGGTTCTTTTGTTTCAATAGTTTTGATTTTACTTTGTTTAGTTTCTCCTTTGATATAAAAAAAAAATAAGTTTTGTTTGAAAATCTTTTGTTTTGTTTCCTTTGATTTCAAACAGTTGTGTTATTTCGTTCGATATATGAAAAAAAAATTTGTAAATATATCTTGTTCTTCATTTCAGGTTGCCAAAGCAGAAATTAAAAAGGGAAAAGTGTTTGCCGACAAATAAACTACTTTGCTTTGCTAAGAAAAATCGCCGCTAAAAAAAAATATTGCTAAAATAATCTGCACGCTCTGGTATTGTGCTTCCATCTTTATACGCATTGTTGGTTGCTTGCATTTGCATTAAAAATTTTTTCAAAATCCAAAAAACCAAAAACAAACTTCATTTTAGTTGCATTGTTAATACACGTTTAATTTCTTGTTTTGCATTCATCTCATCTTATTTTCTTTTCTAAGGGCAATACCCCAATTCACATAAGGTGAGGGATTTCATCACCCTTTCCTTAGCCCACAAACGCATTTCATTGTAGAATTTGACTAATAATAAAGGTTAGACGTTGGACCTAAGGGTGTCACGAGCTCACTTAGGGCTTAATTGTATCTTCACAATTGTTTTATTTGAACGATTTTATTTCTTGGTGTCTAGGCTACGGCAGAGTAATAACCAGTTATAAAAATTACGGTGATGCGTAAATATTATACTGGTTGTTCCTCTGAAGGTACTTAAACCTTTGGCTGCATTGCTACGGTGATTCGTGGTGCACTGATAACTCCTGTCTGTTACCTGGCTGAGAAATATTTTTGTTGATTTAAGACAAAGTGTGATTATACAATTTTGGGTTAGGAGCTACTAAGGACAGAAAATTGTAATTAAGTCCTTTGCATTCATTTAGTTGCATTAGTTCATGCATGTTTCAAAAAAATTAAAAAATCCAAAATCCCAAAAAAAAATTGTAAATTTTAACTTGATTTTTCACTCAAAAAAAAATCCTTTTCTTTCTTTCCTTTGAAAATATTCAAAAATCCAAAAAAATATATAATCTTTTCAAAAAAGAAAAAAAATACAGTTTTTTGAAAATATTCAATAATCCTTTTCTTTCTTTCCTTTGAACTCAGTTTCCATTTTCTTAAGAAAAAATCTTTTTGGTAAATATTTGAAAATTCAAAAAACAAAAAAATACAAAACCAAAAACATATAAAAAAAATTTGAAAAACCAAAAACAAAATAAAAATTAAACTTTTCTTTTGAAAATAAATCTCACTTGTTAAATAGTTTTCTCCCTTGTAGAAAAAAACACGTTTTCAAATCTTCTTTCACTCCCTAAACTCAGATCTAACTCCTTTCTCTTCTCGACTTTCACTTGTGCATGAGTACTTGGACTCGTGACACAACAACGAATCGTTGGACTCGCGACCCTTCTACAAACCGTTTAACTCGAATAGACGATCCTCCTGAAATGGCGAACGAAAACGCCCCTCGAACTCTTATGGATAGAATCTTTCCCGATAGAGTTTCTATTCCATCTTGCATCATGTTACCCGCCCCTACGGGTAACCATTTCGAAATCCATTCGAACCATATTGCCACGCTTCCAAAATTTGGCAATTTCGAGCACGATGATCCATACATCTTTTTGACTAAATTCGAACAAGTTTGTGCAACCATTAAACTCCAACAACTTTATGATGACGGAACCAAAATTCGATTAATCCCATTTGCTCTTACAGATTACGCTGAAAAATGGTTGTACAGCTTACCTTCGAACTCAATTAAAACATGGCAAGAATTTGTAAAAGCTTTCTTAAAAAAGTTCTACCCCTTGGAAAAAACAAGTAGAATTCGAAACGAAATTGTAAATTTTCATCAATTCGAGGGTGAACCATTTGGAAAATATTTTGAAAGATTCAAAGAGCTTTTGATAAAATGTCCACACCATAACTTTGAAAAATGGACAATATGCCAAATCTTATACGATGGACTCGAAAACAGCTCACGAACCATGCTCGAATCAATGTGCCAAGGCAATTTTCTTGCCCAACATCATGACGATGCTTGGTAATTTCCTGAAAACCTCGCTGAAAAGTCGTCCCAATGGGAACGCTCGAACGAAAAATCAATATACTCATGATCGAGTGCACATTCGATAGGATCTTCAGTTTCTTTAGAAGCTAAGATCGATGCAATGATTAAAAAATTTGATAACGTTTTCTCATCGAATCAAATGAACCAAGCTTCCCAACCAATGTGTTATAAATGCAACAATCCTAATCATATAGCCGATCAGTGTCCTAATTCCGTCGAACAAATCAATGCTTTCAATAAAACCAAAAACGACCCGTTTTCTCCAACGTACAACCCTGGTTGGAGAAATCATCCGAATTTTGCATGGAGCCAAAACAATCCCAACACGAATACGATTCGTCCCAATTTTCAAGCATTTCCGAATAATGCTTCGAACCCTCCCTTTCAGCCCAATAATTTTCAACCAAACTTTACGGGTCCGTCTCATAATCAACCACAACAACCAAATTTTCCACCAAATTCTGCTCATCCTCTACAAGACGATAAACGTTTAACTTCGCTTGAGAAAACTCTTGAAACGTTGGCTAAGGCAACTACTCAAAGCCTTCAATCAAACAACAATTTGCAAAATTTATTGACTTCATATATGCAAAACACAAACCAATCGATTGCAAAACTCGAAATGCAAATGAGTCAATTAGCAACGTCTATAAGTGAACGTGAACGTGGAACATTCCCAAGCCAGCCCCTTCCAAATCCCAGAAATCAAAACGCAAATTCAAATCAAGACCATGTTGTTCAAGATAGCAACGTCACCTAGTCGAATGCTATCACAACTCTCCGTTCTGGTAAACAAATCAATAATCAAGTCGTTAATCCAAATGATTTACCGAAAACTTTTCTCGACGCGTCTAAAACAATGAACGACTGATAACAGAACGTGGAGCCAAACGTCGAATCGAACGACAATCAAAATTCTTCTTCTTCTACTCGAGTATACCCGCCTACCGAGTATCGTGTTCCATTTCCACATCGTCTTCGACCGAAGAAACACTCGGACCAAATGGAAAAGATGATGGAAATTTTTAAACAAGTGAAGGTTAACATCCCGATTCTTGACATCGTGCAACAAGTCCCCACTTACGCAAAATTTCTTAAGGACTTATGCATCCAAAAGCGACATACTCAAGTGCCCAAAAAAGTCTTCTTAGCCGCCAGTTTGAGTGAAGTCTTGTTCCAATCCATGCCCGTTAAATATAAAGATCCTGGCTGCCCTACGATTTCGTGTATAGTTGGAGACAGGACGATTAACAAATGTTTGATAGACTTAGGCGCGAGTGTCAACTTGATTCCATACTCCGTGTACGAACAATTAGGCTTAGGTGAGCTCAAATCCACGAAAGTTACGCTTCAATTTGCCGATCATTCCATTAAGAAGCCCTGGGAGAAATCGAAGACGTACTCGTTCGAGTAGGGCAATTTATATTCCCCGTTGACTTTATCGTTCTCGAAACACAACCTATGCCTCGATTCAAATTCCGTTGATTTTAGGCAGACCATTCTTAGCCACCTCAAATGCCTTAATCAATTGTCGTAGCGGATCAATGAAAATCTCTTTTGGAAACATGACTTTGGATCTTAATATTTTCAATCTTGAAAGCCAATCGAATGAACCTGTGACCAAACGTTGGAAGTTAGTGCTATTCACGAAAATGTTGAAAACGAAACACTTGATCTTAACGATGAACGTGAGGTCGAGTATGAAAAATTGTTTCACAAAATTCCCAACGATATTGAATACACTCTTCCTTTTGAATCTCTTCCTGTTGAGTCCGAATCTCAACCTAATTCTTCGATCGAAAAAATTCCAAAGTTGGACCTCAAACCGCTTCCCGACCACCTTAAGTACGCATACTTAGGTGAAAATAAAACCTGTCCTGTCATCATTTCTAACAATATTTCTCTTGACCAAGAAGTTTCTCTTCTCTTTGTCCTTTCGAAAAATAAGGAAGCAATGGGATGGTCGATTTCCGATATAAAAGGAATTAGTCCCGCTCTAGTTCAACATCGCATCCATTTAATCGATGATGCCAAGCCTGTTCGTAATGCGCAATGAAGGCTTAATCCAAAAATGAAAGATGCGGTACGTGATGAAATTCTTAAACTTCTCGACAACGGAATCATTTACCCAATCTCCGATAGTTCATGGGTTAGCCCAATTCACGTTGTACCGAAAAAGTCCGGGCTAACCGTAGTCAAGAACAATTCAAACGAGCTTATTCCAACTCGTACTCAAACAGGTTGGCGTGTTTGCATTGACTACCGAAAAATAAACGCCGCAACACGTAAAGATCACTTTCCTCTTCCTTTCATTGATCAAATGCTCGAACGTTTAGCCGGCCATGAATTTTACTGTTTCCTTGATGGTTATTCTGGCTATAACCAAATTCCAATCGCTCCCGAAGATCAAGAGAAAACAACTTTCACATGTCCATTCGGTACCTTCGCTTATCGACGTATGCCAATCGGACTATGTAACGCTCCTGCGACTTTCCAACGATGCATGGTTGGAATCTTTTCTGACATGATAGAACGCTTTCTAGAAGTTTTCATGGATGATTTTCTCAATCTTTGCCGATTCTTTTCCCAATGTTTACATCATCTCGAGTTGGTTCTAAATCGATGTAGAGAAAAACATTTGACTTTGAATTGGGAAAAATGCCACTTTATGGTCAAACAAGGCATAGTCCTTGGACATATCATCTCAAATAAAGGCATTGAAGTAGACAAAGCAAAAATCAATGTCATTGAAAATCTACCCATTCCAAAATCCGTTAAGGACATTCGATCATTTCTAGGACATGCTGGCTTTCACCGTCGCTTTGTGAAAGACTTTAGCAAAATCGTCCGTCCTTTGACGACCCTTCTTGGAAAAGACGTTCCTTTCGATTTTAACTCTGATTGTATCTCTTCTTTTGAACGTCTTAAGAGCGAACTCATTTCTTCCCCAATCATTTGCGCACCCAATTGGGATCTTCCTTTCGAAATAAAGTGCGACGCTTCAAACTTTTCCGTTGGTGCTGTCTTGGGACAACGCATCAACAAGATCCTTCATGTCATTTACTACGCGAGTATGACCTTGAACGACGCTCAACTCAACTACACAACAACTGAAAAAGAGCTTCTAGCTGTCGTTTTTGCGCTTGAAAAGTTTCTACCTTACTTGATAGGTTCGCACATTACGATCTACACTGACCATTCTGCGCTTCGATATCTCTTCGCTAAAAAGGATGCTAAATCTTGTTTGATTCGTTGGATCCTTTTACTTCTAGAATTTGACCTTACAATCAAAGACAAAAAAGGATCCGATAATGTCATAGCCGATCACTTATCTCGTCTTTCGAACGCACCATCTCCTTTGCCAATCAATGAAAACTTCCCCGATGAACAACATCTTTCAGTTTCGATCGATCCATGGTACGCTGATATAGTGAACTACTTAGTCACTAAACAAACTCCCTCATCTTGGTCCAAACAGGACAAATGCAAATTTATGTCCCAGGTGAAATACTTCTATTGGGACGATCCATACTTGTTCAAATATTGTCCTGACCAAATCATCCGACGTTGCATTCCGGATAATGAAATAAGGAGTGTTCTTTCGTTTTGCCATAATCAAGCGTGCAGTGTTCGGTCCTCGAAAAACTGCGGAAAAAGTGCTTCAGTGTGGTTTCTATTGGCCTTCTCTTTTCAAAGACTCGTTTGAATTTTGTAAAACTTGTGATCGATGTCAAATGCTTGGACGAATTTCTCGACGAGATATGATGCCTTTAAACCCCATTCTTACGATCGAAATCTTTGATGTATGGGGTATTGACTTTATGGGACCTTTTCCCAATTCTTTTGGAAACTTGTATATCCTTCTCGCTGTTGATTATGTTTCAAAATGGGTCGAAGCCATTCCTTGCAAAACCAATGACCATAGAATTGTTGTGAAATTTCTCAAAGAAAATATCTTTTCGAGGTTCGGCACACCTCGCACAATAATCAGTGATAACGGAACCCATTTTTTCAACCGTTCTTTTGAAACTTTAATGAAAAAATACTCGATAACCCACAAGTTATCCACTCCGTATCATCCTCAGACTTGTGGCCAAGTTGAAGTTTCAAATCGACAAATAAAACAAATCTTGGAGAAAACTGTCAATAAAAATCTAAAAGATTGGTCTCAGAAATTGACCGACGCGCTTTGGGCTTACCGTACTGCTTTTAAAACTAACCTTGGGATGTTCCCATTTCGTTTAGTTTACGCTAAAGCTTGCCATTTACCCGTTGAAATTGAACACAAAGCGTTGTGGGCAATAAAAAACTTAAACTTTGATCTTGAAAAAGCTGGCGAAAATCGAAAACTACAACTCAACGAACTCGAAGAACTTAGGAACGACGCGTATGAAAACGAGAAAATTTACAAAGAAAGAACCAAAGTTTTTCATGACAAGTCAATCCTAAGGAAAACGTTTTCGCCTAACCAGAAAGTTCTTTTATATGACTCGAGACTTCATTTATTCCCTGGGAAACTTAAATCAAGGTGGACTGGACCATTTGTGGTACGAACTATTTTTCCACCTGGTGCCATAGAAATAGAAAACCCAAAGGATGGATCAATTTTCAATGTCAATGGTCATCGTTTAAAACCCTTCTTGGAATTTCCCGGTAACCAAGAGGAGGAGCTCATGATCCTTCATGACCCAAGCTACGTCTAGTAAGAATGTTAACCCTCTTTTGTAAATATGTACATATTTTTCCCCGTTACACTATTATATCATGCGTCGACTATGGGGACACAGTCAAAATTAAGTGTGGGGGGAGTCTCTTTTTCAATTTTTTTAGTTTTTCATGGCATTTTTTTGAATTTTCATTTTCTTCAAAAAAAAAAATCTCAAAACTCCTAAATCTCAAAAAAAATTTTTTTTAACCATTTTGATTTATTTTTGAAGAAACACTATGGGATAAGTATAAATTTTGGTTAATAAATTGAAATTTTTGAAAATTTGTTTGTCTTAAAATAAAAATAAAAATGAAGTTTGATTACAAATAACAATGGTTCAAAGTATATAGGAAGGTTCATCTATGCTAATTATGAAGTATGTTCTAATTGAAAATCTTTGTTTAAAAAGTGGTAAATTTAAAGTAAAGGATATAACATCTTTGTCCTCTAAGTTAAATGGTGCTAAGATGATTTTGCAAAACTCTCTCCTTTAAAAAAAAGATATATATATAAAAAAAACAACATCCAAAGTATTCACTCTCATTTAAAAGTCCTCATGGTTATGCATGGGTGAATTACTTAGAATTTTTGATTATGTGCTTTCATACTCATTTAAAGGTCCTCACGGTTATGCATGTATGGAACACATGTAAAAAAAAAAGAACAGATTTAATAAAAACCACCTACGGTCGATAGGTGTATGCACGAAAGTGTGTGCACTCGCCATGCTCTGTACTCCCCTCACATAAGACCGAAAGGCAGTGCATGGTTGGTATATCTGGCCTCAGTTTACCTGAGCTAGGTGTGTAATTTTTCTTGCAAATAATGAGAGAGCAAGCAATTGAAATCCAAGCACTAGTTTAACTTGTTTGATTTAACTTGTTATTGAAAATAAATGAAAATACCACTTTAACAAACTTTGATAATCAACTAAGGATTCATTTCATAGTTACATTATGTTATCAACCAAAACAACTAGATAAACTATGGTTTATCTGTTATAACAACTTGATTTTTATTGGAAATTTTGACCAGTAAAAATTTTCAAGACAATGACCAAAACTTGTATTTAACTTATTCGTGTCAATTTAAAAATAAATCCTTCAATTGTAAATATTTCCAAAAGCTCGCATTCATCTCTTTGTAAATAAATCTTGCATTTTGTAAATATTTTCATCCTGCATTTGGATTTTGTGGGTAGTATCCGCTGAAAACCCTCACGAGACAACATTCGTCCTACTGGGGACACCCAGAGGTTTAACGGCTTGTTGCATACGCTCAATGCAATCGTGCTCCCTACGAAAACAGATTTATCTTAGTTTTCCTTTATTCGAGGACGAATAAAAAGATAAGTGTGGGGGTATTTGATATGCACGTAATTGTGCATATATTTACATCCATATTTTATCTCTTTTTATTTAAATAATCATCATATTTGAGCATTTTAACATGTTTAAAACCAAAATTCAATTATTTCCAACCATCATATTTTCCTCTTCATTCAGGGGTAAAACGGTCATTTTGTGCATGTGTCAATATAAGAATTTTTACGTGGACATTTTTTGACAATTTTTATAGGAATTTGGATGCATATGGAAGAGGTTTATATGAAGATATATGCATGCACAAATGAATACAAAGGAAAGAAGAGGGAAATAATTCAAGCCATGAACATGGGGGACCCCACCCACTTACCTAAAAGTACAATTTGGAGCTAATGGACAACTAAGTGGAGGTTAAAGCTTCATGCAAAACAAATGATGGATTAATTAGTGGTTAATGGTTACTTGTTGGCCACACTTCCTAAAGGGCATTTTTGGTAGCCCCCTAAAAATAGAATTAGGGTTTTATGCATGTATATATAGCCCTATTATGTATATGAAACTATCTTCTACTCTTTCATCTTACTTAGGAAATTAAGAAATCAAGTGTAAGCACAATGTTCTATGAAATAAAAATGGCTTCCAAGCCTCTTTCTTCTCTCTTTTCTACGTGCTTTTCTTTGTTTTATTGTTAATGTTTATTTCTATGCTCTCTTTCTCCTTATATTCATAGCTTAGATTCCTGCTTATGCAAGTAGTTAGTAGCTAATCTTTTTTTCCTTCTTTACTTATTTTCTATTTTTCTTTTCTTTTTAATGTTGAAACTTACATGTGATGCTTCAATGCCACAAATGAGTAGCTAAACCCCTTCAATTTAGGGGTGATGAAGCTCTCTAACTTTATGTAATTTCAACATTTTTATGATTTATGATATCTTTGTTTATGCTTCATGAATGTGAATTTTGATGTAAGTTTATACAAGTGGGTTTGATAGCTTATATTGCTTATGCAAATGAGCTATTCTTATTCAACATAAACACAATTTACATCATCATTTGCTAATTAATTTTTGATTATGAAATGAAAGTAAAAATGAAATTTGATGATCTATATTACTAGTTACAATAGTAAATAGATCATACTTAAAATAGCTTTTGCTTTGGCTTCATTTTCATGAGAATTATAAGTGGTATAATTGTTGTATTATAGTTTGATGGCTTGAGTTATGTTAAATAATAACATAAACAAACCATACTTATGATAAATACAATGATTATTCCACTTAATATCAAAGTTAGAGATCATAAATTATGTGTTTGTTGATTTACAAAAATTTGAGAGTGGATTTGCCTCTAAATTGTTCTTTAGTCTAATAGATTTCGAATCATATTTTTCTAGTGTTAGCCTCATTTTATTTCTAGTTAACAATTTCTCAACTTTGGGTTAATTTGATTGAGTAGGAAATTTAAATCAACAATTCCTTGTGGATCGACCCATATTCGCCGCGTGCTACATTCGCACACCGTGCGCTTGCGGTTATATTTTAATTCAAAATTCGTTCAACGGTTTTCTAAACCGATAGAATTTCCGTCGACGAACAATCACTAACAAATACACACCCTTATAAATAATACACTCATACTCATTCTAAGGTCTCACTTACCCGGTCTCAAGTGAGCTTACCCTACTAGGGCCAAGGTTCTCACTTAACCTTGCGGTCTGATACCAAATGTAACGAATGGAATTTTCGACCCTAAAAAATCAACATTAATACATCAAATGTATTGGGTGCCGAGCATTTAAGTTCCAGAAAGGCCAATTGTTAGGAGAAATAAAGAAGATAGAAGATAAGAGGAAACTAAACAATCATAGAATCTCACAACGCAATGGAATAACATATATTAATCAATATGGTACTTTACAAAGTTATTTCCAAAATGATAAATATGAGTCATAATAATACAAATTCTTCCTTTGGCCAGTTATAACAGCATGCCCCTACCTAACTGATGCAACAAACATATTATACATCGGAAAAGAGATAACAACTAGCTATCGCTGAAGCTCCCTGCTCCAAGCTTCTCCAAATGCATCCATGCGAAAGCTGAACTACTTGATTGCTCATACAACTTTGAGCACCCAAGAATTTTAGGGAAAGAAAATAAAACTCTGGGTCAGACATGGGTCTAGTGCTAACTTTTCTCAACATATACTAATAACTTCAAGATCACAACATAATCATACATGCCACATCACAAACCTAAGTAAGATCACATCACATAAACAAAGTTTACAACTTTCCAAACAATGTTATATTTAGACTTCAATTTGAAGTATAATTTACAACCACCTCAATCAATCACATCATAAACCAAGGTTTCAACCAACATATTATACCACACTTTAAACAAGATATAAAAGTTTAAATTTTTTAATTTAAAAACTAAAAGTTTACTCACCAAAGTTTAGGAAACTTTTTGGAAACTTGACATAACTTTGCAAACTTGAATTAGGTCCCTTGCATCTTGAAATAGGCCCAACCTAGGGCATGCACGGCTCGGTCATGATAAGAACAAGGATGTGTGGGCTTGACTTGGAGACGTGGACGTACTTTGGATAAGGTTGAATTCATAAAACTAGACCCTTGGTGTAACGACCCAGTATTTTCAACCCTTCGCATCCGCACATGTCGGACTTGAATTGTTCAAAATACTGCGTTGTAAAATAAATTTGGCAAAACTCAGAATATGTAGTAAATAAATCACAGAATCACATACATATATCAGAACTCACAGCGGAAATAAAATATACAGTGGTTCAATCTCGAATGAACGTGATTCTGTAAATCAAATTTACCATACATTCTAAGTTTTTCCTAGAACCAAAGCTCTGATACCAAAAATGTAACGACCCAGTATTTTCAACCCTTCGCATCCGCACATGTCGGACTTGAATTGTTCAAAATACTGCGTTGTAAAATAAATTTGGCAAAACTCAGAATATGTAGTAAATAAATCACAGAATCACATACATATATCAGAACTCACAGCGGAAATAAAATATACAGTGGTTCATGAAGCCACTATAAAACTTTAACCAAATAGAATTTACATAGTTTAGAATCTGCAATACAGCTGTAGACATAAATAGAAACAGAGTCTTCCAATTTGATTGATTGCAAATAAGATAAAGACTGAAAGGCTTCCGGCAGTATGAATGATCTACGGGATGACATAACTCCGGAGAGAAACTGAAACTGCAACTCAGGCTGACCCGAGCGTAAAAATAAAACATAACACTCGAGTCAGGACATACATACTTATATAATGTAAGCTAATTCAAGTGTACTGTAATATAGAGCAAGTAACTTAAAGGATGCTTGGGACCGGCCATCCTCTAAGGATCCGTCAAACTATTTACTATGTAGTATATTGCGCTATTATACTAGTGTCTATTTATAAAATAAACTTACTTTTAAGTAGCGTTAAGGCTTTACATTTTCCACCTTAACACGTAATAGTCCCAGTAGTCCATCCAATATCATAGCTCCTCCTGATCGGGAAGCAACTAGAGGATACCACACGGGCTACGGGAGAAATCTAAACTCGTACAAGGCGCGGTATGGTAGGTGACACGGCACAACTAGGCAATGCCAGGGTAGATATACCAATTACGCATCCAGGCCGATGGTAACGCGAAGCCGCAGCAACCGCCCACCTCGAAACAACTCCCCAAATCAAAATAGAAGTGGCCACTGAATCAATCCAAAGTCATAGTATAATATCGAAGAGGAGTGTCCGATCAGAGGAATGACCTCATTAACCCGTCGATCGCTCCTGTTTTAGCCACCTTATGCCAACTCACGGGAGTCGGGTCCACGTATTTACCTTACAGGAAACGTCGCCACGAACCTACTTCATTCTGGAATCTCCACCGCGTACACGGTTAGTCAAAGTGGTTTTCGGTATCGACAGAGAGTATGTCCATATCCGATCCCGGTCTCTTTGCCAACCCATCGTTATTATAACACCGTGGTCTTTTAAAACAGTTTATACTTTAAAACCAAAATAAACATTTCTATTTCAAACTATAAACACGATATCATTCAAAACCCAAAACAATATGATACCGTTATATTCAAGTATAATTCTTTTCCAAAAACCATACTGCTTAAAATTTATAATATCTGGAAACCAAATATTTAAATTATATCTTCAAAACATAATATTTTGGAAATTTTACTTTAAAACCATAACTCCCAAACACAATGGTTTGGACATTCAACGGTATATAGAATAAATGGTTTAACTTTATGGTTACTTTGTAAAGAAGATAATTTACATAGCTTTACAAATATATTTCTTTAATTTAAACCATAATTTAAATATCACTTCATGTTCCCAAGACCATTTCAATTCCTATATATATATCCAATTGGAGTATTAATATTCAAAACTAAGGTTGGATATTTTTTTCTTTCAACAAATTAGTGTTTATTATTTCGTCTTGAATATTCCCATAAATTCCATAGATAAAACTCCAAAATTATGCCATTAAATAATTTCAAAATTTACTTAACACTAGAATGTTCATCTTAAATTTATTAAGAAAAATCCAGTTATAAATCTCATATCTTAAAGGTCTCCAAAACTTAAACATAAATATAATTTATCAAATTCCTTAAATTTCAAAACAATCAAATTCCAGATTCTATAGCACTTAGGAAATGCTACCTAAAGTTACAGGTAAAACTAGTCCAATTTCAAAAGACAGCATTTAAATGCTTTAGTAGATTGTTTAACTTAATAAATATTTCCAAATATAACTTATATATATATATATTTCTTAACTGAAATCTTATCCTTTCAAAAATCCAGAATTTCCAAAATAAGTTATATTCCAAAATTTTATTCAAATATTTATTTATTTATTTATTAACATTTATAACTCATTCAAAATAAATATAAAATCCTTTAAAGATATTAAATCAAATATTTAACTTCCAAAATAATTTTAAATATTTCAGAAAATATTATAAGGACCACGGGCCTGTATATAGTTTTCTAGCCTAGGTCAAGTGATACGGATTTATATCATTTCAATCCGTAATTTACAAACCCCGGGTTCTATCATTTCAAACCCGCAATCCCAAGTTAACAGTTAAACAGTTAACAGAATGATTGAACAATAATAATCATTTAGGCCTATCATTTCAGCCCATAACAATCTAAATTTAACAGGGAACTTGCAGTGGTGATTTAAGCAGTAAATAAACAATAATATAATATAACTGCAGAAATAATACAACAGATAAATAAGTGATGTGATGTCAATTAAAAAGGGGTTCATTATTCTACATCATACTACAGACATATAATATTTAAATAGAATTTTACATATACACTTGCCATAATTTACAGAATATATGTACATATGTCTGGTGAGAAATACTCACTTGGATGTTGCAGAAAATTTGAATTTAACAACGACAATTCACCGGTGAAGAACGACAGAGGGTAACGATCAAAATTCTCGGATGACGCTTAGATTCAGATCTAGAACAAAGTTTCAAATATAAGATACGCGACTTTAGATTTTGCGGTCAAAGAAAAATAGAATGAAAATTTGGTTGTCTTGCTCGACCACTCCACCGTGTAAAGTGACCAAAGTATACCCAAACGTGAACCGTGCAATTGCTAAAATCTACGACAAAATTTCCTAAGGACGAACTAAGGAAAAATGGTGGGGTTTCCTATTATATGCCGTGACATGTACATATGCACGTGCACCATGCAAATATCTATTTTACTCGGATTCAAATTACATGGTTTCAGCTCCTATTTCCTTTACCCACTTTTTCTTTTTCCCCTTAGTTCATGCATCTTCCAGTCTTTTAAAACTGAAACATGCTAAAAGACCCAAGCCTATTTTTCTACCCGAGCCAACCTCAACAGTGCTTCGAGACACTCCAGCCTTTTCTTCGAGTCGACCAGGGAATTGCTTCGGGAAAATTGGTAAAATCTTCGAGACAACCATAAAGGCTTCGAGTCAGCTTTTTGCAACTTCTTCGTGCAACTTCCCACCTTCTGCTCATCATTCGGGGACTACTCTATCCACCACCACTGCACTTGAACCCACTACTCCCACTGCATGCTTTATCCATGCTCTTGCCGTGCACAACGTGCACAGATGCACACTCCAAATAGCTCCATCTCCTCTACTTCTTCCAACCCAGGCACTGAAGTTATGTTAGTTTGAACAATGTTCTCTTTCCTATTATCTTACACCTCCTTTATCTATTCAGATTTTAAATCAATGTTTATTGTTAATGCTGGTCATGGTTTCAAGCTTCTTTGCAACACTGTAAAAGGTTTTCTGGACCCCAAAACTTCATCCAAGATACACGTGAGTGACATCCTGCTTTTTTTTTCCTTTAGCTTCGAACAGACATGTACATGCAATATATTTACCACTTCTCTGCCACTGCCATACTCCTCAACTCAGATCAATTAACATGCACAGAATGTTGGTGATTCGTGCATCCCTACAATCACTACACTACACCCTATCTACCCAAATCAGTTCTACTCAACATGGTCCAAACTCAACTAAAATTTTCATCTCAATACAAACTTTCCAGACTTGAACTATCACCCCACCTAACTAATTCTAGTATCAGTCATGCACCTTACTCATATCAGTTCGAACATGCACACTTTGATAACAACATGTACAGCCTAATGCAAGTCTTGTATATATGCAGACTTATTCCTATTATATGAATGCTGATCTGAAAACTTACTTACTAGTTCCCATCCTATCTCCAGCATTAAACACATTCGAGACTTCACTATATAATTTATGTCAGGAATGGGGTATTTGTTCAGCTCAGTTTTCTATCAAAATTTTGTTGCCTAATAGGTTCCAACTACTAGAATATCATTTTCTACTGCCAGCTTTCATCATTCATTTATTTTTTTATTTTATTTTTTATATTTCTTCAAGTCTTTACACTTAAATCCTTTCAATATATGCTTACCAGTTTCCATTTGCACCAGATCATCTTAAATACAGACAGTTACTACTCCCACGTGTAAAACCACTTGAGCTCGACCACTTCTTCAATTTCAGGCCTGCCATCCCATCAGCTAGCTGTTATATAAAAGGTGTGGCATATCTTCTAGTACCACTCTTATTTAGGCAGGCAACTCATGTGTCAAAAGGTATCCAGACTAACTCTATGAGATTTATGCAAAACCAAAGACTTATGCACACCCATTTATTCCCCTGATATTTTAAGTTTGTATGAAATCCTCTGTAACACTGTCTGCGAATTCACTTACAATATGTAACATGTTTTACTTAATATTTTTGCATTACTTCTTTACACTTAATCTCTTTAAATTTTTAGCCTAAGTCCTATACTATTTATCTATGCACATATATACAGTTGGGCCACCTATTAAGACATAGATTATAGTCCTATATTTTTCTTCAGCTTTACTTATACAAAACTTGTCTGAAAGGAGAAAAATGCTCAAATTCCTTATTAAACCCCTGGTCGAACCCCTGATTTTTTCAATCAAAAGAAACTCAGATAAATGAGATGTTTGATAGAATCTTGGTTTTCATATGTATAGAAAATTTTTTCCAAGTACCCTCTCAGCTCTATACAGTTAGTTCCTCTGACTCATTATGTATACTAGAATAAAAGAAAACTCTATAAACCCAGATCCCTACATACTCAACTACCACCCTATATTACAGGCAACACGGTGGGAAAAAAAATGGCCGAGCAAAGCAAAAGACAGAGGAAACTTATAAGAAGAGATGAAATAAAATTTACCTGATGGCTTGAGCAAAGAATTGGAATAAGATGCAGAGCAAAATGATGCAGAGGAGCAAAGATTTATAGGCAGTGCGAATTTGATGGAGAGGTAAAAGGAAATAACGTATCAGTTTTTTTTTTCTTGTCATAAATTTGTGAATACGAATACGTGATTTAAGGTCTTGATTTAGCAGAGAAACAAAATGGCAAGCGTGATAAAAGAATGTCCAGTTATAAAGTTGGAACGTTACTTCATGTTGATTTTCAAAATCAGTTATCAAAAGAAGTAAATAGCATAATAAATGCAAGGAAAAACAGAAATGGATAAAGGTCTAGATCCTAGGCGAGATCAAAGGGAAAGGAGAAGAAGTAGCTGTAGAGGTTTAAAGCAATCAGAGATAAATGTGAGCTGGGTGATTATTGCATGCGTGCTCAAAGGTTGAAAATGAATAGGCTAGTGATATGTTTGTCAAGAATAAATCTTAGCTCTTGATTGAAATAAATTTGAACGGTCAAGTACACCAAGTAAAGTTTTAAGAAAAGAAACGTACACAATCAATTTAAAATCTATTTTATCACCAAATGGTCTGCTAAGCAAAGTCCGTTATAAAGTCATCGACTGGTATTTTTCCTCAAAAATGTTTGAAAATATTATTTTTACACTACGCTAAACAGACGCAGTCCAAAACATCAAAAATTTCTGTAAAAATAACATTTTAAAAACACGCGTTTTACTACGTTGCTTATAACCTATAATTGACGTGTCTTTTGAACGCGAAATTTAACAGTTCAAACATAGCTTAAATTTTCACAGTTATTATAAAATTTTATTGACATACATAATTTTATAAATATATCTCCAAATTAAATAATTTAACTATATTTGGTAAACACAATTTATATAAAATATATTTCAAAATTAAATAATTAAATAAAATAAATAGCTACAAACTAGGGCTGTTACACTTGGATTTTTGGCCATATTACTCTCGAAATTTTGAAAAGTGATCAAAACAGAAGTTCTTGAAAATTCTGTTCTCAATCATTTATAAAAAATAACCACTCAATGTAGATTTGTTTTTAGGGAGATATGATCAAAAAAGGAGTGGTATTTTCGCACTAGAAAATCTGAGTACAAAAATAGGTCTGAAAGAAATGCATTTTTGACATAGCTAAACTCAAAATTTGAAAAAGTGGTACAAATGTAAGTTGTATCCACTGGAATTTTACACGGCTTAAAAAAAAGAATTTCTCAATATGAATCGGAGAAGAGGAAGATATGATAGGAAGAAGAGAGGGAAAAATGGAAGGAGGAAAGAGCTATTTATAAGCCAGAAAAAAGTTACCAAAACACCCCTTGTCCTTCACCCTCCACCACCTTGTGCCACCTCACCAAGCTTTTACCCCTCGTAACACTTCATGTTCCAACATGTTAAAACATGTTTTGTACTTAGTTGTACTTATGTCGGGAAAAACATCTTTATATTATATAATATACTAGCTTTTTATAACAATATTATCTTATATATATGCATACATACTTAAGTGTACATAAATGCACTCATATGCATTTACACATCAAAATATTTATAAATTTATGTTTTTATGTATACCAAAGTGTCATGACATTTTCAACAACTTTTAGCCGATGAAAAATCGAAAACTCGAAAAAAGAAGTCCAATCACATTTTCTGTTTTTCATTGAACTATATATTGTAAACAAAATTTGAAAAATATTTCACCATCATTATTATCTTTTAAAAGAGTTTTATTTTCATTATAAAACTTATTATTTGAGTATTAAAAATTAATTAAAAATTAGCAAATCAAAGTTGTGAAATTCGGATCGTTGCAAAAGTGACTTGAAATTAAAATTGAAATGAAATGGTAACTTAAATTATTACCATTGGGATTGCTAAGCTCCTTTGGAATTTATAAAGTGTGGTTTGGAATTTATAAAGTATGGTTTGAATTACTTAAATTCTTGAATCAATTTGGGTTTTAAAGTTTATAAATGATTTTTCCTGTTATATTCTTATTTTATAAAGGAGTAATTAAATAGTAACTTTTTTACAAAGGGGTTTTAAAAGGGTTGAATTAAATTGTTTTTTTGAAAGGATGTTTTGCAAAGGATATTTCGTAAAGGATTTTTCTTTAAGAAGGTTTATCAAAAGAGTTTTAAAATAGACGAATGGTTTCTAAATGATATTAGAGATTTGTAAAGAGTTTTTGTAAATTAACTTGAAGATTTATAAAGGTGGGTTATAAATTGATTTTGGAAATTTATAAAGGTATATAAATGTGAAGTTAGCTTTTAAAAGTGAACTTTTTAAAAAGGATAAGTGGATCGGCTTATAGTAAGTAATGATTTCAAAAAAGGATTTGAAAGAGGAATTTCTCAAATATTTTGATTATATACTTATACCCCCTTTGATAATTACAAATATTTTCCAAGTAAAATGGGGAAGTAAGGGCTTTGGAAATAATGTTATGTAAAGATCATTTCATCAAGTTTTATAAAGAAATTTTATTAGTTAAATATTAATTAATAAAGGCTTAGTGGATCCCATATGGAATTGAATCAATGTTTGAATGATTGTTTATTTGATAGTTAAACAAACGAGTATCAAAAATCTGGACCACAACGTAACTTTGGAAATATTTAGGGAAAACAAGCGAGTTATATAGCACAGTCATCCCTATTGATGCTATATTGTGCCTATAAATCTTGTTTCATTATTCTAGGATAAATGACTAGGAAATCCATCCACAAATGGTTAAAACGTGAATTCCGCTCTAGTCTTTTGTCTGCATATTTCCTAAAGAAACGGGATCGAGTTTACCAAAAATTAAGGAAAGTTGTTTCAAAGTGAGCGGGATCGGAAATGTTATCCGAAAACCACTTCGATCTAATTCAAGCGTTTCTAACTGAAGACATCTTGAAGAATATGGTATCGAAGACAGAGCCTTGAAGTGCAAGGGCTACATGCTATTAATCTTGAGGATGATTCCAAAATGGATTTAGTAGAACTAGTGCGTTCGGTTTGTCCTTGTCTAGAATAACTTGTATGGATGAATGTTAGCATAACATTGATGCTTGGAGGGCAGTATTAGCATTCCAAGTGTGTTTGCAATTAAAAAAGGTAAAACATGGCCTTAAGCCTCATCAACCGGGAATGCCTAAAACATAGGAGATGCAACAGGGCCATGCGGGTCGCACCTACTAGGGTATGTCATTACTAAATCTATAATCGATATTTGACCCATTTTTGTATGCTTTGGTACGGCTTCTAATCCCAATCGTAATGGTGATGTATTTGGTACTATCTAGCAAAGGGTATGCCACTCCTGTGTTGGCATGGAATCTAGGCGAGGTTTTCAGTGTGTTTATTTAAAGATGCTTTATGGCGGACGGTAACCCAGTAGCCTACTCATTGTATGGAAACCCAACTTCTAATAAGTGCCATTGATTTAGTTGTATACCTATTATGCTGGAATTTAATAATGTAACAATTTCGACTATGTTATATATTTGCTTGAAAACCTTAGACATATTGACAATATAACTGGATTTTCTATAAAGGTGGTATGGTTATCATAAGATAAAAACCTGTCCGTGTTAATATACGGTGTGGTCTTATAAGATACCCTTGATTTTAAAAGTGTTTTAAAAGAAATAATTCAGTTGTTTGAGTTTACTCACACTAGCCCCATGTCTGACCTGGTGTTTTATTTTCTTTCCCTAAAAATCTTCGGTACTCAAATTCATATGAGTAGCCAAGAGAACTAGGTTTCTCAGGACTGCATTTTGGAGGAGCTGGAGCAGATGGCTTCACCGTTAGCTAGCAATTATCTATTTCCATTGTATATGTATGTATGATCTGTGTATCAATTATATAGGGACATGTGGTTATAACTGTTGTAGTTGAAATGTATTGTAATGACTGTGATGTACTATTATGACAGTACCCATGTAAAATCTTATAATAATTAATATATGTTATTCCGTTCCACTGTGAGACGTTGTGATTGTTTAGTTAACTTTTATCTTCTTTTTTCCCCAAACAATCTATCTTTCCGGCACTTAGTTGTTCGACAAGTGAATATCGTAGACCTATTAGTGTCGACTTTCAAGGTTCGAAAAAGTGGGTCGTTGCACTTAAGCCACAAATTCCCAAATTTCCAAATTCGGTCCAAACCTCCATGCCTTAGATAATCCCATTATGAGTCTAACAGCGAAGATTGTGTCTCAATTGGACCTCGTTTGCAAGAGGTACAAATTAAATATGAAATGAGACTAACTAATTTAATTAATCACCTAATTACCTTAATTAATCATTCCCCCACTTCTTCCCCTGTTTTCCCTCCGGCACAACATATGCGTGTGCGAACCTACAATGTCCTGCACATCCTCCCTCCTATCTCGAGCTACGGTCGATGAAATTGGCCACAGCCACCTTCGTCCTCCTTGAGCGACGAAGAACCCAACCATACAATTAAAGGAAGGTCTGCATGCCATTACCAAATCTTGATTTCCTTTCCTTAAATGGCCACACCTAGGTCGTGATTTGCCTGTTGACCGAAGCCCCTTTAATTGCCGCCAACCGACTCACTTAATGCCAAATTCACTTTAGTGCCCTCCATTTCATCAATCGATGTCTCAATCTTCACCATCTCCATTAAAAACCACGGCAAATAGAAGATAAGACTCGACTAAGCATCTTCGATGCCGCCAACGCTACCATGGATGTGAAGCTCTTCTTCCTCGAGTCCAACAGATCCCCTCCTCATCTATCGTGGCCCAAAGCTTTAGATTTAATTCAAGGAGGAGCGCTATTTTATCTAAGGAGGAGAAGATAGAAAATGAAAAGGGAAAAGATGAAAAGTGAGGAATAAAATTTCCTTGGCTTATGGATGAATATATAAAATAAAAATTGTATTTAATTTAATTTCTCAAATAAATCGCCATGTTTCGAGCTCGTACGATCACATAGTATATCGAATCGCCACGAAACTCGTCGATGCACATCACCATATTTTTTTAGTACATTCGATACAAATTTCTTCGCCTTCCAAGATAGTGCTCCAAGATGATAATTTCATGCATTTCGATGTTATTTTGGATATCAAATCATCTGATTCCAAAAGTTCTACAATCATATATCTCATAATAAAGTTTCATCTCGAAAATACAAGTCGTCAGTCGAGATTCCATTGGAACCGAATATACATGTATTTTATTAACTTCGTATAACAATATGAAAATCCTAAAATATCATGACTCCAAATATAAAAATAATTATACTTATTTTGATTCATAACGTCGATCTGGACTCAATAGAAGTAGTCTCGAATTCTAATTCGACCTTATGTGGAAAAAAGTTAGATTTCGGACCTTCGACCAATTAATGATTCGATATTTAAATTAACTATTTAAATATCCAATCATTAAAAATGCAAGTTGTTACATACACACACACACACACACATATACAAACACACACACTAGGATGTTTTAATACATTCCTTGTTGTCACTACATATGCACTCATATAGGAGGTCGACTTAGTTGCATTTGCACTCATCTCACATCATATCATTTTTTCTTTATCTATCATATCTACTACATAGTCTTGATTATGGTTCTTCTTGTGCTATATAATGGATGCTAGATGGAGGTAGCTATGTCTGCATTATATGTTTGTATGATGTGAATGGAGTTGCATTGTCCATCTCTTGGAATTTCAGGGAAGAAATTATTTTAAGAGTAGTAGAATATGACATCGCACAATTTTATGTAATCAAATAGTTAAATTTGAAAGGGTAAAATAATCATTTTACAAAAAGGAAAAAACTGTAAATTTTTACAAGTGCTAGAATTACATGGAGTTAGGCATCAAGAGCTATTCCATCACATCCATAATGTTGTTTACAATGAGAAAACATATACAATTGGTTGAATTTGGTTAAATGAGCTAAAAATTAGAAGAAGTCAAACTCAATGGCATTTTCGTAGTATATTAGTTTCAAGATTTTAGGCTAAACACGTGTTATTTCTTCCTATAATAGAAATGTAAACTATATTTTCTAATCCCACTTAAGATTAAATATCTTACCATTAATCTCTATCTTCTTCTTCACCTAAACTCTAAACAAAATCGAACCAAGACTATATTAGATCAAGAACCAATAGGCGAACATTATAACCCAAACAACTTTAAAATTAAATTAAGTCAAACCGAAAGGGAAACACATCACACCTTATAGGAAAGAGGAGGATTCTAATCGGAGCAGAGAAGATACATGACAAATTGGTGAGTGGGATTCATCCATTTTGTATATATATTGTTAAGACATAGTAATTCACCCATTATGATCTTAAACTAAATTATAAAATGATGTGGTTGGAAGTTAAAAAGTGACTATTTTTATAAATACACCTAGTTAGGATGTTGTATGTCACGACTAGATGATTAGAAAGTGAAATTTTATTGACTGTAATTAGCAAAGTTAATCACTCTCTAATTAAAAAATCAGAAAAACAAAAGTGCTCAAAATTAAACATTTTATGTATCGAAATTGTAGTTCTCAATGACATGAATCCCTTGGTGGTTTACATTCATCAATTGGATTAACGATTGATTAGAAAATGAGTCAGAAGATTTAATGAATTTGTACCGTCTGATCCGATCCACTGATGAAATGATGATGATTATATGATCAAAGGGCACATATGCTGTGATGACTTGGAATTTCAGACATTGTGTATTTAAATTTATGAACTATTTAAATATTTGAATCTTAGTTAAATGCGATTAAATTGGATTTATAACCTTGTTAACCGCCTCTGTATTAATAATTAATGATGAGAAACTTTTTTTTGAAATGTGTTTATAAAAATAAGTGGTTTGAAGAAATATCGATAAAGTGACCAAAAATCATTTTATCAATAAACGGCTTTTTTCTCGATATTATTTGTTCGAACTTGTTGTGCTTACTTAGAATATTAATGTGTAATTAATTAGAAACTAAAAATATTTTATGTGTTATGGCTAACTAATGACAACCAGTAGGGTATGGTGATGTCGTGGATGATGTTATGTGGTATTAGATATGAATAGAAGATATTTCCTAAGGGGAGTGAGGTGTAAGGTTGCACATGGGAAGGAGCATGCGTGGTGACCTTCTATAGAAGGTTTAGAGGGTTAGTTGGCATCTTGTGCAACTCTACTTAAACACTAACCTAAGACGACAAATCACATTTTACAAAATAATAAAAATAGAAACAAATGCTTTTCATCCTCTTTCTCTTCACTTTAAATTCCTAAACAATATCAAATCAACTCCAAACTTCACCAAACTTTGGCTAAGGTACTAGCACAACATAGGAGATAAGAATAAGAACTCAAAAGTTGAATAAAAGGAGCCTAACAACCCAATCCATGTTGCACCGTGGGCAATAAGTGTGGAGCGGAGCATGGCTAAGTATAAAATAGAAGGAAAGATGGAGGCTTTGGATTGTTTGGTGATGGTAGGAAGTTGTCTTGTGCTCTACTAGTTGTGCTTGGTTATAGGCTTGGTCTGGGTGTGCTTTCTCACCATTGTAAAGTATATATTGTGTTTATATATGTTGTGTACAAATATAAAGTTAAAGAACTAATGCAAGTTATAACTTTTGGACCTTCCTTGCTTTGGAAAGCAAATTATAACTTTATATGTTGTATTGTCACTTCTATTTGCCTCTAAAAGATGTATCATGACCTAGACTTTGTGTTTACTTGTTTAATGTGATTATGTGTGATATAGAAGTGGTGTGTGTGAATGTTTGAAGTGAAAGAATCCCTATAGAAGCATTTTAGATCCTTTGTGTTTTAACTTGCTTTAAATTGGTGATTTATAAATATATCATGAAAAAATATATTTTGGTTATGCTCTACACTTATAATAGTGTATTGGACAACAAGGAAAGGGTTTGAAAACTTATACAAATTATAGATCAAAGTTTGAAAATGAGAAGGCGGGAAAGGTCACTATATGGAAACTTCTACTTGCCTTGTTTTGGAAAATTTTGATATTATTTCGAAAAATATCCTTAGGGGTTTCTTTGTATTTTTTTTAAATACCAAAAGCAAATGACTTACTATAAAAATTTCAGATATACAATCATACATTTAAGTGGAAAAATTATTTTTTCATGCTTTTTCTAAAATGCTCTCCACTAGATCTTTCATAGCACTTATAAGTATTGTCTTCGACCTAAAGCTGCATTTATTGGCCCTTTTTACATCAGTGTTGTTGTTTTGTGGTTTTAACTTATTTTGTCGATTTAAAATGAGTTTAAATGATATTTAAATAAAATGTTTTTCCTGAAATCATTTTGTAGGTGTTTAATAACTTGTATTAGAGTGTTTTAAAAGTGGTTTGAAGATTAAATGTATTTGTAATAATTATTTATGAATTTTTAAAATAAAGGGTTTTATATATAATACATGCTTTTTTTATGTTTTTTGTTAAATTAAAAATTATTTATTTTTAAGTAATATTTTATTTGGATGTTTAAAATGTATTTATAAGTATTTTAAAAGTATTTTTATATATAAGATTAGGATATTGGTATAATATTTTACAAAAGGATAAAAGTTATTTCGGTTATAACATTAGTTATAATTAATGGTATTGCTAAGTTATTTAAAAGTATATTATCATTTCAAATAAGTATACTTTGATTTCTAAAATGATTATTTAAAGACAATGTCTAGTATAGGTGGTTATGGGTTTATAGTAAATAATATTTTATTCGTATTTTTTAGCCCATTTGAATATACTTTTAAATATAAATAGATCTTTAAAAAGAATATTTTAAAGATGATGATTAAGTATAAATTGTTTTGGTTTTATAGTGACAATGTTTAAGTAATATTAGTCTTTAACCCTTGTGAATATACTTTGTTCTTTAAAAAGAGTAGTCTAAAGAAAATGAAAAGTATGGAATGCTATGGAGAAAGGCCATATAAAGTTGAAGGTTTAACTTATAAAAGAGAAGGGTTTTATAGTAATAATACTTCAGTGACATCTGTCTTTAGCCTTTTTGATTATATTTAAAGTGGAAAATCTTGTTAAATGGTTTTTGAACGTTCTTATGCCATTGAGATAAGTATATGATTATATTTTTCAAGAATGAAATGAGTAGAAATGAACGGTGAAATAATAGAATAGATGTATATATCTTTTATAAAGGTATTTTAAATATTTATACAAGTATTGGCAAATAAGTATTATTTGAATACGAGGATTAGAAGTCACTTGTACGATTCAGTCGTGTTTGTGTGCTTATTCTTCTATGGATAGTATTTGCTCCTACATCTAGCACTAAAAGCCGACAAAGTAAACTTGTTCTATCTATGAGAGTTAAGAGTGAGGTATCAAGGTAGGGCTTTGATGCAACCAGTGCCCTAACTTACCAGGCTTCACTCTTGATCGAGGGATAGCATAAGTTGAGAAGGTTGGAAAGGGTCATAAGTATACGAGACTTGATTTACATATGCGACTGTTTTTATTCCGAATGAATTTGACCAAATTAACTTAGGAAGTATATAAAAGCCTCATGGCTTCATACATTTTGAAATACCTAAGAAGGAATCATTAGTATGAAACATCTCTTGGGTTGAGGATTCCTTTATATGGTTCGCTTACATCGTAAATAATCAAGATTAAGTTAATTGGAAATTCACCGATTTAGTTCTAAAGAGCCCAGGATCAGACAAGTATGCTTATGTATTACTTACAGAAACACTTCAAAATGGATATAAGATTTCTATGTTTTAGGAGAAGTTGTGAAGTGGAATAAGGTTGAAGTCCAATGGGGAGGTTAGCATTAACATTTTAGACAATTGTTATAGAGCTGAACTATCTATCCTAAGGTTAAGTCCAGGAGAAAGGTCTGCATTAGCATTCGTCACACGACTTGTGCTAGAATTTATGGAGGATTCGTGATTTGTTCGTGCGATGAAGACTTTTATTTTATATTGAATGCGACTTCACCATCCAAAATGATAGAAAATAGAGTAAAGGCATAGCTAGTGGGTTTAGGTAACCAAAGGGTACATTAACTTCAAATATCTATGGATGATTTTGGTTGAGGCACGTGGCAGTTGAATAGTATTCAGTATAATATGTTCGATCATGGATCGATTATGTTTTCCTTTGTGACATATTTTATCTAGAAATATACATGATTTTGGAAGGTAGTTTGTAACCCTTGTTAGGAGCCCGACCTCAATGTACTTAGGAGACCTCCATGGAAATTCGTGTGAGAACATACCTTCGCATTTGTAGTTGTACTTCTAATATTATTGTGCCGTGAGATGCAAGTAGCACTACTATTTTTTTGAATTATATTCTACACCTTAGACGCTATCTATTATATCACTTTATTTACTTAGTAGATGGTTTAGATTCTTTTGTGGGAAAAACATTTATGGTGATTCGAACAATCTTAAAAAGAAATGGTTATATGGGACTCCCTATTTCTAGAGTTTCTCACACCAAACTTATGTATGACTCATGGTTTTATCTTTTCCTTAATTTCTCTGGTGCTCTTTTGAGTAGTCTGAGAAAGGCAAGTTTTCATTGATATTCCTTGGAGCTCGAGGAAACGAGCTGGATGCTTTCACCTACCAAAGTATTCTTATTTCCACTGCACTATTAGTATGTACATATCGGCGTTTGTAAGGACGGACTGTTATAATTGTCCAGGCTGATGATAATGTTACATTTAAATTTTTCATAGTCTCAGAGCAGACTCAAACAGACAGATTGTGCTAAGGAATGGACCCAAATGCTTGGAAAACTGCCAAGAATGAAAAAATTAAGGAGTGCAGGATGTTTGGCGGAGTTTGGAGCCTACAATTTAGGTCGGTGTCGACCTGAATTGGAGATCATCAACCTGATTATGAAGCTTGGCAAGAGATCGTTAAGGAAAGTTTAGACATAGAAGTAAAAAGAGGTTGAGATGACAAAAATCATGTTGATATCGACCCAATTAAGGTTAGTACTGATCTGATTTTCTTCTTGAGGAATGTTTTTTTTGAATTGGTCTTCATGCCAAGATGTGCGAATCTAAAACTTAAGCCTTGTTCGGAGCTAGATTGCGAGATTTATGCTGGATTTTTCCTACAAATATGAAGCAGCTTGCAACTAGGAAAAGGATTAGCACTTGAGATCCAAAGGGCGCACTACATCGAAATTGTCATTCACAACACCGCAAAGTGGAAAATTCGCAATGGCTTCAAGCTGTTGCAATTTTGAAATGGTTTGGAGTCGTTGCTAAACACATAGCCATGGCTTAAGGCCATGATTGAATAGCAATTAGCAATGGCTTATAGCCGTTGTTAAATCTACCCAAAAAATATAGAAAATAGCAATGGTCAGTTGGTCGATATTAAATAATATTTAGCCATGATTTAGAGCCGTGGCTAAATAAAAATTAGCAACAACCCAAAGTCAATGCTAAATTTGCAATTTGCAATGGTTGAGGTCTGTTGTAAAATTACAACTTGTAATGGTTTAGAGCCAACGGATATTTCAGGTTTGCGACGGTCTAGAGCAATAGCAAAATTTAACCACTTCTTATTTCGTAACGGCTTTGAGCCGTTGTGAAATGCTTTTGTAACAATTCAGGGTTGTTGCGAAATTACTTTTTTGGTGTAGTGGTAATCTTCTCCTTCCTTAATTTTGAAAACCTCATGCAAATCCAGGATCTATTAGATTGTGCTTGGATTTGAATTGTAATCTGTGTATTTTGGAGAGAATCAAAGTGATAATAAGATTAAAGTGGATGTAGGTGAAAGCCTATATGGATCTTATATGTATGAAGTATATGACAAATATATGTATAATAATATGGATTGCAAAGATTAATAATGCAGGTAAAATTAAAAGTAATCACACCAGAGTTTTTATACTGGTTTGGACTTCCCATCCTACGTCCAGTCCCGAATCTCTCCTTTGGAAATACACTAACCAACTGCCCTCGCTTCTCCTAGAGGAATAGGCTTTTATACAAGAGTATTTCTTTGACAAATGTGTGTTCTACGCAACATTGATTTTGACTATAAGTACAACTTCTCCCTATAATCTTCTTGAGTAGTATGTAGTTTAAGCTTTTGTTATTAGGAAGAAATCAAACTGTGTTTTTGAGTGCTTTTGGAAATCTCATAAATATTAGAAGATGAAGCAAGAAAGTACAGAATAGCAAGTTGAATGTAACTTTCAATTTCACGTTTATTTATAGACGGTGAAGGGTTTGTTTGAGAGGTAACAACTTTTGGTTCACTCTATTTCATTCCAAGAGTAACAATGTTTGAAAAGAAAGAGTAATGATCAAAATAGGAGGATGCAACTCTTCGATTGAAGAAGATGACTTTTGGTTAAAAATGGCCATTACCCAAGCCAGACGTCTGGTCATTTATGCCAGACGTCTATTTCGTTAAGAAACTTAAAAATAGAACATTTTGCCAGACATCTGAACACATAGACCAGACGTCTGATTTTGTTGAAAGATTAAAAATCAAAACATGTTGTCAGGCGTCTGAGCACATAGGCCAGACGTTTGACACATGTATATTCTGTTATCTTCCTTTTAAGTGATTAATATGTGCAAGTACTTGTAAAGATTACTCAAAGAGATTGTATATATCATCTATTTACAACATTAATAGAATGTACTAATATTTCTCAATATAATAATCCTTATGTTGGTCTTCAAGTCTTGGTCGAAAAGTTTACCTGCATATGGATGATATATATACCTATGTATATTGAATGCAAGTGTTTGTATAGTTGTTGTCATTGAAATTAAGGTTCTAACATTCTTCCTCTTTTGGATGATCACAACTATACAATTTTATTTTGTAAAAATCTCCCCCTTTCTTTTGTAATATATGCTCTCCCCCTTTGTCATTATCGGAAGAAAAAAAGTTTATGAAATAATAGAGAAATATCATAATGTTAATTATCAAAAAATAAATTATCATAGTTAATACAAATAGGAATAAAAATGATTAGCTAACTTATTGAGAAGAAAAGTAACCCCGAAGATTAGACATTGTGTCATCATGGTCGTTATGTTGCCTTGTGATTGATCATGATATTTTTCGTTTTCTTGAATGGAAAGTCCGTGAAAATTTGAGAAGTGATCATGATGTTGGGCTTCTTATGGATGATAAGAGAAATCTTCACTTTCCTCTGTGTCTACAGTGATTGGAGCTTTACCAGGAGAATGCTCTATAGAGGCTCTTCGATTGTTTGAGTCTCGGATTAATGTGCATGAGGTGGTGGAGGTGGTGTAGGAGATGGAGATGATGAAGACCGTGAAGATGATCGTCCGCGAAATTTTCGCAAAACCTTTCCCAACATTGAGACGACTTTTTCTAGAGTTTTTTCGACCTTAGCCATTCGTGTAGAAAAAGATTGTTCAAGGCGAGAAAATTTCTTATCCAAGGCCTTTTGATTTAGAGATAGAATACATTGATTTTGAAGTGCTACATCTCTAATACTCTCTCCTTGTCCTGCTGCAATTCGAGCCTCTTATATTTCAAAATCAGTGTGATAACCTATTAATTCAGAGGGCCGTGATGCTGAGGCAGGTTGTAAAGAAGTAGACTATTGAGGTTGGGGTTGGTGTTGTTGGTGTTGATATTCAACAAATGGTGTAATTCTTGGAGGATTTTTGGGAAGATGCATTAAAGATAGGAAGCGAATTCCACATTCCTTAATGGGAAGTTCTTCATATTGTGATAGGAAAGAAGGTACGTTGTGTGCTTGAAGAATTCGCATAACAAATGGTGCATAAATGATCGTTTGACAAACTGGTGTCTAGAAGCTTTTAATTTAGTCAAAAATATATTGAGACCAATTTACTTTTGTATGACTAAAAATAGCATATAACGCTTTATGGTCATGATCATATACTTGCTCACGAATACCTAACCTAGGGAGTATGGTATTCATAAGCATTCGATTAAGTAGTTTAGCTTGTGGACGAAAATAAATAGGTCTTAATTTTCTCATATCATCTTCCCAAATGAGATGTGTAACTGCATCTCGTGGATGGTACCTCATATCAGGTATATCTTGTAATCTGTTACCTGTATATGAGCACTATAATATTTGTCCAAGCATTTCAACGTTGAATTTGATAATTTCTCTATAAACACTTGTCCAAATCCAATTTTCAGGATCAGAAGGGTTCCAAATATGAAGTGAACATAAATTTAAAAGAATAAAAAGATCGCAAATTGATCAATTTGACCCGAGTTAGAGTCATAATTAATGAGATGGTGAATCTCAGCATCGCTCACCAAATCGTTGATTACATAGTTGAAGAATCTCCTTAGCGGCTAAAACGGACCACAATGAATTATTTTTTTCTCCAATTCTTGAAGCTTTTGCATGCCATCTTGCTCCATCATCTAATCATCAATGACTTCATCTGTTACAAATTGTTGAGAAGGTTGTTGAGAGCTTTGGCCTGTCTTTTTTCAATTTGGAAATGGTTTTTATAGATTTGGGTGCCATGGATTTGAAGTATTTGGAGGAAGAAGGCAGATTAATTTGGGGCTTAGGGTTTTGGCTGAAGGTTTTTAGTGAAAAAATAGTTAAAGAATGAAAATGATGATTTATAAATGGGAAAAAAATGACTGCGTAGTACGATCAGACGTCTGAATTGTCCAACAGACGTCTAGTCGATTAGGGGATTTTAAGGCAGAGATTCGGATCAGACGTCTGAATGTAATATCAGACATCTGAGCTGAGTTATTCAAGTTTTCTAGAAGTATGGTACAGATGTCTGTTTGAACTTACAGACGTCTGAGCTGAATGGGATAAATTTTCAAAAAGTTGTTCCAAACGTCTTGCTAAGAAAAACAGATGTCTGAGCTGAAATGTATAATTTTTCAGATAGTTGTTTCAGACGTCTGCTAAAACGACAGACGTCTGAGCTGAAGCGTGAGCCTGTAGTTAGCAGAATAGTGATAATATAGTTTTTAGAAAAATTAACTATAGATAAAGATTTTTTAAGAAAAAAGTACAAGTTATATCTTTGAATGGTTTGAATGTTATTACAACTTGAAATATAAATATTATATATGTATGAAATACAATTTGTAGAATAACAAAGTTATTTTTTCTCCCACGAATTCGGTTTGGCTTTGTGTTTTCTTTTGATGCTCATATTGGAGACCAAGAAGGAGGTACTGGACTGAATTGGTCTTTAGATGTTCCTTCTCCCCATAGTTTACGTGGAGTTATTCGACGAGCATGTGGTGGAGTTTCGGTTAGACGAGGAGATCGTACACGAACACAATCCTTAGTAGGAGAATTTCCACATATGGCAAGGATGCATTTGTCTAGAAAATCTAAATGAGCTCCCTAGCGTCTTTATTCGTAAAACATTTCTCTTTGTACATCCATCATTTCTCTATGATAATGATGGATTTCAATGGCTTGGTCTAAGAGAGAAGATGTATGAAGATTAATACCATGTTTGGCTTTCTTTTCTTTTAGAGAGTAGCCAGTGTGATATGTCGGTGAGGGAACAATTTGAAGAGATGGAGATGACTTAGGAGTTGTTTTTGCAAGAGATGTGTATGTACTACAAGATGATGGAGATGAAAAATCAATGGTAGAGTAAGTGGAGTTGTGATCAGATGACATGTTTTAAAAAAATTATATTGATTAACAATGATATATATTAGAAGAAGCTTTTACTTGTGATTTGGTTTGTAAAAAACTTTGATATATATATATATATATATATATATATATAAGAGTAGGATTTTCTATTTTAATCAAACTTTTTGTTTTAGTTGTCAAACTACTTGTGGTTTTTAGAGAAATTTGGTAGAAAAAATTATATGACCAGTGAGCCATAAATATTGAGCGGTAGAGAAAAAAATTCCAAATTTTTTATTCTTATTTGTTATAGTTCAAATAAGGTGCATATTCCTAGTTCTCTTCTAAGTTTTATGAATGATTTTTCACATAAAAATTTGGTAAAGATGTTTGCTATCTGGTGTTCAGTGTTGATGAATTCAAAAGATATTATTCTTTTTTCTATATTATCTCTAAGAAAATGATGTATGATATCAATTTGTTTAGTTCAAGAGTGATTTATAGGATTCTTAGATAGATTAATTGCACTAGTATTGTCACAATATATTGGAGAACAAGTTATAGTTTTACCAAAGTCTTGAAGAGTTTTTGCATATATATTACTTATGCATAAGCCAGAGCAGCAGAGATGTATTCTACTTCACAAGTTGAAAGAGAAACACAATTTTGCTTTTTGCTAAAGCATGAAACTAAAGATTGACCGATAAAATGGTAGGTACCACTTGTGCTTTTTCTGTCTGTTTTACAACCTCCAAAATCTACATCACTGAATGATACAAGTTCAAAAATCGTTCCTATAGGATAGAATAAGCCCTAATCTTTGGTGTTGGATAAGTAACGTAGAATTCGTTTGACTGCTCTATGATGTGATTCCTTTGGTTGAGCTTGAAAACGAGCACCTAAACAAACATTCATCATAATATCGGGTCGACTAGCTGTTAAATATAATAGAGAGCCAAACATACTACGATATTTTTTTTGATCAAAGTCTTTTCCATATTCGTCTTTGTTCAAATATAAGGTTGTATTTATAGGAGTTGGTTTGCTAGTAGTGTTTTCCATTCCGAAACGTTTAAGTAAATCCTTACAACACTTCTCTTGATTTATTAAAATGCCATTATCCAACTGTTTTATTTGTAATCCAAGGAAAAAAATTAATTCACCCATGTGTGACATTTCAAACTCATTTTTCATTATTTAAAAAGTTCATTACATAAACTTTCATTAGTTGAACCAAATATAATGTCATCAACATATATTTGTACAACTAGTATATCGTTCTTTTTATGTTTATAAATAATATAGTGTCTATTTTGCCAATATGAAATCCAAAATCTTGTAGATGAGTTTTTAGTCGATCATACCAAGCACGTGGTGCTTGTTTTAAACCATATAAGGCTTTATTAGTTTAAAAACATGATCTGGATATTTTTCATGAATAAATAATGGTGGTTGTTCTACAAAAACTTTTTATTTAATAAAACCATTTAAGAAGGCACTCTTAACATACATTTGAAATAATTTAAAGTTGTGATGACATGCAAAAACAAGTAGAGTATGAATTGCTTCGAGATGAGCTATAGGAGCAAACATTTCTTCATAATCAATTCCCTCTTCTTGGTTGTAGCCTTGAGCCACTAATATTGCTTTGTTACGAATAATATTTCCATTCTCATCTACTTTGTTTTTAAAACCCATTTCATTCCTATTACAGACTGATCTGATGGTCTAGGAACGAGTTCCCAAACATTATTATGTTCAAATTGATATAATTCTTCTTACATTGCTAAGATCCAAGAATCATCTTTAGATGCTTCTTTATAATTTTTTGGTTCTGTATGTGAGATAAACGCTATATGACTCATTTGATTTAAGTTATTCTAGTAACACGAGAAATTAAATCTCCAATTATATTATCCAAAGGATGATTTTTTAATGTTCGTGTGGGTGATCTTAAAACATTTGCAGTACTATCAAAGGATGAATTATTCATAATATTTACATTTTCAGTTTGATTTTGTGTTAAAATTTCATCTTCTTCTACTTTAATAGTTTGTTGAAAATTTTCATCGAAAGACACATGTAAGCTTTCTTTTATAATATTTGTTCGTTTATTATAAATTCCATAAGCTTTACTACGTTCTGAATAACCAATGAAAATTCCTTCATCCGCTTTGGGACCAAATTTTCCAAGACTATCTTTAGTATTTAAAATAAAACATTTTAACCCAAAAGTTATGAAATATGAAACTTTTGGTTTCCTTCCATAAAATATTTCATAACATGCATTTTTAGTCATAAGTCGAAGTGTGACACAATTTCATACATAACAGGCAGTGGCAGCCAAGAAATGTTTCGGTAGATTACTACTATTTAGTAGTGTTCGTGCACATTACTGTAAAGTTTCATTTTTCCTTTCAACCACAATATTTTGTTGCGGTGTTCATGGGATCGAAAAATTATGACTAATTCTCTTTGTCATAAAAATTAGTAGAAAATTCATTTTTGAATTCTCCTTCATGATCACTGCGTGTATATTTTATTTTTAAATCCATTAAGTTAGTAATTCTTTTTGCAAAGATTTTAAACATTCTAAAAGTGTCACTTTTATGTTTTAAAAATAATGTCCAATTATATCTTGAAAAATCATCTACAATTACGAACACATATTTGTTATGATTTATACTACATACTTGTGTTGGTCCAAATAAATCTAAATGAAGTAATTCTAATGGTTGCTTAGTAGATATTTTATTTTTATATTCAAAGGAACTTTTCTTTTATATACCCATTTTACACGTGTTACATAAATTTTTAATTTTATAATTAATTTTAGGTAGACCTCTAATTAGACCATGTTTTTCTAGTTTGTTGGTATATTTAAAATTAATATTGCAAAAACGTTCGTGCTAGCTCCAAGGATCATCATGATTTACGGATATACATAAATCCGAATTATTTTAATATTCATATTTAGCATATGTATATTACGATTTCTAAATCCTTCAAAGAGTGAATTTTTGCTTTGATCGAAAATTTTACATTTGTCTTTTTAAAATTTTATTTCAAACCCTTTATCACACAACTGACTTATACTTAGAGGATTATGTCTTAGATTTTCTACTAATAAAACATTTGAAATAATAGGAGTGTTAGAGATACCGATAAGATGGCATCTCCAATGCCAATGACGAATTCTTTTGAATTATCGCCAAAAGTTATAGTGCTACCATCAATGTATTTTATATTTGACAACATGTGAGCATTTCCAGTCATGTGCTTGGAGCATCCACTATCTAATAACCATTTCTCTTTATTTTTATATTTGGATACCTGCAAAAAATACAAATATTTTAAATTGGTACCTTTTATATTTTTGGGTCCTAAGTGTTAGTTGGTGAGGGTAACCATACCCAAGACGGTTTCCTTTAGAAATATAATTATTATTGTGAATACTTCTTTTATATGATTACCTATATAATTCTGTTTAATCAGATTGTTATTTGTTTTAGGAACCGATGGTTTAATCATTTTTGAATTTGTGATCAATTTCTTATTTTTAGATGAAGGTTTTATCTTAGTAGAAATCTTACTATACTTTGTAATTTTTGTTTTATTCTCAAACCCTATTCCATTTCAATTTTGAATGGCTTGGAAATTTTGATTAAATCTTCCAAGTCTTGTTTTCCTTTGTTAAATTTTGTAACACTGTTTGTAATTTTATCCAATTTGTTTTTAAGATTAGTAATTTCAGATTTTGAGGTTTCTATATTATTTTTTAAGATAGTTTTCTCATTACTAGTTTCATCATTTTCTAGTTTAACTTTTCTTAATTCACATGATAAAACATCATTTTCGAAAGAAAAATTCTTATATTTTTCTTGAGTATTTTTTAATTCTTCTTATAAAATAGATTTTTCATCTGTTAGTAAACCTATTTTAAGTTCTAATCGATTTATCTTAGCAACATATTCCTTATTTAATTTCTTAGTTTCTCTATATTTGTCATCAATTCCATACTAACTTCTAAAATTTCATCGTAAGTAAGATCGGGACATACCTCATTAGTGTGTGCCATGAAACATATATTTGCTTGCTCCATATCACTTTCACTGTCACTATCGGGTGAAGAGGAAGAGTCAGAGTCATCCCATGTAACTTGGAATGCTTTTTTATTTTTCTTAAATTTCTCAAACTTATTTTTCTTTTTCTCGTTGTTGAGTTTTGGGCAATCCTTCTTCATATGTCTGAATTGATCACATTCAAAACACTTGATCGAAGTTTGATTTGATGAATTCGATTTTCCTTTATTTTGGAATCTTGTCATTTTCTTGAATTAATTAAACTTGTTGTAGTTCTTGGCAATAAATATAATTTTATCTTCATCCAATTCAGAATCTTCATTACTTAATTGAAATGCTATGTTCTTCTTTTCATGGTTTTGTTCTTTTCTGGCCTATAAATTAGATTTATATGACACTAAATTTACAATCAACTCTTCAACTTTGAGTACAGTAAGATCGTTAGCTTCTTCTACAGCCAATACTTTTCTTTACCACTCAATTGTTAAAGAGTTGATAATTCGAGATACTAAATAAAAATCAGTAAATTTAACTCCTAGTGTCATAAGATCGTGTTGTATAGTTTGAAATCTTGTGTACATGTCAATAATTGACTCATTTTGTTTCATTTTAAAAGATGAAAACTGATTTTCTAAAATTGATATTTTTTAATTGTTTGACCTTATTTGTACCTTTGTGTGCAACTTGTAATGTACGCCATATATCATAAGCAGTAATGCATAACATAACATGTGGAAATTCATTTTTATCAAGAGAACAATATAGCACATTCATAGCTTTAGCATTATTAGAAGCAACAGGTTTTTATGCATCTGTCCATGTGCTAATATTTTTTGCAGGTGTTGCATCCTTAGTTTGAGTTGCTGACCATATTTCCAATCCATTTGCTTCCATAAAAATTCTCATTCGGGTTGACCAATATGCATAATTAGATCCGGTGAATAGTGGTGGACGAGCAGTTGATTGGCCTTCTTGAAAGATACTTGCCATATTAATAATTTTCAAACACGTGTTACTGTGAATTGAACTGACCTTGCTCTGATACCAATTGAAAGTCTATGCGGATCATATATGTATGATGTATATGACAAATATGTGTATGATAATATGGACTGCACAGAGTAATAATGCTGGTAAAATTAAAATTAATCACACCAGAGTTTTTATACTGGTTCGGACCTCCCATCCTATGTCCAATCCTGAAGCTCCCCTTTGGAAATACACTAACCACTACATACCTTCATCCGGAGGAATATGCTTTTATAAAAGAATATTTCTTTGACAAATGTATGTTCTATGCAACACTGGTTTTGATTATAAGTACAACTCCTCCCTATAATCTCCTTGAGTGGTATGTAGTTTAAGCTTTTGTTATTAGGAAGAAATCAAAGTGTGTTTTTTAGTGCTTTTGGAAATCTCAGAAATATTAGAAGATAAAGCAATAAAGTTCAGAATAGAAGGATGAATGTAAATTTCAATGTCATGTTTATTTATAGATGGTGAAGGGTTTTTTGAGAAGTAAGATCTTTTGGTCCACTCTATTTCATTCCAAGAGTTACAATGTTTAAGAAGAAAGAGTTATGACCAAAACAGAAGGATGCAACTCTTTGATTGAAGAAGATGACTTCTGGTTAAAAATGGCCATTTCCCAGGTCAAATGTTTGGTCATTTGTTCCAGACATCTGGTTCGTTAAAAATAAATAAAAAATAGAACATTCTGCTAAACGTCTGAGCACATACGCCAAACGTCTGAGCACATACGCCAAATGTCTAGTTTTGTTGAAAGATTAAAAATCAAAACATGTTGCCAGACGTTTGAGCACATAGGCTAGACGTTTGACACATGTATATTCTGTTATCTTCCTTTTAAGTGATTTATATGTGCAACTACTTGTAAAAATTACTCAAGGAGATTGTACATATCATCTATTTACAACATCAACAGAATGTACTAATATTTCTCAATATAACAATCCTTGTGTCGGTCTTCAAGTCTTGGTCGAGAAGTTTACCTGCATATGGATGATATATATACCTATGTATATTGAATGCAAATGTTCGTAATGTTGTTGTCATTGAAATCGAGGTTCTAACAGTAGGCCTTAGATTTGTTGAACCGCAGTAAAAAATTCCTATATTTCTTACTTTATTTTGTTTCCTTTGGGGTGTTGTGTCATTTTATGATGCAGTATTTTTGGTGCTTTCATTGAAAAAGAGCTAGATTCAATAACCTAAAGATTGGATCTGAAGTTTGGAAGAGATGAAGACACCTTCTACCGGAGTAATCGTAGGACCAAGTAAACCAGAGCATGGGGACAACAGGAGGTGTCCTTAAGTTCAAATCCATCCGTCTATATGACTAGAGAAGAGATAGAGAGGATGTTGAAAGAGATGGAAGATAGAATAATAGCTCGACGGTGGGAGAAGATAGACGGAATTTTTGAAATGATGGATTAACAAAGAATAGTCGAAGTAGTTAGAATTCAGAACCAAAGGCTAGAAACAAATGTAGGAGCATCTAGAGCAGAGCAAACTAGAATAGTGCCCCACCATAAATTCAGATTCTTACTGACTTGAATCTGGTTGGTACCGACATGAATTTATTGGAGGCATTGTCAATTTGGATTTGGGATGAGCTTGGATGCCGAGAGCGGACAAGCTGGTGCTAGAGATGTGAATCAAATGCAAAAGTGCAGCCAGAGGATTATGTACTAGAATAGGGCGCTGAATGTAGTTATGGATCATAAAGCTATGTTAGATGACAATGACCAAATAACTAAGGTGATCAGAAGAATAGTTAGAGGTGGACCTCCAGACCAGAGGTTGGAGGACATGAACAAGAATCCATTCACCCCTAACATACCGTACGTAAGGAATCCACCCAATTTCAAACCGCCAATGCTTGAACTGTACAATGGGAGGAAAGGTTCTGCTATTCATCTAATGAGATACATCTGATATATGGAGGTGTTGGGTGCTTTTGAGGAAGTAATGGGACACTATTTCTTATTATACTTGGCGGAGTTGGATTTTAGGTGGTTCATGCAGTTAGGGAATGGGTCCACAAGCACATGTGCCGGACTGGTAGATAGATTCTGGAGATAGTTTAGAGTTCACATGCTTTCAAGCATAAAGTAAAGGGTTGGAGAGACCTTGAGGAGTTATCTGACAAGGTTTAATGCATCAGCCACTACGATTCACAGGCCGATCCATCGATTGTTATCACGGCAGTAGTTTTTGGAATCACAAAAAATGATTTCAAAATTGCTTTGGAAAGGAATCCAATGATGGATCTTATAGATTTTTATCATAAAGTTGAGATATATTTATATTAATATGGTGTTGAAGCTGATAACGTTGAGGTTAATGTCTGGATGATAGAAGACTGTCCGGAGAAAGATATGGTAGAGACAAAGGAAAGCGTAAACCTGATTATGACTTCGGAGGTTCGAAGTGATAAAGGAAGGAACATAAATTCTCTCCTTATACTGATCCAACCGAAACCTCAAATTTATCTCGATACTAGAGGTAGATCCCTACCAAAACCAGCTAAGAGGGAATCCATGAATTGGAAGAAAAGTTTTGGAAGGTTCTCCCTTTTCCATGAGATGGATGGGCATGATATGAATGAGTGTTGACATGTTCATGATTTGATAGAAGAGCTGGTTTGGAGTAACCAAGTAAAATAGTACATAAGGAACGAAACCACAGTAGTGCAACAAAAGTAGCCACCGCCAACAGCGAACACATCAAGACATGACCGTGGTCATGATTGGTAATCCCATGATCGAGATGGATAGGAGTTAGGTTTGATTCCTATGTTTTTCTTTCTATTTTTAATAAAATAGACAATAATAATTCGGGACGTTTACTCATGTATGAGACCTTGATTAGACTCTAGGCAGGCTCTGAGTTGTATATCTGAGATGAATGGTAGTCTTGTCCGGAGAGACGGGGCTATGACCATACTTTGCAAGTCCCTTTACCGGAGAGTGAGTGGATTTGGCTTGTACAAAAGTAAGTCCCATCAACAAGGAGTGGGTGGATGGACTTGCTTGGATGATGAGTCTCTTCGTTGAAGAGTAAGAGGATTGGACTCATTATGGATTCGGAGAGATCCAACTCAAGATTGGATGTTAAATTATCCGGAAAGATCGAACCCTAAATTGGATGAGATGTACAATCCAGAGGGATCGATCCCTAGATGTAATGTTCAATGATCTGGAGAGATCGGACCCTAGATCAGATGATGACGTACGATTTGAAGAGATTGAACCTTATACTAGACATTGAACAATCCGAAGGGATTGGAGCCTAGATTGGATGAGACCCTAGAGTGGATGTTGATTTTGTGATTCGGAGAAATTGGACCCAAGAATGGATTTTGATTGACCTTAGGATTTGAACGCCTTGTAATTAGATAATAATAGGTCAATTTCGGGCAAACACGAGATAATTTTGACATATGATATGATAACTATGGATGAAATAGACTGATTATGACATATGATTAACACTTAAGCAAGGACTAAAGCCCTTAACTATGATGGTCTAGAAGGACCTTTGATTTATAGGTGAATCCAAAGAAGCCGGATGATTCACTGCGATCGAGATCGATAGATAGCCGGAGAGCTCGACTACCAAAGAATGACTACTGTAGAAACTAGTTCTTGAGCAAAGTTTACCTTGCATTCATAAAGCGTACTTTGGGGGCAAGTTACATTCAAATTATCCGCAGTCTCAGGACAGATTCAAATAGACAAATTGGACTAGGAATGATGATGGAGTGGACTCAATGGCTTGGAAAGCTGCCAAGAACAAAGAAATGAAGGAGCACAAGAAATTTAGAGGAGTTTGGAGCCTATTATTCAGGTCAGTACCAAGTTGAATTGGAGACCATCGACCTGATTTCAAGGCCTGAAATGCTAAGAGATCGGTGAGGGAACTTTAACATAGACGGGAAGAGAGATTGAGATGACCAAAATCATGTCGGTACTGTCGATACTGATCCGATTTTCTTCTTGGGGAACATGCTATCTGAATCGATCTTTATGTCAGGATGTTCAAATATGAAGGTCAATACTTGTTCAAAGCTAGATTGGAAGATCTATGCTGGATTTTGCCTATAAATATGAAGGTACTCGCAACCAGCAAAGGGATTGACAATTGAGACGTAAAGGGCAATCTGCTTCTTCCTTAACTCTAAAAATCTCTATTAAATCTGAGATCTATTATATTGTGGTCAAATTTTAGTTGCAATATTTTTATTTTGGAGAGAATCAGAAGGATAATAAGATTAAAGTGGAAGATAGGGTTTAGATTTGCTAAACCAAAATAATAATTTCTCGTGTTTCTTACTTTATTTTATTAGATCTCTTTATATTTTTTTTTGGGTGTTGTGCCATTTTTGACGTAATAGATAGTACTTAGGATTATAACTCTGAAAGGTTCTTTATCTTAGAGTAACACTTTGTACGGACTTTTTGATATTATATGTTATTGTTTCATTATGAGATTTAGATGTTTTATTCTCTTCATTCTTGTTCTTTTTTTTTGCGTTTTATTTTCACCTTAATAATTTGTCTTTCTGGAACTTGTGTGTTTGATGCGTGGTTACCATAGATTTATTAGTGTCTACATTTAGGTGTCAAAAAGGCAGTTCATTATAGATGTAAAGAGTGTATCGAGAGGAGCACCACATCTAGATCTGATCATCCCCAAGTGGTTGTAATTTGCTACAATTTGGCAAAATAGGGCGGTTGGGGCGGAATTGCAAAAGGCCTCTGGAATGGACAATATTAATAGCATAAGTCCCACATGAGGCGGGAAATGTGATGGCGGCGTTCGGTCGTCATCTAGGTGACCGCATTTGTAGTGGACGTAAAGAAAAGGAGGTGGCTGGGCCTTGCATCGCGGGATTTTAATCGACGTTTGTATCAACATGCCGTAGCAAATTGAGCAGTAAAATACACGTTTACACCCGTATTAGTAAGTAACATAATATATACATATATATATATATATATATTCATGTATGTATGTATGTATGAATATACTTTAAATAATTACAACCATACCCTAAACTTTAAACGCTTATGTGACGACCAGAAATTTTTAACAATTTAAATTGGAATAATTGATTGATTTTAAATATTTAAAGGTTAATTTTAACTTGAATTTCAAATATAAATATTTACTTGATAATTAAATTATTGAATTATGTAATTTAAAATTAGGAAAAATATTGAATACGAAATCTATAAACCTATTTAAAATAATTTGAAGGCTTATAAAATTTATAATGATGTTACTGAAGATAATAGAATGGATGAAATTTAAATTAAAGGTGATTTGTTCAATTTTGAAAATATATCGTTTAAATCGATATTTAAAAATAGCCTTCCGAGGCACAGTCTCGGAATTCGACGAAACCAGTTCCATTGGATCCATAATAGTTAGTTATTATCGGATTTCAAATTTCATAGCGTTTGGATTTACCGTTTGCTCGTACAGGTGAGAAACGCGTTGAAATTAAAATCGATAAATTAATATTCTAAATCGATTTACAAAGCTAACTTCCACATATGATCGAATTAGGCTCCGAACACGTTCCATCGTGTTCGAAACATGGGTAAAACCTTATAATCGCCTAGCGGCATTCCTTAAGAAGTTCGAAATTTTAAATGGAAATTAACGAGATGTTTTGAAAATTTTATAATATAATAAATTTATGGTCAAAGAGTCAAAAGATATTTTCATTCACACACGTACTCGAGAAGCTTCCCCAAATCTCTATTTTATCTCGTCTTCCTCTCTAAGCTTAAAACAGAAATCGAACTCATTGTAAAAAAAAAATCAAAAATCAAATTAGAGAGAACGAAAAATGGCCGAAGCCCTTCGTTCAAGGTTCCTTGTCTCTGCTAAATCACATCTTCTTCCCTGTATTTCTTCCAAAGCGAATTCGTATATTCTCCACCATTTAAAAATCGAAGCTTCTCTCTAAATTAAGAAATGAATCATAGACGAAACAAACCCTCTACCCAAATCAATTCGTCTTCAAAAAAAAGGAGAAAGAAGAGAGAGCCAGCATTCGAAATCGAGTTGGGTAAAATCGCGAGCAGAGGATGGCGGTGCTATACGCACGTAGTGGCACGAGGAATCACGAAGGGGCAGCACGAGCTAGGGTTTCGAGCTCGCGAGCGTGAGGCCGCGTGGAGGGAGGCTCGTTCTTGGATTTCGTGCGCACGTATAGGGGCATGCCGAAGCGATGGGCCCGAGGTCAAAGTCGTGGAGGGCAGTTCGTCGCTGGCGCTTGCGAGATGAGGTTCGACGAAGTTGGAGGCAGTGAGGTATCGACATCCTTATTCTCTTTTTCTTTTTAAAATATGTATGTATGTGTTAGAGAAAAAAATTTATATAATTACAGTAATTTTTAAACTGTTAATTTCAAACAGTAAATTTAAAATGTTTCTTAGGTTTAAACCCCTAAATGAATTTTTGGATTTATTATTTCACCGATCGGAATTAAAAGCAAGGTTTAAATAGTTTTATTTTAAAAATGGAATTGGCTATATATATATATATATAAATATCCTACAGTAAGTTATATAAAGTAATTCTGTTATGAATTAATATATGGATTTAAAAAGAACTTTAATTCATTAGAATTCTAATGTGTGTGTGTGTGTGTGTGTGTGTGTGTATAAGATTTTGAAATATATGGGGGTTCATAAATATTTGAGGAATTCATAAAAGTAGACTTTAGGAATATAATTAGTAGTTTCGGAAAGGAAAATTTATAGTTTAGTTAAACCATTGGTTAATTAAAATTTTTACTCGGAAATTGATTATTAAATTAATTCAAATTATTAATAAACTATACAATGTTTGTTACAAGGTCCAAAATCTAGAAGAATATTGTCGAGATGGAAATGGATTGCAAATTTAAAAAGCAAAGGTGAGTAAATCTCACTCTGATTGATTTTTATTTAGGTTATATTTAAGTAATTGGTTGATTGATTGAGTTAATTGAATGTGTGTTGATGATTTGGTGACTTCGAATTTTGTTTGGTTCTCATGTTGATTTTTGTTTGACTCAAAAGATTTGGGTTTTAAATGGTTTTAAACTTAAATCGTAAATAAGAAAATGGTTCCGATTAGAATCAACAAAGATTTAATGATTGGTGATTCATTGAATAAATATAATAATTTAATGAATACTTAATAAATTAAATTAGTTTACGATTTGGGTTAATTAATTGGGTTTAAATTAATGGGAATGAACATTGGGTGGGTTGATAAACAATTGCTTAATGGAATTAATAGAAATATAATTACCATATGAAATTAATCAAGAGATTAATTAAAATGATTAATTAAGGAGTAATTAATTTATTTAATAAAGTAAATAAAAGATAGTTAATCATCGGTTGAGATAAATCAAGAATGACTAATATATATGGTTTAATTAATGATTAATTATTTAATAAAATTTAAAAGTTGATTAGAATAAATAGAAATGTAAATGAGAAATCATTAATCTATATTATCAGTGATGTAAATAGAGATTGATTAGTTAAGAAAATAAATCAATACAAGTGATTTATGAGAAGTTAATTAATATAAGTAATTATGGGCTGATGTAATTAAAATAGTTAATTAATTCCTGAGGTAATTAAGATTTCTTATTTATTTGGGTCAAGAACAATTAATATCGTGAAATGAATTAAAGGTAATTACTTGAACATAATTGAAGAATAATTAATCCATGTTGATTGATGCTGATGAATGTTGAAGGGATAATTGAATTATTTGGTTTGGAATTAATTAATATAATATGAAGGAATCTAAGTGAATGTGGTTAGAAATTCAATTAGAATCAATTGAATTGGTTTGTATGTGATTAAGTTTTGCTTATGGATGATTGAATGGTATTGGATGTTTTGAATGAGTAGATATCTCTGATATGAAATGTTGTGTATTTCATTTGAATAACTTGGGTTAGAATAACATGTGTTTCGAAGAGACCGGTGTCGGGTATTGGGAAATACCCGAAACCACTTCGAATTTTTATAAATTGGTTTGTGAAATCAATAGGTTGGAAAGAAATGATTTGAGTGAATTGAATTATTTTATCTAAGTTTGGTAATTAGAAAATTGATGTATGGAATAAGTGTTGTTTATAGCTAATTGCGAATTTGTTAAATTGATATATGTCACACCGGGTTTATATAAGTTGATTGCTTTGGTATTCCATGTTAGTTGGATTTACTCACGCTGGTTTCCAGCCTGACCTGGGTGTTACTTTGATGTAATGCTCGGGTCAGACCGAGTATTATAGATTTTCGGGTTAGGATGTTCTAGAGCTCAGGAGGCGAGCGGGATGGCAATAGCGTATAGAGTATTTCCGCTGTAATTGTATTATTGTTAATCTGAGGCATGATAATTGCATATAATCAGTGACTGTATATACGTGAAACTCGGATGTGTGTTAAATGAAATCGACAGATTAAGTATTCTTTTGTAAACTGCTATTATTGATTATTATATTTTATCCGTTGCGAATGTGAGATGTTTGGTGTTTCTGTTCTTCTTCTTCTATCTCTTTCTTCTTTTCCATAACTATCTGGAATTTTCGGGTTTGAAAATTCCGGGTCGTTACATTAGGTATCAGAGCTGAAAGGTTAAGCGAGAACCTAGGCTCTGGTGGGAATTACTCATTAAATAGAGTCTGTAGTACTCTAAAATGCGTTGGGAATATATATATATATATATACACACACACACACACATACGTACATATATATATATATATATATATATATATATATATATATATACATCCATACATACATATGAGAGCGTACTTGTTATTTTCTTATATAAAATTTTAAAATGATTTTATATAAAAGTATATTTTGGTCTATAAAGGAATATTTCATTCTAATAAATATTAAGACGATTGGTTGTTAATTATTGAAATTAAAATTAAGAAGTAATGTAATGTGACCAAATTGAAGACTTGAGTTGGGATTAAATTAAGTAAAAACGGAAATACAACCAAATTAAAATTTAAATGACTTAAAAATGAAATTCTAAATCTGGTCCCAGAATTTGAAATTTTTGTTTTAAAGTAGTGGAAAAATAATAATAAATAAGTATTATTGGGATAACTGGGACTTGTTGCAAACAATGGGTTATTTGAAATTTGATTGAATTAATCGGATTTGTGATTGAAGACGTATAAGATTAAGGATTTAAATGGGAAATTGAATTGGATTATATTGAAATGATTTGAATTAAGAATGGGTTCAATTGATAATAATTCAAATTGAATGGAATAATTTGAAATTATAATTAAAGTTGAACGGGATTAAAATCTAATGGAATTTGATTTAAATTGAGAAAGGAATCAAAATTGATTCAACTTGAATTGGGTTTAAATAAATTTCAATAGAAATTGAAGTTATTCAAATTAGAATTGAGTCAACTAAATGGAAGTAGAAATTTAAGTTGAATTGTTGGGGAAGTGAACTGTTGACTCTTAACTATTTTCAATATGAATTGTTTTAATATAAACTCATTTTTCTAAGCTATTAAATATATACAACCTTTCTTTCTTAAAGCCAAATTATTTTAACAATTATTTTTGGAGCTATGTAACCATTTTTCAACTGTTTTCTAAATTAATTACTAATTTTCAACTATGTTACAAATTAATTACTATTTTACTACTATTTTGCAGTTATCTTAAATTTCTGAAACTATTTAGCTATTTCTCAAGAATTTTACAATTAGTTAACTATTTTATAGCTATTTTGCAAGCTATTACTTATTTATCAATTACTTACCTATTTTTAAAATTTTCAAGCTATTTTCTAAATATAGCCTGGTCGGAGTTCAAACTTTTAGTGGTTAAATACCCAACCAAGATAAGAATTGAAGCGGCAATTCAATGGAATTGAGGCAATTGTGAATAGAAAAGAAAAGAATTTGGTTAACGGTCAATGAAGTTAAGTACGTAGGATATACGTATACTATTCTATTCGCATAGTGATTTGATCCAGATTCCACAGAATTTTGAGATAGTTATATCGATCCGAGTTTGGATTTTTCACTCGATTTTCGACGGCGAACCTGGATATGGATTATTGATTGTTCTGGGTATTCTCTATCATAGTTATGGCTATGCAAGGAGAACGACGATTTCTAATTAAGAAACCAGGTCTGAGTCCGCACTAGGAAGTCGGGTGGACGATACTAGTTCGGAAGTGAAATTGTGTGATCGAGTGAGTGATCATATTGGTATAGCGTACGGATGTTATGTGTACATCATACGGATTTGAATGGAATTGATATTGGAAAGAGTAATCAAATTTGAATATTTGGTTTTGAATAAACAAAGTTATATATCTTTGTTATATAGGATAAATGTTTCCTTGTTAAATCTATTGCCGGAAGAAAAGGATTTTTGAAGGTGTTTGAAGTATAAAAGGAGTTTTATACAAGTTTGAAAAGATCCAAATTTTTAAAATTTTATATATCTGAATATATATATAAAGGATCTTATGGGGAATTTGGAAAAAGGTTTTGGGAACCTTTGGATTTGGAAAGGCTTTTGATTTGTGGGTAAAATCAATATTGAATTTGGAAAGCTTAGTTTGAGAATTATCGATTTTGGAAAAATCGGTTTTGTGTGAAGGAGCTTTGTATGAGATCATACTAGGTGTATGATTTGAAAAGTACTATAGGTATAGTATAAAGTGTTTTGATGATAGCTCTGGGAAAAAAGGCGCTCCCTTGAAATGAACTTCTCAGGAGTGCCACCGGGTGGTGCTGCCTTGAGCCCCAAGGGGGGTTCTAAAGTTGATCCTGTGAGGAGTCCGGACAAAACTAGTTCCTGAGGATTATGAGTTGAGTATACCATAGCGGATGTCGTATGTGCCGTTGAGAGCCAACAGTTACATGGACTTTTGCTACGATGGCAACGTAACCCAGGATGTAACTGCGACCTATGGTATAACATAGCGAATGTTATCCCGCTTTTTGGCAAAGCCGTGATACCAAAAGATTGGCCAAAAACAAAGGACAGTTCGTCTCAGAGATTGGTTGCACTTCTCTTCGCTATGGATATCGATGAATTTTGTCCGAGTCCAGATTGAGCTACAATTGATAGGACACAACAAGAAAGACCATAGAAGCCAGCGTTTCAAATTTCAAGTCAATCCGAGGTCATATGCTCAAGTTATGATGGGTTCAAGTTAAGAAGGTGCACATTGCTCGGTTCGAACCCATCATGTTCGAACCCATCATATTCGAATCCATCAGCCAACGCCTGACTCGAACCCATCAGCCAACACCTTCCTTCGAATCCATCAGCCAACGTCTCCCTTCGAATCCATCAAGCCAATTCGTACTTCGAATCCATCCATCAACTTCGTATCCATCACTGCTTCGAATCCATCCATCAACTTCGTATCCATCACTACTTCGAATCCATCCATCAACTTCGAGTCCATCACTACTTCGAATCCATGCTGTCTACTTCGAATCCATCACCACCTTCGAATCCATCACCAACTTCGAATCCATCACAAGCTTCGAGTCCATCGCAGCTTCGAGTCCATCACAGCTTCGAATCCATTAATAGCTTCGAACCCATCACAGCTTCGACTCCATCACTCACCTTTGACTCCATCGACTTCGACAACTTCGAATCGATCCAGGGCGCATCTGGATCGATTCGAACGAATCCACTCCATCGATTCGAAGACGACCTTCGAATCCAACAAAGCGGCTAAGCTAGCACGAACATGGATCGGCTCGAAGACAGGCGCGCCCCAATCGATTCGAAGTATTCGCTTCGGCCATGCATCGATTCGAACGAATCGATTCCATCGATTCGAACCAAACAGCATGCCGAACACCTAATTTCGAACAGATCATAACTCCCAATCTACTGATCCAAATCCCATGAAATTTTTACAGAAGTTTGTCTACATGATGAAGAACGTCCATGCCAAGTTTCATCGCAATTGGACAATTTTTTGATCGATTCGAAGTTCACTTCGAATCGATCCCAAACTGGGCACGCACTCCGAGAACGCGGGCTTATGGGCCCCCCTCACGTGCCAGGCAACCTCCCTGAGCTTTAGGCGGGATTTTGGCCTTCCACACCTATAAATAGAGCCCCTGGTCATTCAGAAAAGGGGTCGGAGAATTTGGAGAGAAAGAGTACGCCTAAACGCTGCCAGAATCACTCCATACCACCATCTTGGCTGCTGATTTCGAATTTAAGTCTGTTGTCTGCTGTAATTTGCTTCAAAACACTTGTAACCTTCAAGTACTAAGCAATAAAGTGATCAAACTTCATAGTGGACGTAGGCGCATCGCCGAACCACTCTAAATTCTTGTCTTCTATGCAATTTACTTTTCTATAACTTGGAGTTTTTGTTAGATAATTTTCATTTCCAATTTAAGTTCTTCACTTATTATCTCTTCAAAGACTTCCGAAGGGTGTTGCCCAATTTTGGTGCAAACATTTTGGTGCTTTCACTGAGAACTGAACTCAGGTTTTCTCCTGCTCGTTGGATCTGTCATCGATACCGGATTGAATAAATCTAAGAGAGAGATCCAGATCTATCGTTCATGGGTTCCTTCTATTCTATTCAGATTGCTCTAAAATCTAAGAAGAACCACATTCATCATGCAGTCCATACCCTTATTTTCGAATCCAGAAAAAATGCTGGTTTTCGTACCCATATTTTCGAACCCATAAAATATGGTGAATTTCGTATCCATATGTTCGAATCCATGAAAATATGATCATTTTCGAACCCATGTTTTCGAATCCAGAAAATATGCGGTTCTCCGTAGCCGTATGTTCGAATCCATGAAAATATGATCATTTTCGAACCCATGTTTTCGAATCCAGAAAATATGCGGTTCTCCGTAGCCATATGTTCGAATCCATGAAAATATGGTCATTTTCGAACCCATGTTTTCGAATCCAGAAAATATGCGTTTCTCCGTAGCCATATGTTCGAATCCATGAAAATATGATCATTTTCGAACCCATGTTTTCGAATCCAGAAAATATGCGGTTCTCCGTAGCCATATGTTCGAATCCATGAAAATATGATCATTTTCGAACCCATAACTTCGTATCCAGGAAATGTGGTGAAGTTCGTATCCATAGGTTCGAATCCAGGAAATATGGTGAAGTTCGTATCCATAGGTTCGAATCCAGAAAATGTGGTGAGTTTCGTATCCATAACTTCGTATCCAGGAAATGTGGTGAAGTTCGTATCCATAGGTTCGAATCCAGAAAATGTGGTGAATTTCGTATCCATAGTTTCGAATCCAGGAAATATGGTGAATTTCGAATCCATAACTTCGTATCCAGGAAATGTGGTGAAGTTCGTATCCATAGTTTCGAATCCAGGAATGTGGTGAACTTCGTATCCATCACGAAGCGCTACTTCGTATCCATCATGGAGCGCTACTTCGTATCCATCCATCTGCCTCCATTTCACATCGATACGCACATGCAGTTCGTATCCATCTATCTGCCTTTAATTCGATCCATCATTTAAGCGCTCGAACCATCGGTGCGAATGAACATTTCGTATCCATCAAAAAAAAAAAAATATGCCATCATGGAGCACCCGCATAGTTAATCCAAACCTCAACTTAAATAAAGGAACATTCAGATCGTTCCATGACTGGACGAGAAGTAAGAGATTACAATAGCAATTTTTGAGTTGCAATCAAGGAATGGGTATTGAAATACTATTCAACTGGTGCTCCTAGAGGCTGGAGAACCTAGCTAATATGCCAAGAACTAGAGTTGATTAATGTATCATGCTTCTAAAGTGGACTACAACTTCCTCCACTTGACCAGCTTTTAAAACTCCTAAACTGACAATTATGGTGCGATGGCTAGTATTACGACTACCCTGCCTTGTCTACTCTGCCAACTCAGAACATAGTTGTTCACCACTGAACCATCTTCATATGCCCGCATCTTAATCATTCCACGTCCATATGACTAAAAGCATGACATACAACTCTAAGAGGACTTCCTAACTATCCTATGCGAGCCTCCTTCATGGTGAAAATTAGAAATAATCACCAATCTATGAGCCCATATTAATCTACTCACCATCCGATCGACATTACCAACCACTCGAACATTAGGCAGTCGGGCATACATCATTCACCAGTATCACAAGACCCCGTAACCATAAAATGGACTTGATAATGTTGATTCGAGTATCGTTCCCAGTCAGGGCCTATTCATTGAGACCATCCTACACGTAGAATTTCTAACTAAAATTCTGCACGCCGACTATGTCCGGGTACTATGGAAATTCAACCTCCACCACTACCTCATGAAGTGAGAATGGTGAATGGAGTCCACGAAAAGTGATGAATACCATCAAATGCGTTGTATCCCCTATTTCTCAAAGAAGACTGTCAATCGTAGTTAGGCATATCATTTCTACTTCTCATATTGCTAAAGGGAATAAAGAAGCTGGCAGCCAATGAACTGATCAAAATCTACAGCCCGTTGCTGCCAACACTAATAAATGAAATCAACACAAAAGCTTATTTCCAGAGTTTGATAACAGAATTGGTGGATAGTCGCCGACGACTACACCAACATGTCCAGGCCAACATTACGTTGATGAATCAGACGAAGGATCAACTTGGCGACATACAAGGGAACCTGCTCCATACTCTAAATCGAGAAGCTCCTTTTCTTTATATGACTATCATGGATGCCAACGCCATAAGGCTGCTCCAGAAAGGATAGCTCTGGCAATATGTTCAAGCCCCATAAAATGAAGAGCCGGGAACCCCCGACCTCAATTGGAACTTTGATCAAACTGAACCATTTGCGTTAGACTCCCAACTGTGAAAGGCTGGACCGAAGTGCAATAGCGAGCATACGACGCCGCTTCACTTATCAATGAGATTTTATCCGATCTCTTTTGAATTATTTCTATTTCTATTTCGTTTATGTTGCAAGATATAATCGACTTGAATTAAACTACTTGCAAATGATGCAGGTAACCGAGTACTTAAGGACGGGTGAAAAACAACCTCCGTGGACTATGATAAAGTCATTTAGGTATCATCATGGCGAGCATAATTCAACCACTCGTCGGTTGCTATACGCGCCTGACTTGGGGCAGGCCATCAAAGTGGAAGAGACAGACAAGTTTAGGGCTCCAGTACGAAGTAGATGCAACCGACCATCCACTCACATGCCTATGCAATTTAGTTAGAAGATTCGAGAAAGACTTGGAGTTATGTAGCCCAACCATGCACTCTCCATCTCTTACTTGAAGCTCACCAAAATACTTATGCTTCCTCGGATGCCCAATAAAAATTAAATCACACCGAGAGTCGACGTGACATGGCCATCTATGCATCCAATCCTGCATTGGACACTTGGGGTTTTTTTTTTTAAGAGCACATATTTATAGCGGATATGGTTTGACCATTCACTCCCCAGTTTGCATCAATGATTCGACAAAACAATCATGCCTCAAACCGACTTTATCAGGGGCCAACCCTCAATTTATAGTCATCAACAACCGACTGCTTACTCACTAATCATCATGAGCCATCATTCCAACTCTCTTCCTCAACTCGACTGAAAGAGCGCAAAGCGTAAAGTGGACGTGGCTCGACCGTCCACTCTCCAACTCTTGCCTCCAACCTAAGAAGCGGGATCCAAATGAACACGGATGCGATTCATCCGTCCATAAACTAAGTCTCCTCCTACGTTGATGGAAGATAAGTGGAAAGTAATCGAGATCCCACCGATCATTTGCTAAGCGAAACCCACCTCTCGGGGGAAAGCCATCGCATCAATGGCCGAACTGGACCGACACACGACAGTCCTGCAATCAACTCTAGGTTCCCAGAGTGCGAACCGGAGTATAAACACTAACTCCACTTTCCCAGAGTGCGAATTGGAGTATAAATATCAAATCCATCGTTCTCAGAGTGCGAACGAACTCCAACTTCCCAGAGTGTGAATTGGAGTATAAACATCCAATAAATCGTTCCCAGAGTGCGAACGGACTCCAACTTCCCAGAGTGTGAATTGGAGTATAAACATCCAATAAATCGTTCCCAGAGTGCGAACGGACTCCAACTTCCCAGAGTGTGAATTGGAGTATAAACATCCAATAAATCGTTCCCAGAGTACGAACGGACTCCAACTTCCCAGAGTGTGAATTGGAGTATAAACATCCAATAAATCGTTCCCAGAGTGCGAACGGACTCCAACTTCCCAGAGTGTGAATTGGAGTATAAACATCCAATAAATCGTTCCCAGAGTGCGAACGGACTCCAACTTCCCAGAGTATGAATTGGAGTATAAACACCCAATAAATCGTTACCAGAGTGTGAACGGACTCCAAATTCCCAGAGTGCGAATTGGAGTATAAACATTAGATCCATCGTTCCCAGAGTGCGAACGAATTCCTAAAAAGCCCAAATAGGTGTGACTGACCATCTATTGGATGACTCCAACTTCCCAGAGTGTGAATTGGAGTATAAACATCTGTTCCAGGTTCTCAGAGTGCGAACCAAAAACAAAAATGCTAAATCCAAGCTCCCAGAGCGTGAATCGGAGCATTAACATCAATTCCAGGTTCTCGGAGGGCGAACCGGAAAATACAAATGTCAACTCCAATTCCCCAGAGCGTGAAGTGGAGTATAAACATCAATTCCAGGTTCCCGGAGGGCGAACCAGAAAATACAAATGTCAACTCCAACTACCTAGAGTGTGAAGTGGAGTATAAACATCAATTCCCGGTTCCCGGAGCGTGGACCAAAATATAAATGTCAACTCCAAATTCCCAGAGTGTGAATTAGAGTGGAATGCCAAGTCAAAGTTCCTATAGTGCGAACTGGAGTATAAACATTTAATAACTCTAAGTCCCCAGAGTGCGAACTGAAGTATAAACACTAAAATGGGTGTGATCGACCATACATCAACTAACTCCAGAGTGCGAACTGGAGTATAAACGTCAACCAACTCCAATCCTCGAAGCATGGATTGGGATATAAATACCAGAAGGGATGCGATTTGATTGTCCATCTATCAACTCTAATTCCGCGGCAAGTTCTATAGTACAAAAAGCGGATGTGGTTAGACTTTCTTCTTTCCAACTCTTCCCCTGACATGGGGGCACACTTATCACAATAAACCGGTTGTGATCCGACTATCTAGCACTATGCGGGCACGAAATGACCGTTCATGCATTAACACTTGTCCCCGGCACGGGACCTATAACATAATCTCACAGGGATGCACTCCGACCCAGCAAGACAAGATTTCTTCACAAGGAGATGTAGATTCGCAAAACGGACCTAGCTGAACGTCTTATTCTAAATGGATGTGATTACCCATCCTACCGCAAATGAACGTGACACGACCGGTCATCCGCTAACTCTAGCCAATGATCTGGCGAGTTGTGCTTGCAACGTGGACGGATGTGACCCAACCATCCGCCAATCAACTCCTTCCTCCAATTCAGTAGGAGAAACATCAAATTAAAGTTGCCGCAATGTGACTGGCTACACTTTGATTTTCGCCATTGATTAGTGCCAGAGGAATTAATCTACAAAAATACAGCTCGACCATTTTCTGCCAAAATTCTTAGTCCCCAGAGTGTGGACAGGGATGTGAACATCAAATAGGTGTGACTAATGACCCTCCAACTGACTCTGATCCCCGAAGTACGACTACGAGCATAGACAAATGAATGAAAGTGATCCGACCATTCATTCACCAACTACGACATTAAGTCAACAGGAGGAGTATAAACTCGCTGAAGATGCAATTGGACCGTCCACAAGTTAACTCTTCTGACCCAAGACTGGGGGCAGAAGAAAAAATCATTGAAAGAAGAGAAATGAGACTCGCTACATCGCTAGCTATTCAGATTCCTTTACAACTTAAGGCAACGACTGCAAGGAAGCCTTAATGCTAACCAATCAAAATGATGCTTGAAGTTACGAGAAGCCAATTATATCGTACCGCCAGATCGACGGGCAATATCGATCTGCACCTTTCATATCTTACCAAAGGATCGATAGGCAATGGGGTCCGTACATTTTACGTTGTGTCGCTAAATCGACGGCCAACATCGATCCTCTTCGACTACAATTCGATGTGACCTGAGCACCCATCGAATACCTTCGACCACCAAAGCACGGATAGAACTGCGAATGAGTGTGACTTGACCGTTCGTCCTCCGTCGCCTTCCATCGATCCGCCAGGAAGTGCATGAGACTGGATGAGCATGACCTGACTGCATTTAAGCTGACTTTGTCCCTAGATCTGATGGGAGAACGTAAATCGAAACGGACGTAGTTGATCACCTAACTCCAAAAGAATGCAATGCGACCATTCATTCTTTGGCTCTTACCATAATCCGACTAAGCGAGCTTTTCACAACGAGAGCAACAAAACTGGCCACGCACCGATTCTTACCCTCGGTCCGATAAGGGAAGTATCAATCCTACATTGGATCTTACTGGACGATTCACTCTTCAATTTCTGCCCAGAGAATGACGACATAAGCAACAAAGTGAATGTCTATGAGGCAACAAAGTATTCTACCTAGAGGAAAGAACTAGGACAGAATGCAGAATATGGCACGGCTCGGCCTTCCATCGGTTAACTCGATATCACGGTTTAATGGGATAGAGTGTGAAATTGAAGCGAACACTATCTACCTTGCTGTTTATCGAGATATTCCCCAGACTTGGGGGCATGCACGAGAAATGAGATGAATATAATTTGATCTTTTATCAAACAACTCTAGCTCTTACAACTTGGACTACAGTATAAACACAATAGAAGCTAGGCTTGATCATTCATGCAATACACCCATCAACCCAAGACTGGGGACATGAATGTGATCATCCAAGAGCTGGATACAACTACTCAACCCAATAGCTTGTGCCTAGTATTTATAACGGCTTGACGTTACAACCGAAATGATGCTTAGAGATAGAATCCTCAGATTAATGCCCGCACTTAAGGAGGAGGCGAATCTACTCAAAACCAATAGGTTTATCCGCGGTGTCCTCTACCCAAAATGAGTATTCATTCCTTTGCTTGTGCGAGAAACAAAAGGAGAGTAGTGAACGTACGCCGACTACTCAGATTTGCACAAGGCATGGCAAAACATAGCTTTCCACATCTAATGATCAACCAACTAATAGACTCAACCATCATACATGAATTACTCTCATCCATGGACGCAAACTCCAGATACAACCAGATACCGAAACATATCCCAGACTAGGAATACAACTGTTTCATTACTGATGCGAGCCTATAGTGCTATGCTGCATTCCTTGGATTCAAACTTTGGAACGCTTATGCTACTTACCAAAGGACGATTAACAAATCATTCAAAAATCAGATCGGCCGATCAATGAGAGTATATGTAGTTAACATGCTTGTGAGATCACGACCATCAAGCGACCGCATCGATCACTTGACAAAGATATTCAGTGCTATCCAACAACCGCAGAATGAAATTTAATCCTTTGAAAGGCTCTTTTCAGCGTTGTATAAAATGAATTCTTGGGTTTCGTCATCAATTCCCGTGGGATTGAGGCTAATGTCAGAAAATGCTGAAGATTAGAGTCATCCGTATATGGAGGAAACCAAGCAGCTCTGATAGATCGCTCAGAGAGGCCTCCCATTTTGCCCAAGATCTTGGATCGTGAAGATCTACACTTCAATTGGGTCATGTCAACACACGCCATAAGCATCGCAATGCTATGTGAAGATAAACTAATCCAAAGACTAATATGCAATGAAAGCTGGCTATTGACAAGCTTACCCTGTTAATGTTTGTACCGACCAACCGTTACGATGGGACCAATGGCAACCTTAAATGTCTGAAAGTTTACTCAAATGGAATAATAAAGCTAAGTATGAAGCCTTAGTCGCCAAGCTAAGACTTACAAAAAGAATAGGAATGGAAGCTTTACATATCTTATACGATTTCTTCTTAATGTGCCAAGTCAGGGAGGACTATCTGACTAGGGGGCAACGTCTTGCTCCTTATCTCAATTGTATCCTAGAGATACTAGCCGACTTCTAGTATTACGCCACTTTCCCAATCGTTAGAGAACAAAACGAAAAGGCCGAATCATTGGCTGAGCTAGCCAACTCTGGGGATGCGCAACAAACAGACTTTATCCCAGTAGAGATATTTACTATTCCAAGCGCTGAAAGATGAAGATCGACTAGATTTTAGAGATGGATCCAAGAAAGGGGTCATGGGTGACTCCTATCAAAGGCTATCTACCGTGGGGAATTCTTCTTGAATAGACGAATGAGAGATGGCATATCCTCCGCAAACAATCACTGCACGATTATGTATGGATCGTTCAACTCCATCAACACAAAACATTACACTTGTATCCATCAATCCAAGTTCCAATATTACATATCCATCGATACGAAGCATACATTCTAACATCCCAAATCGATCCAGGAGAGGATCGGTACAAAAGGAAGGACTTAAAACAACCATCGAACGTTGTTACAACTCAAATTTCACTTCGAATCCATTGCCTTCCTACCTTTACACGATCGAATCCATCCCAACTTTATCGGTGCGAGGAATCATCGATTCAAGGAAGCACTAAGCAAAGGCTGGATAAAAAAAAAAACCGTCGACTCGAAGACGATCGATCCGAACAAACGTGACTTCGAATCCATCAAAGGACGTCTATGAGAGCAAATGAATCGCTATGATTTGAAAAATTACTTGTCTACCTTGTATACCGATTCAGGAGAGGATCGATACAAGAGGATAATCATAGACAACCATAAAAACAATGCTTTGACTTGAATCTAAAATCGATTCAGGAGAGAATCGATACGAAATTCAATAGCGAACAAAACCGACATGACTCGTGAACGCACGACGTTAACAAGGGTCAAACTAGTATATGTGCATACCTATCGAACTAACATTTGATTTTAGACATTTACAGGGATCAAACAGTCATCCTGTTACAACTACAACAGCCAACGGCTAAGCGCTATTATACAGCAATCAATCATATCAATGCAAGGTTGCAGTAATACAGCGTACGAGTCTCAACAAAAAGAGAGCAATGATTTTTCAGAAAGAAATGGCAGCTATTCAAAGCACGTCATGTTCCCACAAGACGTACTTTGGGGGGCAAAATGTTATCCCGCTTTTTGGCAAAGCCGTGATACCAAAAGATTGGCCAAAAACAAAGGACAGTTCGTCTCAGAGATTGGTTGCACTTCTCTTCGCTATGGATATCGATGAATTTTGTCCGAGTCCAGATTGAGCTACAATTGATAGGACACAACAAGAAAGACCATAGAAGCCAGCGTTTCAAATTTCAAGTCAATCCGAGGTCATATGCTCAAGTTATGATGGGTTCAAGTTAAGAAGGTGCACATTGCTCGGTTCGAACCCATCATGTTCGAACCCATCATATTCGAATCCATCAGCCAACGCCTGACTCGAACCCATCAGCCAACACCTTCCTTCGAATCCATCAGCCAACGTCTCCCTTCGAATCCATCAAGCCAATTCGTACTTCGAATCCATCCATCAACTTCGTATCCATCACTGCTTCGAATCCATCCATCAACTTCGTATCCATCACTACTTCGAATCCATCCATCAACTTCGAGTCCATCACTACTTCGAATCCATGCTGTCTACTTCGAATCCATCACCACCTTCGAATCCATCACCAACTTCGAATCCATCACAAGCTTCGAGTCCATCGCAGCTTCGAGTCCATCACAGCTTCGAATCCATTAATAGCTTCGAACCCATCACAGCTTCGACTCCATCACTCACCTTTGACTCCATCGACTTCGACAACTTCGAATCGATCCAGGGCGCATCTGGATCGATTCGAACGAATCCACTCCATCGATTCGAAGACGACCTTCGAATCCAACAAAGCGGCTAAGCTAGCACGAACATGGATCGGCTCGAAGACAGGCGCGCCCCAATCGATTCGAAGTATTCGCTTCGGCCATGCATCGATTCGAACGAATCGATTCCATCGATTCGAACCAAACAGCATGCCGAACACCTAATTTCGAACCGATCATAACTCCCAATCTACTGATCCAAATCCCATGAAATTTTTACAGAAGTTTGTCTACATGATGAAGAACGTCCATGCCAAGTTTCATCGCAATTGGACAATTTTTTGATCGATTCGAAGTTCACTTCGAATCGATCCCAAACTGGGCACGCACTCCGAGAACGCGGGCTTATGGGCCCCCCTCACGTGCCAGGCAACCTCCCTGAGCTTTAGGCGGGATTTTGGCCTTCCACACCTATAAATAGAGCCCCTGGTCATTCAGAAAAGGGGTCGGAGAATTTGGAGAGAAAGAGTACGCCTAAACGCTGCCAGAATCACTCCATACCACCATCTTGGCTGCTGATTTCGAATTTAAGTCTGTTGTCTGCTGTAATTTGCTTCAAAACACTTGGAACCTTCAAGTATTAAGCAATAAAGTGATCAAACTTCATAGTGGACGTAGGCGCATCGCCGAACCACTCTAAATTCTTGTCTTCTATGCAATTTACTTTTCTATAACTTGGAGTTTTTGTTAGATAATTTTCATTTCCAATTTAAGTTCTTCACTTATTATCTCTTCAAAGACTTCCGAAGGGTGTTGCCCAATTTTGGTGCAAACAGCGAAAGTCGTGTGTGCCGCTGAGAGCCAACAATCTGCATTTGATTTTATATCGGCATACTGCGACCTATGTAGGAGTGGAGAGGTTTCATTTCGACAGCGGAAATCAGAGGCCGCGGAGAGCCTGCAGTTGCATGGACTTTTGCTGCGATGGCAACATAACCCTGGATGTAACTGTGATCTGTTGTGTGGGATCCATGGCGCAATCGAGAGGCCGCGGAGAGCCGCAGTTGCATGGACTTTTGCTGCGATGGCAACGTAACCCTGGATGTAACTATGACCATGGATGGGGGTGATGATATCCAGAGCATTCTCATCAAAGATATTTCCTCTATTTTCAAATATTTTTTCTATATTTGTAATAAAATTATTTTCCAAGTATTTTCACCGGGTGTTGAAAATGGGTCTGCCAAGCACTTGTACAGTCTTACGCCTGGTCAACGTATGACTGAATTTCCGTGAGAACAAGGACGTAATGGTTGAGACATGAGTTATAAGAAGTATTTTTATAAAGAGTTATTTTAATAGTATTATGTGAATTTAAAAAGGCATTTCTGATATTTTTAAATAAAGATGTTGGAATTTTGGAAAATCAAGGAAATCCAAACTGGAATTTTAATGAAGTGAATTTGAAATTAAAATCAAACATTAATTTAGAAATTGAAAGTAAGCTAATGGGCTAAATAATTGTTTGATTGAGTATATTAATAAAATTTAACTTGGGAAAATAAATAGATAGTAAGTTGATAATGAGTTTGGGGATGAATTCGAATTTTAAATAGAATTCGACTTAGATTTCATAATGAATTAAATAAGAGGAGATGTTGTAAAATAAAAATAAAATAGAGTTGGATTGAAAAATGTGATGGTTTGAATTATAAATAAAATTCAAAGGTGATTTGAATAATATTTAATGGAATTTGCAAGTAAATTGGATATAAGAGAAGTGATTATAATAGAAATGGTTTGAGTTGCAAAACAAAACCCAAGTGAATAGAAATAAATTGAGAGTGGCCTTATGTTAATAAAATAAATTCGATAACGAATTAAGTAAGTAAATTAAAAAAACTTTAAATTGGGTTGATTGAGTTAAATAATAAATGGATGAAGTCTGATTGAATAAAAACTAAATCAAAGTTGTGATTGGAATTGGATTATCAGACTGAACTTAAATTTGGTGGTATATTAATTTGAAGTATAAATGAGTTAAGTATGTGCTTGGATATTATTTTGATAAATTTGAGAAGATGAATCAAAGTAAAAATTTAAATGGATGGGCTAACTAAATTTAATCGAATTTGATTAAATGAGAATCAAATAGAAGTAAACATAAGTTTGATGTTGGAATAAATATAAGTAAATTCACGTAAGTTTAAAATTTATGGAAGCTTGGCTTCGAATAAGGGTGAAAGCCCATTCAATAAAAACTTGGATTGAATTAATTTGGGAAATGGTTATTAGTTTATAAGTATTGAATGTGCCAAGCTTAATAAAGTGTTTTGAATGGAACAATTGCGGAAATGAAATGAAATGCAATGAATGGTTGGTGAATAAATTAGAAATGAAGTGGAATTAATTACAGAATGAGTTGAAAAGTAATTTTAAGTAGTTATAGACTAAAAATAAATACTATGTTAAGCGAATATAGTCGAAATTGCATAAAAATAGTTGTCGTTTGACGTAAACAAAAGTAATTAAAATTCTATAAATTAATAGAGGCAAATAAAAATTGATTTTGAATCAATTGAATTGAATATGAGCTTGTTTGGATTAAAATTTAATTAAATGGCAGTTGAGTTGTAAACCAATAAGATTGAACGGAATGATATATGAATGGGTGGAAAACAATTGTATTAGTTTTGAAAACATAAAAATTGCTCATGGAAGTTATTTTGAATGCATTTCTTTTAGAATTGAAGTGTTATAGTTGTTTAAGTAAGAGAAATGTTATAAACTTCATATATATAGTGCTTATATGTTTAAATTGAGTAAGTACAGGTACCGGGAAGCCGTTTGGCTGGATTTGGTTGCGCTATTTGCTAAAATAAATAAGCCGCATGCTTAAAATGCTAAATAAGGTACGCCTACGCAATTCAAATAGGAAATATGAACTGTTTTTGCTTTTTCCGATCGGGTGGGTCGATGTATATATATTTATATCTCTTGTCAAATTGCAAAAGCTCCTCCGTACAAAGGAGACTCTGCCAAAAAAATTATGAAAATTTAGGGAGTTAGAAAATTTTTGAAAATTTTCGGAAAAATTTTTGTTAACAACAAAACGATTTCAAATTGGAAATTAAGGTAAATTAGTAAATGAAACTAATATGAATCGGTTATACTTGAAAGATAAAATTTAATATTCAGAAGTGAAGACAAATTAAAATCATATGGAAATGGGAAAATGTAAATTGAAATAAATATGAAACCTATGTAAGAAAATGTATAAAATGATTGGAAATGTTACGATTGGATATTATTGTTAAGTAAGATATGCAGGTATTAAAAGTGGAAAAGAAAATTCGATTTGATTCCAAAAGGTAAATGTGAATTGCCCGGCAAAAAGGTATATATTTTAATGTCTGTATGAATTGGATTGGGTTTTTGATCTAGCCACTTGGCTTTCTGTTTTCTTTTTGGAATTTGGGAGCCCGTAGAGGCCTTTTGTAGTTGTACCGAGCTAGTCGCGCAAAGGAGACGTTGGCAAAAAATTTCGGAAATTTAGAGAGTTAGAGAAATTTTGAGAAAATTTTGATAATTCAAAATTTGGTTTTAAATTGAAATTTAGATGATTGAGCAAAAATGCATTGTTTGAAACTATAGAAGTTTTTGGGAAGTTGGTTGTTGTGATAATGGGTTTAAATAAGAGATAGTTGGTAGGATGTTGATAAAACTGTTGGTTTTGGGAAAAGGTAAACGGGTTTGGAACCATTCTTTCCAACTAGTAATTTCGAGGACAAAATTTTCGAATATCATTGCGTTTGGATTTACCGTTTTCTCGTACAGGTGATGAAACAACCCGGAAATTTTCGATTCCAAAATAACTCTAGATAGTTAGGAACAGAAGAAAGAGAAAGAAGAAGAAGAAGGAACAGAAACACCAAAACACAGAAAACCTCACATTCGCAGCGGATCAACATATAATAATAAATAATATCAGTTTTACAAAGAAGAACTGTATCAATACACTTATACATTTATATATCAGAGTTACAATTATTACACAACACAGGACAAATTTGAAAACATGCCCCAGCTAATCAGCAATAATATACACAGCGGAAATCACTCCGTACGTTTCTGCCATCCAGCTCGCCACCTGAACTCCAGAACGTCCTTACCTGAAAAGTTGTAATACTCGGTCTGACTCGAGCATTAAATTAAAGTAATACCCGGGTCAGGCTGGAAACCAGCGTGAGAAAATCCATCTAGCAAGAATACAAAAGCATGCAACTTATCTAACCCGGGATAACTCATCAATTTACGACTTCACAAGCCGTTATAGACAATACTTATTTCACACGTCAATTTCTAAGTGCCAAACTTAGATTAAATAGCCCCCCTTACTCAAATCATTCCATATCAGCATATTGATTCCACATATCAATCTATAAGGAATCGAAGTGGTTTCGGGTATTCACTATACCCGACTCTGGTCTCTTCAAATCCAATGTCATCCTAACCAAAATTATACAATTAAATACAATTAAACATAATTACCAGATAACATTTTTACACATCAACTCATAATTGATAGATAATCATATTATCACCATCCATCCAACATATCATATCACAAAGCAATTCATATCAAAGATATCAACCAGTCCAAAGCACTCACCATCATTCAATCATTAATAAGCAAGATTGATCACTTCATTATTTACATTAATTAATGACCCTCAATTTACTTTCATTAGTTAATTATTATTAAGTTTCATTTAATAATTATCCTTTAACTTAATTACATTCATTAATCAATCTTGATTATTCATTAATAAATATCAATTCAATATATATCATCCAATTCAGACGTTCAACAACCAATCATCCATAAGAAAGCATCATCAATTCATATCATAATTAAATTAATTACTTAAATTAAATTAACTCCTTGAGAATTAATCACTTAATCTTGCTTATACAATTATTGATTAATTGCTAACCTTAATTAATTAATCACATCCTTGATTAACTCAATCAATCAATTTATCAATCCCTAATCCCAGATTAATTATCCTTTATATATCAATTAATAATCCTAAATTATTATTTAATCTCCTTTCATACAAAGTAATTAATCCTTAATTACTTTCATAATCAGTTAATTAACCTTTAATTAACTGATGAGTTATTCATCAATTTTTGATTAATAACCTTAATTATTAATCAGTATCTCTTAATACAAATAAATTAATCCATAATTACCTTTATAATTAATTAATTAATTAATTATCAATTAACTAATTAATTATCTCTTAATTATTAATTAATAAATCTAATTATCAATTATTGATTAAGAACTTAATTACAGATTACTTATTCCTTAATCACCCGTTAATTAACCATTTAATTAATCCTTAATTAACTGTTAACCCATCCTTAATTAACTAGATAATCAATCCTTAATTGCCATTTGATTAATCCTTAATCACCATTGATTAATCAAGTAATTACCATTTAAAAACTTCTTAATTAATCCTTTATAATTAAACTAATTAATCAAACTTATTATTTTTTTAAAATTTACTTAATCAAAATTAAGATATTATAACCTAAATTAAGATAAAACATTCATTTTATAAATGCTTTAATTACCCTTATCAAATTTGCATCATTTACTTAATAACTATCTTTACTTAATTAAATTATTAATTAAGTTTTTAAAATAAAACAAACATTCTACTTGATAAAAACAAGGTTATCAAACACAACGTAAAATAGCTTAAATATTCCTCAAAAACTATTTCCAATTTGGATTTTAAAAACTTGTCTTTTCATAATCTTAAAATATAACTTAAACCTTCAAAGTTATTTAAACACTTACATTTTAAAAAAAATGCTTTATTTCTAAATTATGTTTCAAATTGGATTTTGATTCCAGATTTAAATTTAGGTTTAAATCTTCTACTTTTTATTTTAAAACTTTACCTTTAAATTCAATTTGTTTAAACTCTTTTAAAGTTGTTTTAAACTTTTTAATTATAAATTTAAAATTAAATTTTAGACCTGTAACCACTACACAGTTAACGGTTACATCATTACTAGCTACTTCGAGTTCACACCCATGTCCCTCTCTCAAATACACATGTATCCCTTCGAGTCACCGACAAAACTATCCTCCAGACACGAGAAAGCATCGCCGTGCACATGCACGGCCGTTCATCATCGCTCCGGCGAACTTCATACATTCAGGCAAGTCACAAATCTCCTCAGCAGAGGATTTATACAAACGAATCAACATCATCTACTCTGGAACGAAAACAAGTATCCAGCACTCGAATTGGAACTCGTCCCACCAGAAAATCCATCTCGCATCCATGTTTCCGACCATCGTAGTTACTGCGACCCCGGCCGCACCATGCCAACAACCCACACTGCTATTTCCCAAGGCCATGAGTCACTCGATCACTTCTAGGCAATACAGAGACCCCAAATCCAAACTGGTCCCAAACTAGGGTTAGAAACTTGCCGTAACCACCGCCGACGCCTCTGCAACTTGCCCACCTTCCAATTATTTTTGCCTGGACCACCCTATCTTACTCCATCTCCAATGGATATTTCGAACAACCCAGATCTTGTGATCATCAGAAATCACCAAAAACCCCATTTCCAGTTATACCCAAAATTCACCATCCACACTTCATTAAAAATTGAGATTTTCTTTTTAAAATTCATATCTTCCAGTGCCAATTTAGTTCATATAACTGCTTCATCTAATTTAACCATTCGATTTTAACATTGATGTTAGAATGTCACTGCATTTGTTTGATTTCCAGATAATTTCCAAATACCAGATACTTAGATATATTTTTAATTCTTAGTTTATAATTAAACTACCTATTTTGTTTGAATCTAAGTCCTAAAAGTTTTTAGACAAAAATAGCTTGAAGTTTTGATTTTAACTTAATTCTGCAGTAAGTAAAACAGAGAAGATAAATGCCAACAGGCATACATAATTTCAAAGCATAACAAAACATATTTCATATTTATATCTACACAGAGGCAACTTATATATATATATATATATATATATAAAATAAACATCATCACAAACTCACAAGCAACAGATAATTAACTACGTAAGTTTTTAGTAAAAATGTTTACTCACAAATTTTTTTGAAGAGGAAGAGGAACAGGTTCCTGTAGTTCTCATATTTGCATGCAGAAGACAGTTTCCAGTTTTCACTTAAACTTGTGTTATTATTATTTTTTGTTACAGCCTTTGGAGAAATGCTTTGACATATTTACAAAAGAACAGGCTTTGAAAATCTCTATCTTTTAAACAAAATGCATGTAGGTTTCAAATTGTTTGATTTTCAAGCATTTGATTTTTTTTTTTTTTGAGATGGTGACAGGTTGTTGTTTCTGGAAAAATTGAAAGTGATATGCATGCTTGATTTTGGAAGTGGATTAGAGGGTAAAGATTTATAAGCTTTGCATGATTGAAGATAAGATTTCAACTTGTTCTTGTTTTTCTGATTTTGGTTCAAAGGAAGTGTGAGTTTTTCTTTAAATTTTCTTAGCATCATAGATATAAAAAAAATAAAAAGAAAAGAGGATTTGTTTTAAAAAAAAAACTGAAATAAAAATAAAAGAAAAGGCTAAAAATGCCACTTGTCTTAAGATTAAACATTTGTCATTAACCTTACTTCATTAATTAACACATGTTATCATAAGGCCTAAGATGATTCCACTTGTCTCTAAATTTGATTAGTTATAATCAAATGTTAATTTGTATTTAATTAGATGTTAATATAAGATAAATGTAAATCTTTGTTTAATTAATTAGTTGATATGCACCTATTTATATGTAGATAATTTTGGAATGAATAAATCCAATTATATATATAAAATAAAGGTTTATACAAATATTTTAAAATCCAAAACAAATTAAAAATACTTATACTTTAAGTTTTCAAGGCTTTTGAATTCAAGTTCAAGTCAAATTTCAAAATTAAATATTGAAATTAAATTATATATATACATATATGACTACACAATTCAATTTTGGAAAAGAATTATTTTTATAAAAGATCTATTTGCTAAAAATAATACATTATTATATTCTAAAAATAAAAAATTTGATAACTTAAATAATTTATAAAGAAATTGTTTCTTTTAACCAGATATCTTTTATTACTAGAATTTTTTTTATCTGTTCAATTTATAATTCAATATTCTATTAATTAACCCAATTTGTTAGATGACCAAAAGTTCGTGTTATCACATTCCTCCCCCCTTGAATCTTTTCGTCCTCGAAAAGAAACGAAGCCAGAATTTATTAAATATTTTAAAACCTGTTAGAATATTCTTCGATCATTTTAAAACACTTTTAAAATCTGTAATACTGCCAAAATTGTTTTATAAAAATACTTTTTATAACTTGATGTCCCAACACGCCCATCCTCGTTCTTAAAGAAATTCGGTCATACGTTGATCAGGCGTATGACTGAAAATCTATAAGTACTTAGCTGACCCGTTTTTAACACCCAGTGAAAATACTTGGAAAATAAGTTTAATGAAAATATAGAAAATAGTTTTTTTTTTTAAAAAAATAGAGGATATATTTATGGTGAGAATGCTCTGGAAATCATCACCTTCATCCATGGTCGCAGTTACATTCCAGGGTTACGTTGCCGTCACAACAAAAGTCCATGAAACTGCAGGCTCTCCACGGCCTCTCGATTACGCCATGGATCCCACACGACAGATCGCAGTTACACTCCAGGGTTACGTTGCCATCACAACAAAAGTCCATGTAACTGCAGGCTCCCAACGGCCTCTGATTTTCGCTGTCAAAATGAAACTTCTACACTCCAACATAGGTCGCAGTCTACCGATATAAAATCAAACACAGGCTGTTGGCCCTCAGCGGCACACACGACTTTCGCTATGTTATACGCTACTCATAATCCCCAGGAACTAGTTTTGTTCAGACTCCTCACAGGATCAACTTTAGAACCCCCCTTGGGGCTCAAGGCAGCACCACCGGTGGTACGCCTGAGAAGTTCATTTCCAGGGAGCGCCTCTTTCCCCAGAGCCATCATCAAAACATTTTATACCATACACATATAGTATCTTCGAATCATACACCTAGTATGATCCCATACAAAGCTCCTTTACACAAAATCGATTATTCCAAAATTGATAATTCTCAAACTAGGCTTTCCAAATTCTCATATTGATTTTATTCAAAAATCAAAAGCCTTTCCAAATTCAAAGGTTCCCAAACCCTTTTTCCAAAATCCTCATATGATCCTTTATATATAGAGATATATATAAAATCCTTGATAAAAATCTTTGGATCATTTTAAACTTGTATAAAATCCTTTTATACTTCAAGTGCTTTCAAAAAAAACCCTTTTCTTCTGGCAAAAGATTCAACAAGGGGAGTTTCATTTTACAAAACAAAGATATTTAACATTGTTTACTCAAAATCAAATACTCAAATTTGATTACTCTTTTCATTATCATTTTCATTCAAATCTGTACGATGTATACATATCATACGTACGCCATACCAATCTGATCGTTCACTCGATCACATAATTTCACTTCCGAACTAGTATCGTCCACCCGACTTCCTAGTGCGGACGCAGATCTGGTTTCTTGATCAGAAACCGTCATTCTCCTTACATAGTCATAACTATGATAGAGAATAACCAGAACCAATCAACAATCCATATCCAGGTTCGCCGTCGAAAATCGAGTGAAAAATCCCAACTCGGATCGACATAATATCTCGAAATTCTGTGCTCGAATCTGGATCAAATCACTATGCGAATAGAATAATATACGTACATCCTACGTATTTAATTTCATTGATTTTTAGCCAAATCAATTTCTCTTTCTATTCAAATTTCCTTAAATTTCTATTAACTTACTCACAATTGCTTCAATCCATTTGGATTATCACCTCAATTCTTATCTTGATTGGGTATTTAACCAGTAGCAGTTTGAACTCCATCCAAATTATTTAGAAAATAGCTTGAAAATTTTAAAATTAGATAAGTAGCTGGAAAATAATTACTAGTTTGTAAAATAAGTATAAAATAGTTAGAAAATAGTTAAATCAATTATAGAAATTTTAGATAATTGCAAAATAATTGTAAGATAGTAATTATTTTTGTAAAATAGTTGGAACATAGTAATTAATTTATAAGATAGTTAGAAAATTGTTAACAGTTTCAAAAATAATTGTAAAACAAGTATAAGATAGTTTGGCTTTTAAAAGAAAGGTTGTACATATAATAAATAGCTTGGAAAAATAAGTTTATATTAAAACAATTTATATTAAAAATAGTCCAGATCAAAACTGCTCACTTCCCAATCTCCATTCTCATCAATTCAATTTAAGTTTCCACTTTCATTTAAATTGACCCAATTCCAATTTAAATAACTTCAATTTCCATTGAAATTGATTCATTCCCAATTCAAGTTGAATTAACCTCAGTTTCTTTCCAAATTTAGCTTCATTCAACCTTGATCTCAAAGTCTACTAATTCAAATAAATTTCAATTGAACTAGTTCCAATTTCAATTTATTTCAACTCCAGTTTGAATTTTCTCAATTACAAACTCTGTTTCCAAATCAAGTTGAATTATTCTTGATTTTTTCCCAAATTAAATTCAAATTCCATTTGAATTTAAAACTATTCAACTTTAATTACAATTCCAAATTATTCAAATCAATCCAATTCAAATTTTCCATTTGAATCTTATACTCATACATTTTCAATCACAATTTTTAGTTAATTCAAATCAAATTCAATTTGAACTAATTCAAATTTCAAATTTAAACCATCTTGAATTATATAAATTTGAGTTAATACTTCAAATGTTAATTTAATTCCTTTAAATCAATTCACAGTTCAGACCTAACATATTATACCATAAATCAAATTAACCCTCTAACAATTAAATTTTGAGTCAAATTCTTAAAATTCCATTTTAAATTATCTTTACTTAACTCATTACATGGTTCAAGTAAGAGTTTCAAATAATTTTAATTTACAAATTTATTTCTTAACACTCAAATCTTACGTTCAAAGGAATTCCATATCCTAATTTTAAATTTAAGTTAAATTTTATTTATCTCTATAATGGATACATTACCACACTTCACTTCTCATTCATTTAAACAAATCCAATTCATAATTTAAAGGTTATTAGTAACAATAGGATGATATCATCCAATTCATTTTAAAACATCCATCAATTTCAAATTTCCAGATCTCAATCCCATTTTGAGATCATACAAACTCCCAATTTAGATTAACCATTTAACTTCCCAAGTTAAATTCCAATTTCATCTTGAAATTTCCAAATCCGGTTGATCATTTCAACTTATTTAACTTTTTCCCAAGTTAAACTCAATTCACTTAATCCAGTCAACCTTACCCAATTTGAACTTCCATTTCAAATTTTAAATCTCTCATAAATAACCTTCTCACTTATTAAGTTCAAAGACTTATCACTTTGGGTATCATATCTGGAAACCAATTTATTATTATCTTATTCTGAAATTCTTTCCCATATTCACGATTTGAATTTCAGTTTGATTTTTTTTTCAAACTATCTTTATTTAATTCCAATTTGGTTGTGTTCCCATTACTTCTTAATTTAATTCAATAATTTAACAACCAATCACCTTAATATTTATTTGAAAGAAATATTGCTTATATATCAAAATATATTCTTATATAAAATCATTTAAAATCCTTATATAAGAAAATGACAAGTACGCTCTCTCATATACATACTCTACTCATTCTAGGGTACTATTGACCCTTTCCTTAATGAGTAATCCCAGCAGAGCCAAGGTTCTCGCTTAACCTTCTACTCTGATACCAAATTAAACAACCCGAAAATTTCGATTCCGAAATAACTCCAGATAGTTAGGAACAGAAGAAAGAGAAAGAAGAAGAAGAAGGAACAGAAAAACCGAAACATAGAAAACCTCACATTCGCAGCGGATCAAAATATAATAATAAATAATATCAGTTTTACAAAGAAGAAATGTATCAATACACTTATACATTTATATATCAGAGTTACAGTTATTACACAACACAGGACAAATTTGAAAACATGTCCCAGCTAATCAGCAATAATATACACAGCGGAAATCACTCCATACGTTTCTGCCATCCAGCTCGCCACCTGAACTCCAGAACGTCCTTACCTGAAAAGTTGTAATACTCGGTCTGACCCGAGCATTACATCAAAGTAATACCCGGGTCAGGCTGGAAACCAGCGTGAGAAAATCCATCTAACAAGAATACAAAAGCATGCAACTTATATAGCCCGGGGTAACTCATCAATTTACGACCTCACAAGCCATTATAGACAATACTTATTTCACACGTCAATTTCTAAGTGCCAAACTTAGATTAAATAGCCCACCTTACTCAAATCATTCCATATCGGCATATTGATTACACAATCAATCTATAAGGAATCGAAGTGGTTTCGGGTATTCACTATACCCGACTCCGATCTCTTCGAATCCAATGTCATCCTAACCAAAATTATACAATTAAATACAATTCAACATTAATTACCAGATAACATTTTTACACATCAACTCATAATTGATAGATAATCATATTATCACTGTCCATCCAACATATCATATCACAAAGCAATCATATCAAAGATATCAACCAGTCCAAAGCACTCACCATCATTCAATCATTAATAAGCAAGATTGATCACTCATTATTTACATTAATTAATGACCCTCAATTTACTTTCATTAGTTAATTATTATTAAGTTTCATTTAATAATTATCCTTTAACTTAATTACATTCATTAATCAATCTTGATTATTTATTAATAAATATCAATTCAATAGATATCATCCAATTCAGACGTTCAACAACCAATCATCCATAAGCAAGCATCATCAATTCATATCATAATTAAATTAATTACTTAAATTAAATTAACTCCTTGAGAATTAATCACTTAATCTTACTTATACAATTATTGATTAATTGCTAACCTTAATTAATTAATCACATCCTTGATTAACTCAATCAATCAATTTATCAATCCATAATCCCAGATTAATTATCCTTTATTTATCAATTAATAATCCTAAATTATTATTTAATGTCCTTTCATACAAAGTAATTAATCCTTAATTACTTTCATAATCAGTTAATTAACCTTTAATTAACTGATGAGTTATTCATCAATTATTGATTAATAACCTTAGTTATTAATCAGTATCTCTTAATACAAATAAATTAATCCATAATTACCTTTATAATTAATTAATTATCAATTAACTAATTAATTATCTCTTAATTATTAATTAATAAATCTAATTATCAATTATTGATTAAGAACTTAATTATAGATTACTTATTCCTTAATCACCCGTTAATTAACCATTTAATTAATCCTTAATTAACTGTTAACCCATCCTTAATTAACAGATAATCAATCCTTAATTGCCATTTGATTAATCCTTAATCACCATTGATTAATCAAGTAATTACCATTTAAAAACTTCTTAATTAATTATTTATAATTAAACTAATTAATCAAACTTATTTTTTTTAAATTTACTTAATCAAAATTAAGATATTATAACCTTAATTAAGATAAAACATTCATTTTATAAATGCTTTAATCACCCTTATCATATTTGCATCATTTACTTAATAACTATCTTTACATAATTAAATTATTAATTAAGTTTTTAAAATAAAACAAACATTCTACTTGATAAAGTCAAGGTTATCAAACACAACTTAAAATAGCTTAAATATTCCTCAAAAACTATTTCTAATTTGGATTTTAAAAACTTGTCTTTTCATAATCTTAAAATATAACTTAAACCTTCAAAGTTATTTAAACACTTTTTTTTTGGCAAGGCCGACGGGGTTGAATGGACCCCGACCATTTTATTGCAACACCGAAGAGAACATTACAAAGCAACAACAAAGAGCAAATGCTCAAAGAAAACGGAGAATACACGGTGCAACAAGCACTAAGGAAAAAAACAAATAGGAAAATAAAACTAAAACACAGCAACTACATAGAAAAGGGCAGACTTATTCCAGGATCATAGGCGAACAACATCATCATTGTTGATTCAATTTCATGCATGATCCACATCTTGAAGTTGGTAGATGTTTTAGCATTAGCAACATCAAAAACTCTACAGTTGCGTTCTTTTTCACACCTCAGATAGAAAACACTTCAGCACTATTCCAAATCTCCTTTTTCTATTTAGATTATTACCTGTTTCTTCATAGATACGTTCCCATTCAGCTTGATTCTCATTCATGGGACAACCACTGTGCAGTTTCATCATCACATCGGACCACAGTTGCTTAATGACTTCACATTCGAAGAATATATGCTCAATAGTTTCTGGAAGGTCACAACAGAAAGAGCATTCTATATTAACGTCCATGCCAATACTAGCAAGCTTAACTTTAGTTAATATAGCCCTATTCAAAATCTTCCACATAGTGAAGTTCTGCATGTAGCTGCTATCTTTGTTCCATGTTCTCTTCCACCATTTCCAATTCTGTCTTGCATTGTTCTGCATCAAGAATTCATATGCAACACCAGTTTTAAATTTTCCTTTTGTCTGACCCCAAACAATTTTATCACTAGTAGCAGGCAGAGGAATAAATTCTTTAATTTTGTCCCAAAGTTTTTGAACTCTCTGGTTCGAAGAAAATGTGTGCAGCCGCTGGAAGTTGGCAAGCACATCTCTGACAAGCGTGTGAGGGTGGACACCAGTTTGTTGTATTTCACTGTGATTAAGTTGCCTTCGCAGTATAAATCCTTTTTCAAGCCATGGGTCATCCCAGAAATTGACAGTGTATTCATGGCTAGTGTTCATCTGAATTAGAGGAAGAAAAAGTTCTTTAGTCTTGTGAATATTACGCCATGTCCAACTCATATTTTGTTGTGTTGTCATGTTCCAGAGCCTCCTGTATTTCATCACATTTCTTGTAGACCACTCTGCCCAGAGACTATCTGGGCAGTTAAACAATGTATCAACATGTTTAGCAAAAGCATCATTATTCCACTGTTTAAGGTTTATCAAACCTAGGCCTCCTTTATTCATTGGTTTCTCAACTGTTGTGTACTTAGTTGGAGCAATAAATCTTCCCATCGTTCTACCACTCCACAGGAACCTCATAATTGCACTCCTGATCATTTTAATTAGCTTTAGTGGAAGAACAAAGGCTCTGGCCCAATACGCTTGCATTGCAAAGGTAACAGACTTGATCAAAGTTAGTCTTCCTGCTTGACTCAGCTTCCTTTTGGTCCAACAATTCATTCTAGCAGTGATTTTCTCGTACAATGGGAGACACTGGTTAGTAGTGATTCTGGATGTAGTCAATGGAAGACCCAGGTAGGAGACAGTGCAATGATTCCTGGTTAATCCAGTTATCTGAGATATTTGAGAGGTTTGGGCTGTGCTTACTCCTGCAGTGATTATTTCAGATTTTTGTACATTGAGCTTTAACCCTGTCATAGTGTAAAAATGCTCAAGGGTAAGCATTATGTTCTTTATAGTGTCAATGTCAGGAGAGCAAAACATGATTAAATCATCTGCAAACATTAACGCAGAGATTTGTGGGTTTTTACAAGCCGGATGAAGCTTAAGATTCCCTAGCTGAATTGATTTGTTTATCATTCTCGTGAGCAGTTCCATAACGAGTATGAAGATGTAAGCAGACATGGGATCACCCTGTCTGATACCTTGTTTACTGGTGAAAAAACCAATGGTCGAACCATTGACGATGATAGAATAAGTCGGTGTGGAGATACATTCATGTATCCAAGCTATAAAGTGAGGAGGAAAATTCATATAATCCATGATGCGGACAATACTATCCCGCTGTATCATGTCAAAGGCTTTCATTATATCAAGCTTCATCATAGCCTTCGGGGGATTATTACTTCTTTGATATCCTTTAATTAGCTCGTGCGCAAGAAGAATGTGGTCAAGTATGTTCCTGCCTGGAAGAAACGCAGCCTGGTTATTAGAGATAATAGATGGGAGGACTTTCTTCAACCGGGTAGCAATAACCTTGGATATACACTTATATATAGTGTTGCAGCAAGATATGGGCCGATAGTCGTTGACATGATGAGCATTCTTGATCTTAGGGATCAATGCTATGTTGGTGTAGTTGTAAGACCTGTAGAGCTTATTTGTTTTGAAGAAATGTTTAATGGCTTTGCAAACATCAGCAGACACTATAGACCAGCACTTAGCGTAAAAATGTGCATTCAGACCATCAGGGCCACCGGTAGAATTAGTGTTAAGGGAAAGCATAGCCATTTAAATTTCTTCATGGGTGATTTCAGTGCAAAGCATATTGTAATTTTTATCATCAACCCTTGGCAGGATGTCCAGAGGGATATCATCAATAGAGGAATCACAGTTGTTTGTGTTGTTATATATGGAAGTGAAGTATTCCTCAAAAGCTTCATTGACACTACCAGCATCAGTTTGAAGAACGTCATGCATATCATGGATGGTTGCTATATTTTCCTTCATCTGTTTGTTCTTGAGACTGTCATGAAAGTATGCACTATTCTTGTCTCCCTTTCCCACCATTTTATTCGTGACTTTTGACGTATCATATCGCTTTCCTGGGTTAGGGCATCATTGTATTGTTGGGCTAAGGTAGTTTCAATTGAAGAAAGACTAGCATCATGAACATTTTCCATCATATTCTTTTGAACTTCGACCAGCCTACTCATGATATTTGTGCTCATTTTGTCTCCTTTGCCAAATTTGTTAAAGGCCCATAGTTTCAGTGTTTCTCTAGTCGCTCGTATTTTCTCCTGCAAGACAAAAAGTGGATTACCATTCTTATTAACACTCCAAGCAGATAAAACTGTAGGTTTAAAGTCATTCTCTTGAGTCCAAGAATTAAAAAATTTAAAATTTGATTTTCTTCTCTTGTCCACTCCGCGGAGATGAATGATTTGAGGGGAGTGATCAGAAAGGAGAGGAGGGGGGAGGTGGTTATAAAGGAGGGGCCATTTTATTGTAGCAGAGTGATTGGAGAAGGCATGATCAATCCTAGAGAAGGTCCTGGTTCCATGTCTTCTTTTGTTGTTCCAAGTATATTGCATGCCAACAGTTTTGATATTAATTAGATCAGCATCGTTTATCACATTATTGAGAGTTAGAATTTCATTTAAGGACAACGGGTTTCCTCCTACTCTATCAGAGAGAGATTGACAGCAATTAAAGTCACCAAAAATAATCCAGGGATGGGATGACTGTCTCAGGGAAGGTATGACCGAAAACATGGATGCTCTAGTAGCAGTAGAGTTTGATGCATATATAAAGGAGATGTAGAATGAATTATGATCAGTGATGTCAATAGCATGACAGTGAATAAGTTGGGGAGTGGAGAGAATGGGAGTAATATTAACATGGTGGGGATTGTAAAGAATCATGATTCTTCCATAAGGTGATTCATTAAGGTTGTGTATGAGCTTCCATCGCGAGTTTATGTAATCAGCTGCCTTAATGGTTAACATATGGTTTAGTTTAGTTTCAAAAATTGCCAACACCGATAATTGGTGGGAGGTGATAATATATTTACATTGGTCTTGCTTAATGAGTTGGTGTGCCCCTCTAATGTTCCATGCTCCAATGGAAGACATCATTGGATAACTTTGGCATTGAGAATCTCAATCTTCATTTTCCTTGTTACTGCCTGCGTAGAAGACAAGTAGTTTGGAATCGTTGCTGATAGGGGGGTGATTTCATTGCTGTCTGTGCCATTAAGCATAGGGGAAGTTTTTTGAGAAGGAAGGGAGTTGTGGAAAGTGGATTGGTTGGAGTTGTGGGAGGAGAAGATATGGGAGGAGGTTTGTAAGCTAAAGGTGGTTTAATGTTGGAGTATATATGTGGTTGGGTTGAAATTTGAGGATTTAAACTGTCGGGGGAATTAGTTGGTTTAGCTATGCATTCTTTTTCGTCCCTGTGCATGTCTGCACATGTTTCAGCAACCTTTTTATTTTTGTTGTTCCTGCTTTTGTTCTTTTTGTTATTACCACCTTCAGTACTCTTTTCTTTATCTCCTACTGTTTCACATTCTGCTTCACTTTTGTTTGTACCTTCACTGTTTGTTGCTTTGCCTATATATGTGCTTTCTGCTAGCTGCCTTTGAGCAGTTTGGGTTGTTTGTGTATGTTCCATTGTATTGTTTCCCTTTTCCTTTTGGCTTGTGTTATTTTCATCAATATTTATTACAGTCGCCCTATTAACTCCTTGTGTACCACCACATTTTCTACTATCACCTTTTCTTACTTCTTGTATTTTGTCTATAACTACATCATCTTCCAACCCCAGTAAGGCCTCATACATGTTAGATAACATAATTTTTCCTGTTGTGTCTTTATCAGTTGTTTTATCAGTCTCCACTGTTTCTTTGCTTGCATGTTCAGTATTGGATTGATTGTTGGCTTCTTCAGTATGTGTTATGTCTTCACAAGTTTCTTTAACCATTTCACTTCGCCCTTTTTCTGGCTCAAATTTTATATTCTCCTCATCATTCTTTTCACCTACTTCCTTTTCTTTGTCTTGTTCATATTCTACCTCTTCTATGCTACCCTTTTTTCGTTTGCTGGATGCTTCATACACAGGTAATGTTGTTTTCTTTTCGTTGACACGTTGCCATTTCCTTTGCATTTGAAAGCGTTTAACCCTTTTCGAGACATGCACAACATTGCTTGTAGTGTCCATTTTGTCTCCCATTTTACCAGCAATTTGTGTTTCGTCTTCTTTGTCATTTTTTCTCATGTTCTTTAAGTCACAGCAAGCAGTTGTGTGTCCAAATTTCTTGCAAACTACACACACATCTGGCCTCCATTGATACTCAACATATATTATCTGAATGCCACCTTCCACCAATTTTACTTTAAACTCTTTTACTAACTCCTTGTCTGGTTTCACTTCTATAAGACATTTGGCAAAACTTAACCTGTTTTGTTGCTCAGTCACTTCATCCAAACAAAGTAATCTACCCAAATGACTACACAACCAATTAATTCCCAATGGAGACCATGCAAACAGTGGCAGATTATAGAGATGAACCCAGACTGGAACTGAGGTAACAGAGCAAGTAATATTACTGACAGCAACATCGTATGGTTTTATTATGAACATTTTATTATTCATAATAACTGGGTCATTTTGAAGCACTTTACCTCTATCTTCATCGCAAGAAAAGTTGAAGAGGAAAACATTACGATATGATTTGACTTTAACTGTGCCTTTAAGCTTCCAGATGGATTTGAGCATTAATATAACAGCAGTATACGTCAGCGGTTTATCCAAGAAAAAGCCTACCAAAGTGTCTGTCCAAACTTCAGCACCAGCATCAAGAACATTTTGGGGTGGAACAAGCACATCTTCTTCGTACTTAGGAGTAAGATCAACGGGAATGTACCTCCCTGCATTACTTGGTTTACGCTTAAACAAGGAAGTCCATTTACGTTCATCTTGACTTGGGGATTGTCGGGTAGAGGATAGTGGTGGTAAAGCAACGTCAGGTGGCCTAGATGGTAGGGGTTCAGGTAGGTGAAGAGGGGGTGGAAATGGAAGGGTTGGAGCTAGGAGGGTGGTGTTCGAAGGGGAACCAACGGGATAGGTTTCCGAGGTGGTCACTGAAGAGAGAGGGTTGATGGCAAGTTTGGATGGGGAAGGAGGTACGTTATGGCAGGGAGATTTGGCAGCGGAGGAGAGGGAAGGTACAAGAGAAGCATGGGGAAGGACATGAGCGGACATGAGATGCATTTCCTAATGAAGTTATTTAAACACTTACATTTTAAAAAAAATGCTTTATTTCTAAATTATGTTTCAAATTGGATTTTGATTCTAGATTTAAATTTAGGTTTAAATATTCTACTTTTTATTTTAAAACTTTACTTTTAAATTCAATTTGTTTAAAATCTTTTAAAGTTGTTTTAAACTTTTTAATTTATAAAATTTAAAATTAAATTTTAGACCTGTAACCACTACAAAGTTAATGGTTACTTCATTACTAGCTACTTCGAGTTCACACCTGTGTCCCTCTCTCAAATACACATGCATCCCTTCGAGTCACCCACGAAACTATCCTCCAGACACGAGAAAGCATCGTCGTGCACATGCACGGCCGTTTACCATCGCTCCGACGAACTTCATTCATTCAGGCAAGTTGCAAATCTCCTCAGCAGACGATTTAAACAAAAACATCATCTACTCTGGAACGAAAACAAGTATCCAGCACTCGAACTGGAACTCGTCCCACCAGAAAATCCATCTCGCATCCATGTTTCCGACCATCGTAGTTACTGCGACTCCAGCCGCACCATGCCAACAACCCACACTGCTATTTCCCAAGGCCATGAGTCACTCGATCACTTCTAGGCAATACAGAGAACCCAAATCCAAACTGGTCCCAAACTAGGGTTAGAAACTTGCCTCAACCACCACCGATGCCTCCGCAACTTACCCACCTTCCAATTATTTTTGCCTGGACCACCCTACCTTACTCCATCTCCAATGGATATTTCGAACAACCCAGATCTTGTGATCATCAGAAATCACCAAAAACCCCATTTCCAGTTATACCCAAAATTCACCATCCACACTTCATTAAAAATTGAGATTTTCTTTTTAAAATTCATATCTTCCAGTGCCAATTTAGTTCATATAACTGCTTCATATAATTTAACCATTCGATTTTAACATTGATGTTAGAATGTCACTGCATTTGTTTGATTTCCAGATAATTTCCAAATACCAGATACTTAGATCTATTTTTAATTCTTAGTTTATAATTAAACTACCTATTTTGTTTGAATCTAAGTCCTAAAAGTTGTTTGGACAAAAATAGCTTGAAGTTTTATTTTAACTTAATTCTGCAGTAAGTAAAACAGAGAAGATAAATGCCAACAGGCATACACAATTTCAAAGAATAACAAAACATATTTCGTATTTATATCTACACAGAGGCAACTTATATATATATCTAAAATGAACATCATCACAAACTCACAAGCAACAGATAATTAACTACTTAAGTTTTTAGTAAAAATGTTTACTCACAAATTTTTTTGAAGAGGCAGAGGAAGAGGTTCCTGTAGTTCTCATATTTGCATGCAGAAGACAGTTTCCAGTTTTCACTTAAACTTGTATTATTATTATTTTGTTACAGTCTTTGGAGAAATGCTTTGACATATTCACAAAAGAACAGGCTTTGAAAATCTCTGTCTTTTAAAGAAAATGCATGCAGGTTTCAAATTGTTTGATGTTCAAGAATTTGATTTTTTTTTTGAGATAGTGACAGGTTGTTGTTTCTGGAAAAATTGAAAGTGATATGCATGCTTGATTTTGGAAGTGGATTAGAGGGTAAAGATTTATAGGCTTTGCATGATTGAAGATAAGATTTCAACTTGTTCTTGTTTTTCTGATTTTGGTTCAAAGGAAGTGTGAGTTTTTCTTCAAATTTTCTTAGCATCATAGATATAAAAAAAATAAAAAGAAAAGAGGATTTGTTTTAAAAAAAACTGAAATAAAAATAAAAGAAAAGGCTAAAAATGCCACTTGTCTTAAGATTAAACATTTGTCATTATCCTTACTTCATTAATTAACACATGTTATCATAAGGCCTAAGATGATTCCACTTGTCTCTAAATTTAATTAGTTATAATCAAATGTTAATTTGTATTTAATTAGATGTTAATATAAGATAAATGTAAATCTTTTTTTAATTAATTAGTTGATATGTACCTATTTATATGTGATAATTTTGGAATGAATAAATCCAATTATATATATAAAATAAAGGTTTATACAAATATTTTAAAATCCAAAACAAATTAAAAATACTTATACTTTAAGTTTTCAAGGCTTTTGAATTCAAGTTCAAGTCAAATTTTAAAATTAAATTTTGAAATCAAACTATATATATACATATATGACAACACAATTCAATTTTGGAAAAGAATTATTTTTATAAAAGATCTATTTGCTAAAAACAATACATTATTATATTCTGAAAACAAAAAATTTGATAACTTAAATAATTTATAAAGAAATTGTTTCTTTTAACCAGATATCTTTTATTGCTAGAATTTTTTTTATCTGTTCAATTTATAATTCAATATTCTATTAATTAACCCAATTTGTTAGATGACCAAAAGTTCGTGTTATCACATTCCTCCCCCCTTGAATCTTTTCGTCCTCGAAAAGAAACGAAGCCAGAATTTATTAAATATTTTAAAACCTGTTAGAATATTCTTCGATCATTTTAAAACACTTTTAAAATCTGTAATACTGCCAAAATAGTTTTATAAAAATACTTTTTATAACTTGATGTTCCAACACGCCCATCCTCGTTCTTAAAGAAATTCGGTCATACGTTGATCAGGCGTATGACTGAAAATCTATAAGTACTTAGCAGACCCCTTTTTAACACCCAGTGAAAATACTTGGAAAATAAGTTTAATGAAAATGTAGAAAATAGTTTTTTTTTAAAAAAATAGAGGATATATTTATGGTGAGAATGCTCTGGAAATCATCACCTTCATCCATGGTCGCAGTTACATTCCAGGGTTACGTTGCCGTCACAACAAAAGTCCATGTAATTGCAGGCTCTCCACGGCCTCTCGATTACGCCATGGATCCCACACGACAGATCGCTGTTACACTCCAGGGTTACGTTGCCATCACGGCAAAAGTCCATGTAACCGCAAGCTCTCAACGGCCTCTGATTTTCGCTGTCAAAATGAAACTTCTGCACTCCAACATAGGTCGCAGTCTACCGATATAAAATCAAACACAGGCTGTTGGCCCTCAGCGGCACACACGACTTTCGCTATGTTATACTCTACTCATAATCCCCAGGAACTAGTTTTGTCCGGACTCCTCACAGGATCAACTTTAGAACCCCCCTTGGGGCTCAAGGCAGCACCACCCGGTGTTACGCCTGAGAAGTTCATTTCCAGGGAGAGCCTCTTTCCCCAGAGCCATCATCAAAACATTTTATACTATACACATATAGTATCTTCGAATCATACACCTAGTATGATCCCATACAAAGCTCCTTTACACAAAATCGATTATTCCAAAATTGATAATTCTCAAACTAGGCTTTCCAAATTCTCATATTGATTTTATTCAAAAATCAAAAGCCTTTCCAAATTCAAAGGTTCCCAAACCCTTTTTCCAAAATCCTCATATGATCCTTTATATATAGAGATATATATACAATCCTTGATAAAAATCTTTGGATCATTTTAAACTTGTATAAAATCCTTTTATACTTCAAGTGCTTTCAAAAAAAACCCTTTTCTTCTGGCAAAAGATTCAACAAGGGGAGTTTCATTTTATAAAACAAAGATATTTAACATTGTTTACTCAAAATCAAATACTCAAATTTGATTACTCTTTTCATTATCATTTTCATTCAAATCTGTACGATGTATACATATCATCCGTACGCCATACCAATCTGATCGTTCACTCGATCACACAATTTCACTTCCGAACTAGTATCGTCCACCCGACTTCCTAGTGCGGACGCAGATCTGGTTTCTTGATCAGAAACCGTCATTCTCCTTACATAGTCATAACTATGATAAAGAATAACCAGAACCAATCAACAATCCATATCCAGGTTCGCCGTCGAAAATCGAGTGAAAAATCCCAACTCGGATCGACATAATATCTCGAAATTCTGTGCTCGAATCTGGATCAAATCACTATGCGAATAGAATAATATACGTACATCCTACGTATTTAATTTCATTGATTTTTAGCCAAATCAATTTCTCTTTCTATTCAAATTTCCTTAAATTTCTATTAACTTACTCACAATTGCTTCAATCCATTTGGATTATCACCTCAATTCTTATCTTGATTGGGTATTTAACCAATAGCAGTTTGAACTCCATCCAGATTATTTAGAAAATAGCTTGAAAATTTTAAAAGTAGATAAGTAGCTGGAAAATAATTACTAGTTTGTAAAATAAGTATAAAATAGTTAGAAAATAGTTAAATCAATTATAGAAATTTTAGACAATTGCTAAATAATTGTAAGATAGTAATTAGTTTTGTAAAATAGTTGGAATATAGTAATTAATTTATAAGACAGTTAGAAAATTGTTAACAGTTTCAAAAATAATTGTAAAACAAGTATAAGATAGTTTGGCTTTTAAAAGAAAGGTTGTACATATAATAAATAACTTGGAAAAATAAGTTTATATTAAAACAATTTATATTAAAAATAGTCCAGATCAAAACTGCTCGCTACCCAATCTCCATTCTCATCAATTCAATTTAAATTTCCACTTTCATTTAAATTGACCCAATTCCAATTTAAATAACTTCAATTTCCATTGAAATTGATTCATTCCCAATTCAAGTTGAATTAACCTCAGTTTCTTTCCAAATTTAGCTTCATTCAACCTTGATCTCAAAGTCTACTAATTCAAATAAATTTCAATTCAACCAGTTCCAATTTCAATTTATTTCAACTCCAGTTTGAATTAATCTCAATTACAAACTCCGTTTCCAAATCAAGTTGAATTATTCTTGATTTCTTCCCAAATTAAATTCAAATTCCATTTGAATTTAAAACTATTCAACTTTAATTACAATTCCAAATTATTCAAATCAATCCAATTCAAATTTTCCATTTGAATCTTATACTCATACATTTTCAATCACAATTTTCAGTTAATTCAAATCAAATTCAATTTGAACTAATTCAAATTTCAAATTTAAACCATCTTGAATTATATAAATTTGAGTTAATACTTCAATTGTTAATTTAAATCCTTTAAATCAATTCACATTTCAGACCTAACATATTATACCATAAATCAAATTAACCCTTTAACAATTAAATTTTGAGTCAAATTCTCAAAATTCCATTTTAAATTATCTTTACTTAACTCATTACATGGTTCAAGTAAGAGTTTCAAATAATTTTAATTTACAAATTTATTTCTTAACACTCAAATCTTACGTTCAAAGGAATTCCATATCCTAATTTTAAATTTAAGTTAAATTTTATTTATCTCTATAATGGATATATTACCACACTTCACTTCTCATTCATTTAAACAAATCCAATTCATAATTTAAAGGTTATTAGTAACAATAGGATGATATCATCCAATTCATTTTAAAACATCCATCAATTTCAAATTTCCAGATCTCAATCCCATTTTGAGATCATACAAACTCCCAATTCAGATTAACCATTTAACTTCCCAAGTTAAATTCCAATTTCATCTTGAAATTTCCAAATCCGGTTGATCATTTCAACTTATTTAACCTTTTCCCAAGTTAAACTCAATTCACTTAATCCAGTCAACCTTACCCAATTTGAACTTCCATTTCAAATTTTAAATCTTTCATAAATAATCTTCTCACTTATTAAGTTCAAAGACTTATCACTTTGGGTATCATATCTGGAAACCAATTTATTATTATCTTATTCTGAAATTCTTTCCCAAATTCACGATTTAAATTTCAATTTGATTTTTTTTTCAAACTATCTTTATTTAATTCCAATTTGGTTGTGTTCCCGTTACTTCTTAATTTAATTCAATAATTTAACAACCAATCACCTTAATATTTATTTGAAAGAAATATTGCTTATATATCAAAATATATTCTTATATAAAATCATTTAAAATCCTTATATAAGAAAATGACAAGTACGCTCTCTCATATACATACTCTACTCATTCTAGGGTACTATTGACCCTTTCCTTAATGAGTAATCCCAGCAGAGCCAAGCTTCTCGCTTAACCTTCTACTCTGATACCAAATTAAACAACCCGAAAATTTCGATTCCGAAATAACTCCAGATAGTTAGGAACATAAGAAAGAGAAAGAAGAAGAAGAAGGAACAGAAAAACCAAAACTCAGAAAACCTCACATTCGCAGCGGATCAAAATATAATAATAAATAATATCAGTTTTACAAAGAAGAACTGTATCAATACACTTATACATTTATATATCAGAGTTACAGTTATTACACAACACAGGACAAATTTGAAAACATGTCCCAGCTAATCAGCAATAATATACACAGCGGAAATCACTCCGTACGTTTCTGCCATACAGCTCTGCACCTAAACTCCAGAACGTCCTTACCTGAAAAGTCGTAATACTCGGTCTGACCCGAGCATTACATCAAAGTAATACCCGGGTCAGGCAGGAAACCAGCGTGAGAAAATCCATCTAACAAGAATACAAAAGCATGCAACTTATATAGCCCGGGTTAACTCATCAATTTACGACTTCACAAGCCATTATAGACAATACTTATTTCACACGTCAATTTCTAAGTGCCAAACTTAGATTAAATAGCCCACCTTACTCAAATCATTCCATATCAGCATATTGATTACACAATCAATCTATAAGGAATCGAAGTGGTTTCGGGTATTCACTATACCCGACTCCGGTCTCTTCGAATCCAATGTCATCCTAAACAAAATTATACAATTAAATACAATTCAACATTAATTACCAGATAACATTTTTACACATCAACTCATAATTGATAGATAATCATATTATCACCATCCATCCAACATATCATATCACAAAGCAATCATATCAAAGATATCAACCAGTCCAAAGCACTCACCATCATTCAATCATTAATACGCAAGATTGATCACTCATTATTTACATTAATTAATGACCCTCAATTTACTTTCATTAGTTAATTATTATTAAGTTTCATTTAATAATTATCCTTTAACTTAATTACATTCATTAATCAATCTTGATTATTTATTAATAAATATCAATCAATAGATATCATCCAATTCAGACGTTCAACAACCAATCATCCATAAGCAAGCATCATCAATTCATATCATAATTAAATTAATTACTTAAATTAAATTAACTCCTTGAGAATTAATCACTTAATCTTACTTATACAATTATTGATTAATTGCTAACCTTAATTAATTAATCACATCCTTGATTAACTCAATCAATCAATTTATCAATCCATAATCCCAGATTAATTATCCTTTATTTATCAATTAATAATCCTAAATTATTATTTAATCTCCTTTCATACAAAGTAATTAATCCTTAATTACTTTCATAATCAGTTAATTAACCTTTAATTAACTGATGAGTTATTCATCAATTATTGATTAATAACCTTAGTTATTAATCAGTATCTCTTAATACAAATAAATTAATCCATAATTACCTTTATAATTAATTAATTAATTAATTAATTATCAATTAACTAATTAATTATCTCTTAATTATTAATTAATAAATCTAATTATCAATTATTGATTAAGAACTTAATTACAGATTACTTATTCCTTAATCACCTGTTGATTAACCATTTAATTAATCCTTAATTAACTGTTAACCCATCCTTAATTAACTAGATAATCAATCCTTAATTGCCATTTGATTAATCCTTAATCACCATTGATTAATCAAGTAATTACCATTTAAAAACTTCTTAATTAATCATTTGTAATTAAACTAATTAATCAAACTTATTATTTTTTTAAAATTTACTTAATCAAAATTAAGATATTATAACCTTAATTAAGATAAAACATTCATTTTATAAATGCTTTAATCGCCCTTATCAAATTTGCATCATTTACTTAATAACTATCTTTACTTAATTAAATTATTAATTAAGTTTTTAAAATAAAACAAACATTCTACTTGATAAAGTCAAGGTTATCAAACACAACTTAAAATAGCTTAAATATTCCTCAAAAACTATTTCTAATTTGGATTTTAAAAACTTGTCTTTTCATAATCTTAAAATATAACTTAAACCTTCAAAGTTATTTAAACACTTACATTTTTTAAAAAAATGCTTTATTTATAAATTATGTTTCAAATTGGATTTTGATTCCAGATTTAAATTTAGGTTTAAATCTTCTACTTTTTATTTTAAAACTTTACTTTTAAATTCAATTTGTTTAAACTCTTTTAAAGTTGTTTTAAACTTTTTAATTTATAAAATTTAAAATTAAATTTTAGACCTGTAACCACTACAAAGTTAATGGTTACTTCATTACTAGCTACTTCGAGTTCACACCCGTGTCCCTCTCTCAAATACACATGCATCCCTTGGAGTCACCCACGAAACTATCCTCCAGACACGAGAAAGCATCGTCGTGCACATGCACGGCCGTTCACCATCGCTCCGACGAACTTCATTCATTCAGGCAAGTCGCAAATCTCCTCAGCAGACGATTTAAACAAAAACATCATCTACTCTGGAACGAAAACAAGTATCCAACACTCGAACTGGAACTCGTCCCACCAGAAAATCCATCTCGCATCCACGTTTCCGACCATCGTAGTTACTGCGACTCCAGCCGCACCATGCTAACAACCCACACTGCTATTTCCCAAGGCCATGAGTCACTCGATCACTTCTAGGCAATACAGAAACCCCAAATCCAAACTGGTCCCAAACTAGGGTTAGAAACTTGCCTCAACCACCACCGACGCCTCTGCAACTTACCCACCTTCCAATTATTTTTGCCTGGACCACCCTACCTTACTCCATCTCCAATGGTGATTTCGAACAACCCAGATCTTGTGATCATCAGAAATCACCAAAAACCCCATTTCCAGTTATACCTCAAATTCACCATCCACACTTCATCAAAAATTGAGATTTTCTTTTTAAAATTCATATCTTCCAGTACCAATTTAGTTCATATAACTGCTTCATCTAATTTAACCATTCGATTTTAACATTGATGTTAGAATGTCACTGCATTTGTTTGATTTCCAGATAATTTACAAATACCAGATACTTAGATCTATTTTTAATTCTTAGTTTATAATTAAACTACCTATTTTGTTTGAATCTAAGTCCTAAAAGTTGTTTAAACAAAAATAGCTTGAAGTTTTATTTTAACTTAATTCTGCAGTAAGTAAAACAGAGAAGATAAATGCCAACAGGCATACACAATTTCAAAGCATAACAAAACATATTTCATATTTATATCTACACAGAGGCAACTTATATATATATCTAAAATGAACATCATCACAAACTCACAAGCAACAGATAATTAACTACTTAAGTTTTTAGTAAAAATGTTTACTCACAAATTTTTTTGAAGAGGCAGAGGAACAGGTTCCTGTAGTTCTCATATTTGCATGCAGAAGACAGTTTCCAGTTTTCACTTAAACTTGTCTTATTATTTTTTGGTTACAGTCTTTGGAGAAATGCTTTGACATATTCACAAAAGAATAGGCTTTGAAAATCTCTGTCTTTTAAACAAAATGCATGGAGGTTTCAAATTGTTTGATTTTCAAGAATTTGATTTCTTTTTTTTTGGGATGGTGACAGGTTGTTGTTTCTGGAAAAATTGAAAGTGATATGCATGCTTGATTTTGGAAGTGGATTAGAGGGTAATGATTTATAGGCTTTGCATGATTGAAGATAAGATTTCAAGTTGTTCTTGTTTTTCTGATTTTGGTTCAAAGGAAGTGTGAGTTTTTCTTCAAATTTTCTTAGCATCGTAGATATAAAAAAAATAAAAAGGAAAGAGGATTTGTTTTAAAAAAAACTGAAATAAAAATGAAAGAAAAGGCTAAAAATGCCACTTGTCTTAAGATTAAACATTTGTCATTATCCTTACTTCATTAATTAACACATGTTATCATAAGGCCTAAGATGATTCCACTTGTCTCTAAATTTAATTAGTTATAATCAAATGTTAATTTGTATTTAATTAGATGTTAATATAAGATAAATGTAAATCCTTTTTTAATTAATTAGTTGATATGTACCTATTTATATGTAGATAATTTTGGAATGAATAAATCCAATTATATATATAAAATAAAGGTTTATACAAATATTTTAAAATCCAAAACAAATTAAAAATACTTATACTTTAAGTTTTCAAGGCTTTTGAATTCAAGTTCAAGTCAAATTTTAAAATTAAATTTTGAAATCAAATTATATATATACATATATGACAACAAAATTCAATTTTGGAAAAGAATTATTTTTATAAAAGATCTATTTGCTAAAAACAATACATTATTATATTCTGAAAATAAAAAATTTGATAACCTAAATAATTTATAAAGAAATTGTTTCTTCTAACCAGATATCTTTTATTACTAGAATTTTTTGTTATCTGTTCAATTTATAATTCAATATTCTATTAATTAACCCAATTTGTTCAATGAACAAAAATTCGGGTTATCATAGGTGAGAAACGCGTTGAAATTAAAATCGATAAATTAATATTCTAAATCGATTTATAAAGATAACTTCCACATATGATCGAATTAGGCTCCGGAACACGTTCCATCGTGTTCGGAACATGGGTAAAACCTTATAATCGCCTGGCGGCATTCCTTAAGAAGAGTTCGAAATTTTAAATGGAAATTAACGAGACGATTTGTAAATTTTATAATATAATAAATTTATGGTCAAACAATCAAAAGATATTTTCATTTACATGCGTAGTCGAGAAGCTTCCCCAAATCTCTATTTTATCCCGCCTTCCTCTCTAAGCTTAAAACAGAAATCGAACTCATTTAAAAAAAAAATCAAAAATCAAATCAGAGAGAATAAAAAATGGCCAAAGCCCTTCGTTCAAGGTTCCTTGTCTCTGCTAAATCACATCTTCTTCCCAGTATTTCTTCCAAAGCGAATTCGTATATTCTCCACCATTTAAAAATCGAAGCTTCTCTCTAAATTAAGAAACGAATCATAGCCGAAACAAACCCTCTACCCAAATCAATTCGTCTTCAAAAAAAAGGAGAAAGAAGAGAGAGCCAGCGTTCGAAATCCAATTGGGTAAAATCGCGAGCAGAGGATGGCGGTGCTATACGCACGTAGTGGCACCAGGAATCACGAAGGGGCGGCACGAGCTAGGGTTTCGAGCTCGCGAGCGTGAGGCCGCATGGAGGGACGCTCGTTCTTGGATTTCGTGCACGCATATAGGGGCATGCTGAAGCGATGAGGCCGAGGTCAAAGTCGTGGAGGGCAGTTCGTCGCTGGCGCTTGCGAGATGAGGTTCGACAAAGTTGGAGGCAATGAGGTATCGGCATCCTTATTCTCTTTTTCATTTTAAAATATGTATGTATGTGTTAGAGAAAGAAAAATTATATAACTACAGTAAGTTTTAAACTGTTAATTTCAAATAGTAAATTTAAAATGTTTCTTAGGTTTAAACCCCTAAATGGATTTTTGGATTTATTATTTCACCGATCGAAATTAAAAGCAAGGTTTAAACAGTTTTATTTTAAAAATGGAATTGGCTATATATATATATATATATATATATCCTATAGTAAGTTATATAAAGTAATTCTGTTATGAATTAATATATGGATTTGAAAAGAACTTTAATTCATTGGAATTCTAATGTGTATATATATATATATATAAGATTTTGAAATATATGGGGTTCATAAATATTTGAGGAATTCATAAAAGTAGATTTTTGTAATATAATTAGTAGTTTCGAAAAGGAAAATTTATAGTTTAGTTAAATCATTGATCAATTAAAAATTTTACTTGGAAATTGATTATTAAATTAATTCAAATTATTAATAAACTATACAATGTTTGTTACAAGGTCCAAAATCGAGAAGAATATTGTCGAGATGGAAATGGATTGCAAATTTAAAAAGTAAAGGTGAGTAAATCTCACTCTTATTGATTTTTATTTAGATTTAAAGGGTTATATTTAAGTAATTGGTTGATTGATTGAGTTAATTGAATGTGTGTTGATGATTTGGTGACTTTGGTTTTTGTTTGGTTCTCGTGTTGATTTTTGTTTGACTCGAAGGATAAAAGATTTAATGATTGGTGATTCATTGAATAAATAGGATAATTTAATGAATACCTAATAAATTAAATTAGTTTATGATTGGGTTAATTAATTGGGTTTAAATTAATGGGAATGAACATTGGGTGGGTTGATAAATAATTGCTTAATGGAATTAATAGAAATATAATTACCTTGTGGAATTAATCAAGAGATTAATTAAGGAGTAATTAATTTATTTAATAAAGTAAATAAAAGATAGTTAATCATCGGTTGAGATAAATCAAGAATGACTAATATATATGGTTTAATTAATGATTAATTATTTAATAAAATTTAAAATTTGATTAGAATAAATAGAAATGTTAATGAGAAATCATTAATCTATATTATCAATGATGTAAATAGAGATTGATTAGTTAAGAAAATAAATCAATACAAGTGATTTATGAGAAGTTAATTAATATAAGTAATTATGGGCTAATGTAATTAAAATAGTTAATTAATTCCTGAGGTAATTAAGATTTCTTATTGATTTGGGTCAAGAACAATTAATATCGTGAAATGAATTAAAGGTAATTACTTGAACGTAATTGAAGAATAATTAATCCAGGTTGATTAATGCTGATGAATGTTGAAGGGATAATTGAATTATTTGGTTTGGAATTAATTAATATAATATGAAGGAATCTAAGTGAATGTGGTTAGAAATTCAATTAGAATCAATTGAATTGGTTTGTATGTGATTAAGTTTTGCTTATGGCTGATTGAATGGTATTGGATGTTTTGAATGAGTAGATATCTATGATATGAAATGTTGTGTATTTCATTTGAATAACTTGGGTTAGAATAACATGAGTTTCGAAGAGACCGGTGTCGGGTATTGGGAAATACCCGAAACCACTTCGAATTTTTATAAATTGGTTTGTGAAATCAATAGGTTGGAAAGAAATGATTTGAGTGAATTGAATTATTTTATCTAAGTTTGGTACTTAGAAAATTGATGTGTGGAATAAGTGTTGTTTATAGCTAATTGCGAATTTGTTAAATTGATATATGTCACCCGGGGTTTATATAAGTTGATTGCTTTGGTATTCCATGTTAGTTGGATTTACTCACCCTGGTTTCCAGCCTGACCCGGGTGTTACTTTGATGTAATGCTTGGGTCAGACCGAGTATTACAGATTTCCAGGTTACGATGTTCTGGAGCTCAGGAGGCGAGCTGGATGGCAATAAGGTATAGAGTATTTCCGCTGTATTTATATTATTGTTAATCTGAGGCATGATAATTGTATATATTCAGTGACTGTATATAGCTGAAACTCTGATGTATTTTAAATGAAATCGACAGATATAGTATTATTTTGTAATATGTTATTATTGATTATTATATTTTATCCGCTGCGAATGTGAGATGTTTGGTGTTTCTGTTCTTCTTCTTCTATCTCTTTCTTCTTTTCCATAACTATCTGGAATTTTCGGGTTTGGAAATTCCAGGTCGTTACAGCTTATAACTCTCGCATACGGTTTTATTACACGAACGGTTCACGGCAGTGACCATGATGGGATGAGTAATGCTTTGGTACATGGTTGCTGCATTTTGAGATATTTTAGAAAAGTGTCTTATCTTGTTAGGTTCATTATACTGTTTAACATATATGGGTTAGGGCATGATATGGTACCTTCGTAAACGTTGGGGCAATGAAGAGTTTTGGATTTGATCCCAATAGTGTTGCAGACCATTAGGTGAATGATTAGGTTGGACTTGTGCTTACGGGATTGGGTCTCGATCCAGTAGCTTTGTAAACGGTAGGACGATGACGAGTTTTGGGCTTGATCTCAATTGTGTCTCAAACTATTAGGCATATGTCTAGCATAGACTTGATATTAATAGTCACGTGCGGTTTCCATGATAATGTTACATACGGCCCACATAAGTTGAGATTTTGAGCTTAGCAGTGTGACATGTGGTAGGCATCAGATGTTCTTGGGTATGGCGAGTGACATCTAGCAACGATGAGTTGGGAAGTCGATCCCAATAGTGTCGTAGTTGGTGGCACACGAGTTGTGACTCTAAGCTCAATAGAGTACATACATTAGGCAACAACGAGTTGGGACCTTGAGCTCAATATTATCATAGTTGGTGGCACACGATTTAGGACTTTGAGTTCAAAAGTGTACATACATTTAGGGGATGAGTTATGTGATGACCCATATTTCGAAAGGTTTAAATCAACAATAATCAATCCACACATGTCCGACTTAAACAATCCGAAACGTAGATAATCAATGGGGTTAAGTAAGAAAAATAAGAAGAGAAGAAGAAAACAAAAATACAGAATCTCATAGCAGAAACGATAAAATACAATAATCAAATAAAATTCAAAATCTGTTCACTATACATCTGATCATAATCTATACATTTACCGAGTTATATCTATACATCATGGATAAATGATCAACACAGCGGAATAGCATAATGCTGAAGATAATAATAATAGTAATATACCAAAACTCCGTCTTCGTCCTTTAGAGAATAGTCTTTAATATGGTGAAAAAACTCAAGACTGACCCGAGCGTAATGAAAAGACAAAATACTCGAGTCAGGACTAAAATTCTCTTATGTAAGTCAAATCAATATCACAGAATATGAGTGCAATAACTTAAGAGATGTTATGGGATTTTCCATCTCCTAAGGATCCGTTAAACTATTTATGTATAATAGTATATCCTATAATAGATAATGTCTATCAGTAAAATAAATATCAACATAGCATTAAGGCTTTACGTTGATCCACCTTAACATAATTTACAGTTTTAAACCAAAGTCGTAATGGGCTCGTATAGGGATAAATATGAAAAGGCACGTGATGCAATGTCCAAGGTAGGATTCTACCAGTTTACCCTTTCTGGCTGGTCGTAACACATCCGTGGCCGACCGCGACAATCAATCCAAACGACAAATAAGGTGAACCCATCGAATCCGAAACCACAATAGTAAGAGAAGGATCAACGTCGCTAGAGGTAGCTAACCTCGATGGCCGGACATAGGCTCTTGTTTTAGTCATTTTAAGTATGACACGAATGCCAAGGCTATCCATCATCGTTCTCTTACTTCATTCCAGTAAACGTCGTCAATTCAACCATTACATTCTAGATATCATCCTGCGCGCACACGGTTGTCAAAGTGGTTCCAATTTTGAAGGGGAGTATTTCAATAAGAGTCCCCGGTCTCTTTAACAACCCATCGTCATTTTACACACCGGTTGGTTCTTTTACATTTCGAAAACAATTTGCACTTGATATAAAAATATCTTATTCGTTTCAAAATCAAATCCATTTTGAAATTATCATTTATTTTCTTTAAAATCAATTCCATTTCGAAATTATCATTTATTTGCTTTAAAATCAAAATCCATTTCGAAATCATCGTATATTCAAAATTATCAATTTTGTCCGATAAATCAATTTCACTTCCAAAATTTGGTTCGAATTTAATTTAGGTTATAATCTTCACTTTAACCTAGTTCATATTTAGATCATAGATTTAAATATAAACAACTTACCCTTTAACCAGTTTGAATTTTAGAAAATAGTTTAAATAGTTAAATAGTTAAAAATAGTCTAATAGAAGTAATTTGAATATAAAAAATGGTTTATATAATAAAATAGTTTAAAACACTCAAAATAGTTTGAATATCTAAAGAATGTAGATTTTAAATCATTTATACTAAAATATCCAATTATAAAATAATTCCAAAGTCGAACCGGACAACTTTCAATTTCCTACCTAACTCAATTCTAAATTCCATTTCGTTTTAATTGATTCAATTCCGATTTCAACTCGAATAAATTTCGATTCCATGTAAATTACGATTTCATTTCACAAATTTCTTTCACTTTCAATTTCCATTTTCGAATTAATTTAAATCTCAATTTCAAATTAATTTCCAATCCAATTCCAATTTCAAATTAAATTGAATTCCAATTTCAAATTAATTTCAAATTTTAGTTCCAAATTCCAAATTCGATTTCAAAATATTGATTTAAACACATAAATCAAATTTAGTTTCAATACCAAATTTAAATCCAAATTTTCAATCCCAAACTCAAATTTGAAATATCATTTCATATTAAATTTTCTTAAAAATATCCAAAGTTCGAATAAAAGACTAATCTTTTAAAACAAATCAACTTTCGATAACTTACGCCGTATTTCAATTTTTAACTTAAAAAAATAATTAAACTTCGATTAATTCAACAATTTCATTTACTACTTTTAAATTCCAACATTTCGAGCTTCAATTCAAAATAATTCAACTTCGATAAATTGGATTTTATTCTTAAAAATCAATTCATTTAAATAATTTCAAAACAACTTTTAAAAATTATTTAATTTAACCAATCTGGTGTCCGTATATAATTTTCTAACCTATGGCCAAGTGGATAATTATTTCAATTTAATTTCAAGGTTGGATATATCATTTCAACATATTTCTTAATTTAGTCGAAATAATTTAATTTACCGTTTTATATACTATAAATTATATACATGATGATAACATGAAGTATCAAATTAAACAAACATCAAAATTAACAACCAATAGCATCCATCACAGCGAATCGTCCATATAGTCAATATAATTCACAACAATTTTATAACTATGAATATCAAGTATAATATTGCCAATAGGATTTAAATTTATTTTAACGGTCAATTTAAATTCTATCAATAAATTAATATATCAATAAAATGATAATTAAACCTACCAAACAATAGCCAATAAATTTCATATCATTTTAGAATACAAATATAACTAACAAAAAATTATTTTAGTCAAATGTGAGCGTATAAATACTCACCTTAAATTTGAAACTGAAAATAATTTCAACTTCAAATAAGTTCCAGTTTCACTCTAAGTCGAAGGTGACTTTGACACGATCCTCTCCATACTTCTCTGCCGAATCGGACCTCTATGAGCACAAGACGAATTTATTAATATATGATTTACAATTCAACTAAAATAAAAGAAAATAAAACTGACCTAAACACCCTCAGCCATTAACACGCACGCCTGCTCCATTTCCTCGCTGTCGCGGTCTCGTTCCTTCTCTCTTTTTTTCCGACGACCGAAGAATGCTGCCACAACTCCTCCATTGCCAACGCCTACAACCATCGTTGCTCTCATGCCGCTATCCCCTACAAGCGCGAATTGTAACGACCCGTAAATTTTAGTCATTTTATTTATTTAATTAATTGAATTTTGTGAAATTTTAAATAATAAATTTTGAAATAAAAATTTGATATTTGAAATGCGACTAGTTAAACATAGCAACTGATAAATTTTCATCCGAAAATATGAAAGTTTATTTTCGTGTGTAATTTTATTACAATTTAATCAGTTAGAAATTGATGAAAATAAAATATTTTCAAAACCTAAATATTTTTACACAGAAAAATTCTAAATCCTCTTCTGAGTGAGACGTCGTTTTTCGTTTTTGAATTCGGACTTCTTTAGCTCCGTCGATCTTATTTTTCATCGTTTTTGCTGCATTTTCCGCTGGTAGAAAATTCGAAATTTTATAATTCAAATCGTACCACTGATATCTATATACCATTTTGATCGTCTCATCATGCTGATCTCCACAGTATATTCATTTGTGTGTTTCGGAGTTCGAGACACGACGAAATCGGTAAACCGATTAGTCGTATCGGTTCCGTATTTTGGGGCTTTTGGTTTTCCTTTGTCTTTTCAATTATCTACCGGTTGGACTCCGCGGCCATTGATTGTGATAACTCCTGAATTAAATTCGTGACTTTTGCGTTTCCCCTAGTTGATTTATATTTTTCTAGTTCGATGTTTATTCTTCCTCTTACATTCATTTTTCCTATGCACATTCAATTCTAGTTTCCAGACTTTTGGTTTCCCACGTTCACAACTTATGCCTTCATATTTGCCTGACCTCAATTCTTTCCTCTTCCTCAATATTTCTTTCTTTCCTCCATGACTTCCTAGCCGAGACCACTCTCAGCATCCCCACACAAGCACACAAGACCCGCTACCTCTCAAGCCTCAACGACCACCGAACCCGCCGCCATGCTCTACCTCCCCATTGCCCACGGATCTACAACAGCACCACAGCCCCACCCTATCCTCCGCCGTGGCCACAACCGCGCCACCACCCCGCGCATAGCCACCAAATCCTCCTCCTCATCACCACTATCTCTGCGTCATCCTCCACGCTTGGCACATCGCCACCACTCATCTCGGCCCACTTTGCCTCATACCCTCCAGCCCTCCTCCTTTCATCCCCCTCTTCTCCTTCTACGTGCCGCGTCCTCCCTATCTACCCACCTCTCCCTTAGCTTGCTCTACCGCCGATGTTATCCACCACAAAAGTCTCGGCTGAGTTTCAGTTCTCCACTTGTATTTATAAGTAAGTTATAGATATTAGTTTATAACCTATCAGTTTCAGATTTTAGTTTAAAGGAAATATTGTAGATTGTTTTATAGTTATATTTTACAGTAAAAGGTAATATAGGGTTGATACGTATATATATGTATATATATTTTATAAGTTATGTATATAATCTGGTTTTTCGTATATACACAAGTTTACACAAGTCCTTATATGTGTTGATTTTTGTGTGCGGTTAATCTAAAATATGATGGGTGTTGAATACTTTGCGATTTGGAAATGCATAATAGAGATATTTTGCTTAATACATGCTTTAATAAAATGTTAGATTTTGTATACCTGTCTTGTTTTAACACAGGCGTTTGGTAATGAGGAGTTATTTTATTATAAACATAAAGTTTTACTTATTGATTTTACACAGATACATGAGTTTTGTCTTGTTTATATATATAATATACGCATATTGTTTTAAGTATAAATTACTGTTCTAAACCTTTGTTTCACAATACTTCCAGTATCGCATATATATGGTATTTTAAGGGTATGGTTTGTTCGCATATATGTCCTACTCACATACATTGCTCACATGTACTGGTGTAGTCTGCATATATATTTCAATGTATTATGTCAGAAGCTTCCTACTTTACTCCGGTTCTAAAGCAGTATTTGTTCGTATATAAAGTTATCTAAGTTAAGTTTTATATATATATATATATATATATATATATACGGTAACTTTTTATAAAAAAAATATTGCTTGAAGTTTGTTGAAAGGAATTTTTAAATTAAAGCTTTTGTATATAACATGTTACAGTAAGAATGTCCAAAAGCTTTTGTATATATTATTTTAACTGAAATGAAATGATATAATGGTTGGGCAAAATTTGTTTCAACCTGATTTTTTTTACATGTGTTCTGTATATATTGATATGGGTCATAGGTTTCATTAGTTTATGGCATATAGGTTTATGCAGGTCTACGTCAGGTCTCATATACATGATTTTTTTGGTTTATGTGTAGATGTTGTTTATGTGAAGTATTGGTTTATAGAGGCTATATTATACAAGTGTTATGTCTTTTACATTACAGAATCCAATATATCTCAGCCTTGTTGTACAAATGGGCATAGTCCTTACAGTTTAGTATAAAGTGTTAGTATATATATATATATATATATATATATATATATATATATAAAGTTGTTTTAAAGATTTTAAGTTATTTGCTTAATTTAAATGATATGTTGTATATAATTTGATTTATAGTTATATATGTTTATATACGCATATAAGTTCACTTATACCACTTGTCATCATCGTTCGATTCTGATTTGATCTCGTCTATCCTTATTTATCAGCTTTGATAGGTGAATTCGTGTTGTTCTGCTTTGCTTCGGAATTCGTGTTTGGATTCATATCTAAATTATTTATTTCTCTAGCCTCGAAAGGTGAGCAATCACTCACGATTAATGTTCTTTTATTCATTAAATTTGATTTCAATTGAAACGACAATTGAAATATGCAGCTATTAGTCATTTACAATATTACATGCTATTACCTGTATCAGTTCACTTGTGACATCTGACACCATTATCTGTTATGTATATTGATGATATATGCCTGTTACATTATTATCATATCTGTTATCACTCTGCAAATTCCTTGTTAGTATACAGTTCACTATGGGTTGAAATGATACAAACCCGAAAGGACTTTTGAATGGGAGAAAATCCTTATGGTTTGAAATGATTAACCCAAGCGATTTTCATTAAATTGAATTTGGGATTACGGGTTGAAATGATATATATACCCGTATATATTTAAATTGTGGATTGAAATGATAAATATCCGTTTCACTTGACCATAAGATAGGAAAATATGTACAGACACCGTTGGTGCATATATATCTATATATGTATATATGAATATTTTGAAAATGATTTCTATGGTTTAAAATGTTTGAATATTTAAAGCTTTGAAAGTATTGAAATTGAAACGATTTATTTTGTGGTTAAAAAATCTGTATTTGAAATCGATATAATTTGAAATGGTTTATTGACAAACTGAAGAAAAAAATGGTGATTTGGGATTTGATAAAATTTGAATTTTGGAAGTTGAATTGATTTGAATCGATTTATGAAATTTTAGAAAGCTATTTGATTATATAGGGTATTTTAAATTATATTTAAACCTATTTATATATGTTGCTTTAGAAATTTATTTCATATAAACTATTTTATTGTAAATTATTTTTAATATAAACTATTTTAAATTACAACTATTTTATATAAACTATTTTAAATTATAAACTATTTTATCATCTATACTATTATTTATATTTAACCAGTTAAGTGGGAAGTGTTATGATTCCAAGCATTATGATTTCTAAATTTTGATTTCCAAGTATTATGATTAACAAAGTGTTTGATGAAAAATGTTGTTTAAATTTAAATAAATCATTGAATTAAGTTTTGAAATTATTTAATAATTAAATAAAATTGAATTCTTTAATAAGTGAAATTGAATTCTTTATAAGTGAAATTAAGTTTCTTTAATAATTTAGTTTTGGAATTTGTTTAAATTAAATAAGTAAATAAGTGAAATTGAATTTCTTTAATAAGAAATAAAATGTGACTGATAGAAATTAATATGAGACTTGTAATTTAAAGAATTTGATTTGACGAATTTAATTACATTTATAAGTTGATATGTTATAGGAAAACTTGAATTGATTTAATGAATTGGAAATTAAATAGAAATTGTTTTGAATGACAAATCAACTTAACGAATTTGAATAAAATCGATCGATGAATTTAAATTGATTTGAATGTTAAATTAAATTAATTTAAATGATTAAGGAATGAAACTTATATACGAATTTAAATAAATATTTGAATTATTTTAAATCAAAAATTTGAGGTTGAATTATAGAGTTTTGAAATTGTAAATTTGGACGTTTTGAAACGTAAATTATGGCTATAAAAGACAAATGAAATGTTGGATTTCAAATTCTAAGTGAGATTGAAATTGATTTGGTTTTTGAAATTTATTAAACGACCAATCAGTGTAATAATTACTAAAGTTATTAAAGAAACCAGGATCGGTTATGGACATACTCTCTATCTAAACCGAAAACCACTTTAATAACTATACGTGGAGTGTGATCCAGAACGAAGTGGTTGGAATGATGTACGTGATGACTAAAGAAAGAGAACGATAATGGATAGCTTTGACACTTGTGTCAAATTTGAAATGACTAAAATAGGAGCCGTGCCGGGCCAATGAGGTTAGCTGCCTCTAGCGGATACACTTCTTCGTAAACTATTGATTACTTGTTTTTGAATGGTGTGCACCCTTGAATTGAGAGTGTTGTTTCGTGGTGTTACGATCATTGCGGCGATGCGTTCTCACCAGTCCAGATCAGGCAAACGGTAGTTTCACTACCTTAGGTATTGCCTCATGTGCCTTGTCATACTCGTGTCCCTATGGGTGACCACTACAACTTGTTTGTGTTACACCTATGGAATACTCCCTGATAGCCCACTAGTGTACAATGGAGTTTACAGTGCTGTATAGACTATGACGCTTATAAAAAATGTGTTAAGGGGGATAATGGTAACGCCTTAACGCTATTTTAATAGTTTACTTTACTTTAGACATTATTATAATAGCGTATATTACTACATAGTAGACAGTTTAACGGATCCTCAAAGGATGGTTATCCCAACATCTTTTGAGTTACTTGCATTTTCAGTTGTTATTTCACTTGAGTTGGATTTATTGATATAAGAATGTTAATCCTGACTCGAGTGTTTTGTGTTTTGCTTTACGCTCGGGTCAGACTGAGTGTACCAGTATTTGATACTCACCTTTGGAGTTGGAGCTTCGCTTGGAGATCCAGCTATCTATCCTGCTTTCAGATATTCAGTTGATTCTAGTGATGTATTCTGATTCTTGTATTTGACTATTTTATTCGAGACTTCTTTTGTAAATTAATTAACTCTGTTATATATATAGTAGCTTCATGAACTACTATTCATTATGTTTTCGCTGCATATTATTATACTACTCTGTGTCTATGATTCTGTGATCATTTATTTACTATATATGCTGAGTTTTGACAAATATAAACTTACATTCTGGTATTTTGAGCAATTCAATTCCGGCAAGCTTGGATGCGAATGGTTTAAAATATCAGGTCGTTACATTTGGTATCAGCGCTTTGGTAGCTCTAGGCAAAGCTTAGCATATAGGGTAAATGTATTTACAGAATCACTTTCATTTGTGTCTGAATCCTTCATCTTTGAATTGAATTTACTTTGAATTTTCGGAATGTCTCTCGGTTCCGAAATTCATTCTTGTCCCTCGCTATTCGTATTCTTCTGAATTTTGGAGCATTCCATAGCTCCACGATATGATTTGTAAATGGGTGAAACTCCTTTATAATAGGCATCGATTTACCGGAGATTTTTGTAACCTCGGTTTACGATGCTATCTATCTCCTGCTATACCAGAATTCTATCTATTGCGATTGAATGTCGATTTGCTTCAGAATTCTACATTGATCTAATTCTTGAAGTCAAAGGTCAACCCGGTTAAGATTGCCCGCGATTTATATAAACTTATCCATCTCCCTATTTTATTATGTAATTATCACATCTCTGATTCGAACCTATATTCGAATCAAAATTCTCTTTAATTTGAGTCCTTCAAATTTGAATCTCGATACTTTTTTGAAATCTATTCTTGAATCATCGAGCAAGGAATTTGTGAATTAATATTTAAAAATGTTATATATATACATATATTGTATTGTTTGAGCTGTTGATGTTGATTTGGTTTTCGATCGATTCTTCTGATCAACGCTATCGATAGGATTTCCAAAACACTTGAGTAGAGCAAACTGACACAATATTTTTTTCAAATTTGGTTAACAAAATAAATTTTTGCATGATTATATTATATATATAAGTATAATTTTCTGAAATTGAATTGTTAACTGAATTGGTTGTTAAAAATGATAATATTTGATTTTCATTTATTGTTTTGTAAATTACTGATTTTTCCAACACATAAATAGAGGCAAGTTATAAAATATGGTTTATGAATTAATTTAGAGTTTGAAATGAATTTAAATAAAGAATTTGAGAATTTAATTTCGGGTGATTTCAAACTTTGGCTTTTAAGTTTTAAAGTGTATATTATTCAAAGTATTTTCAAATAGAAATTATTGATAAGAAATTTAAATGTTTAAATCAGTGCTCTCCTCTTTTGTCGCTGGAAAATAATTTCGATTATTGCGGCCGCATCATCGACATTTATTTTCGAGTTTCGAAGTGAAGAGACCATTCAGTAGCTTCGCTACTCTTTTGTTTGGAATATTAATTTGATTTGAACTTCTTAAGGATGACTTGATTTATAATATATATTATATATATAAATATATGATTATTGGTTGATTTGATATATATAGTATATGTATATTTATCTATAAATGGCTTGAAGCCAATCGGAAATTAATTCTTAAAATTTTGATTTAAAGATGATTTTCAATAAAGCCAATTTTTTTGCCTAAATGCTTAACTTGAAATAAATGGATTGAAAATTTAATTTGGATAATACTCGATTACATTATATATAACTTACCTAAATTTTCAAAAGTTAACTATGTAATTGAATATTGTACAATATAAAATGATGTTAAAAGAAATATTAAATAAATTTGAGTAGTTATAATATTGTTATACAATTAAAATTTTATTTATAAAAATGTTAATAGAGATAAATAGAATAAAAAGTTAATTGAATAATACATGAGACAAATAAAATAAATTTTATATGAGGGAATTAATAAATTAAATAAAATCAAATTAATAAATTATCTTGAATTTAAAGTCAATTATTGAATATAAATTAAGTAAAATTGAAATTTATATAGTTTAAATTAATTGTTTATTTTATAATTCAAGTCCATTTTCTTCTGGTTGTTTTTATTCTCCTACCTCCTTCCTTTTCGGGGACGAAAAGTTTTGAGTGGGGGAGAGTGTAACGACCCATAAATTTTAGTCATTTTATTTATTTAATTAATTGAATTTTTTGAAATTTTGAAATAAAAAGTTAGAATAAGAAATGCGTCTAGTCAAACATAGCAACTGGTAAATTTTCATCCGAAAATATGAAAGTTTATTTTCGTGTGTAATTTTATTTCAATATAATCAGATAGAAATTGATGAAAATAAAATGTTTTCGAAACCTAAATATTTTTACATAGAAAAATTCTAAATCCTCTTCTGAGTAAGATGTCATTTTTCGTTTTTCCAATTCGGACTTCTTTAGCTCCGTCGATCTTATTTTTCTGCGTTTTTGCTGCATTTTCCGCTGGTAGAAAGTTCAAAATTTTATAATTCAAATCGTACCACTGATATCCATATACCTTTTTGATCGTCTCGTCGTGCTGATCTCCGCAGTATATTCATTTGTGTGTTTCGGAGTTCGAGACACGACGAAATCGGTTAACCGATTAGTCGTATCGGTTCCGTAATTTGGGGCTTTTGGTTTTCATTTGTCTTTTCAATTATCTACCGGTTGGAATTACGGTCATTGATTGTGATAACTCCTGAATTAAATTCATGACTTTTATGTTTTCCCTGGTTGATTTATATTTTTCTGGTTCGATCTTTATTCTTCCTCTTACGTTCATTTTTCCTATTCACGTTCAATTCTAGTTTCCTGACTTTTGGTTTCCCACGTTCACAACTTATGCCTTCATATTTGCCTGACCTCAATTCTTTCCTCTTCCTCAATATTTCTTTCTTTCCTCCATGACTTCCTAGCCGAGACCACTCTCAGCATCCCTCCACGCAAGCACACGAGACCCGCTACCTTTCAAGCCTCAACGACCGCCGAACCCACCGCCATGCTCTACCTCCCCACTGCCCACGGATCTACAACAGCACCATAGCCCCACCCTGTTCTCCGCCATGGCCACAACCGCGCCACCAAACCGCGCATATCCACCAAACCCTCCTCCTCATCACCACTACCTCCGCGTCATCCTCCACACTCGGCACATCCGCCACCACTCATCTCGGCCCACTTTGCCTAATACCCTCCAGTCCGCCTCCTCTCATCCCCCTCTTCTCCTTCTACGTGCCGCATACTCCCTATCTACCCACCTCTCCCTTAGCTTGAACTACCACCGATGTTATCCACCACAAAAGTCTCGCCTGAGTTTCAGTTCTCCACTTGTATTTATAAGTAGGTTATAGATATTAGTTTATAACCTATCAGTTTCAGATTTTAGTTTAAAGGAAATATTGTAGATTTTTTGATAGTTATATTTTACAATAAAAAGTAATATAAGGTTGATGCGTATATATATGTATATATATTTTATAAGTTATGTATATAATCTGGTTTTTCGTATATACACAAGTTTACACAAGTCCTTATATGTGTTGATTTTTGTGTGCGGTTAATCTAAAATATGATGGGTGTTGAATACTTTGCGATTTGGAAATGCATAATAGAGATATTTTGCTTAATACATGCTTTAATAAAATGTTAGATTTTGTATACCTATCTGGTTTTACCACAGGCGTTTCGTAATGAGGTGTTATTTTATTATAAACATAAAGTTTTACTTATTGATTTTACACAAATACATGAGTTTTGTCTTGTTTATATATATAATATATGCATATTGTTTTAAGTATAAATTACTGTTCTAAACCTTTGTTTCACAGTACTTCCAGTATCACATATATATGGTATTTTAAGGGTATGGTTTGTTCGCATATATGTCCTGCGCACATACATTGCTCACACGTACTGGTATAGTCTGCATATATATTTCAATGTATTATGTCCGAAGCTTCCTACTTTACTCTGGTTCTAAAGCAGTATTTATTCGTATATAATGTTATCTAAGTTAAGTTATATATATATATATATACACACACACACACACATATTTATACAGTAACTTTTAAAAAAGTATTGCTTGAAGTTTGTTGAAAGGAATTTTTAAAGCTTTTGTATATAACATGTTACAGTAAGAATGTTCAAAAGCTTTTGTATGTATTATTTTAACTGAAATGAAATGATATAATGGTTGGGTTAGATTTGCTTTAACCAGGTTTTTTTTGTACGTGTGTTCTGTATATATTGATATGGGTCATAGGTTTCATTAGTTTATGGCATATAGGTTTATGAAGGTTTATGTCAGGTCTCATATACATGATTTTTTTTTGTTTATGTGTAGATGTTGTTTATGTGAAGTATTGGTTTACAGAGGCTATATTATACTAGTGTTATGTCTTTTACTTTAAAGAGTCCTATATATCTTAGCCTTGTTATACAAATGGGCATATTCCTTACAGTTTAGTATAAAGTGTTGGAATATATATATATATATATATTATATGTATAAAGTTGTTTTAAAGATTTTAAGTTATTTGTTTAATTTAAATTATATGTTGTATATAATTTTATATATAGTTATATATGATTATATACGCATATAAGTTCACTTATACCACTTGTCGTCATCGTCCAGTTTTGATTTGACCTCGTCTATCCTTATTTATCAGCTTTGATAGTTGAATTCGTGTCATTCTGCTTTGCTTCGGAATTCGTGTTTGGATTCATATTTAAATTGTCTATTTCTCTAGCCTCAAAAGGTGAGCAATCACTCACGATTGATGTTCTTTTATTCATTAAATTTGATTTCAATTGAAACGATAATCGAAATATGCTCCTATTAGTTATTTACACTGTTATACGCTATTACATGTATCAGTTCACCTGTGACATCTGACGCCATTATCTGTTATGTATATTGATGATATATGCCTGTTCATTATTATCTTATCTGTTATCACTCTGCAAGTTCCCTGTTAGTATAGAATTCACTATGAGTTAAAATGATACATATTCGACCGGACTTTAGAATAGGGGAAAATCGTTATGGGTTGAAATGATTAACCCAAGCGATTTTCATTAAATTTAATTTGGGATTACGGGTTGAAATGGTATATATACCTGTATATATTTAAATTGTGGATTGAAATGACAAATATCTGTTTCACTTGACCATAGGATAGGAAATTATATACAGACACCGTTGGTCTATATATATGAATATTTTGAAAATGATTTCTATGGTTTAAAATGTTTGAATATTTAAAGCTTTGAAAATATTGAAATTGAAATGGTTTATTTTGTGGTTAAAAAATCTGTATTTGAATTTCGATATAATATGAAATGGTTTATTGGGAAACTGAAAGAAAAAATTGGTGATTTGGGATTTGATAAAATTTGAATTTTGAAAGTTGAGTTGATTTTAATTGATTTATGAAATTTGAGAAAGCTATTTTATTATATAAGGTATTTTAAATTATATTTGAACCTATTTATATATGTTGCTTTATAAATTTATTTCATATAAACTATTTTAATGTTAATTATTTTTAATATAAACTATTTTAAATTATAACTATTTTATATAAACTATTTTAAATTATAAACTATTTTATCATATATACTATTATTTATGTTTAAATAGTTAAGTAGGAAGTGTTATGATTCCATGTACTATGATTTCTTAATTTGGATTTATGATTAACAAAGTGTTTGATGAAAAATGTTGTTTAAATTTAAATAAATTATTGAATTAAGTTTTGAAATTATTTAATAATTAAATAAAATTGAATTCTTTAATAAGTGAAATTGAATTCTTTAATAAGTAAAATTGATTTTCTTTAATAATTTAGTTTTGGATTTTGTTTAAATTAAATAAGTAAATAAGTGAAATTGAATTTCTTTAATAAGAAATAAAATGTGATTAATGGAAATTAATATAAGACTTGTAATTTAAAGAATTTGATTTGACGAATTTAATTTAATTAAATTTATAAGTTGATATGTCATAGGAAAACTTGAATTGATTTAATGAATTGGAAATTAAATAGAAATTGTTTTGAATGATAAATCACTTAATGAATATTGAATAAAATCGATCAATGAATTTAAATTGATTTGAATGTTAAATTAAATTAATTTAAATGATTACGGAATGAAACTTATATACGAATTTAAATAAATATTTGAATTGTTTTAAATCAAAATTTTGAAGTTGAATTATAGAGTTTTGAAATGGTAAATTTGGAAGTTTTGAAATGTAAATTATGGAAATTGATATAGGAAGACAAATGAAATGTTGGCTTTCAAATTCTAAGTGAGATTGAAATTGATTTGGTTTTTGAAATTTATTAAACGACCAATCGGTGTAATAATAACGAAAATTATTAAAGAAACCAGGATCGGTTATGGACATACTCTCTGTCTAAACCGAAAACCATTTTAATAACTATATGCGGAGTGTGATCCAGAATGAAGTGGTTGGAATGATGTACGTGATGACTAAACAAAGAGAACGATAATGGATAGCCTTGAAACTTGTGTCAAATTTGAAATGACTAAAACAGGAGCCGTGCCAGGCCAATGAGGTTAGCTGCCTCTAGTGGACACACTTCTTCGTAAACTACTCATTACTTGTTTTTGATTGGTGCGCACCCTTGAATTGAGAGTGTTGTTTTGCGATGTTGCGATCGTTGCGGCGAGGCGTCTCACCAGTCCAGATCAAGCAAACGGTAGTTTCACTACCTTGGGTATTGCCTCATGTGCCTTGTCATACTCGTATCCCTATGCACGACCACTACGAATTGTTTGTGTTATACATATGGAGTACTCCCTGATAGCCCACTAGTTTGCGGTGGAGTTTACAATGCTATATAGACTATGACGCTTATGAAAAATTTGTTAAGGGGGATAATGGTAACGCCTTAACGCAATTTAATAGTTTACTTTACTTTAGACATTATTATAATAGCTTATATTACTACATAGTAGATAGTTTAACGGATCCTCAAAGGATGGTTATCCCAACATCTTTTGAGTTACTTGTATTTTCAGTTGATATTTCACTTGAGTTGGATATATTGATATAAGATGTTAATCCTGACTCGAGTGTTTTGTGTATTGCTTTACGCTCAGATCAGACTGAGTGTACCAGTATTCGAGAGTCGCCTTTGGAGTTGGAGCTTCGCTTGAAGATCCCCCTATCTATCCCGCTTTCAGATATTCAGTTGATTCTAGTGATGTATTTTGATTCTTGGATTTGACTATTGTATTTGAGACTTCTGTTGTAACTTATTTAACTCTGTTATATATATAATAGCTTCATGAACTACTATTCATTTTGTTTCCGCTGCATATTGTTATATTACTCTGTGTCTGTGATTCTGTGATCATTTATTTACTATATATGCTGAGTTTTGCCAAATATAAACTTACAATCTGGTATTTTGAGCAATTCAATTCCGGCATGCTTGGATGCTAATGGTTGAAATATCAGGTCGTTACGCGAGCTACCGCACCTGCCACCATCAAGCTCATCACACCGACATCATCAGCGACCACGACCTCCTCTACTCCACCACGATGCCTCACGCGCACGAACCGTAGAACGAAACCCCCTCCAAATCCAACGATTCGACTATGGCTCGGTCCCGTGGTTGCGTCGCCTCTCGCTTTGATCTGTCGTCCCCCTTACACGCGCGTCTCGAGGAGAGGGTCGCGCCTTGATTTCCCCTTTTTTCGATTGTTGTCCTTATTTTTTGGCTGTGGATTCGAAATAAAAGACGAGAGAGAGATATAGCATATAGTTTGGGTTTGACTAGAATGGGTAGGAGCGGTTTGACTATATGATATTATTTAAATTATAAAAATATCTTGCTTATAACCGCCCGACATTCCGAACTCCAAATGAAGTGTGTTGTCCAACGTTCATAGTTTTTACCCTCATTCCGAACGCAATGGAACTGGTCCCGAGGTCTAATTCGATCGTATGCGAAAGATAGCTTTTCGAATCGAAGTATTTATTTAAATTATGAATTTAAATTCTACGTGAATTCCAGCTCGCACGGCCAGCCGACAAGTCCGATTTGCTACGAAAATTGAAATCCTACAATAACTCACTATTCGGATCCGATGAAACTGGTCTCGTCGAAACCGAGACAGTGACCAAAATGGCTGTTTTTACTCGTTGATTAAAATATAAAATTTCAAATTTTAAATTAGTCACATTTAAATCCAAATTTAAATGTTAACTATCTTTGTTTGTATTTTGAATAACATTTAAATCAAATCCCGACATCATTTTCCATCATCTCAAATACAAAATCAAGTTATTCAAATAATTTTCAAAAATTAAATTTTAAACAATTTAATTATCCAATAAACCAATATAAATAAATCATTAAATTTTATTTCTAACCATTTTATCCAATACTCGTCTAAATTTCAAAATTTAAACTAGTTAAAAATACGGATCATTACATACTCCCCCACTCAAAACTTTTCGTCCTAGAAAAGGTGTTAAGTAAAGAATTTAACATACAACAGATTTTATTTAAAACAATCACTTATCAAACATAACAATCTTCACTACACCATTTTAAGCTATTAACAACGGGTAAAAACTGTTGTTAAGTCCAAAAGCAAAGGGTAAAAACTGTCTTTAATACAGGAGTGGTTGACTTTAGCGACGGGAGGAAACCGTTGCTTTATTTCCAAAAGGCAACGGGTATAAACCATTGCAAATTGTGCCAAAGGCAACGGGTATTAACCGTTGCAAATTCGTCCAAAGGCAACGGTTAGAAACCGTTGCAAACTGGACAATAGGCAACGGGTATAAACCGTTGCTTAATGTACAAATGGCAACGGTTACAAACCGTTGCTTAGTGGGCAAAAAATCAACGGATATAAACCGTTGCCTTATGTCCAAAAAGCAACGGGTGCAAGCATTGCTTATGTGCAGTAAAAAACGGTTAAAAACCGTTGCTTTATGCCCAAGTCACACATAAAGCAACGGTCAACACCTGTTGCACATAGTGTTTGCTCCTGCCCCTACAAAATCACATCTGTAACTCACTACTGCGTTACACGCATATCTCAGTATATATACCAGAATATCAATATATATCAAAATATGCCAGAATATCAAAATATTGGTACACAAGCACTATAAACATGTCGCACATATACCATACATATAAAATTATCAAACTTATAATTACACTCATTATTTTACAAACACAATGCTACCGTGCCGGAATATCATACTCATTACACTGCATTGTTTATTACACCACAATACAAAGATTTCATTAATTACAGATCCAGTACAAAGATAAGTACAAAAATTTCGTAAGAAATAGATCCAGTTTTCAGCTTCAACCTGAAAGGAAAATAAAATCAAAAGGGCAAAGCATTCCAGTTTTCAGACTTCAATGTTCAACCTGGTTCATGTGCAACTCGAAGATTAAATTCAGAGGCAGTTCAACTTTATAAATCTGGAAAGAATATTCCAGTTCAAAAACAAAAAGCATCTACCTGATTCAAAAAGTCTGAAACAGTTTAAAACAAAGTAGAACCCAAGAAAAGAGAAAATCAAATTATGCAAAGCAATTCAAAGCAAACAACGGTTAGGATAAAGCAAATTGATCAAGCCTCAATTTCCAGATTTTGAAATCTTTTTTAGGTTCTCTTTCCCCTCTGTCAAACTATCCAGGTGAGCAAACTACCCTTATAAATTCTTAAAACTTGATATATCTATTTTGCATGTGATAAGTCTTGAATGTAAATTGTGAAAGGTGCTTGCATGCTTGTATTTATGTATGGATGACTGTGTGTACGATTGTGTACAGGCAACATGCCTCTGTTTATACATGACAGGTTTGATAAACCTGTCTAAAAATTCATACCACCCAAAAGAATGAATGTTAGGCTTTGATCATTAAAAGGAAATTGCTTGAAATAATGTAATTTCATATATGAAAATAATTTCAGATGAAAACAGGTGCATTGCTATTCTTATATCACAGTTATGTACAAAGGCTGCTAATGTTGTTACTTATCTTCTTGTTTAATCAAGAAAAGCATTAGATCTTGGGGTGCATGTTATCATCTGAACCTCATTGATGTGGCTGAATTCAATTAGATTATCAACCCTCTTGTTTTTGGTCAGTCTTGAATAGACACTGGATGTAATCTGACTCGGTCCGTGTGACATAAGTATTAATTACCACTAATAGAAGTTGCATTGAATCCTGAATGCAATTCATTATCCAACTTTGAACTATTTCTATTCTATTATTTCGAATATCAAAATAAAATTGGTGAATGTTTGATTATCTTTCTAGCTCAGACTTTGAAATGCAAAGTCAATGTAATGTTTTATGCTTTGTACGAGTTGGCAACACTTCTTTCAAGTTGCAAATATATAATGTTATAATAATTTTTAAACACGGTTGTTTTTTAGTTTCAGAGGCATTGAAGGAGAATATAATGGGCTTCAACCTTTTTTTGGAAGGTAAAAGCTTTACTTCCTAGTATTTGATAAATTGTCGATTATCTTGTAAACAAGGCAGACCAGGACAAAATACACATGCATTTGCATATGCAAATTTCATATACAACAAACAAAAGAAAATTAGCAATATATGCAAAGAACAAGTCAGAAATATCAATACCTCCGACTAAAGGTATCGTATCAAACCCTTTTGATGGCTCACATAACCTCCGGCTCCAACATCCCCAAAGGTATCGGTAAATTGTCGACATATTTTGGCGGTTAGCTCATTCGGCAATAAAATTTTGTCCAACAACACCTTTTCATATGTGGGTGGTACTGGTTTTCCATGAATTACTGATGCTGTGGAATCTCGGCATATAGTACCTGTTATATAAGCATTTTTGGAGTGAATATATGGAATCACATTTACAGAACTAACAAGCTCCCAAACATTTAAGAGGTTGTATATATGGGCACAAAAGCATAAGTGTGCGCATGAAATAATTTCAATGCAGGGATACGCATATATTAGAGGTGGTATATTTGCATGCTTCAGGGACACTAAACACGCAAGAATAAAAGTTTTAAATCTTGGAACCATTTACCTTTAGAAAATTATACATGCAATATATATCACGCATGCAAGAATTTCCACACAAAAATCAAAGTAAAACACACGTATAAAGCATGTAATTTGCAAAAATAACACACGCAGGTAACAAAGAAATAAACTTGCATGGTTCAGAGGCAGTGCATACGCAGGTACAAAAGGATTTACTCGCATGCATCAGGGACAGTGCACCAGATTTTTTTAGGATGAAAACTTATATAAACAAAAAACAAAACTCATGCTACCCAAAACCATTTCACAAACATGCAGCGATGGCCCAAGTTTCATAGCATATGAACTAGACCTAAATTTGCCTAATAATGACTTAGGTTTAATGCCAGAAGTGAATTACAGAGAATTTTTTTGGCAACCAGGCAACATATATATTAAATGCGTGAGTTTCAAACTCACCTGTCTTTGCTCTACAACAGCTAGCAACTCAATTTAAAAGGGTGCATAAGTTTAAACAATATCAGCCATTAATGCTTCGCTTGAGATGCTGAAAGAAGTGGAATAAAGGATGATGAAGTGTTATCTTTATTTTATTTTTTTACTTAAGTCAAAGAAATGAGTGCTGAGAAGTGTTTTGGGTACATATTCGTTTAATGCCATGTACACAAGTACTGCTCGGCTAGCCCTTAGCTTTGGCAGAGTAATGTAAAGTTCAAGTTGCTTTTGAATTAATGTTTTCACCCATTGCCTTGCTTCTCTGTTAATTGTTTACTAATATGTCTCAGCAATTGTAAACGTGATAACAAACTTGTTTTATTTCTTGACTAACAGCCTCACTATTGTTCAGCTATGTTAAATGAAAAATGTAAAATGTGTTGAGATATAACTCAGCAAAATTGTGACGGTTCACTTTGTATTAAACATGTGGGAGCATATTGGGAATTTTCTTATACGTGCAAGAAAATGCAGCGCACTCTCCCGTTCACGAAGTTAAGCATTCACTGACTTTGCAACATATTATTTTCTTCAAATTTTAATAAAATAGTACCTGTTGCAACTACTTCGTCCTCGAAGTTCAGGATTTCACATCTTTGGTCGATTAACTGATTGTTCGGAGTGGCAAACTGAGAAGATGCGATTTCACTGCCTACTTGACGATTATCTTGGGCTATGCTGAGAAGATGCTCCAGTTTATCATCCATATTGTCCAGCTTCATCAATTTTTGCTCCACATTTTGCAGTCGCTGCTCATATACTCCTTGGGCCTGTTTGAGCCGTTTGCATGGAATAACAGCACCCTTAACTTGGCTAGGAGCTATATTGGTCCAAATACTTCGGCTCCTGCCCTTTACATCTTTACCAAACACTGATATAAAGACGGCTTCATCACCACCACTCGTCGTTTCCTTTTCTTTTTCAATTTTGTCCTAAAAAGTAAATACGTATATATGAATAATGAAAATTTAATTTAGAGGCGTTGTTATTTGTTTAACTTACAAAGTAGGAAGATGTCGCATCTGACGTGCTGCCATCTTTTCTCTTATGCGTTTTCTCCCATACTTGAAGACGTGATACTTCTGTTCCCGGACTACTTGAATCGACCTGCATACAATGACCTAAAATTATATTTGGAACTAATGGTATATGCAATGTGATGCACCAATTCAATGGCACATACAATTTCTTGAGTAATCATAGCGTGACTCTTACGTCCCGAATGATGACCATATTCGAGCATTGATCTATTTTGTTTGCCTCGCTTCCTTTTTTTCTTTCGCCTTGGGTTTTGATTCATTTCTTATGAACTCATCCCAATCATCTTGAGCAATTTTCGGTGGACAATTTCTCATTCTTTCTTCGTCAGTGATGAAATGGTCATAATGATTCTTGCGCAAATCATTCTTGTGTCTCCTAAAAGCCTCGGACATTTTTTTCATAATAAGGTCCTTTGATAGAGGATCGATCTCATAATATTTCTGCATAACAAAAAATGCATGTAAACCATTTTTTATTTATGTATTGAAAGCATTATAAATGAATTTAAACCATCTAAGTTCATGTACACAGTTTACATTTCAAAGTATATGGATTTTTACATTTCAGCGTATATAGTTTCATCAGTCTCTATGAATAACGTATATAGTTTCATCAGTGTCTATGAAAAAGGGTGCATATTACAATTAGACGACTATATTTTACAAACAGAAACAGTACATAAAAATGGTTATGAGATTGGAGAACTTACCTCCAATTGATTCCACACGTCTTCCTTGTAATTTGGCGGAACTTTTTTCCAACTTGGATATGAGATTGGCACATGATTTCCTACTAGTTTACCAATCTTCGTAGTGACCTTTGAACCATTTTTTCCGACTGGAGAACCGTAGTTGTCTATATCAACTTTCTCCCGTTTTAAAGTGGATGATTGTGAAGTTGTATCATTTGACGGTGGTGTGGCATCTTGTGACATTATGTCCTACAAAGTCTAAAATCCTAAAATAATCCCAACAACATTATGACGTACATTTCTTCCCCTTCCGGTCCATCCCTGTATCGCTCCAAGCGATCACTGTTAAGCTGCTGTACATCTGATATAGTAAACAACGTCCCCTTTTGATTTGTTCGATCCCACCAACTTCTCACCACATTTCGAGGCGAGAAACCAGTGGGATCAGACAAATCAGAAGGGCACGTTGTTTACTTTATCAGATGTACAGCAGCTTAACAGCAATCGGGCATCACAGTGATGGGCGGGAAGGGGAACATTCACTTTTATGCGGCAGTGATAAAGTCTTCCTACATCACCAGAATTTTAAACTTAAGCGGATTCAAAACAATATCTAAAATACTGACTGAAATAAAGGATGCAAATACAAAAATATATTACCTTAGCACTGCTGAACTAAAGGGTGCAAATACGATATCTTGAACTGCCTGTCTACCTACAAACACAAAGAAAGAAAGAATAGTCAAGCTGATCATATGTATGTATGTGTACATGTGTGTATGTATGTGATCATATGTAAGTACCTACAACTACAAACACAAAATGAACACTTGCAATATATCCATCCTTATTTTGTTAATGTACAATAACTGCTCCGAAATACAAACACAAAATATAATGCATCTATTACTATCATATAACACACCATTCTACATTTTACACCATTTTAAATAAATATTTTGTTAAGGTACAATAACTGCTATGAAATATAAAGTTAACATATGCATTTGATAAGATCTTCTAATTTTTCATTGTCTTCAAAAGCTGATTGATAAACGGTGGGAAACTCAATGTCATCCACATTTATGGTCAACCGTTTGGTGTATGCAAAACCACAAACCATCCGTTATTTTTTAAATCTTTTGAGTAGAACACTTGACTCGCTTCCGATGCAAGAATAAATGGCTCATCATTCACGCTATCTGTATTCTACAATTTTCCCAAGTTAACTTTGATCAAGCTTGAAACAGAATCTATTTTACAACCATTCATCTTATCTTCGACCTTTACCCAATCACAATAAAAAACTGTTTGTTTGAAGTCAATGTAATCCCACTCAATTATCTGTTGAATGACTCCGTAATAAGTTGTTTCTACTTCCTTAAAATTTTTATCCTTCCCACTCGCTCTAAATTGTGTAATTGCTCTCATGCATACACCACTATCCTGTGTTGCCTTTCGCTCTTCATAACTCTTCGGAGAAAATAAAAACCCATTCACTTGGTACTTCATATAACTACGGGCATCAAACTTCGGCCCGTTAACTAACTGCCAAAGAGTTGAGTCAGCATCGACGGTCTTCAACAACTACAACAAACATAATAAGTAAAAAAACATCGTCAAGGAGGTGTATGGTCAACTTGAAAATACGTTAAATATTTAATACATATACCTCCTCACGTAACCAAAAAGTGAAATTTTTAATAGCTTCCCCAGATGTACCCCCGCCTCGAGTTTGTGATTTGGTGCTTTGAACATAGGAGTTATACCTCCTACGAAAAACACAAAATAAATACTATATATATGAATTGATTTACAATAATAAGAATTCAGAACAAATTCATGAATTTACTTCTTCCATTCATCCAATCTGTCGTACTTATCAAGGACCCATTTACGCACTTGTTGAAATTGCACTTGAGTTAACGTTATATCTTTACCATTATCTAGTGCTATTTCATCAGCAAACTCATCATCCTCGTCTAAAAACGCTTCACGGGTATGTTTATGAGTGCCAGCACCTCCTTTTGGCATATACTCCATGCAGTAAAGACTAGCTTCTTGTACAATATATCCTTCTGCAATACACCCTTCAATATATCTTTTGTTGCGCACATATCCTTTATATGTTTTCATCAACCTATGAAGATGAATAATTGTAAAATATAGAGATCAATAGCTATTTAAATCGAATAATTATGTACATAACTAAAATTAGTAATTTACCGTTCAAATGGCTACATCCACCTATATTTAACAGGACCAGAAATCAATGCTTCATCGGCTAAATTAACCATAAGGTGAATACTGATATCAAAAAATGCAGGCGGAAAATGTTTTTCAATAGCACACATTTCTTCTACCAAACTAGCCTTTGCTTTTAGATGATGTTCCCTGTTGATCACCTTTGAGCACAAAATGTTATAAAAGAGACTAATGCGGTGAATAACATTCCGTAGATCCTTATGTTGCGGAAAACAATGCTGAAGCAATGCCGGAAGTAAATGTTGCATTATGACGTGGTAATCATGTGACTTCATATTTTTTAGTTCAGGAGGGTTGATGCTCACATTGTTATGGAAGTTCGAAGAGAATTTGCTCGGCACTTTCAAAATTTTCAAAACGGTGCAAAACCGTATCTTTTCTTCTTTGCTCAAAGTGAAAGTCACATTTGATATGGTTACTTTACTTGTTTCAGGATCTTCTATCACCCACAACTTTTGTTTTATATCCATGATTTTCAAATCCTTCTATGCATTGATCCCATCTTTTGACATGTCTTTATGGTTCATAATTGTGTTGATCAAATGTTTCGTGACATTCATCTCCGTATGCATAACATCAATATTATGTCGGGTCAAATTTGTTTTCCAATATGGCAAATCAAAGAACTTCGACCTCCTATACCATGCAGGAACTTCTTCATCGATTGTCTTTTTCCGTTTTCGACCAATTTCCGGTATGTTTTTACCAACATTCATTTTTATATTCGCTACCTTTTTTTCAACTTGATAATTAGTCAGTGGTTTTGGAGGACTCTTAAGTTTTTGCTCGTTGTTGAAATTTGTCTTATCGTATCGAAACTTGTGTCCCGACGGAAGAAATCTACGACGTCCCATGTAACAAATCTTCTTAATTTCAGGGAGATAAACAGATGTAGTTTCTTCTCCACAAATAGGACATGCAAAGTAGCCATGAGTTGTACATCCCGATAAAGTCCCAAGAGCGGGATGATAATGGATTACCCACAACACTCTAGCTCTCATTATGAACTCAGATTTCTTAAATGAATCAAATGTAACGACTCCTTCCCATAACTGCTTTAACTCGTCTATCAAAGGTTCTAAATAAACATCAATATCCTTCCATGGTTGTTTTGGCCCAGAAATCAACAGTGTTAACATTGAGAACTCTCTTTTCATGCACAAAGACGGAGGAAGGTTATATGGTACTACAACTACTGGCCAACAGCTGTAAGGGTTAGTTAAAGAAGCATTCGGACAGAAACCATCTGTTTCTATTCCAAGCGTGATATTTCGTGGTTCAGCAGCAAACGAAGAATCAAAAGAATCTATAGTTTTCCATTGAGAAGTATCACGCGGATTACGCATTACGGTTGTACCGGACTTGGCACGCCCATGCCAGGTCATCGCTTCTGCTATCCATGGTACAGTATACAGTCTTCTCAATCTAGATATTAAAGGAAAATGTCTTAAGGTCTTTCGAGGTACTGTGGTAGCTTTTCTCTCTTCGTCGAATGATGTCTTATATCTTGGTACGTTGCAATTTGTACATGAAACTTTGTTCGCATTATCTTTCCAGTACAAGATGCAGTCATGAATGCATGCATCATAAGTTATGTAATTCATCCCAACTTGCTTAACGATCTTCTTCACATCGGGGTACTTTGACGGTAGCGAGTTACCTTCGGGGAGTAACTCCTTTATGAATTCGAGTAGTGCAGTCACACCATTGTCTGAAAAGCCGTATTGGGTCTTCAACTATTCAGTTTCACAATGGCATACAACTTTGTAATCGCTTTTGGACAAGAAGGATACAATGGCTCTATTGCAGTTGCACTATCAAAAAATGATTTATCCGTAAACTGCTCACAATATTAGCATTATCATGCAACTGACTTGTAGGTTGAAAATGATGGAAGCTATCTGCATCATTGATCGAATCCTCCATCCTAATATGTTTGGACTCATCAGTATTTGTGGCATGACTAACCGGTTGTTGTTTTGGCTTCTCCAGTATTCTTTCCCCGTGAAAACACCACACGGTATATGATTGAACAATACCATATCTAAGCAAATGAAAATGAATGTCATTTAATTTGAATGTATCTTCGTTTTTGCACCGCGTGCAAGGACACAAATACTTTTCCTTATTGCCACCGTTTCAACAAATTTAACGAAATTTCTCACACCTTCCACATATTCTGTGTTTCTTCGATTAGATTGATTCATCCATTGTTTGTCTGTACTAAAAGACATACTGAAAGAAAATAACAAGAGCTAATAAGAAATCATGGGTAACAATATCTTATGGCTTTCCACCAAGTTCAACTCTGATATTAACTAAACAGATGTATATTCTTCCGATTTCACTTGAAATTTAACATTAGCATCAAACTGTTTCCAAAAAATTTGCCATTACAACGGTGCCATTTTGTAGCACCAGAGTAATGTCTATGCATTACCCCTCTCCTGATACTTGGCTTGTGCCATTAACAACAATTTTATCCACTTACTAAATATGGTCTCATATTTAGTAAAACAAAATTCATTGCATCAACTTATACCCTAGCAGTCACTATAAGCAGCTATGTCTAACTAGCATGCAGTGCAGTACAGCACATTACAATTTGTAAAGAAAATCATATATAAATGTAAAAAGATCACCCCTTGCGTAACCAATTGTTTCTTGGTTCTCTAACACTGTACACTTAAAACATCAAATATGTATTCTGATGGTTCAGATTAGAAGGTGCATCTCTACTTTGGCAAACTGTTAAAGAGTAGTAGATATTGACTATAATCAATCCCCAAAAACTTAATGAAACATCAATCCTAAAAGCAAGGGCGGCCCAAAGAATCGGTTGACCAAGCCCAATGTGAATTTTTTTTGCCCCTTACTATATAACATGTCAATTTTTTTTATTTTCTTTTTCATATATAAGCATAAAATCACATATAAAACTATAACACAACAAAGTACCAACTTTTTATACAAAAGTTGCCACATTAAGTGGACTGCAATACTTATAGTCTCAAATAGTTTACAAAACAGTGTATTTAATTTTTAACGAAATGTATCAAGTTTACAAACTAGTGTATCTAGTTAAGTGTACAGGCAAATCTATTGGGTTCTGCCTAAATGTTTGCGGGTAGACATACACATACTGCAGGAAAAATAGTACATCAATGAAAGTATCAGTTCCTAAATAATTATTAGTCTTTTAGCTTCAGCTTTCGAATTACGATTCCTAAACGATTAGTTACAGAAAACTAGTTGTTTATAACAAAACACTAATAAGTTATTAGCTTCAGGCGTTTTCAAGGTTAATGAAATCTAAAGCAGTAAAAGGGAGACTCAATTTTAGAAAATTAGACAACTCAAAACAAGAAATTCGCTTACTTAATTAGCAGTGGCAGTATAGAGACTGTAGCAGGACTTCAAATCCGCAGTAGAAAATATCGCGTAGGAGGCAAGCATGAGCCGACGATGGCTGATGGAATAGCCGAGTATGCAGCGATGATTATTTGGAAAGCGTTGATTTTTGAAACCCTAGTTTATTTGGGTTCGAGCATCGCCAACATGAAGATTGCTATTGAGCTGCAACTTTGAAGTAAAACAGATTTTTGGTGTTGCCCGGCTCAGTTGGTTGCCCCATCCCAGGGGCTTGGTGGGCTTGCCCTTGGGCCGGCCCTGTCTAAAATATTTACGACGGTTACAAACCGTTGCTAATTAGCCACGGTTGAAAACCGTTGCCAAGTGGAACGAAGCGCGCCAAAAATTATGGCTCGAAAGGATGAAATTCACTGCCATCATTTGTCTCCAAAGAAGCTACGGTTAATAACTGTTCCCAATTAGCAACGATAATAAACCGTTGCTAACTGAACCAAGACGGTGATTAACCGTTGCTAAATGGAAATGGTTAATAACCGTTGCCAAATGCGCGGATGGTTAGTTGCAAATCTCAGTATTTGGTGTAGTGCTTATTTGCGAAACTAATACTATGCTTCAACTATGCCACTCCTATATCAGTTTTACGAAGAATATAACTTACATATATAAACAAGATAAAAAAATTAAAACTCCAAAACATTTCTAACTTTCGAATTTACGGAAAATTTCGGTAGAGTCTCCTTTGCGCGGCTCGATCAGAATATTTTTACAATTCAATATATAACACAAATATAATCAATATATACCAAATATACATCTCATCTTAATGCTGAGGCATCCCGAAGGGAAAAATTAAAAATCATGGTATGTAATCCGAGATACGTACCTTATTATTTATAATACAAGCGAGTTCGCTCGTATTAAGAAGCAAAAGCATATAAATCTGTGTATACGCCCCATACGGTCTTTGTATGTTCCTATCTCAACTCAATTTGGAATGTTAGTCACTTATAACGATATAGAAACATGTATAAGTCTAACATAAGCATTTAACATGGATTTTGAATCCAAACAACATAAACAATCACAAATACATAACATACAACAATCATATGCAATCAAAACGGTAATAACAATGGTTTGCAACAAAAGAAACCATTCAACTATCAATATCCATCCAGTTAATCCAATTTAATTTATAATCATGTGAATAGTATTTTCCAAGGTCATCCTTTAATTTATTCCATTAATTCCTTATTAACATTCATTTCATTAACATTTTAATTGATTCAATTCAATTTATTGCATTCGAGAAACTTTTATTCAATTATATTCAGGTTCAATTGATTTTCATTCAATTTATTTACTTCCAATTGATTTTCATGCACTTATCAACATCAATAAATTTACATTTTATTAATTTACACTCATTTATAGTCACATATTTTTTTTCTTCTATTATTTCAATTCAATAATTCGTGTACTTAATTGTACTTAAGAAATAATTTAATTCCATATCACATTCCATGTATTTAAAATTGATTCGTATTCACTTATTAATATTCATTTCATTAATCATACAATGGATCTATAATCAATTCATTTGATTTTGATTTGATTGGCATCCAACTAATTTGGTTTCAATTCATTCTTTTCTTTCAATCAATATTTATTGCATTCACACTTAATTTAATTCAATTCAATATACTTACATTCAATTTATTCGTTCCAATTATTTACATTTGTTTCATCAACATTTAAATTTAATTTACATTCGATTGATTTCTTTAAATTTATTAATATTCGTTGCAAATTCATATTAAATTTTATTCAATTTAATTTGTGAAATTCCAATTGTTTCACCCTTTTTTTATTTAACCTATTTCATATGAATTTGTTTATGAATCATTTATAAAAATTATTCTACTTAGTATACCCCTTTTCAGTTAATACTATCATCGTTTATAAATTATCTAAGTTTATTACAAATGTGTTATACAACAAAACTCACCTTTATTATTATTACTTCATATCTTGAGTTATTATTAATTCATTAATTCACTTCATTTATTCAAATTCAGATTATTAATTTACCAAAGTAGTTTTTTTATAACTCAATTCATATTAATAGTTTTTTTTCACAACCAATTTATTTAACCTCTCTTAAGTCAATTTTAATTTAAAATTTATTCCAATAACTAATTCCATACTATATTAGTTAACATTAAATTTTTAAACTCGTTTCCTCTTCATTTTACTTATTTATATCCAGTTTAGATTAAATTCGATTACCCAACTTAATTTATTACTTAAATTCATTTATTTTTATTCAATTTATTCCACATTTAAATTACATTTAATTTAAAAATTCATGTTCATATTTATTTGATTAATTCATTTTATAGCTTAAATGGATTTAACTCACTTTACTAATTTATCTAGTTTCACCTAGTATCAAATTCAATTTTTTTTTTAAGTTAAACTTCATTTTGATTTAATCCATATTCATTTATTTAATTTTATTCAAATTAAATTTCTAATCATTCCCATTTTACAAATTTTAAAATTTATTTTATTTAGCTTAAATTTCTCAAATCTATAAGTTACACAATTTATTCATTCAAAATTTCATTTTATTATTTTACCAATTTTATTTCAAATGCAATTCATTTTTTTATTTAAGCTTTTATGAGTTAAATATATTTTATTTACTTCATTTAACTAACTCGATTAGTTTAACATTTCTTAAGTTAATTTATTTTATTTCATTTCTCGGATTCAAATTTATTTTATTTTCTAAATCAAAATATTTAACCAATTTAAATTTCCTATTCCAATTTATAATTTCAAACTTATTTCTCATCCATACTATTTTAAATTTAAAGTTCAAACTATTTCCATATACCTATTAAATCACACTTGGAGTATATTTGTAACAACCCGCATATTTATCGATTTTATATTTAAGTATTTTATTTAAATATTTTATCGTTAGTCGGATTTTAGTCCTAAAAGCTACTTTTTGCATACGGTCGAATTAGGACTCGGGACCACTCCCATTGAGTTTAAAATGCCGTTTGCGACCTTTTTGAGTATAGGCTTGATATGTTTGGAGAAAGTTGATTTTTGCTACTTTTCACTTTGGGTTTGGTTTGGGCTCAGCCCTATGTTAACTTATGCTCAAATCTGAGCCACTCTTCCCCACGCGCCCTCATTCTCTTCTCATTTCAGTTTTTAGAGTATTGATGGTGGGAGAGATTGGAAATTAAAACTCCAAAACCCTAGTTTCCCTTGCAAATCAAATTCCTAGCTCCAAACTCAAGAAGAACCATTGGTAAGCTTCTCCTCTTCTTCTCCAACTTATTCTCTTACCAATTTCATAAATTCCTAAACCTAATTTTGGGAATGTTCTTGTTTTTGAGCTTAGATTCAAGCTCAATTGGGTTGTGTTGAAGAGAGGGTGATTCTCCATTTTCTTTCAAGCTTCTTTTTGTTTGATTTTGTGAAAAGGTGAGATTTTTATCTCACATCTAGGTCTATAACTATCTTTGAATGTTAGGTATGAATTCCTAACACATATTCATGTGCATTTGATTTTGGTTTGAATTGATTTGGTGTATATTCCGAATTTTAGTGTTTTGAAATCAAAATCTATGAAAATCCTTTTATGGACATCTTAACATGTTTTGGTGACGCATCGAAGAGCCTAAAGGGTCGGGTAGTCGTTTGGCATAAACCCCTAGCGCCTTGGCTCGAATTCGGTTGCGAATTGGTTGGGTTTGCACATCTTGTGCAAAGGCAGAAAACTGCCTTAGCTCCAGTCAGTCGACTGGACCTCTTGGTCAGTCGACTGGCTGAAGCTATTAAGCAGGGTGAAGGCTCCCTACAGAGCCTTAGGGCTCTGTTTACTGCAGTCAGTCGACTGACTCACTGAGTTCAGTCGACTGACCTACATCCCGAGAGTTTTTTGGGACAGTGATCAGTCGACTGAACTCAGTGAGTCAGTCGACTGACCTGCTTCTATTTGTCCACAATGCCTATTTGAGCCTAGTTTTGCTTGGTATCCAATTTATATCGATTCGTTTTAATTCCTAGTTGTTGTTATCACTTATTCAACTATGATGACTTCTATTTTGGAATTTTTGGAAATATCTACTTTGATGGATTTGTTGTCGATTTCTTTGGAATTAATTCACGTCTTCGTATGTGAATTTTGGTGACTGATTGTTTCTACAATCATTTTTTTGCTTTGTCACTTTAAAATACAAAGGTTTTCTATACTAGTAGTAAATATCAAAACTCTTTCCTCAAAACGATTTCAACTCTATTTTCAATATCCAAACTCGTTTATAAAACCGTTTTCCAATCTATTAGTATATACAAACCTTTACCTCACTCGTATGAGAAATCTAATTAAACGGCTTAGTAAAACGAGTGGTATGAAACGCTTGCGTTTGCTTCGTCGGTTAATTCTTGGACTTGTTCGATTGAACCTCTTGTGACAATTTTCTAGTGGAGATTTACAGTTTGTTCGTAAATATTTAAGTTAAGCAAGTGGTTATGGGACATGAAGCTAAACTCATATATTTACTAGCTTAGTGTAATTGACACTTCTCGTTGGTCATGACGATTATCTTTGTGATTTAGACTAGCAATGTGCGATGTCTCTTTGTCTGCGAGGGAGACTAAACCCCGTTTTGTGGAGTTTCGACTCAATTTGGTGGGGTAGCAACCCATGGTCTTCGGGCTGTTTGTGGAGCTTCGGCTCAATTTGTGATGGTTAGCGACCATGGAATTAGCATTCCGTTTGTGATACACGTGTTGGTGGGCTTTATGCTCCCGTTTGTGATAGGCCTCCCCCCTTTGTGATTTCTGGATTTCTTGTGTAGATTCCTAGAATTTGTGTTTCACCAATTTTCGTGATTTCCATTGATAAGTTTTATCAATATTTGTGCATTGGTGAATTTGTGTGTCATTGACTTTAGTGATTTCTGGATTTCTTGTGTAGTCTTCTGGAATTTGTGTGTCATTGACTTTTGTGATTGACATTGATATTATCGTCAAATTTATGGTATGGTGAACGAAATAAGGAGTATGACGTTTCTTTGATTCTTGTGTAGATTTGGTGACATTGATTAATCTCTTGATGATTATCAACTAAGTATATATATATATATATATATATATATATATATATATATATCACAGCTTGGCATTGTGATTATTATGTGTTTAGTCATATCTCTTATCCTATATCGTTTCATCTGATATTTATAGTTAGACTGATCCGTTTATTATTTTCTTATTAAATAATACTCGGGTCAGACCGAGATGCTACAGGTGCTTCTGCTTGACTTCTCATCCGGGATTAACTCCTTGACTTTTGGGTTAACTACTTAGATTAGTAGTTATTTTGTTGTATACACTTGAGATATAGACTCCTTAATGTATACTTATTATTTTGTGTAGTTCGTGTAACTATTCTTTTGTGATATTGTGGATCTTTTTAGACCACTACTCTGATGTACACTTTCTAGTGTAATATTCATATCTTATTCCGCCTTTGTGGTATGAATTGTCTATGACTGATTTGTGTTATGCTTATTTCTATATTTGTTTTCCGAAGGATTTATATAGCCACCATGTAGTAGCTTTGAGTTTGTATCGGTATGTTGGATTTCCTCTTGAAATAGAATGCATGTTATATTATCTGACATATCGGTGCTCGCGCAAAGAAATTACACGGATGGTGGCTCCTCAACAGCCTTATTCTCCATGCTAGTCGACAGCATTCACCGTAATGTTCTTGGCTAGCGTGGGTATAGAGGTGGGGCGTCACAGCTTGGTATCAGAGCCAAACTTCGAAACAATATGGAATATTATAACAAGGATCATCGTCCTAAGTCTTTCTTAGGAGTGTGCTTTAGGATTTAATTCGAGTCTTCATACCGATTCATCCTATTTTCCTTATGATTCCTTATTTATCTATCAAGATTGCTTGATATTCAATTTGGTGAATAACCTTTTCTTCTTCTTCTTTCTTTCTAAAGGAAGAGAAATGTCCAGACCAGGCCGCCCCAGAGCCGTGCCATCTAGCACTCCACCCCATGATGGAGTTTTTATGACTGCTCAACAGCTTCTTGATTTAGTGACAAATGCTCAAGCAGCTGGAGCTAACCCGGAACCTACTCACCCAAAGTCGGGATTTGCACGCTTATGTAGCGATTACACTAATTTGGGTGGGGAGCCATTCAAAGGTTCCGAAACTGTTATTGAAGTACAGGCTTGGCTAAGAACATGCGATCGCATCTTTTCACGCATGAATCTTATTGACCTTCACCGAGTTCAGGTGGCCTCTAGTATGCACCGAGAAAGAGCATTGGACTGGTACGAACTTCTTCTTTCTGAGATTAATGAAGCGGATCTCACTTGGGAGAAATTCCAAGAACGCTTCGAGTTGAAATTCGTACCAGAAGCAGAAAAAGTGACATTGGCTCGACAATTTATAGACCTTGTTCAAGGTGAGTCCTCCGTGACTGATTACGTCGCCTCCTTCGAGTCGCTTTCCAAATATGGGATTGAATACATCAACACCCCTTTAAAGAAGAACCAGAGGTTCGTCTATGGCTTAAACAAAAATCTCAAGAAGCCATTACTTCTAAAATTAGAAGTTTCTTTCGACCAACTCGTTGATATCGCTCTTCGTCTTGAAGAGGCGGATAGAGAGAATGATGTTGAAGTGGTGGGTTCCAAACCAAACTTCAACAACAGAAAGAGGCCAAACAAATTTAAAGGCCCTTATCCCAATAAGAAAGGGAAGCAAGTAACCTCCGTGGCAAAGAATTCTTCCTTTGGTCGTGGGGAATGCTATAATTGTGGTTCGAAGGACCATTATGCGAACAAGTGCCCAAAGTCTCTTTCTTGTCGCTACTGCAAAGTTCCCGGTCATGTTTTATCTTCATGCCCCAAGCTTCAGGGCAAGAAGGAGGGAAAGTTAAATGTTGCTCAAGCCCCTGGCAACACATCTCGTGGCCAAGGTATTTCTCATTCTATTCTAGATGGAATTATTTTGTTTCGTGATCATCCTATTCGAGTTCTTTTTGATACGGGTGCGTCCCATTCTTTTATATCAAAAGAACTTGTTGATACTTTTTCTTTGGATGTTTTGTGTTTAATGACTTCTTTGAGAATTGCGAATCCGGTTGGGGGATCCACAACAATCAGTTTATTGTGTAAAGATGTCGAGATTATTTTGTATGATTTTTCTTTCCGAGCCGATTTGCATGTCATGCGTTATTTAGGCTTTGGAATGATTTTGGGAATGGATTGGCTTAACCATTATGAAGCTCATATCCTATGTCCTGAGCGGACTATTCATCTTCGACATCCTCAATTTGTTAATCAGGTTTATGTTATTCTTAAAGATTCAGATTCTGCTTTGGTTGCATTTTTATATTCTTTAAATCCTCGTGATGACGATGATGATGATGAGGGTGATATTATTTCTCTAATTCACGTCGTTTGTGAATTTTCCGACATATTCGAGCCCGTTTTAGGATTACCACCTAAGCGAGCAATTGAGTTCAGAATTAATCTCATTCCGGGAACTCAACCTATCACTCGTCCTCCTTATCGTATGTCCAATAAATAAAACGAGGAGATGCGTAAACAATTATCTGAATTGGAAACGAAGCAATTTATTCGCTCTAGTTCCTCGCCTTGGGGAGCTTCAGCTATTTTTGTGAAGAAATCCGATGGTACACTTAGGCTTTGCGTTGACTACCGCAAGCTTAATGATCTTACTATCAAAAATAAATATCTTTTACCTCGGATTGATGATCTATTCGATCAACTTAGTGGAGCTAGAGTCTTTTCACTATTGGACTTGGCTACCGGTTTTCATCAGCTTCGTATTGCAAAGGATAGCATTCCTTTGACATCGTTCCGTACTCGGTATGGATCTTATGAATGGCTTGTTATGCCATTTGGGTTAACAAATGCCCCGGCTTATTTCGTTGACTTAACGAATCGAGTTTTTAAAGACTTTCTCGACCGGTTTGTTCTCATCTTTATCGATGATATTCTTGTTTATTCTAAAACCGAGGTGGAGCATGAAAAACATCTTCGGATTGTGTTGGAAACTCTTAGGAGTAATCAATTAAAGGCAAAATTTTCTAAGTTCCACTTTTGGCAATCTCGTGTGAAGTTTCTCGGTCACATTATTTCTGAATCCGGAATTTCCGTGGATCCTTCAAAGGTTGAAGCGATTCAAGATTGGAAGAGACCGGAGAGTGTGACAGAGATTCATAGTTTTCACGGATTGGCGGGCTATTACCGTCGTTTTATCAAAGACTTTTCTAAGATTTCCGTGCCTCTCACTAGCTTGACGAAGAAAGGTGTTAAATACATTTGGTCGGACAAATGTGAAGCTTCTTTTCAGAAATTAAAAGAACTTCTTTCTGATGCTCCTATTCTTGTTATTTCCGATGGGAATCAAGATTTCGTTGTTTATACCGATGCTAGTCGCATTGGTTTGGGTGCCGTTCTTATGCAAAAGGAACGCGTTATTGCTTATGCTTCTAGGCAATTAAAGCCTGCTGAGACTAGATATGCCACTCATGATTTAGAGCTCGCGGCTATTGTTTTTGCTCTTCGGATTTGGCGTCACTATCTCTTAGGAGAGAAATTTGTTCTTTACACAGATCATAAGTCTTTGAAATATTTATTCTCTCAAAAGGAACTTAATTTGCGTCAACAGCATTGGCTCGAGTTCCTTGCTCCTTATGATCTTGATATTCTTTATACTCCCGGAAAGGGTAATCGTGTCGCCGATGCTCTTAGCCGTAAACAACAAGCTGTTGTTTCTATGATGATATCCGAATGGAACGATCTCGAGATCTTATCCACTTGTGAGATTCGAGAGCGTGTTCCCGATTTATGTTCATCTCTTGCTTTATGTAGCCTTGAAGCTCATCCTTCTCTTTTAGACCGCATTCTTGAAGCTCAAGGGTTAGATCCGGAATTGGCTCTTCTCGGCCAAAATATTAAGGATAAAATTTATATTGAAGGTTTGAAGGACTTTGATATCGATTCTCGTGGCGGCATTCGGAAATTTGGTAGACTTATCGTGCCAAATATTAGGGATCTTCGTAAAGATATTTTAGAAGATTCTCATCACTCTAAATTTACCATTCATCCCGGTAGTAGTAAAATGTACGCGGATATGAAGCGACTTTATTATTGGGAGGGAATGAAACTTGACATCGCTAACTTCATTAAACGTTGCATGACTTGCCAACTCGTTAAGGCCGAACATCAAAGGCCCGGAGGGTTATTGCAACCTTTAGAAATTCCAGTTTGGAAGTGGGATCAAATTTCCATGGATTTTATAGATGGCCTTCCCCGTTCTCGATCGGGTTATGATAGCTTATAGGTAATTGTTGATAGACTTACTAAATCCGCCCATTTTATTCCCGTTCGGTCTAACCGAACCGTTCCTCTTTTGGCCAAAATATTTATCAAAGAAATTGTTAAATTGCATGGTGTTCCTACTTCTATTGTTAGTGATCGTGATCCATTGTTTACTAGTGGATTTTGGAAGAGTCTTCAAAAAGCTTTGGGAACGAAGCTTAATTTTAGCACCGCTTATCATCCCCAGTCCGATGGACAAACCGAGCGTGTGAATCAAACTCTTGAAGATCTTCTTCGTGCTTGTGTTCTTGATTTTGGTGGAAGTTGGGAAGATCATATTTCACTTGTTGAATTTTCCTATAATAATAGCTTCCAATCTAGTATTGGTATGGCACCTTTTGAGGCACTCTATGGAAGGCCATGCCGATCTCCTTCTTGTTGGCTTGAGGCCGGTGAGAAGCTGGTTTTAGGTCCAGATTTTATTCGGGATTCTACAGAAAAGATTGATCTTATTCGTCATAGGATGAAAGAAGCCCAGAGTAGACAAAAATCCTATGCCGATAACCGGAGAAGGAAATTAGAATTTTCTGTGGGAGATCTTGTGTTCATTCGTGTTTCACCTATGAAAGGTGTTGTACGTTTCAGTCGATCGGGAAAACTAGCGCCTCGATATATTGGGCCATTTCCTATCACCGAACGTATTGGTTCCATGGCTTATCGCCTTTTATTACCGGCTCAGTTTTCTACTATGCACGACGTGTTTCACGTTTCTCAACTTCGGAAATGTCTTCGAGATTCCGATTCCGTTCTTGAGCCCGGTGTTGTGGAAGAGATTGAAGTTTTGCCTAATTTAACTTATGAGCAACATCCTATTCGTATCATTGCTTCGGAAGTCAAACGACTTCGAAATAAAGATGTTCCACTTGTTAAAGTTCAATGGTCTTCAAATCCTAAGGATTGTTCTTGGGAATCTAGAGAGTACATCGAGCGTACACATCCGGACTTACTTTCTCGTGCTCTTTGAGGTGAACTTCTTATTTCAAACTTCTTTTGTGTTGAGTATGCTTTTTGGTTGTTACTATATATATATATCTTCTTCTTAAATATTGCGAGGACGCAATTTCTTTAAGGAGGGGAGTCTGTAACAACCCGCATATTTATCGATTTTATATTTAAATATTTTATTTAAATATTTTATCGTTAGTCGGATTTTAGTCCGAAAAGCTACTTTTTGCATACGGTCGAATTAGGACTCGGGACCACTCCCATTGAGTTCAAAATGCCGTTTGCGACCTTTTTGAGTATAAGCTTCGATATGTTTGGAGAAAGTTGATTTTTGCTACTTTTCACTTTGGGTTTGGTTTGGGCTCAGCCCTATGTTAACTTATGCTCAAATCTGAGCCACTCTTCCCCACGCACCCTCATTCTCTTCTCATTTCAGTTTTTAGAGTATTAATGGTGGGAGAGATTGGAAATTAAAACTCCAAAACCCTAGTTTCCCTTGCAAATCAAATTCCTAGCTCCAAACTCAAGAAGAACCACTGGTAAGCTTCTCCTCTTCTTCTCCAACTTATTCTCTTACCAATTTCAGAAATTCCTAAACCTAATTTTGGGAATGTTCTTGTTTTTGAGCTTAGATTCAAGCTCAATTGGGTTGTGTTGAAGAGAGGGTGATTCTCCATTTTCTTTCAAGCTTCTTCTTGTTTGATTTTGTGAAAAGGTGAGATTTTTATCTCACATCTAGGTCTATAACTATCTTTGAATGTTAGGTATGAATTCCTAACACATATTCATGTGCATTTGATTTTGGTTTGAATTGATTTGGTGTATATTCCGAATTTTAGTGTTTTGAAATCAAAATCTATGAAAATCCTTTTATGGACATCTTAACATGTTTTGGTGACGCATCGAAGAGCCTAAAGGGTCGGGTAGTCGTTTGGCATAAACCCCTAGCGCCTTGGCTCGAATTCGGTTGCGAATTGGTTGGGTTTGCACATCTTGTGCAAAGGCAGAAAACTGCCTTAGCTCCAGTCAGTCGACTGGACCTCTTGGTCAGTCGAATGGCTGAAGCTATTAAGCAGGGTGAAGGCTCCCTACAGAGCCTTAGGGGCTCTGTTTACTGCAGTCAGTCGACTGACTCACTGAGTTCAGTCGACTGACCTACATCCCGAGAGTTTTTTGGGACAGTGATCAGTCGACTGAACTCAGTGAGTCAGTCGACTGACCTGCTTCTATTTGTCCACAATGCCTATTTGAGCCTAGTTTTTCTTGGTATCCAATTTATATCGATTCGTTTTAATTCCTAGTTGTTGTTATCACTTATTCAACTATGATGACTTCTATTTTGGAATTTTTGGAAATATCTACTTTGATGGATTTGTTGTCGATTTCTTTGGAATTAATTCACGTCTTCGTATGTGAATTTTGGTGATTGATTGTTTCTACAATCATTTTTGTGCTTTGTCACTTTAAAATACAAAGGTTTTCTATACTAGTAGTAAATATCAAAACTCTTTCCACAAAACGATTTCAACTCTATTTTCAATATCCAAACTCGTTTATAAAACCGTTTTCCAATCTATTAGTATATACAAACCTTTACCTCACTCGTATGAGAAATCTAATTAAACGGCTTAGTAAAACGAGTGGTATGAAACGCTTGCGTTTGCTTCGTCGGTTAATTCTTGGACTTGTTCGATTGAACCTCTTGAGACAATTTTCTAGTGGAGATTTACAGTTTGTTCGTAAATATTTAAGTTAAGCAAGTGGTTATGTGACATGAAGCTAAACTCATATATTTACTAGCTTAGTGTAATTGACACTTCTCGTTGATCATGACGATCATCTTTGTGATTTAGACTAGCAATGTGCGATGTCTCTTTGTCTGCGAGGGAGACTAAACCCCGTTTTGTGGAGTTTCGACTCAATTTGGTGGGGTAGCAACCCATGGTCTTCGGGCTGTTTGTGGAGCTTCGGCTCAATTTGTGATGGTTAGCGACCATGGAATTAGCGTTCCGTTTGTGATACACGTGTTGGTGGACTTTATGCTCCCGTTTGTGATAGGCCTCCCCCCTTTGTGATTTCTGGATTTCTTGTGTAGATTCCTAGAATTTGTGTTTCACCAATTTTCGTGATTTCCATTGATAAGTTTTATCAATATTTGTGCATTGGTGAATTTGTGTGTCATTGACTTTAGTGATTTCTGGATTTCTTGTGTAGTCTTCTGGAATTTGTGTGTCATTGACTTTTGTGATTGACATTGATATTATCGTCAATATTTATGGTATGGTGAATGAAATAAGGAGTATGACGTTTCTTTGATTCTTGTGTAGATTTGGTGACATTGATTAATCTCTTGATGATTATCAACTAAGTGTGTGTGTATATATATATATATATATATATATATATATATATATATATATATATATATATATATCACAGCTTGGCATTGTGATTATTATGTGTTTAGTCATATCTCTTATCCTATATCGTTTCATCTGATATTTATAGTTAGACTGATCCGTTTATTATTTTCTTATTAAATAATACTCGGGTCAGACCGAGATGCTACAGGTGCTTCTGCTTGACTTCTCATCCGGGATTAACTCCTTGACTTTTGGGTTAACTACTTAGATTAGTAGTTATTTTGTTGTATACACTTGAGATATAGACTCCTTAATGTATACTTATTCTTTTGTGTAGTTCGTGTAGCTATTCTTTTGTGATATTGTGGATCTTTTTAGACCACTACTCTGATGTACACTTTCTAGTGTAATATTCATATCTTATTCCGCCTTTGTGGTATGAATTTTCTGTGACTGATTTGTGTTATGCTTATTTCTATATTTGTTTTCCGAAGGATTTATATAGCCACCGTGTAGTAGCTTTGAGTTTGTATCGGTATGTTGGATTTCCTCTTGAAATAGAATGCATGTTATATTATCTGACATATCGGTGCTCGCACAAAGAAATTACACGGATGGTGGCTCCTCAACAGCCTTATTATCCATGCTAGTCGACAGCATTCACCGTAATGTTCTTGGCTAGCGTGGGTATAGAGGTGGGGCGTCACAATATTTTCTCAATCAAAACTTGTATAATCGAAATTTAGTTTTTTTTTCCTTGTTTTCTTAACCAAAATTTATCCATTTTTAATTTGTTTTATTTTCCTATTCAAATTTATAACTTACAAACTTATTTCTTTTCTGTACTATTTTAATTATAAGTACAAAACTATTTTCACACTCTTATTAAATCTCACTTAGAATGTATATTTTCAACCAAACATTTTGCTTTCTTTTTTTCGAAAATAAATTCTTTTTGTAGCAATTTTCACTCAGAAACTCGAAAATGAACACTGACGATGCTGCAGTCATCCCAGCATTATTTCCCAACAGCCAAGCAAGTTTAATGCTTTTATTTCTACAAAAATCCTTTGAAAAATATTTTTCTTGTCAAACTCTTTCAAATAATACTATTTATTAATTTTTAAGGCTTTGAAAAACAATTTTGAAAACAAAAGGATTTTAAATTCCAAAATTTCAATTTTTAGAATCATCTCTATATGTAAGTTAGATTATAAATGTACTTATACAAATTTTCTCACCTTATTAACAAAATATTTCATTAATTTACACTTGGTCATTTTAACTAATTCTTATTGCAATTATATTTCAATTAAATTTAATTTAATTATCAATGCTTCATAAAATAAAGTTCGTTAAGTATTCGTTTTATTTTATATTTTTTTCAACCAATAATTGATCATAACTAAATACTATCATCTCTTAACAATTTACATTCATAAAAATTATCGTTATATATATATAATATACTTAAGTAAAATTATTTCATTTACCCAATTTAAAACAATATTAGGTCGACTTGCCTCGTTTAAGTGTTTAGAAACCCCTATCGATAACACGCCGTCCCGCACATCGACCAGAATTCATAAACAACTCAACGGATTAGTAAACACAATATAAAACATTTTATAACACCAATATACACTCAAACAGACTCATTCGAAGGTATTACTACCCAATCTCTAACGAGTCAAACCCCACAAAGCCAAAGTTATCGCTGAACCTGGCTTTGATACCAACTGTGACGACCCACATTTCGGAATGTTTAAATCGACAATAATCCACACATGTCCGACTTAAACAATCCAGAACATAGATAATCAATCGGGTTAAGTAAGAAAAATAAGTAGAGAAGAAGAAAATAGAAACACAGAATCTCACAGCAGAAATGATAAAATATAATAATCAAATAAAAATTCAAATGTTGTTCACTATACTTCTGATCATAATCTACAAATTTATCAGAGATAAATAATCAATACAGCAGAATAACATTGATGATGGAGATAATAGTAATAGTAATATACCAAATCTCCGTCTTTGTCCTCCAAAGAATAGTCTTCAATACGCCAAAAAAACTCAGGACTGACCCGAGCGTAATGAAAAGACAAAATACTTGAGTCAGGACTAAAATACTCTTATGTATGTCAAATCAATATCACAGAATATAAGTGCAATAACTTAAGAGATGTTACGGGATTTTCCATCTCCTAAGGATCCTTTAATCTATTTATATATAATAATATACGCTATAATAGATAATGTCTATGAGTAAAATAAATATCAAAATAGCATTAAGGTTTACATTAATCCATCTCAACACAATTTACAGTTTTAAACCAAAGTCGTAATGGGCTCGTATATGGATAAATATGACAAGGCACGTGAGGCAATGCCCAAGGTAGGATTCTACCAGTTTACCCTTTCTGGCTGATCGTAACTCATCCGTGGCCGACCGCGACAATCTATCCAAACAAAAAATAAGGTGCACCCTTCGAATTCGAAACCACAATAGTAATATGAGGGATCAACGTTCCTAGAGGTAGCTAACCTCAATGGCCAGATATAGGCTCTTGTTTTAGTCATTTTAATTATGACGCGAACGTCAAGGCTGTCCATCATCGTTCTCTTACTTCATTCCAGTAAACGTCGCCAATTCGACCACTACATTGTGGATATCACCACCGCGTATATGGTTGTCAAAGTGGTTCTAGTATTGAAAGAGAGTATTTCAATAAGAGGCCCCGGTCTCTTTAACAACCCATTGTCATTTTACACACCGGTTGGTTCTTTTACATTTCGAAAACAATTTGCACTCGATATCAAAATATCATGTTCGTTTCAAAATCAAATCCATTTCAAAATTATCATTTATTTGCTTTAAAATCAAATCCATTTCGAAATTATCATTTATTCGCTTTAAAATCAAAATCCATTTAGAAATCATCGTATATTCAAAATTATCAAATTTTGGCTGATAAATCAATTTCACTTCCAAAATTTGATTCGAATTCAATTTAAGTTATAATCTTCACTTTAATCTAGTTCATATTTGAATACAAACAATTTACCCTTTAACCAGTATGAATTTTAAAAAATAGATTAAATAGTTTAAAATAGTTAAATAGTTAAAAATAGTTTAATAGAAGTAATTTGAATGTAAAAAATGGTTTATATAATAAAATAGTTTAAAAAAATCAAAACAGTTTGAATATCTAAAGAATATAGATTTTAAATCGTTTATACTAAAATATTCATTTATAAATAATTCTAAAGTCAAACCGGTCAACTTCTAATTTCCCACCCAACTCAATTCCAAATTCCATTTCGTTTTAATTGATTCAATTCCGATTCAACTCGAATAAATTTCGGTTCCACGTAAATTTTGGTTTCAATTCAAAATTTTCTTTCACCTTCCATTTCCATTTCCGAATTAATTTAAATCTCAATTTAAATCTCAATTTTAAATTCCAATTCTAAATTAATTTGAATTCCAATTTCAAATTAATTTCAAATTTCTGTTCCAAATTCCAAATTCGATTTCAAAATATCAATTTAACACTTTAATAAAATTTATTTTCAATACAAAATTTATGTCCAAATTTTCAATTCCAAACTCAAATTTGAAATATCATTTCATATTAAATTTTCGTAGAAATATCCAAAGTTCGAATAAAAGACCAATCTTTTAAAACAAATCAACTTTCGAAAATTTACACCGTATTTCAATTTTTAACTTAAAAAATATTTAAACATCGTTTAATTCAACAATTTCGTTTACCAAGTTTAAATTCCAACATTTCCAGCTTCAATTAAAAAATAATTCATCTTCAATAAATTGGATTTCATTCTTAAAAATAAATTCATTTAAATAATTTCAAAACAACTTTTAAAAATTATTTAATTTAACCAACCCGGTGTCCATATATAATTTTATAACCTATGGCCAAGTGGATAATTATTTCAGTTTAATTTCAAGGGTGGATATATATCATTTCAATCCAAATAGATGTCACAGATATATATCATTTCAACCTATTTCTTGATTTATTCAAAATAATTTAATTAACCGTTTTATATACTATAAATTACATACAGGATGATAACATGAAGTATCAAATTAAATAAACATCCAAATTAACAACCAATAGCATCCATCATAACCAATCGTCCATACAGTCAATATAATTTACAACAATTTTATAATTAGCAATATCGAGTATAATATTGCCAATAGGATTTAAATTTATTTTAACGATCAAGTTAAATTCTATCAATAAATTCATATATCAATATAAATGATAATTAAACCTACCAAACAACAGCCAATAAATTTCATATCATTTCAGAATATAAATTTAACTAATAAAAATTTATTTTAGTCAAATGTGAGCGTATAAATACTCACCTTAAATTTGAAACTGAAACTAATTTCAGCTTCAAATATGTTCCAGTTCCACTCCAAGTCGAAGGTGACTTCGACACATCTCCTCCATACTTCTCAGTCGAATCGGACTTCGTACGAGCACAACAAGAATTTATTTATATACGATTTACAATTCAACTAAAATAAAAGAAAATAAAACTGACCTAAACACCCTCAGCCATTAACACGCACGCCTACTCCATCTCCTCCATGTTGCAGTCTTGTTCCTTCTCTTTTTTTTCTTTTTTTCCGATGACCGAAGAATGCTGCCACAACTCCTCCATCGCCGACGCCTACATCCATCATTGCTCTCGCGCCGCCATCCCCTACACACGCGAGCCACCGCATCTGCCACCATCAAGCTCGTCACGCTGACGTCATCAGTGATCGCGACCTCCTTTACTCCACCTCTATGCCTCATGCGCATGAACCCTAGAACGACAAACCCCCCAAATCCAATGATTTCGACTACACCTCGATCCCGTGGCTACGCCGCCTCTCGCTTCGATCTGCCATCCCCCTTACGTGCGCGTCTCGCGGAGAGGATCACGACTTGATTTCCCTATTTTTTGATTATTGTTCTTATTTTTTTTCGGCTGTGGATTCAAAATAAAAGACAAGAAAGAGAGAGAGACACTGCATATGTAACACCCCGCCATTTCGCACGCTTTAAATCGACACACGTGCCAATTCGAACCATACGGAATGGCGGATTGTTATGGGGTAAATAAGAAAATCAAGAAAGAAATAAAACAAAACAGAATCTCACAGCGGAAAGAAAAATATAATAATCAAATATACAGTTCATGAAGCTGTTTTTCAAAATATTTAATTATACTTACAATATATATCAGAGTTATACATACCATAGAATAAATGCAACGGAATACAAAAGTGTAGTGGAATAATATAGTAGATAATAGTACTACAAATCGTCGTCTTAGTCCTTCAGAATAAAATCTTCAAATCCTGAAATGCTCGGACTGACCTAAGCGAATTGAAAAGACAAAACACTCGAGTCGGAACTAAAAGATCTTATGTAAGTTAAATCAATAGAAATAAATATGAGTGCGGTAACTCAAGAGATGCTTGGGATTTACATCTCCTAAGGATCCGTTAAACTATTTACTATGTAGTATATTTCGCTATTATAATAGTGTCTAATAGTAAAATAAACTTACTTTTTTCTTAGCATTAAGGGGTTACCCATATAGCCCTTAACACATAATAGTCCCAGCAATCCATCCAATATCATGGTCCCTCCTGATCCGGAAGCCACCAGAGGATACCACACGGGCTACGGGAGAAAACCAAACTCGTACAAGGCGCGATAGGGTAGGTGACATGGCACGACTAGGCAATACCAGGGTAGATATACCAATTACGCATCCGGGATGGTGGTAACGCGCAGCAGCTACTACCGCCCACCTCGAACAACACCTCCAAAATAAAGAATAAAAAGTGGCCACCAAATCAATCCAAATGTCAGAGTATAATATCGAAGGAGTGTGTCCGATCAGATAAATGACCTCATTGGCCCGAGAATCGCTCCTGTTTTAGCCATCTTATGCCAAATCACGGGAGTCGGGTCCATGTATTTACCTAAAAGGAAACGCCGCCATCCTACTTCATTCTGGAATCTCCACCACGTACACGGTTGTTAAAGTGGTTTTCCGGGTTGACAGAGAGTATGACAACTTCCGATCCCGGTCTCTTTAACAACCAAACGTCATTATAACACCGCGGTCTTTTCAAAATGGTTTATACTTTCAAAACCCAAATCAAATTTTGATATCATTTCCAAATATATCCTTTTCTAAAACTATAACATTTCAAAGTTATAATATTTCGGAACCAAACTTGAAATATCGGCCTTTCAAAACGTAAAACTTTAATTTCATAACTTTGAAACATATTACACCACTTAAATGGTTTAACTATTAAATTACTTTATAAAATAAAATAGCTTTTCCAAATACAGATTTAAATCCCAAATAAACCATTTCAATGTCAATATATATTCAAAGCTTAAATGTTCAATATTTCAAACTAAATTTTTATAATTCATATATATACCAAATTCACCTTTACTATTATTTAGTTTTGAAATATTTGCTTACTAAATCCAATATTCTTTAGATGAAACTTCAAATTTCAATAACTGAATATTCGTTAATTTATTCACTTAAATCACCTTAAACCCGAATTAAGTTATAAAACCATATTCATTTAAAATCTCAATTTCAATAAGATCATAATTAAATAAAATCTCAAATCAATTTCAAAACTATCTTCTCAACTTTGATTTATAAAAATCAATATAAACTCTATATTAGAATATAATTTAAGTAAATATTTATCCATAATATATTTTAATAAAATCAAACTTTATTATTAAACTTACTTCATACTTTAAACAATTTTATACATAGCTTAAAACCAAGAATTTAACTATATATAAAATAACCTTTATCAAATATCTAAAATCAATATCTCATAAAACCATATATATATTTCTTCCCAAAACCATAGAAAATCATTTCAAAATATTTTAATACATATATAGACCGCGATGCCTGTATATAAATTTATATCCTATGTTCAAGTGATATGGATATTTATCATTTCAATCCGCAATTTAAAATAAAAATTAGGTTATATGTCATTTCAAACTGCAATCCCGAATGCAATAAAATACATAATAACTTGCAGTTTATGATGATATAAATAAACATCCATTTATCCACAATAAAATCATACATCCGTTCATCCAAAATCATCATCTAATTCAAACAATACATCAATATATAATGAAAAATAAACAACAGATATCAACTAGCAGTTTATATTCAGCAGTAATTTAATTATCTGTTTAACTAGCAGTTTATATGCAATAAATAAATAAATAACAAATTTAACTTGCAGTTTATATCCAATAAATAAATTTGATAACAAAATTAATTCAAATAAATGCAATTTAACTCTGACGATGATTAAATCTATGCCAAACAGCTATAAATAAATTTTAAATCACATCATATATCAATTTAACAAACATAAGAAATTTTAGAAGTTATGAGTGGGTTAAAACACTCACCTTTGGGATTTAAATTGAATTTAAATCCGATTTAAACCCAAAAATTGCACAGTCTCCAAATTCGTCCAAACCCACGCCAAAATGTCCGGAATTTTATTACGATCCTAACAAAAAAATCGCGTGTAAAACGGATATCGTATGCGATAGTTATTATCATTACAAGTTCAACGATTTTTAAAAATATATAAAAAAAATAAAACAAGACATTACCTCCCTCACACCACGTCATCGTTCTACAGCAAACACGAGAACCCTAAAAACATAGTGTACAAAACTGCGCCGCGACCGTAAAGACCAAAATGGCGAACCCCACATGCCGCCGCCGCCCCATCGAACTCCTCCTCCAAGTTGCCCATCACCGGACGTCCCCCCGGGCCCACGGCCGTGCTCCGCCTCTGCCCAGTGGACAACCGCCGTCGCACCATTATTCTCGATTTCTGGCGATTTTCGATCCCCATAGCACGAACCAACCACATAGATCGAAGCCTCTCGACACCCTCTACAATCTGATGCCCTCCGATCGAGCAATCGTCGACGATCCGCCGTCCAATAGGGAACCCTAGCTACGAACGGCCGGAAGTGATTCACGATTTCTAGGTAAACGAAGAATCGATTCGAAAAACGAACAGAACCAGAAGATTACGCTCATTGAGTGCTTCAATATATATTTTTTTTCAAATTTTTCTGAGGACTTTGGATTTTTGAATTTGATTTTGAAATGGAATTGGATCTTGAATTGGAAGTTTGTTTGTCTGCCATTGAGGAGGAGAGAATAGCTGAATTTGTACGTACACACAAATGAAAATAAGGAACGCTAGGGTTTATTACAACGTATTTATATGTAATTTGAAATAGAACGAATCGGATAAGATAGATGTACGCGCTAACGACAAAGTGGCCCAAAAAGCCCGTTCTGACCCGGAATGAAATCGGGTAAACCCATATATCAAAATAGGTGTTTAAAAATATTTTAAACACGACGGAACAAGTTTCAAGTTCAAATTCCATCGTATGAAGAAGTTATGATCAAATCAATATTTTTCAAATTGATTTCAATTTCATTAATTTCTGGGCGTTCCGAGTCCGTACGATCAAATGACAAGTCCGATCGCTATGAAACTTGAAACCATACAATAATTCACCGTTACGGATCCGATGAAACTGGTTTTATCGAAATCCGAGTTAGTGACCAAAATGGCTATTTTTACATTAATTAAATCTAATATTAAATTAATTAAATCCAATTTTTAAATTTCAATTCTATAATCGACAATTCTTGTCATTTTTAATTTCTTAAACATTTATCTAATTTAAACAAATTTACTGTTGATTTAAAATTGATAAATTCCTCAATTTTCTTAAATTCAACAATTATAAATTAGATTTCCAAATTTCTATTTAATTAAACCCATCAATAATTATTTCATTCATTATTGCTAAATATGTGACTTAAATATTGGATTTAAAAATATTACATTAATTTTTCTCATATTATCTTTATTTCAAATAATGTAGAAATTAATTTCATTCACAATAAATCCAATGAATTATAATTTATTTCAATAAATAAACTTGATTTAACTCCAAATCCTTTTTATTCATAAATAATTATTCAATAACAAAGGTAACCTTTGTTTACCCTATTGTACATTAGTATGTCAAAATTTTCATCTTTCCTCCATTCTAACTACCCTATTTTTATTTTATTACATTTCTACGAGTATACACGCTAATTGCGTTTTACATTCTAAATAAATTCATTTACTTATGTTCATACTTTCCATTATATCGATTACTACAATACGCATAAATTTACAATTCCAATTATTACATTTACGCCTTCCGTTATTATATTAATAATCACTAAGTAACGTTTATTATCAACTATAAATATTATAACTACTTAACCGACGTTGATTTTATAAATTTACAATTTATGACGCATTCCTCATTAGTTAACATAATTTTGAATTCCTTTCCCCATTTACTAATTTCAATCGATCCTTACTTTAACATCTTTTTTAATAAATAGGGTGTGCACTAATTTAATTATTGCGTTAATTCATATTAATATAACATTAAGGTTCCTTTACTCTAATTGATTTCAAATTTTATTATAAAATAAATAAACATGTAACCTTACAATACACTAAGGTTTATTATTTCCAACAGATTATCATAGTTGCCTACATAATATTTACTCCAATATTTACACACAACCGTTACTATTTTCATATGACAAATCCTTATACAATGGTCATTTTATTTTTATTTATTATAACATTTATAACTTAAATGTTTGCCTTGGTTTTCTTACATTAATAGAGTTTTTATTTCTTACAATATCAATGTTACCATTTGTCCTATTATTTCACCCATTATTTAATTAAAGTCTCAACTAAATCTATTTATCTAGATTTCACTCTTTTATTACATCATTTATTACTTTATAAAATAACATTTAAACTCATCAATGTAATACCAAATTACATTTTAAATCCAATTGATTTCCAAATCAAAGTTTATACATATTTCAAACAACTATTATAATTACTCCCAGAACATTGGTTTTTATTAATTGACCATTTATTAATATTAAATTTCCTTAAATTACATTCAATTACTGTTGACAATGTGTTCTTTCATAAATCAATTCAATCTAACTTTTATAATTTTTCCATATCCAGGTATAACACTTACCTTATTTCATTTATTGCAGTTTCATTAAATCTATCCAAATTTTAGCTTTATAACCATTGTTATACTTTATCTTAGTTATTATTCATTATTCCTTTACACATTTTATTCGTTTCAATATTATTCCATTTATTACAATAGATCCAAATAAATAAATAAATTATTATTATTATTATTGTTAAATTTTATTACAATTGCTACCTTTTAAATTCTAACATTCGCTTCATTATAAATTATAAGATTTTTATTTCTGTCTAAATTTAATTCCAAGATCTTATTAATATGACAAATTTAATAAACGAAATTTACGGGTCGTTACAACATATAGCATGGGTTTGACTATATATTATTATTTAAATTATAAAAATAACACGCTTATAACCGCCAGACATTCCGAATTCCAAATCAAACGTATCATCCAGCGTTCATAATGTTTACCCTCATTCCGAATGCAATGGAACAAGTCCCGAGGTCTAATTCGATCGTATGCGAAAGATAGCTTTTCAAATCGAAGTATTTATTTAGATTATGAATTTATATTCTATGCATTTCCAGCTTGCATGGCCAATCGACAAGTCTGATTGCTACGAAAATTGAAATCCTACAATAATTCACCATTTCGGATCTGATGAAACTGGTTTCGTCGAAATCCGAGATAGTGACCAAAATGGCTATTTTTGCTCGTTGATTAAATATAAAATTACAAATTTAAATTATTCACATTTAAATCCAAATTTAATTGTTAACTATCTTTGTTTATATTTTGAATAACATTTAAATCAAATCCCGGTATCATTTTCCGTCATCTTAAATACGGAATCAAATTATTCAAATAATTTTCAAAAAAATTTAATTATCCAATAAACCAATATAAATAAATCATTAAATTTTATTTCTAACCATTTTATCCAATACTCATCTAAATTTCAAAATTTAAACTAGTTAAAAATATGGGTCATTAGAAGTTAGGACTTTGAGCCCAGCAGTATCATAGTTGTTTTGACATATGAGTTAAGACCTTGAACTTGATAGCATGCATATTACTAGACTTGGGATAGATTATCACAAGAACTTAACATATAATGTCACTGTAGTATTATACTATGTTTAACCAACCTATTAAGTGCAGATGAGACATGTTAGGGTATGGTTTTCGAGAAAAAATGTTATTTTACTAGCTTATTAGTATTATATACTTATATGATACATTTCACTCATCAGACGTACGTCTGTCACCCTCTATCATTTTCTTTTTCTTAGTCAAACTCTGATAATCGCTAGAGAGGACTTGTGTGACTTGGCGATGATGGTATGACGGATACTTGCATTTATTTATTAGCTATCTACTATTGTATTTCAATTATACCAAGATATTATATTGTGTCTGTTACCAGTAGAGAGATATTGCAGTTGGATTTATTTGATACTGTATTTGTTGTTTGTCTAGGATTGTATTACTGATTTATATTATATTTTATTCCTTTTGCTATGAGTTTCAAAAAATATGGAATATTGCAGATAGTTTTGTGTTAAGTTTTATGTATTTTACCTTAAAACGGTCTATCGTCTATGATTTTCAAAAAATATAGAATACATGCATCGTAGATGACAGGTTGTTACAAGGATGCAAGTCAAATGGGAGATTATCAGGGTTATCTAGCATGTGGAAAATAGTAATGACGGTTTAGAATTGAAATATTCCCACATTATTAAATAACTTGGAGAATTGGTATATAAATATGGGTTGGTAAGCACATAACATTGAGGATTCATTTTGTTAGAGTAAGTGTGTACCAACTCATATGCATATTCCACATGTTATAAATGGGGAGACTCCTATTGAAAACACTCTTATGGTCATCCTAAGGATCCCTGCATAATTATTTTTGAGAAAAGATCAAGGGTTGAAGAATAAAAAAATAAACAAACAATTTTCTCCAAACAAAATTTGTTTTAATCACTAAGAGAGTACAAAGAAAAATCCCTAAAAGTTGATAAGAAATCTCAATTTTCAAAACCGCAGAATAATAACACTTCTCATTACCCTATAACGACCACTATACAAGTCCATTTATAACAAAAAGACTAAGCAGCGCTCAAATCCCCAATTATATAGAAACAAATAAATTTAGGCATCTAATTTAAAAGAGGAAAACTTCTCATTTATTATGATATGTGTATATATGCATGCAGTATTATTTTAAGCACATGTATTTATTTCCTTTTATTATATCTACTTCTTCCAAAAGTGATTTTGTACCAAAAATTACAGCAATTCACCTTGATGCAAAATTTCACCATTGTAATTCATATTTAGTTTTCAACTTAATCGAAGCAACATATTAACATGAATGTCATGCTTGTAATACCACAAATGTCTCCATCATGCTCTGTGATTTTCCGCTACATTGTGACGACTCAGAAATTTTGACATTTGAAATTGAAATATTTAATTGATTTTAAATATTTAAAAGTTTGTTTCTAACTTGAATTTCAAATATCGCCATATATTGGATAATTTACATATTGAATTTAATAATTGAAAATAGGGAAAATTGTTGAATCTGGAATTACAGGCTTGTTAAAAATAATTTGAAGGCTTAGAAAATTTGTATTAACAATACTGAAGGTAATAGAACCGTTAAAATTGAATTTTAAGATGGTTTGTTCTGTTTTCAAATTTTATCATTTAAATTGACATTTAAAAATGGCCTTCAAGGAAAAGTCTCAATTTCGATGAAACTAGTTTCATTGGATCCGTAATAGTGTATTATTATCAGATTTCAATTTTTGTAGCATTCGGAATTGTCGTGTGATCGTACGACATAAAATGCGCTAAAATTATATTGAAAATTCAATATTATAACTGGGTTCAAAATACTATCTTTTATATATGATCGAATTTGGCTCGAAACTTTTTCCATTGCGTTCGGAATAGGTGTATAACATTATAAACGCCTGGCGTCACACCTCGATAGGATGTCGAGATTTTGAGTTGCGGGAACAGAGACGATTTGAATTGTAATTTAAATTTAATATATATATATATATATATATTCACATTCAATCGAAGAATTTAACGCGTATTGAAATTGTTAGCTACATGTCTCTTTTGTTCTGTATATTTCAACACGTGTTTTTTTTAAAATAAAAATTGTAACAACCCGCATATTTATCGATCGTATATTTAAATATTTTATTTAAATATTTCATCATTGGTCGGATTATTGTCCGAAAACCTACTTTTTGCAAACAGTCGAATTGGGACTCGAGACCCCTTCCATTGAGTTCGAAATGTCGTTTGCAACCTTTTTGAGTATAAGCTTCGATATGTTTGGAGTTAGTAAAGTTTTGCTACTTTTTCACTTTGGGTTTGAGTTTGGGTTTCAGCCCAATGTTCCATCTTAAGACTCTAGCTCCACTCCAACTCTTCATTACTTTATTTCATATTCCTCACACTTCAAGCTAAAGCAAAAATGGGGGAAAGAAGGGGAAATTAAAAATCCAAGCCCTAGTCTTCATTAGCAAATCCAACTTCTAGCTCCGAATTCAAGAGAACCCATCGGTAAGCATCTCCTTCTTCTTCTCCAACTCATTCTCCTTCCAATTTCAGAAATTTCCTAAACCTAATTTGGGAAATATTTCTCTTTTAAGCTTAGAATCAAGCTTCTTGAGTTGGGATTGAAGAGTGGTTGATCCTCCTTTGTTTTCAAGCTCCTTCTTCACTGATTTGGGTTCAAAGGTGAGATTTTTATCTCACATCTTTGTATATAATTATCTTCGATTGTTAGGTATGAATTCCTAACACTTATTCTTGTGCAATTGATTTTGGTTTGGATTGATATGGTGTATATTCCAATTTTTGATGTTTTGAAATCAAAATCTATGAAAATCCTTCTATGGATATTTGGACATTGATATTTGCGTATCGGAGAGCGTTAAGGCTGCGTTGTCGCTCGACGTAAATCCTTAGTCGTCGTTTGCTCGTCCGAATCGCTTCCGATATTCGTTTGTCCATTTTTGGCCTAGGTTCAGGGAATGCCCTGAACCCATGTTTCAGACGTCTGAATATTATACTGGAAATTTTTACTCCCCAGTATTCAGACGTCTGAATCTATATTTCAGACGCCTGAATTGGTTCATTTGGAACCAGAAACGAAACAGACTAAAATATGCCTATTTCAGATGTCTAAAATCAAAGATTCAGACGTCTGAATTCTATTCTGGAAAATATTTTATTTTCCAGATTCAGACGTCTGAATCCTTGATTTCAGACGTCTGAATCAGCACTCTTTTTGCCTATTTGCCTATTCGCTTGAGAATTCCAACTTTAATCAATTTGTGTTGATTCCTTTTTGTTATTATCACTTATTATCGACTTTGATGACATTTTCTTCATGATTTTTGGGAATATCCATTTTGATGGATTCGGTATCGATTTCTTTGGATTTTATTCACGTCTTCGAATGTGAGTTTTGATGATTGATTGTTTCTACAATCACTTATATGATTTGTCACTTTAAAATACAAATGTTTTCTATACTAGTAGTAAATATCAAAACTCTTTCTTCAAATGATTTTAACACTATTTTATAACAAAGCTTGTTTTCTCAAACCGATTTCCAATCTATTAGTATATACAAACCTTTACTGTAATATCCCGGAATTTTGGACAATATAAATTTAATAATCTGGGTTTAAATTTATATTGAATTGATAAATTTTGTTAATAAATTTGATTTGATTTCAATAATCTTCTTTATTTAAATATTTAATTTGTGAAATTATTTTTAATGAGTTAATAAATCTATTTCCTATTTATAAATGTATATGTATTTATGTATATATTTTAAATAGATAAGTTGTTTTAGTTAAATTAGTATAGTATAATTTTAATATGTTTTGAAAATAGAAATTGTGATTTATTTTGGATTTAAGCTTTTCAAATATATTTAATTAAATAACTATATGTTTTTAAATATGAGATAAATGTTTTAATTAGTTTAAAATTCATTTTTAATTCAAGTTGTATATTAAAATTATGTTACAACCTCTTTTATAAATTTGTTTTAAAAGTTTCTTTTTCAAATGATTTAATTGTGTATTGTTTTTCTTTGTTCTTTAGAATTATTTAATACATAATTTTGCATAAGAATTCATTAACTAGGCTTAATGCTTATTTACTTTAATTAAACATGTTTATTAATTTATGAAGACAAGTGTATGTATATTAAGACTTAAGCTAACAAGTGTTTATTTTAAAGTGACAAGTGTCAAATTTATTTTCTTTTTCTTTATTTCATTTTCTGAAAATACATTCTTGTTAACTTGCTTTTCATTCATATCATTTTGCTATTCATTCATATTCATTTTCTCATTCCTTAATCAAGAAAAACCAAATTACATTCTCACAACCAAAATCCAAATCTGCATTCTTCAATATTCAAACTTGCATCAATTTGAAAGCAAACACCTGCATTACAAATCTGCATATCCCAAATTACAAACCTGCAAACTCCTCTTTCCAAAATTACTACCTGCATTTCAAATCTGAAACACAAACAAATCCCTCTTTTCAAAATACAAACATGCATTTGAATCTGGAAATGCAAGAAAGCCCTGCATGTTCTTGCATCTGCAAATTCAATCAAAGACCTGCATGCAACAGTTTGACAACCTGCACAACCATTTGAAGCCCTGCCTTTCATTTGCAAGCATAAAGATCTGCATCCTTCAACATATACAAATCTACATGCATTTTCAAATTACAATCTGCATTCCCCAAAGTTCAGACCTGCATGCAATTTCTAGCATCCCTGCATCAAATATGAATCAGAGAACCTGCATGCACCATTGAGAAGCAAATATGCAAATATTCAAACCTGCAAGCATGCATTCCTTTTCAAACACCTGCATTTACAAACAAATATGCAACTCCTCAAAACCCAAAATACTACCTACCTGCATCAACATGAAAAGCCCTGCATTTCTTTGCAAATTGAATCAAAGCTCTGCATATCATCTACAAACAAAGAAGGCCTGCACATCCATTAGAAGCCTACATGTTTTTGCATATGAAATCAAGAAGCTCTGCATTTCAAAACTTGGGAGCAAGACAGTGCCTGCATTTCACATTTTCAAAACTGGAACCTGCATGTTGAAAACTGAAGCATGTAAAGCAAGATAGGGGTCTGCATTCTTGGCATTTGAACTGGAGGTGCTCTGCATAGTTGATTATGCTCTGCATTTTGGCAAATAAGGTGAGTAACACTTAATTTAAATAAAGTTATGTAGGAATGCATGTTGCTTATTTGCTGAGTTAAATTTGTGTTCATATTTCCTACTGCCTGTGCATATATGAATGCAATGCATGCTTGACTTCTAAGTTTCAGATTATTATAGTTTAAGTTCAAATTTGATATAATAGTTTTCTTTCTTGATCTGATGCTATCATGGATTAGCATTTGAATGAAATTGGTTTATATCATGATTAAATAAATTTTAAAGACTTTATAAGTTGGTTAGTTTCTGTGATGTCTGAAACATAAAACACTAACTAAATTTTGTATAAATTTGAAAAAAATAGATATCATGAATTGGTGTTTAAAGTTTACTAACAGAATCATTAAGTAAACTCAAGGATTTTAAGACTAAAATTAACATTTACAGTGTTAAAGCTAAAATACAGTTTTGAAAATTTACTGTATTTTCATTTTGGTCAATTTTAGTTGATCCTTGAAATTTAACAAGTTGAATTTGTTTGTTGGAAGTAATCATCTATTTTTGATCATAGAAAAATTATTGAATTGGTATGCAAATCAAGTGTGGGATTGGAATTTGGGATTTAAGGTTAAGAACCCTAGTTTACTGGGTTTAGGTGAATTTTGGTGCTGTTGTTTCAAAGGAGCATCGAGTTCAATGCTATCGTGGGAATTGGTAGGTGGTGTGCTGATGGAGTTGTCGCCGAATTTTGGGTGGAGATTGTGGCCGGAGGCGCGTAGGGTCGCCGTTGACAGGTTGAGGGGGTGGACTGTGTTTGTTCTGTTTCAGGTTTTGAATGTTTGTTGGTTGCAAGTTTTTGACTCGGGTTGGTCTAGGGTAAATGGGGGGGAAAACTCGAAGCAGGGAGATTATTTTCCCGAAGTCAATTTTAGCTTGCTCGAGTATTCCATTTTGTTTCAGGCTTTAACAAGCAGAGCTGTCTGTTCTAAGAATTTTTAAAGCAAGGTTTTAAATTTAAATATGGAGATTGAACTTAGGATTTAACTTAAATCTGAAAATGAATTCAAACAGTTTGAATTCTATTTTGAAATAATGTAAGGGCAGAATTCAAATTGGTTTAAAATAAAAATATATATATAAAGAAACAGGAAACTGTTTCAGTTTTATAAAGTTTGAAATAATTTGCAAACTACAATTATGACTTAGGATTTGAAACTGAATTTAAGTATGGTATTAAATAATTTTAAAATCTGTTCTTTGAAATTATTTAAAATTCTGGAAATTTCAGAAGTTTAAGTTTTTTTTTTTAAAACAGAAAACTGTTTCTGATTTTATATGTAAAGGTAAGTTAAATTTGAAAGTGGAGATTTTAAATTGGGTTTAAGGCTGAAAATTTGAATATGAATTCAAATTTGGATTTGTCTAAGAATTTGAAACCATTTATGTTTTCAAATTCAAATTTGAATTTAAACTCTCAAGTGTGATTGCTTGTGTGTTTTGGCATTTGTATTGGAAGGATTAAGTATGTAAACTAGAAATTCAAAATGAATTCAAATTCTGAGTTTTTAAATCTATTTTTAAATTTCAGTTTTTAAATAAAAATTTAAATTTAAATTGTTTCAAATGACTTACATTTGAATTAGAGTTGTAAATTGTAGATAGAGTTTTAAAGAGTTGAATCTAAAATAAGTTTGAAAGTTATATTCCAATTTTGAAATTTTAAAGTAATTTTTAAATTGGTTTGAATTTAATTTGAATTGAAATTTAAATTCTTTTTAAACTTATTAACTAAGTATATGTTTCTTTAAACATAAGATTGAGTTTGTTTAAAATCTTATTTAAAAATAAATTTGTGTTTTAAAGTTTAAAAGAAATGTTAAATGGAATTTAATGTAAAATTTAAAAACATTTTTGTTTTTAAATGCTTAATTTAAATAAGAAATGTTTATCTAAAAGATAAATAAATGTTTAATGATTGGATTCATTGATTATTAAGGTAATTAAGATGAATGTTAATTATTTAATTAATTAATAATATGGAAGTTTAATTAAATAATTAATGATTTTTAATTTGATTTGAGATTAATTAATTAGTTTAATTAATCTATAATTAAGGATGGTTAACTAAATTTTAATTGATGATTAAGATTTATTTAATCAGGTGATTAATGATAATTAAGATTTTAATTAACACTTAGTTAATTAATAATTAGAGATTAATTAAATAGTAATTAAATATTAATTACTTAATAAATAATGATGATTAATATAAGTTAATCTCTTAATTAAGTAATTGAGGAATATTAATGAAGCCATTAACTTAAGATATTAACAATTAATTAATGTGATTAATTTTGATAATTAATTAGATTAATTAATTAATAATCAATTATTTAGGTTTAATTACTTAATGAAGTAATTAGTGAATTAATTACTTAATGTAATTAATTAAGGTTAATGTGATTTGTTTAGATTAATTAATTAAGTTTAATTGATTTAAACATTTATGGATTGTTTGATAATTACTTATGTAATTAATGAATTTGTAATTACTTAAGGAAGTAATTAATTTAATAATTACAGGATGTAATTAAAGATATTTGATATAGAAGTAATTTGGATTTAAATTACTTTGAAATTAATCAAGTGATTAATGAAGATAATTAATTAATAATTAATTATGGGTTGAGTAATTAATATAGTTAATTACTGAATGGTTACTAATCAATGGTGATTAATATATATGTAGGGTTTAATATAATTAACTTGTGTGATTAATATTAAATGCTAATTACTTATTGTAATTAGAGATGGTTAATCAGTAATGATTAATTGAAATGAGATGATGATTTATAAATTGATTTGAAATCAATTAATGGTTAAGTTAAGCAGGATTTTGATGATTAATTTAATTCATTTTAAATTAATTAGAGATTGAGTAATTAATTTAATTCATTTTAAATTAATTATGGAAGGTGTGATCATTAGATCATTTACTTATGTTTGATGATTGGTATTGGTTGTTTGGTATGGTTTGTGATCTCAGTTGTGAGATGAGTAGTGTATGTGATATGGATGCATTGGTTGCTTTTGGTTGATAATATAGATTATCTGATTATGGTATGATTATCTGTTGATAATGATAAGATTGATTATCTATTGTGTTGTGAATTATCTATTATGTGTATATATATAGATAGTTGAATTTAATTATTTTAAAACCTTTAAAACAACTTGGACTTAAAAGACACGCTTTGGATTTCGATGAGACCGGGATCGGATTTCCATATTTGGATATCCGAAAACCACATCGATTCCAAATAACGTTAGGTCGTGAATCTATGTGGAGCTTTGTGAAGACTCGAGGTGTAAGGGCTATACATCAATATAACTCTGTGGGTGATTCCGTAATGAGTTTGACGGAATAGGTCTTATAGATTCGAGATGGTGAATCAGAGTGCAAGGGTTATTGTCGTTAACTCTGAGGGTGATTCCAAAATGAGTGTAATGAGATAATGCCTTCGGTTTCGTTCGAACCCGGAACGAACTTGTATGGATTGAATGCTTTCAGAACATCGTCAGGTGGACGATGAGCATTCTAAGTGATATGTCCTATAAAGGTAAATCGTAACCTCAAGCCTCATCAACCGGGAATGGCTAAAACAGGGGAGGTGCAGCAAAGCTTCGTGGGTAGCCCCACTTGAGAGTAAGATTTACCCCTGTCTAGAGGTCCCTTTATATTTCGGCTGTGTGGGACGGTTGATCATGACAACCGTCGGGGTTGTCTTATTTGGAACTGTTCAGTAAGGAGCGGGTCCGGCTTTGTGTTGCAGGGGATGAAGGGAGTAATCCTCGGTACGTTGATCTAGGCCACGTACTGTGACGGGCGGTACCCCAGTAGCCCTGCCATTGTATGGAATCCAAAATCCAATAAGTGCCAACGGTTTTGATTGTATTACCCACTTTTGTGGCTAGTAGCTGGAATTTAATGAATGTAACAATTTCGGCTATTTCATATTTATTTGGAAACCCTAGACACTATTATAATATCATCAGATTTCCTATCAAATGTTTTGGTTAGCGTAAGGTAAAAACTTTTCCATGTTTATGTGTGGGAAGTCTTACGTGATACCTTTTCTTTCAAAGGTTTTTCAAAGTTAAACAATTTTAACCTGTTACTCACACCAGACCCATGTCTGACCCGGAGTTATTTTCTGTTTTTCTTTAACTCTTGGGTACTCAAATTTTTATGAGTAGTCAAGGGAATTCAGGTTAGGATTCAGGATTGCTTTGACGATTTGTGGAGGAGCATATGGAGCAGGAGGCTTCTGCGTATAGTTATTTAGTTCCGCTGTGTTTGGTATCTCTGAGTCTTGTGTTTGTATTGAGTGGTAATAACTAGACAGGTATTTATAACTGTCTAGTATGTGTTGTATATGTCTGTGTACTCTGATATTTGATGTATACTATGTAATACTTTGTTATTAATATAATTTATTCGTTTCCGCTGTTGAGATTCTTGTGTTGTTTCTTCTTCTCTTCTTTCTTTTCTCTTTTCTATCCCTTTCTATCTTCAAGATGTCGCGATTTTCCGGGAGTGGAAAGTCGGGTCGTCACATTTACCTCACTCGTATGAGAAATCTAATTAAACGGCTTAGTAAAACAAGTGGTATGAAACGCTTGCGTTTACTTCGTCGGTAATTCTTGGACTTGTTTGATTGAAACTCTTGTGATAATTTTCTAGTGGAGATCAACAATTTGTTCGTAAATATTTAAGTTAAGCTAGTGGTTATGGGACATGAAGCTAAGCTCATATATTTACTAGCTTATTGTAATTGACACTTCTTGATGATCGATGATGATCATTTTATGGTTTAGACTAGCAATGTGCGATGTCTCTTTGTCCATGCGGAGGACTGTACTTCATTTTATTAAGCTTCGTCTCATTTATCGCATGGGTCGTACCTATCTAGGTGCGTTGATGTTTATTTACACATGGGTCGTATCTATTTAGATGCGTCGGTGTTTGTTTACTTCGTGGAGCAATCGGCTCAATAAGTCGGGGCATGGGCCGTATCTTTCTAGATGCGTCGATGTTCGTCTATGCATGGAACGTATCTTCCTAGGTGCGTCGATGTTCGACTTTGCATGAAGTGTATCTTTCTAGGCGCATCGATGTTAGACATTACATGGGGCGTATCTTTCTAGGTACGTCGATGCTTATTTATGCATGGGGTGTATCTTTCTAGGTGCATCGATGCGAGACATTACATGGGGCATATCTATTTAGGTGCGTCGATGTTTGTCTTTGCATGGATCGTACCTTTCTAGGTGCGTCAATGTTTGATTGTACATGGGGCGTCTCTATTTAGATGCGTCGATATTCGGTCTATGGAATAGCGTTCCGTTTAGGATTGGCCATCCTTCTTTTGTGATTTCTGGATTTCTAATTATTGATTTCTGAAATTTATGTTTCACCAACTTTTACGATTGACATTGATATGTATGTCATTTACTGTGGCTTGGTGAATGAAATAAGGAATATGATATTCTTTTTCGTGCTACGAGATTCTTGAGATATTTGTATGATTTTCCTTTATTGATTTTTCTATGTATACTTGTCGTAGTATGACATTTTTGGTTATCATACATTTTTACTACATCTCTTCTTATATCTCATTTTATCCGATAATTATAGCTAGACTGATCCGTTTATTATTTTCTTATTAAATAATACTCGGGTCAGACTGAGATTTTACAGGTGCTTCTGCTTGCCACCTTATCGGACCATCATATGATCTTTTTGCTAACTACTTTAGTTTGGTAGTTTTTGTTGTATGCATTTGAGAAATAGACTTCTTGATGTATACATATTCTTTTGTCTAGCACTTGTATCTATTCTTTTGTGATGATGTGGATCTTATTTGACCACTACTCTGATATACACTTTTATGTGTAATATTCATATCTATTTGCGCCTTTGTGATACGAATTATCTGTGACTGATTTGTGTTATTTTTATTTCTATATTTGTTTCCGAAGATTATATATATAGCCACTGTGTAGTAGCTTTGAATTTGTGTCGGTATGTCGGATTTCCTCTCGAGATGAAATGCATGTTATATTTTATCTGGCATATCGGTGCTCGCACAAAGCAATTACACAGATGGTCGCTCCTCAACAGCCTTATTCTCCGTGCTAGTTGACGGCATTACCCCGTAGTGTCCTTGGCTAGCGTGGGTATAGAGGTGGGGCGTCACAGCTTGGTATCAGAGCCAAACTTCGGAACAATGTAGAATAATTTAACAAGGATCATCGTCCTAAGTCCATCTTAGGAGTCGTGCTTTAGGATTTTATTCGGGTCTTCTTGCCTTCCTATCCTATTTTCTTTTATGATTCCTTGTTTTATCTATCAAGATTGATTGATATTTATTTTGAGAATAACTTTTCTTCTTCTTTCTTTCTTAAAGAAGAGAAATGGTTAGACCTGGCCGTCCCAGCACCGGTCAATCTAGTGCTACTCCCCAGGATGGAGTATTTATGTCTACCCAACAGCTTCTTGATCTTGTAAAGAACGTTCAAGCAACTGGACCCAATCCAGAGCCTACTCATCCTAGATCTGGTTTTGCACGCTTGTGTAGAGATTACACCGATTTGGGTGGAAGGCCATTCAGGGGATCCGAGAGTGTTATAGAAATTCAAGCTTGGCTCAAATCATGCGATCGTATCTTTTCTCGCATGAACCTTATTGATCTGCATCGAGTCCAAGTGGCTTCTAGCATGCTCCAAGAAAGAGCATTAGATTGGTATGAGCTCTTGACTTTTGAGATAATCGAAGCGGATCTTACTTGGGAGCAATTACGGGAACGATTCGAACTAAAGTTTGTGCCGGAGGCTAAAAAAGTAACTTTAGCACGGCGTTTTATTGACCTTGTTCAAGGTGAATCTTCTATGACAGACTATGTCGCATATTTCGAATCTCTGTCCAAATACGGGGTTGAGTACATTAATACCCCATTGAAGAAAAATCAGAGATTTGTCTATGGCTTGAATAAGAATCTTAAGAAGCCATTACTTTTGAAACTAGAAGTTTCTTTTGATCAGCTTATTGATATCGCTCTTCGTCTTGAAGAGGCCGATAAGGAGTGTGATGTTGAAGTTGTGGGTGCCAAACAAAACTTCAACAACAACATGAAGAGGCCTATTAAAATCAAAGGCCCCATTCCTAACAAGAAAGGGAGGCAAGAAACCCCGGTAGCAAAAGTTCCTACCTCTAGTCGTGGGCAATGCTACAATTGTGGTTCCACGGACCACTATGCAAGGGAGTGTCCAAAACCTCTTTATTGTCGCTATTGCAAAAATTCGGGTCACCATATAACTGCATGTCCCATACTTCAAAGTAGGAAGGAGGGAAAGCTCAATGTAGTGCAAGCTCTTGGTAACACTTCTCGTGGTCAAGGTATTTCTCATTTAATCCTTGATTACATTTTTTTGTGATCATCCTTTCGAGTTCTTGTTGATATGGGTTCATCTCATTATTTTTATATCAAAAGAACTAGTTGATTCATTTTGCTTTAAACATTTCTGGGCTTGTTGACTTCTTTGAGGATTGCGAATCCGGATGGTTTATCTGTAACCCTTAATTTGTTTCTTTTAATTGATGTCGAAATTATTTTATGTGATTTTTCTTTCCGAGCCGATATTACTTAGGCTTCGGAATTGATTTTTGTAAGGATTGGCTTAATCGTTGTGAAGCCCATATCCTATTTTCCGTGTGGACTATTCATCTTAGACATTTTCTATCTGTTAAGCAGATTTCTATTTTTCTTGTGATTTCGATTCCAACTTGAAGGCAACATTTTATTCTTTAAGCCCTCAAGATGAGAAAAGTGTTATTTCTCTTATCTAAATAATTTGTGAAACTTTTCCGGTATTTTTGAGTTTGTCTTAGGATTATCACCTAAGAAATCTTTTGTGTGGTGTTAAGGTCTTTCAGCTCGACCTTGCCACCGATTTTCATTTGGCTACGAGTTGCGTGAGTTAGCATTCCACTTACGCACTCCGCACTCGTTATGATTCTTATGAATGACTTATTATGTCATTCAGTTTGCCCATCTTGTTTCATCCATTTTATAAATCGAGTATTCTATGAATATCTTGATGACTTCATTTTTGGATTTATTGATTTTGGATGAAAATAGAAATTTAAAACTTTGTAAATCTTTTTCATTAGATTTGTTTATAAGTACGATTTGATTTTGTTCTCAGACAAGCAAAGAATATTCTTAAAGGTTTTTAAGAAACATTCATATAGAAGATGATTTTGTGATCGTATTGCCCGTTGAGTGCTTTAAGAATTCTGGTCGATGCGCTTGATCAATGTTATCGATAGGAACTTCCTAAACGCTTTGATGAGACAATCAGACACGATATATATTGACTTATGTAAATTTTTCTAGAAAGATTATTACATAAAGATAAATGTAATTTTGAAAGTTTTAACTTTACAGGAAAGAAGATTATTTAAAAGAAATTCTTTCTTTTCGATAATCTTATTCTTGTGATTCCCGAGGGGAACCAAGACTTTATCTTTTGTACCAATGCTAATCGTATTGGTTTGGATGCCGCTCTCTTGCAAATGAGAATGTGCTATCACTTGTGCTTCTAAATCGTTATAGCTTATCGAGATTAGATATGCCGCTCATGATCTAGTGCTCGCGGCTATTCTTTTTACTTTTAGAATTTGGCATCATCATTTTGGATGAGAAATTTGTTCTCTACCCCGACCATAAATCTTTGGAATATTTATTTTCTCATAAGGAACTTAATGTTGGCTAGAGATCCTTGCCTTATGATCTTGATATTCTTTTTATTCCCCGAAGGGAAATCGTGTTGCCAAATGCGCTTAGTCGTAAGCAACAAGTGGTTGATTCTTTGATGATGTTTGAATGGAATTATCTTTTTATCAAGTTCATCGAACATTTTGATATACTTCATTTTATTGAGCTTTATCCCATTTCTTTTATGGACTAGCGTCCGATGTCCTTTTATGGTGTTCGGCTCATTGGATGTACCGTTTTTGTACTACATCGGTGTTCCAATTTATTTGAACTTTGGTTCATTGGACGTACCCTTTTTGTACTACGTCATTGTTCCAAATTATTCGAGTTCCTCGTTTCTCGGGCGTACCATTTTCGTACTACGCCGTTGCACTGTCTCAATTTTCTTCTATTCTTGACGTTTTCTGCGTCTTTTAACTATGGAAATGCTTTTAAGTTTCTGATTTTTATCCTTGAGCCTGGTGTTATAGTAGGGATTGAAGTTTCACCAGATTTGACTGATAAACAACATACTCTCTTATGCTCTTTATGGTGAACTTCCTATTTCAAATTTCTTTTGTGTTGATATGTTTTTATGGTTGTTACTCTTTATTTTCTTCTTAAGTATTGCGAGGACGCAATTTCTTTAAGGAGGGGAGTCTGTAACAACCCGCATATTTATCGATCGTATATTTAAATATTTCATCATTGGTCGGATTATTGTCTTAAAACCTACTTTTTGCAAACAGTCGAATTGGGACTCGAGACCCCTTCCATTGAGTTCGAAATGCCGTTTGCAACCTTTTTGAGTATAAGCTTCGATATGTTTGGAGTTAGTAAAGTTTTGCTACTTTTTCACTTTGGGTTTGAGTTTGGGTTTCAGCCCAATGTTCCATCTTAAGACTCTAGCTCAACTCAAACTCTTCATTACTTCATTTCATATTCCTAACACTTCAACCTAAAGTAAAAATGGGGGAAAGAAGAGGAAATTAAAACTCCAAACCCTAGTCTTCATTAGCAAATCCAACTTCTAGCTCCAAATTCAAGAGAATCCATTGGTAAGCAGCTCCTTCTTCTTCTCCAACTCATTCTCCTTCCAGTTTCAGAAATTTCCTAAGCCTAATTTGGGAAATATTTCTATTTTAAGCTTAGAATCAAGCTTCTTGAGTTGGGATTGAAGAGTGGTTGATCCTTCTTTGTTTTCAAGCTCCTTCTTCATTGGTTTGGGTTCAAAGGTGAGATTTTTATCTCACATCTTTGTCTATAATTATTTTCGATTGTTAGGTATGAATTCCTAACACTTATTCTTGTACAATTGATTTTGGTTTGGATTGATTTGGTGTATATTCCAATTTTTGATGTTTTGAAATCAAAATCTATGAAAATCCTTTTATGGTTATTTGGACATTGATATTTGAGGCGTATCGGAGAGCCGTTAATGCTGCGTTGTCGCTCGACGTAAATCCTTAGTCGTCGTTTGCTCGTCTGAATCGCTTTCGATATTCGTTTGGCCATTTTTGGCCTAGGTTCAGGGAATGCCCTGAACCTAGGTTTCAGACATCTGAAACGTAGTATTCAGACGTCTGAATATTATACTGGAAATTTTTACTCCCCAGTATTCAGACGTCTGAATCTATATTTCAGACGTCTGAATTGGTTCATTTAGAACCAGAAACGAAATAGGCTAAAATGTGCCTATTTCAGACGTCTGAAATCAAAGATTCAGACGTTTGAATTCTGCTCTGGAAAATATTTTATTTTCCAGATTCAGACATCTGAATCCTTGATTTCAGATGTCTGAATCTGCACTCTTTTTGCCTATTTGCCTATTCGCTTGAGAATTCCAACTTTAATCGATTCGTGTTGATTCCCTTTTGTTATTATCACTTATTATCGACTTTGATGACATTTTCTTCGTGATTTTTGGGAATATCGATTTCGATGGATTCGATATCGATTTCTTTAGATTTTATTCACGTCTTCGAATGTGAATTTTGATGATTGATTGTTTCTACAATCACTTCTATGATTTGTCACTTTAAAATACAAAGGTTTTCTATACTAGTAGTAAATATCAAACTCTTTCTTCAAATGATTTTAACACTATTTTATAACAAAGCTCGTTTTCTCAAACCGATTTTCAATCTATTAGTATATACAAACCTTTACCTCACTCGTATGTGAAATCTAATTAAACGGCTTAGTAAAACAAGTGGTATGAAATGCTTGCGTTTACTTCGTCGGTTAATTCGTGGACTTGTTCGATTGAAATCTTGTGACAATTTTCTAGTGGAGATCAAAAATTTGTTCGTAAATATTTAAGTTAAGCTAGTGGTTATGGGACATGAAGCTAAGCTCATATATTTACTAGCTTATTGTAATTGACACTTCTTGATGATCGATGATGATCATTTTATGGTTTACAGTAGCAATGTGCGATGTCTCTTTGTCCATGTGGAGGACTGTACTTCATTTTATTGAGCTTCGTCTCATTTCTCGCATGGGTCGTACCTATCTAGGTGCGTCGATGTTTATTTACACATGGGTCGTATCTATTTAGATGCGTCGGTGTTTGTTTACTTCGTGGAGCAATCGGCTTAATAAGTCGGGGCATGGGCGGTATCTTTCTAGGTGTGTCGATGTTCGTCTATGCATGGGACGTATCTTCCTAGGTGCGTCGATGTTCGACTTTGCATGGGGTGTATCTTTCTAGGCGCGTCGATATTAGACATTACATGGGGCGTATCGTTCTAGGTACGTCGATGCTTATTTATGCATGGGGTGTATCTTTCTAGGTGCATCGATGCTAGACATTACATGGGGCGTATCTATTTAGGTGCGTCGATGTTTGTCTTTGCATGGGTCGTACCTTTTTAGGTGCGTCAATGTTTGATTGTACATGGGGCGTCTCTATTTAGATGCGTCGATGTTCGGTCTATGGAATAGCGTTCCGCTTGGGATTGGCCATCCTTCTTTTGTGATTTCTGGATTTCTAATTATTGATTTCTGGAATTTATGTTTCACCAACTTTCACGATTGGCATTGATATGTATGTCATTTACTATGGCTTGGTGAATGAAATAAAGAATATGATATTCTTTTTGGTGCTACGAGATTCTTGAGATATTTGTATGATTTTCCTTTGTTGATTTTTCTATGTATACTTGTCGTAGTATGACATTTTTGGTTATCATACGTTTTTACTACATCTCTTCTTATATCTCATTTTATCCGATAATTATAGCTAGACTGATCCATTTATTATTTTCTTATTAAATAATACTCGGGTCAGACTGAGATTTTACAGGTGCTTCTGTTTGCCACCTTATCGGACCATCATATGATCTTTTTGCTAACTACTTTAGTTTGGTAGTTTTTGTTGTATGCATTTGAGAAATAGACTCCTTGATGTATACATATTCTTTTGTCTAGCACTTGTATCTAATCTTTTGTGATGTTGTGGATCTTATTTGACCACTAATCTGATATACACTTTTATGTCTAATATTCATATAAATTTCCGCCTTTGTGATATGAATTATCTATGAATGATTTGTGTTATGTTTATTTATATAATTGTTTCCGAAGATTATATATATAGCCACTGTGTAGTAGCTTTGAGTTTGCGTCGGTATGTCGGATTTCCTCTCGAGATGAAATGCATGTTATATTTTATCTGGCATATCGGTGCTCGCACAAAGCAATTACATGGATGGTAGCTCCTCAACAGCCTTATTCTCCGTGCTAGTTGACGGCATTACCCCGTAGTGTCCTTGGCTAGCGTGGGTATAGAGGTGGGGCGTCACAAAAATAAACTGATTAACTCATTCAAAACGAACGACGAAAGAAAAAAATAAATATGAAACCCAAATCATAAATCGATGGCTGCTCTCTCTCTCAGTTTTGAATTAAAAGCTCAAGTATATTTAATCGATCGAAATCATATCAATTTCGTTTCAAATAAAAAAAATGAAGAGGATGGCGAGTCGCCAGTCGAAGGCGGCAGGCACGAGTAGTGGGGACGCGATGTCGAATCACGTGGAGGAGGGCAAACAAGGCGACATCGTCGCAAGGCGTGGCGGCGCGATTGAGGGCAGCAGATCGATCAGAGGTGAAGATTCGGGGCGGTGCGAGTAGGTCTCGGCGATCGCGATGTCAGGCTTGCGACTTGTTGGAGCAGGATGTGGTTCGGCGACGCTAAGGTTTCGAATTCAACTTCGATGGGGTGTCGACTGCCATTCTCAATTTTAGGGTATGGTTTCTTTATTTATTTTATTTATTCGAATTTGTAATATATATATATATATATAACAACAGTAAGGTAAGAATTTATTTTATTATTTACTGGAAAATAAAATAAAATGAAATGACAATGAAGTATAATATACCTTTAGAAATATATATGTGTGTGTGTGTGTATTTACAATGCGGCACATATGCCATTTATTTTTCAATTCTGAGATTTATATGAATATGGCACAGTAAAGAAAGAAATAAAGTATAATATAAATATATAAACATACACATATTTTATTTTAGGAACACCAAAAATTATTATATTTAGATGAAGTTTAGAAGAAAATGGGAATTTTAAAAGTTATATATAAAATTAGATTTTTAAAATCTTTATAGATTATTTCTTATAAGTATATATATAAATATATGTATGTATATATGTATAAAATTTAAAAAATAAACTAAATATGTAATTACATATTTTATTTGCTAATTTATTTTGGTGATTAATTTATTTTATTAATCTATTTAATCATTTTAACTACTTAAAATAAATTATTAAAGGAAATTTAGTTTTAAATCTAATTTTTAGTTAAATAAATTTATTAAAGGAGAAATTGGTTTAAATAAAAATATTAGTTAATTAAACTATTAAATGCTAATTGATTATTCGATTTGTTCGAATATTAATGAAATTTTATATAATTGTTATACAAGGTCTAAAAATCATAGAGGATCAAGCCGGATTTGAAATGGGTTGCATGCATAGTTAAAGGTGAGATCTTCTCACTGAAATTGAAATAATTAGAATTTCAATTATTGATTGATTGTTTGTATTTGATAGTATATATATATATATACATACATATATACATATTGGAGTGATTGATTTCCCGCATTATATTGCGGATGAGACCCTATGCGCCGCATAATAGCGGATGATATGATAAAATCCCATATACCGCGATAATCCACCTCGAAGTGGAATTGGTATTTAAATTGTTGTGCTAACATCTGTGGATGCAGGGAAACAGGTTGGAGGGATCCAACTGGATTCCTCACATTATTGAATGTATTTTTATATGTTGTGATGTGATAATCTGTGAATGATTATATTGGTGATTGAAATTTATTGAAGGCTATAGTTTAGCCGAATATATTTTTGGTATCGTAGGATACCAGAAATATATAATTTGATTTTTGGAAATTAAAGTAGAAAATTTTAAGTAAATTCATCTTAGAGAATTGGATAAATTTAAAAGAAGGAATTTTAAAAAGAGTAAAGATTGATTTTTGAAATCCTATTAAATAAATTCCAAAATATGGGAAAAATATTTTAGTAAATGGATTTTGAGTAATATTGTTTAAAAGTTGAAGAATTTATTTAAAATTCAGATTTTAAATAGTTTGAAAGAAATAAAGGGATTTATTTTAAAAGATAATAAATTTGGAAACCAATTTGGAATATGATTAGGTGTTTGAAATAAATTTGGAAATCAATTATTGGTTTATTTTTAAAAGTGTGGAAAAGAAATTCACGAATTTGGAATGTAAATTTGAGATAAATCAAAAAGGATTTATTAATTTTTTTAAATGGACTATTTTGAAATGGAAAGTGTATTTTCCCTGGAAAGCCGAGTATGTTTTCAAAGTAGCTTATAAATATAAATTGAAAGTTTTAAGGATGCTTTGGAGAAATTATTTTCTTAAGTTGTTTCTAAATCTTTAAAGTACAGAATTATTTAGTTAATTATAGAAGTGATTAGATTATTTTAAAAGATTTAATTGATATTGCTTTAGAAAATGGTTATTTAAATAATTACACGTTATTTAATACTTTTATTGTTAAAATATTTTGGGCTTAAGTTTTATATGAGATATTAGTATAAAATTTCATAATCAATATTTTGAATAATGTGTTTAAAAGCAGTTTTTATTTTAAGTGTTTCCAAATATATTTTTTGATAAGTGATTTAAATTATTTTGAATTATTCGGACACAGCAAAATTTTCAATGAAAATAAATGATATTTGGGAATTTATACCGCGTGAGGAAAGTGATTTGAAATTTGTTTTCATAGTGTTGAAGTGTTAAATATATATCTTGCGAAGATATTTTCAAAATAAATACTTTGGGGAAAATTATTTAAATCTGGTGATTGTTGGGAATGTTATATGATAGTTAAATAACCGACTATCAATATTGGCATTTGAATGACATTTGAATTTTGATGCGACCGGGGTTGAATTCCAAATGATTATCCGAAAACCACATCGAATCCTTGTGATGGATCTTTTGTTTAAAAAAAGATTAAGTGGAAATCATTGTGATTTACTGGAAATCTGAAGGTAACACTTATTTTTAAAATAAGCGCTCATTATTCGGATTAGCCGAGAGAGGACTTTGTGTCATAAAACCTATTCCGAATAATGATATGAAGAAATGGAATTGCATATGAAGATGGTGTTGAAGACCAAGTATTTTCAAAAACGAAAGAATTGCCTGTCGAATGTCTTTGCATCGAGTTGCTTCGGTATAGCGTTTTTATCACCTTATGTGAAGGGGAATACGGACGTGATTAGCGGATATCTGGATTTGCAAGGGATTCTTTCCTTAATTGGATGACGTGCCTTTGGTTAGGTTCGAACCCGGAACGGACTTGTATGGATGTGTGTCTGACGTTACACTTTGAGATGTAAAGCTGGTTTCTATGAAATACATTTCTGCTGGTGGCAGAGAATTTATTCTCTTAGCTTAAAACCCTTCTCTGAGACGTACGAGCTCAAAGGTTATGTAGTTGATCGTTACTAGTGATATATTCCCAATTTTGTAATGTGGCATGCTAAGTGTTGTTGATCATTGTTGATCGAAGCATGGCTTTTGTGAAAAGCGTAGCTTTGTGGACGAGACTTCGTCGGACCTCATACCCCGGAAAAGGTCGAAACATGAAGGATGCCGCAAGGTTACGGGGGTCGCGCTCCTCTGGTTATGTACATCTCCTTCTGGATAAAAGGTGGTATCTGTTATGGAGTCCAGATATTTAACTTGTGTGGATTTAAAAGTTATTTTCTGGTATGGAGCCCACGTAGTGGTTTTTGGTTGATAGGCGCCTTGGATAAAGGTCATTCTAGACCAGTGGGCGGTATACTCATGGCAGTTAGTTAGCTAGTTACAGTGGTAACCCGGCCTTATGTTGGCAGAGATTCGGTTAGGTTCTCGGGGCGTCCCTCCAAAGGCGTTCCCATTCAGTGTAAGAAGTTTCTTAGCCTGACCATTTGTTGGAAATCCAAACAAAACAATACGAGCCCTGTACGGTTTTAGTTGTATAACCTACCATTTACTTATGAAGGTGACCTACCGTTTAGATGGTAGCTATATTGGGTATACCATAATGGTGGTATGTTGGCTAAGATTAATATTATACTTTCGAAATGTTTTCCACATTATGCACTAATAATAATATCGAAAGAATCTTGCGTATCAAGCATGTTTGACTATCATAAGGAGAAATCTCCTCCAATTGTGCGATTGCATTGTGTGTGTGCAGGGAGGCCTTATGGTAGTTTCATTTTCAAAAAGCATAGCGGATTTGTTTTTTATTTCCTTTATGCAAATATCTGTTTTAAGATCTTACACCAGTCCTATGACTGACCTCGAGTTTATTGTTCCCTTTCTAAACTCTGGGTGACCATAATTTTCCACACCGCAGCCTAGAGTCAGTTTATCAGTTGTTTTGGAGAAAAGTTAGAAAAGTTTGCTGTGAAGATATGGAAGCAAGTGGGATGGTGAGGCGTATCGCTTATATTATATAGTATCTGCTACATATGGATTGATGTTAGTTCAGTTTTCATATAGACAGTTAGTATAACTGCTTAGTGTTGTGTTTTGTTGTTGTAATACTCTGATAAAGTAAAGTGTAACTGATATAGTTTCTTTGTTTAAAGAATATTCATTTATCTATTATATATTATTCTGCTGCGAATGTGAGATTCTGAGAGTTTCGTTTTCTTCTATCTTCTTCTTCTTTAACCCTAACGGTTCAGTTTTCTGACGTTAGATTGTTTGGCATTTGATACAGTGGACGTATTGATGTCGACTTTCGGAAGTCGAAAAATTGGTTTGTTACAGAGTGGTATCAGAGCAGTTGATTAAGCGATAACCTTGGCTCTGGTGGGGATTACTCATTAGAGGTAGAGTCGGTAGTACTCTAGAATGAGTTTGAGTGTATTAATAGATATAAGCGCGTATTTGTTAGTGAATATAAAATTGTTTTATATTGTGTTAGTTGGTTTGTTAAGTGGTATATGGATTCTAGTCAATACGAGTAATTAACGTTATTGATAGGGATCTCTAAACACTTGTACAAAACATTTCGACACAGTACTGTTTTAAAATAGGGTAAATGAAATAATTTTGCCCAAGTTGTTTTTGTATATAAAAGAAATAATTTTCCATAAATTATTATAGTAGTATATGGTTGCTTGTTTTTTAGGAAGTGATAATATTAAATTATTATCATTGATTATTGAATAAGAAATTGAAATCATAACCAAAGGTTAAGAAATAAATTCACATACAAATGGGATTTGTAAATGTAAATTGTGAATATGATTTATAATTTGAAATAGAATTCCACAGGAATATTTGAAAATAAATTGAAAGGATTTGAAATTTTGAGATTTGGGAAATCTAAATCCCTTTTGAGTTTGAAAACGGTTTTCAAAAGTTTCGGGAAAAAATAATGGTGAAATTATTAGAGGAAAAATATTTTTGAATTGGATTTGAAATCTGGTGGGATTTGGATTTAAAAATATTTGAAAAATGTTTTTGAAGGGATAAAAGCACTAAACTCTTTTCGGTCGCTGAAAAATAATTCCGATGATGATTGCGACATCATCAGTGTTCATTTTCGAGTTTCCAGGAGAGGAATTGCTGCAAAAATGTTCTAAAATTGAAATTGTTTGCGAAACTAGGTTTGGTTTTGGAAATTCAAAGGATAATTTGAATTGATTTCAAAAATGATTTTGAAATGATGGAAATACTCTGGAATCCTATTTAAAATATTTATAGAATATAATTGAGTTTGGCAACTTATAAATTTGAAGTTGTTGGAATAAAATCTAACTTGAAGAAAAGCTAAATTAAAATAAGTATGAAATGTAAATAAGTTGGAAAATTTATCAAGCCTTAAAATTTGAATTGAAACTGGATATTTGAATTAAGTTAAATTAGGTGAAATGGAAATTTGTCAGGTTGAACCCAATGACAAAGTATTGAAGTAAAATTGTGACGACCCGATTTTCCACTCCCAGAAAATCGCATCATCAATTAGGAAAGAAATGGATAGAAGAAGGAAGAAAGAAAAGAAAGAAGAAAACAACACTAGAATCTCAACAGCCGAACGAACAAATTATATTAATAACATAAGTATTTACATAATATACAATACCAATCAGAGATACACAGCAAACACATCACATATACTAGACAGTTATAAACACCTGTCTAGTATTTACAACATAATACAACTCAGAGACAAAACACAGATCACACAGCGGAATACTATATCTCTAACGCAGAAGCCTCCTGCTCCATTGCTCCTCCATAATTCGTCAAAGATAACCTGAATCCCTTGGCTACTCGTAAAAATTTGAGTACCCAAGAGTTTATGAAAAACAAAAATAAACTCCGGGTCAGACATGGGTCCGGTGTGAGTAACAGGTTAAAGTTGCTTAACTTTCAAAAACCTTTTGAAAAGAAAGGTATCACGTAAGACTTCCCACACATAAACATGGAAAAGTTTTTACCTTACGCTAACCAAAACATTTGATAGGAAATCCAGTGATATTATAATAGTGTCTAGGGTTTTCAAATAAATAAGAAATAGCCGAAATTGTTACATTCATTAAATTCCAGCTACTAGCCACAAAAGTGGGTAATACAAACAAAACCGTTGGCACTTATTGGATTGTGGATTCCATACAATGGCAGGGCTACTGGGGTACCGCCCGTCACAGTACGTGGCCTAGATCAACGTACCGAGGAGCCACCCTAACTCCCCTGCAACACAAGGCCGGAACCATCCCTTACTGGACAGTCCCGAACAAGACAACCCCGCAGTTGGTGTACATCCAACTGCCCACACAGCCGAAATGAAAAGGGACCTCTAGACAGGGATCAATCTTGCTCTCCAGTGGGTGCGACCCACGAAGCCTTGCTGCACCTCCCCTGTTTTAGCCATTCCCGGTTGATGAGGCTTGAGGTTACGATTACCTTTAGAGGACACATCTCTTAGAATGCTCATCGTCCACCTGACGATGTTCTGAAAGCATTCAATCCATACAAGTTCGTTCCGGGTTCGAACGAAACCGAAGGCATTATCTCGTTACACTCATTTTGGAATCACCCTCAGAGTTAACGACGATAACCCTTGCACTCTGATTCACCATCTCGAATCTATAAGTGCTATTCCGTCAACTCATTATGGAATCACCCACAGAGTTATACTGACGTATAGCCCTTACACCTCGAGTCTTCACTTGCTCCACTTGGATTAACGACCTAACGTTATTTGGAAAACGATGTGGTTTTCGGATATCCAAATATGGAAACCCGATCCCGGTCTCATCGAAATCCAAAGCGTGTCTTTTAAGGCCAAGTTATTTTAAAGGTTAAAACAATTCAATTATCTATATCCATACAAATAGATAAATCACAGATCCACAACAGATAATCAACATTATCATCATCTCAGATAAACCATATTATCATTATTCAAAAAGAATAATCTATATCAACATCACAATGCAACCAATGCATCCAAAACATTCAACATAATTTATCTCATATCTGAGATTCAATCATTCAAGCAAACAACATTAACCAACCATATAAGCAATAATTATCCACACCAAAATATAATTAATTTAAAATGAATTAAATTAATTACATCATTCAAATTAATTTAAAGTAAATTAAATTAATCACTTCATCAGATAAACCTTGCTTATATCACTATTGATAAAGTATTAATCAATTAATTAATCATCATCCAATTATTCATTTTAATTAATCATCCCTGATTAATTAACTCTTAATTACATTCAAGTAATTATTTATTTATTTATTTTCTCAAATTAATTACACTTAACCAAATACAGTAATTAACCTTTAATTACTTCCTTAATTAATTGTCTAAATTAATTATCTTTAGTCACTTATTATTGATTAATTAATCTTAATTAATCAACCTTAATTACATCATTAATTATAATAATTAATGATCTTCTAATTACATTTTCCAATTTCATTGATTACTTTAAGTAATTAATCTTCATGTAAATCACAACTGTTAATCACCCTTGATTAACTCCATTTAATAATTATCTACCCCTGATTAATTGTTTCCAATTAATCTCTAGATTAATTTACAAAGTAATTATACTCAAACTACTTTCATCAACAATCACCTTCAATTAATTACATATAGTAATTACTCATTAATTACTTCTCTAAGTAATTCCTCTTTATTTAATTACTTTAAGTAATTATCTTTCACAACTCATCCATTGATTAAATTTAAATTAATTAAAATGAATTAATTAACTTAAATTAATCAAATTAACTTAATTAATTACAATAAGTAATTAATTCCCTAATCACTTCCATAAGTAATTATACTTAATAACTCACAATCGATTATCTTTAAATTAATTAATCTAATTAATAATTAAAATTAACCACATTAATTAATTATAAAATAATCCTCAGTTAATGACCTTCATTAACTATTAACAACTCATTAATTATTTTTCAAAGTAATTAACTTATTTTAATCATTATTTATTACAAATTAATTAATCATTAACTAATCTATTAATTAACCCCTAATTAATTAAATAATTAAATGTTAATTAAAACTTAATTAATTCATTATTACTTGATTAATTAATTATTAATCATTAATTAAAACTAATTTTATTTAATAAATTATTCTTAATTACAAGTTAATTATTCAAGGAATAATTAATCCTAAACCTTTAAGATTAACTCTTAATTACTTTAAGTAATTATTAATTTCATTAACTTATTAAATAAATTAATTATTCATTTAATTACTCTAATAATTAAATGAAATATAACACATTATATCATTCTTAACTTTAACAAGTTAAAATCAATCTAAAATCCTTAATTGAAAATAATACTTTTATTATAAAAGTTAAACCAATTTCTTCTTAAATTAAAACCATTTAGATTTTACATCATTATTCAAATTTGGTTTAACACTTAAATTTATAGACTTAAATTCATTTTAAACCAGAGATTCAAAATTAGATTTGAATCAAATTTAAACTTTATTTAAATATTACTACATATTTCAATTTCCAATTTAAATTCAAATTCCTTTTAAAAACATTTTAAACAATAAACTCTATCAAAGTTATTTTAAAACAAAATTTGATTTTAAATACTTCCTCATTTTCTACTTTAAGATTCAATATAACTAGAATCTATAATTTAAGTTAGATTTAAAACTTTTCTTTAAATTCTAGCTTCCATTTTTAAATTTAGTTTTAAATTTTGAAAACAAGTCAAATTTCAAACTTCAACAACCAACCCGAGCTAAAAGTAAATTAACTCGAGTAAAAAATTTCTTTTAAAAAATTTATCTTAAAATCAATTTAAATTTTAAATCAAAACAGTTTATACAAAAACCTGTTGTAACAGATTTACCCCAAAACCCTGTAACAAAGCTAAACCCGAGACTACAACAATTCCTTCGAGTTCCCAAACCCCTTACTTCGAGTCCAACGTTCAGGAACTTCGAGCTAAACATAAAATGACTCGAGACAACGCTGAAACTCATCTCCCCCAATTCAACTGATACACCACTGACCTCGTGCACCTACACCACCGCCGCCATCACTTCCAATCACTCACGACCCCTTGAGCAAGTCGGCGACTACCCCCCCCAACTTAACTCCGACCATCCAATTCTCATCAGAACCCCCAATTCAAAACTTGCATTCGAGCTCAAAATACTGAAGAATGTCCAACTGGAAAATGCTTCAACCATCCAATCCTGACCACCAGAGAGACTACAATTCCGGCCACTACTCCTCCCATATACAATCTATCATCAACTCAAAATTGGTAAAGCTCGGTTATCTACTTTGATTCCAACGATCCAATTTCTTAGGCACGGTAAAACTAGGGTTCATAATTTCAAACCCAAATTTCTTCTGCCATACTGCTTTAATTTCACCATCTATTATTTTTACTATAATCTACACACATCATTACAACAACAAAAGAAACTCAGGCATCTACATTTCTCTAAATTGACAGAACTCAACCAAAATGTATTTTCTGGTTAAACCAGAAATACTTCATTGACTGCAAACTAAAATTTTAGATTATAGTCTTAATAATCAAGTTAAAGATCAAGTAACTTGTTTATAAGCTTAAATAATTAAATCTGGAACATTTACATATTGATTTTATAAATTTTACTCTGTTGATTTTGCTTATCCTGTGTCATCACAACTTCATTCTCATTTTTCTTTTCTTTTATAAGATGAAACTCTAATTTATATTGCATAACATACTAGGTTTAAAATCTTAAACTATAACATTGATTCTTTTTCATGAAGTCATGTTTTTGAACATAACAATAACCTGGAAAACTAAAACAGGCAAAACAATATCACTGTGCAACATGCATATAACAGAGTATAACATCTAATTCATCCACTTCAGAAAGATTACCACTGAATAAACTAAGCAACTATAATTACTTAAATTATATTTGTTAAAAATGTTACTCACCTATATGAGCAGAGCCTCTGTGTTCAAGAAGAACTAGAATCTGATGGTTGCTTAAATTTGAAAACTTCAGATCTCATTTATTTTAAAAACTGCAGAAGCTTTGCTTAAGAAATCTTTGGACTTCAGATTCTTTTTAAACTTGAAATGATGTAGCACTTTGTTTTTTTCCAGATTTACATTTGCATGATTGCTTCCATACTTCATTTGCATGCTTGTTTCCAGGTTGGTAAAAATGCAGATGTCATTTTGCATGATTGTTTTCCCCCTTCTTACTTTATACTGCATTTGCCTATCTACAGTCTCATCTTTTATTTGCTTTAAAACTGCAAATTTATTTCCTTGTCCCCATGATTCATGCAGTTTTGAATATGGTTTTCAACAGAGGACTGCAGCATAGTTGCACGCAGGTTTGTATTCTCCTATATTTTTTTTAGTTGCAAATTGAATTTTCCAGATGCATGCAAATTTGATGAAGTTCAAACAGAAATGCAGTGATTTCAATTAGAGGACTGCAGGTTTAAGAATTGTTTTTGATTTGAATAGTTGAGGGAAGATTACTGATTTTGCATGCACAAGAATTTTCAGATTTAGATCTGAAACTTTCTTAAGTTTAAAGAAGAATAGGGAAAAGAAAAATGAAGTTAAGAAGATATGTTTATATAAACAAAATTCTTGATTTAATTAAAAATAAAAGAAAAAGAAATTTAATGAGACACTTGTCTCTATCCTTAACATTTGTCACAATAGTTTATTTTATAACTAACACATGTCCTTTAAGATGGTAAATAAATTTACATATGTAATTTTGTATTTAAATTTTAATTTTAAATTGTTTATAAATACTTTAAAACCTCAATTTATCATGCTTATGTATATATACATGAATTTACCTCTTTTTAATTTATTAAAAAGAAATGAGACAAACAACTATGAATAAAATCTTATTCAAATATTTTAAGTGTTTATTCCCTTGAATACAATACATTAAATTCATATTTTAAATAAATTTATCAAATCAAATTTTAATAAATCAAGTTACATATAAATGCATATAAAATTCTATTAAAATTAAAAACAACAAATTTTATCCCTTACAAAAACTATTTATGTTCATAAGAACTTAAGCATTATAATTTTTATTTAAAAATAACAAATTAAGCAATTCTAAATAAATTTATAAAAGAGATTATAAATTACTTTTATTACTTAATAAATTAAGACATATGTAATTTGTATTTTAAACTTCTTATCAAATTTCAAGTAATACTTTAAAAAGAAAATAAAACAAAGCTTTGATGTTAATCAAATTTAACTTCATATTTAAGTTAACTAAAAATATAAATTTAAACAGATAAGAATTTCCTTTAATATAAACCATATAATTATTTACTAATTGTCTTGAAAAGTTAAATGTTAAGTTTAAATCAAATCTTCCAATTCACCAAATATGAATTAAAGCTAGAAAATTAATTCATTTACTAAAAATAAATTAGAATTAGAAAATCACTTCCTTTACTAAATTCAAAAATCAAAATTTATCAATCTACAATACATACAAATATATATATTATAAACAGAAAACAATTTATTTATTTAAAAGAATAAAATCTTTCCATTTAAATATTTATTAAAACATGATTATTAAATCAAATTCCAAATTTGTTATTAAAATTATCAAGTTAAATTAAATTTAAAACACAGATTATTAAATTTATATTGCCCAAATTTCCGGGATATCACATTCCTCCCCCCTTAAAAGAATTTCGTCCCCGAAATTTAAAACAAAGATAATTTAATAATCCATCTTAAGATTTTATTTTAAAACACAAGCATATATTATCAAACATATGCTAACAACCATAGCAACCAATCAAGCAAAACAAATCTAATTATCCAGAAAACTGGATAAAATTTTCACGAGTTTCCCCGGTATATATATCGGAATACTCGCTCTATAGAATCTAAACAATCAATACTATTTAGCTATAGAGCTCCTATCCAACTCTATCTACCAACAAAACAATATATATCAGACTACAGACGAGTCTGACTTTACAGTCACATCCTCCTGAACTGCTGGTTTCACAACCAGAATTAAACCATACACGTACTCCCTCAGAGATACGTGAAACACATCAAATTCCAGTTATCCAAACTGGCAACTCAATCCTGAAAACCAAACGCCAATTCTCACAAGAACACAGAAAAGAATCCAAAAACCTCAAAGCTGACTTACCCAGTCTTACTCAATCTTATAGCTCCTCAGATCGGAGAAAACTTATTCAAGATCAAATCTCCGACTCCATAATCCAAACTCCTTCGTCTCTTATTCACCAAACACTCTTGACGATCCTGAGCTACTTTTAACTCTCTTGATCAGCTCAACCTTTGCTGATGTCTCTAGAAACAAACTGGACCAAAACAATCCAACCAAATGATCTCCTCAAGATCAATTCCAAACCAAAAACTCCAACTATACTCCACAAACATCAGAAGATCAACTTACTTCTATTATCCGGAAAAGATAAAACAAAAGCACTTCCAATCTGCTTCCGCTGCGCAACTCTGATCTGAAACAGAAGAAAAACTCGAACACAACAGGACAACATATCTCAGAAATATGGTTCAACAGATCCATAGAAGAAAACTCAGATTCCCCATCTGATCCAAAGCTGCTTCACTAAACCTCCGGTATCACTCCTAGAATCCAGTCGATAAGAAAACTCAATCTCCAAGTATGGACAAATTCTTCATAGCTCAAGAGAACATTCAAACTATCGCAAGTCACTTTTGCGATCAACCCGGCCTAATATCCAAAGAAAACTGTCCTCTCTTTACCAATCAGAACAGCATACGCTTAACTAGCCATTCCATCGTAAAAATGGAATCTTCTCTGCTACTTCTGAATTCTATCTTCAGAAAAACTGCTAACCAAAAGACTTTCTTGTCAGCACAGAACACTCCGAACTGCACTGCTGACACCGACGCCAAAGACTTCCTAATCCAAAGCTCTTCGAGAAACTCCGGCTTCAGACGGACAGAACCATCCTGCTAAATCCAGTCACAACTTCGAAGCAGACTCACCTCTTTACATTGTTCCAAAGAAAACATCTTCGAGAACATCCATAGTCACTGCGTCTCATCACGCAGCTACTACTCCTTAAAATATCAAGATACCATCATTCTCTTCTGCCCAACCGACAGATCCAAACTCTACTCATCCAATTCAAAGATAGACTCCGAACCTTTACAGGTTACCTTCAGAGATCTATGAAATCCTATACTCCAAGAAAACTCACTTGAGACGGTATTTGATCTACAGTCTCGATAGAATCACTACCAACCTCAACATTCAAACTCCAACCAAAAGTAGTAGTTGTGTTACACACCCACTACCTTATATACCTTATCTCCTATATTGGAAAACCCGAACAGGTAACCCAACAAATAGGTAGAAGTAAATATATATATATAATAAAATTACAAATACGCTCTCTCAAGATAGACGCCACTCCAGAGCCTAGGTATTCACTCAACCTAACGCTCTGATACCACCTGTGACGACCCGATTTTCCACTCCCAGAAAATCGCATCATCAATTAGGAAAGAAATGGATAGAAGAAGGAAGAAAGAAAAGAAAGAAGAAAACAACACTAGAATCTCAACAGCGGAACGAATAAATTATATTAATAACATAAGTATTTACATAATATACAATACCAATCAGAGATACACAGCAAACACATCACATATACTAGACAGTTATAAACACCTGTCTAGTATTTACAACATAATACAACTCAGAGACAAAACACAGATCACACAGCGGAATACTATATCTCTAACGCAGAAGCCTCCTGCTCCATTGCTCCTCCATAATTCGTCAAAGATAACCTGAATCCCTTGGCTACTCGTAAAAATTTGAGTACCCAAGAGTTTATGAAAAACAAAAATAAACTCCGGGTCAGACATGGGTCCGGTGTGAGTAACAGGTTAAAGTTGCTTAACTTTCAAAAACCTTTTGAAAAGAAAGGTATCACGTAAGACTTCCCACACATAAACATGGAAAAGTTTTTACCTTACGCTAACCAAAACATTTGATAGGAAATCCAGTGATATTATAATAGTGTCTAGGGTTTTCAAATAAATAAGAAATAGCCGAAATTGTTACATTCATTAAATTCCAGCTACTAGCCACAAAAGTGGGTAATACAAACAAAACCGTTGGCACTTATTGGATTGTGGATTCCATACAATGGCAGGGCTACTGGGGTACCGCCCGTCACAGTACGTGGCCTAGATCAACGTACCGAGGAGCCACCCTAACTCCCCTGCAACACAAGGCCGGAACCATCCCTTACTGGACAGTCCCGAACAAGACAACCCCGCAGTTGGTGTACATCCAACTGCCCACACAGCCGAAATGAAAAGGGACCTCTAGACAGGGATCAATCTTGCTCTCCAGTGGGTGCGACCCACGAAGCCTTGCTGCACCTCCCCTGTTTTAGCCATTCCCGGTTGATGAGGCTTGAGGTTACGATTACCTTTAGAGGACACATCTCTTAGAATGCTCATCGTCCACCTGACGATGTTCTGAAAGCATTCAATCCATACAAGTTCGTTCCGGGTTCGAACGAAACCGAAGGCATTATCTCGTTACACTCATTTTGGAATCACCCTCAGAGTTAACGACGATAACCCTTGCACTCTGATTCACCATCTCGAATCTATAAGTGCTATTCCGTCAACTCATTATGGAATCACCCACAGAGTTATACTGACGTATAGCCCTTACACCTCGAGTCTTCACTTGCTCCACTTGGATTAACGACCTAACGTTATTTGGAAAACGATGTGGTTTTCGGATATCCAAATATGGAAACCCGATCCCGGTCTCATCGAAATCCAAAGCGTGTCTTTTAAGGCCAAGTTATTTTAAAGGTTAAAACAATTCAATTATCTATATCCATACAAATAGATAAATCACAGATCCACAACAGATAATCAACATTATCATCATCTCAGATAAACCATATTATCATTATTCAAAAAGAATAATCTATATCAACATCACAATGCAACCAATGCATCCAAAACATTCAACATAATTTATCTCATATCTGAGATTCAATCATTCAAGCAAACAACATTAACCAACCATATAAGCAATAATTATCCACACCAAAATATAATTAATTTAAAATGAATTAAATTAATTACATCATTCAAATTAATTTAAAGTAAATTAAATTAATCACTTCATCAGATAAACCTTGCTTATATCACTATTGATAAAGTATTAATCAATTAATTAATCATCATCCAATTATTCATTTTAATTAATCATCCCTGATTAATTAACTCTTAATTACATTCAAGTAATTATTTATTTATTTATTTTCTCAAATTAATTACACTTAACCAAATACAGTAATTAACCTTTAATTACTTCCTTAATTAATTGTCTAAATTAATTATCTTTAGTCACTTATTATTGATTAATTAATCTTAATTAATCAACCTTAATTACATCATTAATTATAATAATTAATGATCTTCTAATTACATTTTCCAATTTCATTGATTACTTTAAGTAATTAATCTTCATGTAAATCACAACTGTTAATCACCCTTGATTAACTCCATTTAATAATTATCTACCCCTGATTAATTGTTTCCAATTAATCTCTAGATTAATTTACAAAGTAATTATACTCAAACTACTTTCATCAACAATCACCTTCAATTAATTACATATAGTAATTACTCATTAATTACTTCTCTAAGTAATTCCTCTTTATTTAATTACTTTAAGTAATTATCTTTCACAACTCATCCATTGATTAAATTTAAATTAATTAAAATGAATTAATTAACTTAAATTAATCAAATTAACTTAATTAATTACAATAAGTAATTAATTCCCTAATCACTTCCATAAGTAATTATACTTAATAACTCACAATCGATTATCTTTAAATTAATTAATCTAATTAATAATTAAAATTAACCACATTAATTAATTATAAAATAATCCTCAGTTAATGACCTTCATTAACTATTAACAACTCATTAATTATTTTTCAAAGTAATTAACTTATTTTAATCATTATTTATTACAAATTAATTAATCATTAACTAATCTATTAATTAACCCCTAATTAATTAAATAATTAAATGTTAATTAAAACTTAATTAATTCATTATTACTTGATTAATTAATTATTAATCATTAATTAAAACTAATTTTATTTAATAAATTATTCTTAATTACAAGTTAATTATTCAAGGAATAATTAATCCTAAACCTTTAAGATTAACTCTTAATTACTTTAAGTAATTATTAATTTCATTAACTTATTAAATAAATTAATTATTCATTTAATTACTCTAATAATTAAATGAAATATAACACATTATATCATTCTTAACTTTAACAAGTTAAAATCAATCTAAAATCCTTAATTGAAAATAATACTTTTATTATAAAAGTTAAACCAATTTCTTCTTAAATTAAAACCATTTAGATTTTACATCATTATTCAAATTTGGTTTAACACTTAAATTTATAGACTTAAATTCATTTTAAACCAGAGATTCAAAATTAGATTTGAATCAAATTTAAACTTTATTTAAATATTACTACATATTTCAATTTCCAATTTAAATTCAAATTCCTTTTAAAAACATTTTAAACAATAAACTCTATCAAAGTTATTTTAAAACAAAATTTGATTTTAAATACTTCCTCATTTTCTACTTTAAGATTCAATATAACTAGAATCTATAATTTAAGTTAGATTTAAAACTTTTCTTTAAATTCTAGCTTCCATTTTTAAATTTAGTTTTAAATTTTGAAAACAAGTCAAATTTCAAACTTCAACAACCAACCCGAGCTAAAAGTAAATTAACTCGAGTAAAAAATTTCTTTTAAAAAATTTATCTTAAAATCAATTTAAATTTTAAATCAAAACAGTTTATACAAAAACCTGTTGTAACAGATTTACCCCAAAACCCTGTAACAAAGCTAAACCCGAGACTACAACAATTCCTTCGAGTTCCCAAACCCCTTACTTCGAGTCCAACGTTCAGGAACTTCGAGCTAAACATAAAATGACTCGAGACAACGCTGAAACTCATCTCCCCCAATTCAACTGATACACCACTGACCTCGTGCACCTACACCACCGCCGCCATCACTTCCAATCACTCGCGACCCCTTGAGCAAGTCGGCGACTACCCCCCCCAACTTAACTCCGACCATCCAATTCTCATCAGAACCCCCAATTCAAAACTTGCATTCGAGCTCAAAATACTGAAGAATGTCCAACTGGAAAATGCTTCAACCATCCAATCCTGACCACCAGAGAGACTACAATTCCGGCCACTACTCCTCCCATATACAATCTATCATCAACTCAAAATTGGTAAAGCTCGGTTATCTACTTTGATTCCAACGATCCAATTTCTTAGGCACGGTAAAACTAGGGTTCATAATTTCAAACCCAAATTTCTTCTGCCATACTGCTTTAATTTCACCATCTATTATTTTTACTATAATCTACACACATCATTACAACAACAAAAGAAACTCAGGCATCTACATTTCTCTAAATTGACAGAACTCAACCAAAATGTATTTTCTGGTTAAACCAGAAATACTTCATTGACTGCAAACTAAAATTTTAGATTATAGTCTTAATAATCAAGTTAAAGATCAAGTAACTTGTTTATAAGCTTAAATAATTAAATCTGGAACATTTACATATTGATTTTATAAATTTTACTCTGTTGATTTTGCTTATCCTGTGTCATCACAACTTCATTCTCATTTTTCTTTTCTTTTATAAGATGAAACTCTAATTTATATTGCATAACATACTAGGTTTAAAAACTTAAACTATAACATTGATTCTTTTTCATGAAGTCATGTTTTTGAACATAACAATAACCTGGAAAACTAAAACAGGCAAAACAATATCACTGTGCAACATGCATATAACAGAGTATAACATCTAATTCATCCACTTCAGAAAGATTACCACTGAATAAACTAAGCAACTATAATTACTTAAATTATATTTGTTAAAAATGTTACTCACCTATATGAGCAGAGCCTCTGTGTTCAAGAAGAACTAGAATCTGATGGTTGCTTAAATTTGAAAACTTCAGATCTCATTTATTTTAAAAACTGCAGAAGCTTTGCTTAAGAAATCTTTGGACTTCAGATTCTTTTTAAACTTGAAATGATGTAGCACTTTGTTTTTTTCCAGATTTACATTTGCATGATTGCTTCCATACTTCATTTGCATGCTTGTTTCCAGGTTGGTAAAAATGCAGATGTCATTTTGCATGATTGTTTTCCCCCTTCTTACTTTATACTGCATTTGCCTATCTACAGTCTCATCTTTTATTTGCTTTAAAACTGCAAATTTATTTCCTTGTCCCCATGATTCATGCAGTTTTGAATATGGTTTTCAACAGAGGACTGCAGCATAGTTGCATGCAGGTTTGTATTCTCCTATATTTTTTTTAGTTGCAAATTGAATTTTCCAGATGCATGCAAATTTGATGAAGTTCAAACAGAAATGCAGTGATTTCAATTAGAGGACTGCAGGTTTAAGAATTGTTTTTGATTTGAATAGTTGAGGGAAGATTACTGATTTTGCATGCACAAGAATTTTCAGATTTAGATCTGAAACTTTCTTAAGTTTAAAGAAGAATAGGGAAAAGAAAAATGAAGTTAAGAAGATATGTTTATATAAACAAAATTCTTGATTTAATTAAAAATAAAAGAAAAAGAAATTTAATGAGACACTTGTCTCTATCCTTAACATTTGTCACAATAGTTTATTTTATAACTAACACATGTCCTTTAAGATGGTAAATAAATTTACATATGTAATTTTGTATTTAAATTTTAATTTTAAATTGTTTATAAATACTTTAAAACCTCAATTTATCATGCTTATGTATATATACATGAATTTACCTCTTTTTAATTTATTAAAAAGAAATGAGACAAACAACTATGAATAAAATCTTATTCAAATATTTTAAGTGTTTATTCCCTTGAATACAATACATTAAATTCATATTTTAAATAAATTTATCAAATCAAATTTTAATAAATCAAGTTACATATAAATGCATATAAAATTCTATTAAAATTAAAAACAACAAATTTTATCCCTTACAAAAACTATTTATGTTCATAAGAACTTAAGCATTATAATTTTTATTTAAAAATAACAAATTAAGCAATTCTAAATAAATTTATAAAAGAGATTATAAATTACTTTTATTACTTAATAAATTAAGACATATGTAATTTGTATTTTAAACTTCTTATCAAATTTCAAGTAATACTTTAAAAAGAAAATAAAACAAAGCTTTGATGTTAATCAAATTTAACTTCATATTTAAGTTAACTAAAAATATAAATTTAAACAGATAAGAATTTCCTTTAATATAAACCATATAATTATTTACTAATTGTCTTGAAAAGTTAAATGTTAAGTTTAAATCAAATCTTCCAATTCACCAAATATGAATTAAAGCTAGAAAATTAATTCATTTACTAAAAATAAATTAGAATTAGAAAATCACTTCCTTTACTAAATTCAAAAATCAAAATTTATCAATCTACAATACATACAAATATATATATTATAAACAGAAAACAATTTATTTATTTAAAAGAATAAAATCTTTCCATTTAAATATTTATTAAAACATGATTATTAAATCAAATTCCAAATTTGTTATTAAAATTATCAAGTTAAATTAAATTTAAAACACAGATTATTAAATTTATATTGCCCAAATTTCCGGGATATCACAAAAATTAGTAAGTGAAACTAATTGAAGAATGACAAATTAAATATGGTTTGAAATGAATTAAATTCATATAGAATTGGAATGAAATATTGGAATCAATTTAAAAATGGTATTTAGTAAATTAAAATTGTAAAATTTGTTCAAGGGAACTAAAAGAAGTAAAAGTTTGGAAATAAACTTTTTATCGAGATTTGAAATTTAATTTGGAAATAAAAGTGATGAAGTGAAAATAAAATAAGAAGTTATATAAAATATGTATTGAACTTAAGAAATAAATAGTGAAATTCTTAAGTAAAAATTTGGAATTGGGAAAATATACAACGTTAATAATTGAATAAAGATTTAACTGGAAGTTGCAAATGGTGATTGTGATAAAAAAAAATCAATATGAATAAAAGAAAAGAAAATTGATACAGCTAATAATCAATTTGAAATAAATACGTAGGATGTACGTAGATTATTTTATTCGCATAGCGATTTGATCCAGAATTCGAGCATAGAATTTCAAGGTAATTATATCGATCCGAGTTGGAATTTTTCGCTCGATTTTCGATGACGAACCTGGATATGGATTTTTTGATGCTTCTGTAAATTCTCTATCATTGTTTGCGGCTATGCAAGGAGAATGGCAGTTTCTGATCAAGAAACTAGATCCGAGTCCGCACTAGATAGTCGGGTGGACGATACTAGTTCGGAAGTGAAATTGTGTGATCGAGTGAGCGATCGAATTTGGTATTGTGTACAATGATATATGTGTATCGTACGGATTTGAATACAATATATATTGTAGTTTTTGTAAATAAATGTATAAAATGATTTTGAATGTTGTGATTGGACATTATTGTTAAGTAAGATATATAGGTGATATAAAGGAAAAGGGAATTGGATTTTTGATATCAGAAGATAAATTTAAATTGCTCGACAAAAGGTACGTATTTAAATTTCAATATGAAATTTGATGATTTTGTGGTCTAGCCACTTGGCTTTTTGTTTTCATTGGAAACCTTGGGGAACGTTATGGTATTTTTTAGTCGTACCAAGCTAGCCACGGAAAGAAGTCACTAGAGAAATATTTCAAAAATTTATGGAGTTAGAAAAAATTTGAGAAATTTTGATAACTTAAAATTTGAATTTAAATCTAAATTTGAATTGTGAAGTAAACAATGTTGTTTGGAAACTATGGAAGATTTTGAAAAGTTAGTTGAAGTAATAATGGGTCTTTAATAAAAAGATTTGTTTTTGCAAGTTGTTGAAAACTATTTGAATTGGAAAAATAGTAAACGGGTTGTGGAACATTCTTCTTAACTAGTAATTTCGGGACGAAATTCTTTTAAGGGGGAAATGTGACGACTAAAAATTTTGACATTTGAAATTGAAATATTTAATTGATTTTAAATATCTAAAAGTTAGTTTCTAACATGAATTTCAAATATCGCCATATATTGGGTAATTTACATATTGAATTTAGTAATTGAAAATAGGGAAAATTGTTGAATTTGGAGTTACAGGCTTGTTAAAAATAATTTAAAGGCTTATAAATTTATATTAACAACACTGAAGGTAATAGAACCTTTAAAATTGAATTTTAAGGTGGTTTTTTTTGTTTTGAAATTTTATCGTTTAAATTGATATTTAAAAATAGTCTTCCGAGGCACAGTCTCGGATTTTGAAGAAACTAGTTCCATTGGATCCATAATAGCGTATTATTATCAGATTTCAATTTTCGTAGCATCCAAAGTTGTCGTGTGATCGTACGACATAAAAACGTGCTGAAATTACATTGAAAATTCAATATTATAACCGGGTTCAAACAGCTATCTTCTCCATACGAATGAATTTGGACTCGGAACCTTTTCCATTGCGTTCAGAATAGGCGTACAACTTTATAAACGCCTGGCGACACGGCTCGATAGGATGTCGAGATTTTGAGTTGCGGAAACCGATATGATTTGAATTTGAATTTAAATTTAATATATATATATTCACATTCAATCGACAAATTTAACACGTATTGGAATTATTAGCTACATGCCTCTTTTGTTCTGTATATTTCAACATGCGTTTTTTTTAAAATAAAAAAATTGATTATTCAAAACAAACGACGAAAGAAAAAATAAATTTAAAACCCAAATCAGAAATCGATTGCCGCTCTCTCTCAGTTTTGAATTAAAAGCTCAAGTATATTTAATCGATCGAAATCAGATCGATTTTGTTTCAAATAAAAAAATGAAGATGATCGCGAGTCGCCAGTCGAAGGCGACAGGCACGAGTAGTGGGGATGCGATGTCGAATCACGTGGAGGAAGGCAAACAAGGCGACATCATCGCGATGTGTGGCGGCGCGATTGAGGGCGGCAGATCGATAGAGGTGAAAATTTGGGGTAGCGCGAGTAGGTCTCGCAATCGCGATGTCAGGCTTGTGACTTGTTGGAGCAGGATGTGGTTCGGCGACGCTAAGGTTTCAAACTCGACTTCGATGGGGTATCGACTGCTGTTCTCAATTTCTGGGTATGGTTTCTTTTATTTATTTTATTTATTCGAAATTGTAAATATATATATATATATATATAACAACAGTAAGGTAAGAATTTATTTTGTTATTTACTGGAAAATAAAATAAAATGAAATGACGGTGAAGTATATATACCTCTAGAAATATATATGTATATGTATTTATAGTGAGGCACATATACCATTTATTTTTCAATTTTGAGTTTTATATGAACATGGTATAGTAAAGAAAGAAAACAAAGTATAATATAAATATATAAATACATACATATTTTATTTTAGGAACACAGAAAATTATTGCATATAAATGAAGTTTGGAAGAAAATGGGAATTTTAAAAGTTTACATATAAAATTAGATTTTTAGAATCTATATAGATTATTACTTATAAGTATATTTATATATATATATATATATATATATATATATATATGTATGTATATATGTATAAAATTTCAATGAAATAAAATAAACACACAATTACATATTTTTATTTTCTAATTTATTTTTAAAAATAAGTGGTTTGGTGATTAATTTATTTTATTAATCTATTAAATCATTTTAACTACTTAAAATAAATTATTGAAGGAAATTTAGTTTTAAATCTAATTTTTAGTTAAATAAATTTATTAAAGGAGAAATTGGTTTAAATAAAACTATCAGTTAATTAAACTATTAAACGGTAATTGATTATTCGATTTGTTCGAATATTAATGAAATTTTATATAATTGTTATACAAGGTCTAAAAATCAAAGGGGATCAAGCCGGATTTGAAATGGCTTGCATGCATAGTTAAAGGTGAGATCTTCTCACTTAGATATAAATAATTAGAATTTCAATTATTAATTGATTGTTTGGATGTGATAGTATATATAGTAGTATATCTATATATTTACATATTGGAGTGACTGATTTCCCGCATTACATAGCGGATGAGACCCTATGCGTCGCACAATCGCGGATGATATGATATAATTCCATATACCGCGATATTCCATCTCGAAGTGGAATTGGTATTTAAATTGTTGTACTAACATCTGTGGATGCAGGGAAACAGGTTGGAGGGATCTAACTGGATTCCTCACATTGTTGGATGTATTTTTATATGTTGTGATGTGATAATCTGTTAATGATTATGTTGGTATGAATGATTATATTGGTGATTGAAATTTATTAAAGGCTATAGTTTAGCGGAATATATTTTTGGTATCATAGGATACCAGAAATATATAATTGGATTTTTGGAAATTAAAATAGAAAATATTAGGTAAATTCATTTTAGAGAATTGGATAATTTAAAAGAAGGAATTTTAAAAAGGGTAAAGATTGAGTTTTGAAATCCTATTAAATAAATTCCACAATTTGGGAAAAACATTTTAGTGAATGGATTTTGAGTAATATTGTTTAAAAGTTGAAGAATTTATTTGAATTCTAAATAGTTTGGAAAAATAAAGGGATTAATTTTAAAAGATAATAAATTTGGAAATCAATTTGGAATTTGATTTGGTGTTTGGAAATAAATCTTTGGGAAATCGATTTGAAAATTGTTTTGGTGTTTGAAAGTGAATATTGCAAATCGATTTGAAAACCATATATCAGTGGATATTTGAAAATTTAAATTCAAATGAAATTATAAAGAAATGGGTGATTTGTTTAAAAATAAATATTGGTTTATTTTTAAAAGTTTGAAAAGGAAATTCATGAATTTGGAATGTAAATTTGAGATAAATCAAGAAGGATTTATTAATTGTTTTAAATGGACTATTTTGAAATGGAAAGTGTATTTTCCCTGGAAAGCCGAGTATGTTTTCAAAGTAGCTTATAAATATAAATTGAAAGTTTCAAGGATGCTTTGAAGAAATTATTTTCTTAAGTTGTTTTTAAATCTTTTAAAGTAAAGATTTATTTAATTAATTATAGAAGTGATTAGATTATTTTAAAAGATTTAATTGATAATGATTGAGAAAATGGTTATTTAAATAATTACACTTTATTTAGTAATTTTATTTTTAAAATCGTTTGGGCTTAAGTTTTATATGAGATATTAGTATAAAATCTCATAATCAATATTTTAAATAAAGTGTTTAAAAGTAGTTTTTATTCTAAGTGTTTCCAAATATATTTTTGGATAAATGATTTAAATTATTTTGAATTATTCGGACTCGACAAAATTTTCAATGAAAATAAATGATACATGGGAATTTATTCAGCCCGAGGAAAGTGATTTGAATTTTGATTTCAAAGTGTTGAAGTGTTAAAAATATATCTTGCGAAGATATTTTGAAAATAAATAATTTGGGGAAAACTATTTAAATCTGGTGATTGTTGTGAATGTTGTTTGATGGTTAAATAACCAACTATCAATATTGGCCTGTGAATGACATTTGAATTTCGACGCGACTGGCGGTCAGATTCCAGCTGATTATCCGAAAACCACATCAAATCTTTGTGATGGATCTTTTGTTTAAAAAAAGAACAAAGTGGAAATTGTTGTGATTTACTTGAAATCTGAATGTAACACTTATTTTTAAAATAAGCGCTCGTTATTCGGATTAGGCGGAAAGGACTTTGTGTCATACAACCCATTCCGAATAATAATACGACGAAATGGAGTTGCATTTGAAGACGGTGTTGAAGACCGGGTATTTTTGAAAACGAAAGGATTACCTGTCGAATGTCTCTGCACCGAGTTGCTCTGGTATAGAGATTTTATCACCCTTTGAGATGGGGAGTCCGGACGTGATTAGCGGATTTCCGGATTTACAAGGGCTTCTTTCCTTAATTGGAGGAAGTGCCTTCGGTTCCTTTCGAACTCGGAACGGAGTTGTATGGATGTATGCCTGATGCTAAACTTTGAGATGTAAAGCTGGTTTCTATCAAATACATTTCCGTTGGTGGCGGAGAATTTATTCTCTTAGCTTAACACCCTTCTCTAAGACGTACGAGCTCAGAGGTTATGTAGTTGATGGTTACCAGTGATATATTCCGAATTTGGTAATGTGGCATGCTAAGTATTGCTGATCATTTGTTGATCGATGCATGGATTTTGTGAAAAGCGTAGCTTTGTGGACGAGACTTCGTCGGACCTCACACACTGGAAATGGACGAAACAAGAAGGAAGCGGCAAGATTATGGGGGTCGAGCCCCTCAGGGTATGTACATCTCCTTCTGGATAAAAAGTGGTATCTGTTATGGAGTCCAGATATTTAACTTATGTGGATTTAAAAGTGGTTTTCTGCTATGGAGCCTAGGTTATTTACTTATTAGTTATTGGTTGAGAGGCGCCTCGGATAAAGGTCAGTCTAGACCGAGGGGTGGCATACTCATGACAATTAGTTACCTAGTTACAGAGGTAACCCGGCCTTGCGTTGGCAGAGATATGGTTAGGTTCTTGAGCCGTCCCTCCAGAGGCATTCCCATTCGGTGTAGGAAGTTCCTTAGCCTGACCCTTTAGTGGAAATCCAAACAAAACAATACGAGCCCTGTACGGTTTTAGTTGTATAACCTGCCATTTACTTATGGTGGTGACCTGCCGTTTAGATGGTAGCTATAGTAGGTATCCCATAATGATGGTATGAAGGTTAAGATTAATATTATACATTCGAAATGTTTTGCACATTATGCACTAATAATAATATTGAAAGAATTTTACATATCAAGCATGTTTGACTATCATAGGGAGAAATCTCCTTCAATTGTGTGATTGCATTGTGTGTGTGCGGGGGGGCCTTATGGTAGTTTCATTTTTCAAAAGCATAACGGATTTCTTTTTATGTCCTTTGTGCAAATAAGTATTTTAAGATCTCACACCAGTCCCATGACTGACCTGGAGTTTATTGTTCCCTTTCTAAACTCTTGGTGCCCACAATTTTCCATACGGGCAGCCTAGAGTCAGGTTATCAGTTGTTCTGGAGCGAAGTCAGAAAAGTTTGCTGTGAAGATCTGGAAGCAAGCGGGATGGCGAGGCGTATCACTTATATTATATAGTATGTGCTGCGTATGGATTGATGCAAGTTCAATTTTCATATAGACAAGTTAGTATAACTGCTCAGTGTTGTTTTTTGTTGTTGTAATACTCTGTTAATGTAAAGTATAACTGACATAGTTTTTTTGTTTATAGAATATTCATTTATCTATTATATATTGTTCTGTTGCGAATGTGAGATTCTGATATTGTTTCCGTTTTATTATTCAATCTTCTTCTTCTTTAACCCTAATTGTTTGGTTTTCCGACGTTCGATTGTTCGGCATTTGATACAGTAGACGTATTGATGTCGACTTTCGAAAATCGAAAAATTGGGTCGTTACATACAGGCTTCATCTTGATTCGCACAAATTTGCCTATATGATTCCAAATTAAGAACTTACTTCATTCTCCAAATATATCAAAAAATGTGCATATATTATTTCTTTCCCATTTTACACGCAGAACCTCCGTATTACCCTTCCAAACCCCTGTGATTTCACCTCTATTTGAATGGTCAAAGCCTTTTACTTCCACCTCATCAATGTAGCCTTCGTGAAGCTTGTCCTTGCCTTCATCTAATCCATTCATTCTCTCTTTATCCTTTTTGGCTTGTCGCAAAATCAACTGGTGATCTATTTTTCACAGTAATAGTAGATGAAATCCTTTCATTGTTTCATCTATTTGATCATCTATCGATGTTCAAATGGTTACCCCTCCATACATGATGAAACTCTTCAGTTAGATTCTTCATTACCTTTCCTTCCATTAGGTTCATCTTCCTCGTCTCTTAATTAAGAAGGCTACTGACCACCAAACCCATTGAAATAGCTCCATTCGAATTTCAGTTATTTAATGTCACCAAAAGTGTTTCCTAACCCTCCAGTAATGAACTCATTAAAATCAAGGATTGTATCTCATTGCCAATGTTGCAATTCATAACAGCCAATTAATTCATAATTGCTTGAAAAAGCAATAAGATGTTCTCCAATTAACCCATCTTCCTTAAGCTTTAAGTTTGTCAATCTCCTTATAAGCAAATCCTTCTTTGTTACAGAGTTCTTTGCATAAATTCCTTCAAACTTATTCCAAATTTCATAGGGTGATGTCTCATTAGTAACGATATGAAATGCTATATTCTCCCCAAAAATGTAATAGCCACCACGGCCTTCTTATCCAAAGTTTCCCATTTTGCTTCAATTATACTATTTGGTTTCCCCCTTTGTATATTAATGGTTGGTGAAGATCATTAAGTTATAAAAACATCTTCTATCTTTGCCTTACGTAGTTTCCAATTCCTTCTACTAAGTTATTCAATACCTATCTTCTCCATTACCAAACATTCTTCAACGAAAATTTATGTAGTAGGTTGTGATACCAACTACTAGGATTATCTCAAAGATACATACACAATTAGATTTCAAAAGAGATAAGGAGTAAAGAAAAAACAATAAAAAATAATTTCCTCCAAACAAACTTTATTAAAATCACCAAAATAGTGAAAAGAAAAATCTCTAAAAGTTGATATGAAATCTCAATCTCCACAACCTTAAATCAATCACTTTACTTTGCATTAACCCATATACAAGTCTATTTATAACAAGAGATTATTGTAGCTCAAATCCTCATTTATATAACAGCAAATAAATTGGTAAAATCTTCTCTTTTATTATGATATGCATATCCATATATGCATTTTTATTTTGAGTAAGTCCATATATTTATTATCCATTTTATTATACTTATTTCTTCTGACTGTGACTTTATATCACAAATCACAACATTGATCTCGACAAGGAGTTCATGTAAGTGGCTATATACGACCAAAGTATGTATTGTCATGATAATAAATTGGTCAACTACTGTTAACACTAGGTACACAACATGTAAGCCCATGAATTTACATTTGGTGTCACTTTGGTGTTATGATATTTTAAATATTTGTTAGTATTATATACTATGTCCATGTGATGGTGAGTATCTGTATAGGCAAATCCAGTGTAAAAATGTGTTTTAGATGAGGTGTTACGGAAATTTTTTAAGATTAAGAGATTATAACATTGGTAAATTTTTTATTGAAAAGAAAGAATGAAAGTGTGGCATGAATTGAATAAGAATCTTATTGAGTATTTTAGTATATTTCCTCAAAAACAAATTTTAATATATGTTTTGATCGAATCCATTGGGTGTGATGTTGACCACCTTCTGTCCTTATCAATGTCATCACATCATTTCCACTCCCTTAGATGTAGTCACATTTCATTTCTTTAGCTTGCTAATCATATCATAGCCCTTAGTTGCGTCAAACCTAACTATGCTACCTCATTTTATCACCTTCTGCACGATCTTAATTCACCTACTCACCTACCTTTTTCCGCACCTTCTCTTACCCCACTTATTTCCCAATTTCACCAACAAAATGAAATAAAGTAACAAAAGTTACCAAATGTTACATACAAATAGCATCAAGACGTGAAATCTACAAATATCTATATAAGCATTAGTAAAAATTGAAAATACTATAATAGATTTGACACTTTATAAAATTCTAGTAATTAGTAATAAAACATTAAATCTACATATAAGTGGTGGTAAAAACTGAAAATCTATGTTAGATTTGATAATTCATAGTAGTGTCTTAAATACCCGACCTAACCATGGTTTGATCATGTTAACCTTAAACATTAGAGCGCTACAATTATGAAATGAAATATACTTTCAGCCCCATGAACAGTGGTAATAAATCCTAAAAGAACCTGCAGACTAAGCTCTTTGAACCACATGATTGAGGGGAGAAACCTTTTGTTTTATTTTTTAGTTTTTCAAACAACCAATTTAATGAACATTACATAGACTTAGCTACTAAATTACTAGATTACATTATCAATTTTGGATAATATCATACTTTGTTAGTGTACATGTTATAAATCTTTACTAAAATTGATCCTTTTTTATATAAGTAACCTTAGGAATTTTCGCTTTCACAATGACGAAATTGTTATAGAATATTCTTAATAACATTTATTAACGAATGTTCAAAAAATAATTATTTTTAAAAGTCAATATCTTAATTATAGTTAGTTAATTTTTTACACTGCTTAAAATTATTTTGCATTTAAATGAGAAAAATAAAAATAACAATCAATACAGTTCTCACAATTTGGCAAGTTGAACTAGTAGATGTTTGATCTTGTACCAACATGGATCGACTCACAACTCAGTCTTTGAAACAATGGTTCATAGAAATTTACTTATTAGTATACTTAAATATTCCATGGTATATTCAAGTTTAAAAGACACACAATGCTAGTTATTATTGTCATTATGAGCTTATACTTCAGCAAATCAAATGTCATCTCCATCAGTCATCCATGTCTTTTGTCCACCACCATAACATTGCAACTCCACCGAGCATCACTACCACATCACCACCTACCGTGTCTTTGCATCATCACCGCTAAGGGCACACTCACAATAACAATTTACCCCATTTTCATGTCAATTCCAAACAGAGGGTAAACAACCTTCATGCCTCATCCTTTTGGCGTGATGAAAGTGATTTTATGGCTTCTGATATGTCCAACATACACGGCCAAAATTTTCCAATAATTATGATTTCCCTTTCCCATACCCCATTTCCATACCTCTTTCCTAACACAAATACACTTCTCTATTTCGTTAACTTATTCCTTTCAAATGCCCCTTTCAAATGGGTTTTGTTAAAGGACTCCACTTTTGGATAAAATAGTGTAACTTTTCAATTTAAAAAAAATTGCTGCAAGGGTACCAAAAAAATTTGCCCCATTGTAATAAATTAAAAATAATTCCGTTATTACCAAAGTTATGTATTTTTTATGCTACACCCCAACCGTTTTATGATTTCTTTTCAGTTAAATCCGTTCGATGGACCATTATCATATTTCTTCTCATTTTTTGATTGTGTTGCTGAATTCACTTTGAACAGGGATAAAGCATTAAACCATCTGAATTTGTTCCATTTATCATTTCCATTATGTAAAATTTCTATTGTTGGACAGAGTCCCTCTAAAATTGTTCCCCTTTACCTCAAAACTAGAAAGCCTTTAATAATGCCCTTTAAAAGTTATCCTTTTCGCTTAACAAAAAACATACCCAAATCTCATCGCCTCTTCTTTTAACCAAACAAAATAAAAAGTATACTTCAATCCAATCTTTGATTCTCTTGTCATCACCACCAGTACACAAGTTCCATCACCATCATTTCTTTTCATTTTCCAACAAATTTTTTAAAGCATGTTATCTATGACCATTCAAACATTTTACTACCCATATTAAATTTTGATAATACAGTATTTCAATATTAAAGAATATTTAGGAGACACTTGAATCAAGTTAGAATTGTGACTCAAATTTATAGTCTGTTTTAATACATTAAAGAAGGAAATAAATTATTTAAATGAGAAGAAGTTATTTTGAGGGATTGTAGTAATCATTCAATTTTCTAATCAACTAGTTAAATAAAGCACACATGCAAATTGGAGGAAATTGAAAAAATCAAATGGATAAACGTTTTCCATATGAATAGAAGAATTGATAACGCGTTGATTTGTTACTGTAAATCAATTACTTTAGCTCTAAATAATAATCTTTATATAAAGATAATCATTCTTTAATGATTAATTTTATCCTCTTAAATTGAATTTCTTCATATTCTTCTTCTTAGCCTCTATTATTAATCATGTAATTTTTTTCTCAAAAAGTAATAAAACTTCTCACCTCAAAGTGGGTGCACGCTATTTCATGACGGTGGAACTATTATAAATCTTGTATGTGATTTTCATTTCTATTAGTGCATCTGTGATATGTGCTGCATATGTTTGGATATTAGTTTTCTATTTGTTCCACCTCACCATCAATATGATCCTATTTACTATTGCATTTGGGGTGTAAATATGAATTTTCCCCAATGGTCTGGTATCAGAGCTATGTGATTATTGAAATAAGGTATTAAGCAGTATGGTAGGAGATGAAGGTATCCTATTTGAAGCAAGACCCTATGTTAGGGGATCTTATGCGGCGTTAAGATCTCAGTTGGCAATATAGAACTGGAATAGGGATAATGACTCCAAGAAGTGGTAATGAAGGATGAATGCTATTATAAGGAGGAATATGGTTCATCGGGTGGTGTTTGACACTAAGAGATTTCCCACTGATATTTTAGCTGCAGAGAAGGAGGAGATGGAAGAATGAGCTTTTGCTACTCTATAGTTAGTCGTTGGAGAATTATTATCTTGGAGAATAGCAACAAAACCACTGCTAAAGAAATATGGACCAAGATGGAGAATCTTTACTTAAAGAAATCATTCACTTACCGTCTAATATCGTCGAAAATATTTTCCACCATAAAGATTAGAGAGGTTACTTCAATGAAGGTGCACCTTAGTTTCTTTTATGATCTTTTGATAAAGATGAAGACGAAGACCATAGATTGTTTTACCTTTTGAAGTGTTACACAAGTTTCGCTAATAGTATGGTATATGGAAGAGACACTATTAAAGTATAAGATGTGAAATTGGGTCTTCTATCTAAAGTTTTGAGGGATCAGATGAAGGAGATTAGTATAGAAGAATTAGTAGTCATGGTCTATTTATTGAGAGATGGAGAGAGGAGAAGAAGAATTGTAGTCCCAAGGGCCATTCCAAGTCCAGGAAGCCTGGAAATGGTTGGGGAGCAAATTCGAGAGATGGAAAGTGCCACCACTATAAGAGACTAGGCCATTGGAAGTAGGCCTGTCAATGGATACCCAAACTATATAAAATCCATCTGCATCCGTATCCGAAAAGCGTATAAATATTTGATATTAGAAAATATGGATACGGATGTGGATACAAATATATCCGCATTTAATTATTTTTTCAAGGTTATAGTTAGTATTTTTTGTATTTTAGTACAATGGTAAACATGTGTTTATTTTCTTATTAAGCTAATGGTTTGAGTTATATGAATTTACCACAAATTAATTGTTTAAAACTATTTATTATAATTTTATTTATTTATTTATCACACTTTTATAATCAATGGAATTGAATTTTTTTATCTTAAACCAAAATTTTATATTTCTCAATTTATCAGTCGTTGGCAGATAAGATATTTGTATGATATCTGGTGCTTTCACTAAGAGAACCCTGCTTTTCTCCTGCTCATTGGATCTATTGCCAATATCGGATTGCAAGAATCTAAGGATAAAATCCAGATCTCAAGCCTAGAAGTTCTTCCATCCTGTTTAGATTTGCATCAAGTCTAGGAGAGAACTTTACTATTCACCATAGTCGCTACTAGGACTACCTCAACCGCTGAAGATCCAGAAGGATAGGATAGGTAGAACCCTACACAACTTCTCTCTATAGACCAGAACGTTGTTGGACCTTCGGATCCACAAGGCCCTGTCACCAGGGAGGATTTCTAGCTACTTATGCAAGATCTGACCCAAATCCGCCAGCAGCTCCGTGCCAACACGGAGTTAACTAATCTGCTGAACCGAGAAAGACGAAGGAGATCTAGACGAAAGCAGGCTTCCTACTCATCTACTGAAAGTTCAGCTTCCTCTGATTACCATCACAGATCCATGGGCCCATAGTTGGATGGAAGCTACGAACAGGCTACCGGGCATCAGTGCACTTTGAATCTTGGACAAGCGAGAGTTGGTCCATCAACCAGTTACCAGACACCACCCTCCTCATGAGGAGGGATAGTTCTCTTTCATGCTACTGACAACCGCGATGTTACCGCTGCCATCAACTTCTCAGAACCAAATGGATCCAACCCTTCGTCAACGCGACCACACTCCTGAACCCTATATACCCAAGGACTTGGAGCCAAGGAGGTGAGGTATGGACAATCGATCGCACCCGGACCATCCTCGCATTGTGGAACCCGATCACACCATGGCCCAGCAGGCCCATAATGTACAAATGCCAAATATCCCGATTATGATCTGTTAGATGATCCGCGAGAGCCAGGGCCTTACCAATGACGATTGGAAAACCTCCTAGAGTCATACTCCTTTCACCGATGACATCCTCTACGCTGAATTGCCTCGTCGATTTAGAATGCCAACTCTACCTGTTTATGAAGGGAGCATTGATCGTAACTAGCACATTTTGAAATATGAATGGTTGATGAATGCCTTGCGGGTTGATGATGTGGTCAAGTGCCGAAGTTTTCCAATTTCTCTAGAGGGCATCGTGACTATGTGGTTTACTCGCCTGCCACCCCAATCTATTATGTTCGACCAGTTGGCTACAAAATTTGTCGAGCAGTTTCGCATGCATATTACGAGACCCAAGGATGTTAATACTTTGTCCAGTGTCACTCAAGCTCCTAGAGAGATACTCAGATGATACCTGAAAAGGTTCCATGCTGCTTGTTCTGAAATTAGCAATCCCAATGATAACTCCATTCTTATGGCTCTGATTAAGGGAATCAATCCCGATTTCGAATTTGGCAACTGGTTGGCTAGGAAACGCCATGTGTCGTTGGACCGTTTCTATTCCAACGTACCTTTGTTCTTGAGGAGAGATGATGCGAAACAGTCTAGGAAAAAGGATGATGTAGGGCCCAGTGTGGAAGGAATCCAAAGCAATGTCGCTGTGAAACAAACCAAGGAGAGTTTCGAAAAGATGCAGATAAATATACATAATAAGCAGAATCTGTAGAAAGGCGATGGAAATAAAGGTAAGAAGCGGGATCAAAATCGTGGACCGTGATGTAGAGCTCCCATGTTTAACACACGTACTCCTTTAAATATATCCTTGGAGAATGTGTACTTGCAAACTTGTAATACTATCCAATATAAGAAACCTGCTCCGAAGCAATCGTCAGAGTGATGGATTCAAATTGGGAAGTTTTGTAGATTTCATGATAGTTATGGTCACAACATGAATGATTCATCATCTACAGGATATTATCGAGAAGTTGATCCGAGAAAGAAAGTTGGAGCAGTTCTTTCGGGCACCACAGGTTGGAGGTGCGGGCGCATCAAATCAAAATCAAATACCAAATTAGGTTAGACCGGAGGAACCCGAGCATACTAGCGGGAGGTTAGTGATTAATACAGTAAGTGGTGGTCCTCATCCGATGGTTCGGAGTTGAGGAAAATGGAGTCGTATGCCAGCTCTGTTAGGCATGCGAGCTTCGAATGTTGCAGTTACTTGGAAGACGGGGCTCCAGCCAAACAACAGAGGACGATGACAGACTGCATCATTTTCTAAGGCAAGGATGCCGATATAATCGAAGCCCCTACCATTGATGCACTGGTCATTTCAGCAATGATAGGCCCTGCTTGGATGAAGAGGGTCTTAGTGGACAGTGGAAGCTTGGTGAACATACTTTTTAAGCGAGCGTATGACTGAATGAAGATGGAATCAAAGGATTTGAAGCCATATCAATCTCGTGTTCATGGCTTCAATAGAAGTGCAACTATACCCACTAGGATGGTGGAGCTACCAGTGGAGTTAGGGGTTGGAGAATGCCAAAGAGTTCGAATGTTACAGTATTGTGTTGGATATCAATTCACCATACAATGCTTTCTTGGGCCGACTGGCCCAAGCTAAATTCAAGGCTGCTACAGCCCCATGGTGTTTGACATTGAAATTCCCTATTCGGAGTTGTTCAGGGAGACCAGGATGTTGGACAGACTTGTTATTTTGCTGAGCTATGGGAGGCATAGCGAAAAGAGAAGGGAAAGGGCGTAGACGAATCTCACTGCGTCTGCTTTGCAAATAATTGACAGTTAACGCCTAGGCCTAGGCCCGGGCACCACAACCAATTCCTAAGAGATCTTGACCCAAGAGATAATGAAAGCGAGAACGAAGTCAAAGATAGTCACGCTGCTTCGGTAGAGCTGACGATCGATGTTCCGATCGATAATGACGACGATTCTAGAATGATAAAGATTGGATCTCAACTAAGCTATCAGATGTAGGAGGAATTCGTTGAATTTCGCCAGAAAATCTCGACATGTTTTCCTGGACACATGTGTGGGATCTCGTTGGACATTGCGAGCCACACATTTCATATTGACCCTCGGCATGTCCGTGTCAAGCAAAAAAAGCTGTGGTATGGGTCCAGAGAAATCTTCCGACCTAAAGGTGGAGGTAGATAAACTCAAGTCAAACGGGTTTATCCGAGATGCTCTATATCCAAAATGGGTATCCAACCCTGTATTTGTCAGGAAACCTATTGGGAAATGGAGAAATTGTGTTGACTACTCAGACTTGAATAAAGCTTGCCATAAAGATAGTTTTCTACTTCCTCGGATTGATCAACTTATAGACTCAACAGCCAGACACAAGGTCTTATCTTTCATGGATGCACATTTCAGCTACAATCAGATTCCCATGCACATACTCGATCAGGAGCACACTAGATTCGTCACAGATCTGGGACTTTACTACTACAAAGTCATGCCATTTGGACTCATAAACACTGAAGCAACTTACCAACGGCTAGTCAATCGAATGTTTGCTAACCAGATTAGAAAAACTATGGAGTTATATGTGGACGACAAGATTGTAAAGTAATGATTCTCCAATAATCATATTAATGACCTGGAAATGATATTCAACATCCTCCGATAGTATTGAATGAAGCTCAACCCATTGAAGTGTCAATTTGGAGTCACGTCCAGAAAGTTCCTTGGATTCGTCATTAATGCTTAAGGAATCGAAGCCAATCCCGAGAAGATCTGGGCAATTAGGAATCTTGAGACTCCAAGGACCATAAAGCAAGTTCAGAGCCTCAACGAGAAGGTAGTGATGCTGAGCAGGTTCTCTCAAAATCTATCGACAAATGCTTTCCCTTCTTCGACCTAATCAGGAAAGGGAAACAGAACTTTGAATGGACTGCAAAGTGTGAAGGCACATTCCGAGCATTGGTTCAACACCTATTCACACCACCTATTTTGTCAAAGCCTATTGATCATGAGAGATTGTACATGTACTTGGCGGTGTCAGAATATGCAATTAATGCTGCTTTGATTCGGGATGAGGATCGGATACAACTGCTAGTCTATTAACCAGCAATGACTGATCGGAGCAGAGAGAAATTATACGAAATTGGAGAAGTTATCTTACTGTATTGTCATTGCCTTGAGGAAGCTTCGCCCATATTTCAAGGCTTATCCTGTCACTATCTACACCAACCAACTATTATGAGAGGTCCTTACATGGTCTAAGACGTCTGGTAGGTTACTCAAGTGGAATATCGAGTTGACTCAGTTAGACATCACTTACACACCGAGGCGAGCTATTCATGGATAAGTCCTTGCAGACTTCATCATCGAATTCACTATCGTAGAGGACTTGCCCAAAACTAGTGAATCTGACAAATACGTCTGGAAGTTGCATTTTAATGGCGCATCAAATGACTGCTGCTCAGGCTGGGGTTGTGCTCAAGACTCCTGAAGGTCGATCTATATGCTATGGTTTGAAATTTGATTTCCATGCAACCAATAATGAGGCCGAATACGAAGCTCTACTCGAGAGAGTCAGACTTGCCAGAGATTCGAGGAATATTGCTGTGGAGATTTACTTTAATTCACAACTAGCCGTATGCCAAGTTTGGGGAGAATACCAAGCTAGAGACTAGAGACTGGATGCTTATCTTGCTCAGGTCTAGGAAATATTGAATCAGTTCAATTATTTTGCCATCTATTGCATACACTGAGAACAAAACCAAAATGCTGATTCTTTAGCAAAATTAGCAAGCACCAGTGAGGCATAGCAAATGGGACTCGTTCCCGTTGAGACACTATCTTCCTCGAGCATTGACCAAATGGAGAATGACTAGGTACATGAAATCATACGCTATAAGGAATCATGGATGACTCCATTTAGGAACTATCTCGAATATGGGACCTTGCCAAAGCGCAAGAGCGAGAAAAGACAAGTCCTCCGAAAAGTCTTCCGATTCACTATTCAGAATGGAGTCATGTATAGAAGAGGATACTCTGTTTCTTTACGCCGGTGTATCGCCCATGATGAAATCAAACGAGTATTACATGAAGTGCATGAAGGAGAATATGGGGATTACACCGAGGGGTAAGCACTTGCTAAGAAAAAACTGCGATAGGGATATTATTGGCCAACTGTGAATCGAGACGCGTTGGATTATGCCAGGAAATTTGGCTGATTTCAGAAGCATGCTCGGGTTCCATGAGCCCTGCCTACTGAAATAACTTAAGGTCAGTCCATGGTCGTTTGTAATATGGGATATCGATATTTTTGGGTCTCTACCTTTGGATAAAGGTGATGCGAAGTACACCATCATTGTAGTTCATTACTTTACCAAATGGGTGGAAGCCGAGCCCCTTGCTACTACCACGATGAAGAAAATGATCAACTTTGTGGTATGCAACATTATCTATCGATTAGAGAGCATACTATGATCCAAAGACAAATGCTATATTACCTGCCGAATCTCTGGACTTATTAGATGAGAAGCGTGAAGAGGCTAATTTGAGGCTAGCCGCGCACCAAAGTCGAGTTGCTCTGTTGTACAATGCGAAGGTCTGACCTCGAACCTTTGAACTTAGCGATCTCCTACTCAAGAGAATTTACCTGGTCCGTTCGCATATGAAGCCAACGTGGGAAGGACCGTATGTGATTGAACGAAAACTCGGAGATGGGACATTCAAATTATCAACCGTCGACGGCCTCACTTTGCCGAGAGCTTGGAATAGTGAAAGTTTTCGTCGCAACTACACATAACTTGCTTTGTTTGTTCATTTAGTCTTCTTTTCATTTACATTTTGTTTATGCCTTCAAAATTTGAACATGTAATAAGGCAACTGACTTTGTCGTACTTTCTTATTTCGGCAATAAAATGCAATCTCTTCGAGCCAATGCAGTGATTCTTAAAATGCATCATGCAACCATCACAAATTGTGATACGAGCATCACTCGCTAAGTGAAAGCCAAGCTCGGGAGAAAGCTGTCATACTGAAACCAAAAAGAATTGATACACGAAAATTCTCTAACTAACTCTAACTCCTAGAGTGCGAGCTGGAGTATAAACTTGAAAATGTGGGACTGAAGAGGGTGGATCCATCCACCTAACAAATTCGCCCGTATTCAATACAAGCTCGAGGAGGGCGGATCTGTCCACCTTACGACCTTGCTTGTTATTTCAGGGTGGATGTGACCCGATCATCCACGATCTTGATAATCTGCCATTCTTAGAGTGCAAAAGAAATATTAAAACTTAAAATAGATGTGATCGACCGTCTATTCGCTAACTCTAAGTCCCCAGAGCGTGGACTAGAGTATAAACATCAACTGAGTGTGACTGACCACCCACAACTAACTTTAAGTCCCCAAATCGTGGACCGGAGTATAAACTTCAACAAGGTATGACTGAAAACCCACAACTAACTCTAAATCCCAAAGCACGGACTAGAATATAAACTTCAACTTGGTGTGACTAACCACCCACAAATCAACCTAAGTCCCTAGAGTGTGGACACAGACCTGATCATTAAAAAGGGCGTGACTGACCCCCCGTAAGACAGCTTAAGTCCCCGGAGTGTGGACGTGATTTTGGACTTCAGGTGAGCATGACCGATTGTCGATGCCCAAGCTCAGTCCCCAGAGTGTGGATGCGATTTTCAGTACATGGGCGAGTATTATCCGACCACTCGAACTCATCTTACAACAACTTAGTTTCGACTAAATAAAAATGTCAAAGGTGAAAAGCAACCACCGTCCGACCGCTTTGACTTGTCCCCAGGACGGGGGGCATGACTCCAGCACCAACTACTAATCGAGACAGTTCAATGTTGAGGATCGACTTGATGTTTGTTATGACCCAAACCCATGACTCTGAGACTTAACAACCGAATACAAGTCCGGTCCAGAGACTGATGCTTTGCAGGTATGTTGAAATAAAACTCAAGTTATGCAACATTTAAGGAAATAAACTAAAAGTTGTGCAAAGAACAAAAGGAAATTCTATTTCATTTATCCTTTAAAAGAAAAATAGATACAATGAGTCTATGTCAAAAAATCCTACTAGTAGGGGCCGAACCTACATCTATACATGGCCTACGAGAACGAAAAGAAAGCTCCTAACTATCTGCCAAAAAAAGGGATGCCATGATACATGCCTGCGCCTTAGGCTTCTTCTTCTTATGCTTCTTCTCTTTTGGCATCGACCCACTGGAGCTGCCACTATGATGCCGCTTCGAGCTTTTTCCTTTACTAGGCTTGTCCCCGGCCTGGGGAAGTATCGTGGTCTCCTCCTCCAAACTCACCAAAATCGGGATGCTTTTAGAGTGCATGGTCGGAGAGATGGGTGGCACTTTCCATGTAAGAAGATACGGGGGGTCCCCAGTAACGATAATCGTGCCACCCGGGGAGATCATGAGTAAAGGGGTTGGGCAGCGTTCTGCCATTCCACCTCCTGTGATGCTACCCATTATTGCACTCTACATCTCAACGCTAATTTCTTCCATTATTGCATCATCATGACTTGCTTGAGTATCAGGAGGACGCTGGCCGTCGGAGCCGAAGAGCTGGCCGCGAACGCACTTCCACTCATAACAAATGGCAAGCCAGAAAGTGGATCGCTGTGGGTGCCTAGGAGCTCATCCATCATTTTCTCGTTAAAGGTGAAAGCGCGCACATCAACTTTCTCGGTCGTAGCAGTAATAGTGGTAGTCGTCGCCTCCATTATGATAGCCTCCTGCTCTTGGTTTTGTTCTTGGGTTGCGGGGGGCATGGTCGGTGCTGCTTTTATAATTGAATGGAGCTAAGAGAAAATATGGAAATTTCCTTTGATAGTACTCCAGACTTTGAATGAGTTCGAGAAGCGTTAAAAATACCTTCCTCAGGTTGGCTCACGGCAGGAGCTGGGGTTCTTCCTGACAAATGCTCACGGGCCAAAGATAGTTGTGGCTAATCTGGATCATAGGCCGACATAAGTAGAGGATCAACTGCAGGAGCGGATTTAAGGTTAGGTTGGCACAGGGATCTCAGAGCTTGTACCACGATGCTCAACACCAAAGCCCTCTCCAACCTCCAAGTGCTGAGTAGTGAGCTTCTCTTTCTCAAATGCGATAATGGCGTTATGAAGAACTCTCCTCTCTTCCTCATTCAACACTAGGTTTTCTAGTTCGAATTCATAGAGGGATTCAGTATGATGCTCTGCCTTCTCATCGCCCCAAAAAAAGCACCAGACACTATGTAATTGAGTTGGATAATCACTGAGCCAGCTCAAGTCACGATATTTCAAAACGTTGACATTGTAGGTGATTAAAAGATCTTCAATATCGCTCTCAAGTCTGGCCTCCACTGCCCTCGACCTCAACCCTAGCCTCGACCTTTTGAGCTTTCAACTTCGTGGCATCTCGCTCGTTTTGAGCCTCCACGGTTCGATTGCAAGCATCCTGCGCAATTTTGTTAGCCTTATGTTTCTCCTTAATGGCTTCCTCATGTTTGCCTTTAAGCTCTACCAGCTCTTGGAGTGCCTTATCTTTTTCTGCAGCGTGTGGCGTTCCTATATCCCATATCATCCACCAGTTTTAGGTGCTCTTGTCGCATCTGCTCCATTTTCTGTTGGCCTCTTTAACCACTTTTAGGGCATTCGTCTTAGAATTCCTCAAAGTATCATTCTCTCTAGCAAACATTGTGACGATTCGATCTTTCAGAGTGATGGTTTCTTGAAGCTCTTCTATTTTCTTGGCCAGCTCGAATGCCACTGTAGAGGCATTTTCAGCGGTTTTCTTCCACTCATGATATTGGCCAAAAGCATGGTAGACATGATCGTGAACAATTTTTTTTGCTCCATCTGGTAGCACAATCAAATTTGGAGGGAAATGGAAGTCGTCGTAGCATATATTCGAAAACTTTCTTTTTAGTTCAGCTACTCGAACGGCTCCCTCATGTATCAACTCTGTAACCACTGAAATAGCTGCACTAGAGGTGTCCACCTTGGTCGTACGGTGATGTTCGCCGGGTCTTGGAGCTACCGGAGGTGCCTGTTTGTGCGAAGTCGCAAAGTTTGTGTCCCCGAACTGGGAGGTGGCAACGAAACCCTGGGTGGAGGAAAGCATCATCGAGAGCGGTGTCTATCTTGCTTCTCTCTTTCTCTTTCTCATTCCCTCTCCCTTTCCCTGGCTTTCTCTCTATCGTATTAATCCCTCTCTTGACTAGAGTGGTGGCGTTCATAGTCAGAATCATGCCTACGAGTTTCCCTATAAAAACTGGAAGATTCGTGTGCAGCGTGGAGATTACCAAGCATAGATAATTTCTTCGACATTAGATCCGCAAAATTAAAAGAAAGGAAAATTAGTTATCTTCGAAGATTGGACAGCTCGTGAATATTGAGTGTGTGATGTCATGAAGTGTACGCATGTATGTGATAACCCCCCAACCAACTGATTGCATGGCCATACTAGAAGGAGTTGGCTCGCCTAAGTCTAAAGCGCTTTGAAGCCCTTCCAATCTGGTGTCTTGTTGGAGCGACACGTAGTCCGAGATTGGAATATCTACAAATCCTTCAAAAGGGTTCTCCTTCTGTGAGGAAGGAGTCTCTGAAATTATAACATCGACAGCTGGTAGAGACACAACCATGGATTTCTGTCTCATAGATTTATGAAGTCTACGAGCAACCGCCTTGCCTTTCCTTATCCTTTCTGAATGTTGAGGACTATCTAAAGGCCCGACTATAGGTTCATCTTCGGTGGGCATATCTTCTTTTCCACCCTGCTCAGCGATTACAATTCTGGGAGCTCTTCGTCTAGCTTTTCTTGTTGGGGCTGCACCGAGAGATCCATCGAGCCCTATGCTCTGATCTCCGTCAATCATCCCAACGACCCTCAGATTTTCATCCATAAGCACCGCTTCGATCTCTCTCAACTCGCCCGGCACCTCCTGAAGGATCCTGACGATTTCCCTAAATTGAGCGCCTTTGGGTCAAGGAATTGAAGATTTAAAGAGGAAATAACATTAAGCTCGATATCAATGGGGATTAACCAATTAGTCGCTGGAGGAATTGAAATACTTACGTCTGTCTAGCCACCGTCTAGCGAATCTTGGCAGGCACCAAACGTAGAACCACTCGGTTATGAAGTAGCTAAGTTTGGTCCAAGTCTCAACCACAATTTGTCAGTTTTTAACTGCCTCTAAGAATGTGAAAGAGGGATTATCTCCCCGACTCTTTACATTGAACAAGAATTTGACTTCCTTAGGACTCGGAGGCCAGAAAAGGATCTCCAGGAAGACGATGAATAGGCTATTAAACAAAGCGTACCCATTTAGATGCAACTGTGATAGGGCAATCCCTAAGTAAGATAACATTTCTCGAATGTATTGATTGAATGAAGGATGTGTCCCAGCTATGCACGAGAATCTGTTAAAAGAGGTGTACCCTTCTCGAGGAGTATGTGGCATATCGTTTGGCCATTGTAGCAGGACATCATTCAATGATAGCCCGTGCCTTAAGCAAATCCTTCCTGACATTTCTTCAAAAATATTAGACAGAACCGAGTATTGTGGATTCGCAATGAAAATTGCTCCTGGTAGCTCGTCCTAAGTAGGACTTACAACTTCTTCACTAATAGCTAGCATCTCTATTATTGGAAGGGGTGGGCTTTGAGCCTCTTGTTGTTGCGAGCTTCCAGGCTCCATAGCTAATCAACTCAACAAAAATCATCATTTGATGATAATAATCCTATTTTCCCCAGTGTGAATGCTTGAATGTAATGTGCAATGCAGTGCTACATAATTCTCAAGATTTCTACGAAGTTCGAAAAATATTTAACGATAAGACTTCAACCGGAGTGACCGTCATCGCTGACCGTCACAACTATGCCATCTAGACTTTAGAGGCCGATCCAAGTTAGGACTCATTTAATATTGTCAAGTTACATTTCCATCGACGAGCTTCGAAATGCAGTCAAACATGTAGTGGAGTGGTTAAGTCAAATTATGCAAAGCAGAAGCTCGTCGGAGTCATATGTTCAAATGTGCAAGGGGTTTCGAGTTCGTCAAGGTTTAACTCGTATCGATCATCAAAATTCCAATTCGTATCGGTCAAGGAAGCTATTCGTATCCATCAGAGTGAGAATTCATATCGATCATCAAAGATGCGTTTGTATCGATTTCCTGACAGGCAATACGTATCGATCAGGTGTGACACCTTCATACCGATCACCTTAAATCCATACGAAGCCCTATCATTAATCGATACGAAGATCTCCACCTCTTCGATACGAAATCCTCGTATATTTAGATTAATGCAAATTTCTTACTCATCCTTGATCGATACAAGCGGCCTCATTCGTATCCCTCTCTCCATTACCTTCTTCTTCTTCTATGAGCAGAGACCGTGCCGCTACTCCTCCACGACCTTGCTCCAACCAACTCCCAGCATCAATGTCACCGGAAATCGGCCAATCTTGGCTGGGATAGCATTAAAGTTCGAGTCTCATCGTTTTAAGGCTGGTTTAGTTAGTTAATTACCTAGATTAAAGGATCAACTTTAAAGGTAAATGGTTTAAATCGAAGTAGGGAACGAAGACTGCTCTTTCTTTTTTCTCGAACTATCAATCAATATGAAAGGCAAGATGATATCAGGAAAGCAAGAGTGAAATTTTTTCTAAGTGCTGGTTCATTTATAGTAGGGGAATGTCCCTTCGTCTCTTGGTCATTTTGACCTATTAAAACTAGTTTCAAGCTATTATTAGTATCCATGTGACCTTTAACCAAAGTAACACTTGTTCGAACCACTGTGACGACCGATAGAAAGTGCAAGGAAGAGGTTTTCTAGGCCGATTGAATTTATTTGAGACGCATTACTTGTATCCATTTAATATGACAGTCCCATCGATACGAACACCACCACCGAGTCATGCTTGAACTACTAAACTCCATCGATATGGACTGCCAGATTCGCATCCATCTATTTAAAGACCCTAGGACTTGTATCTACCGATACGAACTACCTTGGAACATCAACCAAATTCGTATCGATCGCCATCGGTATGCAAACAATTTTTTAACCTTTCCCATTGATCCAGGAGAGGATCGATACGAAGAAAAACTTAAAAACAACAATCAAGTGTTGTTATAACTCGAATTTCACATCGATTTAGGATAGGATTGATACGAGATTCGATACAAGAAAACTGGTAAAAACCCATGAACGTACGAACATTAACGGGAGCCAGCTTAACATTCATTTATGTGTATGATGAATTAACATTCAACTTTCAAAATTCACAGGAATCGAATGCTCAGCTGGTGAAAATCGCAACAATGACCAATAGATTTCTGACGCTCAACACTAGTTACAGCGATGCACAGTACAATCATTGGCAGTCAATAGTTCAATATATACTAGCTAAAAACAGTCAAAGTTACATCTTTTGATGATATTACAACAACTACGCATCGAATCAGAAGAACTTTTCAGACGAAAGGTTATAACTATTCAAAGCATGTCGTGTCTACAAAAGACGTACTTTAGGGGCAAATGTTATCCCACCTTTTGGCAAGGCCGTGACACCAAGGACTTAACCGAAAACTAAAGACAGTTCGCCCCGAAGATCGGTTATACACAGGTTCACTATGGATACTGGTAAATTTTCTTAAGCCTAGATCAAGCTACAATCGACATGGTATGACAAGCAAAGCTATGGAAGCCAGCATCTCAAATTTCAAGTCAATCGGAGTTCGTATGCTCGAGCTATGGATTGTTCTAATTTCATGTGAAGGATGTTGAGATCATATCCATCAGGTTAGCAATTATTGACTTCGTACCCATTTAAGCAGACAAATGGTTCGTATATATAGGAAAGAACAAAAATCATTAGTTTCCATGGCCAAGAAACGCTCTCATTCGTATCCTTGGAGAAGGCATTGAGTTCATATCCATCTGTTTAGCAACCACCTTCTTCATATCCACTTCATTCGAATCCACCCAAAGAGCCTCGGTCGTATCCATCACACCTACCACATTTCGTACCATCACTCAAAACCTTTTCGTGTCGCTTCCATCAACTGCTCAATTCGTATCGGTCAATAATGACATGATTCATATCGATTAGTGAATATTGGTACGAAACCATCCCACAACGATATGAAACAACATTCCAAAGGTCGATACGAACATAGTAGTTTGGAGTGATACCAAAAGGACTGTATCAGATCGATACGAAAAGCATGGACATGCACTGATAAAAAATTGGTCCTCCATCTATCGATATAAAGAGTGTTTCATGGATGGATACGATCAAAGCACAATCGAGTGGAAGACTCGGTCACTTGGCATGAAAAGTGGATCGATCCTCGAAGATAGCACCATGTCGTTGACCATCACGTGCCTAGAAGTGACCCGAGCACGATCGTTATTAATGGAAGGGATATGAGTTCGGCTGCACATTGAAAACCCAAACTTGCATCGATCATAACTCGAGATCTACAGCTCCAAATGCCACCAAATTTTCACATGAGCTTGTTTACAACCTCAAAAATGTACATGATCAATTTCAGCCAAAAAGGAGCAATTCTTGATCGATAAGAATTCCATTCGTATCGCTCTGATGTCGAGCTGAAATCACCAGAACTCCATTCCGTGGGCCCACCCACGTGGGGAAAGAAGTCCTCCGAGCTCTGGGCGATATATTTGCTGCCTACACCTACAAATAGTGACCCTAGACCTACAGAAAATGGGCTTTGGCTTCTCTACGACGATACTCTACCAAAATTGCTATCATGCTTTGATTGTTTTGTTATAATCCACTTGTAACCAGCGAGTTATAATTAATAAACATCAATCTTTTCATAGTAGACGTAGGCCATATGCCGAACCACTCTAAAATTGTGTGTTTCTGTACCTTTTCTTATCTGTTGATTGGTGTGTTTGTTAGATTTTCCTCATTTTACATTTAATTTTTTCATTTTATCTCTTCAAACACATTCGAAAAGTGTTATGTCCAATTTTGGACAAACAATATCTATTTGTATCCACAGGTGCAGATATCCGATATTCGAAAATGATTTTGGATGCAGATGCGAATATGGAACTATCTATATCCAAAAGGATCCATTTACATGCCTAGCTATAAGAGAGATTGTCCAGATTTTAGAGGAAGATCGAGGATGGATGTTCATCGAGGAGAAGGCTGTATTTGATGATGTTTTGACTGTAGCAGCTTCGGTTGTATTAGATTATTAGGTGTTTGATTCAGCGGCGCCATTGCATGTAATAACCCGGTTGTTAAGTAATAATTAGTCGAATTAATAAAAGCAATTTAATTAATTAAATTAGGATATGGAAAATTTAAAATTATTTAATAAAAGAAATTCAATTGTGAAAATATGATATTTAAATTTTAAAATAAGTTAAAAAAAATAGTGATGTTAGAATAGAAAATTTGGATTTATTTAGAGTTAGAAAGAATTTAGTTTATAAAAACTAAAAGAATATAAAAAAGAATTATATATATGTGTGTGTTTGTATTTGTTTGCCTGTTTTAGTTCTAGGCCCAAGCCTTGTACTTCATCCCAACCATTCAAACCTCCAACCCAATCACTTTCTAGAATTGTGATTTCTTTATTTTTATTATGCATGCAAGTGTTCTCTGCTAACAACCTTCTTCCTGAAGCATTCTACTTTATGAACTTACTCATCTAATAAATTAGAGAACAAAAATCACTCTACCACTTCCGCAAGCTTTCTCTACAAAGAAATTTTTTTCCTCTTCTTGATGCTTAACATTATCATCTCCTCCATCGTTAAAATTAGTACACAAATTATATATATATATTAATAAAATAATGGTAGAATTCAAGTATGTGCATCTATATACCTAAGGTGTGAAGCTTAGTGCATGTATGCATATGGGCAGTGAAGGGAAGAGGAAGTTGCAGCAGCATTTCACGTGAGATTTCTCTCACGAATCTATGTTAAAATCCAGACAATTCATGTATATGATTGTGTGCTCTATTTAGAAATGAATAGATCATCTTTAGGCTACAGCAGTATATTCTGCACCATTTTTTTTCTTACGCCTTTCCTTGGGTACACATATTATACCAACAACACTATAAGGCAAATTTCAAGTCATAGTTGGAGTTTCTTTTAAGTCTTTGATAAACCTGGTTACACTTCCTCCTTGCGTGTATCTTCAGGTTTCCCTTTTTCTTCTTCCCGTGAGCATTTGTGCGCACGCGTGTATGAGACGGCTAATTAAATACAAAAGTTAAACACAATTGGATGACATAAAAGATCTAAATCGTTGATCATTTTGTCCTTGTAAAGGAGGTGGAATTCAGAGATCATTTGTGTCACCAATGTGTGTGTATTTTGTGTCCCGTTATACTTTATATATATGCGCTTTAGATCGACTATAAACCATACATGTCAGACTTAAACCATACAGAAGGGCGGATTGTTATGGGGCAAATAAGAAAAAGAAGAGGAAAAAAATAGAATCTTGCAGCGGAACGACAAAATATAATAATCAAATAAACAGTTCATGAAGCTATTTTACAAAATATTCGATTATTCTTATACAATATATATCAGAGTTACACTTACCAGAGAATATTAATAATGCAGCGGAATACAGTGGTGTAGTGGAATAATGTAATAGATTATAGAAATAATAATTCTTCGTCTTCGTCCTCAAGAATTAAGGCCTTCAAATCCTGAAATACTCAAGCTGACCCGAGCGAATTGAAAATACAAAACACTCGAGTCAGAACTAAAAGATCTTTTGTAATTTAAATCAACTGTAAAATATGAGTGGAATGGCGTCAGAGATGTTTACAGGATTTGACATCTCCTATCCAGTGTCAAACGTGAGTGCAGTAACTTAAGAGATGCTCGGGATTCACATCTCCTATGGATCCATCAAACTATTTACTATGTAGTAATATTTCGCTATTATAATAATGTCTATAGTAAAATAAACTTACTTTTAAATGGCATTAAGGAGTTACCCAATCTCCCCCTTAACACAATAATAGTCCCAGTAGTCCATCCAAGATCATGGTCCCTCCTGATCGGGAAGCCACCAGAGGATAACACACGGGCTACGGGAGAAAACCAAACTCGTACAAGACGCGATAGGGTAGGTGACACGGCACACAAGGCAATGCCAGGGTAGATATACCAATTACACACACGGGCTGGTGGTAACACGTAGCGCGCAGCTACCGCCCACCTCGAGCCACACCCGCAAATCAATAATCAAAAGTGTCCACCGAATCAGTCCAAAAGTCAGAGTATAATATCGAAGGGATGTGTCCAGTAAGAGGGGCTACCTCCTTGGCTCGAGATCGCTCCTGTTTTAGCCACCTTATGCCAACTCACGGGAGTCGGGTCCACGTATTTACCTCAAAGAAAACGCCGCCGCCATCCTACTTCATTCTAGAATCCCCACGGCGTACACAGTTGTCAAAGTGGTTTTCGGTATCGACAGAGAGTATTCCCATATCCAATCCCGGTCTCTTTGCCAACCAATCGTTATTATAACACCGCGGTCATTTCAAAATAATTATACTTCAAAACCAGGATATAATATTCATTTCAAAATCATATAAATACGATATCATTTTCATTTTAAAACCAAATCAATATGATACATTTATAAAACCCAAATCAATATAATATCGTTTTTATTTCAATTATATCCTTTTCCCAAAATCATAACATTTTAAATCATAATACCTTGAACCCATAATTTTGAAACATAACTTCCAATACTTAAATGGTTTAATATTGAATTACTTTATATAATAAATTAGCTTCTTTAATTTCACATTGCTTCTTTAATTTCACAAATCAATTCCAAATACAGTTTTGAATTCCCAAATAAACCATTTCAATTTCCATATTTTAAAGCTTTAAATATTCCACCATTTTAAAATTAATTCTTTGATAATCCCATATGCATCAAATTCAACTACTATTATTTAGATTTTGAAATAAGTTAAATATCATTAAAGAAAACTTTTAACGTCGCATAACTGGATATTCTTTCAATTTATTTAACTTGATATATTCGTTTAAATCAACTTTATATTCATTTAAATCACTCTAAACCAAACCAAGTTATAAAATCATACCTGTTAAAATCTCAATTTTATTAAAATATCAAATCAACTTTATTCGAATAAAATCCCTAAAAATTTAAGTCACATCAATTTCCTATTTATCTTCCGACCTAGTTTTATTTAAGCCATTATAACTATATATACAATATGATTTAAATAGCTACTTAACCATTATATAAAACCAATCAAAATTTATTATTCAAATTATTTATATTTCAAAGCAACTTATACATAGCTAAAATCAATTATAAGATAACATTTACATAACGTCTAAAATAAATATTTATATAACCCATATATTTCTTTACAAAACCAAAGAAATCATTTAAAATATTTTTAGATATATAGACCACGGTGTCTGTATAAAATTTTCTATCCTGTGGTCAAGTGATATGAATATTATCATTTCAATCCGCAATTAAAAATAAAAATACGGTTATATATCATTTCAAACCGCAGTCCTGATTGAAATAAAGTGCATAACAATTTGCAGTTTAAAAAAATATAAAATACAACATCCATTCATCCAGTATCAATCATCAACCATTTATTACAATCATCATCCAACTTAAACAATAACATCAATACAGAGCATATATTAAATAACAGGTAATTACTGACAATTTATATTCAATAATAAATAAAACAATCTATCTAACTGGCTGTTTATATGAAATAATAATTAAATAACAATTTAATTTAATAAGTTAAATTTAACTGAGACGATGATTAAAAATATGCCAAACAATCATAAAAAAATTCGAATCATATCATATATCAGTTTAACACACATAAGAAATTTTATAAGTTGTGAGTGGACCATTCACATCCACACATGTCGGGCTAGAATTGCTCAAAGTATCAGATTAATTTTTTAAAATTTGGTAAAACTGAACATGTACAGTAAATAAATCAATCACAGAATCACAGGCATAGAGTAACCCAATAATACGCAGCGGAATAAATAAATAGTAGCTCATGAAGCTACTATACAAACATCACAGTTAGAAATAAAATACAACGGAATATCTCAACTACAGTGAAGTCTCCAATACGAACCGATGACTTCTTTGAACCAATCAACTGGAAAAGCTGAAAGTTGAATCGATAGTTGGATCTCCAACGATGCTCCAAACTCCAAAGGTGAGTCTCGAATGCTGTATCACTCAGTCTGACCCGAGCGTAAAGCAAAACACAAAACACTCGAGTCAGGATTTACATTCTTATATCAATAAATCCAACTCAAGTGAAATATCAACTGAAATATAATTAACTTAAAGGATGTTTGGGATAACCATCCTTTAAGGATCCATGGAACTATCTACAATGTAGAAATATACACTATAACACCGTGGTCATTTCAAATTAATTCATACCTCAAAACCAAAAATATCATTTCCATTTCAAATAGATCTGTTTCCCAAAATGGTATGTATATATTAAATAATTTATAAAGTAAGGTATTTGCAATTTCCTCAAAAGTCAACTTGACTTTCCCACTCAAATTAATTCAATCTCAATTTATCAATTTCCATTCAATTCAGTTTTCTAAACAACAAATTCAAATTATATTGATCTTGAATACAGATCTAAATCACAATTTTACCATTTAATTTCCAGTATATTTCAAAGCTTTAATATTCAGCATTTCGAATATAAATTTAATAGTTTTCTACAGATCACGATTTAACCTCATATTTTTTTAGTCTCGAAATATTCACTTAATAAACTCAGTATTATTAAATAACCTTAATTTACCCTTAGATTAAATATACCTTCCAATTTGTTTAAACTTGAAATATCATTTAATCACTTTAAATAATAAAAAATCAACTTATAAAATCAAATCTTAAACTTCAAATTCAATAGTTCAAATCGATTTAATTAAGTAGAACTCTTAATTAGATACAATTTTACTTAATTCAAATTTATCTTCCTTAACTTATACAATTTTTGAAAATCTGTCCAAAGATATAATACTTAGACATATGATATTAATTAAATCAAACTTTATTAGATTAAAGTTTATTATTAAATCTACTTTATATAAAAACTTAAAGATATTTCCAATATTAAATAAAACCATATATATATTCCCTTTCAAAATCATAGAAATCATTTTTAAAATATTTATATTAGACCAACGGTGTCTGTATATAATTTGCTATCCTATGGTCAGCGACACGGATATTTATCATTTTAATCCGTAATTTAATATATACGGGTAGATATCATTTCCACCCGCAATCCAAAATTCAATTCAAATGAAAATCGCTTGGGTCTATCATTTCAACCCGTAACGAAATTCTCCTATTCTAAAGTCCGTTCGGGTATGTATCATTTCAACCCATAGTGAATTATATACTAACAGGGAACTTGCAGAGTGATAAAAGATATGACAATAATAATAACAGGCATATATCATCAATAACAATATAATATGAACAACATGATATGGTGTCATATCCCATAGGTGAACAATTACATATAAATGCATATCATATATATAACAATTTAAACAACTCACAGTTAAATTTTAACAGCATATTTCAATTGTCGTTCCAATTGAAATCGAATTTAATAAATAAAAGAACGTTAATCGTGAGTGATTTCTCACCTTTCGATGCTAGAGAGAATAGACAATGAAGTTGAGTTACGAATTCCAAAGCAACGCTAGATAGACACGATTCGATGAAGAAAACATGCACGAGGAACATGCTGATTAATGGGAAAATCGGTAAGAACAAATCAGAAACAATCTTGATAGAGACAGAAACGAAATGTACGTTGCATTATTATTATTAATTTCAAATCAATATTAATTTAAACACATATTAAATTAAATATATATGTATTTCAAAATCATTGCTTTTAAATAAAAACGCATATAAAACAATATATATTTACATAGTAAAATTTGAAATAAATGAATGTATATACTCATAACAATAAACAACATATTACATGTATATATAACATACACAAAATCTTATATAAACTACATACACACACACACACACACACATTCTATTTTAAAACGATGCTCATATATATAAACTGATAGGCAGCTATATATAACTAACTTAAATATCAAATTATTCAGTATTAGGCATGTATGTTACCAAAACTAATACATTTACACTATATTATATACTTTCAAAATGTAAGTTATTAAAATATCTATATTAACATATTTCATTATATTGTAAACAGCATACCAATACAGTAACACATTTACTTCACCTATATTATCACATACAGTTAACAAAACTTTCATTATTAAATTTTATATACTATACAACATATAAATATCAGTTTATATAAAATTATATATATATAACTGTTGTATGACATTACCTTTTAAAAAAACAGAGACTGGTATAATATAATCTTTAAAACAAACAAACTAGTATATAAACAACTTTAAAAAATTTATAAACTTTAAAACTGTACAATAGAGGGCACATATATATGCTTAACTTATGCAATCAAACTATAAATATAGCTATAGCTAGTAATACCCAGTATAATATAAACTGACATAATAACATAAAAATACATATTAGTAACAAAAATAACTTATATTGTCTGCTTTATGAGAATACACACATATAAACATCAGAACATAATTGGTATAATATAATGTATAATAACATACCATTAATAACCGAAATCAGCAAAACAAAAATATAAAAAATGTAAGCAATTAAAGTGAAAGGTATTTATGTATAAATTAAAATTAGTATTTAAAACACATTTTAAAGATCAAAATCTCTAGATATTAAAATCTGTATTAATTAAACATGTGTATTGGGACCAATATATTTGTAAATTATATATAAAAAAGGAATCAAAGACTAAAACCCGATGTATATATATAACACGCGACCCAAAAAATGTAAAACAGCTAATATACAACTGTATACTTTATATATAAAAATGTAATAAAAGAGCTGTAGGAAAGGTAAACTATGTGAAGTAATTTTGAAAGCTGTAGGAAAATTTGTGCTTAAACAGTAATATATATATATATATATATATATATATATATATATATATATATATTACTATCAACTGTCTTTAAACTTAAAAAACAAGAAAGAAGAACAAGAAAATACAAAGAAAAACAACAACAAAAATATGTGCGGCCATTACCTTCAGGAAGAAGCACATGCGAGAAGATGAAGGAAATATGAGATGCGAATGAAATTGTGTATGTGGGTTTTTATATTTAACATAGGCTTATGTTGATTTGGTGTATGAAAGGCAAGAAATAAATGATTTGAAACTGTAACGACCCGAAATTTCTAACAATTTAAATTGGGATATTTAATTGATTTTAAATATTCGAAAGTTAATTTTTAACTTGAATTCAAATAATATGATTATTATTTAGCAATTGAGTTATTGGAGTTAATGAACTGAAATTGGGTGAATTATTGAATCTTTAGGTTTAAGTCTATAAAAAATAATTTGAAGGCTTGTAAAATTTATAATGATGTTACTGAAGATAATAGAATGGTTGGAATTTAATTTAAAGGTGATTTGTTCATTTTTAATAATATATCGTTTAAATCAACATTTAAAAATAGCCTTCCTAGGCATAGTCTCGGAATTTGACGAATCCAGTTCCATTGGATCTGAAATAGTAAGTTTTTGTCGGATTTCAGTTTTAGTAGCATTTGGAGTCCGTACAGGTGAGAAACGTGTTGAAATTAATATCGATAATTTAATATTTAAACTCGATTCAAAAGGCTATCTCCCACATATGACCGAATTAGGTTTCGAAACACGTTCCATTGTGTTTGGAATGCAGGTAAAACCTTATAAACGCCTGGCGGCATGTCTGATTCAGAGTTTGGGATTTCGAGTTATGCTAAACGAGATATTTTGGAAATTTAAAAATACTAAAAGTTTAAAAGTCAAATCCAGCCACCCTATATCGTACTCGAGCCACCCTACCTTCTGAAACGCACAGATCTACTTTCCCCTTCTTGTTTAAATCACGCTCAACCCTCCTTCTGTAAATAAAAAAATTAATTAAATTAATTAAATCAATGGCAGAACGAATTATACTCTCCTTTAGTTGATTTCAAATCGGCGAAACTTATTTCTGGGCACCTCAAAATAATTTTTAAGTGAAATCGAAGAGCAGAAATAAAATGGATGAACAAAACTCCAGCCTCGTTTGAAATAAAAAAAATAAAAGAGGGATTTTGAGCTCGGGTCGATTCGAAAAAATGGGGGTAGGGTCCGGCATCGCGAGTTCGGCTCGAACTCGAGGTTGAGGAAATGGAGACACTCGAAATTTTGAAGTCGCTAGGCTTTTGTCAGGCGATAGGCGCGGTTAGGGTTTGGACGTAGCTGAGCTCAAGCGTGGGGCAGTTGAGCACGCGCTCTTGCGCGAAGTAAGGTCGCGACGTGGGAGGCTCACGCGACTCGCGTGTAAAGGGGGCGACGACATTTGATTGTGGGTGGGCATCTGGTTTGGAAGTCGTGCGACTTCGTTTTGAGCAAGCGACGACTCGAGGTGAAGCTTGAGCCACAGGGGAACGCCGGTGGGTGATGGGTCATGGTGGTGATCTCGTATGGAGCAGTGAGCGGGGCTGTCGACTTCGTTTCTAATCGAATTAAGGTATAATTCTTTTCCCAATTTAAATAAATATATGTGTGTGTTCGTACAAGAGAAAAATATAAAATAACAGTAAGTTTATCAAAGATCAATTTATTTTCTTCAAATTTATAGATTTATATTTCTATATGTATATATACAGTAACATAAATTGATGTAGTTATTTTCAGAAAACAAGAAATTTTTAGAGTATGGGAAAAAGGGAATTTTAAAATGTCGTGGAGTTATAATAATTAGATTTTTAAAATGTATATACAAAGGACGAAAATTTAAAATCAGATTTTAATTTATAAAGATATATATATTAAAGAATATTTTCTAAGGAAAATTAGTTAAATTAAATTTATCAAATGAAAATTAATTATTCAAATTGTTCGAATATTAATAAAATCATATAATGCTTATACAAGGTTATAACCCGGGAAACCAAGTCGAAATTGAAGTGGAATGCAAAACAAATTCAAAGGTGAGTTAATCTCACTCTCTTGGATTTTTATTTAAATTTAAATGGCTTAAATTTAAATAATTGGTTGAATGATTGGAATTGTTTTGTTATGCTATATTATATATAGTAGTATATAATATATATTGAAGTGATTGATATTTTGTGATGGATATTATTGGTAATTGAAATATTGAATGTTGTGGTTTGCTTGAATATTTCGGTACCCTGAGTTATCGAAATATATAAAAATTGGATTTTTGAAAGAAATATAAGGGTGAATTTTGAAAGTGAAATAATTATAGAATAAAAACAAGAATGAATTGGAAAGAAATGAAAGTGATATTTAAAAACTAAAGTTAAATTGTAATGTAGAGATTTAAAACAAGTTTTAAATTAGAGTTAAATCTGGAATTCAAGAGTGAATTTGGGTTTTCAAACAAATAAGTTTTAAAAGTTAATTATTTTAACAACTTGAATGTTAAAGTGCATTTTTATAACTGATTTGAATTTAAAAATGAATTTGGTTTTAAATTTCTTTAAACTACTGTTTTAAAACGAGAAATTAATTTATTTAATGAAGTAAATAAAAAGGTAGATAATTACAGGATGAGATAAATCAAGAGTGATTAATATTTGTGCTTTAATTAATGATTAATTATTTAATGAAATTAAATTAGATTAGGATAAATTGAAATGAAAATGAGAAATCATTAATTTATATAATCAATGATGTAATTAAAGATCGATTAACTAAAATTAATTAATCAATACTAAGTGATTTATGAGAAATTAATTAATAGTGAATTAAGGATTAATGTAATTAATTATAGTTAATTAATTTGTGAAGTAATTAAAGAATTAATTATTATTTTTGGTTAAGAATAATTAATTTGTTTAATTAATTAAAGATAATTACTTGGATGTAATTGAAGAATAATTAATCCAGGGTGATTAATTAAGATGGATAATTAAGGGATGATTAATAAATTGATTTGGAATTAATTAAGTTAAGTAAAGGAATTTAAGTGATTGAGGTTAGTAATTTAATTAGAATTAATTAAATTAATTTGGAAGTGATCAAGTTTTCTTATGGATGATTGAATGGTATTGGATGCCTTGAATGAGACTCGAAGAGACCGTGGTCGGGTATTGGAAAATATTCGAGACCACTTCGAATTTTTATAAATTGATATGTGGAATCTAAAGGTTGGAATGAAGTGATTTAAATGAAATAGACTATTTAAATCTAAATCTTGGTACTTAGAAATGGATGTGGGGAATAAGTGATGTCTATAATAAATTGTGGCTTTGTAAATCGATACGAGTTACCCCGGGTTTCAAATAAGTTCTATGCATTGGAATTTCATATTGGATGAGTTTACTCACGTTGGTTTCCAGCCTGACCCGGGTGTTACTTTGATGTAATGCTCGGGTCAGACCGAGTATTACAGATTTTCAGGTAAGGACGTTCCGGGGCTCAGGAGGTGAGCTGGATGGCGAGAACGTATGGACTGTTTCCGCTGTATTATATTGCTGTATATTTGTGACATGGTAATTGTGTGTATTCAATGTCTGTATATATGTGTAACTCTGATGTATTATAATGGTATTTTGACAGATACATGATTCTTTTGTAAACTGTTATTATTTATTATTATATTTTATCCGCTGCAAATGTGAGATGTTGATGTTTCTGATCTTCTTCTTCTTCTCTTTCTTCTATTTCCTAACTATCTGAAATTTTCGGGATTGAATTTGGGTCATTATAGTTGGTATCAGAGCTGAAAGGTTAAGCGAGAACCTTGGCTCTGGTAGGAATTACTCCATAAATAGAGTCTGTAGTACTCTAGGATGAGTGGAGTGTGTGTGTATATATATATATATATGTGTGTGTGTGTGTGTGTGTGTGTGTTATATATATATGAGCGTACTTGTTAATTTCTTATATAAAGGTTTTAAATGATTTTATATAAAAATATATTTTGATATGTAAAGCAATATTTCCTTCTAATAAATATTAAGGTGATTGGTTGCTAAATTATTGGAATTAAATTAAGAAGTAATAAAATACAACCAAACTGAAATCTTGAATTGGAATTAAATTAAGTGGTAATAGAGATACAACCAAATTAAAATTAAATGAAGATAAGATTGAAATGGATTAGAATTAAATGGTTTAAAGAGATAAGTTGATTTGATTTAAAGGATTAAATCAACATTTAAAATTTTAACTCGAAATTATATAATTCGAGATGGTTTAAAACTGAGATTGAAATTGAATTAGTTCAAAATTGAATTTGATTTGAATTAATTGGATTTGTGATTTAAGATGTATAAGTCTAAAAATTTAAATGGACAATTTGGGTTGGATAAAATTGAAATGATTTGAAATTGAAGTGGGTTCAATTGATATTAGTCCAAATTGATTGGAATAATTTGGGATTGTAATTAAAGTTGAATATGTTTAAAAACAAATGGAATTTGATTTAAATTGGGAAAGAAATCACGACTGATTCAACTTGAATTGGGGTTAAATCAATTTCAATGGAAATCGAAGATTATTCAAATTGGAATTGAGTCAATTTAAATGGAAGTGGAAATTTAAATTGAATTGATAGGGAAGTGAACAGTTTTGACTTTGGACAATTTTCAATATAAATTGTTTCAATATAAACTTATTTTTCCAAGCTATTTGATAAAACAACCTTTGTTTTTAAAGCTAAATTATTTTATATTTGTTTTACAATTATTTTTGGAACTATTTAACAATTTTTCAACTGTCTTATAGATTAATTACTATTTTACAACTATTTTGCAATTATTTAAAATTTCTGAAACTATTTAACTATTTTCCAACTATTTTACAATTAGTTAACTATTTTGCAGCTATTTTGCAAAATAATAATTATTTTTCAACTACTTATCTATTTTTAAAATTTTCAAGATATTTTCTAAATATAAGCTGGTCGGAGTTCAAACTGTTATTGATCAAATACCCAACTGAGATAAGAATTGAAGTGATAATCCAAATGTGATTAAGGCAAATGTGATTAAGTGAATAAATTTCAAAGTGTGGATGAATAGGAAGGAAAATGATTTGACTAATAATAAATGAAGTTAAATACGTAGGATGTACGTATATTATTCTATTCGCATAGTGATTTGATCCAGATTCGAGCATAGAATTTCGAGATAGTTTATCGATCCGAGTTGAGATTTTTCATTCGATTTTCGACGACCAACCTGGATATGGATTGTTGATTGGTACTGGATATTCTCTATTATAGTTATATCTATGCAAGCAGAATGGCGGTTTCTGATCAAGAAACCAGATCTGAGTCCGCACTAGAAAGTCGGGTGGACGATGCTAGTTCGGAAGTGAAACTGTGTGGTTGAGTGAGCGATCAGATTGGTATAGCTTACGGATGATAAGTGTACATCGTACGATTTGAATGAAATTGATATTGGAAAGAGTAATCAAATTTTAATATTTGATTTTGAATAAACAAAGTTATATATCTTTGTTATATAAGATAAATCTTCCCTTGTTGAATCTATTGCCAGAAGAAAAGGATTTTTAAAGTGTTTGAAGTATAAAAGGAGTTTTATACAAGATTGAAATGATCCAAAGTTTTTTTTAAAAAAATTATATATATTTATATAAATATATATATATGTATAAAGGATCTTATGAGGATTTTGGAAAAAGGTTTTGGGAACCTTTGGATTTGGAAGGGCTTTTGATTTTTAGGTAGAATCAATATTGGAATTTGGAAAGCCTAGTTTGAGAATTATCGATTTTGGGATAATCGATTTTGTGTAAAGGAGCTTTGTATGAGATCATACTAGGTGTATGATTTGAAAGATACTATATGTGTATAGTATAAAGTGTTTTGATAATGGCTCTGGAGAAAAAGGCGCTCCCTTGAAATGAACTTATCAGGAGTGCCACCGGGTGGTGCTGCCTTGAACCCTAAGGGGGGTTCTAAATTTGATCCTGTGAGGAGTCCGGACAAAACTAGTTCCTGAGGATTATGAGTAGTGTGTAGCGAAAGTCGAGGGGCGCTGATGCCTACAGAGGCATTCGGGTTATGCTGTGACGACTGTGTAACTCGATGTCACTGCGATCTACTACAGACCATAGCGGAAGTCGTGTGTGCTGCTGAGTGCCAACGGTCTACGTTTGATTTTATATTGGTAGACTACGACTTATGGTAACATAGTGAAAGTCGTGTGTGCCGTTGAGAGCCAACAGTCTGTGTTTGATTTTACGTCGGTAGACTGCGACCTATGTAGGAGTGGAGAAGTTTCATTTTTGACAGCGAAAATCGAGGGCGCTGATGCCTACAGTTACATGGACTTTTGCTGCGATGGCGACGTAACCCTGGAATGTAACTGCGATCTGTTGTAGGTTTCATGGCGTAATCGAGGGGCACGGAGTGCCTACAGTTACATTGACTTTTGCTGCGATGGCAACGTAACCTAGGATGTAACTGCGACCACGGATGGGGGTGATGATTTGCAGAGCATTTTCACCAAAGATATTTCCTCTATTTTCAAAAACTATTTTCTGTATTTTCAATAAAATTATTTTTCCAAGTATTTTCACTGGATGTTGAATGGGTTTACCAAGTACTTATAGATTTTCAGTCCTACGCCTGATCAACATATGACTGAATTTTTGTGAGAACAAGGATGGACTGGTTGAGAAATCGAGTTATAAGAAGTATTTTTATATAAAGCTATTTTAAATAGTATTATGTGAATTTAAAAGTATTTCTAAAATTTTAAAATAAAAGTGTTAGAATTTTGGAAAATGAAAGACAATCTAAATTGGGATTAAGAAAAAAAACAAGTTTGAACTCAGGAAAATATAATGAAGTGATTTTTGTAATAAAATCGAATATTGAATTAAAAGGGGAAGCAAACTAATTAGAAAAATAAATTATTTGATAGAGTATATTAATAAATGTGATATCCCGGAGATTTGGGCAAAATAAATTTAATAATCTGTGTCATAAATTTAATTTGATTTGATAATTTTAATAACAAATTTGGAATTTGATTTAATAATCATGTTTTAATAAATATTTAAATTAAGAGATTTTATCTTTTTAAATAAATAAATTATTTTCTGTTTATAATAAAAATATTTTTGTATATATTGTAAATTAATAAACTTTGATTTTGAATTTAATAAATTGATTTTCTAATTCTAATTTATTTTTAGTAAATTAAAAATTTGATTTAAATTTAACAATCGGCTTTTCAAAACAATTCAATAAATAATGTTATGATTTATACTATGATAAATCTTATTTGTTTTGAAATTTTATTTAACTTTAAAAATATGAATTTAAAATTTGACAAATATAAAAGCTTTGTTTTATTTTCTTTTTAAAGTATTGCTTGGGATTTATATATATAAGAATTGACAATGTAAATTACAAATAATCTTAATTAGTTTATAATCTCTTTTGTAAATTATTTAATATTGTCTAATTTGTTATTTTTAGATATAAAAATTATAATACTTAAATTCTTTTGAACATAAATAGATTTGTAGTAATGGATTTGTTATTTTAAAATTTAATAAGAGTTATATATGCATATATATATATAACTTGATTTTAAAATTGGAGTTTATAATTTAATTTAAATTGGAATTCAATGTTTTAAAAATTTAAAAGAACAAACACTTAAAAATATTTGAATAAGTTTTTTTTTGTTTTGATTTCTAAAATTAAAAGGAAATAAAATTCATTTATATATACATATGGTATAAAATAAGTTAAAGTATTTGTAAACAATTTAAATTAAAATTTAAAACACTTTTAATATACATGTGTAAGTTTCTTAAGATACAAATTGATATGTGTTTACCATATAGTAACTAAAGTGTCAATTGTTAAAATGTGAACAAGTGTAATGTTTAAATTTTCTTTTCATTTTTTTTTATTTCTATTAAAATTAAAATATACTTACACAAATACGTTTCCTCTAAAATCATTCTTCCTTTCCATTTTTCTTATTCAAAACTTAAGATTCTCAGCCATGAAAATCTGAAGTTTTCATCTTCAAATCAAAACCCATGTTTCCTCTTACCAAAAATGAATTAAATTTGCAATCAAATTCTACAATTCTTAAACCTGCAATTAATTTGCAAATTTGTGAAAAACCTGCAAATTCTTTCCTGTCTCTAAAAAAAAAAAAAAAAGAAATTTACAAAACTTCATACAACTAAATCTGGAAGTAGAAGCAAATTGCATTGTTTCTGGAAGCATGCATACATCTAGGATCAGAAGCATTTCAGTAAGCAAGATGAAGTTTAAAGCATCTGCAGTTTTTTAAAAGGAATCCGAAGTTCAATGCATAAGCAAAAATTAAAATTAAAATCTGAAGCTTTGCAAGTAAAAATGGATGCTCTGCTCCTAAAACCAGTGAGTAACATTTTATTACATAATAAAATTAGGTATAATTCATTTGCTTATATTCTCTGAAAATAATTGTGTTTGCATGCAAACTTACAAGCTCATTTCTGCTATATATAGATGAATGATTGTAGTATGCAAGTTGTTGTGTAATTATTTTGCTGTATATAATATCCCAGGCTCAGAAATTTGTTAAATCCATTCCTTTTGATTTAAATCAGTGTAAAGCTTAAGATTAAATCAATATGGTGTTGTGATATGAGTTTAAAGTTTAAAATTTTATAAAAATAAAAAGAAAAAAAAACTGTAGTGCCTCTGAAATATATACATAACAGAGCACATTGAATATAAATAAGGTTTTGATTTTCTAGAGTCATTGATTTAAGTTGATAAACTAATTACATTATCTAGAACTTGAATTTTAAAACTAAAATTAGAAATTTCAATTCGGAAATGGATGAGCATTACTGCTTTATCCAGAAAACATGTAGGGTTGGTACTGTTGTTCTAGAGGATCTGGGTGACCATAATTCTCTCTGGTGATAGAGTAATGAATAAAGATCTAAGGAAAAATACTGGGGTAAGAATTTATGCAGTATAGTGATGGGAATTTGGGATTAAATTGATAAGCCCTAGTTTTAAGGTTCATCTGGAAATTAAAACACTGCAACTCCTACGTTTGATCGAATTGATCCAGATTCTTGTGGATGATTGATGAAGAGTGGGGAAGTCTATGGCCGGAGGTAGCACCTCTCAGGTGGTCGGAGTTTGGAGGTTGAGAAGGTTTTCAGTCAACCCATTTTTTTCAAATTCGAGTTCGAATACTTGATTTTGATTTGGGGTTTTTATTGTTGAATTGAGAGTTGATTTGGTGTTTGGAGGGGATTTGTGATTTGGGTAAAGGATCGCGAGTGGCCGGAGGAGATTGTCGTGGGTGTGCAGGTGTAGGGTGGTGAAGGAGTATCGGTAGTTTAGGGAAGATGAGTTACTCGTGTGTATCGGGTAGTTTTGAGGTAAGCTCGAAGCAGTTGGTTGATGGACTCGAAGCGTTGGGGTTAGAGACTCGGGGTAGATGCTGTTTTGGCTCGGGTGGGTTCAACTGTTGCAGGTTTGTGAAACCTGAGTGGTTTCTTAATTTAATAATTTGCAAAATGAAAAAAATATGATGATTCTTGAGTTACTCGAGTGATTTCGAGTTGTTAGAGCTAGTTTGTTGAAGTTTTGAAATTGTCTTGTTTCAAATTTTAAATTGGAATTTGAAATATAAAACAAAGATTTAAATTAAGTTTAAATCTAATTTAAATTATAGATTCAAGTTGAATTCAATCTTAAAGTTGGGAATTAGGTATTTAAATTCAAATTTGTTTTAAAATAACTTTAAAAGAGTTTATTGTTTAAAATGTTTTTAAAAGAAATTTGAATTTAAAATTTTAAATTGAAATATGTAGTAATATTTTAAATAAAGTTAAATTTGATTCAAATCTAATTTTGAATCTTTGGTTTAAAATGAATTTAAATTTTATAAATTTAAGTGTTTAAAACAAATTTGAATGATAATGTGAAATTTAAATGGTTTTAATTTTTAAAGAAATTTGTTTTAACCTTTGTAAAATTTCTTTTTATAATAAAATTATTATTTAGCAATTAAAGGTTTTAAATTGAATTTAAACTTGTTAAAGTTAAGTAATAATTTAATATTTTGTATTTCATTTAATTATTACGGTAATTAAATGAATAATCAATTTATGTAATAGATTAATGAAATAAATAATTACTTAAAGTAATTAAGGGTTAATCTTAAGGATTTAGGATTAATTATTCATTGAATAATTAACTTGAAATTAAGAATAATTAATTAAATAAAATTAGTTTCTAATTAATTATTAATAATTAATTAATCAAGTAATAATGGATTAATAAGTTTTAATTAACACTTAATTATTTAATTAATTAGGGGTTAATTAATGGATTAATTAATGATTAATTAATTTGTAATTAATAATGATTAAAATAAATTAATTATTTTAGAAAATAGTTAATGAGTTGTTAATAGTCAATGAAGTTCATTAACTAAGGATTATTTAATAATTAATTAATGTGATTAATTTTAATTATTAATTAGATTAATTAATTTAAAAATAATCAATTGTGTAAGTTATTAAGTATAATTACTTATGTTTAATTAAGGAATTAATTACTTATTGCAATTAATCGAGTTTAAATTTGATTAGTTTAAGTTAATTAATTTAGTTTAATTAATTTAAATTAATCGTTTGATGATTTGTGAAGTATAATTACTTAACGTAATTAAATGAAGAGAAGTTACTTAGGAAAGTAATTAATGAGTTATTACTATATGTAATTAATTGAAGATGATTTGCTGATAAAAGTAATTTGAGTATAATTACTTGTAAATTAATCAAGGAATTAATTAGAGATAATTAATTAATGAGTAATTAATTTATTTGGTGAAGTAATTAGGGGTAGTTGATTATTGAATGGAGTTAATCAAGGGTGATTAACAGTTATGATTTAAATAAAGATTAAATTACTTAATGTTATTAATTTAATTTGAAAATGTAATTAGAAGATCATTAATTATTATAATTAATAATGTAATTAAGATTGATTAATAAAGATTAATTAATCAATAATAAGTGATCAAAGGTAATTAATTAAGGAAGTAATTAAAGGTTAAATTACTGTATTTGGTTAAATATAATTAATTTGAGAAATTAATTAGTAAATAATTACTTGAATGTAATTAAGGGTTAATTAATCAGGGATGATTAATTAAAATGAATAATTGGATGATGATTAATTATTTGATTGGTAATTAATTAATAATGATAAGCAAGGATGATATTGGTAAAGTAATTAATTTAATTTACTTTAAATTAATGGAATGATGTAATTAATTTTATTCATTTTAAATTAATTATATTTGGGTGTGGTTAATCATTGCTTATATGGTTGGTTAGTGTTGTTTGCTTTGGATGATTTGAATCTCAAATATGAGATAGATAATGTTGAACGATATGGATGCATTGGTTGCATTGTGATATTGATATAGATTATCTTTTTGGATAATGATAATATGGTTTATCTGATATGATGATAGTGTTGATTATCTGTTATGGATCTGTGATTTATTTATTTGGACATATAGATAATTGAATTGTTTTAAACCTTTGAAACAACTTGGCCTTAAAAGACACGCTTTGGATTTCGATGAGACCGGGATCGGTTTTCCATATTTGGATATCCGAAAACCACATCGATTCCAAATTAACGATAGGTCGTGAATCTAAGTGGAGCAAGTGAAGACTCGAGGTGTAAGGGCTATATGTCAGTATAACTCTGTGGGTGATTCCGTAATGAGTTTGACGGAATAGTACTTATAGATTCGAGATGTAGATTTAGAGTGCAAGGGTTATCGTCGTTAACTCTGAGGGTGATTCCAAAATGAGTGTAACGAGATAATGCCTTCGGTTTCGTTCAAACCCGGAACGAACTTGTATGGATTGAATGCTTTCAGAACATCGTCAGGTGGACGATGAGCATTCTAAGAGATGTGTCCTCTAAAGGTAATCGTAGCCTCAAGCCTCATCAACCGGGAATGGCTAAAACAGGGGAGGTGCAGCAAGGCTTCATGGGTAGCTCCCACTGGAGAGCAAGATTGATCCCTGTCTAGAGGTCCCTTTTTATTCGGCTTAGTGGGCAGTTGTCAGTGTACACCAACTGCGGGGTTGTCTTGTTTGGAACTGTTCAGTAAGGAACGGGTCCGGCTTTGTGTTGCAGGGGAGTGGGAGTACTCCTCGGTACGTTGATCTAGGCCACGTACTGTGACGGACGGTACCCCAGTAGCCCTGCCATTGTATGGAATCCAAAATCCAATAAGTGCCAAACGATTTTGATTGTATTACCCACTTTTGTGGCTAGTAGCTGGAATTTAATAATGTAACAATTTCGGCTATTTCTTATTTACTTGAAAACCCTAGACACTATTATAATATTATCGGATTTCCTATCAAATGTTTTGGTTAGCGTAAGGTAAAAACTTTTCCATGTTTATGTGTGGGAAGTCTTACGTGATGCCTTTTCTTTTAAAAAGGATTTTCAAAGTTAAGCAACTTTAACCTGTTACTCACACCAGACCCATGTCTGACCCAGAGTTTATCTTTTCTTTTCTTAAACTCTTGGGTACTCAAATTTTTACGAGTAGCCAAGGGATTCAGGTTAGCTTTTGACGAATATTGGAGGAGTAATGGAGCAGGAGGCTTCTGCGTTAGATATATAGTATTCCGCTGTGTGATTTGTGATTATCTCTGAGTTGTATTTTGTTGTAAATACTAGACAGATGTTTATAACTGTCTAGTATGTGTTGTATATCTGTATACTCTGATAGTGGTTGTAGACTATGTAATATTTTATGTTATTAATATAATCTATTCGTTCCGCTGTTGAGATTCTAGTGTTGTTTCTTCTTTCTCTTCTTTCTTTTCTCTTTTCTATCCCTTTCTTTTCTTCATGATGATGCGACTTCCTGGAGTTTGGAAGTTGGGTCATCACATTGTGGTATCAGAGCATTAGGTTGAGTGAATACCTAGGCTCTGGAGGGGTGTCTATCTTGAGAGAGCGTATTTGTAGTTTTATTATATATATTTATATAATTACTTCTACCCATCTGTTGGGTTACCTGTTCGGGTTATCCAATATAAGCTATAAAGGTAGGTAAGGTAGTGGGGTGTGTAACACTACTACTACCCTTGGTTGAAGTTTGGTGCTTGAGATTGGTAGTGTATTTGTCGAGACTGTAGACCTAATACATCTCGAGTGAGTTGTGCAGAGTATAGGATTTCATAGATCTCTGAAGGTAACCTGAAAAGGTTCGAAGTCTATCTTTGAGTTGGATGAGTAGAATTTAGATCTGTCGGTTAGGCAGAAGAGAATGATGGCATCTTGATATCTCAGGGAGTAGTAGCTGCGTGATGAGATGCAGTGACTATGGATGTTCTCGAAGATGTTTTCTTTGAAACAAGTTAAGGAGGTGAGTCTGCTTCGATGTTGTGGCTGGATTCAGCAGGATGTTTCTGTCCGGTTTGAAGTCCGAGTTTCTCGAAGAGCTTTGGTTTAGGAAGTCTTTGGCGTCGGTGTCAGCAGTGCAGTTCGGAGTATTCTGGGTGCTGGCAAGAAGTTTTTTGGTTAGCAGTTTTTCTGAGGGAGTTCAGAAGTAGCAAAGTGGATCCATTTCTTTGAGGGATTGGCTAGTTAAGCGTAAGCTGTTCTGATTTGTAAAGAGAGAACAGTTTTCTTTGGATATTGGACTAGTTGATCGCAAAAGTGACTTGCGATAGTTTGAGTGTTCTCTTGAGCTATGAGAAGTTTGTCCATATTTGGAGGCAGAGTTTTCTTATCGACTGGATTCTAAGAGTGATACCGGAGGTTTAGTGAAGTAGCTTTGGTTCAGTTGGGGCATCTGAGTTTTCTTTTATGGATCTGCTGAACCATATTACTGTGATGTGTTATCCAGTTGTGTTCGAGTTTTCCTTCTACGTCAGATCAGAGTTGTGCAGCGGAAGCAGTTTAGGGATGCTTTTGTTTTATATTTTTCGGGTAGGAGAAGTAGGTTAGTCTTCTGATATTTGTGGAGTAGAGTTGGTGTTCTTGGATTGGAATTGATCTTGAGGAGATCATTTTAGTGGATTGTTTTGGTCTAGTTGTTTCTAGAGACATCAGCAAAGGTTGAGCTGATCAGGAGAGTTGAAGGCAGCCCAGGATCATCAGAAGAGTTCTGTGGGCAAGCGACGAAGGAATTTGGATTCCTGAGTCGGAGATTTGATCTTGAGGAAGTTTTCTCTGATCTAAGGAGCTATAAGATTGAGTAAGACTGGGTAAGTCAGCTCCGAGATGTTTTGGACCTTTTCTGTGTTTTGTGAAGATTGGTGTTTGGTTTTCAGGTTGAATTGTTAGTTTGGATAACTGGAATTTGATGAGTTTTACGTATCTCTGAGGGAGTACGTGTATGGTTTATCTCTGGTTGTGGAACCAGCAGTTCAAGAGGATGTAATTGTTGATTCAGACTCGTCTGTAGTCTGATATATATTGTTTTGTTGGTAGATCTAGTTGGATAGGAGCTCTATAGCTAAATAGTATTGATTGTTTAGATTCTATAGAGCGAGTATTCCGATATTTATACCGTGGAAAATCGTAAAGATTTCATCCAGGTTTTTCTGGATAATTAGATTTGTTTTGTTGAATTGGTTGCTATGGTTGTTAGCATATGTTTGATAAAACATGCTTGTGTTTTAAAATAAAATCTTAAAATAGATTATTAAATTACCTTTGCTATTAAATTTCGGGGACGAAATTCTTTTAAGGGGGAAGGAATGTGATATCCCGGATATTTGGGCAAAATAAATTTAATAATCTGTGTCATAAATTTAATTTGATCTGATAATTTTAATAACAAATTTGGAATTTGATTTAATAATCATGTTTTAATAAATATTTAAATTAAGAGATTTTATCTTTTTAAATAAATAAATTGTTTTCTGTTCATAATATATATATTTTTGTATATATTGTAAATTAATAAACTTTGATTTTGAATTTCATAAATTGATTTTCTAATTCTAATTTATTTTTAGTAAATTAAAATTTTGATTTAAATTTAACAATTGGCTTTTCAAAACAATTCAATAAATAATGTTATGATTTATACTATGATAAATCTTATTTATTTTGAAATTTTATTTAACTTTAAAAATATGAATTTAAAATTTGATAAATAAAAAAGCTTTGTTTTATTTTCGTTTTAAAGTATTGCTTGAGATTTATATATACATGAATTGACAATGTAAATTACAAATAATCTTAATTAGTTTATAATCTCTTTTGTAAATCATTTAATATTGTTTAATTTGTTATTTTTAGATATAAAAATTATAATACTTAAATTCTTTTGAACATAAATAGATTTGTAGTAACAGGATTTGTTATTTTAAAATTTAATAAGAGTTATATATGCATATATATAACTTGATTTTAAAATTGGAGTTTATAATTTAATTTAAATTGGAATTCAATGTTTTAAAAATTTAAAAGAATAAACACTTAAAAATATTTGAATAAATTTTTTTTTGTTTTGATTTCTAAAATTAAAAGGAAATAAAATTCATTTATATATACATATGGTATAAAATAAGTTAAAGTATTTATAAACAATTTAAAATAAAATTTAAAACACTTTTAATATACATGTGTAAGTTTCTTAAGATACAAATTGACATGTGTTTACCATATAGTAACTAAAGTGACAATTGTTAAAATGTGAACAAGTGTAATGTTTAAATTTTCTTTTCATTTTTTTTATTTCTATTAAAATCAAAATATACTTACACAAATACATTTCCTCTAAAATCATTCTTCCTTTCCATTTTTCTTTTTCAAAACTTAAGATTCTCAGCCATGAAAATATGAAATTTTCATCTTCAAATCAAAACCCATGTTTCCTCTTACCAAAAATGAATTAAATTTGCAATCAAATTCTACAATTCTTAAACCTGCAATCAATTTGCAAATTTGTGAAAAAGCTGCAAATTCTTTCCTGTCTCTAAAAAAAAAGAGAAGAAATTTACAAACCTACATACAACTAAATCTGGAAGTAGAAGCAAATTGCATTGTTTCTGGAAGCATGCATACATCTAGGATCAGAAGCATTTCAGTAAGCAAGATGAAGTTTAAAGCATTTGCAGTTTTTTAAAAGGAATCTGAAGTTCAATGCATAAGCAAAAATTAAAAATAAAATCTGAAGCTTTGCAAGTAAAAATGGATGCTCTGCTCCTAAAACCAGTGAGTAACATTTTATTACATAATAAACTTAAGTATAATTCAGTTGCTTATATTCTCTGAAAATAATTGTGTTTGCATGCAAATTTACCAGCTCATTTCTGCTATATATAGATGACTGGTTGTAGTATGCAAGTTGTTCTGTAATTATTTTGCTGTGTATAATATCCCAGGCTTAGAAATTTGTTAAATCCATTCCTTTTGATTTAAATCAGTGTAAAGCTTAAGATTAAATCAATATGGTGTTGTGATATGAGTTTAAAGTTTAAAATTTTATAAAAATAAAAAGAAAAAAAAATCTGTAGTGCCTCTGAAATATAAACATAACAGAGCACATTGAATATAAATAAGGTTTTGATTTTCTAGAGTCATTGATTTAAGTTGATAAACTAATTACATTATCTAGAACTTGAATTTTAAAACTAAAATTAGACATTTTAATTCGGAAATGGATGAGCATTACTGCTTTATCCAGAAAACATGTTTGGGTTGGTACTATTGTTCTAAAGGATCTGGGTGACCATAATTCTCTCTGGTGATAGAGTAATGAATAAAGATCTAAGGAAAAATACTGGGGTAAGAATTTATGCAGTATAGTGATGGGAATTTGGGATTAAATTGATAAGCCCTAGTTTTAACGTTCATCTTGAAATTAAAACACTGCAACTCCTACGTTTGATCGAATTGATCCAGATTCTTGTGGATGATTGATGAAGAGTGGGGAAGTCTATGGCCCGGGGTAGCACCTCTCAGGTGGTTGGAGTTTGGAGGTTGAGGAGGTTTTCAGTCAACCCATTTTTTTCAAATTAGAGTTCGAATACTTGATTTTGATTTGGGGTTTTTGTTGTTAAATTGAGAGTTGATTTGGTGTTTGGAGGGGATTTGTGATTTGCGTAGAGGATCGCGAGTGGCCGGAGGAGATGGTCGTGGGTGTGCAGGTGTACGGTGGTGAGGGAGTATCGGTAGTTTAGGGAAGATGAGTTACTCGTGTGTATCGGGTAGTTTTGTGGTAAGCTCGAAGCAGTTGGTTGATGTACTCGAAGCGTTGCGGTTAGAGACTCGGGGTAGATGCTGTTTTGGCTCAGGTGGGTTCAACAGTTGCAGGTTTGTGAAACCTGAGTGGTTTGTTAATTTAATAATTTGCAAAATGAAAAAAATATGATGATTCTCGAGTTACTCGAGTAATTTCGAGTTGTTAGAGGTAGTTTGTTGAAGTTTTGAAATTGTCTTGTTTCAAATTTTAAATTGACATTTGAAATATAAAACAAAGATTTAAATTAAGTTTAAATCTAATTTAAATTATAGATTCAAGTTGAATTGAATCTTAAAGTTGGGAATGATTAGGTATTTAAATTCAAATTTGTTTTAAAATAACTTTAAAAGAGTTTATTGTTTAAAATATTTTTAAAAGAAATTTGAATTTTAAATTTTAAATTGAAATATGTAGTAATAATTTAAATAAAGTTAAATTTGATTCAAATCTAATTTTGAATCTTTGGTTTAAAATGAATTTAAATTTTATAAATTTAAGTGTTTAAAACAAATTTGAATGATAATGTGAAATTTAAATGGTTTTAATTTTTAAAGAAATTTGTTTTAACCTTTGTAAAATTTCTTTTTATAATAAAATTATTATTTAGCAATTAAAGGTTTTAAATTGAATTTAAACTTGTTAAAGTTAAGTAATAATTTAATATTTTGTATTTCATTTAATTATTAGGGTAATTAAATGAATAATCAATTTATTTAATAAATTAATGAAATAAATAATTACTTAAAGTAATTAAGGTTTAATCTTAAGGATTTAGGATTAATTATTCATTGAATAATTAGCTTGAAATTAAGAGTAACTAATTAAATAAAATTAGTTTCTAATTAATGATTAATAATTAATTAATCAAGTAATAATGGATTAATTTAATTTAATTAACACTTAATTATTTAATTAATTAGGGTTTTATTAATGGAATAATTAATGATTAATTAATTTTTAATTAATAATTATTAAAATAAATTAATTATTTTAGAAAATAATTAATGAGTTGTTAATAGTCAATGAAGTTCATTAACTAAGGATTATTTAATAATTAATTAATGTGATCAATTTTAATTATTAATTAGATTAATTAATTTAAAAATAATCAATTGTGTAAGTTATCAAGTATAATTACTTATGGAAGTAATTAAGGAATTAATTACTTATTGCAATTAATTGAGTTTAAATTTGATTAGTTTAAGCTAATTAATTTAGTTTAATTAATTTAAATTAATCATTTGATGATTTGTGAAGTATAATTACTTAGTGTAATTAAATGAAGAGAAGTTACTTAGGAAAGTAATTAATAAGTGATTACTATTTGTAATTAATTGAAGATGATTTGTTGATAAAAGTAATTTGAGTATAATTACTTGTAAATTAATCAAGGAATTAATTAGAGATAATTAATTAATGAGTAATTAATTTATTTGGTGAAGTGATTAAGGGTAGTTCATTATTGAATGGAGTTAATCAAGGGTGATTAACAGTTATGATTTAAATAAAGATTAAATTACTTAATGTAATTAATTTAATTTGAAAATGTAATTAGAAAATCATTAATTATTATAATTAATAATGTAATTAAGATTGATTAATTAAGATTAATTAATCAATAATAAGTGATCAATGGTAATTAATTTAGGTAATTAATTAAGGAAGTAATTAAAGGTTAAATTATTGTATTTGGTTAGATATAATTAATTTGAGAAATTAATTAGTAAATAATTACTTGAATGTAATTAAGGGTTAATTAATCAGGGATGATTAATTAAAATGAATAATTGGATGATGATTAATTATTTGATTGGTAATTAATTAATAATGATAAGCAAGGATGATATTGGTAAAGTAATTAATTTAATTTACTTTAAATTAATGGAATGATGTAATTAATTTAATTCATTTTAAATTAATTATATTTGGGTGTGGTTAATCATTGCTTATATGGTTGGTTAGTGTTGTTTGCTTTGGATGATTTGAATCTCAAATATGAGATTGATAATGTTGAATGATTTGGATGCATTGGTTGCATTGTGATGTTGATATAGATTATCTTTTTGGATAATGATAATATGGTTTATCTGATATGATGATGGTGTTGATTATCTGTTATGGATCTGTGATTTATTTATTTGGATATGTAGATAATTGAATTGTTTTAAACCTTTAAAACAACTTGGCCTTAAAAGTCACACTTTGGATTTCGATGAGACCGGGATCGGGTTTCCATATTTGGATATCCGAAAACCACATCGATTCCAAATTAACGATAGGTCGTGAATATAAGTGGAGCAAGTGAAGACTCGAGGTGTAAGAGCTATACGTCAGTATAACTCTGTGGGTGATTCCGTAATGAGTTTGACGGAATAATACTTATAGATTCGAGATGTAGATTTAGAGTGCAAGGGTTATCGTTGTTAACTCTGAGGGTGATTCCAAAATGAGTGTAACGAGATAATGCCTTCGGTTTCGTTCAAACCCGGAATGAACTTGTACGAATTGAATGCTTTCAGAACATTGTCAGGTGGACGATGAGCATTCTAAGAGATGTGTCCTCTAAAGGTAATCGTAGCCTCAAGCCTCATCAACCGGGAATGGCTAAAACAGGGGAGGTGCAGCAAGGCTTCGTGGGTAGCTCCCACTGGAGAGCAAGATTGATCCCTGTCTAGAAGTCCCTTTTTATTCGGCTTAGTGGGCAGTTGTCAGTGTATACCAACTACAGGGTTGTCTTGTTCGGAACTATTCAGTAAGGAACGGGTCCGGCTTTATGTTGCTGGGGAGTGGGAGTACTCCTCGGTACGTTGATCTAAGCCACGTACTGTGACGGGCGGTACCCCAGTAGCCCTGCCATTTTATGGAATCCAAAATCCAATAAGTGCCAACGGTTTTGATTGTATTACCCACTTTTGTGGCTAGTAGCTGGAATTTAATAATGTAACAATTTCGGCTATTTCTTATTTACTTGAAAACCCTAGACACTATTATAATATTATCGGATTTCCTATCAAATGTTTTGGTTAGCGTAAGGTAAAAACTTTTCCATGTTTATGTGTGGGAAGTCTTACGTGATACCTTTTCTTTTAAAAAGGATTTTCAAAGTTAAGCAACTTTAACCTGTTACTCACACCAGACCCATGTCTGACCCAGAGTTCATGTTTTGTTTTCTTAAACTCTTGGGTACTCAAATTTTTACGAGTAGCCAAGGGGTTCAGGTTAGCTTTTGACGAATATTGGAGGTGTAATGGAGCATGAGGCTTCTGCGTTAGATATATAGTATTTCGCTGTGTGATTTGTGATTATCTCTGAGTTGTATTTTGTTGTAAATACTAGACAGATGTTTATAACTGTCTAGTATGTGTTGTATATCTGTGTACTCTGATAGTGGTTGTAAATTATGTAATATTTTATGTTATTAATATAATTTATTCGTTCCGCTGTTGAGATTCTAGTGTTGTTTCTTCTTTCTCTTCTTTCTTTTCTCTTTTATATCCCTTTCTTTTCTTCATGATGATGCTACTTCCTAGAGTTTGGAAGTTGGGTCGTCACAATAAAATTTAACTCAGTTAAAAAAAATTGATTGTAAGTTAATAATGGAGTTTGGAAATGAACTCGAATTATAAATAGAATTCGACATGGATTGATAATGAACTAAAATAAGTGGAGATGTTGTAAAAATAAATGGAATTGAATTATAATAGAAATGGTTTGAGTTGCAAACAAAAACCTAGGTGGGTAAAAATAAATTGAGAATGGCTTTGTATTAATAAAATAAATTCGAAAATGAATTAAGTAGATGAATTTAAAATTTAAAATGGGGTGAATAAATGGGTTAATTGAATGAAATAATAAATAGATGAAGTCTGATTGAATAAAGATTAAATCAAAGTTTTAATCGGAATTGGGTTATCAGAATGAACTTTTATGAGGTGTATTAAATTGAAGTAAAATTACTTAAGTCAATAAAAGCTTGGTTTCGAGTAAGAATGGAAGACCATTAAATAAAAGTTTGTGTTAAATTTATTTGGAAAATGGATATTAATATAAGCATCGAATGTTGTCAAGCTCAATGAAATGGTTTTAAAATGAAACCAATGCGGAGATGAAATGAAATGCAAATGTATGGTTGGTGAATAAATTAGAAATGAAATGGAATTAAATACAGAATGAGTTGAAATTAATTTGAGGTAGTTATAAACTAAAATGGATATTCCATTAAGCGTATATCGTCGAATTTACATAAAAATAGTTGTCATTTGACGTAAACAAAGTTAATTAAAATTTTATGAGTTGATAAAGATTGAATAAATTGGTTTTAAGATCAATTGAAGTGAATATGAGTTTTTTGTGTTTAAAAATGAATTGAATGCAAGAAATTGAGTGGAAACCATTAAAATTTAAATGAAATGGCACATGAATTGGTTGAAAGCAATTGAATTAGCTTTAAAATTATATAAATCGTTTATGGAAAGCGTTTGGTGCTTATTGCATATCAAATGCATGTGTTTAGCTATTGAAAGTAAGTGAAATGCTAATAAAAATTCTATATATGGCACTTACATATTTATAATAAGTAAATACAGGTACCTGAAGGCCATTTGGCTGGATTTCGTTGCGCTAATTGTTAAAAGCCGCTTGCTTAAAATGCTAAATAAAGGTACGCCTACGCAATAAAAATAGGAAATATGAACTATTTTTGTTTTTTCGACCGTGTGGGTCGATGTATATATATTTATATCTCCTTTTCAAATTTCAAAAGCTCCTCCGTACAAAGGAGACTCTGCCAAAAAAATTCGAAAATTTTGGGAGTTAGAAAATTTTTGAAAATTTTTGGAAAAATTTTTGTTAACGGCAAAACGATTTCAAATTGGAAATTGAAATAAATTAGTGGATGAAACTAATTTAAAATAACGATATAAATCAGTTATACATGGAAGATAAAATTCAATATTCAGAATTGAAGACAAATTGAATTCATATGGAAATGGGAAAACTAATTTGAATAGAAGTAGATATGAAACCTATGTAAGGAAATGTATAAAATGATTTGAAAAGTTACAATTGGATATTATTGCTAAGTAAGATATGCAAGTATTATAAAGGGAAAGGAAAATTGTTTTTGATTTCAGAAGATAAATTTGAATTGCTCGACAAAAAAGTTTGTGTTTAAATATATGTATGGAATTTGATTGGGCTTTTGATCTAGCCACTTAGCCTTTTGTTTTCTTTTGAAATTGGGGGGCCCGTAGAGGCATTTTGTAGTTGTACCGAGCTATCTGCGCAAAGGAGACGCTGGCAAAAATTTTCGAAAATTTAGAGAGTTTGAAAATTTTTGAGAAAATTTTGATAATTCAAAATTTGGTTTTAAATTGAAATTTGAATAATTGAGCAAAAGGGTATTGTTTGAAAACTGTGGGAGAGTTTGGGAAGTTAGTAAGAATGATAATGGGTCTTTTATAAAAAGATATGTTGTGGCAAGTTGATAAAACTGTTTGGTTTTGGAAAAAATAGTAATGGGTATTGGAACATTCTTCTTAACTAGCAATTTCAGAGACGAAATTCTTTTAAAAGGGAAGGAATGTGACGACCCGAAATTTATAACAAATTAAATTAGGATATTTAATTGATTTTAAATGTTTAAAAGTTAATTTTTAACTTGAATTCAAATATTATTATTATTATTTAGCAATTGAGTTATTGGAGTTAATGAACTGAAATTGGGTGAATTATTGAATCTTCAGGTTTAAGTCTGTTAAAAATAATTTGAAGACTTCTAAAATTTATAATGATGTTACTGAAGATATTAGAATGGTTGGAATTTAATTTAAAGGTGATTTTTTTTAGTTTTAATAATATATCGTTTAAATCGATATTTAAAAATAGCCTTCCGAGGCACAGTCTCGGAATTTGACGAAACCAGTTCCATTGGATCTGAAATAGTTAGTTATTATCGGATTTAAATTTTCGTAGCGTTTGGAGTTACCGTTTGTCTGTATGGGTGAGAAACGTGTTGAAATTAAAGTCGATAATTTAATATTTAAACTCGATTCAACAAGCTATCTCCCACATATGACCGAATTTGAAACATATTCCATTGTGTTCGGAATGCTAGTAAAACCTTATAAACGCCTGGCGGCATGTCAGATTCAGAGTTCGGGATTTCGAGTTTTGCTAAACGAGATATTTTGGAAATTTAATAATATTAAAAGTTTAAAAGTCAAATCCAGCCACCCTATATCATACTCGAGCCACCCTACCTTCTGAAACGCGTAGATCTACTTTCCCCTTCTCGTTTAAATCACGCTTAACCTCCTTCCGTAAATAAAAAAAAATAAACTAATTAAATCAATGGCAGAACGAATTATACTCTCCTTTAATTGATTTCAAATCAGCGAAACTTATTTCTGGGCATCTCAAAAACAATTTTAAGTGAAATCGAAGAGCAAAAACAAAATGGCCGAACAAATCTCCAACCTCGTTTGAAATAAAAAAATAAAAGAGGGATTTTGAGTTCGGGTCGATTCGGAAAAAATGGAGGAAGGGCACGGCATCGCGAGTTCGGCTCGAATTCGAGCTCGGGGAAATGGATACGCTCGAAATTTTGAAGTCGCTAGGGTTTCGTCAGGAGATAGGCGCAGCTAGGGTTTGGACGTAGTTGAGCTCGAGCATGAGGCTGATGAGCACATGCTTTTGCGTGATATAAGGTCGCGACGTAGGAGGCTCATGCGACTCGTGCGTAAAGGGGGCGACGACGTTCGATGCTGGGTGGGCATCTGGTTTGTAAGTCGTGCGACTTCGATTTGAGCAAGCGACGGCTCGAGGTGAAGCTTGAGCCGCAGGGGAACGGTGGTGGGTAATGGGCTGTGGTGGCGGTCTCGTATGGAGCAGTGAGCAGGGCTGTCGACTTCGTTTCCAGTCAAATTAAAGTATAGTTCTTTTCCCAATTTAAATAAATATATATGTGCATGCGTACAAGAGAAAATATAAAATAACAGTAAGTTTATCAAAGATCAACTTATTTTCTTCAAACTTATAGATTTATATTTGTATATAAATCTATACAGTAACATAAATTGCTGTTGTTATTTTCAGAACATAAGAAATTTTTAGAGTTTGGGAAAAAGGGAATTTTAAAATGTTGTGGAGTTATAAAAATTAGATTTTTAAAATGTGTATACAGAGGACGAAAATTTAAAATCAGATTTTAATGTATAAAGATATATATATATATTAAAGAAGATTTTCTAAGGAAAATTAGTTAAATTAAATTTATCAAATGAAAATTAGTTATTCAAATTGTTTGAATATTAATAAAATCATTTAATGTTTATACAAGGTTATAACATGGGAAACCAAGTCGAAATTGAAGTGGACTGCAAAACAAATTCAAAGGTGAGCTAATCTCACTCTCGTGGATTTTTATTTAAATTTAAATGGTTAAATTTAAATAATTAGTTGAATGATTGGATTGTTTTGATGTGCTATATTATATATAGTAATATATAGTATATATTGAAGTGATTGATATTTTGTGATGGATATTATTGGTAATTGGAATATTGAATGCCGTGGTTTGCTTGACTTTTTGGATACCCTGAGTTATCGAAATATATAAAAATTGGAGTTTTGAAAGAAATATAAGGGTGAATTTTGAAAGTGAAATAATTATAGAATAAAAATAAGAATGAATTGGAAAGAAATGAAAGTGATATTTAAAAACTGAAGTTAAATTGTAAAGTAGAGATTTAAAACAAGTTTTAAATCAGAGTTAAATCTGGAATTCAAGAGTGAATCTGGGTTTTCAAACAAATAAGTTTTAAAATTTAATTATTTTAACAACTTGAATGTTAAAGTGCATTTTTAAAATTGATTTGAATTTAAAAATGAATTTGGTTTTAAATTCCTTTAAACTACTATTTTAAAACGAGAAATTAATTTATTTAATGAAGTAAATAAAAAGGTAGATAATTACAGGATGAGATAAATCAACAGTGATCAACATTTGTGCTTTAATTAATGATTAATTATTTAATGAAATTAAATTAGATTATGATAAATTGAAATGCAAATGAGAAACCACTAATTTATATAATTAATGATAAAATTAAAGATTGATTAATTAAGATTAATTAATCAATACTAAGTGATTTATGAGAAATTAATTAATAATGAATTAAGGATTAATGTAATTAATTATAGTTAATTAATTTGTGAAGTAATTAAAGAATTAATTATTATTTTTGGTTAAGAATAATTAATTTGTGTAATTAATTAAAGATAATTACTTGGACGTAATTGAAGAATAATTAATGTAGGGTGATTAATTAAGATGGATAATTAAGGGATGATTAATAAATTGATTTGCAATTAATTAATGTTAAGTAAAGGAATTTAAGTGATTGAGGTTAGTAATTTAATTAGAATTAATTAAATTAATTTGGAAGTGATCAAGTTTGCTTATGGATGATTGAATGGTATTGGATGCCTTGAATGAGACTTGAAGAAACCGGGGTCGGGTATTGGAAAATATCCGTAACCACTTCGAATTTTTATAAATTGATATGTGGAATCTAAAGGTTGGAATGAAGTGATTTAAATGAATTGGACTATCTAAATCTGAATCTTCGTACTTAGAAATGGATGTGGGGAATAAGTGATGTCTATAATAAATTGTGGCTTTGTAAATCGATACGAGTTACCCCAGGTTTCAAATAAGTTCTATGCATTGGAATTTCATACTAGATGAGCTTACCCACGCTGATTTCCAGCCTGACCCGGGTGTTACTTTGATGTAATGCTCGGGTCAGACCGAGTATTACAGATTTTCAGGTAAGGACGTTCTGGGGCTCAGGAGGCGAGCTGGATGGCAAGAACGTATGGAGTGTTTCTGCTGTATTATATTGCTATATATCTGTGACATGGTAATTGAGTATATTCAGTGTCTGTATATATGTGTAACTCTGATGTAAAGTAAATTTGGCAAAACATTCAACCATTCGCATCCATACATGTCGGACTTGAATTGCTCAAAATACCGAATTGTAAAATAAATTTGGCAAAACACAGCATAAATAGTAAATAAATAAATCACAGATCACAGACGTAGAGTAATAAATGCAGTGGAAGTAAAGAAATAGTAGTTCATGAAGCTACTATATAAATACATCAGAGTCAAACAAGATACAACAGAGATAACAAGATATAACGGAGGTGTCAACATGATAACCAGGTATGAATCATAATACATCACTGGAACCAACCGGATAACTGGAATCAACTGGATAATCGAAAGTGAAATAGATAGCTGGATCTTCAAGCAAAGCTTCCAACTTCGAAGGTGAGTCTCAAATGCTGTATCCTCAGTCTGACCCGAGCGTGAAGAAACACAAAATACTTGAGTCAGGACATACATACTTATACAATGAAAACCAACTCAAGTGAACTGTAATATAAGGTACAAGTAACTTAAAGGATGCTTGGGACTTCCCATCCTCTAAGGATCCGTTAAACTATTTACTATGTAGTAATATTTCGCTATTATAATAATGTCTATAGTAAAATAAACTTACTTTTTCATAGCATTAAGGGGTTACCCATATAGCCCTTAACATGTAACAGTGCCAGTAGTCCATCCAATATCATAGTCCCTCCTGATCGGGAAGCCACCAGAATATACCACACGGGCTACGGGAGAAAACCAAACTCGTACAAGGCGCGATAGGGTAGGTGACACGGCACAACTAGGCAATGCCAGAGTAGATATACCAATTACGCTTCCGTGTCGGTGGTAACGTGTAGCGTGCAGCTACCGCCCACCTCGAGCCACACCCCCAAATAAAAATCAAAAGTGGCCACCGGAACAATCCAAAAGTCAAAGTATAATATCGAAGGGATGTGTCCGATCAAAGGTGCTACCTTATTAACCCGTCAATCGCTCCTGTTTTAGCCACCTTATGCCAACTCACGGGAGCCGGGTCCACGTATTTGCCTTCAACGAAACGCCACCACCATCCTACTTCATTCTGGAATCTCCACCATGTACACGGTTGTTAAAGTGGTTTTCGGAGTTGGCAATGAGTATGACAACTTCCGATCCCGGTCTCTTTAACAACCAAACGTTATTATAACCCGTGGTTATAACTTTAAAACAATATTTTCATACTTCAAAATAAAATATCCTTTCAATCCAAATCTTTATCAAAGAAAGATTAAATCATTTCTAAACCATTTCAATATATCAACATACAATATCTTTCAAATTCAAATATTTATCAAAATAAATATCAAGTCGTTTCAAATCATTTTTAATACATAAATATCATATCTTTCAAACTTCATTTTTGAATCATTTTAATTTCAAAATATCATAACTTTCAAAAACTTTATTTCAAACATTTAATATATATCGAAATATCATATCTTCTCAAAACTTCATTTCAAATCATTTCAATGTACCATATCTTAAACATCTTTAAATTCAAAGATAACATTCATTTATTATCATCTCAAATCACCTTTTAAATAATTTATATTCCATCAATTTAATTCCATTAAAATCATTTTAAAAGTGTAATTATTATACTTCCAAATCAAGTATTCAAATTTTAAAGTTTCAAGTCATTCTGAGCTCATTTACTAAGTCAAAAATCATATTTATTAAAATTTCAGCCTTTCGTAGCATTTAGAAAAGCTGTTATAAGTTATACTGAAAACATTTTAATTCAGCAAAAACAGCTCTTAGAAACTGCTGTTAAAAACTTAGTTTCAGTTAAATTTTAGTTTAAAACAGCAAAGACAGCATTTTCAGAAATGCTGCGTAGCTCAGATTTCAAAACAAGGTTTAAATTTGATTTCAGCAAAGACTGCAGACCACTATAGCACTTCCAGAGAATGCTACAATAGACCTGAGTCCAATATTAGCCTATAAGTTCAACTACAGCAACTACAGCATTTCAGAAATGCTGCAATAGCTCTTTTTACACAATTTTAGTTCAATTCAGAAAACTATAGCATTTCTGAATGCTATTAAAAGTTAATTCCAGGTTTTAGTGTATTTCCAGCCAATAATAAACTTCAATTTACAACCAATAAACATTTTTAAAATCATATTTTAACCTTTAAAATGCTCATTAATATATCATTTAACATATTATTTTTATACAATAAATTTCTTATACTTACATCCAATTTTGAACAATTTACTAAATAAATTCAAGTGTAAAAGTTTCCAATTCTTCATATTTTTAAATAAGCAACTTAACACTTATCTTTCCTCCATTTCTCAAATAAACTAATTTTTTTTTTCTTTTTTATTTAACTTAAACCTTTAACTAAAAACCAAGTTTACATTTCCAAGTCAAGTTATACTTTTAAAAGATCACTTTTAAACATTCATTTATTTAACCACTTAAATTCATAGAAAAATCAATAATACTTTAATAAATCACTTAAATTCCAAATTTAATCAATTTATCATATTTAACAATTTCCAATAAAATTAAATTTCCATTTTATTCATATAACCTAAATATCATTTTCAACCAAAATTCCAAATTTCCAAACTTAAGTTATATTTAATAATCTCATTTAACCATTCATTAATTACATTTTTAACTCATAGAAAAATCATAATTTCTTTATTTTAAACATTTAAAAACCTATTTAAATCAAATTTCATAAATTTATATCTTAAAATACTTAAAATTATCCAAATTACTTTATAAAATAACCACGGGTCTGTATATAATTTTCTAACCTAGGTCAAGTGATACAAATATGTATCATTTCAATCCGCAGTTTAAAAAGAAAAATCCGGGTTCTGTCATTTCAAACCCGCAATCCCAAGTTAAATAAAATAAATAAAAACCGTTCAGGCCTATCATTTCAGCCCATAACGATTTTCCCTATTCTAAAGTCCGTTCGGGTATGTATCATTTTAATCCATAGTGATTTCTAATCTACAAGGAACTTGCAGTGTGATAAACAGATATAAATGAACAGTAACAACATATATATAATAACAGATCATGCAACATGAAATTTAACAGGTTTAACATCATAATTAATCACAGACAGTTATAACATCACATTATAGTTCTACACATTCAAATAGTGTCAATTCACATTTGTATAAGTATAAACGTCTGGTGAGATTTACTCACTTGTATAAACTGGAGACAACGATCAAAAGCACAAACTGAGATCTTCAAAACACTATGGCACGACAATGATTCGAGTTTGAGAGAGCCAAAGATAAATCTCCATGGATACATGAGACAAACAAACATATGTTTCAAAAACAAGATATACTTAAAAAATGTTAGAAATAGAAGCATAAAACAAAACTAAAGAATTTGCACTTGCTCTCTATGCTTGTTTGCATGGCCTAGGGGATCAATAAGGTCAGGTTTGAGCATGGTTTGGATCAGGTATGGATATGGAAAAGGTGCGGCTACAAGGCTAAACAAGTGGAGGAAGTTACACTTAGGGTAGGTGAAGGGTTTAAGGCAAAATAGCATGTTTTTTGTCAACAAAAGGGCTCAGCCTTGGGGTGGTTTTGCTTGTCCACTCAAGTTCAGATCTGGAATGATGTTGGAGTGTTGTGTGGTGGTCTAGTTAGAGGTGGTGGTGGTGGTGGAAAATGAAGTGGTGAAGCAACAAGGCTCAAACTAGCATGTTTTCAAGGCATAGGTTGGATTTTGAGGGGTTTTGTCACCATGGTTGGCTCGGATATGGTCATGACCTGGAGTGTAGGTGGTGATGATGACAGGGAATAGATGTAGAGAGTGGTGGCCATGGCAATAGTGAGGAGGCCATGCAAATAGAAGAAAGAAAAAGTGCAAAAAGAGGAGGCCATTACCCAAATTTTTCTCCTAGCCGTGAATGAATGAGAAGTGGATTTTTTTTTAGTGAATGAAGACTGGAATACATGGCCAAACAAATTAATATACAGCCAAAAGAAGTAAAGGCAAATAAATAAATAAAAACCGCCAAAGAGTAAATGAAGAAACGGTAAAAGAAACGACTTACGTTTCAAAAGCTTTTAAAAGCTTTGGTATTTTCTTTATTTATTCATATAAGTTTACATTACTGAAAATAATAATGATTTTAGCCACAAATTAGAAAATATAACAAAATATAAGATATATATATATATATATATATATTTGTTAATGATATAAGGTTAAAATAAGAAAATAGCATAAGATTGCAAACTAGTCTAGAAAAATGGAAAATTAACAGAATGAACTTTGGAAAAATTTATATGGACTTGTAAAAATATTTATAACAAAGATAACAAAATAAAAGTAAAGATGCATTCACAAATAAATATATAAATTTAAATTTAAATATAATTTAAAATAAAGAAAATAGCAGAAAAATGGAAACTATGCTTAAAATTTGGAAATAAATTCAATAAGCTTTGGAAAAATTCAAACATCACTTTAAAAATATTAAAAGACAAAATATACTTAAAATAAAATATTAACACATAATTTTTTTTTAAAGAAAATAGGAAAAGATTTAAAGAAATTGCTTAAAAATCCAAAACGGTGTCCAGAAATTACAAATAAATCACCATTGACTTTGAAAAATTGTTTACTTTATTTTAAAATTATTATAATACAAAAATATACATACAATAACATATTGACCCAGATTAAAATGAAATGTGATAAAAAATATAATTTATACAATTTAAAAATAACAAAATTGCAGAATAAACAAATTGCACTCAATATTGAAATATACATAACTTTCACAGTTTAACTCCGTTTTCAACGAAACGAAAAGCAGTGTTCAAGCTATTACATCTATTTTCATAATAAAAGATTAAATTTAAGATTAAAAATTCTTTTAATTTTAATTTTAAAAGTCAAAGTTCAAACAGTTCGAGTAGAAATTCACTTTTTTAGTAAAATGTCCAATTTATACTATTTTGAACTATAGATCAGCATTTATATTTAAAATGAAATATTTGAAATAAAAATAAATTTAAAATAATAAAAAAAGTCAAATTTAAAATATATAGGCAAAAATTTATGGTTGTTACAGATACAGAATTCTTTTGTAAACTGTTATTATTTATTATTATATTTTAACCGTTGCGAATGTGAGATGTTGATGTTTCTTATCTTCTTCTTCTTCTATCTCTTTCTTCTTTTTCCAAACTATCTGAAATTTTCGGGATCAAAAATTTTAGGTTGTTACAGAAATGGTAGGGGAATTATAGGATTTCATTTCTATTCAATACAAATAAGCTAAAGGCAAGTGTAAAAGAGAAGAAATAATTTACACGTGAAGTGTAAGGCAAGATTTTTCATTCCTTTTAAAATGCACGGCTGATGATTTTAACAGCTAATGTAAGAAATCAAAAGTGTGCGCATTAGAGAGGCAATAATTAAATCGAAACGTACGTCCAAATTTTATAACAAAGTAACGTACTTTGAAATTATTTGTTTCGTACTTATTTAGTAGAATATATGCTAAAGTATATTTCAGAAGATAACATATCATTTATATAATGCCAAATAATTTAAACAAGAACAGATATAAAACGTACCAAACAAAACGTATAATTAAATAGCTATTTACACATTATTTATTTCTTAATTTAAAATTTGATCTGTTACATCCATTTGATTTGTTTATTACTTTACTAAGAAAACGGATGTATATACGTATAAAAGAAATGTGTAAATTTATTTCTATTTACACATTATTTATTACTTAATTTAAAAGTATATAACCAATTTAAAAGAAACAAAATTGGAACAAATATTGTACAAATATATATAGTTTACATAAAAGATTTGGAAGTTAAAATTTAAAATTTACAATTTCAACTAAAGTTAAACTTTAACCCAAAATCAAAATTACATAAATTGTTCATATTTATTACAATTTGGGCAAATGATTTATAATCAATTCAAGAAACTTCTAAAATTCAAATTTTTAAGTAATCAAACACCAAATTTTTAAATAAGATGAACAAAAATACAAAAATTCAATTAAATATGTAAATAAAACCATTCAAAAATATTAAAATTTTAAGGGTCGAAATTATTAAAAATTTACGGGTCATTGCACTCTCCCCCACTCAAAACTTTTCGTCCCCAAAAAGGAAGGAGGTAGGTGAATAGAACAACCGAAAATAAAAGTAGATTGAAAGTCAAGATTTAAACAATTAATTTGAGATTATATAAAAAATTTACTTGAAATACTCATTTGAAAACTTCATTTGCAATTCAATTATCTTTAATACTTTAAAACTTTTCAAAACCCATTTGTAAAATTTCTTGCTTCCTTTGTAAATACCCTTTATATGTTTAAATAACACCTTTATAAATATATGAAAACTATTCGAAACCAATTAGTTACATCATTAGTTATATTTACAAAGAAGCCATTGAAACATTAAATCCATAATTCATAAATTTATTAATTTATCTGAAGATACTTTTTAAATATTATCAATAAATTAATAATCATTTTCTTTAAATATGTTTTATTTAATTAATAACTTCTGAAATATTAATAACACTAATAATTTACCATTAAACCACGTAGTACATAAATAAGCAATATTTAAAAAGGATATAGTCAACAAGGAAAAGAAGGTAGATTCGAAAAAAAAGAATATAGGTGAATAAATAAACTGAGTAGATAAGGTAGATTCAAAAGAATAGTATCGGGCACGAATAGTTAATTCAATACAAAATTTCTTTGTTGGAAATACCTTTATAATAAAATACCTCTATATCAAAACAAATTTTCCTTTTGAAAATACCTCTATAACTCGATGTTTCAACAAGTTTATCCTCGTTCTTGCAGACTCTGGCCATGTGTTGATCGGGCGCAAAGCTAGAATTCTTCAAGTACTTAGTAGACCTGTTTCAACACCCAGTGAAAATACTTAAAAAACCTTCAAAACGGATATGGAAAGTACAATCCAAATAAATCACCTGGATCGCACGATACATAACAACGGTTTTGTAACGATCCGTAAATTTTTTAATAATTACGTTGCTTATTTTAATTAAAATTGAGTAATTAAATTTAGAAGGAAACAAAAATTTTGTAATTTATAATGAAGCAAACGTAAAAATAAAAGTAATGTAAATGGTAAATCACATAAGACTTTGTGATTTAATATTTGGAGAAATTAAATTTGTGTAACTTTTTAATGAAATAATAAGTGAATTAAAACGTAAAACTGCTAATTATGGTTAATAATAAGTAATAGGATGAATGAAATGACAATCAATGAATTTATCTAAAATTGTAAAGTTATAATGTAATAAATGGTGATTGGTTGGGAAGAATGAACATTTCAATTTAATATAATAATTCAAAGGGTATGACTTGGTTTTGAATGAAATATAGTATTTACAAATGCAATCATTGTATTAATGTGTGAAATAATATATTGATTTATTTGTTACTGATTGTAAATTAATGAAATTATGTTAAGGTAAGCTAATAAATAAATAAATTTAGCGCAATCCTAATTAATTGGAATAACTATAAGGACATAATTTGTGGTATCTAGTAAATTTGGAAAATAAATCTCAATAAATGTAATAAAGTATTGAAATGTATATTGTCTCCATAGGATAATATAAAGAAATGCAAACTTGCGACATATGCTTGGAATAACGACCAAAATAAGTGAAATAGTGTTAATGTAAGTATTTGATTAATTAATGAAATAATACGGTGTTAATGACAATTAATTAAAATTTATGTATATATGGAATTTTAACCTTTGTTGTTGAGTAATAAACTTATAAATGCAAGTAAAGGAAAATTGGTAACAATCTATATATGTTATTTATTTAGTATGTTAAATAAAATTTGGAATTCAAATTTCAATTAAGGGAAATTAAGTAGTACGTTAATTGGAAATCAATTAGAGTAAAGGAACCTTAATGTTATATTAATAAGAATTAATGCAATAACTAAATTAGTGCACACCCTATTAATTGAAATAGATTGTAAAGTTAGGATTGATTGAAATTAGTAAATTGGGAAACGAATTCAAAATTATGTTAACCGATGAAGAATACGTAATAAAGCAAATTTATAAAATCAATGTCCGTTAAGTAATTATAATATTTATAGTTGATAATAAACGTTACTTTAGTGACTATTAATTTAATAACGGAAGGTGTAAATGTAATAATGGAATAATTGAAATTGTAAATTTATGCATAGTGCAGTAATCGACACAATGGAAAGTATGAACCCAAGTAAATGAATTTATTTAGAATGTAAAACGCAATTAGCGGGCATATTGGTAGAAATGTAATAAAATGAAAATAGGGTAGTTAGTACGAAGGAAAGATAAAAATTTGAACTTACCAGTGTATAATAGGGTAAACAAAGGTTACCTTTGTTTATTGAATAATTATTGATTAGATAAAAAGGATTTGGAGTTAAATCAAGTTTATTTATTGAAATAAATTATAATTAATTGAATTTATTGTGAATGAAATTAATTACTACATTATTTGAAATTAAGATAAAATAAGGATATTAATGCACTGTGGTATAAACCATGATAATTTTATCGTAAAATGAAAGCAGTTGCATACCTAGATGGGTTAAGAATATGGATTATTTGAAATCAAATTATAATTACTGAATCTATGGAAATTGAAGCTAACATTGAATTGGTAACTTGATTAACTTTAAACTGATGTCAATAATTTTCTTTAATTTATGAAAAATGTCCAAGCAATTTGAATTGAGAGAAATTGTGATTTATTTAAAATGTAACTGAAGCTTGATTTAAATAAATTTAATATTAAATTATTTAATTAATTTAAAAAATAGCACTTTGGCCACTGACTCGGATTCCGATGAAACCAGTTTCATCGGAACCGTAACGGTGAATTATTGTAGCGTTTCAAGTTTCGTAGCGATCGGACTTCATTTGATCGTACGGACTCGAAACGGCTTGAAATCGATAAATTGAAATCAGTTTGAAAAATATTGATTTTAGCATATGCGACGCCCCACCTCTATACCCACGCTAGCCAAGAACATTACGGTGAATGCTGTCAACTAGCACGGAGAATAAGGCTGTTGAGGAGCGACCATCCGTGTAATTGCTTTGTGCGAGCATCGATATGTCAGATAGTATAGCATGCAATTCTTTTCAAGTGGAAATCCGACATGCCAACACAAACTCAAAGCTACTACACAGTGGCTATAATATCTTCGGAAATGAATATAGAAGTAAACATAACATAAATCAGTCACAGACAATTCATATCACAAAGGCGGAAATAGATATGAATATAACACATGAAAGTGTTCATCAGAGTAGTGGTCAAAAAGATCCACAATAATACAAAGGAATAGATACAAGTGCTATACAAAAGAATACAACTATGAGTCTATATCTCAAGTGTATACAACAAAAGCTACTACTAATCTAAGTAGTTAACCAAAAGATCAGATGTAGACGGATAAGGAGTCAAGCAGAAGCACCTGTAAAATCTCGGTCTGACCCGAGTATTATTTAAGAAGAAAATAATAAACGGATCAGTCTAGCTATAAACATCAGATGAAGTGATATATAATAAGAGGTATGACACAAACATATAATAATCACAATGCCAAGCTGTGATAAATAACTAATTGAAAAATCAACAAGAGATTAATCAATATCACAATAATCTACTCAAGATAAAAAGGAATGTCATACTCCTAATTCCATTCACCAAGCCACAATAATTGATAAATCAAATCAATAAAAATCACGAAAATAGGTGAAGCATAAATTCCAGAAATCATCACACGAAATCCAGAAATCACAAAAAGGTATGTGTGAGTGGAATCACACAAGTGGTGTCTAGGCTAACCGAAAAGGTATGTGTGAATGAAATCGCACAAGTGGTGTCTAGCCTAACCAAAAAGCAAAAAGGTATGTGTGAACGGAATCACACAAATGGTGTCTAGGCTAACCGAAAAAGTATGTGTGAATGGAATCGCACAAGTGGTGTCTAGCCTAACCAAAAAGCAAAAAGGTATGTGTGAGCGGAATCACACAAATGGTGTCTAGGCTAACCGAAAAAGTATGTGTGAATGGAATCGCACAAGTGGTGTCTAGCCTAACCAAAAAGCAAAAAGGTATGTATGAACGGAATCACACAAATGGTGTCTAGGCTAACCGAAAAAGTATGTGTGAATGGAATCGCACAAGTGGTGTCTAGCCTAACCAAAAAGCAAAAAGGTATGTGTGAGCGGAATCACACAAATGATGTCTAGGCTAACCGAAAAAGTATGTGTGAATGGAATCGCACAAGTGGTGTCTAGCCTAACCAAAAAGCAAAAAGGTATGTGTGAACGGAATCACACAAATGGTGTCTAGGCTAACCGAAAAAGTATGTGTGAATGGAATCGCACAAGTGGTGTCTAGCCTAACCTCGCAAACAAAGAGACATCGCACATTGCTAGTCTAAACCATAAAGATGATCGTCATGATCAACGAGAAGTGTCAATTACAATAAGCTAGTAAATATATGAGCTTGGCTTCATGTCCCATAACCACTAGCTTAACTTAAATATTTACGAACAAATTGTAGATCTCCACTAGAAAATTGTCACAAGAGATTCAATCGAACAAGTCTAAGAATTAACCGACGAAGTAAACGCAAGCGTTTCATACCACTTGTTTTACTAAGTCGTTTAATTAGATTTCTCATACGAGTGAGGTAAAGGTTTGTATATACTAATAGATTGGAAATCAGTTTGAGAAAACGAGCTTTGCTATAAAATAGTGTTGAAATCATTTGAAGAAAGAGTTTTGATATTTACTACTAGTATAGAAAACCTTAATATTTTTAAAGTGACAAATCACAAAGAAGATTGTAGGAACAATCAATCACTAAGATTCACATTCGAAAACGTGAATAAAATCCAATGAAATCGATACTGAATCCATCGAAATGGATATTCCAAGAATTCCCAAAGAAAATAAGTCATCAAAGTCGATAATAAATGACAACAAAAAAAGGGAGACAACACGAATCTATTAAAGTTGGAAATTCAGACGAATTAGCAATATAGGCTAATCTGGCAAATAGTAGCAGGTCGGTCGACCGGACTCCCTGAGTCGGTCGACCGAACCAGAGGTTGGAAGTGCTCGGGGCACCAGGTCGGTCGACCGGCCCAGGGGGCTCGGTCGGCCGAAGCCTGTAACCAGCACTTCCAAACAGAGGCAGGAAGTGCCTGGACTACAGGCCGGTCGGCCGGCCCAGGGGGCTCGGTCGGCCGAACCTGTATACTTGCACTTCCTACTCTATTTCAAAGGAGGTGCAAATCCCGACCAAATTGCAATCGCACGAGCAATGGCGCTAAGGGTTTATGCCAATCGACTACCTGGGCCTATATGCTCCTCGATGCATCACCAAAAACATGTTCAAACATCAAAGTTAGGATTTTTAACGAATTGAACTCAAAACATTAAAAATTGGAATATTCACAAAAGCAATCCAAATCAAAATCAAATGCACATGAATAAGTATTAGGAATTCATACCTAACAATAGAAGAGAATTATAAGCATAGATGTGAGATTAAAAATCTCACCTTTGAACCCAAACGAATGAAGAAGATGCTATGAAGCAATGGCAAGAACAAGCACTCTTTAATTCCAACTCAACATGCTTGAATCTAACTTAAAAGAGAAACATTCCCTAAATTAGGTTTAGGAAATTTCTGAAATCAAGGAGAGAATGAGTTGGAGAAGAAGGAGGAGATGCTTACCAATGGGTTCTCTTAGATTTTGGAGCAAGAACTTGGATTTTTCTATGGAACTAGGGCTTGGAGTTTTAATTCTTTTTCTCTTCCACCATTGTTGAAAGCTTGAAGAGTTAGGAATTAGAAATGAAATATTGAAGAGTTGGAGTGGGTTGGGACTGAATTAGTAAGTGAGTTCATCCCAAACCAAAGCTCAAAGCAAAAAGTAGCAAAATTCAACTTTCTCCAAACATATCGAAGCTTATACTCAAAAAGGTCGCAAACGGCATTTTGAACTCAATGGAGGTGGTCTCGAGTCCTAATTCGACCGTATGCAAAAAGTAGCTTTTCGGACTAAATTTCGACTAACGATAAAATATTTAAATAAAATATTTAAATATAAAATCGATAAATATGCGGGTTGTTACAGACTCCCCTCCTTAAAGAAATTGCGTCCTCGCAATACTTAAGAAGAAAATAAGAAGTAACAACCATAGAAGCATATCAACACAAAAGAAAATTTGAAATAGGAAGTTCACCATAAGGAGCATGAAAGAGTAAGCCTGAACGGGATCGCTCGATGAATTCTCTGGATTCTCTAAAGCAATCCTTAGGATCGGAGAACCATTGAACTCTCATAGGAAGAACATCTTTATTCCGAAGGCGCTCAACCTCCGAAGTAATGATGCGAATGGAATGTTGTTCATAAATCAAATCTGGTGAAACTTCAATTTCCACGATATCACCGGGCTCAAGAATAAAATAGGAAACCTAAAAGCATTTCCATAGTTAAAAGACGTAGAAAACGTCAAGAATAGCAGAAAATTTAGCCAGTGCAACGGCGTAGTATAGAAACGGTACGCTCGAGAAACTAGAAACTCGAATAATTTGGAACACCGACGTAGTACAAAAACGGTACGTCCAATGAACCGATAAACCGGAACAACGATGTAGTATAATGGTACATCCATTGATCCAGATAAGACGGAGCATTGATGTAGTATAATAATAGTACATCCGATGAACCGAACACCATAAAAGAACACCGGACTCTAGTCCATAAAAGGAATGAGATAAAACTCAATAAAACGAAGTACATCAAAACGTTCGATGAACTTGATAAAGAGATAATTCCCTTCAGACATCATCAAAGAATCAACCACTTGTTGCCTACGACAAAGTGCATTGGCAACACGATTTCCCTTCCGGAAATAAAAAGAATATCAAGATCATAAGATACCAGGAACTCGAGTTGACATAAGGTTCCTTATGAGAAAATAAATATTCCAAGGATTTATGATCGAGATGGAGAATAAATTCCTCCCTTAAAAATGATGATGCAAAATTCTAAAAGTAGAAACAATAACCACGAGCACTAGATCATGAGTGGTATATCTAGTCTCGATAGGCTATAATGATTTAGAAGCACAAGTGATAGCACGTTCTCCTTTGCAAGAGAATGGCATCCAAACCAATACGACTAGTATCGGTACAAATAGCAAAGTCTTGGTTCCCCTCCAGGAATCACAAGAATAAGAGTATCGAAAGAAAGAACTTCTTTTAAATAATTCTCCTTTCCCGAAAAGTTAAAACTTTCAAAATTACATTTATCATTATGTAATAATCATTCTAGAAAATTTTACATTTTTACAAGTTAATATACTGTGTCTGACTGTCTCATCAAAGCGTTTAGGAGATTCTTATCGATAACGTTGATCAAGCGCATCGACCAGAATTCTTAACACACTAAATGGGCAATACAATCACAAAATCGTATTCTATAGGATAAGTAAGTTTCTAAAAACTTTCAAGAATATTCTTTGTTCATTTTAAGAACAAAAATCAAATTGTACTTATAAATAAATCTTATGAAAAAGAGTTTCAAAATTTTTAAATTTCTATTTTCATCCAAAATCAATAAATACAAGAATAGTCTCATCGAAATATTCATAGAATATTCGATCTATAAAGTGGATGAAATAAGCTGGACAAATTGAATGACATAATAAATCATTCATAAGAATCATAACGAGTGCGGAATGCGGTAAATGGAATGCGAACTCCCGTAACTCGTAGCCAAATGAAAACCGGTGGCAAGGTCGAACTAGAAAGACCTTATCACCACACAAGATATTGCTTAGGTGATAAATCCTAAGACAAGCTCAAAAATACCGGAAAATTTCTCAAATTATTTAGATAAGAGAAATAACACTTTTCTCATCTTGAGGGCTTAGAGAATAAAATGATGCCTTCAAAAATTTGAAATCGGAATCACAAGAAAAAAATAGGAATCTGCTTAACAGATAGAAAATGTCGAAGATGAATAGTCCACTCGAAAAATAGGATATGGGCTTCACAATGATCAAGCCGATCCCTTCAAAAAAATCAATTCCGAAGCGTAAGTAAAAATATCGGCTCGGAAAGAAAAATCCCATAAAATAATTTCGACATCAATAAAGACAAATTGAGTGTTGCAGATCTACCATCCGGATTCACAATCCTCAAAGAAGTCATCAAGCCCAAAATATTTTCAAAGAAAAAGAATCAACTAGTTCTTTTGATATAAAAAAAATGAGATACAAATCAACAAGGACTTGAAAAGAATATTCACAATACAAACAAAATCAAGGATTGAATGAAAAATACCTTGGCCATGAGATGTGTTGCCAAGGGCTTGAGCCACATTCAACCTTCCCTCCCTCTGGCCTTCACGTTTGAGGCATTGATGGATGAAATGATCTGGGCTCTTACAATAGCGACACGATTTGGGCTTTGAGCACTTATTAGCAAAATGATCCCCAGATCCACAGTTGAAGCATCTCGCACTACTAGGAGAAGGAGCCTTTGCAGCAGGCGGTGCTTGCTTACCCTTTTTGTTGGGATTAGGGCCATGGAATTCGTTGGGTCTCTTTTTGTTGTTGAAGTTGGGTTTGGCACGCACAACTTCATTATCGCTTTCTCTATCGGCCTCTTCAAGACGAAGAGCGATATCAATAAGCTGATCAAATGAAACTTCAAGTTTCAGGAGTAGTGGCTTCTTAAGATTTTTATTTAAGCCATAAACAAATCTCTGATTTTTCTTCAATGGGGTATTGATATATTCAACACCGTATTTGGACAGAGATTCGAAAGATGCGACATAGTCTGTCACAGAAGATTCATCTTGAACAAGGTCAATAAAACGCCGGGCCAAAGTTACTTTTTCAGCCTCCGGCACAAATTTCAATTCGAATCTTCCCCGGAATTGCTCCCAAGTGAGATCCGCTTCAACGATTTCAGAAATTAAAAGCTCATACCAATCTAACGCTCTTTCTTGGAGCATGCTAGAAGCCACTTGGACTCGATGAAGGTCAATAAGGTTCATGCGAGAAAAGATGCGATCGCATGATTTGAGCCATGCTTGAATTTCTATAAAACCGGATCTAGGATGAGTAGGCTCTGGATTGGACCGGCTGCTTGAGCGTTCTTTACTAGATCAAGAAGCTACTGGGCAGACATAAATACTCCATCCTGAGGAGTAGCACTAGATTGACCAGCGCTGGGACGGGCTGCTCTAACCATTTCTCTTCTTTAAGAAAGAAAGAAGGAGAAAAGTTATTCTCAAAATAAATATCAAGCAATCTTGATAGATAAAACAAGGAATCATAAAAGAAAGTAGGATAGAACGGTACGAAGACCCGAATAAAATCCTAAAGCACAACTCCTAAGAAAGACTTAGGACATGATCCTTGCTAAATTATTCTATGTTGTTCCGAAGTTTGGTTCTAATACCAAGCTGTGACGCCCCACCTCTATACCCATGCTAGCCAAGAACATTACGGTGAATGCTGTCAACTAGCACGGAGAATAAGGCTGTTGAGGAGCGACCATCCATGTAATTGCTTTGTGCGAGCATCGATATGTCAGATAGTATAGCATGCAATTCTTTTCAAGTGGAAATCCGACATGCCGACACAAACTCAAAGCTACTACACAATGGCTATAATATCTTCGGAAACGAATATAGAAGTAAACATAACATAAATCAGTCACAGACAATTCATATCACAAAGGCGGAAATAGATATGAATATAACACATGAAAGTGTTCATCAGAGTAGTGGTCAAAAAGATCCACAATAATACAAAGGAATAGATACAAGTGCTATACAAAAGAATACAACTATGAGTCTATATCTCAAGTGTATACAACAAAAGTTACTACTAATCTAAGTAGTTACCCAAAAGATCAGATGTAGACGGATAAGGAGTCAAGCAGAAGCACCTGTAAAATCTCGGTCTGACCCGAGTATTATTTAAGAAGAAAATAATAAACGGATCAGTCTAGCTATAAACATCAGATGAAGTGATATATAATAAGAGGTATGACACAAACATATAATAATCACAATGCCAAGCTGTGATAAATAACTAATTGAAAAATCAACAAGAGATTAATCAATATCACAATAATCTACTCAAGATAAAAAGGAATGTCATACTCCTAATTCCATTCACCAAGCCACAATAATTGATAAATCAAATCAATAAAAATCACGAAAATAGGTGAAGCATAAATTCCAGAAATCATCACACGAAATCCAGAAATCACAAAAAGGTATGTGTGAGTGGAATCACACAAGTGGTGTCTAGGCTAACCGAAAAGGTATGTGTGAATGAAATCGCACAAGTGGTGTCTAGCCTAACCAAAAAGCAAAAAGGTATGTGTGAACGGAATCACACAAATGGTGTCTAGGCTAACCGAAAAAGTATGTGTGAATGGAATCGCACAAGTGGTGTCTATCCTAACCAAAAAGCAAAAAGGTATGTGTGAACGGAATCACACAAATGGTGTCTAGGCTAACCGAAAAAGTATGTGTGAATGGAATCGCACAAGTGGTGTCTAACCTAACCAAAAAGCAAAAAGGCATGTGTGAGCGGAATCACACAAATGGTGTCTAGGCTAACCGAAAAAGTATGTGTGAATGGAATCGCACAAGTGGTGTCTAGCCTAACCAAAAAGCAAAAAGGTATGTGTGAACGGAATCACACAAATGGTGTCTAGGCTAACCGAAAAAGTATGTGTGAATGGAATCGCACAAGTGGTGTCTAGCCTAACCAAAAAGCAAAAAGGTATGTGTGAGCAGAATCACACAAATGGTGTCTAGGCTAACCGAAAAAGTATGTGTGAATGGAATCGCACAAGTGGTGTCTAGCCTAACCAAAAAGCAAAAAGGTATGTGTGAACGGAATCACACAAATGGTGGCTAGGCTAACCGAAAAAGTATGTGTGAATGGAATCGCACAAGTGGTGTCTAGCCTAACCTCGCAAACAAAGAGACATCGCACATTGCTAGTCTAAACCATAAAGATGATCGTCATGATCAACGAGAAGTGTCAATTACAATAAGCTAGTAAATATATGAGCTTGGCTTCATGTCCCATAACCATTAGCTTAACTTAAATATTTACGAACAAATTGTAGATCTCCACTAGAAAATTGTCACAAGAGATTCAATCGAACAAGTCCAAGAATTAACCGACGAAGTAAACGCAAGCGTTTCATACCACTTGTTTTACTAAGTCGTTTAATTAGATTTCTCATACGAGTGAGGTAAAGGTTTGTATATACTAATAGATTGGAAATCGGTTTGAGAAAACGAGCTTTGCTATAAAATAGTGTTGAAATCATTTGAAGAAAGAGTTTTGATATTTACTACTAGTATAGAAAACCTTTATATTTTTAAAGTGACAAATCACAAAGAAGATTGTAGGAACAATCAATCACTAAGATTCACATTCGAAAACGTGAATAAAATCCAATGAAATCGATACCGAATCCATCGAAATGGATATTCCAAGAATTCCCAAAGAAAATAAGTCATTAAAGTCGATAATAAATGACAACAACAAAAGGGAGACAACACGAATCGATTAAAGTTGGAAATTTAGACGAATTAGCAATATAGGCTAATCTAGCAAATAGTAGCAGGTCGGTCGACCGGACTCCCTGAGTCGGTCGACCGAACCAGAGGTTGGAAGTGCTCGGGGCACCAGGTCGGTCGACCGGCCCAGGGGGCTCGGTCGGCCGAAGCCTGTAACCAGCACTTCCAAATAGAGGCAGGAAGTGCCTAGACTACAGGTCGGTCGGCTGGCCCAGGGGGCTCGGTCGGCCGAACCTGTATACTTGCACTTCCTACCCTATTTCAAAGGAGGTGCAAATCCCGACCAAATTGCAATCGCACGAGCAACGGCGCTAAGGGTTTATGCCAATCGACTACCCGGCCCTATATGTTCCTCGATGCGTCACCAAAAACATGTTCAAACATCAAAGTTAGGATTTTTAACGAATTGAACTCAAAACACTAAAAATTGGAATATTCACAAAAGCAATCCAAATCAAAATCAAATGCACATGAATAAGTGTTAGGAATTCATACCTAACAATAGAAGAGAATTATAAGCATAGATGTGAGATTAAAAATCTCACCTTTGAACCCAAACGAATGAAGAAGATGCTATGAAGCAATGGCAAGAACAAGCACTCTTTAATTCCAACTCAACAAGCTTGAATCTAAGCTTAAAAGAGAAACATTCCCTAAATTAGGTTTAGGAAATTTCTGAAATCAAGGAGAGAATGAGTTGGAGAAGAAGGAGGAGATGCTTACCAATGGGTTCTCTTAGATTTTAGAGCAAGAACTTGGATTTTGCTATGGAACTAGGGCTTGGAGTTTTAATTCTTTTTCTCTTCCACCATTGTTGAAAGCTTGAAGAGTTAGGAATTAGAAATGAAATATTGAAGAGTTGGAGTGGGTTGGGACTGAATTAGTAAGTGGGTTCAGCCTAAACCAAAGCCCAAAGCAAAAGGTAGCAAAATTCAACTTTCTCCAAACATATCGAAGCTTATACTCAAAAAGGTTGCAAACGGCATTTTGAACTCAATGGGGGTGGTCTCGAGTCCTAATTCGACCGTATGAAAAAAGTAGCTTTTCGGACTAAAATCCGACTAATGATAAAATATTTAAATAAAATATTTAAATATAAAATCGATAAATATGCGGGTTGTTACAGCATAACTTCTTCATACGATGAAATTTGGACGTGAAACTTTTTCCATCGCGTTTAAATTTTTTTTAAACGCCTATTTTGATATATGGGTTTACCCAATTTCATTCCGGGTCGGAACGGGCTTTTTGGGCCACTTTGTTGTTAACGCGTATATCCAACCTTATCCATCCATTCTAATTTCTGACCTACCTATATAAACCCTAATTTCCCTCATTCTCATTTGTTTGTACGCAATTTAGCTATCTCTCCTCCTCAATGGTAGACATAAAAATTCCAAATCCAATTCCATTTCAAAATCAAAATCAAAAATCCCAACTCCTCGGTAAAATTAAGAAAAAATATATTTCGAAGCTCTCGAAGAGCGCAAGTCAGATCAGCAGTCCGTTTTTCGATCTAGTTTTCGTTTGACCGAAATTTTTTGAAGAAGTTTCGGCCGTCAGTCGCGCTCCGATCAACTGTGACGGATCATCAAATCATTTCTGGGTATTGTAGAGGGGACCGAGGGGAGTCGGTCTGTGCAGTTTGTTCGTGGAGTTAACGGCTAGATCGTGCTATTAAATTCAATTAGGTTTTGAAGGGGGGCGGCGACAGGTGGCGTTTGGGGTGATCGGACCTCGGTAGTGAGTAGAGGGGGGCGGCGCGAGTTCTGGGGTAGTGGCGCTTCGGCCTACGTCGGTGCGACGAAGGAAAGGGAGGCGGTCAAAGTTGGGTCAAACGGCCTTGGTTTGGGTTAGGCTGCATTCGATTTCATGAGTAGCCGAGTGCATGCGTGTTGGAGAGAAGGATGATGTGGCAGGGTATAGTTGGTTATTTTATTTTGTTTTATTTTGATTTTAATTCGATTTCAACCCGTTTGATTTCAATAACTTTCACGTACGATATCCAATTTACGCGTGGTTTCTTTTATTAGGAACGTATTGAAATTCCAGACTTTATGACGCTAGTTCGGAAGAATTCGGAGACTGTCAATTTTTTGGGTTTGAATTGACTTTAAATTCAATTTAAATTCAAAAGGAGAGTGTTTTAACCCACTGACAACTTCTAAAATTTCTTATGTCTGTGAAATTAATTTATGGTGCGATTAGAAATTTATTTATGACTGTTTGGCATATTTTTAATCATATTTCAGTTAAATTGTATTTATTTAATTAAATTGTTATTTAATTATTCATTGCATATAAACTGCCGGTTAAATTGTTATTTGTTTATTTTTGCATATAAATTTTCCAGTTAAACAGTTATTTAATTTATTATTAAATATAATCTGCTAATTAATACACGTTTTTTTTTTCCGTTCTATATTAATGCTATTGTTTGAATTGGATGATGATTGTGTTAAATGGTTGATGGTTGATATTGGATGAATGGATGTTGTATTTTATATTGTTATAAACAGCAAGTTATTATGCATTTTCATTTCATTCGGGATTGCGGTTTGAAATGATATATAACCGTAATTTTTGTTTTAAATTACGGATTGAAATGATAAATATCTGTATCACTTGACCATAGGATAGAAAATTTTATACAGACACCGCGGTCTGTACATAAAATATTTGGAAATGATTTTCTATGGTTTTGTAGAGAAATATTATATGGTTTTATGAGATATTGATGCAGATATTTGATAAAGGTTATTTTATATATAGTTAAATTCTTGGTTTTAGGCTATGTATAAAATTGTTTAAAGTATGAAATAAGTTTACAAATAAGTTTGATTTTGTTAAAATATATTATGGATAAGTATTTACTTAAATTATATTTTAATATAGAGTTATATTGATTTTTATAAATCAAAGTTGAGATGATAGTTTTGAAATAGATTTGAGATTTTATTTAATTAAGATCTTATTGAAATTGAGATTTTTAAAGAATATGGTTTTATAACTTAATTCGAGTTTAAGGTGATTTAAGTGAATAAATTAAGTAATATTCGGTTATTGATATTTGAAGTTTTATTTAAAAAATATTGGATTTAGTAAGTAAACATTTCAAATTTAAATAATAGTAGTTGAAAATGATACATATATGAAATTATCAAAGAATAAATTTGAAATGGTTTATTTGGGGACTTAAATCTTATTTGGAATTGATTTGGGAAATTGAAGTAGCTATTTTATTATATAAAGAAATTTAACATTCAAGCCATTTAAGCGGTGTAGTTATGTTTCAAATATATGAAATTCAGAGTTTTATGTTTTGAAAGGTTATATTTCAAGTATTTGGTTTAAAATATTATAACATTGAAAGCGTTATGATTTTAAAAAAGGATATATTTGAATAATGATATCATATTTATTTGGTTTTTAAAAGGGAAAATGATATCGTAACTATATGGTTTTGAAATGAATATTATATCCTGGTTTGAAGAATAAGTTGTTTTGAAATAACCGCGTTGTTATAATAACGGTTGGTTGTTGAAGAGACCGAGATCGGAAGTTGTCATACTCTCCGCCAACTCCGAAAACCACTTTAACAACCGTGTACGCGGTGGAGATTCCAGAATGAAGTAGGATGGTGGCGGAGTTCCTTTGAGGTAAATACATGGACCCGACTCCCGTGAGTTGGCACAAGGTAGCTAAAACAGGAGCGATTGATGGGTTAATGAGGTAGCACCTTTGATCGGACACATCCCTTCGAAATTATACTTTGACTTTTGGATTTATTCGGTGGCCACTTTTGATTTCTTTGATTTGGGGTGTGGCTCAAGGTGGGTGGTAGCTGCGGCTATGCGTTACCACCGACCCGGAAGCGTAATTGGTATATCTACCCTGGCATTGTCTAGTTGTGCCGTGTCACCTACACTCGTGCGCCTTATACGATTTTGTTTTGTACCATACCTATGGAGTGCCCTCTGACGATGCCCAGTATAGGGGAGATTACGGTACTGCATAGACTATGGGAATATATTATGTGTTAAGGGGAATATTGGGTCACTCCTTAACGCTATTTTGAAGTAAGTTTATTTTACTAATTAGACACTATTATAATAGCGAAGTATTACTACATAGTAAATAGTTTAACGGATCCTTAGGAGATGCGAATCCCGAGCATCTTTTAAGTTACTACACTCATATTTATTTTACAGTTGATTTAACTTACATAAGATCTTTTAGTTCCGACTCGAGTGTTTTGTCTTTTCAATTCGCTCGGGTCAGTCCGAGTATTTCAGGATTTAGAAGATTTTATTATGGAGGACGAAGACGAAGATTTGTATTACTATTATCTACTATATTATTCCATTACACCATTTTATTCGGCTGCATAATTATTATTCTATGGTGACTCTAATATGTATTGTATAAGTAAAATCAAATATTTTGTAAAACAACTTCATGAACTGTATATTTGATTATTATATTTTATCGTTCCGCTGCAAGATTCTATTTTGTTTTTCTTTCTCTACTTTTTCTTATTTACCCCATAACAACCCGTCCTTCTGTATGTTTTAAGTCTGACGTGTGTGGTTTATCGTCGATTTAAAGCGAGCAAAAAGGCGGGATCTTACATTTGGTATCAGAGCTATGGTTTAGCAATTAACCTTAGCTTTGTGGGGTTTGACTCTTTATTAATAGGGTAGTAATACCCTTTGATGAGTCGCTGAGTGTATATATGAGAGAGCGTATTTGTTAGTGTTATAAAAAAGTTTTAATATTGTGTTAATTTGTTTCGTTTTGTATTTATAAATTCTGGTTGGTGCATGGGACGCTATGACATCAATAGGGATTTCTAAACACTTAATAGGACAGACCGACATAATATTTGGTTTTAATATAGGTGAATGAAATAATTTTGCCTATTATATTTTCTATATAAATATATAAGTTAAATTTATAAAGGTTATATTTGGTTGTATTATATTGGTTGTTAGGTAATGAAATTTATAAATAATAGTTGAAATACGATTTAAAATAAATAAATAAAATTGGAAATTTAGAACTTAAGTTTCGGGGTTTTGAAAAAATTTCTTTCAAATGATTTGGAATATAATAATAATATTATTAGAAGTATTTTCTGATATAAATATTTCAATACAATTTGAAAGAAATGTTTTAAAAGAAATTTTGGAAAGAAACAAGTTATGTACTTCCCTCTCTGTCGTTGGAAAATAATTTCGATGATGGCGGTCGCATCATCGACATTCATTTTCGAGTTTCGAAGTGGGAAGGCCACTGTAGTAGTTTACTGCAAATTTGTTTTGATAAACCAAATATAAATTTCAATTTTTTTTAAATATAATTGGATATATAAATTGCAAGCATATGTTTATCTGTTATTTTAAAATGATTTTGAATAAAACCCGTTATTTAATTCTTAAGTTTCCGTAAATTAATAGTTTCAATTAAGTGTAGTAAAATGGAATATAACTAATTTATAAATTGGAACCATTAATTAAAATAAGTGATTTAATGCTAAGTTAAAATGAGATTAAAAGAAAGTTGAAAATTGTAATCTTATAAAACGAAAGATATAATTTTTGAGCATTTAATTAATTAAAAGAATTGAGAAAACTTATGTGATTTTCAATTACATTCTTAAAAAGCATATATATATATAACTTACCAAATATTAAAAGTTGAAATGTTTAATAAGAAAATGTAATGGAAATTGTACAAGCAAAAGTATGTAGTGAAGTGTTAAGTAAATTGCTTTCATTAATAAAGGTTGAGGTTATAATTGTTATATACTTAAGTAAATATTGAAGTTATTTATTTTGAAACTAAGCTGAAAAATGAATACTGTAAATAAATGGAATTAAGCAGTAACTAAATGAATTAATATGCAAAGAAATCGAATTAAAAATGAAAATTTGCAAGAAATAATGTAAAATTAAAAATATAAATCAGTATATGGATAAAAAGGAAATCAAACAACAAATAAAATGAAATGAAATTAATAAGAATCAACTTAATTATTGTTTAAAATTTGTTGTTGTTTTTTAGGTTCATGGTTGTTTGGGCAAGGATACTTCAAAATTGGTTGGATGAATGAATAATCTATTTAGCTTCATCGGAGACTGTTGAGTAAATGGTGCGCTTAGTAGTTTATTTTTCATTCTGCACAATTTAAAGTTTTAAACCCGAACAACTATTTGCTTTGTTTGATTTGAATGAATGATTGATTTTATTGATTCTATGTTATGGTTGTGTGCTGTTTGTTGAAATTGGTTGTTGTTGCATGGATTTGGTTGTTTGTGATTAAAACGACTTAAATATTTCATTTTATATAATTGTTAACCCTTTTAGATTATATAAGTGAAATACAGGTTATGGAAGAAATTGCTACTGCTTTTGGTTTCATAATTAAGCGTAAATTGCTCGACAAATAGGTACGTTTTCGAATTACGGTTTATAGCGTTATTATATTTTTCCTGCGTTGGGATTTATATTATTTTGGAAATATATGTTGTATATTATCATAACTGATATTATATTTTCTCCCGATCCTCCACGTATAAAGGAGACTCTGCCGAAATTTTCCGTAAATTTTGGATTTAGAAAATATTTTGAAAATATTTTCCAAACCTTATTAATTTGAATATATAAAGATTTAATTGTTTATAAATCTATATATTTTATTTAAATTATCCTATTCTATAACTTATTGCTATGAATATAATTTTTCGAATAATATATATTGATTTATAATTCTTTCTTTTCCCTTCTTTTTCCTTTTCGGGGACGAAAAGTTTTGAGTGGGGGAGAGTGCAACGACCCATTAAAATTTTAATAATTAAGTTGGTTATTTTAATTAAAATTGAGTAAATAAATTTAGAAGGAAACAAAAATTTTGTAATTTGTAATGAACCAAACGTAAAAAAAAAGTAGTAATGTAAATGGTAAATCACATAAGACTTTGTGATTTAATATTTGGAGAAATAAAATTTGTGTAACTTTTTAATGAAATAATAAGTGAATTAAAACGTAAAAATGATAATTATGGTTAATAACAAGTAATAGGATGAATGAAATGACAATCAATGAATTTATCTAAAATTGTAAAGTTATAATGTAATAAATGGTGATTGGTTGGGAAGAATGAACATTTCAATTTAATATAATAATTCAAAGGGCATGACTTAGTTTTGAATAAAATATAGTATTCACAAACGCAATCAGTGTATTAATGTGTGAAATAATATATTGATTTATTGTTACTGATTGTAAATTAATGAAATTATGTTAAGGTCAGCTAATAAATAAATTAATTTAGCGCAACCCTAATTAATTGGAATAACTGTAAGGTCATAATTTGTGGTATCTAGTAAATTTGGAAAATAAATCTCAGTAAATGTAATAAAGTATTGAAATGTATATTGTCTCCATAGGATAATATAAAGAAATGAAAACTTGCGACCTATGCTTGGAATAACGACCAAAATAAGTGAAATAGTGTTCATGTAAGTATTTGATTAATTAGTGAAATAATACGGTGTTAATGACAATTAATTAAAATTTGTGTGTATATGGAATTTTAACCTGTGTTGTTGAGTAATAAACTTATAAATGCAAGTAAAGGAACATAGGTAACAATCTATGTATGTTATTTATTTAGTATGTTAAATAATATTTGGAAATAAGATTTCAATTAAGGGAAATTAATTAGTACGTTAATTGGAAATCAAATTAGAGTAAAGGAACCTTAATGTTATATTAATAAGAATTAATGCAATAACTAAATTAGTGCACACCCTATTAATTAAAACAGATTGTAAAGTTAGGATTGATTGAAATTAGTTAATTGGGAAATGAATTAAAAATTATGTTAATTGATGAAGAATACGTAATAAATTGTAAATTTATAAAATCAATGTCCGTTAAGTAATTGTAATATTTATAGTTGATAATAAACGTTACTGTAGTGATTATTAATTTAACAACGGAAGGTGTAAATGTAATAATGGAATAATTGAAATTGTAAATTTATGCATAGTGTAATAAATGATATAATGGAAAGTATGAACCCAAGTAAATGAATTTATTTAGAATGTAAAACGCAATTAGCGGACATATTGGTAGAAATGTACTAAAATGAAAATAGGGTAGTTAGTAATAAGGAAAGATGAAAATTTGAACTTACTAACGTATAAAAGGGTAAACAAAGGTTACCTTTGTTTATTGAATAATTATTGATTAGATAAAAAGGACATGGAGTTAAATCAAGTTTATTTATTGAAATAAATTATAATTAACTGAATTTATTGTGAATGAAATTAATTACTACATTATTTGAAATTAAGATAAAATAAGGATATTAATGCACTATGGTATAAACCATGATAATTTTATCGTAACATGAAAGCAGTTGCATAACTAGATGGGTTAAGAATATGGATTATTTGAAATTAAATTATAATTACTGAATCTATGGAAATTGAAGCTAACATTGAATTGGTAACTTGATTAACTTTGAACTGATGTCAAGAATTTGCTTTAATTTATGGAAAATGTCCAAGCAATTTGAATTGAGAGAAATTGTGATTTATTTAAAATGTAATGAAGCTTGATTTAAATAAATTTAATATTAAATTATTTAATTAATGTAAAAAATAGCCATTTTGGCCACTGACTCGGATTTCGACGAAACTAGTTTCATCGGATCTGTAATGGTGAATTATTTTAGGGTTTCAAGTTTCGTAGCAATCGGGCTTGTCGTTTGATCGTACAGACTCGAAACGCCTTGAAATCGATAAATTGAAATCAATTTGAAAAATATTGATTTTAGCATAACTTCTTCATATGATAGAATTTGGACGTGAAAATTTCTCCATCGCGTTTAAAATATTTTTAAACACCTATTTTGATATATGGCTTTACCCAATTTCATTCCGGGTCAGAACGGGATTTTTGGGCCACTTTGTCGTTAACGCGTATATCCAACCTTATCCATCCATTCTAATTTTTCACCTACCTATATAAACCCGGTTATAAACCCTAATTCCCCTCATTCTCATTTGTCTATACGCAATTCAGCTATCTCTCCTCCTCAATGGCAGACAACAAAATTCCAGATCCAATTCCATTTCAAAATCAAAGTGAAAAATCCAAACTCCTTAGAAAAATTTAGAAAAAATATATTTCGAAGCACTCGAAGAGCGCAAGTCAGATCTGCAGTCCGTTTTTCGATCTGGATTTTCGTTTGATCGAAAATTTAGGAAGAAGTTTCGGCGGTTTGTCGCGCTCCGATCAACTATGACAGATCATCAAATCGTTTCTAGGTATTGTAGAGGGGACTGAGGGGAGTCGATCTGTGCAGTTTGTTCGTGGAGTTAACAGCTAGATCGTGCTATAAAATTCAATTAGGTTTTGAAGGGAGGGCGGTGGCCGATGGCGTTTGGGATAGTCGGACCTCGACAGTGAGTAGAGGGGGGGGGGTGGCGCGAGTTCTGGGGTAGTGGCGCTTCGGCCTACGGTGGTGCAACGAAGGAGATGGAGGCGGTCAAAGTTGGGTCAAACGGCCTTGGTTTGGGTTCGGCTACGTTTTGTTTCGTGAGTAGCAGAGTGCGTGCGTATTGGAGAGAAGAATGACGTGGCAGGGTATAGTTGGTTATTTTAATTTGTTTTATTTTTATTTTAATTCGATTTCGACCTGTTTTATTTCAATAACTTACACGTACGATATCCAATTTACGCGCGGTTTCTTTTGTTAGGATCGTATTGAAATTCCGGACTTTAGGACGTGGGTTTGGGCGAATTAGGAGACTGTCAAATTTTTGGGTTTAAATTGAATTTAAATTCAATTTAAATTCAAAAGGTGAGTGTTTTAACCCACTCACAACTTCTAAAATTTCTTATGTTTGTTAAATTAATTTATGGTGTGATTAGAAATTTATTTATGACTGTTTGGCATATTTTTAATCATATATCAGTTAAATTGCATTTATTTAATTAAATTGTTATTTAATTATTCATTGCATATAAACTGTCGGTTAAATTGTTATTTGTTTATTTTTGCATATAAATTTGCCGATTAAACAGTTATTTAATTTATTATTGAATATAAACTACTAATTAATACGTGTGTTTTTTTGCGTTCTATATTAATGCTATTGTTTGAATTGGATGATGAATGTGATAAATGATTGATGGTTGATATTGGATGAATGGATGCTGTATTTTATATTGTTATAAACAGCAAGTTATTATGCATTTTCATTTCATTCGGGATTGCGGTTTGAAATGATATATAACCGTAATTTTTATTTTAAATACGGATTGAAATGATAAATATCTGTATCACTTGACCATAGGATAGAAAATTTTATACAGACACCGTGGTCTATACATAAAATATTTGGAAATGATTTTCTATGGTTTTGTAGAGAAATATTATATGGTTTTATGAGATATTGATGCGGATATTTGATAAAGGTTATTTTATATATAGTTAAATTCTTGGTTTTAGGCTATGTATAAAATTGTTTAAAGTATGAAATAAGTTTAAAAATAAGTTTTATTTTGTTAAAATATATCATGGGTAAGTATTTACTTAAATTATATTTTAATAAAGAGTTATATTGATTTTTATTAATCAAAGCTGAGAAGATAGTTTTGAAATAGATTTGAGATTTTATTTAATTAAGATCTTATTGAAATCGAGATTTTTAAAGAATATGCTTTTATAACTTAATTCGGGTTTAAGGTGATTTAGCGAATAAATTGAGAAATATTCGGTTATTGATATTTGAAGTTTTATTTAAAAAATGTTGAATTTAGTAAGTAAACATTTCAAATTTAAATAATAGTAGTTGAAATTGATGCATATATGAAATTATCAAAGAATATATTTGAAATGGTTTATTTGGGGACTTAAATCTTTATCTGGAATTGATTTGGGAAATTGAAGTAGCTATTTTATTATATAAAGAAATTTAATATTTAAGCCATTTAAGCAGTGTAGTTATGTTTCAAAGATACGAAATTCAGAGTTTTATGTTTTGAAAGGTTATATTTCAACTATTTGCTTTGAAATATTATAACTTTTAAAGCGTTATGATTTTTAAAAAGGATATATTTGAAAAATGATATCATATTTATTTGGTTTTTAAAAGGGAAAATGATATCGTAATTATATGGTTTTGAAATGAATATTATATCCTGGTTTGAAGTATAAGTTGTTTTGAAATAACCATGGTGTTATAATAACGGTTGGTTGTTGAAGAGACGGGGATCGGAAGTTGTCATACTCTCTACCAACTTCGAAAACCACTTTAACAACCGTGTACGCGGTGGAAAATTACAGAATGAAGTAGGATAGTGGTGGCGTTTCCTTTGAGGTAAATACGTGGACCCGCTCCCGTGAGTTGGCATAAGGTGGCTAAAACAGGAGCGATTGACGGGTTAATGAGGTAGCACCTTTAATCGGACACATCACTTCAATATTATACTTTGACTTTTGGATTTATTCGGTGGCCACTTTTGATTTCTTTGATTTGGGGTGTGGCTCGAGGTGGGCGATAGCTGCAGCTATGCGTTACCACCGACCCGAAAGCGTAATTGGTATATCTACCCTGACGTTGCCTAGTTGTGTCGTGTCACCTACACTAGCGCGCCTTATACGATTTTGTTTTGTACCATACCTATGGAGTGCCCTCTGACGCCCAGTACGGGGGAGATTACGGTACTGTATAGACTATGGGAATATATTATGTGTTATAGGGAATATTGGGTCACTCCTTAACGCTATTTTGAAGTAAGTTTATTTTACTAATAGACACTATTATAATAGCGAAGTATTACTACATAGTAAATAGTTTAACGAATCCTTAGGAGATGCGAATCCCGAGCATCTTTTAAGTTACTACACTCATATTTATTTTACAGTTGATTTAACTTACATAAGATCTTTTAGTTCCGACTCGAGTGTTTTGTCTTTTCAATTCGCTCGGGTCAGTCCGAGTATTTCAGGATTTGAAGATTTTATTCAGGAGGACAAAGACGAAGATTTGTATTACTATTATCTACTATATTATTCCACTACACCATTTTATTCTGCTACATAATTATTATTCTATGGTATGTGTAACTCTGATATGTATATTTAAGTAAAATCAAATATTTTGTAAAACAGCTTCATGAACTGTATATTTGATTATTATATTTTATCGTTCCGCTGCAAAATTCTATTCTGTTTTTCTTTCTCTAATTTTTCTTATTTACCCCATAACAATCCGCCCTTCTGTATGTTTTAAATCTGATGTGTGCGGTTTATCGTCTATTTAAAGCGTGCAAAAAGGCGGGATGTTACAGGTTACGCCTGGATCCCCTAGGAAACATCCATATCCATTAAGCAATCGCTGCCTTGCGAATTTCACTATAATAACCAAAACTGTGGACCGTAGGATACATAACAATGGTTACGCCTGGATCCTCCAGGAAAGATCCATACCCTTTAAGCAATCTCTGCCTTGTGGATTTCGCCACCACAACAAACTGTAGACCGCAGGATACATAACAATTGTTACGCCTGGATCACCCAGGAAATATCCATACCCTTTAAGCAATCTCTGCCTTGCGGATTACGCTACCCGAAAAAAACGACCACGAGTTACGCCATGGTAGGACATTCGAGTATCACATCCGAAAAACCAAAATCAGAGAGAATAATATCGATAAAATGAATCCATAATGTGGCCACAAAGCGGATATCAAGCAGATAGCACTTTCCATATCTTTACTTCGAAAATATATATCATATAGTACCTTTTCGAATCAATTTCAAATATCATACTTATATAAAGTCCATTATATAGGATTTCATTTCCAAATCGAATACTTTCCAAATCAATAGTATATCAAATCCCACTTATATCGATTTCGAGTATATAAATTTCACTTTCAAATTGAGTACCTTTCCACAATAGTAGTTTCCAAATCTACTTCGTACTTATACAAATCAATTGTATATAAGTTCGACAACTTCCAAATCAAGTACTTAATAATACAAGGTTCTCAATTTCAAATCAATTCAATATCAATTCAATTTCAAAATCATATATGATTTAACCAAGTTATTCCTTCCAAATTAAATATCTTCAGTTTCAAAGTTTCCAAAATAATAGGTTTAGCAAAAAAAACAAAAAAACAAAAAAAAAATCCTGGTTTCCAAATTAACATAATTTAGGTCAAAAATATTCCTTTCCAAAATCATCATATAATTACTGGTTTTAACTTCCAGTCTATTTTAAAAACCAAATATTTTTCTCAAAACTAATTATACTCAAAATGATTTCCAAATTTATAACTATCCCCTTAAACCTTTAAACTATTTATTTCAATTCAAAAGATCTAATTTACCTTTTGCACATTATTTTCTTAACGAAAGTTTCAAATTCATTTAAGGCATACTCTTCATACTTTAAACATACAGAACTAAACTTATATACTTTATCAAATATTTTATATTCTTCGAAATTTCTTAGCTTTTAAAATTAAACCCCGATTTGGAAGTGTTCGAACCTTCAAAATAGTCGATGTAATCAAATTTCAAATCCAAGAGTTGAAAATCAGCAACAAATTAGTAAATCAATTTTTTTATAAATAAAGTTATACTAAATCAAATCCGAAACTCGAGGATTGAACACCGGGCCCACTTCAATAATTTCATATATATATATATATCTTTCGAAAAATCAAATCATACTTCGCAATTTGAAATCAAAATTGGTTTCCCAAAATCACTCGCATAGCAAAGCTACTAAAGTGGCCTCTCCTCCACTTTGAAACTCGAAAATCAATGCCGATGATGCGTGCACTCATCACCAAAATTATTTTTCAGCTACATAAGTGAGTTCTGGACTTCTATTTTCTTGAAAACTTCTTTAAATTTCTTTGGAATCATAAGAACTCATTTGAAGTCATTTAAAACATTTCTTATTCGAAAAAATACTTTCAAATCGTATTATTATATATCTTCAAAATCTTAAAACCAATTTTCAAAATACTGAGTTCAATCTCTCAATTTCAAATTCAAAAACCTTCAATTATAAATCGTTTTATACAAATCAAATTTCTTATAAAAAATTTCAAAAATTTAAATCCTTTCGAAACTTCAAATTCTAGTTTTAAAAGGTATATAATCCTTATCGAAAACATTTAACCATTATATATAGAATAAAATCATTCTTATAAAAATAATCATTTCGGTATATAAAACAATTTCCAAAATACAAACATACCCAATTTTTCATAGGATGATTTAAGAATGGGATTTTAAATAAATATAGAGACTCAAATTGGAGGAACTCTAATCAAATAGAATTCTGATTCGAAGATAGGCTCGATCGAAGATGCGATAATTAAATTTCAAAGTAGAAGATGGCTATACTTATATAAATCGCGGGCGACCTTAGTCGGGTCAACCGTGACTTTAGGAATATTATCGATGCAGAATTCCATGGCAATTCGATATTCGATTGCCAGAGATAGCATTCGGTATAACAAAAGACAGCAACATCGTAAACCGAGTATACAGAAATCTCTGGTGAATCGATGCCGATTGTAGAGGAGTTCCACCCCTTTTCTAGTCATATCGTAGAGCTATGGGATGCTCCAGAATTCAGAAGAATACGAATAGTGAGGGACAAGAATGGATTTCGGAACCGAGGAACGTTCCAAAATTCAAAGAAAATTCCAATCAAGAGAAAGGAATTCAAGCTCGAACGATAGTGATTCCATAATTAATTTACCATATATGCTAAGTTTGCCCAGAGCCAAAGCTTTGATACCAACTAACGACCTGATATTTTCAACCACTTGCATCCACACATGTCGGGTTGGAATTGCTTAAAATATCATATTAATATTTTGAAATTTGGCAAAACTGAACATATACAGTAAATAAATCAATCATAGAATCATAGACATAGAGTAATCCAAAAATGCACAGTGGAATAAATAAATAGTAGTTCATGAAGCTACTATACAAACATCAGAGTTAGAAATAAAATACAACAGAATATCTCAACTACAGTGAAGTCTCCAATACGAACCGATGACTTCTTTGAACCTGTAACATCCCGCCTTTTCGCACGCTTTAAATCGATACACGTGCCAATCCAAACCATACAAAAGGGCGGATCGTTGTGGGGTAAATAAGAAAAATGAGAAGAAATAAAAGAAAACAGAATCTCACAGCGGAAGGATAAAATATAATATCAAATATACAGTTCATGAAGCTGTTTACAAAATATTTAATTATACTTATACAATATAGATCAGAGTACACATACCAATAATAACATTGCAGCGGAATACGATGAGTATAGTGGACTAATAACAACAACAACAACAACAACAACAATAATAATCTCCGTCTTCGTCCTCCAGGGCTAAGGTCTTCGAAATCACGAAACGCTCGGACTGACCCGAGCGAATTGAAAAGACAAAACACTCGAGTCAGAACTAAACGATCTTATGTAAGTTAAATCAACAGAAATAGATATGAGTGCAGTAACTCAAGAGATGCTCGGGATTTACATCTCCTAAGGATCCGCTAAACTATTTGCTATGTAGTATATTGCGCTATTATAATTGTGTCTAATGGTAAAATAAACATACTTTTAAATAGCGTTAAAGAGTTACCCAATCTCCCCCTTAACACAATAATAGTCCCAGTACTCCATCCAATATCATAGTCCCTCCTGATCGGGAAGCCACCAGAGGATATCACACGGGCTACGGGAGAAGTCCAAACTCGTACAACGCTCGGTAGGGTAGGTGACACGGTACAACTAGGCAATGCAATGGTAGATATACCAATTACGCTTCCGGTTCGGTGGTAACGCGTAGCCGCAGCTACCGCCCACCTCGGAAAAACTTCTCCAAATCAAAGAAATCAAAAGTGAAGGTGGCCACCGAATCAATCCAAAGTCAGAGTATAGTAACGAAGGGAAGTGTCCGATCAAAGGTGCTACCTTATTAACCCGTCGATCGCTCCTGTTTTAGCCACCTTATGCCAACTCATGGGAGTTGGGTCCACGTATTTACCTCAGAGGAAACGCCGCCACCATCCTACTTCATTCTGAAATCTCCACCGCGTACACGATTGTTAAAGTGGTTTTCGGAGTTGGTAGAGAGTATGACAACTTCCGATCCCGCTCTCTTCAATAACCAAACGTTATTATAACACCGCGGTCTTTAAAAATAGTTTATACTTTAAAACCAGAATATAATTATCCATTTCAAACCCATAAATACAATATCATTCCATTTCCAAAACAACTCATTTTGATATTATTTTATAAAACCCAAATCGATAATATCATTTTTATTTCAAATATATTTCTTTTCTCAAATCACACTACTTTAAAATTTATAATACTTGGAGACCAAACATTTGGATTATAACTTTCAAAACATAATACTTTGAAATTAATAGTTTTAAAACCATAACCTCTAAAACTTGAATGGTTTGGATATTCAAAAGTATGTAAAATAGTTGATTTTAAATTACTTTATAAAGTAAATAATTTCCTTGCCTTTACCATTTATTCACTTTAAATTAAGTGTAAACCCATAAATCTAGATTCTCTTTCAGTTTCAATAAAACACTTCGATTCCAATATATTTGAAACTTTGAGTATTTAACAATTTCAAAACTAAGGTTGGAAATTTTCAATTCAACCATTCATTATTCTATATTTTAGTCAAAAATATTTACATAATAAATCCATAATCATTTTAAATAAAACTCAAATTACTAACAACTAAATATTTCCTTCAATTTATTTATACTAGAAATATTCATTTGATTTATCTTGAATAAAAATCTAGTTATAAATATCATACCTTTAAATTTCCAATCTTAATAAGTTTACATCAACTTATGGAGTTAAATTTTAAAATATACTCAATTCCAAATAAATTTTCGATTTATCTTCCTATCTTAATTGATTTGAATGATTTAAACCCTATATATACAATATCTTAAACCTGTACTAAATCATATAATATAAATTTTCAAACTCCATTATTCAACTTATTCATTTTTATTTAACAGATTTACACATGGCTTAAATTCAAAAAGTTTAACTATATATGTATATATAAAATATTATTTATAAAATATCAAAATTTAATATTTTTTAAACCGTATCCTATCCAAACCATAGAAAATCATTTCAAAAATAATTTTATATATATACCGCGGTGCCTGTATAAAATTTTCTATCCTATGGTCAACTGATACGGATATTTATCATTTCAATCCGCAATTTAAAAATAAAAATGTGGTTGTATATTATTTCAAACCGCAAATCCCGAATGAAATGAAAATGCATGATAACTTGCAGTTTATACAATATAAATACAACATCCATTTGTCCATCATATCAATCATCAACATTCATCAATTTATCATCCAATTCAAACAATCACATCAATAAATAATAATTAATTACTGACAGTTAATTTTTCAATAATGAATTAAATAACTGTTTAACTGTAGTTTATATGCAATAATAAATAAATTTAACTAGCAGTTTATATGAAATAATAAATTTAACTAAAATTTTAACTGCAGTTTATATGCAAAAATGAATTAAATAACAAGTAAATTATATGAATGCAATTTAACTGAGATAATGATGAAACATATGCCAAACAGCTATAAATAAATTTCTAAATACATCATAAATCAATTTAACAAACATAAGAAATTTTAGAAGTTGTGAGTGGGTTAAAACACTCACCTTTTTGAATTTAAATTGAATTCAAATCCAATTTAAAACCAAATATTCAACAGCCTCAGAATCTGTCCAAACCAGTGCCAAAATATTTGGAATTTTATTACGATTCTAACAAAAAAAAATCGCGCGTGAAATAGAGTCCGTATGTAAAAGTTATAGCGATTTAATCGTTTGAAAACAAAATTAAATTATAAAACCAAACTTACTTTAAATTATAAGCCACGTCACTGCATCACATTCTTCCCTCTCTCACGCATTTTGACCGAAGGTTCCTGGTACGTCTCGTTCGATCCCTAGAACAAAGCTTAGCTGCCGCAAATATTGACGCTACCTAGACGATACTTAACTCGATCGGCCTCCTCCGTTGTCATCAACGCCTTGAACCGACCCTACCCCTCGAGCACAGCCCGTCCAGGCACGTCCTGACGTGCGTGGCCGCCGTGCGTTTTGTCGCCAAATCATGGCGATTTCCTGACACCTGAAACCGAAACAGTGGTGCTGATCTAATTGCCTCGACCTCCTCTACGCGTTGCCACCACCTGATCGTCCCCTAGTGGAAGATCCATCGTTAAATAGGAAACCCTAGCTACGAACGGCCAGAAATTAAACCCCATTTCTGATCAAACGATAAACTGAATCGAAAAACGAACAACACAAGTGAATTACGCCAGTCGAGAGTTACAACGTATATTTTTTTTGGATTTTTCTGAGAACTTTGAATTTTTGACTTTGATTTTGAATTGTAATTGGATCTAGGGTTTGCAGCCATTGGAAGGAGGAGCTGATGAAATTTTACGCATAGATAAATGAGAATAGGAGGAGGCTAGGGTTTAGCAGGTTATTTATAGATAAAGTTGGAATAGATAGATGGATCCGAATTATAAACGTGCTCAACGATAATTGGCCTAAAAAGCCCGTTTCGACTCCGGAACGAAATTGGGTCAACCTGTAACAACCCAGGGTTATACAATAATTAATAATCATCATTAAACGATTAATTGATTGTTAATTGCTTTTGAGTATTTTAATCAGTTGAAATTCTTTAAAATTTACTTTGGGCCATGTTTTCATTGGGGTTGTGATAAGTAGCAAGGCCGATGCCCATTCTTTTTACCCATTCCTTCATTTTTCAATTACAAACCCTAACATACGAAAGGAAAAGAAAAAAAAAGGGCAGCCGTGTTCTTCGTCTCGGCAAAAATTAGGGCTTTTACTTTGAAGCCGCGCCGATTGTCGATCCCTCTTGAGATGCTCGCGGCTTCATGATTGAGCTCGCCGCTGCTCCGATTCAGGTGAGTAATTCTCACATCTAATTCATCCTAGAGCTTAATTTCATTTATACGTGTTTGATCTTCTTTATTTGCGTTCGTATAAATGTATATATTGTTTGAATTTGTCAATTGATTCACCGCCATTTGGTTCCGTTTGAATAATGTCGATTTATCTGACTTTTGCAATTTACGTGATTTTGAACTGTGATTTGGTTCGATTCCTTAAATTTATAGCTTCGGCCATGCTACTGTGACGCCTCACCTCTATGCTCACAATAACAAAGAGTATTAATGAAAATACTGTCTGTTATGACGAAGAATAAGTCAGGATAGGAGCAGCCATCCGTAGTTAGGCCTTACACTAGTATTGGTTAATTCGATGGGAGTGGTATATATTTTTATTTTTCATCTCTTATTTATTTACACCCATCGACATACCCAATTCCAGTATAAAACGAACTACAATGGTTCATAATAATTTAGGACAATATATATAATAATAACACAGATAAGTCAAATGCGGAACACAGATAATAAAAAGTCTCATATATATATATATATATAAATGAAGTCGCTTGATATACATGTGATACAATACATATGATACAACAACAACAGTCGACTCGGGAAGTTATATATACAAGTACATTATCGACTAATATACATGAATACATATAAACCTATACTATGACACGACAACTCCCAAAAGATATGAAAAGTCTTCATAGCTCAAACAGCAACCCAAAAGATATCTACAACCTGAAATAACTCAGGTCGGACCTGAGTATTAAATTCAAAAGAAAATAACACACGCGTCAGTCTAATTCAAACTCAGTTATTAATGCATAGAAGCAATAATAATCAAATATTAAATAGACGACAGTCACAGAAATCTCGTATATCCAATCCTTTAACAAGGAAATCGGATAATGGTAAATATAACACATAATAGTGTTGAACAGCAAAATGATCAATTTAAACCAAGTCAAAATACACTTCAAAGTATGTTGAATTGGCAACACGAAACAAATCCAGCAATTGAAATCTCAATTTAAATTGTCAAATCTGATAGGGCTGCAGTACACGCTCGCGTGCACTGCCTCACCACATTGAAATGTTAAAACTGTGTGGCTGCAGTACACACACGCGTGTACTGCCTCGCCACAACAGTATATAAAATCATCACAACACCAAATGCAAATCAGCAAAACGAAACTACAGAGGTCAAGTCACGAGTTTCGTGACTCAACACTTCTGCAAACAAAATGAATCAAAAATTACAACCCAAAGATGGGTCCTGAAATAAGATATAACAGGTATGCAAAAGCAAATAGATCAAATGACAAAGCAAGCCAGCATCAAAGACACAGCCGAACAAAAATCTGTGCATCGGTGATGTCGACAAGTACGCAAGTAAATGTCACTAAAAGGAAATGTTCAGCATACATATGAATCAATTTCATATGTACAACAAAAACAAAGGACAAACTCAGCAATGCAAGTGAACTCAACTAACAGACTGCATAACTCAAAGGAATGAAACACTACAGACAAATAAACTCGAGACTACAACTCAAATGCAAGCTGCTGAATTCCAAGAGAAGAAATTCCACCACCAACTAAAATGAAATGCAATCTAGTAGCTCATACTGCACATCAGGTCAGAGACCAATAATTGACCAGAAAGTAAAACTCAACAGTGTGCATATGAAGTACACAAGTGCAACAGTATGGAAGCAGTGTGAAAACAGCAAGAGGGATGCAAGCATCAAGCTGCCGTTTCAAAACGAATGACCAGTGGTCAAGACATGAATTGAAACCAACACAATGCAATAGGAAACCTAATTCATATAGCAGCCTGGAAACGTGATTATCAAAAGCATCAAAGACTGCAAACATACATCTGGAAAGCAGAGTGCACAGCAACCATCAAAATGAATCAAGTGTATATACAAGCAACTATCAAATAAAGACTCAAGAGAGTGCATACATGATTAACGAGACAATGCCCAAATCGAAATAGGTCAAGTGCCATGATCAAACAGTGCAACATCAAGGAGCTGAAATGCAAACATGATAGTGAAACAGGTCATAGTGAAGATAACAAATGCAATGACCAGCTACAATATGCTCAAGTGAAGTCAACAACATCTGGAGTGAATGCAAATCAATATCGTCACAGCAAAGTCAAAGCCGTGGTCAAAATATACGAATTGAAAATTTCATAAATCATCAAGTGTATCTGCATATTAAATATGCAAACAAAGGTTGTTGTGAAGACTATAAAAATAATGCTCAAGTGTATCTGCAATGGATCGAGCAAGTGCAACAAATAATATATACTGCTTTTTCAGAACGAAGTATTTGAAATCAAACAACTGCAGTTTCAAAATAAAATGGCCAGAGATGTTATCAATACAATGGTGATAATACAGTGTCATGGCATCCCATACACAAATCAAGCGACCGAAGTCAAATGAAAATTGAGCCGTAGTGGTCTCAAAATCAAACAGAAACACATACAAAAAATTATATGACCAAAGTCAAATACAAATCAGGCCGTGGTGGCCTCGAATTTCGACAGTGACATGATAACCAAGCATGGCCGAAGCTATAAATTCAAGGAATCGGACCAAATCACATTTTAAAATCACGTCAATTGCAAAAGTCAGAGAAATCGACATTATTCAAACGAAACTAAATGGCCGTGAATTAATTGTCAAATTCAAACAATATATACATATATATGAACGCAAATAGAGAAGATCGAATACGTTTAAACGAAATCAAGCTCTAGGATGAATTAGATGTGAGAATTACTCACCTGAATCGGAGCAGCGACGAGCTCAATCATGAAGCCGCGAGTATCTCAAGAGGGATCGACAATCGGCGCGGCTTCAAAGTAAAAGCCCTAATTTTTGCCAAGACGAAGAACACGGCTGCCCTTTTTTTCCTTTCATACGTTAGGGTTTGTAATTGAAAAATGAAGGAACGGGTAAAAAGAATGGGCATCGGCCTTGCTACTTATCACAACCCCAATGAAAACATGGCCCAAAGTAAATTTTAAAGAATTACAACTGATTAAAATACTCAACAGCAATTAACAATCAATTAATCGTTTAATGATGATTATTAATTGTTGTAAAACCCTGGGTTGTTACAGAGTCCCCTCCTTATAAAAATTGCGTCCCCGAAATTTTCATACTTAATGTCGTCAATAACAATTATATTTTAACATAAACTGGTTAAGCTAGAAAAATAAAAGTCGGGAATATAAACACCAAAGAAATATTTTAATTTCATAAAAGAAATCTACGAATTCTCAATAAAATCTAACTATCAAATAAATAATCAGAAAAAAACACGAACTCCATAATCAGCAAACTCTAACTATCAATAGGGATAGATAGAAAACAACAAATATTCAAATATGAAAAACGATAATCAAATCTCAAATCAACAAATATTCGATTATCAAAAACGATAATCAAATCTCAAATCAACAGATATTCAATTATCAAAAACGATAATCAGAATCAACAAATATCTAATTATCGAAAACGATAATTAGAATCAACAAATATCTAATTATCAAAAACGATAATCAGAATCAACAAATATCGAATTATCAAACAACGATAATCAAAATCAACAAAAATCCGATTATCAAAAACGATAATCAGAAACAACAAATATTCGATTATCAAAAACGATAATCAGAAAAAACAAATATCCTATTATCAAAAATGATAATCAAAATCAACAAATATCCGATTATCAAAAACGATAATCAGAAACAACAAATATTCGATTATCAAAAACGATAATCAGAAACAACAAATATCTAATTATCAAACAACGATAATCAAATCTCAAATCAACAAGTATTCAATTATCAAAAACGATAATCAAATCTCAAATCAACAACTATTCGATTATCAAAAACGATAATCAAATCTCAAATCAACAAATATTTGATTATCAAAAACGATAATCAAATCTCAAATCAACAAATATCTAATTATCAAAAACGATAATCAAAATCAACAAATATCCGATTATCAAAAACGATAATCAAATCAAAAAATATCCGATTATCAAAAATGATAATCAGAAACAACAAATATCCGATTATCAAAAACGATAATCAAAATCAATAAATATCCGATTATCAAAAACGATAATCAGAAACAACAAATATTTGATTATCAAAAACGATAATCAAAATCAACAAATATCCGATTATCAAAAACGATAATCAAATCAACAAATATCCGATTATCAAAAACGATAATCTAAAACAACAAATATCCGATTATCAAAAACGATAATCAAAATCAACAAATATCCGATTATCAAAAACGATAATCAGAAACAACAAATATTCGATTATCAAAAACGATAATCAAATCTCAAATCAACAAATATTCGATTATAAAAAACAATAATCAAATCTCAAATCAACAAATATTCGATTATCAAAAACGATAATCAAATCTCAAATCAACAAATATTCAATTATCAAAAGCGTTAATCAAATCTCAAATCAACAAATATTCGATTATCAAAAACGATAATCAAAATCAACAAATATCCGATTATCAAAAACGATAATCAGAAACAACAAATATTCGATTATCAAAAATGATAATCAGAAACAACAAATATCCGATTATCAAAAACGATAATCAAAATCAACAAATATCCTATTATCAAAAACGGTAATCAGAAACAACAAATATTCGATTATCAAAAACGATAATCAAAATCAACAAATATCTGATTATTAAAAATGATAATCAGAAACAATAAATATTCGATTATCAAAAATGATAATCAGAAACAACAAATATCTAATTATCAAAAACGATAATCAAAATCAACAAATATCCGACTATCAAAAACGATAATCAGAAACAAAAAACATCTAATTATCAAGAACGATAATCAGAATCAACAAATATCCAATTACCTGCAGATAATTGGAAACAACAAATATCTAGAAATCAATTAAGATAATCTAGAAAATCAACATAAAAGGTGGATCGATCCCAAGAAATGGCGAGTTTTTAAGCTACGCCGCACGTGCATCAACAAATAGCCGAAGCCTACCAAGTACTATGTTTTTGGCACCCAACAAATGACCCGGAGGTCCAACAAATGACCCGAAGGTCCCACAAATGACCCGAAGGTCTAGTACTGGTATTGACCCGAAGGTCCAACAAATGATCCGAAGGTCCAACAAAGTGGCTCGAAAGCACACGAAAATCATCAAATATTTCAATTAACGAGTCCGGAATTAACCAAAATAGCAAACGCACATGTTCCATAACCACGAGTTTTACTAAATTGTTTAATTCTCTTCATCGTTTCCTTGAAAGTGCAAAATTATGTATTTCAAAAATAACAATTCACATTCTCAAACGGACAAGTCCGGAATTAAGCGAATCAGTAAAAGAAAGGGGTCATAGTCCTCGATTTTGCTGAATCATTTAAATCGCTTCCTTATTCTTTTGAAAACGCAAACTGCAAAACTTATGAAAACAATTTCATTTATTTTATAAAAGTAATAATTTACATTCTCTACCGAACAAGTCCGGAATTAAGCGAATCAATAAAAGAAAGGGGTCATAGTCCTCGATTTTGCTGAATCGTTTAAATCACTTCCTCATTCTTTTGAAAGCGTAAATTGTAAAAAATTTGAAAAACAATTTTATTTTTAAAACGGTTTGCAAATCCATGATAAAAATAGCAATATTAGTGACAATTTCGACAAGGAAATTGCACTTCTCAAAATACCGTAAAAACGGACAACAAAATCAGCATTGCGGGAAAACCGCTTGAAAATCCACTTTAAAATTTGACGGTTACTGAAGTCAAAGCGACAGTAATTTTTAAACGTCAAAATCTCATCAAAATAATTCGCATCAAAATGTAATACCAGTAAATTTTCATTCATTCAAAACGTCAACAAAACACCGTGCTACAAAGATTTAGCATTGGTGTAAAAATCCCGTTATAAAAATAACGGCAACAAAATATGTTTAGAACCAAACATCGGTTCAATGTAAAAAAAATAATGAAGTAACGTGCAACATAAATTTGCATGTATACCGCAAAATGAACAAAGAAATCATTCAAATATATCTTCAATGAAGATAATTCAAAACAGCAGAAATCTCAACAAATTCACATAACTGCAATCGCTTCGTATCCTCAAATCGGATTCGAAATTTTCAAAGAAAACAAATTAAACATAGCTATGTAAACAACAAATGAAATTTATTTCAGTTTCATATTTTGATTTTTAAATCAAAAAGGATATCAGCTGTACTCAGCGAAGACAGTCTCACTGTTTCCACTGCGCATTCTGATAAACAGAACACAAATCAATCAATCATCAAAACACAACTTCACTTTTATTTTTAAATAAGGAAATTTAAAAAAAATTCATCATAATTTCAAAACTTTTGTTTTCACTCAAAGCACAATTAAAACATCGATTAATAATTGTAACACATGTTCCATCTAAGTTATGTTTTATAAAATGTCCATAAAGCCTAAGATCCGATACCAACTATGACGCCCCACCTCTATGCGACCAATAACAAAGAGTATTAATGAAAATACTGTCTGTTATCACGAAGAATAAGGCTGGATAGGAGCGGCCATCCATAGTTAAGCCTTACACTAGTATTGGTTAATTCGATAGGAGTGGTATATATTTTTATTTTTCATCTCTTATTTATTTACTCCCATCGACATACCCAATTCCAGTATAAAACGAACTACGATGATTCATAATAGTTTAGGACAATATATATAATAATAACACAGATAAGTCAAATGCGGAACACAGATAATAAAAAGTCTCATATATATATATAACTGAAGTCAATTGATATACATGTGATACAATACATATGATACAACTACAACAGTCGACTCAGGAAGTTATATATACAAGTACATTATCGACTAATATATATGAATACATATAAACCTATACTATGACACGACAACTCCCAAAAGATATGAAAAGTCTTCATAGCTCAAACAGCAACCCAAAAGATATCTATAACCATAAATAACTCGGGTCTGACCCGAGTATTAAATTCAAAAGAAAATAATACACCGGTCAGTCTAATTCAAACTCGGTTATTAATGCATAGAAGCAATAATAATCAAATATCAAATAGACGACAGTCACAGAAATCTCGTATATCCAATCCTTTAACAAGGAAATCGGATAACGAAAAATATAACACGTAATAGTGTTGAACAGCAAAATGATCAATTTAAACCAAGTCAAAATAAACTTCAAAGTATGTTGAATTAGCAACACGAAACAAATCCAGCAATTGAAATCTCAATTTAAATTGTCAAATCTGATAGGGCTACAGTACACGCTCGCGTGCACTGCCTCACCACATTGAAATGTTAAAACTGTGTGGCTGCAGTACACGCACGCGTGTACTGCCTCACCACAACGGTATATAAAATCATCACAACACCAAATGCAAATCAGCAAAACGAAACTACAGAGGTCAAGTCACGACTTTCGTGACTCAACACTTCTACAAACAAAATGAATCAGAAATTACAACCCAAAGATGGGTCCTTAAATAAGATATAACAGGTATGCAAAAGCAAATAGATCAAATGACAAAGCAAGCCAGCATCAAAGACAAAGCCGAACAAAAATCAGTGCATCAGTGATGTCGACAAGTACGCAAGTAAATGTCACTAAAAGGCAATGTTCAGCATACACATGAATCAATTTCATATGTACAACAAACACAAAGGACAAACTCAACAATGCAAGTGAACTCAACCAATAGACTGCATAACTCAAAGGAATGAAACACTACAGACAAATAAACTCAAGGCTACAACTCAAATGCAAGCTGCTGAATTCCAAGAGAAGAAATTCCACCACCAACTAAAATGAAATGCATTCTAGTAGCTCGTACTACACATCAGGTCAGAGACCAATAATTGACCATAAAGTAAAACTCAACAGTGTGCATATGAAGTACACAAGTGCAACAGTATGGAAGCAGTGTGAAAACAGCAAGAGGGATGCAAGCATCAAGCTGCCGTTTCAAAACGAATGACCAGTGGTCAAGACATGAATTGAAACCAACACAATGCAACAGGAAACCTAATTCATATCGCAGCCTGGGAACGTGATTATCAAAAGCATCAAAGACTGCAAACATACATCTGGAAACCAGAGTGCACAACAACCATCAAAATGAATCAAGTGTATATATAAGCAACTATCAAATAAAGACTCAAGAGAGTGCAGACATGATTAACGAGACAATGCCCAAATCGAAATAGGTCAAGTGCCATGATGAAGCAGTGCAACATCAAGGAGCTCAAATGCAAACATGATAGTGAAACAGGTCATAGTGAAGATAACAAATGCAATGACCAGCTACAATATGCTCAAGTGAAGTCAACAACATCTGGAGTGAATGCAAATCAATATCGTCACAGCAAAGTCAAAGCCGTGATCAAAATATACGAATTGAAAATTTCAGAAATCATCAAGTGTACCTACATATTAAATATGCAAACAAAGGTTGTTGTGAAGACTACAAAAATAATGCTCAAGTGTATCTGCAATGGATCGAGCAAGTGCAACAAATAAAATATACTGCTTTTTCAGAACGAAGTATTTAAAATCAAACAACCGCAGTTTCAAAAAAAATTGGCCAGAGATATTATCAATACAATGGTGATAATACAGTGTCATGGCATCCCATACACAAATCAAGCGACCGAAGTCAAATGAAAATTGAGTCGTAGTGGTCTCAAAATCAAACAGAAACACATACACAAAATTATATGACCAAAGTCAAATACAAATCGGCCGTGGTGGCCTCGAATTTCGACAGTGACATGATAACCAAGCATGGTCGAAGCTATTAATTCAAGGAATCGAACCAAATCACAGTTCTAAATCACGTAAATTGCAAAAGTCAAAGAAATGGACATTATTCAAACGGAACCAAATGGCCGTGAATCAATTGACAAATTCAAACAATATATACATATATACGAACACAAATAAAGAAGATCGAACACGTATAAACGAAATCAAGCTCTAGGATGAATTAGATGTGAGAGTTACTCACCTGAATCGGAGCAGCGGCGAGCTCAATCATGAGCCGCGAGCATCTCAAGAGGGATCGACAATCGGCGCGGCTTCAAAGTAAAAGCCTTAATTTTTGCCGAGACGAGAACACGGCTGCCCTTTTTTTTTGAAACAGCAGTTGTTTGATTTCAAATACTTCGTTTTGAAAAAGCATATTTTTTGCACTTGCTCGATCCATTGCAGATACACTTGAGCATTATTTTTGTAGTCTTCACAACAACCTTTGTTTGCATATTTAATATGCAGGTACACTTGATGATTTCTGAAATTTTCAATTCGTATATTTTGATCACGGCTTTGACTTTGCTGTGACGATATTGATTTGCATTCACTCCAGATGTTGTTGACTTCACTTGAGCATATTGTAGCTGGTCATTGCATTTGTTATCTTCACTATGACCTGTTTCACTATCATGTTTGCATTTGAGCTCCTTGATGTTGCACTGCTTCATCATGGCACTTGACCTATTTCGATTTGGGCATTGTCTCGTTAATCATGTCTGCACTCTCTTGAGTCTTTATTTGATAGTTGCTTGTATATACACTTGATTCATTTTGATGGTTGCTGTGCACTCTGGTTTCCATATGTATGTTTGCAGTCTTTGATGCTTTTGATAATCACGTTTCCAGGCTGCTATATGAATTAGGTTTCCTGTTGCATTGTGTTGGTTTCAATTCATGTCTTGACCATTTGTCATTCGTTTTGAAACGGCAGCTTGATGCTTGCATCCCTCTTGCTGTTTTCACACTGCGTCCATACTGTTGCACTTGTGTACTTCATATGCACACTGTTGAGTTTCACTTTCTGGTTAATTATTGGTCTCTGACCTGATGTGTAGTATGAGCTACTAGATTGCATTTCATTTTAGTTGGTGGTGGAATTTCTTCTCTTGGAATTCAGCAACTTGCATTTGAGTTGTAGCCTTGATTTTATTTGTCTGTAGTGTTTCATTCCTTTGAGTTACGCAGTCTGTTGGTTGAGTTCACTTGCATTGCTGAGTTTGTCCTTTGTGTTTGTTGTACATATGAAATTGATTCATATGTATGCTGAACATTGCCTTTTAGTGACATTTACTTGCATACTTGTCGACATCACTGATGCACTGATTTTTGTTCGGCTGTGTCTTTGATGCTGGCTTGCTTTGTCATTTGATCTATTTGCTTTTGCATACTGTTATATCTTATTTCAGGACCCATCTTTAGGTTGTAATTTCTGATTCATTTTGTTTGCACAAGTTTTGAGTCACGAAAGTTGTGATTTACCTCTGTAGTTTCATTTTGCTGATTTGCATTTGATGTTGTGATGATTTTATATACTGTTGTGGCGAAGCAGTACACGCGTGTGTGTACTGCAGCCACACAGTTTTAACATTTCAATGTGGTGAGGCAGTGCACGCGAGCGTGTACTGCAGCCCTATCAGATTTGACAATTTAAATTGAGATTTCAATTGCTGGATTTTTTTCGTGTTGCCAATTCAACATACTTTGAAGTGTATTTTGACTTGGTTTAAATTGATCATTTTGTTGTTCAACACTATTATGTGTTTTATTTACCATTATCCGATTTCCTTGTTAAAGGATTGGATATACGAGATTTCTGTGACTGTCGTCTATTTGATATTTGATTATTATTGCTTCTATGCATTAATAACTGAGTTTGAATTAGACTGACCCATGTATTATTTTCTTTTGAATTTAATACTCGGGTCAGACCCGAGTTATTTCAGGTTGTAGATATCTTTTGGGTTGCTGTTTGAGATATGAAGACTTTTCATATCTTTTGGGAGTTGTCGTGTCATAATATAGGTTTATATGTATTCATGTATATTAGTCGATAATGTACTTGTATATATAACTTCCTGAGTCGACTGTTGTAGTTGTATCATATGTATTGTATCACATGTATATCAACTAACTTCAATTATAAATATATGAGACTTTTTATTATCTGTGTTCCGCATTTGACTTATCTGTGTTATTGTTATATATATTGTCCTAAACTATTATGAACCATCGTAGTTTGTTTTATACTGGAATTGGGTATGTCGATGGGAGTAAATAAATAAGAGATGAAAAATAAAAATATATACCACTCCTATCGAATTAACCAATACCAGTGTAAGGCTTAACTATGGATGGTCGCTCCTATCCAGCCTTATTCTTCGTGATAACAGACAGTATTTTCGTTAATACTCCTTGTTATTGTGAGCATAGAGGTGAGGCGTCACACAACCCATATATCAAAATAGATGTTTTAAAATATTCTGAACGCGATGGAAAAAGTTTCACGTCCAAATTCCATCGTATGAAGAAGTTATGCTGAATTCAATTTTTCCAAATTGATTTCAATTGATTTCAGTTTATCGATTTCAGGGCGTTTCGAGTCCGTACGATCAAACGACAAGTCCGATCGCTACGAAACTTGAAATCCTACAAATATTTACTATTACGGATTCGATGAAACTTGTTTCGTCAAAATCCGAGTCCGTGGCCAAAATGGCTATTTTCACACTTTTTAAATAAATTAATAATTAATTAAATAAAACCCATTCTTAATTTCAATTCTAAAATTTACAATTTATATCACTTTATATTTCTCAGTCATTTATAATGATTTAAACAAATTTTAAATGTCAAATTAGAGAAATTAAATTTATCAATTCCAATATTAACCTCAGTTTCATTAAATTCCAAATTTATATATTTAATCTCCCATAATTCTATTATATTCACTTTCATTCTATTTTTCAATTCACTATCATTAAACAGATAAAATATTGGATTTACAACTATTACAATAATATTCTTACATTCCATTTAACTTTCTATTGACGTAATATTTAGATGTTTGATTTCATTTAATTACAATAAAACCTATTTATTATACACTAATTTCCAATATATTGACACACTTATATTTGCATTCTTTTCATTCAATATCAACTGCCATTTTATAAGTAAAATTAACATTAGATTCATACTCATTACATAAATAACTTCAATTTCATCTAAATAAATATTTACGTAAAAAAAAATATTTAAATATTAAATCCATTTAATTGCAATAAGTCATATTATCGTAATTTAAATTCAAATAAATAATTAAATGTTGATTCCCATTCTTTTTATCCAACAATCGTTATCCTATAAGCATACTTAACATTTGTTTACATTTCATTACATTGATACTTCTATTACATCTTAGATTTGTATCAACGGTTATATTTAAAAATGTGAATCTTGTCAATTACGCGTATTAATTAAGGTTTTAAACTCAATTAACAAAAAATTCCTACATCCAATCCCTTTTTACCAAATTTGACAATCCCCAACCATTTGTACTACATTCCATATTAATGTAATATTTATTAGATTTTATTTCAAATTAACGTACATCTTAACTTCCCTTAATTGAGATCTGATTCCCAAATTTTTATTTATCATACTAAATGAAATAAACAACATATAAATTGTTACATATTTTCTTTACTTGCCTTTATAGGTTTATTACTTAACAATTACCGTTTAAAATATCGTATATACATAAATTTAAAATTTCGTAATCACATTCAATCAATTATGTATTACTTTCCAGCAAAAAAAATATGATTACTTAAAGAACGTTGACTTTTATTCAATTATCGTTTATTCCAATATTTTCGAACTTTACATTAACATATTAAATAAATTCCCTTTAAATGAATTTATATCCAGGTATAATACTTACCCCATCTCATTTATTGAAATTTATTCAAATTGCTAGTAAATAGGTTTTAAGTCGCCATTTATATATTTTATTTTAGCATTCATTTCAATATTAGTTTGTAAAGTTTTCATTTCTACTAAATTTAATTAAAAAAACTCATTAATTCACCCAAATTAAATCAATGAAATTTACGGGTCGTTACAAAACCAATCAAATGGAAAAGCTGAAAGCTGAATCGATAGTTGGATCTCCAAACGAAGCTCCAAACTCCAAAGGGGAGTCTCGAATGCTGTATCACTTGGTCTGACCCGAGTGTAAAGCAAAACACAAAACACTCGAGTCAGGATTAACATTCTTATATCAATAAATCCAACTCTAGTGAAATATCAACTAAAATATAATTAAATTAAAGGATGTTTGGGATAACCATCCTCTAAGGATCCATGAAACTATCTACAATATAGAAATATACACTATAACACCGTGGTCATTTCAAATTAATTCACACTTCAAAACCAAAAATATCATTTCCATTTCAAATAAATCTATTTCCCAAAATGGTATGTATATATTAAATAATTTATAAAGTAAGGTATTTGCAATTTCCTCAAAAATCAACTCGACTTTCCCACTCAAATTAATTCAATCTCAATTTATCAATTTCCATTCAATTCAGTTTTCTAAAAAACAAATTCAAATTATATTGATTTCGAATACAGATCTGAATCACAATTTTACAATTTAATTTCCAGTATATTTCAAAGCTTTAATATTCAGCATTTCGAAGTTAAATTTAACAGTTTTCTACAGATCTCGATTTAACCTCATATTTTTTAGTCTTGAAATATTCACTTAATAAACTCAGTATTATTAAATAACCTTAATTTACCCTTAGATTAAATATTCCTTCCGATTTGTTAAACTTGAAATATCTTTTAATCACATTAAATCAAAAAAAATCAACTTATAAAATCAAATCTTAAACTTCAAATTCAATAGTTCAAATCGATTTAATTAAGTTGAATTCTTAATTAGATACAATTTTACTTAATTCAACTTTATCTTCCTTAACTTATACAAATCCTTGAAAATATGTTCAAAGAAATAATACTTAGACATATTATATTAATTAAGTCAAACTTTATTAGATTAAAGTTTATTATTAAATCTACTTTATATAAAAACTTAAAGATATTTCCAATATTAAATAAAACCATATATATTCCCTTTCAAAATCATAGAAATCATTTTTAAAATATTTATATATAGTCTAACGGTGTCTTTATATAATTTCCTATCCTATGGTTAAATGACACAGATATTTATCATTTCAACCGTAATTTAAATATATACGGGTAGATATCATTTCCACCCGCAATCCCAAATTCAATTCAAACGAAAATCGCTTGAGTCTATCATTTCAACCCATAACGAAATTCTGCTATTCTAAAGTCCGTTCAGGTATGTATCATTTCAACCCATAGTGAATTATATACTAACAGGGAACTTGCAGAGTGATAACAGATATGACAATAATAATAACAGGCATATATCATCAATAACAATATAATATGAACAATAGGATATGGTGTCGTATCCCATAGATGAACAATTACATATAAATGTGTATCATATATATAACAATTTAAACAATTCATAGTTAAATTTTAGCAACATATTTCAATTATCGTCCCTAGAAATCAAATTTAATAAATAAAAGAACGTTAATCGTGAGTGATTGCTCACCTTTCGATGCTAGAGAGAATAGACAATGAAGTTGAGTTATGAATTCCAAAGCAACGCTAGATAGACACGATTCGATGAAGAAAACAGGCACGACGAACAAGCTGATTAATGGGAAAATCGGTGAGAACAAATCAGAATCAATCTTGATAGAGACAGTAAAGAAATGTACGTTGCATTATTATTATTAATTTCAAATCAATATTAATTTAAACACATATTAAATTAAATATATATGTATTTCAAAATCATTGCTTTTAAATAAAAAACACATATAAAACAATATATATTTACATAGTAAAATTTGAAATAAATGAATATATATTGTAACAACCCGAGCTTTTGTGAAAATTTATTCTCATCATTAAATAATTATTGTCGCTAGCTTATTGATGATGGAGTTTTTATAACGGGTTGATATTCTTTGTATTTAATTGTCAAGCGACTATGCGGGCTTTGAAATTTATTTCGGCCCACGTTCGTTTATTGTGGGTCATGATAATTATCAATACCCATTGCTCCCTTTATTCAGTTTCACAAAACCCTAAACAATAAACTAAAGAAACGAAAATGGCGGCTTGTCTCACGTTCGTTCCTCTCTCGAAGATTGGGTTTCTGGTGAAGGCGTCGCTATGTCGATTTGACTGCAGATGCTCGATTTCTTCAATCTTTGCGGCTTCGACTTCAAATCGTTCGACTCTCATTTGCTCACGGCTGCCCCAACCTTCGTTCGAGTTCAACTCCTGTCTTCGGCGGCAATTGGATCTGGGTCTTTAAAGCAAAGGTGAGTAATTATGATTACTCACATCTACTTTGACTCAGTGTATGCTTTATGTTTGAGTTGTTTCTGTGATTGGTGCTTTCTCTGATTTTACCAAGTTTGTATATTTTTGTGTTACTTGGTTGACACGACTTTGAACTGATACCGTGGTCACCACAGTGTTGATCTTTTTGCTTTGACTTTACCCATTTTGATTTTGTGAATTTCTGATGGCTCTGGTTGTAACTTGATTGGGTAACCACCATCGTGTTGAATTCTTTTGGACGATATTGAGTTTGTTGACTTCGGTTATACATTGTTACTTGCTTTGTTTGGCATCAGATTGATATTATTTGTATTCTTGTTGCTTTACTGTTTATACACGTATACTTGATAGTATCGGCCACCACGGCTATTGCTTGCATTTTGCTCTTCAAATCGGCACTCCCACTTTGTTATGTGTTCGGCATAGCATTTGTTCTTCAACAATTCATGTTGATCTTCAGATAGCTTGTCTACATTTATACACAGCAGGGTTGCATCCTTTAAAGGACTTATCTGATCCACGCCTTGGTACTAATGGTGACATTGACTTGGTACCTACCTATTTGCAATTGCAGTCACTGGTATCACTAATTTCATACTGGTACATTTGAGATCTTATTCGAGTCTTTATAAATTGAACACTGCATATGCTTCTGTTAGAATTGATGCAAGAGTTATGCATCTCCATTAACACTTGAGTTCGATCTGTAGCTTGCATTGTCACTTGCATTTCATTGTTCATTGTCATTTTAATATCTAGTCGACACTTGCAGTTCACTGAACTGTTGTACCACCTATGCTTTCCATTATCATGAGTGCATAGTGTAGTGTCCTTAAGTCTGGGCACGTGTGCTTCATGTAGTCTTCACTTTTGCCTCTGGACTTCATGTAGCATTTTCTGTTGTCTGTTGGCATTGGGTCTAGACGTTGTGCTTCACTGTTTTGATCATTGTCTTTGAGAATTTGTGAGAACTTTGCCTATAAATCATGATGATGTCACTTTGAATATTCATTGCACTGCTTCATCATGTCACTGCCATGTGCACTTGTTCATTCGAGCCTCAGTGCTCTGTTGGTCCAGGTGGTATACTGCTTGCTACTTGGTCTCTATTCCAAGTGTCGCTACCCTTGTAGCTTTTACTACTGTTTGTTCATGGTGTTAATTATACTACTGGGTTGAGTTGTTCGATCACCTTTGTTAGTTTTGGGTCGAGACTGTTGGTAGTTCCACTTCCACTTCATTGTAGATTAGCAGGGGTGACCATCACTGATCTGCTATACGTTTGGATTTGTTATTTTTATGATACTTGGGTTGTTGCATATATGTATGAATGTATCTGGATTATATATTTGATCCAGTCTTCATATACTTAGCTTCTTGTAGCCTCTGGTTTATTGTCATGCAAGTTGATTTGTTTATATGTACACATCTAGTTGAACTGTATTTTACCTGGTTGCACTATAAATGCTTGTCACTGTTTGTGACACGTTTTGTTTCACTAAGCCTGTACACTTGCCATCATCTGAATTCATGATTTGTATAACGATGCTTGTAGTCATTCTCTGGTCCACTGGTACATTCCTGATGTGCCTTTGGCCTTGACCATTGTTCGAGTTATGTGTTGCCTTACTGTATTTCCATTTTGCTCGACCTGATGCCGCACTGTTACTTATTGTCACTGTGTTGTTGCGGTGCATTGTGCATATCACTGCACTGATTCATTCCATTGTTGCATTCATTTGCTCATCACTTGGTTGCCTCTTTTATTGTCTGTTCTTCGATACATGTTGACTCACACACTTGTGATCTTGTGGTGACTGCAGTTTTTAGTAGTTTCCCTTGTTGTTTTGCATTGCATTGATGCAAATGGATTGTTTTCTGACTACACTTGAGTTGAATCCAACCTGTAGCTTGTGTTTGACCTTGTGTTCGGTTGTGAATTTTCATTGTGTACATATCACCGTAGTGGCAAGGCAGTGCACGCAAGCGTGAACTGCAGCCACACGGTATTCATTGGGTACATCGTCACTGTAGTGGCAAGGCAGTGCACGCAAGCGTGAACTGCAGCCACACGGTATTGCTTTTATTGTTATTTCTTTACTTTTGATTTATGGATCTTTTGCGTATTTCCATATGCTGTAGTGGCAGGGCAGTGCACGCGTGCGTGTACTGCAGCCCTACTCGAAGTAATATATTAATTGAGATTTCAATGTTTTGAACTGTTTTGTTTATTCAAATTCAATATTCTTACTTGGTTTAATTTGCTGGTTTGATGTTTAACACTATTACGTGTTATATTTATCGTTATCCGATTTCTTTATTTAAGGATCGGATAGACGAGATTTATTGTGACTGTCGTCTATTCATATTTAATTATTATTGCTTCTGTGCACTAATAACTGAGTTTGAATTAGACTGACCCGTGTATTGTTTTCTTTTGAATTTAATACTCGGGTCAGACCGAGTATTTACAGGTTGTTGATATCTTACTTTGGGTTGCTGTTAGAGCTATGAAGTCTTTTCACTTCTCTTGGAGTAGTCGTCGTTATTGTAGTAGTCAGTGTATTTGTATAGGATGTTGTATAGTCATGTATATTATTCACGATAATGTACTTGTATATGTAACTTCCGGAGTCGACAGTTGTAGTTGTATCATATGTATTGTATCACATGTATATCAACTGACATCAGTTCTATAAATATGAGACTTTTTGTTATATCTGTGTTCCGCATTTATTTTATCTGTGTTATTATTATATATATGTTCCTAAACTATTATGAACCATCGTAGTTCGTTTTATACTAGAATTGAGTATGTCGATGGGAGTAAATAATGAGATGAAAAATAAAAATATATACCACTCCTATCGAGATAACTAATACTAATGTAAGACCTAACTATGGATGGCGCTCCTATCCAGCCTTATTCTTCGTAATAACAGACAGTATTTCTTTTAATACTCTTTGTTATTGTGAGCATAGAGGTGGGGCGTCACAGTTGGTATCAGAGCTTGGGGTTTATGGACATAATATAAAACATAACTTAGATGGAAAATGTGTTACAACTATGTGTCGATGTTTTATATGTGCTTTGAGTCAAAACTAAATTTTTGAAATTTTGATGAAATTTTTAAATAGCTTTATTTAAAAATAAAAAGTGAAATTATGTTTTGTTTATCAGAGTGCGCAGCGAAAACAGTAAGACTGCTTCGTTGAGCACAGCTGATAACTATTTTGATTTCAAAAAAAAAAAAAATCAAAACATGAAAATGAATTAAATTTCATTATGTTGTTTAACCAGTGGTTCTGATTTGTTGAAGTTCTTGCTGGTTTTCTTTGATGCTAATCATATCTGATTAGATTTCTGCTGTTTTAATATATCTTCATCGAAGATATATTTGAGTAATTTCTTTGTTTATTTTGTAGTGTGCGTGCAAACATGAGTTGCACGTTACTACATTAATTTTACGTTGAACCGATGCTTGGTTATGAAACGTATTTTGTTGCCATTATTTTTATAACGAGATTTTAACACTTGTGCTAAATTTTTGAAGTACGGTGTTTTGTTGACATTTTTGATGAATGTTTTTGATGAATGAAAATTCACTAGTGCTATATTTTGTTGCAAATTATTTTGATGAGATTTTGACGTATAAAAATTACCGTCGCATTGACTTCAGTAATCGTCAAGTTTTAAAGTGGATTTTCAAGCGGTTATTCCGTAGTTCTGATTTTGGGATCCGTTTTTACGGTGTTTTGAGAAGTACAGTTTCCATATCGAAATTGTTTTTGATGTTGCTGTTTTGAGCACGGATTTTCAAATGGTTTCAAAAATAAAAATTGTTTTCAAAATTTTTTCAGTTTACGTTTTCAAAAGAATGAGAAAGAGATTTAAACGATTCAGCAAAATCGAGGACTATGAACCCTTTCTTTTACTGATTTGCTTAATTCCGGACTTGTTCGTTTGAGAATGTAAATTATTACTTTTGTAAAATAAATGAAATTGTTTTTAGAATTTTTACAGTTTGCGTTTTCAGAAGAATGAGAAAGTGACTTAAACGTTTCAGAAAAATCGAGGACTATGACGCTTTTCTTTTACTGATTCGCTTAATTCCGGACTTATCCGTTTGAGAATGTGAAATGTTATTTTTGGAATACACAATTTTGCACTTTCAAGGAAACGATGAAGAGATTTAAACAATTTAGTAAAACACGTGGTCATGGGACATGTGCGTTTGCTATTTTGGTTAATTCCGGACTCGTTAATTGAAACATTTGCTGTTTGATGATTTTGATGATTTTACACGTTCAAGGAAACGATGAAGAGAATCAAACGATTTAGTAAAACACGTGGTTATGGGACATGTGCGTTTGCTATTTCGGTTCCGGACTCGTTAATTGAATATATGATGATTTTCGTGTGCTTTCGAGCCACTATGTTGGACCTTCGGGTCATATGTTGGACCTTCGGGTCAATACCTGTACCGGACCTTCGGGTCATATGTTGGACCTTCGGGTCATTTGTTGGGCGCCAAAAATTATGTTGGGTACTTGGTAGGCTTCGACCATATGTTGATGCACGTGCGGCGTAGCTAAAACTCGCCATTTGTTGGGATCGATCCACCTTTTATGTTGATTTTCTAGATCATCTTAATTGATTTCTAGATATTTGTTGTTTCCAATTATCTGCAGGTAATTGGATATTTGTTGATATGAGTTCTAATTATCGTTTTTGATAATTAGATATTTATTGATTTGATTATCGTTTTTGATAATCGAATATTTGTTGATTCTGATTATCGTTTTTGATAATTAGATATTTGTTGATTTGATTATTGCTTGTGATAATTAAATAATTGTTGATATGAGTTCTAATTATCATTTTTGATAATTAGATATTTGTTGATTTGATTATCGTTTTTGATAATCGAATATTTGTTGATTCTGATTATCGTTTTTGATAATTAGATATTTGTTGATTTGATTATCGCTTGTGATAATTAAATAATTGTTGATTTGAGATTCTGATTATCGTTTTTGATAATTGGATATTTGTTAATTTTGATTATCGTTTTTGATAATCGAATATTTGTTGATTCTGATTATCGTTTTTGATAATTGGATATTTGTTAATTTTGATTATCGTTTTTGATAATCGAATATTTGTTGATTCTGATTATCGTTTTTGATAATTAGATATTTGTTGATTTGATATCGTTTTTGATAATCGAATATTTGTTGATTCTGATTATCGTTTTTGATAATTAGATATTTGTTGATTTGATTATCGCTTGTGATAATTAAATAATTGTTGATTTGAGATTCTGATTATCGTTTTTGATAATTGGATATTTGTTAATTTTGATTATCGTTTTTGATAATCGAATATTTGTTGATTCTGATTATCGTTTTTGATAATTGGATATTTGTTGATTTGATTATCGTTTTTGATAATCGAATATTTGTTGATTGGATTATCGTTTTTGATAATCGAATATTTGTTGATTTGATTATCGTTTCTGATAATCGAATATTTGTTGATTTGAGTTTTGATTATCGTTTTTGATAATCAGATAATTGTTAATTTGATTATCGTTTTTGATAATTGAATATTTGATTGCTTTGAGATTTGATTATCGATTGTGATAATCAAATATTTGTTGATTATATTGAAATGCTGTTTTCTAATTATCGTATCGATACTTAGATATTGCTGTTTTGTGATTCCTGTTTTTGATTATCTATTTGATAATTAGATTTTTGTTGAGAATTTATGAATTTCTTTTATTGAAATTTAAAGATTTCCTTGGCATTTTTGTTCTCTACCATTATTTTTCTAGCTTAACCAGTTTATGTTAGAAAATTTAGTGCTAGTGAAGACCTTAATTATGAAAATTGCGGGGACGCAATTTTTATAAGGGGGAGTCTGTAACAACCCGAGCTTTTGTGAAAATTTATTCTCATCATTAAATAATTATTGTCGCTAGCTTATTGATGATGGAGTTTTTATAATGGGTTGATATTCTTTGTATTTAATTGTCAAGCGACTATGCGGGCTTTGAAATTTATTTCGGCCCACGTTCGTTTATTTTGGGTCATGATAATTATCAATACCCGTTGCTCCCTTTATTCAGTTTCACAAAACCCTAAACAATAAACTAAAGAAACGAAAATGGCGGCTTGTCTCACGTTCGTTCCTCTCTCGAAGATTGGGTTTCTGGTGAAGGCGTCGCTATGTCGATTTGACTGCAGATGCTCGATTTCTTCAATCTTCGCGGCTTCGACTTCAAATCGTTCGACTCTCATTTGCTCACGGCTGCCCCAACCTTCGTTCGAGTTCAACTCCTGTCTTCGGCGGCAATTGGATCTGGGTCTTTAAAGCAAAGGTGAGTAATTATGATTACTCACATCTACTTTGACTCAGTGTATGCTTTGTGTTTGAGTTGTTTCTGTGATTGGTGCTTTCTCTGATTTTACCAAGTTTGTATATTTTTGTGGTACTTGGTTGACACGGCTTTGAACTGATACCGTGGTCACCACAGTGTTGATCTTTTTGCTTTGACTTTGCCCATTTTGATTTTGTGAATTTCTGATGGCTCTGGTTGTAACTTGATTGGGTGACCACCACCGTGTTGAATTCTTTTGGACGATATTGAGTTTGTTGACTTCGGTTATACATTGTTACTTCCTTTGTTTGGCATCAGATTGATATTATTTGTATTCTTGTTGCTTTACTGTTTATACACGTATACTTGATAGTATCGGCCACCACCGCTATTGCTTGCATTTTGCTCTTCAAATCGGCACTCCCACTTTGTTATGTGTTCTGCATAGCATTTGGTCTTCAACAATCCATGTTGATCTTCAGATAGCTTTCTATATTTATACACAGCAGGGTTGCATCCTTTAAAGCACTTATCTGATCCACGCCTTGGTACTAATGGTGACATTGACTTGGTACCTACCTATTTGCAATTGCAGTCACTGGTATTGTCAGGACCCGATTCTTCATCTTTCGAAAATTCAACATCGATACTCACTTTATCGACTGCCGAGCAATCGAACGACGGAAAACCGAACACTGAGGGTTTAAGAAGAAGAAAAGAAAGAAGAAGAGATAAGAAGATAGAAAATAAAAAAAGAAAATAGAACTGAAAGAAATAACACAACAGAACAACATCAGAATCTCACAATTCGCAGCGGAACAACATATAATAAATAAATGAATAATCTTTAAACAAAGAACTATAACAGTTATTACATTTTACACATTACGTTTCATTACATCAAATCATCAGAGTGTACAACAACAACAACAACAGTGCAACGGAAAAAAGAAATACTATATAAACTAGTAATACGCCATGCCATCCAGCTTGCCTCCAGCAACTCCTGAATTCCAGAATATCCTGATAAACCTTAACTCTTGACTGCCCGTGTGAAAATTTGTGGGCACCCAGAGTTTAGAAAGGAAAACAATAAACTCCGAGTCAGTCATGTGACTGGTGTGAGAACTCAAAACAGTTTATTTATCTTTAAAATCAAAATAGAGGAATATTTTTAAAGTCAATTCACAATGCTTTTAAAAATGAGACTACCATAAGGCCTCCCGCACACACACACAATGCAAACGCAGAATCGGAGGAGATTTCTCCTTATGATAGTCAAAGATGTTTGATACGCATTTAAAAGAACATTTGATATTATTACTAGTGCATAGTGTAGAGAAAAATTCATTTCGAAAGTAGAATATAAATCTTAGCCAACATACGACCATTATCGTATGCCTACTATAGCTAACTATGTTCAATAGCAGGTTACCGCCACATTCCATAGCAGGTTATACAACTAAAACCGTACGAGTCTCGTATTGTTTCTTTGGATTTCCAACGAATGATCAGGCTAAGGAACTTCCCATTGCCACATGAGAATGCCTCTGGATGGACATCCCCGAGAACCAAACCGGATCTCTACCAACACAAGGCCGGGTTACCCCTAACTGAGTAACAACTGACCGAATATGCCATCCCCCGGTCCTTTGGGACCTTTTCACCGAGCGCTCGCAATCAATTCACACAATCATAACAAAGTGTTTTCAACATGAGTAAGTATCTGGGCTCCATACCATGATACCACCCTTTTCCAGAAGGAAATGCACATATCCTAAAGGGCGCTACCCCTCATAACCTTGCCGCATCTTTCCTGTTTTGACCATTCACGGGGTGTGAGGCTCGACGAAGTCACGTCCACAAAAACATACTTTATACAAAAGCCATGCTTTGGGTCAACAAATGATCATAGAAATGATCACCAAGATAGACGATCAAATAAACGATCCTATCACAAATAATCAACACAATGATCATTTCACAGCAACACTCAGCATGTCACATTACCAAATTGGGAATATATCGCTGATAACCTTCAACTACATAACCTCTGAGCTCGTACGTCTCAGAGAAGGGTGTTAAGCTAAAAGAATAAATTCTCCGCCACCAACAGAAATATATTTGAAAGAAATCGGCTTTATATCTCAACTTGTAATGTCAGACATACAATCCATACAAGTCTGTTCCGGGCTCGAACAAAACCGAAGGCACTTACAAAGAAGTCCTTGCAATCCGGATATTCACAATCCTGATCGGATTCACCATCACATATGGAGAACTCAATACCGTAGCTACTCGGTGCAGAGTCAATCGACAGGTCATCCTATCGCTCTCGCAAATACCGGGTCTTCAACACCGATCTTCAATGCAATTCATAACGACGTATCACATATTCGGAATGGGTTATACGACCCCATGGTCCTTTCCCGGTTAACCCGAATAGTGAGCGCTTATTCAAAAATAAGTGTGGCATTCACATTCAAACAAATCACATCAAATACCCATTCAAAGGGAAATATTGATAGTCGGTTATTGAACTATCAATGGATATGCACACATCACCAGTTTCCAAATAATTTTTCAAATTATTTATTTTCCAAAAATATCTTTACAAGATATAAAATTTTCACACTTCAAAAATAAATCAACATTTATTTTTAAACCCAATTCTCTTTTTCATTCATAAATTCCATAGTGAATTTATAATCCAAAATATCTATGAATATTCGATTTCGATTATTCATTTCAATTTCCTTTTCAATTTATCTTCAAAAAGATAAATTCTCAAAATATTCGCTTTATATTGAAAAACATTTGCATACTTATTTATTCATAAGTAATTCACAAATTTTATTTATTTTCAACACTTGGAAAATATTCAATATACTTAAATCGAAATTAAGTACATATTTCATTCTTTAAGGAAATCATTCTCTTAAACATATTTATTTGGGCCAAAACGAATGTTGCGTAAAACATCGTTACGACAACCCAAAATCACTTGTATAGGGATTCGAATTTTTAAGACAGATATATAAATCCCAATACTATACAAAACATTTCCTTTCGGAAATCATTTACTATAACCACAGTGTTATAGTCCACTATTTCCTTTTATTTCTCAAAAACGTCTATTTCAACAATAAATGTTGAAATCTATGGTTTCGAATTTCAACACATTTTAAAACATCGTTAGATCGTTTTAATTCTATTTGAAATATCACATTCAAAACAATTTCTTTAACATATTATTCACTATTCAAAAACGTGAATATTCTTTGTTAACAAATTTCATCCTTTTATTCATTTTATTTCAAAGGATTATTCACAGTTCAAAAACGTGAATATAACTCCATTAATAGGTTTCAGCAATTTACTTATCAAAATAAGTCATTTGCGAATTTATAAAACAACGTTTATAAATTCCATTTCTATTTATTTTATAACAACTTCCTTTTATAAATTTTCTTTATTAACCTATTCGATTTATAACTCAATTATAAACTAAAGGTTCATATTATAAGTTAAATGCTTATAAAACGATTATTTTACAAAAATCGTTTCTTTGAATTTCATAATCATAAATCTTATAACTTATCAGATTCAATTATTTATCCAAAACCATTCTTTTAATGACTTTATAAATTTTATAAACCTACTGTTTATAAAATTCCATTTATAATTTCACCGTTTATAATTCTATAAATTTCATTCAATTTACAAAATTCATTTACACTTCATTCAAACACTTATAAAAACTCGTTTTATAATGTCAATATTTCAATTTATAAATATCCATTTATAAATCTCTTAATATAAATCAATTTATATTATTCTTTAAAACGTCTTTAATCTCCTTTATTATTTCACCATTTCGATTCATAAAATAATTAAATTTTATAAATCCTATATTTAAACTTTTCACAATAAATTCTAAAATCCCGATTAAACTATTTTATAAAATCATTAGCCCTTATTTCTCAAAAATCAGCTTTTAACTATATTTCACAAAACCTAAAATTTTATAACTTTGAAAATTATAACGTTTATTTATTTAACATGGATCAATTCCAAAAATATAGTATATTTTCAAAAATCACTTTTAAAAATCATTTTTAAATTTTCAAAGTTTGGTCCAATGATGCTACATACCAAATAGCCAATCACGACAACAACGATATCATATATCGATATGATAATCCATCAAATATCAAAATATCTGAAATCAAATAAATACTGTTGAGGAATCCAGTTGGATCCCTCCAACCTGTTTCCTGCATCCACAAACATTAGCACAATACCAATTTCGCTCCAGTACGAAATTATCGCGGTATATGTTTTTATTAAATATTATCCGCTTAATAGGCGGCGCAATAGGGTCTCATCCGCTAAACAAAAAAATGCGGGAAATCAATAACTCCAATATATACATATGCCAATATATATATATATATATTGCTATTATATATAATACCAATTTCACTGTTTATGAAATATTCGCGGTATATGTTTTTAATAAATAACATCCGCTTACTAACGGCGCATAATGTCTATTTTAACAATCAATAGATAACAATCATCATTCAAACATGCATTCAAATATTTTAAATCTAACTATTTAAAATAAAATCGAAACTGATTCGTTTGAGTGAGAAGTTCTCACCTTGATTTTATTTTGTTTTAGCGATTTATTTCGAATAAAATTAAACGGACGTTTAATTTTACCCAAAATTCTCACTAACTCCAAACGACTCCAATCCAATTTCATCGCGTTGTGCTCGTCCATACGATTCCAATGCAACTGGTTTTGCGCGTTTTCGACCTCGTATGAAAAAGTTATGATTTTTATAAGTTTGTACACGATTTAAATAAACTATTTTCAACATAATTATAATTTTTATAACCTACTCTAAACCATAGCCACTGGAACCAACGTGCTTGCATCAAGGCCCTTGAACGCAACTCCCCCCAACCTTTCTTCTTCACGCGTGCATCTCCTGAAGAAGCCGAACTCAACACCCTAGATTAGGGTTAAATATCACCATCTCCATACTCGACGATACCTCATCAAACTACAGCCATTTGAAGCGCCATGCCAAGAGCTATGTTCGGCCCCAAGGTGGTGAAGCTCGGCCACCCTATGCCTCTCGAAAACCGTGCGCAACTTTGTACCTTTGAGCCCAATTTGCCGCCAATCCACAACACTTCAGACGATCTCCACCGTTGGATATGGAGTACTTGATGTGCTCTACGATTTCCTAGTTGAAACTTTCTTGAATCGATACATGGATTAGAAGATTTGGTGGGAGGAAGGTAGAAGCTTTCTGGCCGTTCATGGGGGGTGGCGGCTAGGGTTTCATTTTCTTTGTTTTTTTTTTTAATAAATGAAGGGTGTGGGTGTCTATTTATAGAAGAAAATCGAACACTATTCATCCGGAAATTCCGAACTCCGATTTACGCGCCGTAACCAGCATTTCTAAGGTTGACCCCGCGTTCCGAACACAATGGAACAGGTTTCGGAAGCTAATTCGGACATCTGTGTGAGTTATGGCTATAAACGTTCAATTTAAATTAAACCGATTTAAATCGATTTCTAGGCGTTTTAATTCGTACCGGACAAACGGTAAATCCAATTGACACGAAATTTGAAACCTTACAATAATATCACATTACGGATCCGATGAAACTGGTTTCGTCGAAATCCGAGACTTTTTGAAAAATGGCTATTTTCACTCGTCAAATTTAAATTAAAAACAATTCGATGCGTTTCGAGCTGCCATGATCAAACGATAGCTCCGATTGACACGAAAATTGAAATCCGGTAATAACTAACTATTACGGATCCAATGGAACTAGTTTCGTTCAATTCTGAGACTGTTCAAAAATTGACTATTTTCACTAGTCGATTTTAATATTAAAATATTCAATTTTCACAAATAAACTTTTAATTCGATTTTTAAAAGTTCTAAAATATCTTTCTAACTCCCATATGATAAAATAAAATTTTACAAATCATTTTCAATCATATTTAACTCAATTTTCAATTATTTCCATAATTTCACATATTAAATTATTGATTTAATTATCCAATTAAATCCAATAATTCAAATTAAATTTTATTCAACTTATAAATTCACTTATTAATATTTAAAATTAATTAAATATTCAAATTTTAATAAATTAAAATTCTGGGTCGTTACAATCTTCCCCCCTTAAAAGAATTTCGTCCTCGAAATTACAAAGTAAGAAAAGTTACAGAATTTATTAATTTTCCCAAAATTCATAGTTAAACTTCTTACAATACTTTACTAAGTTTTCAAATCATACTTAATTATCTTTTCAAAAACAACTACTATTGTTTAACTTTCAATTCCAAAATCAAAGTTAAAGTTTTCAAAATTTTTCAATTTTCTTCAAATTTTTCTAACGCCTTAAATTTTCGGAAAAATTCGCCATAGTCTCCTTTGCGCGGCTCGATCCGAAAAAAAATGACAGTATATATATCACAAATATACATCTCATCAAGTAATGAGGCATCCCGCAGGGAAAAAGTATAAAAGTACGGTATGTAATCCGAGATATGTACCTTATATTTTATTAGCGAGCATATACGGCTAATATAGCGCGAAAGCGAGCTCCAAATGCGAAGCAAACGCGATCCGCACCTACTAATCACTCAACAAACAACATGAGAACATGCATATAGATAATAGTATCGATATACATCATATAGCAACATAATAACTATATATGTCAACATAGCAAATGCAGTAAAAGCAATATATTCAACCATCAACCAACTATCATTCATAACCAAATCAATATTCATTTATATTCTCATTAATATTAAATGAATTGGGTTTTCAATTTAATCACATTTGATTCATTAACAGTGGATGTTTTTACTAACATTCATTTTCAATTAGTTTATATTCACTAATTCATATTCAAGTTGGTTCACTTCCAAATCAAATTCAATTCCATTCAAGATTCATTTAACTTCCAATTGAATTTCAATTACTTTAGCTTTCAATTTCATTAATACTTAATGAATTATATACAATCAATCTAACAATCATATAACAACCAATGTATATTAACTACAACCAAATTCCTTTGCTTATATTCATTCAGTTTGGTTTAATTAATTGATTTTCATTCAATTTTTCAACTTCCAATAACATTAGATTTTAATGAATTACACTTACATTCATTATTTCATATCAACTAAATTCACATTTAATTGATTAATATTCAATCCATTCATTCTATTCAATTACCAATTCATTTTTATTTCAACTCATATTTATAAATATATTCATATAGTTTCACTTCTCATATATATAAGTTTATTTCACAATTGCAATCACTTTAATTATAATTCAATTCTTATAATTCTTTATACTTATACAATTATTCTTTTATTTAGATTATTCAAACAACTAAACAATCAACTTATATAGACTTTAATAATTCTGAAAAATTATTTCTTCATATATAAAATATATAATCAAGGTAAAATTATTTCATTTACCAAATTTAAAACAATATTATGTCGAATTGTTCTATTCAAGTGTTTAGAGATTCCTATCAACAACGTTAATTACTCGTATTAACCAAAATCTATATACCACTCAACAAACCAATCATCACAATATAAAACAATTTCATATTCACTAACAAATACGCTCTCATAGCTATTATCACACTCAAATTCATTCTAGAGTACTACTGACTCTATCTCTAATGAGAAATACCCAACAGAACCATGGTTGTCGCTTAACCATATGCTCTGATACCACATTGTCAGGACCCGATTCTTCATCTTTCGAAAATTCAACATCGATACTCACTTTATCGACTGCCGAGCAATCGAACGACGGAAAACCGAACACTGAGGGTTCAAGAAGAAGAAAAGAAAGAAGAAGAGATAAGAAGATAGAAAATAAAAAAAGAAAATAGAACTGAAAGAAATAACACAACAGAACAACATCAGAATCTAACAATTCGCAGCGGAACAACATATAATAAATAAATGAATAATCTTTAAACAAAGAACTATAACAGTTATTACATTTTACACATTACGTTTCATTACATCAAATCATCAGAGTGTACAACAACAACAACAACAACAACAGTGCAGCGGAAAAAAGAAATACTATATAAACTAGTAATACGCCATGCCATTCAGCTTGCCTCCAGCAACTCCTGAATTCCAGAATATCCTGATAAACCTTAACTCTTGACTGCCCGTGTGAAAATTTGTGGGCACCCAGAGTTTAGGAAGGAAAACAATAAACTCCGAGTCAATCATGTGACTGGTGTGAGAACTCAAAACAGTTTATTTATCTTTAAAATCAAAATAGAGGAATATTTTTAAAGTCAATTCGCAATGCTTTTAAAAATGAGACTACCATAAGGCCTCCGGCACACACACACAATGCAAACGCAGAATCGGAGGAGATTTCTCCTTATGATAGTCAAAGATGTTTGATACGCATTTAAAAGAACATTTGATATTATTACTAGTGCATAGTGTAGAGAAAAATTCATTTCGAAAGTAGAATATAAATCTTAGCCAACATACGACCATTATCGTATGCCTACTATAGCTAACTATGTTCAATAGCAGGTTACCGCCACATTCCATAGCAGGTTATACAACTAAAACCGTACAAGTCTCGTATTGTTTCTTTGGATTTCCAACGAATGATCAGGCCAAGGAACTTCCCATTGCCACATGAGAATGCCTCTGGATGGACATCCCCGAGAACCAAACCGGATCTCTACCAACACAAGGCCGGCTTACCCCTAACTGAGTAACAACTGACCGAATATGCCATCCCCCGGTCTTTTGGGACCTTTTCACCGAGCGCTCGCAATCAATTCACACAATCATAATAAAGTGTTTTCAACATGAGTAAGTATCTGGGCTCCATACCATGATACCACCCTTTTCCAGAAGGAAATGCACATATCCTAAAGGGCGCTACCCCTCATAACCTTGCCGCATCTTTCCTGTTTTGACCATTCACGGGGTGTGAGGCTCGACGAAGTCACGTCCACAAAAACATACTTTATACAAAAGCCATGCTTTGGGTCAACAAATGATCATAGAAATGATCACCAAGATAGACGATCAAATAAACGATCCTATCACAAATAATCAACACAATGATCATTTCACAGCAACACTCAGCATGTCACATTACCAAATTGGGAATATATCGCTGATAACCTTCAACTACATAACCTCTGAGCTCGTACGTCTTAGAGAAGGGTGTTAAGCTAAAAGAATAAATTCTCCGCCACCAACAGAAATATAATTGAAAGAAATCGGCTTTATATCTCAACTTGTAATGTCAGACATACAATCCATACAAGTCTGTTCCGGGCTCGAAAAAAACCGAAGGCACTTACAAAGAAGTCCTTGCAATCCGGATATTCACAATCCTGATCGGATTCACCATCACATATGGAGAACTCAATACCGTAGCTACTCGGTGCAGAGTCAATCGACAGGTCATCCTATCGCTCTCGCAAATACCGGGTTTTCAACACCGATCTTCAATGCAATTCATAACGACGTATCACATATTCAGAATGGGTTATACGACCCCATGGTCCTTTCCCGGTTAACCCGAATAGTGAGCGCTTATTCAAAAATAAGTGTGGCATTCACATTCAAACAAGTCACATCAAATACCCATTCAAAGGGAAATATTGATAGTCGGTTATTGAACTATCAATGGATATGCACACATCACCAGTTTCCAAATAATTTTTCAAATTATTTATTTTCCAAAAATATCTTTACAAGATATAAAATTTTCACACTTCAAAAATAAATCAACATTTATTTTTAAACCCAATTCTCTTTTTCATTCATAAATTCCATAGTGAATTTATAATCCAAAATATCTATGAATATTCGATTTCGATTATTCATTTCAATTTCCTTTTCAATTTATCTTCAAAAAGATAAATTCTCAAAATATTCGCTTTATATTGAAAAACATTTCCATACTTATTTATTCATAAGTAATTCACAAATTTTATTTATTTTCAACACTTGGAAAATATTCAATATACTTAAATCGAAGTTAAGTACATATTTCATTCTTTAAGGAAATCATTCTCTTAAACATATTTATTTGGGCCAAAACGAATGTTGCGTAAAACATCGTTACGACAACCCAAAATCACTAGTATAGGGATTCGAATTTTTAAGACAGATATATAAATCCCAATACTATACAAAACATTTCCTTTCGGAAATCATTTACTATAACCACAGTGTTATAGTCCACTATTTCCTTTTATTTCTCAAAAACGTCTATTTCAACAATAAATGTTGAAATCTATGGTTTCGAATCTCAACACATTTTAAAACATCGTTAGATCGTTTTAATTCTATTTGAAATATCACATTCAAAACAATTTCTTTAACATATTATTCACTATTCAAAAACGTGAATATTCTTTGTTAACAAATTTCATCCTTTTATTCATTTTATTTCAAAGGATTATTCACAGTTCAAAAACGTGAATATAACTCCATTAATAGGTTTCAGCAATTTACTTATCAAAATAAGTCATTTGCGAATTTATAAAACAACGTTTATAAATTCCATTTCTATTTATTTTATAACAACTTCCTTTTATAAATTTTCTTTATTATCCTATTCGATTTATAACTCAATTATAAACTAAAGGTTCATATTATAAGTTAAATGCTTATAAAACGATTATTTTACAAAAATCGTTTCTTTGAATTTCATAATCATAAATCTTATAACTTATCAGATTCAATTATTTATCCAAAACCATTCTTTTAATGACTTTATAAATTTTATAAACCTACTGTTTATAAAATTCCATTTATAATTTCACCGTTTATAATTCTATAAATTTCATTCAATTTACAAAATTCATTTACACTTCATTCAAACACTTATAAAAACTCGTTTTATAATGTCAATATTTCAATTTATAAATATCCATTTATAAATCTCTTAATATAAATCAATTTATATTATTCTTTAAAACGTCTTTAATCTCCTTTATTATTTCACCATTTCGATTCATAAAATAATTAAATTTTATAAATCCTATATTTAAATTTTCACAATAAATTCTAAAATCCCGATTAAACTATTTTATAAAATCATTAGCCCTTATTTCTCAAAAATCAGCTTTTAACTATATTTCACAAAACCCAAAATTTTATAACTTTGAAAATTATAACGTTTATTTATTTAACATGGATCAATTCCAAAAATATAGTATATTTTCAAAAATCACTTTTAAAAATCATTTTTAAATTTTCAAAGTTTGGTCCAATGATGCTACATACCAAATAGCCAATCGCGACAACAACGATATCTTATATCGATATGATAATCCATCAAATATCAAAATATCTGAAATCAAATAAATACTGTTGAGGAATCTAGTTGGATCCCTCCAACCTGTCATCCACAAACATTAGCACAATACCAATTTCGCTCCAGTACGAAATTATCGCGGTATATGTTTTTATTAAATATTATCCGCTTAATAGGCGGCGCAATAGGGTCTCATCCGCTAAACAAAAAAATGCGGGAAATCAATAACTCCAATATATACATATGCCAATATATATATATTGCTATTATATATAATACCAATTTCACTGTTTATGAAATATTCGCGGTATATGTTTTTAATAAAGAACATCCGCTTACTAACGGCGCATAATGTCTATTTTAACAATCAATAGATAACAATCATCATTCAAACATGCATTCAAATATTTTAAATCTAACTATTTAAAATAAAATCGAAACTGATTCGATTGAGTGAGAAGTTCTCACCTTGATTTTATTTTGTTTTAGCGATTTATTTCGAATAAAATTAAACGGACGTTTAATTTTACCCAAAATTCTCACTAACTCCAAACGACTCCAATCCAATTTCATCGCGTAGTGCTCGTCCATACGATTCCAACGCAACTAGTTTCGCGCGTTTTCGACCTCGTATGAAAAAGTTATGATTTTTATAAGTTTGTACACGATTTAAATAAACTATTTTCAACATAATTATAATTTTTATAACCTACTCTAAACCATAGCCACTGGATCCAACGTGCTTGCATCAGGGCCCTTGAACGCAACTCCCCCCAACCTTTCTTCTTCACGCGTGCATCTCCTGAAGAAGCCGAACTCAACACCCTAGATTAGGGTTAAATATCACCATCTCCATACTCGACGATACCTCATCAAACTACAGCCATTTGAAGCGCCATGCCAAGAGCTATGTTCGGCCCCAAGGTGGTGAAGCTCGGCCACCCTATGCCTCTCGAAAACCGTGCGCAACTTCGTACCTTTGAGCCCAATTTGCCGCCAATCCACAAACTTCAGACGATCTCCACCGTTGGATATGGAGTACTTGATGTGCTCTACGATTTCCTAGTTGAAACTTTCTTGAATCGATACATGGATTAGAAGATTTGGAGGGAGGAAGGTAGAAGCTTTCTGGCCGTTCATGGGGGGTGGCGGCTAGGGTTTCATTTTTTTTTTTTTTTTTTAATAAATGAAGGGTGTGGGTGTCTATTTATAGAAGAAAATCGAACACTATTCATCCGGAAATTCCGAACTCCGATTTACGCGCCGTAACCAGCGTTTCTAAGGTTTACCCCGCGTTCCGGACACAATGGAACAGGTTTCGGAAGCTAATTCGGACATCTTTGCGAGTTATGGCTATAAACGTTCAATTTAAATCAAACCGATTTAAATCGATTTCTAGGCGTTTTAATTCGTACCGGACAAACGGTAAATCCAATTGACACGAAATTTGAAACCTTACAATAATATCACATTACGGATCCGATGAAACTGGTTTCGTCGAAATCCGAGACTTTTTGAAAAATGGCTATTTTCACTCGTCAAATTTAAATTAAAAACAATTCGATGCGTTTCGAGCTGCCACGATCAAACGATAGCTCCGATTGATACGAAAATTGAAATCCGGTAATAAATAACTATTGCGGATCCAATGGAACTGGTTTCGTTCAATTCTGAGACTGTTCAAAAATTGACTATTTTCACTAGTCGATTTTAATATTAAAATATTCAATTTTCACAAATAAACTTTTAATTCGATTTTTAAAAGTTCTAAAATATCTTTCTAACTCCCATATGATAAAATAAAATTTTGCAAATCATTTTCAATCATATTTAACTCAATTTTCAATTATTTCCATAATTTCACATATTAAATTATTGATTTAATTATCCAATTAAATCCAATAATTCAAATTAAATTTTATTCAACTTATAAATTCACTTATTAATATTTAAAATTAATTAAATATTCAAATTTTAATAAATTAAAATTCTGGGTCGTTACAGGTATCACTAATTTCATACTGGTACATTTGAGATCTTATTCGAGTCTTTATAAATTGAACACTGCATATGCTTCTGTTAGAATTGATGCAAGAGTTATGCATCTCCATTAACACTTGAGTTCGATCTGTAGCTTGCATTGTCACTTGCATTTCATTGTTCATTGTCATTTTAATATCTAGTCGACACTTGCAGTTCACTGAACTGTTGTACCACCTATGCTTTCCATTATCATGAGTGCATAGTGTAGTGTCCTTAAGTCTGGGCACGTGTGCTTCATGTAGTCTTCACTTGTGCCTCTGGACTTCATGTAGCATTTTCTGTTGTCTGTTGGCATTGGGTCTAGACGTTGTGCTTCACTGTTTTGATCATTGTCTTTGAGAATTTGTGAGAACTTTGCCTATAAATCATGATGTTGTCACTTTGAATATTCATTGCACTGCTTCATCATGTCACTGCCATGTGCACTTGTTCATTCGAGCCTCGGTGCTTTGTTGGTTCAGGTGGTATACTGCTTGCTACTTGGTCTCTATTCCAAGTGTCGCTACCCTTATAGCTTTTACTACTGTTTGTTCATGGTGTTAATTATACTACTGGGTTGATTTGTTCGATCACCTTTGTTAGTTTTGGGTCGAGACTGTTGGTAGTTCCACTTCCACTTCATTTTAGATTAGCAGGGGTGACCATCACTGATCTGCTATACGTTTGGATTTGTTATTTTTATGATACATGGGTTGTTGCATATATGTATGAATGTATCTGGATTATATATTTGATCCAGTCTTCATATACTTAGCTTCTTGTAGCCTCTGGTTTATTGTCATGCAAGTTGATTTGTTTATATGTGCACATCTAGTTGAACTGTATTTTACCTGGTTGCACTATAAATGCTTGTCACTGTTTGTGACACGTTTTGTTTCACTAAGCCTGTACACTTGCCATCATCTGAATTCATGATTTGTATAATGATGCTTGTAGTCATTCTCTCGTCCACTGGTACATTCCTGATGTGCCTTTGGCCTTGACCATTGTTCGAGTTATGTGTTGCCTTACTGTATTTCCATTTTGCTCGACCTGATGCCGCACTGTTACTTATTGTCACTGTGTTGTTGCGGTGCATTGTGCATATCACTGCACTGATTCATTCCATTGTTGCATTCATTTTCTCATCACTTGGTTGCCTCTTTTATTGTCTGTTCTTCGATACATGTTGACTCACACACTTGTGATCTTGTGGTGACTGCAGTTTTTAGTTGTAGTTTCCCTTGTTGTTTTGCATTGCATTGATGCAAATGGATTGTTTTCTGACTACACTTGAGTTGAATCCAACCTGTAGCTTGGGTTTGACCTTGTGTTCGGCTGTGAATTTTCATTGTGTACATATCACCGTAGTGGCAAGGCAGTGCACGCAAGCGTGAACTGCAGCCACACGGTATTCATTGGGTACATCGTCACTGTAGTGGCAAGGCAGTGCACGCAAGCATGAACTGCAGCCACACGGTATTGCTTTTATTGTTATTTCTTTACTTTTGATTTATGGATCTTTTGCGTATTTCCATATGCTGTAGTGGCGGGGCAGTGCACGCGTGCGTGTACTGCAGCCCTACTCGAAGTAATATATTAATTGAGATTTCAATGTTTTGAACTGTTTTGTTTATTCAAATTCAATATTCTGACTTGGTTTAATTTGCTGGTTTGATGTTTAACACTATTACGTGTTATATTTATCGTTATCCGATTTCTTTATTTAAGGATCGGATAGACGAGATTTATTGTGACTGTCGTCTATTCATATTTAATTATTATTGCTTCTATGCACTAATAACTGAGTTTGAATTAGACTGACCCGTGTATTGTTTTCTTTTGAATTTAATACTCGGGTCAGACCGAGTATTTACAGGTTGTTGATATCTTACTTTGGGTTGCTGTTAGAGCTATGAAGTCTTTTCACTTCTCTTGGAGTAGTCGTCGTTATTGTAGTAGTCAGTGTATTTGTATAGGATGTTGTATAGTCATGTATATTATTCACGATAATGTACTTGTATATGTAACTTCCGGAGTCGACAGTTGTAGTTGTATCATATGTATTGTATCACATGTATATCAACTGACATCAGTTCTATATATATGATACTTTTTGTTATATCTGTGTTCCGCATTTACTTTATCTGTGTTATTATTATATATATTGTCCTAAACTATTATGAACCATCGTAGTTCGTTTTATACTAGAATTGAGTATGTCGATGGGAGTAAATAGTGAGATGAAAAATAAAAATATATACCACTCCTATCGAGATAACCAATACTAATGTAAGACCTAACTATGGATGGCCGCTCCTATCCAGCCTTATTCTTCGTAATAACAGACAGTATTTCTTTTAATACTCTTTGTTATTGTGAGCATAGAGGTGGGGCGTCACATATATACTCATAACGATAAACAACATATTACATGTATATATATAACTTACACAAAATCTTATATAAACTACATATATATATACACATTCTATTTTAAAACGATACTCATATATATAAACTGATAGGCAGCTATATATAACTAACTTGCATATCAAATTATTCGGTATTAAACATGTATGTTACCAGAACTAATACATTGTATGTTATACGAACAAGTACACTATATTATATGCTTTAAAAATGTAAGTTATTAAAATATCTATATTAACATATTTCATTATATTGTAGAAAACATACCAATACAGTAACACAAAATTTACTTCACCTATATTATCACATACAGTAAACAAAACTTTCATTATTAAATTTTATATACTATACAACATATAAGTATCAGTTTATATAAAATAATATATATAACTATTGTGTAACATTACCTTTAAAAAAATAGAGACTGGTATAATATAATCTTTAAAACAAACAAACTATTATATAAACAACTTTAAAAAATTTATAAACTTTAAAACTGTAAAATAGTGGGCACACATATATATATATATATACTTAACTTATGCAATCAAACTATAAATATAACTATAGCTAGTAATACCCAGTATAACATAAACTAACATCATAATATAAAAGTACATCCTTGTAACCAAAATAACTTGTATTGCCTGCTTTATAAGAATACACACATATAAACATCAGAACATAACTGGTATAATATAATGTATAATAACATACTATTAATACCCTAAATCAGCAAAACAAAAATATAAAATTTTTAAACAATCAAAGTAAAAGATATATATATATATATATATATATATATATATATATATATAAATTAAAATTAGTATTTAAAACACATTTTAAAAATCAAAATCTCTAGATATTAAAATCAGTATTCATTAAACATGTGTATTGGGACTAATATATTTGTAAATTATATATATAAAAAAGGAATCAAAGACTAAAACACAATGTACATATGTAACACGCGACCTAAAAAATGTAAAACAGCTAATACATAACTGTATACTTTATATATAAAAATGTAATAAAAGAGCTGTAGGAAAGGTAAACCATATGAAGTAATTTTGAAAGCTGTGGGAAAATTTGTACTTAAATGGTAATATATATATTTTACTATCAACAGTCTTTAAACTTAAAAAAACAAGAAAGAAGAACAAGAAAATACAAAGAAAAACAACAACAACAAAATATGTGCGGCCATTACCTTCAGGAAGAAGCACGTGCGAGAAGATGCAGACAATATGAGATGCGGATGAATTTGTGTATGTGGGTTTTTGTATTTAACATATGCTTGCATTGATTTGGTGTATGAAAGGCAAGAAATAAATGATTTGAAACAGTAGGGGAATTATAGGATTCCATTCCTATTAAATACAAATAACAAAAGGCAAGTGTAAAAGAGATGAAATAATTTACACGTGAAGTGTACAAGATTTTTCATTCCTTTTAAAATGCATGGCTGATGATTTTAACAGCTAAGGTAAGAAATCAAAAGTGTGCGCATTAGAGAGTCAATAATTAAATTGAAACGTACGCCCAAAATTTATAACAAGTAACGTACTTTGAATTTATTTGTTTCGTACTTATTTAGTAAAATATATGCTAAAGTATATTTCAGAAGATAACATATCATTTAATATGATGCCAAATAATTTAAACAAGAACGGATATAAACGTACCAAATAAAACATATAATTAAATAGCTATTTACACATTATTTATTTCTTAATTTAAAATTTGATTTGTTACATCCATTTGATTTGTTTAATAATTTACTAAGAAAAAGGATGTATATACGTATAAAAGAAACGTATACATTTAATTCTTTTTACACATTATTTATTACTTAATTTAAAAGTATATAACCAATTTAAAATAAACAAAGTTGGAACAAATGTTGTACAAATATATATAGTTTAAATAAAAGATTTGGAAGCTAAAATTTAAAATTTAAAATTTCAATCAAATTTAAACGTTAACCCAAAATCAAAATTACAGAAATTGTTTATATTTATTAAAATTTGGCAAATGATTTATAATCAATTCAAGAAATTTCTAAAATTCAAATTTTTAAGTAATCAAACACCAAAGTTTTAAATAAGATAAATAAAAATACAAAATTCAATTAAATATGTAAATAAAACCATTCAAAATTATTAAAATTTTACGGGTCGAAATTATTAAATTTTACGGGTCATTATACTTGTATATATATATATATGTGTGTGTGTGTGTGTGTGTGTGTTTACCTACTTTTATTTTGTCCCTGCGTGTGAAACCTTGTTGTGAACATGCATTCGTGCTTACATATATGGGTTACTATGAGTCTATTTATATATGTGCATGAGTTTTACGAGTTTATACATTCACTTGGTGCCATATTTTCATATTTATATATTATGTGAGAGTAAGTTGGGTTCAAGTGTTCATCTGCTCGTCTCATATATTTTATGCATTGTTTGGTTGAACCAATTTTTATTTCACCTTTGTTTCATTTGGAATCTGCTGTACACAAACTTATGCACATATTTCCTTTCTTGCCTTAGAATTGCAGTATCAAATTACATTTCAGTTGTTATAATATATATTTATGTATATTATGGTCAAGTTGTTCACATAAGTGATTTGATAATGAATTTTGTTTCAAGTTGCCTTATGAGTATGCCCTGTTGCAAGTGTGCTTGTATACAACTTCATGTGAACATTAATTTTTGATGTTTATAATTAGTAAGTAAATGTGACTATTTATATTTTATAATGACTAAATTATATATTTAATAAAACCATATTAGTTATATATGTGTCATAAGCTAGTGATTATCTAGCGTAGTGTTTTAACAGGTGTGCTTGTATTTTATTCAAGCATTTGCTTATGTGCCTGAACATGTGTGGGTGTAAATTTATATATAATATATTTTTAGTTTGCTCTGTTTTTCTGCTAAACTTAATTTTGTTTGCCTCCTTCATACATTTTTCTTTGGTTTGTTACTTCTTGTTTCACAACTGAGTTCATTTACAAGCGTAGATATTCATTCTGCTCACAATGTTTAGGTGCTAGCAGCCTATGTAGGTTTATATATTACACTAAAATTTTAATAAGCAGAATATTTTTCTTTCTATTACATAAATTAAAATGAACAAATATAGGTACTTATATGTCTGTATATATATTTGTGTTATACCAGAAAGTTATATTTGAGTTTTATTAAGCGATTACTTAATACTTAAGAATATGATGCTATGTTGGGCAGTGAACATGCTATTGTTTTTCATGTGTGTGTATGTGAGTTTATACTCATAACTATTTCTATAATAAGTTCCTATATATATGTATATATGTGTATATATATGTATGTAATCCCCAATTATTGCTTAAACTACATAGTTGAATGAAATCACATCACATATATTGTTGAATTGATTGGTTGAACATTTGGTTTAATTGATTATTTTAAATTGCTTGTGTTTGGATTATTGATATATGTTAGTTTGAAATTGGATGATATTTAGATAATTGTTGGATTGTGTTGATTGGATGTGTCAATTTGCAAACGGAACACTGTCCGTTTGCGAATTAAGCTTTATATATTTATTGTATATGGATATGGATATTTTATAAACGACCAGAGTTTGACGGAACTCGACTCGGGCTATGCAATATAGATATAGTGATGTTCGTTGATATGTTTGTAAAGTAATTTCACTACATAATATATATACATATACACACAGATACTTATTTATTCCTTGTTTTAAAGAATGTTTGAAAGGCTTAGAAGTATCATTTAAGGGTTTTAGAATCTTATTTAAGTATTTGATAAATAATATTATACTAAAGAGTTTTATTCTAAAGATTATTCAAGTTTATTAATCTGCCAAAAAGGAAGTTATAATTTGTTTTAAATAATTATATAAAGACGCATAAATTTATGGAAATAAAAAACTAATTATTTTGTGTGTAAAGTAAAGATGTTGGATTAAATTTTTAGATCTGAAATAGAAAGAATTATTATGAAGTATTATTTAGTTGTAGAAATTATAAAAGGATTTAGTAATGAATTTTTGTAATTGAATTTTATATTGGATATTAGTTGATTATCTAGTTAATTTTAAATGTTTACTTATTTGTTATCTATTTTTAAGTATTGGATATAAGAATGTATATAGATTAATTTATTATAGAATAGTGATTTGTTGGTTTATATATATATATGTGTATATATGTGTGTAATTGGATTAATATATTTTTTCCTATTTTAAGATTCCTACTTTTATATACATATTGAATAAGATTATATGAATGATTCACCGTTGATATTGATTTGAGTTATATTTGAGATGATATGGTGATGACATCCTTCTAATTGGTTTGTCGGATTTCATTTCTATTGACGACAAAATTGAATAAATTGATTAGTGATATCGTCTGGTATGAGACTTTCGGTAACACTTTTCCAGTTATTCATCAGACTTTTCATATAGAGATATTTAATGTAAATCGAGTGTAGTTTATAAACATTGAATAAATATTCGAATAACATGCGGTGGTATGAGACGTCATCTTGTTATTTGTTTGATTATTCTTTGTAAGTAAATGTCACTAAAATGGGGATTACATTCATAGGTTCATCTGATGCTTGGTGAGGAGTATCTTATTAATAGATATTGGTATGAGAGTTGCGTGTCGGCTTATTATAGGAGATATGAATAGCTATAGGATATGAATATTATATGACCATCCATATTGTGTCCAACTTCCTTTATTTTATGGAGTGAACTAGATTGGCCAGTATCCACCCTAGCGGCCTGATCATGGGTTCATGCCCCATATACACTACGTCGTAGTTATATGTCCTTTTTGATGCACATCACAGTAGTAGTAGTAGTAGTAGTAGTAGTAGTAGATGGATTGTTGCCCATAGTCCCTTGTGCAGCTTTGGCCAGCAGTCCGTTACATTAGGGGCAAAGTAGGGTCATGACTAGGGCTATGCGTTGATGAGCCGCTGGTGGATGGAGTCATGATGTCCGTCGAGGTAACTGAAGACTATTGGAATAGACCTGTACTCTATGGTACATGAGTTAACCTGGCTTCCTGGAGTAGGCTTACGGTAGGCGACTGTCGGTCTCCCTATCTGGTTCAGGGTATATAAGTATAGTAGATTGACATATAACTTGAAGACTATAGGTATAGAGGGTTACTCTGCAGTTAGCAAGTTGACCTATGTTCTTGAGTAGACTTGTAGTAGGAAGATGTTAGTCTTCCGTTAGATTCAGGGTATATGTGTGTAGTGGTTGGCATACATGTCTCTTTCCTATAATGAGTTAACTAGACTAGAGACTGGTTGTGACGACCCACATTTCGAAAGGTTTGAATCGACAATAATCCACACATGTCCAACCCAAACAAACCAGAATATAGATAAATCAATGGGGTTAATTAAGAAAAATAAGAAAAGAAGAAGAAAACAAACACAGAATCTCGCTGCGGAATGATAAAATATAATGATCAAATAAACAGTTCATGAAGCTGTTTAGTATACATTTGATTATAATTTATACAACATTTATCAGAGTTATATATACAACAGGGATAAATAAATAATGTAGTAGACAACATGCTTCGTCCTTTAGAAAATGATCTTCAATGCGATGAAAAACTCAGCGCTAACACGTCCGTAATGAAAAGACAAAACGCTCAAGTCAGTACTAAAATATCCATATGTGAGTCAAATCGATATCACATAACATGAGTGTAACAGCGTTAGAGATGTTTACGGGATTTCACATCTCCTATCCAGTGTTTAACGTGCGTGCAATAACTCAAGAGATGTTACGGGAATTTTCCAGCTCTTGATGATCTATCAAATTATTTATATACAAAAGAATACGTTACATATATAATGTCAACGGTAAAATAAATATTTTTCTTAGCGTTAAGGCTTTACACTCATCCCCCTTAACGTGTTTTTAAGCATTGTCGTACAATTTGCATTTAGCACAACCAGTAGCACGTCGGTCACCAATGACGCAACGTGATACGACAACACTAAACCAAAATTGTAGGGGTCTCGTATAGGGATAAAAGTATGACATGCCATGTGAGATAGTGCCCAAGTAGAATATTACCATTTCGGGTTGTAGGGCTCAGTGGTAACGCATCATAGCCACGACCACCCACCGTGTACATCCATCCCATATCGAGTCAAAGGGAGGCTATCTCTAAATCAAGTTGCACTAATCGAAACCAACAACAAGAGTAATAATATGGACCAAGTCCAAGAAAATCGAAGAATGGATGTCCGCTAGGGGTAGCTAGCCTGCTTGGCCCTGTTAAGTCATCCTGTTTTAGTCGTTTCAAATTAGCACAAGTGCCGGGGTGTATCCATCATCGTTCTCTTTCTTCAAATCCAACAAATGATTCCAAATCCAACCACTTCGTTTTGGAGTCTCCTCCGTGAACACAGTTGTTAAAGTGGTTCCAATATTGACAAAGAGTATGCCAATAAGCGGCTCAGGTCTCTTTAACAACCAAACATCGTTGTACACACCGGTTGGTACTTTTATATTTTGAAACGATTCAAACTTGATATCAAAATATCATATTCATTCCAAAATCAATTTCATTTGAAATATCATATTTACTTCGAATATTTCAATTTCCGCTTGAAAGTCATTTTCACTTTAAAATTCGACTCGAATTACAATTTGGGTTATAACTTCATTTTAACCCAATTCGCATTTAAATCAATGATTTAAATACCACTCTAACAAGTTTGAATTTTTAGAAAATAGTTTGAATTGTTTTAAATAGTTTAATATAAAATAGTTTGAGTATTGAAAATGGTTTATACAGTACAATAGTTTGGAAAAATAAAAGTAATTTAAACATCTAAAAGATAGGTCTTTAAACAGTTTATATAATGAAATATTTATTTTGAAAATAGTTTCAAAGTCAAACTGATCCAATTTCAAATTTTCAAATTATAAAAAAAATTCAATTTCCATCTAAATTTAATCGATTCCATTCCGATTTCAGTTCGAATTAACATCAATTCCGATTTCAGTTCAAATCAATTTCAATTCTAAATTAATTTCAATTTCAATTTCAAATCGACCAACTTCAACTATTTGATTCAATAGTTAAATTTAAAATCAATTCTCAATTTTAAACCATTTCAATTTATATCAATTTCGAGCTCGATTTTCAAAGCATCGATTTAAATTATTTCAATCAAATTTAACTTTGATTTTCAATTCAATGTCCATATCTTTAAAATAATTCAATTCTGAGATCAACTTTTGAAACATCTATTTAAATTACTTTTACTTAGCAATATTAGAAGTTAGAATAAAAGTTCAATCTTTTAAAACAAATCAATTCCCGAAATTCAAATCATATTTCGATTATAACTTCAAAACCTCAACTTTGATTATTTGAACAATCCCTGTTACCGAATTTAAGTTTCAACATTTCAAGCTCAAGTTCGAAAATGTTTTGATTTTCGTAAATTCTATTTTTTCTTCTTTAAATCAAATCATTTAAATAATTTCAAATCAAAAATTTTAAAATCATATAATTTAACCAATCCATTGTTCGTATATAATTTTCTATCCTGTGTCCAAGTGATCAATTATTCTAATTTAATTTCAGGGATGGATATATATCATTTCAATCCAAAATAAATGTCATAGGCATATCTCATTTCAACATATTTCTTAATTTACTAGAAATAATTCCAATAACAATTTTATACACTGTCAAGTAACTTACATGGTGATAATAGGGTATATAAAATAAATAAACATCCAAATCATCCAAAATCTCAACCAATTAGCATTCATTATAAACAATCATCCAAATAGTAATTAAATCACATCAACTAACCAATTATCAATAATTGGAAATTTTACTAGCAGCTTAATTCTAAATTCCATTCAACTGTTCATTCAAAATTTCTAACATATAAATTTCTATATGGATTTCCATGTCAGTTAAATTCATCAAACAACAATCAGTAAATTAAATCGCTTCAAAATTTCAATTTAACTAAAATAAAAATAATTTAGTTATTCGTGAGCATTTAAAAAACTCACCTTCTATTTGAAATTGAAAATTTCTCAGCTTCAAATGAATTTCAACTAGCTCCGCGACGTGGCCTTCGTCGATACGATTCCAACGCTACTTGTTTAGCTCGAATCAGACCTTGAACGAACAATATACGAATTTTGCACATAACGATAAAATTAAAATTAACTATATAAAATAATAAAATGAACAAACTTACACTACCTCTCTCTCTCGTTCATCTATACGTACACAGGCATGAAGTCGAACCCACACTCACACAATAAACCCCGAGACGCAAGCAACTTAAGACGATCGAAGTTTGATCAGCCTTTGCCATTTGAAGCGCAGCGACCTCCTCCACCAGCGTTAGAGATGAGGTCACGAAAGCTGTAGCCAATCCTACAAAAACCGAGGAAAATCGCATGCCCTACAAACTTCGATTCTGGCGAATCCATGAAACTTTGGCACGAACCAGCCGTTTGATGTGTAGAGCTCGTCGAGCCCTACAACTTTGTTTGGAAGTTTTTTTCGAATTCGTTGCATGCATAGAGAGAAATCAGAGGAGGAAAGAACGAGAATTATCGGCCATTAATTCGTTTATAGAGAAGGCGGCCTCGATTTTTCTTCAGGATTAACGAATGAATGGCCAATTATATAAGTTTTCGACCCAATCTATCCGCGAACATTCCAAACTCCCAATGAAGCATACTGGCTGGCGTTCCTAATGTTTTAACCTCATTCTAAACCCAATAGAACTAGTCTCGAGGCCTATTTCGATTGTATTCAGAAGATAGCATTTCAATATCAAATTATTTCAATTAAATTATAAAATTAAATTCTAAGCATTTCAAGCTTGCACGGCTAAATGACAAGTCCGATCGCTACAAAACTTGAAATCCTAAAATAATTCACTATTACGGATTCGGTGAAACTGGTTTCATCGAAATCCGAGACAGTTGCCAAAATGGCTATTTTTACACGTTAATTTAAACAAGAAATTTCTGAAAATCAATTTAATCACTTTGAATTCAATTTTAGAATTTAAAAACTTCATTCATATTTAAATAAAATTTAAATCAATTTTTGATACCATTTTCATTCGCACTAATTCAAGATTCACTTATTTTAAACAATTTTCAATATTACACTTAAATAATTTAATTATCCAATAAATTATATTATTTCAAAAATAAGTTATTTGACTTATAAAATTTAATTTAAAAACGAATTCAAATAATAAACAACTACTTTCATTTACAGTAATTCAACATTCATTATTCAATACCAATTATTGATTACAAACACATTCAGTATAGAAATTTCATTTCAATACTGGTTATTGCTTGAACCTTCGAAATTGTTTATTTCAAAATTTTATTCAAGTTCATATTAAATAAATTACATTAATAATTTAATAATTTTTTATTTCTAACCGTTTTTATTCAATCATCATATCAAATTCAATAATCTAAAATATTTAAAAATACGGGTCGTTACATTCTCTGTCACTCAAAAATTTTCGTCCTAGAAAAGGGATTAAGTAGAGAATCAAACATACGATATATTTTACTCAAAATAATTAACTTATATTACATTTAAAATCTTATTTGAAAGACATTACTACGTTTCCGCTACGCCACTCCGAACGGCTTACGAAAATTACAATTTAGTTAGAAAACAAGTTATAAAAATTTTAAAAAACCTCAAAAAAATTGTAACACCCGGATTTACGGAAAATTTCGGCAGAGTCTCCTTTGCGCGACTAGATCGGAAATTTTTTCCAATATAATATGTAACAAAAGTATATACCAAATATATCCAATATACATCTCATCTCAATGATGAGGCATCCCGCAGGACAAAATATAAAAGTGTGGTATGTAGTCTGAGATACGTACCTTATTATTATTAATATGAGCGAGTTCGCTCGTATTAAGCAACCAAAAGCAAAATAAATCAGTGTACACGTCCAAATGGCCTTTGTATATATCTACCTCAACTCAAATTAGACTATTAGTCACTTATATAAGATGTAGAAGGCATATATGAGTTTAATATGACTATATAATATGGATTTTGAATCCAAAATATAAACACAAGCATAAATAAACAACATACAACAATCATATGCAATCAAAAACAGTTAAAACACTAATTTGCAAGAAAAGAAACCATTCAACCATCAATATTTGTCTAATTAATTCAAAATATCACAATTTACATTTTCAATGACAATATTAAATGTAGACTTCCTTTCTTGTTAACTTCCAATTTTTATTAACATTTAATCGGTCTGCTTTAAATTTATTCACATCTATTTCATTCACATTCAATTTGTTCAATTCAATTTGTAAAATCCCAATTGTTTCACTTTTGGCCTAACATATTCTCGTATAAATTCATTATGAACCATTTTATAAAATTCATTTCACTTAAATCTTATTTAAGTTAAATTTTATTTCATTACCACTTAGTATATTTCTTTAATACTAATATCATTTTTAAGCCATTTCATAAAACCGTTTAATTTTATTACAACCATTTTATAAAACGCAGCTCATGTTTATTATTACTTCATAACCTAAGTTTATACTAATTAGTTGATTCACTTTGTTAGTTCATTGCATTGATTCATATCATTAAATTTTTACTTAAGTGAACTTTATTTTTGTAACTCACGTTCATAATAATAAATCTTTCTTTCCTCATAATCAATTTCATTCAACTTATTAAGTTAACATCATTTTATAATTCATTTTGCTAACTCATTCCATATTAAATTAGTTAACATTCAATTTTGTTGAACTCATTCCATTTGCATTTAGTTTATTTACATCCAATTCAAATTAAATTCAATTACTCATATTAATTTCACTTACACTCATTTATTTTTATTCAAATTCTTTCACAATTTAATTTTCTTTTCATTTTATAATTCAAGTTCATATTCATTCTATTAATTCACTATATAGCTTAAGTGGAATTAATTCGCTTTACTAATTCATCTAGCTCAATTCAAATCCAATTCAGTTTATTTAATCTTTGTTAAGTTACACATTATTCCATTTAATCCTTTACTTAGTTTATTTAACTTTATTTTAAAATTTTCTTTTTCCTATCATTCACAGTTAACAAATTTAAAATTTGTTTTTAGCTTAATATTTCTCAAATCTATAAATTATACAAATTTATTCACTTAAAATTTCATTTCGTTATTTTATTTAATTCATTTCAAGCACAATTCACTTTCATTTGAGCTTTCTTGAGTTGGAATTCATTTTATTTACTTAATTTCACTAACTCAGTTTATTCAATATTTCACAGATTAATTCTTCTATTTCATATCTCAAATTCAGATCTTCTTTTGTTTGCTTAACCAAAAATACTCAACAATCTTAATATTTGATTTTGCTTTCCTGTTCAAATCTATAAGTTATAAACTTATTTTCTTTCTATACTATTTTCAATTTATAAGTTCAAAACTATTATCATATATTTATCAAATCATACTTGGAATATTTGTTTTCACAATCAAAACTTGTTTTAATCGAAAATAAATTTCTTTTGGTAGAAATTCTTACTTAGAAACTCAAAATGAATACTGGTGATGTTGCAGTAATCCCCAGAATTATTTTTCAATAACTAAAGCGAGTTCAATGCTTTTATTTCTTTCAAAAATCTTTTCAAAATATATTTCTAGTCAAATATTTCAAATAATAATATTATTAACTTTGAAGGCTTCAAAATTTTTTTGAAAATCAACAGGAGTTTTAATTCTAAAATTCTTAGCTTTTAAATCCTTCCTTTTTATAAACTATGTTATAAATTCACAAAGTATTCGTTATATTTTAATTCAACCAATAATTGATGATAAATAAATATTATTATCTCTTAACAACTAAGATTCATTAATAATTATATAGGCTTATGAAAGTTATAATTTTATATATAAAATATAATTTAGGTAAATTATTTCATTTACCCTATTTTAAAATAATATTATGTCGACTTGTCTCGTTTAAGTGTTTAGAAACTCCTATCAGTAGCATGACGTCCCATGCATCGACCAAAATTCATAAACAACTCAATGGATAAGTCAATATAAAACATTTTATAACACTAACAAGTGCGCTCTCTCATATATATACGCTCAAACAAACTAATTCTAGGGTATTACTACCCTATCTCTAATGAGTCAAACCCTACAAAGCTAAGGTTATCGCTAAACCAAAGTTCCGATACCAACTGCGATGACCCACATTTCGGATGGTTTGAATTAACACACGTGTCCAACCCAAAAAATACGGATCATAGATAATCAATGTGGTTAATTAAGAAAAATAAGAAAAGAAAACAAACACGGAATCTCGCAACGAAATGACAAAGTATAATATCAAATAAACAGTTCATGAAGTTGTTTACTATGCATTTGATTATAATTTATACGACATTTATTAGAGCTATATATACAACAGGGATAAATAAATAATGCAGCAGACAACATTATGCAGGAATAATAAGAGTAATAATATACCAAATCTTGGTCTTCGTCCTCCAGAAAATGATATTCAATGCGTTGAACAACTCCAAGTTGACCCGAGCGTAATGAAAAGACAAAACACTCAAGTTAGGACTAAAATATCCTTATGTGAGTCAAATCTATATCACATAACATGAGTGTAATAGCGTCAGAGATGTTTACAGGATTTCACATCTCCTACCCTGTGTATAACGTGCTTGCAATAACTCAAGAGATGTTATAGGATTTTTCAACCCTTAAGGATCCCTTAAATTATTTATATATAGTAGAATACGCTACATATACAATGTCTAATCGGTAAAATAAATATTTTTCTTAGTGTTAAGGATTTACATTAATCCCCCTTAACGCGTTTTCAAACGTTGTCGTACAATTTGCATTTAGAACAACCAGTAGCACGTCGGTAGTCAGTGATGCGCCGTGATACGAAAACACCAAACCAAAATCGTAGGGGTCATGTATAGGGATAAAACTATGACAAGGCATGTGAGGTAATGCCCAAGATAGGATTTTACCAGTTCGGGTCGTTGGGCTGGTGGTAACGCATCGTAGCCACGACCGCACACAGCGTACATCCATCCCATATCGAGTCTAAGGGAGGCTATCCAAAAATCAAGGTGCACCAATGGAAACCAACAACAAGAGTAATAATATGGACCAAGTCCAAGTAAATCGAAGAACGAATTTCTGCAAGGGATAGCTAGCCCGCTTGGCCCTGTCAAGCCGTCATGTTTTAGTCATCTCAATTTGGCACAAGTGTCGGGGTTTATCCATCATCGTTCTCTTTCTTCAAATCTAGCAAATGATGCCAAATCCATCCACTTCTTTATGGAGTCTCATCCGCGTACACAGTTGTTAAAGTTGTTCCAATATTGATAGAGAGTATGCTAATAAGAGGCCTCGGTCTCTTTAACAACCAAACGTCGTTTGACACACCGGTTGGTACTTTTACATTTCGGAACGATTCATACTTGATATCAAAATATCATATTTGTTTCAAAATCAATTTCATTTCAAAATATCATATTTACTTCGAATATGTCAATTTCCAATTGAAAGTCATTTTAACTTTAAAATTTGATTTAAATTACAATTTGGGTTATAACTTCATGTTAAGCCAATTCACATTTAAATCCATGATTTAAATATAAACATTCCCACTCTGACCAATTTCAATTTCTAGAAAATAGTTTGAAATTATTTAAATAGTTTAAAAGTTAAAATAGTGTAATATAAAGTAGTTTGAGTATTGAAAATGGTTTATATAGTAAAATAGTTTGGAAAAAATCAAAGTAATCTAAACATCTAAAAGGTAGGTCTTTAAATAGTTTGTATAATAATATAATTTAATTTGAAAATAGTTTCAAAGTCAAACTGATCCAATTCCAAATTTTCCAATTCAAAACAATTCAATTTCCATTTCAATTTAACCGATTCCATTCCGATTTCAATTCGGATTGACTTCGATTCCAATTTCAGTTCAAACCAATTTCAATTTGTGACAAATCATCTCCTTAACCCTTAGAAATCGACATTAATACATCCACGGCATTCACGTGCCGTAAATCCAAATGTCGGGGAGGAAGATTATCAGGGGTGTAAAAGAAAATATGGATAGAAATAACATAATAATAGAATCCCTCATCGCATTAACATTTTAATTATACATAAATGATCAGAGTCAAATAAAAATCTAGTGGGACAGTTATAACTTTCTATCCGTACATATGCTGGAAAATACATATTATATAACACAGCGGAAAATGGGTAGATATCTACATAAGGTACTTCAGCTTCATAGCTCCAAAAGACTTCTCTAAAATGCTCTCCGACATACTTCAAAATGCTCCTAAGGTATCCTGACTACATGGCTGCCGGAAAAAAAAGGGCATCTAGAGTTTAAAGGGAAAAACAAACTTCGGGTCAGTCATGGGACTAGTGTGAGAACTCAAAGTATGATGTTTTGAAAACAAAAAGGTATCTCATAAGACCACGCCACACATAAACACGGGACGGGTTTTTACCTTATGACAACCAAAATTCTTATTATGTAAAATTTAGGGATATTATTTTTAATGACATTCTTTGAAAACATTTGCAAATAAACTTATTAATTTTAACCGAAATGGTTACCCATATAGCATTTCGGGGCTATTCATTACGCCAATACAAACAAAACCACTGGTTCTTATTGGAGAATGGGTTTCCATACAAATGAGCAGGTGAAGCGACTACCTTCCGACAGTACATTCCTAGGGGAATGTACCGAGGACCATCACAAAGGATTCTCTACCAACACAAGACCGGCCTATCTCTCTAACTAGATAGTACTGAATATATCAACCCCCTGTCGTTACCGACCTTTATCCAAGAGCTATCTTCGCATACATCCACATTAATTTACATCCCGAACGTCATAGCAGGAAGAAATACATCTAAAAGGGAATGATCATACTCTAATTAGGAATGACCCACATATCCTTGCCGCATCTAACCCCGTTTCAGTCATTTTTGGTTGACGAGGCTCGAGGCAACGATTACCTTTTCACTTAGCACGTCTTCTTTCTCTTTGAATGTCACATTACCATTCCACATTCACACGACTGATTTCTACAAACGTATAACTTCCTGAGCTCGTATGTCCTTGGAAAGGGGGTTATGCTAAGAGAATGTGTCTTCTCCGCCAACCGCTGATATACCTTAATAGAGATCACTCGATGTGATTTAGAATGCAAGGTCGGACAGTCTTCCATACAAGTTCATTCTGGGACTGAACGAAACTAAAGGTACTTTCCTCGGCCATTGCTAGGTGAGAAGTCCTTGTGATTCTGAGATATTTCAATTTTCGTACTCAACAAGTGATATGTGTGGAATAATGGTGAGATCACCTTTTAAATTCCATGAATAGGAAAAGCTCCCTTTTTAAATTTTAATAATGAGTATAAGAAGATTATTTCTATAAAATCCAAGTTGAGCATCTGGGCTTTCCTTTCGATATGTTCCACCCCTCGCCTAAAAGAGAAAACTAAGGCCAGGTAAGTTCAGGGTGCTGGTTGCTCCATCCCTAACCTTAATTACACACCTTGTTTTCATTTATAGATCTTGCAGGCAGGACAAATGTACTAGTCGTTTCTGCATACTCATTTTCCCTTTTTAAATCATTTAACTATTTGTTCAACTACCTTTAAAATAATTTTGAATTTTTCAAATCTCTTTTTAAATACTTTATCATTTACTTAAAAATGTTTACATCAGACTTGGGAAAGAAATGTTTAGTTCCAACCTTTATTTCAAAAGTTATTGAAAAGCGTTGCGAAAAAGCATTGCAAAAAGTGTAACAAAAAGTGCTTTAAAAGCTGTATTATTCAAAAACGACTTTTATATCATTTAGAAACCCATCTTTTCAAACTTTTAAAACATTTTAAAAGACTTTAAGAAATTATTTCATATTTTTAAAACGATTATTATATCCGTTTAAAACTTTGATCATTTAGTGCAAGAATTTGATTTTTCTTGGAAATTGATTTTGCCATATTTCAAAATATGCAAGATGAAATCTTAATTTTCTTATTTCCTTTCAAAGATATAGACATAAGAATTCGGAGAATTCTTAATTCAAAGAATTCCAAACTATATTCTACTTCATATGTATATCTTAACTTTTGACGCGAAAAACACGAACTACCGTTACGTGGTGCGTCAAATTTTAGGCGTGTTTTGAGATTCATAACCAACTTTGTTGAGACAAGTTTAAACACTTGGGAATCATTTTTAAAGCATATTCAAACATTTTTTTAAAGGTATAAATGATTTCATATCACATATCATTTTATTTTAGAGAGTGTTTTCCGTGTGAATCGATGTCATGTATATCGTGACTTATTTCAATATTTTCATGCAATAAACAAAATATGAATAAAAATATCATAACCAAACATCCAAACAAACATATCACAACATCACCAACAAATATATACATATAAATTAGGAGTTCTCACCTTTTTTGGAATTGAACTAACTTTAAATTGAATAGCTTTTCTAACTCAACTCAAAGCTCACGAACACTTGTTTTAATACTTCTAGGTGGCTCGACTATGCTTGTGGAGGCATTTAGAGTTTTGGGCCATGAGTTTTAAAGGGAGATTGGGCTCGGGTTAATGGTCAAGGAGTGGGTCGTGGGTTGTGAAGGAAGGAGGAGGAGTTTGGGTGAATATTTAAGGTGATTTGATGATTACTTTCTTTTGTATAGTTTTGGAATAAATTTTGGCATTATTTTATTAAGACTAGAAGCCATTAAAAGAGTGAGAAGAAGCTCAAAATCTTTGAAAGAAGAAGTGTGTAAGGAAGTGAGAAAGTGGGTGTGTATTTATAGGAAAAACTTTGCATTAAAATATTATATTTGCAAAAGACTAAAATACTCTTTACTTTTAAAGTAATCTTACTTTTCAATACTTAAGATCACATTTAAAAATTTTACTTTATGTCCTCATCACTTAATGTCACGACCCGATTTTCTACTCCCAGAAAATCGCATCATGAATTAAGAAAGAAAGGGATAGAAGAAGAAAAGAAAGAAGAGAAAGAAGAAACAACACAAGAATCTCAACAGCGGAACGAATAAATTATATTAATAACATAAATATTTACATAATATACAATACCAATCAGAGATACACAGCATACACATCACATATACTAGGCAGTTATAAACACCTGTCTAGTATTTACAACTCAATACAATCACAATACAGAGAAAACACAGCGGAAAACTATCTAACGCGGAAGCCTCCTGCCCCATTGCTCCTCCATTATTCGTCAAAGCTAACCTGAATCCTAACTTGAATTCTCTTGGCTACTCGTAAAAGTTTGAGTACCCAAGAGTTTAAGAAAACAAAGATAAACTCCGGGTCAGACATGGGTCTGGTGTGAGTAACAGGTTAAGGTTGCTTAACTTTAAAAACCTTTGAAAAGAAAAGGTATCACGTAAGACTTCCCACACATAAACATGGAAAAGTTTTTACCTTACGCTAACCAAAACATTTGATAGGAAATCCGATGATATTATAATAGTGTCATAGAGTTTTCAAGTAAATAAGAAAATAGCCGAAATTGTTACATTATTAAATTCCAGCTACTAGCCACAAAAGTGGGTAATACAATCAAAACCGTTGGCACTTATTGGATTTTGGATTCCATACAATGGCATGGCTACTGGGGTACCGCCCGTCACAGTACGTGGCCTATATCACCGTACCGGGAGTACTCCCACTCCCCTGCAACACAAGGCCGGACCCATTCCTTACTGAATAGTTTCGAACAAGACAACCCCGCAGTTGTTTGCAACCAACTGCCCACACAGCCGAATATAAAGGGACTTCTAGATAGGGATCAATCTCGCTCTCCAGTGGAAGCTACCCACGAAGCCTTGCTGCACCTCCCATGTTTTAGCCATTCCCGGTTGATGAGGCTTGAGGTTACGATTACCTTTATAGGATACATCACTTAGAATGCTCATCGTCCACCTGACGATTTTCTGAAAGCATCCAATCCATACAAGTTCGCTCCGGGATCGAACGAAACCGAAGGCATTATCTCGTTACACTCATTTTGGAATCACCCTCAGAGTTAACGACAATAACCCTTGCACTCTAATCCACCATCTCGAATCTATAAGCACTATTCCGTCAACTCATTACGGAATCACCCATAGAGTTATACTGACGTATAGCCCTTACACCTCGAGTCTTCACTTGCTCCACTTGGATTAACGACCTAACGTTATTTGGAATCGATGTGGTTTTCAGATATCCAAATATGGAAACCCGATCCCGGTCTCATCGAAATCCAAAGCGTGTCTTTTAGGTCCAAGTTGTTTTAAAGTTTAAAACAATTTAATTCAATATTATCTATATACACACAGATAGATAATTCTCAACATCGTAATAGATAATCAAAATTATCATCACATCAGATAATCTATATTATCAACTTCAACAGATAAATCATATTATCAACTCAATGCAACCATAACATCCAAATCACACAACAACATTTATCCCATAACTGAGATTTCAACCATTCAGGGTAATAAATATCAATCATCATTTATAAGCAATGACTTATAAATCATAATTCTATAATTAATTTAAAATGAATTAAATTAATTACTTCTTCCATAATTAATTTAAAATAAATTAAATTAATTATTCATCCATATAAATCTTGCTTACACATCAATTAATTATTCTTAACAAATTACCCTAATTAATCATCTTGATTAACTATCCTTTAATTACATTCAAGTAATTAACCTCTAATTAATTTCATAAATTAATTATTCCAAACCAATCCCTCTAATTAACTTGTAATTACTTCATCAATTAATTAATCATAATTAATTACATTAATTCTTAATTAATTACATTAATTAATTCTTTATTGATTAATTGTTCTTAATTAATCAATCCTTAATCATATCATTAATTATATAAATTAATGATCTCAAATTATTTTAAATAACTCCATTAAATTAATTATCAAAACCTAAATTAATTACACTAAGTAATTAATTATTAATTACTTACTTAAGTAATTATTCAACATACTAATTACATATTAATTACACAAGTAATTAATTCCAAAACTCCTCCATTAAATTACATCCAGTAATTTATTTTCTTCACTAAGTAATTTTCCATTTGTAATTACTTCTCAAATCAAATCAATGATTAATTTAAATTAATTAAACTTAATTAATTAACTTAATTAATCAAAATAAACTTAATTAATTACAATTAGTAATTAATTTCCCTAATTACTTTCACTAAGTAATTTACTTAAACAATTCAAAGGATTATTTTAAATTAATTAATCCAATTAATTATTAAAATTAATTACATTAATTAATTATAAAATAATATTAAGTTAATGACCTTCATTAACTAATAGCAAATCTTTAATTACCTTTTTCAAAGTAATTAACTGAATTAATCAATATTAATTCTTAATTTATTTATAAAACTCATTAATTAATTCCTAATTATTAAATTAATCAAGTGATAATTAAAACTTAAACAATTATTAATTACTTGATTAATAATTCAATCCATTAATTAAATAATCAAATCTTATTTAAATTAATTCCTAAGTCATACTTTAAATCAAATTTAGTTAACTTACTTAAACTTTTAATTAATTAAATAAACCTTTAATTATTTAATTAATATCCTAATTATTAATTAATTAAATTTATTAAAATCTTTATTACCTTAATCAGATAATTAAGTTTTCAAAACAATAAACAAAATCATTTATCTCATTAATGATTAAATTATCATTATTATAGTCATTTAAAACAAATTACTTTTAAATTTTCTAAATTCCATTTTAAATAAAAATTTAAAATGAAATCAAACTTAAACAAGATTTTAAATATTTTAAAAACTCTTAAATTTTCATTTTACAGATTTACTTAACTCTTAAAGTAATTTTAGGCTAATAGTTTACCTAAGCCTATATTCAATAAAATTACCTTAAATATTTCAAATGATATTGAAACATATAAATTCAAATCTCATTAAAACCCAAAATTTTAAATCATGTTTTCAGATTCAAATACACAGATTAAAATTTAAAACTCTGTTTTAACTCTTCATTTCAGATTTTATAAAATACTCAAACTAAATATATCATTTGAATTTTTCAACCTATTTTCCTTTTTGAAACTTTCAGGTTCAAATTCAAATTTGAATACAGGATGTCAAATTCAGGTTAAAACTAAATTTTTAATCAGGTTTAAATCTTAATTTCAGACATATAAACACTTTTTAAAAAAAACTGTGCAGGTTTTAAGTTGCTAACTATTTCACCTTTTATAAATTTATTTATTTCAAAAACTAAAATTCAAATTCAATTTGAATCCATAACTTAAAACTTGTTTCAATCCCTATTTTAAATCAGCCTTTGCTTTTCTCTTTTTAAATTTAGTTTAAAATTTTTTAAACCTGAAGCAGTTCAGGTTACAGAACACACTCAATAAAAACTGTGCAGGTGTTTAAACTTTAAATATTTAATTTTCTGCAAATCTTGATTTTTTTCAAAATCTGAAATTCAAAATCTATTTTAATTCATCATTTAATCTTGTTTAAATTTTAAATTTGAGCTTGCCTTACTTTTTTTTATTTAGTTTTAAAAATTCAAAACCTCAAACTATTCGGGTTACAGAAACAAGGCTCTACAACCAAACTACCCATGTCAAATGCCACTTCACTTCGAGTTCTATGGCTTGTTACTTCGATTCACATCTTAAATGACTCGAGTCTTCCCCTATAACTTACAGAAATCAAAACCCCTCTCAAAAAAAAAACTCTATGCACATGCACATAACCATGGCCAACTCTCCGATCATCAGTGATGACCATCCAATCCACAAACCTCCCTTGAGTCCACCTGAACACCTAAGCATCAGAGAATCCCCATTTCCCAAATTCAAGCAGAGCGGTACCTTATTTTTTTTTAAAACCTGAAAACACTAAGCACCCCAAAACCACACACCCTGTCAACGGCGAGTCCTCCTCCCTCCGACCTTTGTTCAAGCTAGCATTCCGGTCACTCCCTCCTCTATGGCCCAACATCCAATCCCTAGAGTTTCTAGACACTCGATCAATCCTAGTGGCAATGATGATCGAATTCTTTTCTTGTTTAAAAACTTAGGGTTACAGTAAAAACCCACTTCTTAGCTAATTCAAAATTTAATTCACCAATTAGTAAAAAAAAATTTTTTTTTAAATTGCCTGATCCTTCTTCTTCCTTCATAAGAGAATTTCAAACCCCCTAATGTCCAACATCAACAGAATTCATCAAAGCTATACTTTCCAAATGGAAGTGAACTGTCCCTGAAATCTTAAATCATAAATTGTTTTTTCCTGAGTTAAAAATCATGTTTTTAAGAACATTATCATGTCACAATCTAAATTCAATAAACTAAGGAATTTATGTTTAAACAATTTCAAGTTTACTGAACACTTTGGATTTCAAAGAAAGTTTGGGTTTTAATTTACCTTATTAAATTTTTATGTTTCAGATTTATGTTTAACAACCCAGTATGTTTGTCACTTAAAACATAAACATAATATGATCTAGAGATAGGGTAAAAATATACAAAACTGAGTCTTAAGCTAGAAACAGAGGATCATAAATGGACATGCACACATTTTAACCCAATATCTACAGATTATTCTTAGATATCTATATATACAGAATCTTACTGATCATTCACAGAAACAAATCATGCAACCATATTAACTTAAATTATTAAATCAAAAATGTTACTCACCTAATTTCCTGAGCAGAGCATCCATGTTTATTGAGAAATTTGAACTTGAATTGCTTTGGACTGAAAACTTTATGTTTCTTCTAATTATCTACTTCATGCATGCAGGTTTTAAACAACAGGTTGCTCAAATTTGCAGAGATGCAAGTGCAGGCCTTGATTTTGCAGGAATGAATAGCAATGCAAACTTGATTATGCAGTAATTCCAGGTAGAAGAGAAATGCAGTTTGAATGATCTCTTATTTGATTTTTTTGAAACTGAACTGTAGGTGGTTGTATGACTTGGGAATGATTATAGGATGAAAAGAAATACAGGTTTTTGTTATTGAGGGATTTCAAATTTTTTTTTATAGTGAAGTGTTTCTTTGATTCAACAAACATTTGATTTTTAAAAGATAATAAGAAAAGTGAAATGTTTTTAAAAGAGGACTGAAATTTATCTTAATTCAAAATAAAGAAATAAGACAATGACACTTGTCATGAAATTGAGTTCTTACATTTACACATGTTATTTAAATTACTAACTTGTTAACACTTGTCATAAATTAAATTTAGTTATATTTTTATATGTTTAAAAAAAAGAGTTTTCTTTAGTTCATTTTATGTTTATATGAATACAAAAGATTTACTTATTTTAAGAAAATGTAAATAAACAACTTTATAAATTAAAATCTATATAAATATTTTAAAGAATCAATTTATTTGAATTTCAAAATAAAATTTCAAATCAATTAAACTTTTGATATCAAAGTTAAAATCTATTTATTCAATTTAAAAAAAAATGAAGACTCTAATTCCTTATCTTAATCCTTCTTTATATTTTTGAAAAATAGAATATTTATTAATACGGTTTCAAATAACAATTTACAAAATTTATATGATTTATAAAGAAATTATAAATCACTTTTATATTTAAATGAATTTAAATCACATGCTATCTTATATTAAACTTATATAAAATATACTCAAATCATATTTAATCAAATAATATTTAATAAGAAATAAATCAACTTTTATTTAAATTTAAAACAAATATTAAACTAAGACAAATTTTAAACAATTACATTTATTATCAAACCATATAGTTATTAATTTTAAATAGATTTTAAAAGCATAATATTAATTAAAACATAATTTACTAATTACTCAACATCTTATTAGAATTTAAAAAAAACAAACTTCATTTATTAATTGTATTTCAAAACAATGATAAACTATAATATATATACAAATATATATATATATATATACATTATAATTTAAACATTTATTTTAGCTTTTAAAAGATAAAATCACAATTTAAATATTTATTAAATTTGATTATTAAACCAAAACATATTTTATTAATCAATATTGTCAATGTCAATTTAATTTTATATAAAGATTATTAAATTGATATTGTCTAAAATTCCGGGATATCACATTCCTTCCCCCTTAAAAGAATTTCGTCCCCGAAATTTAAAACAAAGGTAATTTAATAACCTATTTAAGATTTTAAAATTTAAAACCAAGCATATATCAAACATATGCTAACAACCATAGAAATCAATTCATCCAATCAAACAAAATTAACTATCCAGACAAAATTCTAGATAGAGTTTCCTCGAGTTTCCCAAGTAAACACCGGGTTACTCGCTCTATAAAACCCAAACAATCAACACTACAAAGTTACAGAACTCCTACTCATCTATATCTATAACTGAACAAGACATCGGACTATAGACAAGTCTGACTCAACAACCAAAATCTCTCAGAACAGCTGATTCCAAAACCAGAAATAGATATACACGTACTCCCTTAGAGATACGTGAATCACATTGAATTCCAGTTGTCCAAACTGGCAATTCAATCCAGATAATCAAAACACTTATCCAAAACAGAACACAGAAGAAATCCGAAACATCTCGAAGCTAGCTTACTCAACTTTGCCAAAATTTATAGCTCCTAAAACTGAGAAAACTTATCCAAAATCAGATCTTCGACTGCCTATCTCTTACCTGATCAGCTCAACCCTTGCTGATGTCACAAGAAATAAACTGGACCAAACCCAACAGAATGATCCTCCATGATCAATCAAGATCAAGAACAAACTCCACTCACACTCATCAGAAGAAAACAAACTTCTCCTATCCGGAAAAGAAAAGCAAATGCACTTCCAAACTGATTCCGCTGCACGACTCTGATTTGGAGTAGAAAAGAATGTCGTCGAGGAACACAAGCTAACTGGACATCATAACCAAGAAGATCTCAAATAACCAAGAGAAAACTCAAAAGTTCCTCAAATCCTGAGTGGCTTCAACAAACTCCATCTCAAGAAACCAACCTTCAACTAGTTGAACTATCGGTACCACTGAATCTCCAGATGAAGACAAACTCTGACTTTTCTGAAAATATTCAGAAAAATCTCCAACAATCTAAGAGAATACCCAATCATTGCAAGTCACTTTTGCGATCAACTCAATCTAAGATCCAAAGAAAACTGTTCTCTCTAAACCAATCAGAACAGCTTATGCTGGTCTTGCGAACCCATCAAAGAAATGGATTCACTCTACTGTTTCTGAAATCCATCTCCAGAAAACTGCTAATCCAGAAAATCCTACTGACACACTAAATACTCCGAGCTGCACTGTTATCACGAATGCAAAAAAAAATTCTCAATCCAAAACTCTTCGAAAAACTCGAACTTCAAACCAAACAGAAACATCCTGCTGAACTCAGCCACAACACCGAAGCTGACTTATTTCCTTAAACTTTTTCCAAAGAAATCATCTTCAGAAACATCCATAGTCACTGCATTTCATCACGCAGCTACTATTTCTTAAGATATCAAGGTATCATTACTCGCTTCTGCTCAGCCAACAGATCCAAACTCTACTCATCCAACTTCAAAGATGAACTCCGAACCTTAACAGGTTACCTTCAGAGATCAATGAAGTCTTACACCACTTCAAAAACTCACTCGAGACGGTATTAGGTCTACAGTCTCGACAGATACACTTCCAACCAAACATACAAACTCCAACCAATCGGTAGTTGTGTTATACACACCACTACCTCATCTACCTTTATAACCCATATTGGAAAACCCGAACAGGTAACCCAACAAATAGGTAGAAATAAATAAATATATATATATATAGTAATATTTAAAAATTACAAATACGCTCTCTCAAGATAGACACCACTCCAGAGCCTAGGTATTCAGTCAACCTAATGCTCTGATACCAACTGTCACGACCCGACTTTCTACTCCCAGAAAATCGCATCATGAATTAAGAAAGAAAGGGATAGAAGAAGAAAAGAAAGAAGAGAAAGAAGAAACAACACAAGAATCTCAACAGCGGAATGAATAAATTATATTAATAACATAAATATTTACATAATATACAATACAAATCAGAGATACACAGCATACACATCACATATACTAGGCAGTTATAAACACCTGTCTAGTATTTACAACTCAATATAATCACAACACAGAGAAAACAGAGCGGAAAACTATATCTAACGCGGAAGCCTCCTGCCCCATTGCTCCTCCATTATTCGTCAAAGCTAACCTAAATCCTAACCTGAATTCTCTTGGCTACTCGTAAAAGTTTGAGTACCCAAGAGTTTAAGAAAACAAAGATAAACTCCGGGTCAGACATGGGTCTGGTGTGAGTAACAGGTTAAGGTTGCTTAACTTTAAAAACCTTTGAAAAGAAAAGGTATCACGTAAGACTTCCCACACATAAACATGGAAAAGTTTTTACCTTACGCTAACCAAAACATTTGATAGGAAATCCGATGATATTATAATAATGTCTAGGGTTTTCAAGTAAATAAGAAAATAGCCGAAATTGTTACATTATTAAATTCCAGCTACTAGCCACAAAAGTGGGTAATACAATCAATACCGTTGGCACTTATTAGATTTTGGATTCCATACAATGGCAGGACTACTGGGGTACCGCCCGTCACAGTACGTGGCCTAGATCACCGTACCGAGGAGTACTCCCACTCCCTTGCAACACAAGGCCGGACCCATTCCTTGCTGAATAGTTTCGAACAAGACAACCCCACAGTTGTTTGCAACCAACTGCGCACACAGCCGAATATAAAGGGACTTCTAGACAGGGATCAATCTCGCTCTCCAGTGGAAGCTACCCACGAAGCTTTGCTGCACCTCCCCTGTTTTAGCCATTCCCGGTTGATGAGGCTTGAGATAACGATTACCTTTATAGGACACATCACTTAGAATGCTCATCGTCCACCTGACGATGTTCTGAAAGCATTCAATCCATGCAAGTTCGTTCGGGGTTCGAACGAAACCGAAGGCATTATCTCGTTACACTCATTTTGGAATCACCCTCAGAGTTAACGACAATAACCCTTGCACTCTAATCCACCATCTCGAATCTATAAGCATTATTCCGTCAACTCATTACGGAATCACCCACAGAGTTATACTGACGTATAGCCCTTACACCTCGAGTCTTCACTTGCTCCACTTGGATTAACGACCTAACGTTATTTGGAATCGATGTGGTTTTCAGATATCCAAATATGGAAACCCGATCCCGGTCTCATCGAAATCCAAAGCGTGTCTTTTAGGTCCAAGTTGTTTTAAAGTTTAAAACAATTTAATTCAATATTATCTATATACACACAGATAGATAATTCTCAACATCGTAATAGATAATCAAAATTATCATCACATCAGATAATCTATATTATCAACTTCAACAGATAAATCATATTATCAACTCAATGCAACCATAACATCCAAATCACACAACAACATTTATCCCATAACTGAGATTTCAACCATTCAGGGTAATAAATATCAATCATCATTTATAAGCAATGACTTATAAATCATCATTCTATAATTAATTTAAAATGAATTAAATTAATTACTTCTTCCTTAATTAATTTAAAATAAAATAAATTAATTATTCATCCATATAAATTTTTCTTACACATCAATTAATTATTCTTAACAAATTACCCTAATTAATCATCTTGATTAACTATCCTTTAATTACATTCAAGTAATTAACCTCTAATTAATTTCATAAATTAATTATTCCAAACCAATCCCTCTAATTAACTTGTAATTACTTCATCAATTAATTAATCATAATTAATTACATTAATTCTTAATTAATTACATTAATTAATTCTTTATTGATTAATTGTTCTTAATTAATCAATCCTTAATCATATCATTAATTATATAAATTAATGATCTCAAATTATTTTAAATAACTCCATTAAATTAATTATCAAAACCTAAATTAATTACACTAAGTAATTAATTATTAATTACTTACTTAAGTAATTATTCAACATACTAATTACATATTAATTACACAAGTAATTAATTCCAAAACTCCTCCATTAAATTACATCCAGTAATTTATTTTCTTCACTAAGTAATTTTCCATTTGTAATTACTTCTCAAATCAAATCAATGATTAATTTAAATTAATTAAACTTAATTAATTAACTTAATTAATCAAAATAAACTTAATTAATTACAATTAGTAATTAATTTCCCTAATTACTTTCACTAAGTAATTTACTTAAACAATTCAAAGGATTATTTTAAATTAATTAATCCAATTAATTATTAAAATTAATTACATTAATTAATTATAAAATAATATTAAGTTAATGACCTTCATTAACTAATAGCAAATCTTTAATTACCTTTTTCAAAGTAATTAACTGAATTAATCAATATTAATTCTTAATTTATTTATAAAACTCATTAATTAATTCCTAATTATTAAATTAATCAAGTGATAATTAAAACTTAAACAATTATTAATTACTTGATTAATAATTCAATCCATTAATTAAATAATCAAATCTTATTTAAATTAATTCCTAAGTCATACTTTAAATCAAATTTAGTTAACTTACTTAAACTTTTAATTAATTAAATAAACCTTTAATTATTTAATTAATATCCTAATTATTAATTAATTAAATTTATTAAAATCTTTATTACCTTAATCAGATAATTAAGTTTTCAAAACAATAAACAAAATCATTTATCTCATTAATGATTAAATTATCATTATTATAGTCATTTAAAACAAATTACTTTTAAATTTTCTAAATTCCATTTTAAATAAAAATTTAAAATGAAATCAAACTTAAACAAGATTTTAAATATTTTAAAAACTCTTAAATTTTCATTTTACAGATTTACTTAACTCTTAAAGTAATTTTAGGCTAATAGTTTACCTAAGCCTATATTCAATAAAATTACCTTAAATATTTCAAATGATATTGAAACATATAAATTCAAATCTCATTAAAACCCAAAATTTTAAATCATGTTTTCAGATTCAAATACACAGATTAAAATTTAAAACTCTGTTTTAACTCTTCATTTCAGATTTTATAAAATACTCAAACTAAATATATCATTTGAATTTTTCAACCTATTTTCCTTTTTGAAACTTTCAGGTTCAAATTCAAATTTGAATACAGGATGTCAAATTCAGGTTAAAACTAAATTTTTAATCAGGTTTAAATCTTAATTTCAGACATATAAACACTTTTTAAAAAAAACTGTGCAGGTTTTAAGTTGCTAACTATTTCACCTTTTATAAATTTATTTATTTCAAAAACTAAAATTCAAATTCAATTTGAATCCATAACTTAAAACTTGTTTCAATCCCTATTTTAAATCAGCCTTTGCTTTTCTCTTTTTAAATTTAGTTTAAAATTTTTTAAACCTGAAGCAGTTCAGGTTACAGAACACACTCAATAAAAACTGTGCAGGTTTTTAAATTTTTAAATATTTCATTTTCCGCAATTCTTGATTTTTTTCAAAATCTGAAATTTAAAATCTATTTGAATTCATCATTTAATCTTGTTTAAAGTTTAAATTTGAACTTGCCTTACTTTTTTTATATCTAGTTTTAAAAATTCAAAACCTGAAACTATTCAGGTTACAGAAACAAGGCTCTGCAACCAAACTACCCGAGTCAAATGCCACTTCACTTCGAGTTCTATGGCTTGTTGCTTCGATTCACATCTTAAATGACTCGAGTCTTCCCCTATAAATTACAGAAACCAAAACCCCTCTTAAAAAAAAAAAAAAAACTCTGTGAACATGCACATAACCATAGCCAACTCTCCGATCATCAGTGATGACCATCCAATCCACCAACCTCACTTGAGTCCACCTGAACACCTAAGCATCAGAGAATCCCCATTTCTCAAATTCAAGCAGAGTAGTTCCTTATTTTTTTTTTAAACCTGAAAACACTAAGCACCCCAAAACCACAAACCCTGTCAACGGCGAGTCCTCCTCCCTCCGACCATTGTTCAAGCTAGCATTCCGGTCACTCCCTCCTTTATGGCCCAACATCCAATCCCCAGAGTTTCTAGACACTCGATCAATCCTAGTGGCAATGATGATCGAATTCTTTTCTTGTTTAAAAACTTAGGGTTACAGTAAAAACCCACTTCTTAGCTAATTCAAAAATTAATTCACCAATTAGTAAAAAAAATTTTTTTTTAAATTGCCTGATCCTTCTTCTTCCTTCATAAGAGAATTTCAAACCCCCTAATGTCCAACATCAACAGAATTCATCAAAGCTATACTTTCCAAATGGAAGTGAACTGTCCCTGAAATCTTAAATCATAAATTGTTTTTTCCTGAGTTAAAAATCATGTTTTTAAGAACATTATCATGTCACAATCTAAATTCAATAAACTAAGGAATTTATGTTTAAACAATTTCAAGTTTACTGAACACTTTGGATTTCAAAGAAAGTTTGGGTTTTAATTTACCTTATTAAATTTTTGTGTTTCAGATTTATGTTTAACAACCCAGTATGTTTGTCACTTAAAACATAAACATAACATGATCCAGAGATAGGGTAAAAATATACAAAACTGAGTCTTAAGCTAGAAACAGAGGATCACAAATGGACATGCACACATTTTACCCCAATATCTACAGATTATTCTTAGATATCTATATATACAGAATCTTACTGATCATTCACAGAAACAAATCATGCAACCATATTAACTTAAATTATTAAATCAAAAATGTTACTCACCTAATTCCCTGAGCAGAGCATCCATGTTTATTGAGAAATTTGAACTTGAATTGCTTTGAACTGAAAACTTTATGTTTCTTCTAATTATCTACTTCATGCATGCAGGTTTTAAACTACAGGTTGCTTAAATTTGCAGAGATGCAAGTGCAGGCCTTGATTTTGCAGGAATGAATAGTAATACAAACTTGATTATGCAATAATTCCAGGTAGAAGAGAAATGCAGTTTGAATGATCTCTTATTTGATTTTTTTGGAACTGAACTATAGGTGGTTGTATGACTTGGGAATGATTATAGGATGAAAAGAAATGCAGGTTTTTGTTATTGAGGGATTTCAGATTTTTTTATTTATAGTGAAGTGTTTCTTTGATTCAACAAACATTTGATTTTTAAAAGATAATAAGAAAAGTGAATTTTTTTTAAAAGAGGACTGAAATTTATCTTAATTCAAAATAAAGAAATAAGACAATGACACTTGTCATGAAATTGAGTTCTTACATTTACACATGTTATTTAAATTACTAACTTGTTAACACTTGTCATAAATTAAATTTAGTTATATTTTTATATGTTTAAAAAAAAGAGTTTTCTTTAATTCATTTTATGTTTATATGAATATAAAAGATTTACTTACTTTAAGAAAATGTAAATAAACAATTTTATAAATTAAAATCTATATAAATATTTTAAAGAATCTATTTTTGAATTTCAAAATAAAATTTCAAATCAATTAAACTTTTGAAATCAAAGTTAAAATCTATTTATTCAATTTAAAAAAAATGAAGACTCTAATTCCTTATCTTAATCCTTCTTTATATTTTTGAAAATTAGAATATTTATTAATATGGTTTCAAATAACAATTTACAAATTTTATATGATTTATGAAGAAATTATAAATCACTTTTATATTTAAATGAATTTAAATCACATGCTATCTTATATTAAACTTATATAAAATATACTCAAATCATATTTAATCAAATAATATTTAATAAGAAATAAAATCAACTTTTATTTAAATTTAAAACAAATATTAAACTAAGACAAATTTTAAACAATTACATTTATTATCAAACCATATAGTTATTAATTTTAAATAGATTTTAAAAGCTTAATATTAATTAAAACATAATTTACTAATTACTCAATATCTTATTAGAATTTGAAAAAAACAAACTTCATTTATTAATTGTATTTCAAAACAAAGATAAACTATAATATATATACAAATATATATATATATATACACACACATTATAATTTAAACATTTATTTTAGCATTTAGAAGATAAAATCACAATTTAAATATTTATTAAATTTGATTATTAAACCAAAACATATTTTATTAATCAATATTGGCAATATCAATTTAATTTTATATAAAGATTATTAAATTGATATTGTCTAAAATTCCGGGATATCACACTTAAGGAGTAAAAACTTAAAGTAATAATTATGATTCTTTTGATTTGACATGTTTCGTTTTTATTAGTTTACTTTTCCTAATTATATTCTAGATCTTCCTAATTGTGTATCAATAAAAGTGAACTAAATAGAAACTTAATTAATACTTACTACATTTATATAAATGTATATGTATATTAAAATAAAGGTGCAACAACGTTGCGACAAATTTAAATTGACAAAATGTTCTAAGGCCATATTTTGATGTTTTAGTTAAACTACTTATTTATGTAAACCAAATTTAAAAATAAATTTGTATAATGTTATTTAAAAATACAAACACTCATAATTTATTAAACCATTTAAACTTACTTTTCTGAAATCAGGATTTTGTCACTTTTGTCGATATAAGCAAATGTTACTATTTTTATGTATATTTCTATTTGCAAATCCTATCTAAAATTCTTTGAATCATAAAACCTTTTATATTTTATATTTCAAATCACTTTATATTTTTATTTTGAAGTGGTTACATTTTGGGTCGTTACATTCTCCCCTACTTAAAAAATTTCGTCCTTGAAATTAGATAAGAAGAAAATAGCTTAAAAGGAAATATATATTCAATAAGATGGAATATATGCAATAAGTGATTACACCATAGACGGTGAGTACACTTAAACAAAAGATAATGTCCATACATCGATCCTAAACTCGGGATATGCTTTTCTCATCATCTTTTGTTTCCCATGTGCAATCATCAGCATTCCCACTCCATTGAAATTTTACCAACCCTACAACCTTCCTTCTTAATTGTTTCTCATCTTGATCCACGATTTGAACGGGACTTCTAATAACTATGGAATTTAGTTCTATCTCCAAGTCATCCTAAGCAGCTGTTTCTATGATTTGTTCTCGATCAGATACATGCTTCCGTAAATGTGATACGTGAAAAACATTGTGTACACCAGATAATCTTTCAGACAATTGTACTCGATAAGCTAGTCGGCCAATTAGTTTGAGACTGGGAAAAGGTCTAATATATCGAGATGCTAACTTCTCAGCTCTTCGAAATCTTACTACTCCTCTCAATGGAGAGACTTTCAAAAAGAATGAATCTCCAACTGAAAATTCCAAATTTCTACGCCTTCGGTCTGCATAATTTACTTTGGGCTTCTTTTAGCTTCTTACTAATCATATCAAATTTCTCCGAAGCTTCTCGTATTATATCTATGCCAACCACTAAGCGATCTCCGGATTCTATCCAACATGCTGGCGATTTACATGGACGACTATACAGAGCTTCATACGGTGCCATGCCGACACTAGCTTGGTAGTTGTTATTGTAGGAGAACATCACTGAATGTAAATGATTCTCCCTCGAGCCTCCAAAGTCTAGAACACTGCTCTTAAAAGATCTTCTAAAATGCGGTGACTCTTTTCATCTATCCATTAGTTTAGAGGTGATATGCAGTGCATATACCCAGCTTCGTTCCCAAAGCTGTGTGTAATGCTTCCCAAAACTGACTAGTGAAGACTGGATCACGATCGCTTACTATACTACTCATAACTCCATGCAATCATACAATCTCCTTTATATATATCCACAAGGCTTGCTATAGTTCTTGTTGGCTTTACCGGAATAAAGTGTTTAATTTTGGTTAATCGGTCTGTGATAACCCATATGCCTTCATTTCCTTTCATTGTTTGAGGTAAGCCATCAATGAATTCCATGGATATTTGATCCCACTTTCAAATTGTAATCTCCAAAGGTTGAAGTAATCCTACCGTCTTTTGTTAGTCCCTTTTGATTCTTTGGCAACTTTCACAATGGCTAGCATATATAGATATGTCCCTCTTCATACTTTTCCGCCAAAATGTACGCTTCATGTCCTGTACATCTTATGAATTTTCGGATGAATGCTAAGTTTCGCTGTGTGGCATTTAGCTAGTTCTTCTTTCCTAAGATTTTCAACATCAAGAACACAAATTCTTCCATTTAATCGTAATACTCAGGTTATCCATTTTAAAGCTTGAATTATATCCTTGATGTATATTCCTAATATCTCCTAGAGAAATAGATCCCCCTTTTATTTTCTGGCGATCATTTCTAGGAGAGTTGGAGTAACTACCAAATAAGTAATAGTAGCTAACTTCCTGCTCAATGCACCAACTACTACATTGGCTTTCCTGCGTGTATATAGAATATCTTGATCATATGACGCGAGAAACTCTAGCCAGCATTGCTGTTTCATGTTTAAGTCCTTCTGGGTGAAAAGATACTTCAAAGATTTGTGGTCCGTGAAGAGTTTGAATTTTTCACCTAAAAGATGGAATATTATTTACTAAGGTCAATTCAAAGTTTTATCAAAATAAACTGTGAAAAATTCTTACCCTGCAAATAATGTCTCCATATCTTTAGAGCAAACACAAGGGCTAATAATTCTAAGTCATGTATTGCATAATTCTTCCCATACGTCTTCAACTGTCTACTTGCATAAGCAATCACCTTCCCATCTTGCATTAAAACTGCACCAAATTCCTTCTCCACAAGCATCTTTATAAACGGTCGATCCACTATTTCCATTGCTAAAACTAGAGCGGTTGTCAACCTCTTCTTTAGTTCTTGGAATGCTTCTTCAAACTTAGGAGTCTAAATAAATTTAGCGTCCTTCATTGTCAACTTTGTTAAGTGATAGGAAATCTTAGAGAAGTCTTGAACGAATCTTCTGTACTATCCTACCAAACCTAAGAAGCTACGAATCTCTTTAGGAGTTTGTGGCTACTTCCAATCTTGAATAGCTGCAACTTTCCCTGGATCCACTAAAATTCATCTCTTGATTTTATATATCCAAGGAAACTTACCTTCTTCTCCCAAAAATGGCACTTTGAGAATTTGGCTTTAAGCACATTATTCTTCAATATCTCCAACACAGCTTCTAGATGCCTTGTGTGTTCTTCTTCTATCTTTAAGTAGATGAGGATATCATCATTGAAGACTAACACCGATTTGTTTAGCAGATCTCTAAACATTATTCATAAGGTCAACAAAATAAGTGGGTGCGTTAGTCAGCCCAAAAGGCAAAACCAACCGCTCATAGAAAGTATTTGGACCATTGAATGCAGTTAGATGGATGCAATCTTCTGCGATCCTTAACTGATGGAATCCTGTACCTAGGTCCATTTTAGAGAAAACTCGAGCTTCGTGTAAATAGTCAAACAAGTCATCTATTCGGGGTAGAGGATACTTGTTCCTAATGGTTTGCTTATTTAGAACTCGATAGTCTACACATAGTCTCAAAGATCCATCTGACTTAGCAACAAAAAACTACCGCTGATCCCCATCTTGAGCGACTAGGTCTTATAAATCCCTTCTTTAATAGCTATATGGTTTAGTTATTCAGCTCATCCCTTTTTTTCGGACCCATCCTTCTATTTTGTTGTTTAATTGGCATCGCACAATGAACTAAATTGATACGGAATTCTATTTCTCGATGTGGACGCAGACATTTTACTTCCTCAAAGACATCTGCAAATTCTTTAACAATGGGTATTGGATCTAATCCTGTCTGGAATGTATCTAAAGATTAAATAAAACCATCCCTTCTTAGATTAGGACCATCATAAGATATTTCTATGATTTTCCCAAAGAGGTCCATAAAGATATCGTTCTTTTTTCGCAATCGAGCACAACTTCGTACTTAGCCAACCAATCCATACCGAGTAAAATTTCAAATCCAATAAAATCTAAGACAAAACGATCAAAAGGAAAGTGATGGGGAGGATAGAAAATTGGGACTTTTTCCACAATGCATACAAAGATTAGTGGAACCTCCTATAGGATTCATCGTGCATATAGGGCCATCAACAATTTTAGGTTTAAGTTTCAATAGTTCTATAGTTGTTTTAGAAATAAAACCATGAGAAGCTCCTGTATCAAATAATACTCTAACTAAAACATCTTTGATAAAAGTATTACCTTCCAACACTCATTTTCCCTTCACATTTTGGGAGGTTGAAGGCTCATCCTTGATAGTATAAAATTTGGCTTGTTCTCCTTTCTTCATCAGGGGACAATCCTTTATCATGTGTCCTGATTGATGACAATTATGGAAGCTTTATGGTGCTGATGTGTGAGTTCCTTGAGTTTAGGGTTTTCTACAATGAGTTGATAGGTGGCCCTTTTGTTGGCAATTGTAGCAAGTGACATAATTTAAAGTGGTTACCCTGAGATTCTCCTTTGGGTTTTTCCTGCCATGGCTTCTTGCCATTGAACCTCCTCTTTTTCCAGTTATTGTTGTTGGTTTCTTATACTACGGGTGGATTTATCTTTTCCAAAGCTTCATATCTGTGTCCCATGTCTATTAGGTCTACAAATGGTTCTTTTACGTGCCTAGTCATTCTGACATGGTATTGCTTCTTCATTCTCGAGATAAATCTTTCATTCTTTTTCAAGGGCGTATCTATCAATCCAGGCCCAAAACGAGATAGTTCATTAAAATTGTTAGCATACTCCTCGAACGACATCTCCTTCTCTTGTTTAAATCCAAAAATTTGGGTAAAGATGAGATTTTCCTGATTTCGATATATATTGCTCCTCCCGAACTTCTTTGAATCGTTCCTATGAGAAATTATCTTCTGACTCATTCTGAGTAATAGATTCCCACCAAATTAGAGCTTCGTCTTGTAGTTGCCAAGAAGCTAAGAATCTCTTCTGCTCATCTCCAAATTCACTCCTTTGAAAATTCTTTCACAAGAGCGGACCCAAGCTTGTACTTTAATGATGGTTTCCATTCCTTTGAAAGGTTTACCACCAAGGCTGGTGTAGTTCTTGCATAAAGTTGCAAAATTAATTTGGGGCTCTACCGAAACTACTACTTCCTCGACTACTGTTGCTGTGGGAGTTTGACCATTGTGGTATTACTTCATCCCCTACATCGTCCTCTTCTTCCACTCATTTTCTACTACTTTTATATACTAAGAAAAAAATCTTTAGGATATATAAACAAGATATCTTAGGAAATGCTATACAGTATGAATATACTTATTTAAGTTAAAAGTTTTAATTATGTGTTGTCTTAGACTATACTCATTCTAGGGCATTACTAAACCTATCTCTAATGAGTCATACCCAAAAAAGGCCAAGGTTCTTGCTTAACCTTCAGCTCTGATGCCAAATGCGACGAACTGCCACCTCGACCCTCAGAAATTGACACAAATACACACATGGTATTCACGTGCCGTAAATCCAAGTGCTTGGGAGGCAGATTATCAGGGGTGTAAAAGAAAATAAAGACAAAAGATAATGCAATAATAGAATCTCACATCGCATTCAACATTTTAATTATACATAAATGATCAGAGTCAAATACAAATCCAGTGGGAAAGTTATAACTGTGTATCCATACATATGCTGGAAATTACATACTACATAATACAGTGGAAAATGGGTAGATATCTACATAAGTTACTTCAGCTTCATAGCTCCAAAAGACTTCTCCAAAATGCTCCCAACATGCTTCAAAATGCTCCTAAGGTATCCTAACTACACAACTGCCTGAAAAATAGGGCACCTAGAGTTTAAAGGGAAAAATAAACTCTGGGTTAGTCATAGGACAGGTGCGAGAACTCAAAGTATGATGTTTTAAAAACAAGAAGGTATCTCATAAGACCACGCCACACATAAAAATGGAACGGGTTTTCACCTTATGATAACCAAAACTCATTATCACGTAAAATTTAGGGATATTATTTCTAATGACATTCTTTAAAAACATTTGCAAATAAACTTATTAATCTTAGCCGAAATGATTACCCATATAGCATTTTGGGGCTATTTATTACGCCAATACAAACAAAATCGCAGGTTCTTATTGGAGAGTGAGTTTCCATACAAATGACCAGGTGAAGGGACTACCTTCCGATAGTACATCTCTAGAGGAATGTACTGAGTACCATCACAAAGGATCCTCTACTAACACAAGACCGGCCTATCTCTATAACTATATAGTACCGAATATATCATCCCTCGGTCGTTACTGACCTTTATCCGATAGCTCTTTTCTCATACATCCACATTAATTTACGACCTGAACGTCATAGTGGGAAGAAATATATCAAGAAGGGAATGATCATACCCTAATTGGGAATGACACACTTAGCCTTGACGCATCTATCCGTGTTTTGGTCATTTTCGATTGATGAGGGCTCGAGGCAACGATTACCTTTTCACATAGCACATCTTCTTTCAGTTTGAATGTCACATTACCATTCCACATTCACACGACTGATTTCTATAAACGTATAACTTCCTAAGCTCGTATGTATCAGGAAAGGGTGTTAAGCTAAGAGAAGGTGTCTTCTCCGCCACCCACTGATGTTATTTAGAATGCAAGGTCGGACATTCTTCCATACAAGTTCATTCTAGGACTGGGAAAAACCAAAGGCACTTTACTCGGCTATTACTAGGCGAGAAGTCCTTGTGATTCTGAGATTTTTCATAACAAAGAGATCACTACAGTACAGTGAATCGAGAGTTTATCCCCAATTAATCAACAACTGGTCTATTGTTATCATTCGTCTCAATATCTCCATCTTTAAACATCTTCAATCTTCGAACACGTAAATTGGTTCGAAGTGGTTTTCGAATAACAATCATACAAATCCGATCCCGGTTCCTACGAAATCCAATCATCGATAAAAGTGATGTAATTAGGTAATTTTTTTGGATATCTTCGAGAGATGTATATTTTCAAAATATTCTTTTAGTGAATACAGAATCAATTAAAGCTCTTTTTAAATATTTCCCAAATCATTTTTAAAGAGTATCTTTTGAGAAAATAGGATTGTAGAAATCAACTTTTATTCAATATCAACTTTCGTATTGAACAAGTGCTTTGGGTGGAATAATGGTGAAATCACCTTTTAAATTCCACAAATAAGAAAAGTTCCCTCTTTGGATTTTAATAATGAATATAAGAAGATTATTTTTATAAAATCCAAGTTAAGCATCTGGGCATTCCTTTCGATATGTTCCCACCCTCGCCTAAAAGAAAAAACTGAGGCTAGGTAAGTTCAAGGCACTGGTTGCTCCATCTCTAATCTTAGTTACACGCCTTGTTTTCGCTTATAATCTCACAGGCTGGACAAATGTAATAGTCGTTTTTGCATATTCATTTTCCCTTTTTAAATCACTTAGCTATTTGTTTAACCACCTTTTAAATAATTTTGAATTTTTAAAATCCCTTTTTAAAATACTTTATCATTTACTTAAAAATGTTTACATAAGAATTGGGAAAGAATTAGTTAGTTCCAACCTTTATTTCAAAAGTTATTGAAAAGCGTTGCAAGAAAGTGTTGCGAAAAGTGTTAGAAAAAGTGTTTTAAAAGCTATATTCTTCAAAATGACTTTTACATCAATTAAAAACCGTCTTTTCAACTTAAATCACTTTTAAAGTATTTTAAATGATTTTTAGAACTTATTCATATTTTAAAACGATTATTTTATTCCAACTTTGGTCATTTAGTGCAAAAACTTGATTTTTCTTGACAATTGATTTTGTCATATTTCAAAATATACAAGATGAAATCTTGATTTTCTTATTTCATTTGAAAGATGCAGATATAAGGATTCAGAAAATTCTTATTTCAAAGAATTTGAAACTATATTCCACTTCGTATATTCATTTGAACTTTTGATGCGAAAACACGAACTACCGTTAAGCGTATTTTGAGATTCATATCCAACTTTATTGAGACAAGTTTAAATACTTAGGAATCATTTCTAAAGCATATTCAAACGTTTTTTCAAAGGTATAAATGATTCCATATCATATTTTATTTTATTTTGGAAAATGTTTTTCGTGTGAATCAATGTCGTGTATATCTTGACTTGTTTCAATATTTTCATGCAATAAACAGCATATGGAAAACAATATCATAACCAAATATCCAAAAAACATATCACAACATCACCACCAAATATATACATATAAATTAGGAGTTCTCACCCATTTTGGAATTGAACTAACTTTAAATTGAAATAGCTTTTCTAAATCAACTCAAAAGCTCACAAAACTTGTTTTGAGACTTCTAGGTGGCTCAACTATGCTTGTGGAGGCAATTGGAGCTTTGGTCCATGAGTATCAAGGGGAGATTGGGCTCGGATTGATGGTGAAGGAGTAGGTCGTGGGTTGTGAAGGAAGGAGGAGGAGTTTTGGTGAATATTTAAGGCGATTTAATGATTACTTTCTTTAGGATATTTTTGGAATAAATTTTGGCATTATTTTATTAAGATTGGAAGCCATTAAAAGAGTAAGAAGAAGCTTGAAATTTTAGAAGAAGAAGTGTGGAAGGAAGTGAGAAAGTGTGTGTGTATTTATAGAAAAAAACTTCGGATTAAAATATTGTATTTGCAAAAGACCAAAATACCCTTTACTTACTTTTAAAATAATCTTAATCTTCAACACTTAACATCACATTTTAAAATTTTACTTTATATCCTTATCACTTAAGTGAGTAAGAAAACTTAAGGTAATAATGTTGTTTCTTTTAATTTGACATGTTTCGTTTTTATTAGTTTACTTTTCCTAATTATATTCTAGATTTTCCTAGTTGTGTTTTGATAAAAGTAAACCTTATTAGCAACTTAATTGATACTTACTACATTTATATAAGTGTACATGAATATTAAAATAAAGGTGCAACAACGTTGCGACAACTTTGAGTTGACAAAATGTTGATTTTTGACAAAATGTTCTACGGTTATATTTTGACGTTTTAGTTAAACTATTTATTTATGTAAACCAAATTCGCAAATAAATTGTATAATTTTATTTAAAAATATAAACACGCATAAATAAATTAAAATAATTTATTAAACCATTTAAACTTACTTTTCTAAAATCAGGATTTTGTCACTTTTGTAGATATAAGCAAATGCTACATTTTTATGTATATTTCTATTTTCAAATCTTTTCTAATATTTTTGAATCATAAAACCTTTTATATGTTATATTTAAAATCACTTTAAATGTTATATTTTGAAGTGGTTAAATTTTGGGTCGTTACACAATTCCAAATTAATTTCAATTTCAATTCCAAATCAATATATACTTCAACAATTTGATTCAATGGTTAAATTTCAAATCAATTCTCAATTTTAAACCATTTCAATTTATATAAATTTCAAGCTTGATTTTCAAAGTATCGATTTAAATTATTAAAATCAAATTTAACTTTGATGTTCAATTCAATGTCCAAAACTTTAAAATAATTCAATTCCGAGCTCAACTTTTGAAATATCGATATAAATTACTTTTACATAGCAATATTCAAAGTTCGAATAAAAGTCCAATCTTTTAAAACAAATAAATTTGCGAAATTCAAATCATATTTCGATTATAACTTCAAAATCACAACTTCGATTATTTAAACAATCCCTGCTACTAAATTTAAATTTCAACATTTCCAGCTCAAGTTCTAAAATAATAGAGTTTCCATAAATTCGACTTTTTTCTTATTTAAATAAAATCGTTAAAAAAATTTCAAATCAAAAATTTTAAAATAATTTAATTTAACCAATCCGGTGTATGTATATAATTTTCTATCCTATAGCCAAGTGATTGGTTATTCTAATTTAATTTCAGGGATGAATATATATCATTTCAATCCAAAATAAATGTCATAGGTATATATCATTTCAACCTATTTCTTAATTTGTTCGAAATAAATCCAATAATAGTTTTCTATACTGTCAAGTAATTTACAGGGAGGTAACAGGATATATAAAATAAATAAACATCCCAATTATCCAAAATCTAAACCAATTAGCATTTATCACAAACAATCATCCAAACAGTCTATAAATCACATCGATTAACCAATTATCAAAAATCAAAATTTTTAGTAGCAGTTTAATTATAATTTCCATTCAACTATTAATTCAAAATTTCTAATATATAAATTTCTATATCGATTTCCATGTCAGTTAAATTCATCAAACAACAATCAATAATTAATTCACTTAAAAATTTCAATTTAACTACCATAAAAATATTTTAGTCATTTGTGAGCATTTAAAACACTCACCTTCTATTTGAAACTGGAAATTTCTTAGCTACGAGTAAATTTCAACCCAACTCCGTGATGTGGCCTTCGTCGATACGATTCCAACGCCACTTGTTTCGCTCGAACTGGACCTCGAATGAATAATGTACGAATTTTTAACATTAACGGTAAAATTAAAATAAAATTAACTAAATAAAATTATTAAAAAAACCTTACACTACCTCTCTCTCGTTTATCTTCACGTACATAGGCACAAAGCTGAACCCAAATGCATGCAACAAATCCCAAGATGCATGCAACTCAAGACGACCGGAGGTTGATTAGCCTCTGCCATTCGAAGCACCACGAGCTGCTGCACCAACGCCAGAGACACGGTCATGAAAGCTGCAGCCAATCGTGCGAAAAACGAGGAAAATTTCATGCCCTACAAACTTCGATTCTGGCGAACCGTGAAGCTTCGGCACGAACCAGCTATTAGATGTTTAGAGCTCGTCGAGCCCTACAAATTTGCTTTTGGATGTTTTTCAATTAATTGCATGGATGGAGAAAATTTGGAGGAGGAAAGGATGAGAATTATCGGCCATTGATTCGTTTAATGCGAAGGCGGCTGCAATTTTTCTTCTAGGGTTAACGAATGAACGACCAATTATATAAGTTTCCGACCCAATCTATCCCCGAACATTCCAAACTCCAAACAAAGCATGCCGCCTGAGTTCCCAATGTTTTACCCCATTTTGAATGCAATGAAACTAGTCTTGGGGCCTAATTCCATTGTATTCTGACGATAGCATTTTAAAATCGAATTATATTAATTAAATTCTACGCATTTTAGGCTCGCACAACCAAACGACAAGTCTGATCGCTACGAAACTTAAAATCCTATAATAATTCAGTATTACGGATCCAATGAAATTTGTTTCAACGAAATCCCGGACAGTGGTCAAAATGGCAATTTCTACATGTTAGTTAAAACAAGAAATTTTCGAAAATCAATTTAACCACTTTAAATTCAATTTTAAAATTTATCAATCTTCATTCATATTTAAATAAAATTTAAATCAATCCCCGATATCATTTTCATTCACATTAATTCAAGATTCACTTATATTAAACAATTTTCAATATTACATTTAAATAATTTAATTATCCAATAAATTACATTATTTCAAATATAATTTATATAACTTATAAAATTTAATTTGAAAAACGAATTCAAATAATAAACAACTAATTTTATTTTACAGCGATGCAATATTTATTATTTAATCCCAACTACTGATTATAAACACGTTCGATATAGAAATTTCATTTCAATACTGTTTATTACCTAAACCTTCGAAATTGTTTATTTCAAAGAAAATTTCAAGTTAATATTAAATAAATTACATTAATAATTTATTAAATTTATATTTCTAACTATTTTACTCAATCATCATGTCAAATTCAATAATTTAAAATATTTAAAATAAGGGTCATTGCACTGGTTGAGTCCAAAGTGTGGTCAGTCCTCGTTATATCCATACTGTTTGATGATTTAGTACTTTAAGGTAGCCTTTATTATTGATTATGATTTGGATTGTATTGGATTATTTTTGTGATTTGTATAATATTGGATATCGTCTGAATGGTTCGATGGGCTATCTCACATTATCCATTAATTGTATGATTTTATGATATTGCATTAGAGCATTGCTATGTGTCTGCCCGATTCACTTGATGATTTCATTTTCTACGATGATGTTCTATTGTATGAATGATTTACCCATTGGATATCGTATTCTTGATTTATATTGAATTGTTTATATGGGTGATGAAATTTTATACTGGGTTTTGTGATGTTTTACGTTATATGATAATTGAGTTTGTACGAGATAACATTATTATGTTACTACCCAGTATATATGGAATACCCTATGTTCATTAACGTTGGATTTAGATATAGACTGACACGGTTTTTATTTATATAATACTAGGGTCAGTCAGAGATATTTTAGGTACACGGATGACATGACCAGCTTGTGCTTTACTAGGTTACAGGAATAAAATATTAGGATTGTATATGATATTAGATTCATTATATGTATATATATAATTGACATCGAGTTGTATTGTATTCTTATAACATTAATGTATTTTTTACGTTATATGTTATCACTACGATTGACTCTGTATTCTCTGATATTTTACTGTATATTATGTATTGTTCTTTCTTGGAGGCATACGTGTCCATTGCTTTGTACTGATACTGTATACACATAGAATAGTTATTTATCAGATGATTTTAAAATGTACCAATGTTAGTCCAAGGGAATATGCACGTGTATACCCCATATAGTCTCATTCTTTGTATTATCTGACGGTATTACTCTGTAATACTCTTGGATAGTATGGCTATAGAGTTGGGGTGTTACATTGCATGTGACCCCAAATAAGGATTACTTTAGCTCTTTAGTTGGAAAGGAGGAAAGTGCGATTTTTATGGGAAAAGATGCTTGTTGTAGAGTCATGGGAGGGGGTGCAGTATGATTCACATGTTTTATAGACCGGTTCGCACTTTGACGGGTGTCCGTTGTTTCGGTTTGGTTGTTGTTAAATAAAATCATTTCGTATTGGTCTGGACCATCCCCTACGCAAATTGAAGCCTTTTTAATTATAATTTTGTTAACGCTTCCTCCTCATATCAACTTCATTCACTCTTTCTATCTTATGTTATGGCAGTGACACGTATAAGAAGATAACAAAATCTACATCGATTCTGGTAAGTATTCACTTTTTGATTTTCATGATCTGATTTCATTTTTCATCTTTTGATACTTTCTCTAGTTTTTTCCTAACTTTATTTTTTCAAGGCTATAAATTTTTGTTTTGCCTGATTTAGCTTTCCGTTTCAAATAGATTTCGGATCTAATTTCTTTCATTTTTTGTTACTATAGATTTTTTTCCTAAAGGTTTATTTTCAACCACTAGAGGAATTATCTTTCATCTATTAATTTCATTTTTTGATTTCATGTTCATTCATACATCATTTTTGTTGTTCTTTCAATGCTACTGCATGTTTTATATTTGTACTATGTATGCTAGTTTTAATGTTAGTTTGAAATATCTATGTTGTTATTTTCTTAATGTGCTTTTGTTAGTTAATAGTTAAATACTATAATCATATGTAGAATATTCTACTTCTAGATATAGACATCATATCTGAAGTTAGAAATTATGATTTCCCTTACAATACTATAAATCATCAAAGGAAGAAAAGAAATATTATAGTGTATAGGAAAGCGAAGTGAAAGATCAAACAAATGAAAATGAAGGTGCATATGTGATGCTTTTTTTCCTATCTACTTTATCTCATATGACATTACATTGAAATATATTCATGAATCCTTGTTATTTATTTCTGTTACAAGGTATGAGTGATTTTTTCCACACAAAATTAGTATGATAAGCATGTGATATATTCAAGGTAAGTGCATAATGTTTTCCTTAAGGCAACGAAGAGTATTGTAAATTCAGGTGTATGAAAATAATTTTTGACATGATATATACTCCGAGATAGCTTCGAAATAAATCTTAGGAATAAAGATGTAAATTCGATATGGACATTCGAGATCCACTCATCTCGTTTGAGATTTCACCCGATACGAGATAATCTCTCTAAATTCTTCAAGACGAGATATGACCAAATCTAATATTTAAAATCTTAGTTCTAGGTCTTTGCAAGTCATTCATTTCATTAGGGTAGTTGGCATCCATGGGATGCAAGGTGACTATGGAGAAGTATAATTCGAACGTTTCCAAGGGTTCGCTAGTTCTGATGAAAGGAGATGTGTTTTGGTATCTTTACTTACTGAAGGGAATCATAGTGCTTGAGGAGTCTTGTGTTCGAGTAGACAGCTCTTGTGCTTTGAATGCCACCAAACTTTGGCCTCTTAGATTGGGTCGTATTTGAAAAAGAAATTGGAGTCGCTTCGCAGATGGAAGATGATCAAAGCACCTTTGACAAGTTAGATTTCTTCCAGGAGTATGTTTTGAGAAAGTAGACGAAGGTATCTTTTGGAGTTAGACTTCATAAATCAGAGAGAGTACTTGGTTATGTACATATGTATGTCTAAGGACTAGTAGCTATAGCTTTCAGTGGGGTGCGAAGTATTCTATTTCCTTCATTGATGTTTCTCGAAAGATTTTGGTGTATATGATGAAAGCCAAATCAGAAACTTTTGAGAAATTTAAATCTAGGAAGGCACATGTTGAGAACTAGTCTGGTTGTAAATTGGTGTTGCATAAATCGAATAATAGCGGTGATTTTTTCTCTAGATTGTTCCTTGGTTTTTGTAAGCGGCATGGTATTTGGAGATATTTCACTACAGTAAGTGATTTGCAATCCAATAGGGCTGCTAAGAGGAGGAATTGGGACTCTGCTTGAGAGGGCTCATTGCTTGAGATTGGCTACAGGCTTATCCGGAGGCTTTTAGGCTGAAGCTTTATCGATTGCAGCGCTCATCATAAATCAAGTTACGTGCTCAACCATTGAAGAAAAGTGGAGAGGTAAAGTGGCGTATCTTGGTTATTTTCATATTTTTGGTTGTCATGTGTATGTGCATCATATAGTTGATGATAAGTTGGAGGCTAAAGCATACAAAAACAGATTTATTGGATACAAAGATGAAGTCAAAGGGTATCACAGTTGGAACCATGTTGATTGGAAGATTGTGCATTCTAGACATGTTATATTTGATGAGTTTAATAAGTCCAAGTCTAAGGAAGATTTATCTAACACATCAATTGATTCTACTAGACCAAAGTAGCTGGAAGTAGTTCCTAAATTTCAGCCTAGTAGTAGAGTTGTAGTCGTTGTTGATAGAAGTGAAGAGGCAGTTGATGAGACATCAAAGAGTAGTTCACAAGTGTCTTCTAGTAGCATTAGCGATGTGCATGAAGCTAGAGGAAGTTCGGTTCAAGGTGGAATTGAAAGGAGTTTAGGTGATGTTATACATACTCAAGCCAGTCGTAGGACTATTAGGTTGCTTGAGAGGTTGGAGATAGGAAGTATGAAAACCTCAGCCATGATGATCAGTTTGACATGCCTTACATGTGATTCACTATGAGCTGGGATTAGAGTACGATGAGATATTTTCACCAGCAGTGAAACATATCTCAATCCCCATTTTACTTTCCATAGTTGCTACTCATAACTTGGAGTTGAAACAACTTGATGTCAAGTATGCTTACTTGCAAGGTGACTTGGAGAATACCATTTACATGAAGCATCCAGGAGGATTGTTGTAAGTGGGAAAGAAGATAGGGTTTGCAAATTCAAGAATTCTCTTTATATACTTAAGCAATCGCTCAGACAATGATACAAGCGGTCTGATTCTTTTATGCTTTCACTTGTATTTGATCGTAGCGTAAAAGATGCATTTGATTATTTTAAGCATTTAAAGAAGGGTAATTTGGTGTATTTGTTAGTATATGTGGGTGATATGTTAATTACTTCTAAGGATAAACACTACAAGAAAACCTTGATTTTGCAGTAGAAGAATCCGTCGTAAATCTGTCGCTAAACTTATATTAGCGACAGATTTACGATGGATAACGATGATCGATAAATTTCAAGTCGGTAATCTAGTGTCAATTTAGCGATGGAAATATGCGTGAACTCACTGATATTTTCCGTCATTCATCTAACTATTAAAATTCCATTTAAAAAATATTTTACCGACGGATATATATTTTCCTAAATTCTTTTTAAAGAAAGTGTCATCTGCAAACCCTAGCTAAATAGTGAGGGATTAGCGGTAGATATTATTCAGATGTATACTTTAGTCTTAGATATATGTCGATAATTCTTCGCTAATATTGACACTTTAGCATGGTTTAATGACAAAATTTTCTTATTTCTGTTGCTAATCACGCTGATTTGCAAAGATTTTACGACGGATTTAATATTCATTTGCCAATTGCAATGATGTTTTAGCGATAGTTTTATTCGACGATTTCACTAGTATTCTCTTTCTATTCCGTCGATAAATGTTATTTTTTGTTTTTTAATTACAGTTTTCCTAACCATTAATGCTTGAAATTCAATAGTAAAATCATTTATATATGTATGTACATTTATATAAAATGAATAGCATAAACAAAAAATAAAATGCAATTATAGATCTGTTGATCATATATACTCTAAGTTGTATTCTAAGAAATAATAATATTCAACTATCCCATATAAAAACAATACCATCCATAGTCATTTGTTAGTCCATATATACACTAAGTGGAATTCTAAACAACAAAACTATTCAATTAGAGCTAGTGTTATCCCATATAAAAAAACAATAGCATCCATAGCCATAATACCCATACAAAAAACCACATAATATCCTATTTACAACAAAATATGTCCGGCTACCACACCCGAAGAGCTAAAGAAGATCACGACGGCAAAGGATCTTTATAACAACCTATAAATTTTAATAATTAAAATTATTAAATTAAATATGATTTTGAAATTTAATATTGTGATAAACTAAATTTATGATTTATTATTGAGGAAATAATTAGAATATAATTTAATAATGTTATTTGAATGCTACTTATAACTATTTAATGTAATTCCAATCAATAAAAATAAATTTTAGGTTAATTTGGTTATAATTGTAAATAATGAAATAAATTAAATGATGTATGATGGTGAGATTGTATGTAATTGATTGAAATTGGTTAATATATAATATGAAATCAGTAATGTGGTAAGTAGTCATAATCTTTGATTGTAAATAATAAATTTACAAATGTGATAAAATTACTAAAGGTAACATTTGTACATTTATCATCTCATTATTTAATATGTTTGGAATTAATTTGGAAATCAATGAAAATTTATGTGATTAATTATTGCAGTTGATATGGTAAAAGATGTTAACGGTAAAATAATAAATGTAATAAAATATAAAATTATGGTAGTATAATTCATAGGGTATCGTTGATTGAATAATAAGGATGATAACACGGATTTGAATGTGATTGGATGAGAATGGATGCATAGTTAATGGATGAATTAGATAATGAAGGAAATTAAAAGTGACGATAAAATGCATATTTATTTAACGAAAATAAAATACGTGATTTAAATGATAACATACCAAGTTGATTTCAAATAAAGGAATGAGGTAAAACAATTAATTGGTGAGTAATGGATGTCTTTTGTTAATGCAATGAATGTTACAACTGTTTAATAACAACAATAGAAGTTACAAATATTTTAGTAATAATAAATCGAAAACTTATAACCACCATTTAATTTGAAATATGTGTATTGAATTGATTGGCATCAAACCTTTTAAATATGATAAGCGGAAACAAATTAATATTGCATTAATTGATATTACATCTTTTAACTAAGATAATTTCTAAATGATCCATAACTTTTAACAACTTTAAAATTGCATTATTTTGAATTTAAACAAAAAAATTTGAATTTGTGATATTGAGTGTTCTATTTGACCAAATTTAATAGAATAAATTTTTTTGTGAAATTTCAAATTTTTGTCAAACTTAGTCAAAGTTTGACTTTTGGTTGGAAAATATAAACTTAAATTTTAAAATTTTATTCTTTTTATATGATATTGGACTGAATTCTAATCTCCTCTCCATATTTCATTTTTTCAAAATTAAATTCCTATTGCCATAAAAATATAAACTGCTGTGAAAAATTGACATAAATTTGCACTGTATATTTATGGTTTCAGCTGTGTCTTTTTGGGTTTGTTTGGTCTGATGGACTCCTTAGTTGAGATGACCCGACTTTCTCACCACAGAAAATTGTATCATCCTGAAGAAAGAAAGGGATAGAAAAGAGAAAAGAAAGAAGAGAAAGAAGAAACAACACATAATCTCAACAGCGGAACGAATAAATTATATTAATAACATAAGTATTTACATAATATACAACATCAATCAGAGTTACATAGCATACACAACATATACTAGAAAGTTATAAACACCTGTCTAGTATTTACAACTTAATACAAACACAACACAGGGAACACACAGCGGAAACTATATATCTATAACGCCGAAGCCTCCTGCTCCATTGCTCCTCCAATATTCGTCAAAGCTAACCAGAATCCCTTAGCTACTCGTAAAATTTTGAGTACCCAAGAGTTTAAGAAAACAAAAGATAAACTCTCGGTCAGACATGGGTCTTGTGTGAGTAACAGGTTAAGGTTGCTTAACTTTAAAACCTTTTAAAAAGAAAGGTATCACGTAAGACTTCCCACGCATAAACATGGAAAAGTTTTTACCTTACGCTAACCAAAACATTTGATAGGAAATCCGATGATATTATAATAGTGTCTAGGGTTTTCAAGTAAAATACAGAAATAGCTGGAATGCTTACATCTCACGTTCCAACATAGTTGGGCACAATTGCCCAATACGTACGTCACTTATTGGATTTTGGATTCCATCAATGGCAGGGCTACTGGGGTACTTTCCGTCACAGTACGTGGCCTATATCACCATACCGAGGATCACTCCCAATCCCCTGCAACACAAGGCTGGAACCATTCCTTACTGAACAGTCCCGAATAAGACAACCCCGGCAGTTGTTGCAATCAACCGTCCCATACAGCTGAATAAAAAAGGACCTCTAGACAGGGGAAAATCTCGTCCTACTTGGGCATGACCCACTTAACCTTGCTGCACCTCCCCTGTTTTAGCCATTCCCGGTTGATGAGGCTTGAGGCTACGATTACCTTTAGAGAACACATCTCTTAGACTGCTCATCGTCCACCTGACGATGTTCTGAAAGCATTCAATCCATACATGTTCGTTCCGGGTTCGAACGAAACCGAAGGCATTATCTCGTTATACTCATTTTGGAATCACCCTCAAAGTTAAGGACGATAATCCTTTCACTGTAAATCTTCATCTTCACTTGAGATTCACGACCTATCGTTAATTTGGATCGATGTGGTATTCGGATATCCAAATATGGAAACCCGATCCCGGTCTCATCGAAATCCAAATCGCCATCTTTTAGGTCCAAGTTGTTTTAAAGTTTTAAAACAATTCAATTCAATATTATCTATATACACACAGATAGATAATACACAACATCACAATAGGTAATCAACATTATCATCACAACAGATAATTCATATTATCATCCCAAACAGATAATTCATATTATCAACTCAAATGCAACCATAGCATCCAAATCACACAATATCACTTATCTCATAGCTGAGATCTCAACTATTCAGGGTAATCGGTATTAATCAACATTCACAAGCAATGACTTATTAATCACCATTCTATAATTAATTTAAAATGAATTAAATTAATTACTTCTTTTCAAATTAATTTAAAATAAATTAAATTAATTACTTCATCCATATATATCTTGCTTACATATTCATTAATTAATTACGATCAATCAATTAATTATCCTCAACAAATTACCCTAATTAATCATCCTTGATTAATTATCCTTTAATTACATTCAAGTAATTAACCTTTAATTAATTTCACAAATTAATTATTCAAAACCAAATTCAATAATTAACCTGTAATTACTTCATTAATTAATTAATTATAATTAATTACATTAATCCTTAATTAATTACATTAATTAATTCCTTCATTGATTAATTGTTCTTAATTAACCCATCCTTAATTACATCATTAATTATATAAATTAATGATCCCAAATTTTTTATTTATAATTACCCAATTAAATTAATTATCAATTATCCATATTAATTAATCACTCTTAATTAAATCACATTAAGTAATTAATTACATTTAATTAATTACATCACTTTATTATCTTTAAATAACTCAATTAACAAATCCTAAATTAATTACACTAAGTAATTAATTATTAATTACTTCTTTTAAGTAATTATTCTGCATACCAATTACATATTAATTACACAAAGTAATTTATTTCCACAACTCCTTCATTACCCAATTATCCTTCAATTTAAGTACAACAAGTAATTATCTTCTTAATTACTTCACTAAGTAATTATTCATTTTTAATTACATTGGGTAATTACTTCTCAAATTAACCAGTGATTATTTTAAATTAATTAAACTTAATTAATTAACTTAAGTGATCAAAATAAACTTAATTAATTACATTTAGTAATTAATTTTCTTAATTACTTCATTAAGTAATTACACTTTAAAAAATTCAAATGATTATGTTTAAATTAATTAATCCAATTAATCATTAAAATTAATCACATTAATTAATTATTAAATAATCCTAAGTTAATGACCTTCATTAACCAATGACAAATCTTTAATTACTTCTCTAGAGTAATTAACTGAGATTAATAAATTTAATTATATATAAAACCCATTAATTAATCTCTAATTATTAAATTAATCAAGTGATAATCTAAAACTTAATTAATTTTTTATTACTAGATTAATAAATTCAAATCATTAATTTAATATAAAATCTTATCTAAATAATGATTGCTTAATTACAATTTAATCAATCTTAATTAACTTACTTAATCCTTGAATTAATTAAATAAAACCCTAAATTATTTAATTAATTAACCTAATTTTAATAAATTAAATTAATTAATTACAAAGCTTAATTATCTTAATCATTTAATGAATTATAAATTATTAAGTTCTGATTAACTTTAAGATAAACATAAATCTTATTAATGATTTAATTATCATTATCAAAGTAATTTAAAAATAATTTGCTTTTAAATTTCCTCTAACTTGCATTTTAAATTATGATTTAAAATGAAATCAAATTTTAACTTAAACAAGGTTCAAGTATTTAATACCTTTTAATTTCATTTTTAAAGAATTACTTACCTCCTAAGGTATATTTAAAAAAAATAGTTTTAACCCATATTAAATTTTAAATAAATTTAAAATATACTTTAAACATTCCAAATGGTTTTGAAAACATTTAAATTCAAAAACTTATTTTATTTTAAACCGGAATTCAAATCATGCTTTGAATTCAGATTCAAAAACTTAATTTAAAATTCTGTTTAAATCCTATATTCCAGATTTCAAAAACATGTTATAAAATACTTTATGATTCAATCTTAATTACAACATTAAAATTTATAAGCTTTATTTTATTTTTAAAACTTTAAGATTCAAATTCAAATTTGAATTCAGATTTATAATCCAGATTTAACTTAAATTTAAAAATCTTGTTCTAAATCTCATTTTTCAGATTTCTAAAACACTTTATAAAATACTGTATAAATTTTTAGTTGTTTAACTTTCCTTTTTTTATAAAATTTATTTGTTTTGAAAACTAGATTTCAAATTCATTTTGAATTCATATTTTAAACTTGCTTCAACTTTTATTTAAATCTTACTTTGCTTCCTTTTTAAATTTAGTTTAAATTTAAAAAAACACAGGAACTATCAGGTTTCTTGAAACAAAACCAGAAACTAACATACTCGAGCCAGTATCTAATTTGCTTCGAGTCTACCATCTCTTATCTTCGAGCAAAAACTCAAAATACTCGAGTGAATCCCGAGAACTTACACCCATCCCAAAATCCTTCACCAGCAAAAAGAAATGCACGGTGCACGTGCACCGTGACGTCGATCATCTCCAGCCTCTCACCTTGGCTTCAACTCGTCGACAACCACCCATGTTCCAACCTACGATCACCAGATCGACTCCACCCACCTGAAATAAAAAAAACAGCCTCACTCCAAACATGGAAACACGGTGCTCCTCCAAAACTCAAACCTGTCAATGCCAAAACCCAACTCCTCCGACCACCGAAAAAGTTGAAACTCCGACCACTTCATCGTCATGGACCTAGCTACCATCCCGCAAAGCTGCTTAACACTCGATCAAACATTGAGACAGAAATGATCGAATTTCTAACTTGTTCATAAACTAGGGTTACAGAACTAAATCCCTCACCGCTGCTAACCCAAAGATTTATCCACCAATTTGATAATTTTCTCGGCCTCACCATACGCCCCACTTCCTCCAGTAACCACCCTGACCATCCAGAATCCCAGTTCCATCAGAATTTCCCAAATTCATCTTTTCCGGATAAAAGTGATCTGCCCCCAAAATCTCAAACTAAAAGTTGTGATACTAGTTTCAAAAATCACGTTATTACTTATGTATCTAATTTACAAAACTAAATTTAAAATTAAAACAGTTCGAGTTTTACTTTATTTTAAAATGTATTGATGTCTTATAGTTGCAGAGACAAACAGGCTTCATTTTTAATTTTCTTAAAATTTTAAACATGAATCCATGTTGAATCACAATTTTTGGTTTGATAATCAAATCTTATCAAAACAAGATTAAGTAAATAAGGAATCTATATCATATTCAGGGCCTAGGAACAACACAGAGCCAAGTACATATATATACACAACATACATTCAGTAATAATCATGTCAATTTTCACTTGTATATTCATGCATATATATTCATTTCAGATATATTAACATGCAACCAAATTATGTTTAAATTTTAGAAGTTACTCACCTTGTCTTCTTCAGAGAAACAGAGCCTCCTAAATTTTGAAAGGCTTTTGAATCCTGTCTAAAAATCATTTGCATGCAGGCTTGAAAAATGCTTTAATTCCAGGTTGAAAATGCTGACATGATTTTTAAAACTATAGTTTGTATGCTGGTGATTTCCATAGGAAATGCAATTGCATGCAGGTTCTTGATTTGCTAAGCTGATGATTTACAGGTGAAATGCAGACATTGATCTACATTTCAGTTTGAATTGCTTGAGGATTTAATTTCTTGTCTCAGGTTGAAGAAGTGCAAACTTTGATTCAGGTTTTTGATTCAATTTGAAATTTAGGTTTGAGTTGCGGATTTGCTTTTGAGGGGATTCTGAGTTTCAAATTTTTTTTCTTCTTTCTTTGATTCACTTAGCTTTTGGTTTTAAAAAAAAGAATGAAGGGAAAATGAAAATGTTTATAAGGGATGAAATTAATTTAACAAAATAAATAAAAAGATAAAAAAAACAATGACACTTGTCATGTTGTTAAATTTGTTAATTAACACATTTAGATTGATTACTTAAGAAATTTAACACATGTCTTTAAATTAGTTATATATATTTAAATGTTAATAAAGGATTTTACTTTAATTTATTTTATACTTATGCGAATTTCTTATTTAAAGAAAATTTAAATGAAACAAATTATAAATTAAAACTTATTCAAATATTTTAAGAATCTATTATTTTTGAATTTCAAAATAAAATTCCAAATTCAAATTAAACTTTTGAAATCCAAATTAAAATAAACTTATTCAATTAAAAATGAAAATTCTATTTTCTTATTTTAATTCTTTTTATACTTATGTGGAAAAATAATACATTATAAATATGGCTCGAAAATAACAAATTTAACAAATTTTAAATGATTTTTAAACGAGATTATAAATCACTTTTATTATTAAATGAATTAAAACCATATTTTACATTATATTTTAAACTTATATATAAAATTTCCAAATCATATTTATCAAATAATATAAAAAGAAATAAAACAAACTTTTTATTTAAATTTAAAAATTAAGCAAAGATATAACTTTAAACAATTTAACATTTATTTTAAGTATTTACAAACCATATAGTTATTAATTTAAATAACTTTGAGAAACTTAATATTAATTTAAAACATAATTTCCCAATTACTTAATATGTTATTAGAATTTAAAAACAAAACGTTATTTATTTGTTAATTTCCGAAACAAAGATTATATATACTATATATACAAATATATATATACATTGTAATTAAAAAAAATTATTTAGCTTTTTAAAAGATAAAATCCACTAATTAAATATTTATTTAATCAGATTATTAAACCAAATCATATTTTATTAATCAGTATTATCAAATCAATTTAATTTTATATACAGATTAATAAATTGACATTGTTAAAAAATTCCGGGTATCACATTAGTAAACCATGAGACCCTAGGAACCCTAAGAGACTTTGGACCATTCCTTTCCCCCCTTTGACCTTCTGTTTTCTATCTGATTAAACAAGTATGTATGGATTTTTTTATTGAGAAACTTTCCGCGTACTCTTCTTCTTCCTCCTCAAATGTACATAACTCCAAAATCACAAATCCCAAACTTCATCCCTCCTCTCTTCAAATCCCTTCCATCCTTTCTCCCCTTGCTGCTGCCCTCTACCACCAATTCCGACCATCTCCTCTCTCCTCTTCTATTTTATAAAAAACACAATTTGTTCGATTTGCATTGCCGTGTTTTGCTTTGCTTTGCTTTTGGATTTTTGCTTTGGATATGATTGAATAGTTTGTCGTGTTTGATTTCAACTTGGATCTATCTATTTGTTTTATCAAAAACTCTCTAACCTCGAAAGGTGAGCAATCACTCATGATTAATATATTTTTTGTTAGGTAAATAAACATTGATTGAGATGTTACGAGAAATGTTTGCTTTAGGTAGGAATATGTGATATATGTTGTTATGTTCCTTGAATTTGTGTTATAATATTCACATGCACATATTGTTTATATATCACAAATAGTATGTTATGTTGATTTGATTAATTATCACATATGTATGTTAAATGTGTCACGAATGATATGTTAGAAAATATGTTATGTTAGAAAAAAAATTATATATGCTATGTTGAAATATGCCACATATACTATGTTGAAAAAAAGGTGTTATATTAATTAAATCATATATTGCACATGCTATGTTAATAATATGTCACCTATGATATGTGTAAATAATGTTTTATGTTTGATAAAAATGTTATGCCATGTTATTTTATTGTAAACCACCTTGCAAGTTCCTTGTATATATGTCATATTATATATTTATATGTTATGTTAGCGTATGGCATGTTAGAATTTGAAATATTTACTTATGTTGTTTATGATATGTGACACATGTGATATGTTGGTTATGAATGTGTATGTATTAAATTGTTAATTATGCACACATGTTGGTCATTGACATGTTATGTTATTTATGTTATTATTGTTTTCACACTCCAAGTTCCCTGATAGTTAGCAAAATCACTTTGGGTTGAAATGGTATATACCTGATATAAAACTACTTTGGGTTTAAATAAATTGATTTAGAAATAAAATTGGAATATTGTAAGTTTATATTTATGTTTGAACTTGAAATTATGAAATTAAAATTTAATTGATTTAATGTAAGTTTTAATTGGATTTTAAGATTTAAACTTTTTGTTTGATTGTAACTTAATAGCTTTAAGTGAAAAATTGAAATCTGAAGTTGAATTTAATAATGAATCGATGGGAAATGGACATGAAAGTCAGTATTTGAACTGAACCAATTTATAATGTGAAAGATGATGTCTATTTAAACCAAAGCATTTCACTTATTGAGTTATCTGTACATTTTATTTGAGTTGACTTACTCACATAAGAATGTTAGTCCTGACTTAATTGTTTTTGTTTTACTTTACGCTCGAGTCAGACCGAGAATTTCAGCTTAGCGAAGACACTTGTTTCCGAAGACAAAGATGGAGTTGAGGACCGTATCTACTACTATTATAGCAATTGTCTATTCTACCAAAAAAAATGTAACTTCCGATTTTATTGAAAAATAGCTTCATGAACTGTTTATGTATCTCTTTTGTGTATTATACTTTATCCTTCCGCTGCAAGATTCTGTATTTTGTTCTTTTGAATCTTATTTAATTTGAACAATCCCATTAATAATATGTCTTTTGAATAGTTTGAGTTAGACTTGTATGGTTTATTGTTGACGTAAACTATCCAAAAAGCGGGTTGTTACAGTTGGTATCAGGCTTTGGTTTAGAGATACCTTGGCCTGTTTGGGTTTATTCATTAGAGATAGGGCTAGTAATACCCTAGACTGAGTTTATGTGTGTGTGTATATACGAGAGCGCGCATTTATTGGTGCTACAAAATGTTTTCTATAGTTTTGGAATGAAATAAAAAAATTACTAACACTATATGTTATATATAAGGGAATGAATTTTTTTATAACTAATATAGTTATTTGTAATGTGTTTGTTTCAGGAAATGATAATATTCAACAATTATCGTTTATAGTTGATCAGTTGTATTTAGCCAGTTTACAAGCGCTGGCTATTATTGTTAATTTGAATTTATGAAATAAACACTAGTTTAATAATGGTGTATTAAAGAAAATAAAGCAAACGATTATATGAACATGATTTCTAAGTTTAGTCTTAAAAAAGAAAATAAAGTGAACACTAAAAATTCAGATGTTTTAGAAATTAGTTTCCTAATATTTTAGCAATATTATTCAAAAGTGAATAATTAGGATATTTTTTATGAAATTGAAATGTTTTGTTGTGAATCTTGTTGCTTTGTTGATTGGCAGTTTCAACTATTGGAATAAAATGGAATGTTATAAAATTCTAAACAGTTCAAAATTTTGAAATTAATTTTAGTGTTAAATCTTAGTAATTTTGTAAAATTATAAAAGTTGAATTTTATAACCTTAATTGGAAAAGGCAAAATGAGTAAAACAAGATTTGAATTGTTAAAATTTATGTTAAGAAAATGATTCTGAAAGTTTGTATGTACTTTTAGGATGAAATATAGCTCTATAAGTGTGAATCTAAGTGTTGGAGTGTTTGAGTTGAAATTATGGAGAAAAATGTGTTAAAAATAAAGTTAAATGGTTGTAAAAATGTTTATAAACTTACTTAAAATTTATGAAATGCGTCATAAATAATTTGAAATGTAAAAGTGAAAATAATTGGATAAACAAATATGAACTAAAATGAAATGATTATACATGAAGTTAAGACCTGTAAATTGTTTATGAAATAAATGGATGTTGCAAGAAATGGTTATAATTAAAGTTGTGTTAACTTTAAACTCGAAAAATGACTTATAAAAGAAGTTAAGCTTTTACAAATTGGTTATAAACTTAAGGAAATTTCTTATGAAATGGTTTGCCAATAAATGTTGTATTAAATGAGAAATACTATATTGAAAACGATTGTGATTTAAATGAAGCGAGATGTAGTAATGTTATTTATTAATGATTTTTTCATTAAATGGATAAATTTTTTTATTGATAAGAGATAAAATGTGTATAAATGAATGAGATTTATAATGTGAATTGAAAATGTAATCGTGATGAGACAAATTGGTATACATACGTAAATTGTACGTATATTGTTTTATTCGCATAGTTAATTTAATCTGAATTTGCGTACACAAGTTCGAGGTGAATTACATCATTTCGTGTTAGGATTTTTCATTCGATTCTTGATGGCGAATATTTGATATGGATTTTTGGTCTGATTCTAATATTCCCTATCATAGTATATAGCAATTCAAGGTGAATGATGCATTCTAGTCAAGAAACATTATCAAAGTCCGCACTAGGGAAGTCGAATGACCGATACTAGTTCGAAAGCGAAATTGTGTGATCAAGCGAGCGATCGAATGTGATATTGCGTGATGATGACATATGCACATCTTATGTTCTAATATAATTGATACGCTTTAACACTGAAAGTGAAAGTTGTTGGGTTGGATATCCTTTGTAATTTAAATTAGAAATTTTTGTGCAAACCTACTATAAATTCAAAACCATTTTACAAAACTATTTTTGTTTTATTTTATGTATAGAACTAATTTTTTAATTTATCTTATATACAAAAACTTCTTTACAAACTATTTTATATACAAAACAATTTTTTATTTTATCTTATATACAAAACCTATTTTACAAACCATTTTATATACAAGACTATTTTAGATTCAAAGTTATTCTAAATTCAAAACCTTTTATAAAGCAAAGATGTTCAATCCCATGTGGCTTTTTAGGCAGCGTAATTGATTTTGGAAATTTTTTGATTCTTATATGAGATAGGCTTTATATAAGTATAAGGTGATTTTAAAGACCATTGATTTTGAAAGGTATTCGATCTGAAGAGATAAGTCTTATATATGACAGAATTTACATAAGAATGATTTAATATATTCGAGATATTAATTTTGGAAAGTATTTGATCTGAAATTAAATCTTGTACACATTGGAATTTACATAAGTGTGATATTTGAAGTTATGATTTTGAAAAGGGTACTATATGGTATGATATATTTTGAAGTAAAAGGTATGGGGAAGTAATCTCTGCGAAGAAGTATAGTATGATATGCTTTGACCCAGATGGACTTGGGAAATCCAGGAATGGATTTGACCGAAAAACCCTAATATACTTGAGTGAATTCAAAAATGGATTCGAAACAATATGGTTGTCTAATGGTGGTTCTTTAGTTGACCCAATGGAGGCGCTATCAATATTAGGATCTGATGTTTATGGACTTCCAAGAAGGAAGTGCATCTATTGCGTAAATCATTGAATTGGCAGCATAGCACTGCAGCAAGGGTTTATGGTCCTTTGTTTACGAAATGGCTATGATATTTTTCTAGAATCCACAAGGTGGAAGGATCTTTTTAAAATTTATGTCCATTACGTAAACACTGGATCAGCAGCGGGCCACTGCTATCGTAACATCATCATTTGGCATCAGATTTTTAGCGATAGTTTTCATATTTGTTTTAAGTATTTTCACTGGGTGTTGAAATAGATCTACTAAGTACTTGGAGGTTTCTTGTCTTGCGCCTGATCAATGTAACCAGAGTCTGTCAGAATTAGGATGAACTTGTTAAAATATCGAGTTATAAAGGTATTTTGATAAAAGTATTATATAAAGGATATTTTGATTATTTTCCCATTGTTTTCTAAATACTTTAAAATGTTTAAAATATTATTTATTCATGTACAACATGGTTTAGTAGTAAATTATAAGTTTGTAAATATTGTGAGAAGTTATTAATTAAATAAAACATATTTAAAGTTAATGATTATAGATTTATCAATGATGTTTGAGAAGTATGTTGAGATTTAAAACTTATAAAATTTATAAATAATAGATTTTTGGTTTTCAATAACTCCTTTTTAAATATAAGTAATGATGTAAATAATTATTTTCGAATAGTTTATATATATATTTATAAAGATGTTATTTAAAAAAACAAAGGGTATCTATAAATGAAGCAAGAAATTTTAAAGATGAATTTTTTTGTAAAATATTAAAGATGATTGATTTGCAAATGAAGTTTTCAAACGAATAAAGTAAAATTTGAATAAGTTTCTTTGAATGTACAATTTAAAGATGTTATATAAATAGGGCAAAAAAAATTTGATTTACAATTTTATAAATAAATAATGATTTGGAAAATTTAGTTATAGTAATATGCTTGAAAAATTATTTGGAATCGCTTTCTTTGGAAGTATGGTTTGAAATATTTCCTTAATTTCGAAGTACTAATAGTAAATTTAAAGGTTTACTTACCATTTGAATCTTGTATTAAACTAGAATAAATGATTTTCTATGATTTGAATATTCACTTTAAGGCAAGTGTGTAAAATTAATTATGAAGATAAGAAATTTTGTACTTTTATTTGGAAATTTAATGTAAGATTTGAGTATATTGTTAGTTTCAGTCCAATAATCTTGGGTTTATACTTATTTTAAAATAATGAATCTAATAAATTATCGGATTTAAGGAACTTTTTTATAAAGCTTATTATAATGTTTTGATATAGATTTATAACATTTTTTAAAGCATAATGCTATGAGGATGTTTTAAATATATCTTATATTTTTACTAAGTAAATGACGTTAATGATAAGCACTATTGTCCAAGTGGTTAAGTGATTCGGCTTTGGTGCGAGAGGTCACAAGTTTGAAACTTGCGCAGCGTGATTCAAACATTTATTTGTGAGAAATGCGGATTACAGATCTTAAGGCTAGAATTAACACTAGAGGGAGGTGAATAGTGTTTTAAGGAATTACTAAATCTTTTTGAATTTATGTTAATTTGAACACTAATGTATGCAATATTCAGACATAGATATGATCACAGAATCAAACACAGATGCAGAAATAAAGTAAAAGAAATAAAGGAAAGAACACACCGGATTTTATACTGGTTCGGTGTTACCCTACATCCAGTCCCGCACATAAGTACGGATTTTGTGACGCCCCACCTCTATACCCACGCTAGCCAAGGACACTACAGGGTAATGCCGTCAACTAACACGGAGAATAAGGCTGGTTGGAGCAACCATCTATAGACTTGCTCTAACTATCTATTGAATACATCGACAATAGTCATACCAAGCAGGTCGACATATCCAATGAATACTTAAAACAAAACCATAGGTGGTTGGAGGATCTATCAGAATAGAATATAACAACTCAAATGTAATATACATCACAGAAGTAGATCATCATATACACATATATCGATACATAACAGAGCATACAAACTAATACATGTCAAGTGGTATAGCAAACCACAATATACAGACGAGTCAAAAGAATACATATATCAGAGTTACAAATAAAGGACTACACAAAAAGCTATGACAAAAAGGAACAAGCTGAATAGTCCATGCGGAAGCAAAATAGACTAAGTCCAAATGCACCTAACCTGAAACATCTCGGTCTGACCCGAGTATAAAATGCACGGGTCAGTCTAGCTAAACAAATCAGTTAGATAAACTGAACAACAATAAACCTACAAGGTTACAAGGTATAACAAATATCTCTAAGGGAGATAGCACAATCATCTAACAAAAGATGAATCATATGATAACAAGCCTTATATCATCGGCAACATATAGAAACAAGGGATACGAATATCCCAAAGCAAGCCAAAAAGGCAAATAACAAATACCAATGAAGGTAACACAAGTTCCTCAAGGTAATCGCTACATATCGTGCGGTTCAAAAAGACCTACGCCTAGGGGCGATACCTAGGGAATATACATATGAATGAAACATCAGAAAATTGCTCGAGCTTGGTACTTTATAAACAAGGATCCATGAGCCCAAAGACTCCAAACCCAATATCACTCGAGCGGTGACGATTGACCAACTCCGAAAGATACAATAAGGCAACAAACCCGAAGGCGACAAACCCAAGTATCTCTCGAGTGGTGACGATGGACCAACTCCAAAAGCGATACTATAGGGGAAACCCACCCGAAGGCAACAAACCTGAAGGAGATAGTCCGAAGACACTATCCTAAAGGCAACAAACCGTAGTGGTGAAGGTCAAAGACCCCGTACTGGACACCACTAACTAGCGGAATGTGTCACAACTCTCGAAAAGGAATCCAAAAAGTGGTAACGTTAGTCCCATAACCACTCGTTCGCACTAAATGGTTTAATATCCATTAGTTAATTTCACACTCAAAGCAGTACAAAGTTCACCTCATTTCATCGGTAAACCAAACCCGAAGGTCAAAACAATCAATTGAATAGGTCGGGGATTAATCAGAAGGATAAACGCACAAATTCATGGTCCGTGTTTTGCCCAACCATTTAATCACCCTTCCACTTCGCTCGAAGTGCGAAACAGTGTGTGTTTTAAATAGAATTCATAATTTAGAGAAACGAGCTTTTAAATGTGATTCGAGAGATTATTTTATAAAAACCCGTGGATGAAGTCAAAAATAAGTTATCAAAGCCAAAGATGCAATGACAACTACTAAAAAGCAACTTGAATCGATAAAATTTGGAAAACCAATCAAAATATGCAAAAATAGGCAAAACAGGCAAAACAGGAGCAGGTCGGTCGACCGGACCCCCTGGGTCGGTTGACCAGGCCAGAAACAGAGAAGTGCTCGGGGGATCAGGTCGATCGACCGGACCTCTGGGTCGGTTGACCGGAGCCTAAATTTCTGCACTTCCAAAACAGAGGCAGGGAAGTGCCCAGGTAGCATGTCGGTCGACCGGACCCTGAGTTCGGTCGGCCGAACCTGATGATTTGCACTTCCTGCCCTATTTCCAATGAATGTCAATCCTTTTCAAATCCAAAGCAATGGCACATGCATATTTGTTAGGAATTAATAACCAACATCAATGATATCAAGAGAAGTAGATGTGAGTTCAAAACTCACCTTTAACCCAAAACAAAGAAGAAGGAGCTCAATAACAAGGAGAAGACCAACCAAACTCTACTTCAACTCAACAAGCTTCAATCTAAGAATAAAACACATATTTCCCAATTTTCGGTTTAGGAAATTTCTGAGATTGAAGAGAGAAGGAGATAGAGAAGATGAAGAGGAGCTTACCTATGTCTTCCCTTTGATATTGGAGCAAGAATCAAGTTTGCAAAGAAGAAACTAGGGCTTGCAATTTCTGTTTCCCTTTCCCTTCCACCATTTTCAGTTTTCTTAAGTTTAAGAAATGAGATGAGGGTGAGTGGAGAGGAAAGGGCTGAGTTATGTTTAATTAGATAGTTAGTGGGCTGAACCCAAACCCAAAACCCAATAGAAAAAGTTGCAAAAATTCAACTTACTCCAAACATATCGAAGCTTATACTCAAAAAGATCGCAAACGACGTTTTAAACTCAATGGAAGTGGTCTTGGGACCCAATTCGACCATTTGCAGAAAGTAAATTTTCGGACTATAATCCGACAAACGACGTTATATTTAAATATACACCCGATAAATATGTGGGTTGTTACAGATTTCCTTTCAAAATCAATTTTTACAATTACACCCTCGATATCAAGGCCATGAAGTACACCGCTACAGATTCACAATCCTCTGGGTAGAGATACTTGATTTTACGGACAACAAGTTCACCCAATTGATTTCACATGCTACAGTCACACCTTTTCTCGCTTGATTGATTTCACAGACTAAAATCACTCCTTTTCTCACTTAATAAATTACAAAGAAGCCTATAACTCTAAATAGCACTGAGATCTTGTTGAGATAGTGATAGAGATTCAAACCAGAGATGATCTAATTAGATCCAATGGTGATTTCGGCAGAGTAATGGTAAAAATGTATATAAAGAAATGTGGAAGAAGAAGAGGAGTGAAATTAGAGAAAATATGTATGTAAATTCGTTTATAACTGCCCCTATTTATAGTAGAACAACAGCCATGTCCATTTGTGAAAGGATATGACGAATAGACACTTCATTTGAAATTCAAAATTTTGAAATCAACTGCCGCCTTGTCGACAAGGGCAGATTGGGGTTGTCGATAGGCATTTGTAATTTTTAATAATTTTTTTCCTTTAAAAATAACTTTCATCTAGTATTATAACTATTTTAAAATTTATAAATATACATTACCTATAGTTAAAATACATAAATAAGTATAGAGAACAATATTTTGGTATACATAAAATTTTACTATATATTTAAATCTAAGTATGAATATTGAAAGTTAAATATATTATAATTAAAAGATAGTTTAAAACCAAGGATAATTTGATTTTGAAGATAAAGATTATTTTGTGGCTAAAAGTATTTAAAACCAAGATAGATGTTTTTGATTCTTTTAAAAGGAAGATTATGAAATCATTTTGAAAATAAGATATAATTTTGTAAAACATTTGAATAAAAGTTAGTGGATACAAAACAATGTTCCACTAGATTTTTCGTAGGTTCCATCCTACATAGGGTTTCATCCCTTTAACGGGCTCGAAGTGGATTCCATTCCACGAATAAATTGGATTTTAAGATGCCAGTGCTTTTCTAGGAGTTTTAACCAAATTCCTAATTAAATTACTTATTATTGAAATCTTGAACTCTTGATAATCTTGATACTCATGAGTCTTCAGTCTTGATATCTTAGTCTTGAATCTCTATATTGTACAATCTTCATTCTTGATACCTACATGGTTAAATCCTGCATATACATATACATCTAAACTATAATGTTAATATTTATTTTATAATCTTATTCTAAGGTTGTTTTCATCAAAACCATCTTCTTAGGGATTAACATTATTGATATGTGACATGTTATCCTAATGACATGCTGTATATAAAGTACCATTTCAAAAAAAAGTAAATGAGGTTAAATGTTTTAATTGAATTTTTTAGATATACTGAAATATTTCTTGTCTCTTTATGGGTGAATACCAAAAAGTTAAATTTTTGTTCTATAATCGAATTAAGTTATAAACTTAAGTAAGGGGAAGAAGCTTAAGTAATATTTTATGAAATGATTCATTAATGACTTAAATCTTTAATGGAAAACATATTATATAAATGATTGATCTTTATATAAATAAGTGAATGAAAATTAAATGATGAAGGAAAAAAACCAATTGAATAAACTTAAATAATATTTAAAATCCTAAGTGTTTAGCTCATGGGATGTTTGGGAATGATACATTAAATTGTTTAAGTTTGTATGAATAATCTATTAATTAATTACCAAAGGATGTTGAGCGTAAGGTATACTTGGTAGTTTATTTAGCACTCTTGGATGATGAAAAGTGTCTGAAACGGAAGAAACTATAACAACCCTGACTCGATCTTCGAAAATCGACGCCCAAATACATCACTCGTATTCGAATGCCGTAGATTCAAACGTCGAAGTCTGTATCATTGGAGCCTATAACAAAATTAGGTGATAACAACACAGCAGAAACAAAAGAATAATTTTTATTGATACACAATGGATACAACATTGATACAACATATGAACAACATTAGAGATCTATACAACAGCGGAAAGATACAACAACAGAAGAGATAACTCCAACATAATCTTCAAGAGAGAGTGAATCCACAAACTGCATCTCGAATGCAAAGTTCCAAAACTCCAAATCGAAAGCTCGAACAACCATCATGCTGAAGTAAAACAAATGCGATCCCCGAAATTCAAAGACTTCAAAGATTGCCAAAAGCTACATCTACTAGTTGATTATCTGAAATCTGACTCTAGGCTGCCTGTGTAGAAAATTGTGGACACCCAGAGTTTAGAAAGGGAACAATAAACTCTAGGTCAGTCATGAGATTGGTGTGGGAAAACAAAAACAGTTTTCTTTGAACAAAAACAAACAAAAGAAATTAAAAGATTCGCTATGCTTTTTGGAAAATGAAACTACCATAAGGCCTCCCGCCACACACATAATGTGATCGCACAATTGGAGGAGATTTCTTCTTATGATAGTCAAACATGCTTGATACGCAAAAACCTTTTGATATTATTAATAACGCATAGTGCAGAAAACATTTTGAAAGTAAAATATTAATCTTAGCTAGCATACCACCATTATGGTATACTACTATATCTACCATGTTCAATAGCAGGTTACCGCCACATTCCATGGCAGGTTATACAACTAAAACTGTACGGGGCTCCTATTGTTTTGTTTGGATTTCCAACAAATGGTCAGGCTAATGAACTTACTTCATCGAATGGGTACACCTCTGGAGGGACGCCCCGAGAACTTAACCAGCTCTCTGCCAACACAAGGCCAGGTTACCTCTGTAACTAGGTAACTACTGGCACGAGCAAGCCATCCCCCGATCATCACCGACATTTATCTGAGGCCTCAACACCAACAAATTCCAACAACCACATAAGTTAAATATCTGGGCTCCATACCATGATATCACATTTTATCCAGAAGGAAATGCACATACCCAAAAGGGCGTGACCCTCATAACCTTGCCGCATCATTCCTGTTTCGACCATTTCTGGGTTGTGAGGTTCCATGAAGTCTTGTCCATAAAGCTATGCTTTTCAGAAAAGCCCTGCTTCCATCAACAAATGATCAGCAGTACTTAGTGTGCCACATTACCAAATTTGGAATGTATCACCAGAAACCATCAACTACATAACCCCTGAGCTCGTACGTCTTAGAGAAGGGTGTTAAGCTATGAGAATAAATTCTCCGCCCCAAACAGAAATATATTTGATAAAAACCAGCATTACATCTCAAAGTGTAATGTCAGACATACAACCATATAAGTCTGTTCCGGTTTTGAACGGAACTGGAGGCACTTCAGAGAAGCCCTTGCAAATCCGGGTATTCACAATCCCGATCGGACTCCCCATCACATATGGAGATCTCTATACCGTAGCTGCTCAGTGCAGAGACATTCGACAGGTAATCCTATCGTTCTCGAAAATACCCGGTCTTCACCATCGTCTTCAAATGCTATCCATTTCGTCGTATCACTATTCGTAATGGGTTTTATGACAAAAAGTCCTCTCCCGGCTAAATCGAATAATGAGCGGTTATTTTTAAAAGCATATGATATATTAGGATCTTAGTTAAGTCATAATTTTTTAATCCCCAAAACCTTTTCTTTTGAATGGTTTAAACAAATTTTCACTTTTAATCTTTTCAAACAAAAGATTCACTTTTTAATATCCACTTCAATTTGAAACCAAGGTTTTCCAATCTTTCACAAAGATACATTCATAGCTTTCAAAACTATTTTCAATTTGATTCACCTATAACTGGAAAATCTTTTCAACAAAAACTGAAAATTCTTTCTTTATATGAAAGCTATTATCATTTGAAAACAAAGAGTTTTTTGTTTCAGAAAAACCCGATAAAATATGCACAAGTTATAGCCTTTAAAGTATAAACTTGGGTTAAATTTAAATTCCCAAAATCTAGTTTTAAAATGGTTAAAAATCCATATATATACATTATATAACCTGTATAACTCTTTCAAACCATGTTTCCTAAAATAATTTTGAAACAAGACATAGTATATCCAAACTAAATTTTAATTTAAAACTTCCTTTCCAAAAGCCTTTCATATTCAACTCAATTTTACTTTCAAACCAATTGGATTCAAAATTCAACTTTTAAAACCACGTCATTATTTTGAATAAAGTAAGATAAATTCAAATATCTGTGACTTAACCAATTCCTTGTGAAATCCATATTTTGTGTTCATATGTGTGGTGTAGTCCAAGGGTTTTACAAACAACAATAAAAATATCACAACCATCATCAATTCAATCACAACAATATCGATAAGCGGTATAACCCTATAACGCTTATCTTTCATTCACAGATAGATAAGCAAATTCATCATAGGTAAATAGATCACAGTTCATGGATCAATTCAAAATAATTCACATCACAGAACAATATACGTCAGAGACAACAAACAATTCAAAGCTTTTATGTGACGCCCCACCTCTATGCTCACAATAAAAAAGGTTATTATAAGGAATAACGTTTGCTATTGCGAAGAATAAGGCTTGTTAGAAGCGACCATCCACAAGTTATGCCTTAGACGAGTATTGATTACACCTATAGGAGTTGTGTAAATTACTTCCAAAGATATATATTCAATCAAATCTAAAACGAAACTACGGTGGCTTAAGAAAAATTCAGAACAACTCATAATAACAACAACACTGATAGGTATAATCACATCAGAACAGAAATATCAGATATATAGCGGAAGACAAGTCTGGAATACATGCTACAACAATCGATAGTTCACACGAACCAAATGTACATTTAAATGACATCAACATACATGAGACAAGAGTCAATTCACCAAAAAGAAACACCTCGATGTCTAGACAAAAGATGATGTGAAATCCCAAAAGATGAAGCTGCAACAGAATCAGAGATAGCGACTATCCTGAAATAACTCGGTCCGACCCGAGTATTATTTAAAAGAAAATAATAGACGGATCAGTCTAATTTAAATTTCAGAAATAAATGTATGATAAACAACACTTAAGAAAATAATCATAACCTCGAATGAGATTATACAACATAAATAATCAACATAGTTCAAATGAAGAAATCTCAAATTAAACTCCATCAAAATCAATAATCTCGAAGGAGACTATTCAACATAAATAATCACCATAGTTTAAATGAAGAAATCTCAATTTAAACTCCATCAAAATCAGCATTTAAATTCCCAATTGAATTCAAAAGAGCAATACGCAAATTTATAATCTCAGATGAGATTATACGCAAAATTATAATATTGGATGAGACTATACACAAAGTTATAATCTTGGATGAGACTATACACAAAATTATAATCTCGGATGAGACTATACACAAAGTTATAATCTCGGATGAGACTATACACAAAATTATAATCTCGGATAAGACTATACACAAAGTTATAATCTCGGATGAGACTATACGCAAAATTATAATCTCGGATAAGACTATACAACATAATAATCAGCATAGTTTAAAGGAAGAAATCCCATTAAACATCATCGAAATCAACTTCCAAATTCACAATTGAATTCAAAACAACAATACGCAAAATCTAGAAATCAGAATAAGATCACTAGAAAATCAGCATAAAAGATGGTTCGATCCCAGCAGATGGCGAGTTTTAGCTACGCCGCACGTGCATCTCAAATGGCCGAAGCCTACTGTAATGAAGCGGATTTTGTCCACTGGTACAAGATTTTGAGTAAAAGAAAGATTTTCCATTCGTACTCATGTTGTAGTTTGTACAACAGGGTGATTTTTCTTGTTTTTTTTTCCATTTGTTTACTAATATGATTTGATCCTATTGTCAGCTGAGAAGATTGTTTGTGCTGAGGGTATTAAATGCTTGCTTCCTATCTTGTTTACAAGCTTACACTTTTTTTTTGTATGTACTTCTTTGGTTTTTTTTGTAGATATTTTGTTTACTCATTTGTTTTGCCTGCATATATTTTTCCTTTGTTTGATTAACAAGATCTTGGCTGATATCTTGCATTTCTTTGTTTATGTTTTATTTGTACTTGTATTTTCATTTGTTTTATGAGACAAGCTCTTGGTGGTGGCTGATATGTATATATACTATGGGGGCTGGTGTACTTTATGTCTCTATACTTTTGTTTTTTATTTCATTTACATTGTATTTATATTATACTTTATTTATTTTATAAGTATATTTTGTTTGTTTACTTGTTTATCTTTCTTTGTAAGCTTTTATGTTTTATTATTTGTAATACAAATATTTACTTTGTTTTCATCTATCTTCTTGCATGCATACATAACTCACATACGAATATACATATACTTCATATGTTTACTTAAATATTCATATATATTTTTTTGTCTTTGTCTTGCTTGTGTAACTTTGCAGCAACATACTTATGTATTTGTTGTTTCCAGATTCAAATGTATTTTGTTTTATTTTGCTTTACAATATAAATGAACTTCTATTTCAATATGTTGTTTGAATTTTATTTATTTTCTTGTTTGTTCTTAACATTCATTATTTCTTTCTATCATTTACTTTGCAATATCTGTAAATTCCAATCCATATTAAATTTAAATACATTTTTCCAGTAATCCATAGTTTAACTGATATTTAAAGTGCAATTACCAAATTAATTTCACAATTTTATTCAAAAATTAATTTAATTATCAAATTTAAAATTAATTAAAATTCGGGATCGTTACAGACTTCCTCCCTTAAAAAGAATTTCGTCCCGAAATTCGCAGGCACAAAATAACAAAGATAGATGAAAGATAGAGAAGTGTCCTTCGAGATCAACTAGACATAAATTCTGCATTTGGCTTACCAAATCAGAATGTCAACAATATGAGAAAAAACTCATGCAATACTACTCAGGATACTCGGGTCATTAAATTTACGAAATATGCAAGGCACTGGTTAGTTCGAAGGGATAACTAACCATTCGAAAATATATCGAGACTCAAATTGTATTCACATATCTGTCCACTTTTGGGTATAATTTCAAAAATTTTAGTTTAGAAACCAAGGTACATCTATCAACCGTAGCAACCAAAGCAAACAAAACAACCAATACATCCAAACAACAATTTTGGCCTATTGGAGTTTATGTCCCATACAAATATATCAAATCTTCGTCCTGTATTTACCAGGAACCATCAAAGAATTGACAAGAGATGCTGAACAACAGAGATAAATTTAATCTTCTATAATGTTTCAAGTACTAGGAATGGATTCCAAATGCAAGTCGGAATACCACAAAATATATATCAATTTGTCCCTCTTCGGACTTCGATCAACCCAAGAAATTTCAATAGAATTTCAAATTCGATTTTAAACGATATTGTTTTATCGATTCAATTCAAATTATCCTTCATATTCTATTAATCAAGATAACTCAATTTAAAATTTCCAATTTCAAATTTCAAATTCATATTCATTAAAGTTTAAATAAAAAACTGATAGGAAACCGATGAAGATGCGAAGTAAGGATTTCCTACAACGATTCGTAGGGCCACCATCACACTGAAACTTCTTCTGGAGCTATCAAGAGGCAATCAAAAAAATGTGGAAAAACGAGTCAAAAGAAAATTGGTAGAGACAATTATTTCCACTGTTGCAGGGTATTGACATAACCGTATTTCCCTGTCCCCTATCTCGTTCTCTTCTTACACTCATACTCACTATCAGTGGATAGTAGGAGAATTTACTGAGGCATATAAACAGATATCTTAGGGATTACTCATTCTAGGGTATACTTCACCCTATCTCTAATGAGCTACTTAATGTGTTATACTCGTGAGCTAAAGTTCAACCTTAGCTCTGATACCAAATGTAACGAAGCGGATTTTGTCCACTGGTACAAGATTTTGAGTAAAAGAAAGATTTTCCATTCGTACTCATGTTGTAGTTTGTACAACAGGGTGATTTTTCTTGTTTTTTTTTTCCATTTGTTTACTAATATGATTTGATCCTATTGTCAGCTGAGAAGATTGTTTGTGCTGAGGGTATTAAATGCTTGCTTCCTATCTTGTTTACAAGCTTACACTTTTTTTTGTATGTACTTCTTTGGTTTGTTTTGTAGATATTTTGTTTACTCATTTGTTTTGCCTGCATATATTTTTCCTTTGTTTGATTAACAAGATCTCGGCTGATATCTTGCATTTCTTTGTTTATGTTTTATTTGTACTTGTATTTTCATTTGTTTTATGAGACAAGCTCTTGGTGGTGGCTGATATGTATATATACTATGGGGGCTGGTGTACTTTATGTCTCTATACTTTTGTTTTTTATTTCATTTACATTGTATTTATATTATACTTTATTTATTTTATAAGTATATTTTGTTTGTTTACTTGTTTATCTTTCTTTGCAAGCTTTTATGTTTTATTATTTGTAATACAAATATTTACTTTGTTTTCATCTATCTTCTTGCATGCATACATAACTCACATACGAATATACATATACTTCATATGTTTACTTAAATATTCATATATTTTTTTGTCTTTGTCTTGCTTGTGTAACTTTGCAGCAACATACTTATGTATTTGTTGTTTCCAGATTCGAATGTATTTTGTTTTATTTTGCTTTACAAAATAAATGAACTTCTATTTCAATATGTTGTTTGAATTTTATTTATTTTCTTGTTTGTTCTTAACATTCATTATTTCTTTCTATTATTTACTTTGCAATATTTGTAAATTCCAATCCATATTAAATTTAAATACATTTTTCCACTAATCCATAGTTTAACTGATATTTAAAGTGCAATTACCAAATTAATTTCACAATTTTATTCAAAAATTAATTTAATTATCAAATTTAAAATTAATTAAAATTCGGGATCGTTACACCTACCAAGTACTATAAATTTTGGCGCCCATCAGATGACCCGAAGGTCCAACAAATGACCCGAAGGTCCAACAGATGACCCAAAGGTCTAGTACTGGTAATTGACCCGAAGGTCCATCATATGACCCGAAGGTCCAACAGAGTGGCTCGAAAGCCAAATCACATCATCAAAACCATCAAACAGCAAATATTTCAATTAACGATTCGGAATTAACTGAAATAGTAAAAGAATGGTTACATACTCCGCACTTTTGATAAATCGTTTAAATCTCTTCATCATTTTCTTAAAAGTGCAAAATTGTGTATTTTATATAAGTAACATTTTACTTCTCAAATGAACAGGTCCGAAATTAACCGAATCAGTAAAAGTAAGGGTTCATAGTCCTTAATTTTGTTGAAACATTTAAATCAATTCATCATTCCTTTAAAAGCGTAAACTGTAAAAAAAATTGAAAACAATTTTATTTCAAAACGAATTTTCAAACACGTGATTAAAACAGCAACATCTATAGCAATTTCGACAAGGAAATTGCGCTTCGCAAAACACCGTAAAAACGGATAACAAAATCAGTGTTGCGGGATAGCCGCTTGAAAATTCACTTTAAATAGACGGTTACTGAAGTAAAAACAACGGTACTTTTTATTCATCAAAAATGCCATCAAAACCACATGCTCCAAAAATATAATACCGGTGTAAAATTTTCGTTATAAAAATAACGGCAACAAAATACGCTTTAAAACCAAACACCGATTCAACGCAAATCAAACACTAGTATTTTCAAACATTTTCGTGCAGTTCAACTTGCATGAATATATTGAAATTGGTGGTCTGGGTATTATTCATTTTCCATGCGAATGATAAATGTAAACAAATATGAATTGAATTGGACGTGCTACTCACCTTTGCATGCCAATATCAAATATGAACCAAATATAATAACCTAGAATGGATTTAGTGTACAACTTAGACAAAATACAAAATAACTTGGACACGTTTTTGATGCACGCATCAAATATAAAAGATGGTGGCCAGGCATTACTTTTGTACACATGAAAAAGAAGTTGGTCTGGGCATAATTTTTGGTGCACACAATGATGAGGTAGAGAAAAAATATAATATGATTTATTATCGTGTTACCCCTGTTTACAAATACAAATATAAATAAAAAAAACAGAGGCCTGGACTTGCTATAGTATGCATTAGCCTGGACACACACCTTGCAAACTACTCTTGGATGCATCACCAATATGCACGCAAGGAGTTTTAGAGGTAACTTCAACATTGATTTATATGGCATGCACGTAAAATTCTTTTTTTTTAAAATAAAATACACTTTATACATGCATTCTTTAAGAAAATACACCTTGCAACACCAACACAAGCATGCACGGAACTTGGATGGGCACACGTTTTTGATGCAGGAACTATAGTATGCTATAGTATGCATTATGCTTTAAGAAAATGACCTGGAAACTTTGTCAAAGCAAGTATAATGAAAAGAATAAACCTATATCTTTTTCTTCATGTATGTAGGCAATTCAATATTGAACCACGTTATGCTTTTATGTAGTTTAATTTTCATACTTTGCTTATCTTGAAATAATCTACACTCATCACTTGTTTTGCACGTCAACTCAAGTGTGCGTGAAGAAAAAGAATAATGACCTAAAGCTTTATTTATATATGCATGCAACTACTAAAAATACATCGAACTTGATCCCATGCCAAGATAAAATGCACGCAAGTAATATCTAAATTAGAAAACGACCTGAGCCTAAACTACACAATGCAAAAATGTCTAGGCTCGGACCCTATTTTCGTGTAAACATGTTAATTATAAGGCACACACGAAAAGAAACAAAAACTGTCTCACTACTGTGCGCATATTTACTTGCAGGTGAAGAATAGATCAAGTATTAATCAGGCTTGCACACACACGAAATAATGAAGTGAGGAATATAAATTAGAAATGTGAGTTTTTTTTTACTCACCTTTTAAATAGCCTCAAAAATCAGTTAGCACCAAAGATTCAGAAGAAAGCAATAATATGGAACCGCCATTAACTCATTTCTGCAGAGCTATTTGGAAAAGAATGAACCAAGAAAAGTGTGCTGGAAAGAATTATGGTACAAAGCATTTAAGGCGAACGTGCCTATGTGAAGAAACAAGGACCGGCTAGTATATAAAAAAATGATGATAGCTGTAAGTTCAACGCTTGTTTATAAATTGCCCTATTCACAAATACATCTTTACACGCAAGTAATAAATACTTGCACTCTTATATCGCAGTTTGAATGCGAGAAGCCCTGTTGCTATGAAAACAGGCACGTTACATGATGCATTCATTTATTTCATCATGTATGCCCAATTACTTTGAATGGATACTCAACACCTAGTGTATAAGATGTGCAATAGTTTTTAAAAAAGAAATTAGTACAAAGGCACATACATAAGTTTCGAACTTTTTTTTTGCATAGCACTCTATTTGCTTTTAAAACTTTGTTCACAGCAAGACAAAGTAAAAAGATGTGATCAACTCTTGTTTATAAATAGACCAATACGTGCACATGTGAAAGGCAGAAATATAATACAACTTGTTAAATGCAACAAGCACATTGGCAACTGACTCCGCAAAAGAATTTACATCATTTTTTTCAAATTTTAATTTAAAAATATTCCTATTTAAAATATTTATTTCGACAGTAATTCAAAAATCATAGTCATTACAATTTAATAGAATCCTATCATCTATAAGTAGGGTCAATTAATCACCTGATTGAAATTAATTTGAACCAGATTAATTATTTATGAATAAATTAATAATATTGGTTAATTAAATGTTAATTACAAACCATTTTAATTAATTAATCACCTAATTAACATTGAGTTATTATCCTATAATCATTTAACTAATCAACTTTAATCATAAATTAATTACTTTTAATTAAATAATTATCTTTAAGTAATTAATTACCTTTAATTAATCACATTAACAAATTAACCTCTAATTAATCACATTAATTAATAAATCACATTAATTAATTCTTTAACTAGTCACTTTAAATAATTAACCTTTAATTACTTACATTAAGTAATTGTCCATTTAATAAATCACATTTAATAATTATCCATTAATTACTCACATTAATTTATGATATTAAGTAATTATTCTTTAATTACTTTCATTAAGTAATTCCTTAATTATTTGCATTAATTATCATTTAAATCTTATTTAATAACCTTTGGAAATAAATCATTAGTAACACATAAATTAGCTTAAGACCTTTAAGTTAAATTAAGGATTAAAGACACTTCATCTTTTTAATCATCTACTTAATTACAATATCAAGTCTATTTAAAATAAACTTTTTAAAATGAAGGTTATATACAAAATTTAAAAACATTTTAAACTTAAAATAATTTAATTTCTAAACCTTTAATACATCCCAAACTTAATTAAACATTCATTATATAAAAGAATTAAGTAAGAAATTGTTTAACTTTCAAAAACTTGTTTAATTTCAAAATTTTAAACCTACATAATCATAAACCCGAGACAAACTCGAGTACTCTACTGAGCCAAACCCTAAAATCCTCGAGAAACTCACATCCTCTCTCTCTACTTCGAGGAAAACAACAAAATACTTCAAGCAATCCCCGAGCAAATCTTCTTCTTCGCGATCCTTGAAACCAACCCAGACATGTTTGTGCATGTGTGCACATGCACATATGGTCAGAGCATCTCCGACCATTGCCACCACCTCCGATAAGTCGACGACAACACTCACTTACGATTTCGACCTCCAGAACATCGTAATGACCACCGGTACAAAATCGAGCAGTGAAGAGAACCATCGAAACCCAACCCGATCCATAGATTCGCCAAACACTATCTCCTCCGACCATCTGAATCCTTGTCACCACGTCCAGATCCTCGTCAAAGACCTACGATACCATTCCCCTACCTCCGACCAAGTTCGACATGATGACGAGTCCGTATTAGCCACAAATCCGACTTCAACTAAGATAGGGTTTAAAACTCTAAAACATCATCGCCAGGTTGCTCCGCCGATCAGAAAAATACCCTGCTATTTTTCCAATGTTCCCCGCCACTCAAACTTCTTCAGCAACGAGCACGACCACCTTCTTTACGTCGATCGCCGAAATTTGGTCGAAATATGATTTGCGTTCAACCCAAAAATCGTCGATATCCATCAAATTAAAAAGCACCATAATATTATTACAATTCATCAATTTCGTAAACGAATTCGATTATACAATCAAAGCATGTAATTTGATAATCAAATTCTGACATTTATTAGTTCTCAACTGTAGTATTTTATTTCTGAGATATTCGCCAAACAATTTCACTTGAATTAAATTTCAAAAATGATGTTGCACACATACAAACATTTTTTCAGAGATCAAAGGCAAAAAATCATTAGGGTAGATGAAATGAATTTTGATCAGGTTTTAGATACTGCTATGTTTAAACAGAGGCATGCTTTGCTTGTTCCAAACATGTACACAGATATCAACACACATATATATAAATAAAAATCATTTTTAAACCACATGCACAACATAATTCAAATTATACTTCAAAGATCATCATATGCTAATTCAAGATAAACTAGGTTTTTAGAGTTTACTCACCTGTTTGATGATAACAGAGAATAGGTTCTATTTTGATCTGGAAATGAAGTCTGAAAATGCTAATTACTTTTAAATCTGAAGCTTTTTTTTTGTTTGAATAGATTTGAACTTGATGTATATTGAGTTGAAGCTGCTTGATATACATTGAGTTGATCTGTGAATTTGCTTTAGATTATGTTGAACTTGAACTGATCTTGTTTGCTTTGATTCAGGTTTTGATTATACTGCTTGATGTTGAGATGAACTAATTTCTATTCTGTAATTTTAATTGAAGCTTGATCTTTGCATTGTATTTCTCAGGTTGAATTTGAATTTCCATGCTCAGGTTGTTAACTGAAGTTTGATTTCATTTTTTTGTTTTTTAAATATGAAAGAAAGATTTGAGAAATGAAGATGAAAGAAAATATACACTAGCCTGGTTTTCTTTCTTTTATACATGTTAATTAAAATTTAGTTTAAAATAAAACATGCATTTTGCCACTTGTTAATACAAAGCACACCAAGCCTACACTTGTTGATTCACTTAAATTTATGTTTAAACCCTTACTTTATTTAATTTATAAATTTTGTTTTAAACCCTTATGTTATTATAAATTATGTAATATGTTTTCTTATGTTTATATTTATACTAAGAAAATGTATTATGTTTAAACTTTTCTTTTTACAAACTATACTTAGTTCATATATTATTTCAAAAGAAAGAACATTAGCCTTTTATTAATCTTACTTAAAACTTAAGTTAATATATCCCTATATATATACAAACCATTTTTATTTCAAAAGATATATATGCATATATATATATGTGTGTGTGTGTGTGTGTATATAATACGGCTTTTTGAAAATCTATTATTAAAAACATAACTTCCGAATCAATATACATATATATATATATTATAATTTAGAAAACAAATTTTTGTTAGTATTAATTTATAGAGTTTTCAAATTCAATTTATTTCCAAGATATTTATTTTTTTATTTTGAATTCCAAATCAAAAATTCAATTTACAATTTGTTTATATACATATATACAAATAAATAAATATCTTATTTAATTTGGAAAATATCAAATTAATTCACAGTTTAATCCAAAATTTATATTAATTACCAATCTAAATTTGGCTTAAAAACCGGGATCGTTACAGATTCCCCCCTTAAGAAAATTTCATCCTCGAAATTTGCTAGACAGGGAGACAACCAAAGAATAGATAAACATACAAAGATATGGCTTTCCTAATCAAGCTGAATATTTATTCTGCATTTGGCTTACCAAATCAGAATATCAAGATAAATACGAGATCGAATCTATTCAATAATTTACGAAATACTAGGGTCATCAGATCTACGAAATATGCAGAGGCATTGGTTAGTTCGAAAGGATAACTAACCATTCGTGTATAGAGACCCTAAAGAATAGACAAACGGATACAACTTAATTCAGTTTCATATTTTGTTAACCAATTTAGTTCAAACAAAATTTCAAATTCATTAAAGTTAAAAGCAAAAGGCTGATAGGAACTGATGAAGAGAATACAAAATAGGAATCTGTCTACAACGATTCGCAGGGCCACCATCACACCAAAGTTTCTTCTTGTAGCTGCCACAAAGCCATCAAAGAATTGATATCGGATGATGATCAAAAGAGACTGATGGGAAAAGATTGTTTCCTTTTGTTACAGGGCATTGAACATTTGTAGTGTTATTTCCCTATCCCTTATCCTATCCTCTTCTTGCACTCATACTCACTGTTAGTGAATAGCGAAAGAATTTACTAAGGCATACAGACAAGATATATTAGGGATATACTCATTCTAGGGCATTTATATCCCTATCTTTAATGAGTTACCTAATGTGTTATACTCCTGAGCTAAAGTTCTTACTCAACCTTCGGCTCTGATACCACTGTAACGACTCTGACTCGACCTTCGAAAACCGTCACCCAAATACATCATTCGTATTCGAATGCTGCAGATTCAAACGTCGAAGTCCGTATCGCCGGAGCTTATAATAACATTAGATGATAACAACACAACGAAAACAGAAGAATAATTTTTATTTATACACAATGGATGCAACATTGATAAAACATATGAATAACACCAGAGATCTATACAACAGTGGAAAGATACAACAATGGAAGAGATAACTCCAACATAATCTTCAAGAGAGAGTGAATCCACAAACTACATCTCGAATCCAAAGCTCCAACACTCCAAATCGAAAGCTCGAACCACCATCATGCTAAAGTGAAACAAATGCGATCCTCGAAATTCAAATACTTCAAAGATTACCAAAAGAGACATCTACTAGCTGATATATGAAATTTGACTCTAGGCTTCCATGTGGAAAATTGAGGGCACCCAGAGTTCAGAAAGGGAACAATAAAATCCAGGCTGGTCATGGGACTGGGGTGAGCAAAGAAAAACAGTTTTCTTTGAACAAAAACAAACAAAAAAATTAAAAGTAATTCGCTATGCTTTTTGGAAAATGAAACTACCATAAGGCCTTCCGCCACACACACAATGCGATCTCACAATTGGAGGAGATTTCTCCTTATGATAGTCAAACATGCTTGATATGCAAAAATCTTTTGATATTATTATTAGTGCATGGTGCAGAAAACATTTCAAAAGTGTAATATTAATCTTAGCCAGCATACCATCATTATGGTATAACTACCATAGCTACCATGTTCAATAGCAGGTTACCGCCACATTCCATGGCAGGTTATACAACTAAAATCGTACAGGGCTCGTATTGTTTTGTTTGGATTTCCAATAAATTTTTAGGTTAAGGTATTTCCTTCACCAAATGGGAACACCTCTGGAGGGACGCCTCGAGAACTTAACCAGCTCTCTGTCAACACAAGGCCAGGTTACCTCTGTAACTATGTAACTACTGACACGAATATGTCATCCCCGGCCGTCACCGACCTTTATCCGAGGCCTCAACACCAACAAATTCCAACAACCACATAAGTTAATTATCTGGGCTCCATACCATGACATCACTTTTTATCCAGAAGGACATGCAAATACCCTAAAGGGCACGACCCTCATAACCTTGCCGCATCATTCTTGTTTGACCATTTTCGGGTTGTGAGGTTCGACGAAGTCTCGTCCACAAAGCTACGCTTTTCACAAAGCCATGCTTCGATCAACAAATGATCAGCAGCACTTATTATGCCACATTACCAAATTGGGAATGTATCACTAGTAACCATCAACTACATAACCTTTGAGCTTGTACGTCTCAGAGAAGGGTGTTAAGCTAAGAGAATAAATTCTCCGCCACAAAGTAAAAATTTATTTGATAGAAACCAGCTTTACATCTCAAAGTGTAATGTCAGACATACATCCCTACAATTCTGTTCCAGGTTCGAACGGAACCGAAGGCACTTCAGAGAAGCACTTTCAAATTCGGGTATTCACAATCCCGATCGGACTCCCCATCACATATGGTGATCTCTATACTGTAGATACTCAGTGTAGAGACATTTAATAGGTAATCCTATCATTCTAAAAAATACCCGATCTTCATCACCGTCATCAAATGCTATCCATTTCATTGTATCACTATTCGGAATGGATTTTATGACATAAAGTCCTCTTCCGGTTAAACCAAAGAATGAGCGCTTATTTTAAAAGCATATGGATATATCGGGATCTTAGTTAAGTCATAATTTTTCAATCCCCAAAACCTTTCTTTTTGAACGGTCTAAACAAATTTTCACTTTTAATCTTTTCAAACAAAAGATTCTTCTTTTAAAATTGACTTTAATTTAAAACCAAGGTTTACCAACCTTTCATAAAGATTCATTCATAGCTTTCAAAATTAATTTCAGTTTGATTCACCCATAACTTGAAAATCTTTTCAACAAAAACTGGAAATTCTTTCTTTATATGAAAGATATTATCATTTGAAAACAAAGAGTTTTTTGTTTTGGAAAAATCTGATCAAATATGCACAAGTTATAGCCTTTAAAGTATAAACTTGGGTTAAATTTAAATACCCAAAATACTACTTTTAAAAAGGTTAAAAATCCATATATATACATTATATAACTTGTGTAACTCTTTCAAACCATGTTTCCCGAAATAATTTCAAAACAAGACATAGTATATTCAAACTAAACTTCCTTTCCAAAAGCCTTTCATATTCAACTCAATTTTACTTCAAACCAATTGGATTCAAAATTCAACTTTTAAAACCATTTCATCATTTTAAATAAAATAAGATTAAATTCAAATATCCGTGACTTAACCAATTCCTCGTGAAATCGATATTTTATGTGTGTGTGGTGTAGTCCAGGGGTTTTACACACAAGAATAAAAATATTACAACCATCATCAATTCAATCACAACAATATTGATAAGTTGTATAACCCTATAACGCTTATCTTTCATTCACAGATAGATAAGTAAATTCATCACAAATAAATAGATCACAGGTCACAGCTCAATTCAAAATAATTCACATCATAGAACAATACACATCAGAGATAACAAACAATTCAAAGCATTTAATAGAATCCAATCATCTATAAGTAGGGTCAATTAATCACCTGATTAAAATTAATTTAAACCAGATTAATTACTTGTGAATAAATTACTAATGCTCGTTAATTAACCTTAATTAATTACAAACCATTTTAATTAATTATGCTTTAATTATTTATTAATTAACCTTTAATGATAAATCCTTTAATCATTAATTAATCAACCTTAATTAATGAATCAATCAACCTTTAATCATTAAATAATTAACCCTTAATTATTTAATTATTCTTTACTTAATTATCCTTGATTAATTACATTAATTAATTAACCCTTAATTAATTACCATTTAATTAATTCTCCTAAATTAATTACAATAAGTGATTATCCCTAATCACTTATATTAATAAATCACAAATTAATTACATTGAGTAATTATCCTTTAATCACTTGATTAATCAACTTTAATCATAAATTAATTACTTTTAATTAAATATTATTTTTAAGTAATTAATTAACTCTAATTAATCACATTAACAAATTAATCTCTAATTAATAACATTAATTAATTAATCACATTAATTAATTATTCTTTAATTAGTCACTTTAAATAATTTACCTTAAATTATTAAGTAATTAACCTTTAATTACTTAACTAACCTATAACTACTTAATTAACCTATAGTTACTTACATTAAGTAATTATCCATTTAATAAATCACATTTAGAAATTATCCATTAATTACTCACCTTAATGAATGACGTTAAGTAATTATTCTTTAATTACTTTCATTAAGTAATTTCTTAATTACTTGAATTAATTATCATTTAAATCTTATTTAATAACCTTTGGAAATAAATCATTATTAAAACATTAATTAACTTAAGAGCTTTAAGTTAAATTAAGGATTAAAGACACTTCATCTTTTTAATCATCTACTTAATTACAATATCAAGTTTATTTAAAACAAACTTTTTAAAATGAAGGTTATATACAAAATTTAAAAACACTTTAACTTAAAATGATTTATTTTCTAAACCTTTAATACATCCTAAACTTAATTAAACATTCATTACATAAAAGAATTAAGTAAGAAATTGTTTAATTTTCAAAACTTGTTTAATTTTAAAATTTTAAACCTGCGTAATCATAAACCCGAGACAAACTCGAGTACTCTCCCGAGCCAAACCCTAAAATCTGAGAAATTTACATCCTCTCTATCTACTTCGAGGCAAACAACAAAATACTTCGAACAATCCCTGAGAAAATCTTCTTCTTCTCGATCCTTGAAACCAACCAAGACACATTTTGCATGCATGCACATGCATAGATGGTCGGAGCATCTCCGACCATTGCCACCACCTCCGGTAAGTCGACAACAACACTCACTTACAATTTCGACCTCCAGAACATCGTAACAATCACCAGTACGAAATCGAGCAGTGACGAGAACCATCGAAACCCAACCCGATCCATAGATTCGCCAAACACCATCTCCTCCGACCATCTGAATCCCTGCCACCACGTCCAGATCCTCATCAAAGACCTATGATGCCATTCCCTTACCTCTGACCGAGTTCGACATGATGACGAGGTCGTATTAGCCTCGAATCCGACATCAACTTAGACAGGGTTTAAAACCCTAAAACATCATCGCCAAGTTGCTTCAGCGATCAAAAAAATACCCGCTATTTTTCCAATGTTCCCCGCCACTCAAACCTCCTACATCAACGAGCACGACCACCTTCTTTACGCCGATCGCCAGAATTTGGTCGAAACACGATTTGCGTTCAACCCAAAAATCCTCGATATCCATCAACTTAAAAATCACCATATTTTATCAAAATTCTTCAATTTTTAAACAAATTCGACTATACAATCAAAGCATGTAAATTTGATAATCAAATTCTGACATTTATTAGTTCTTCACTGTAATATTTTATTTCTGAGATTTTCACTAAAGAATTTCACTTGAATCAAATTTTAAAAATGATGCTGCACACATACAAACATTTTTTTCAGAGATCAAAGCCTAAAAATCATTAGGGTAGATGGAATGAATTTTAAATCAGGTTTTAGAACCTGTTATGTTTGAACAGAGGCATGCTTTGCTTGTTCTAAACATGTACACACATATATATACATAAAAATCATTTTTAAACTACGTGCACAAAATAATTCAAATCACACTTCAAAGATCATCATATGATAATTCAGGATATACCAGGTTTTAGGGTTTACTCACCTGTTTGATGATAACAGAGAATATGTTCTGTTTTGATCTGGAAATGAAGTTTGAAAATTCTAATTACTTTTAAATCTGAAGCTTTGTTTTGTTTGGAAAGATCTGAACTTGATGTATATTGAGTTGAAGCTACTTGATATATATTGTGTAACGACCATGATTTTATTACCGTCGTAATAAATATTTTTAAAAACTGTAACGAACGTAATTGTTGGATTACTGTCGGATTGAAAAATCTAAAGTGTTGTTCAAAAGCGTGCATAAGCAGTAGCACGGTTTGGAACGTGCCTACTTACTTCAACATGTATGCACAGTTTGCAGCTTTCAGTGCTTGCATTTGTTCATTTGAATTTGTATGCGTCTTCAGTCGTGCGTGAGTGTAGTTACAATTAATCTGTTCAATTGTAATAGGGTCTTGTTTTTAATTCTTGCGTGCAATGTTTAAAAGAGTACCGTGAGTATATATATATTATACATTGCCATGTCATTCTAGTTAGTATTAATCAGAGAACTTAGGCAATAGGGGAACATTATTTTAAAAAGCAAATTGAAACTTTGCTTCACATCTGACACTTACCTTCTTGTAAAGCAATGTTCAATAGTTCAAGGTACGTATGCATTAAATGCAATGGTACAAAGACACCTTTCAGCACTCAATTTCTCCTTGTCTAACATCAATTGAAAATAAAAATAATACATTTTATCACTGCAAACTTTTCTTCACTCGTTCACAAAGCTCTGGGAAGCATTAATGGCTGCATCCCATATTCTTATTTGCTTTCAACTTTAAAGCCTGCTGAATTCGAATCAAAATAAAGTGAGTTATTCTCACACAACTAATTTATGTCATCAAGTCTCTGCCTTTATTTCGAAATGTGGGTTTCTTTTGATTTTCATAACCTATTTTGTTGAAAAATTTGCATCTTTGTACCTTGTGCTCATAAATTAAAGTTCCCACTGAGATATAAATATGTTACCATCTTATTCACTTCTGTCTGCAATAGACTTGTTTTGTGGTGGCTGTATATTCATGGCCACTGCATGTTTTGATTGCATGCTCAAGTGTAGACTTGGGTTAGGTCCTCTCTAGTGGCATTTGCATACCATATTAGTTAGGGATACTTGCCTTGTCACTGACTTCATCTGTATAAACTTCATAAAAGTTGCACTACCCTTAGCTGCATGTGTGCATAATTAATTTACAATGTAGAAATATCTTCCTCCCTTTGCATGCGTGTGTTATGGGTTGAAAACGTGTAAGGTGTTCCTTAATAACTTGCGTGAGCCAAGGTGTTCAAACATTTTTGGGTTCAATATTTTCCTTTGGTTTGCATGGGTACCATTCCAAGTAAATAATGCATATAGTATTTAACGCATATCAGACTTGTTCAATTGCATATAATTATTCTATGCTTATCAGGGACGTGTGTTATTCAAGGCACTGCATGCGTGAGTCATTGCTTTGAATACATGAAATGTTTCCTCCACTAGCCTGCATATGTGTGTGACCTTTGTTGCGTACGTGTTATGTTTTTGGCAGGGGTGAAATGTTTTCCCCTAGCTGCCTGCGCACGTAAGTATTTTACAATAGTAAGATTTGAAGCATGTGCATTATCTGGGTATTGCGTGTGTTCTATTTTTAGTACAGGAAAGTAAATAGTGCACACGTGCATTTAAGTGGATATCATTCACTTTTAGTTGCTTGAATTTAGTTTAGATAGAGCATGCGCATAACAGTTATCAGGTAGAACATTTACAGTTTTGGACAAATCACATACTTTGTTAATAGTAAATATTTTGCTTGCAATCTGGAACAAGGTGTTGCCCAGGTATCACTTTCCTTTGGGTATAATAATAGGTTATATGCATGCAAACTAGAAGTGACGTGTTCATTTTTATGCTAAAAGAAAGGTGTGTTATGAGTTTTGTACAAATGAACTAAGAACTTGTGCAAATAGACAGTGTAACCTTTTTGTTGAATTTATAGTAGTACACCCTACCAGTTAATTTACGTCGAACCGATGTTTGGTTTAAAACGAAATTTGTTGCCGTTATTTTTATAACGGAATACGTACACCGGTATTATATTTTTGATGAATTATAATTCGCTGTTATTTTAACGTCGGTAACCGTTAATTTAAAGTGACTTTTCAAGCGGTTATTCCGCAATGCTGATTTAGTATCCATTTTTACGGCGTTTTGTGAAGCGCAATTTCCTCGTCGAAATTGCTACAGATGTTGATGTTTTAATCACGTGTTTTAAAAATCATTTTAAAATAAAATTGTTTTCAGAATATTTTACAGTTTGCGCTTTCAAAAGAATGAGGAAGCAATTTAAACGCTTCAGCAAAATTGAGGACTATGAACCCTCACTTTTACTGATCCGCTTAATTTCGGACTTGTCCGTTTGAGAACGCAAAGTGTTATTTATTTAAAATACACAATTTTGCACTGTCAAGGAAATGATGAAGAGATCTAAACGATTTAGCGAAAGTGCGGAATATGGAACCAAACTTTTACTATTTCGGTTAATTCCGGACTCGTTAATTGAAACATCTGCTGTTTGATGATTCTAATGATTTTGTTGGGCTCTCGAGCCACTCTGCTGGACCTTCGGGTCATCTGATGGACCTTCGGGTCAGTTACCAGTACTAGACCTTCGGGTCACTCTGCGGACCTTCGGGTCATCTGATGGGCGCCAAAATTTATAGTACTTGGTAGGCTTCAGCAATCTGAGATGCACGTGCGGCGTAGCTAAAACTCGCCATCTGCTGGGATCGATCCACTTTTATACTGATTTTCTAGTTATCTTGTTTTGATTTCTAGATTTTGCGACTGTTTATTTTCTAGTTATCTTGTTTTGATTTCTAGATTTTGTGACTGCTGATTTTCTAGTTGTCTATTTTGATTTCTAGATTTTGTGAATTGTTGTTTTAAATTCAATTACGAATTTGAAAACCGATTTAATGGAGTTTAAATTGAGATTTCTTCATTTAGACTATACTGATTGTTTATGCTGCATGGTCTCATTCGAGACTATAATAATTTATTTAAGTGTGGGTTACCATACTCTTATTTCTGATGATAAATTAGACTGATCCGTTTATTATTTTCTTTTAAATAATACTCGGGTCAGACCGAGTTATTTCAGGATAGTCGCTATCTCTGATTCTGTAGCAGCTTCAGCTTTTGGGATTTCGCATCGTCTTTTGTCTGGCATTCGAGGAGTTCTTTTGGTTATTTGACCCCCATCTTATGTATGTAGTTATCCATGTATATGTGTATTTGGTTCATGGGAACTATAGATAGTTGTAGCATGTATTCTAGACTTGTCTTCCGCTATATATATCTGATATTTCTGTTTCTGATGTGATTATACTATCAGTGTTGTGATATTATGAGTTGTTCTGGATTTTTCCTTAGCCACCGTAGTTTCGTTTTAGATCTGAATTGAATTTATATCTTTGGGAGTAAGTTATACCACTCCTATCGATGTAATCAATGCACATCTAAGGCATAACGTACGGATGGTCGCTTCTAACAAGCCTTATTCTTCACAATAGCAGACGTTATTCCTTATAATAACCTTTGTTATTGTGAGCATAGAGGTGGGGCGTCACAGCTTGGTATCAGAGCCAGATTCAGAACAAATTATAATGTACACAGAACAGAAAAAGAATGGAACATGTGTTACAACTATTCAGGGTTTTATTCGTGCCTTTCAAATCTATTCTTTTCATTTTAACATGTGGAGTACGTCTAGGAATAAATTATATATTCCGTATTATTCCATTTGTTAAATTTTTTATTATTGTGTATTGTTTTAACCGATCTTTACCTTCTCTTGTCTCTCAGCCTATGGCTGGAAGAGGTAGAGGGAAGCGTTCTTCTGCAGGCCCGTCTAGTGGCTCTCATCCGGACGGTGTCTATATGTCAGCTGATCAGTTTATGGAGCTATTTCGGGGTATTCAGCCTCCTGTTGCTACTCCCGAAGCTCCTGCTCAGAAGTCTGCCTTCGCTCGCCTGTGTAGTGACTATTCCCACCTTGGAGGTCAGCCTTTCAAGGGATCGGAAAGTGTTATAGAAGTTCAGACTTGGTTGCGCACTTGTGAGCGCATATTTTCTCGGATGGATCTTTCGGATCATCATCGCGTTCTCGTGGCATCTAGTATGTTGCAAGAGCGTGCGCTTGATTGGTATGAGCTTTTTATTGTGGAAGTTGATGAGTCCTCTCTCTCTTGGGTTCAGTTTAAGGAACGTTTCGAAATTAAGTTCATTCCTGAATCGAAAAAGGCTAATCTTGCTTGTAGTTTCCTTGAGTTGAAGCAAGGAAAGTCCTCTGTTTCCGATTATGTTGCATCTTTTGAGGCCTTGTCCAAATATGCAGTTGAATTCATTAATACTCCGCGCAAGAAAAATCTTCATTTTGTTGATGGTTTGAAGAAGTATTTGAAGAAGGTTCTTTTGCTTCAGCTTAAGCTCTCTTTTGAGGAGCTTGTTGATTCGGCTCTTTGTCTTGAAGCTGTTGAAAAGGAACGTGATAGTGGTGATGATGTTGAGGTTTCTAAGAACCCCAATAAGAAGAGGTATCCATTTCGTAAGCCTAATTCTTCTAATCAGAAGAAGAAGAAGCAAGCTACCTCTAGTTCTCAGCCGAGTAGTGCACCTTCTGTTCAGAGGGCGTGCTACAATTGTGGATCTCTGGATCATCTTTACCGTAATTGTCCTAAGCCTCGCATTTGCCGCTATTGTAAGAAAGAGGGTCATTGGATTACAGAGTGCCCTACTGCTTCTAGGGGTCTCAAATCTGGGAAGCTTAATGTTGCTAAAGCTTCTGGTGTTTCTCCTCAGCCCAAAGGTATTACTCCTTCTGTTTTGGAAGGTTTTATTTTATTTCATGGCCGTTCTATTAGAGTTCTTTTTGATACGGGTGGGTCACATTCATTCGTATCAAAGGAGCTAGTTGATATTATTCATTTGGATGTTATTACTCTTCGCGACCCTTTGAGGATCGTAAATCCTATTGGTGGATCCACTACTCTTGGTTTGTTGTGTGTTGATGTTGAGATTATTCTTTGTGGTTTTTCCTTTCATGCGAATCTGCATGTTATGGATCATCTTGATTTTGATATGATATTGGGTATGGATTGGCTCGTTCGTTATGAAGTTAAAATCCTATGTCACGAAAGGACTTTATATCTCAAGCATCCCGATGCTAGCGAGCAGCTGTCCATTGTATTTCGAGACATGGATCATGCTTATAGTGCTCTCATTTCTTCCTTCGAATCGGAGGATATTATTGCTAATATTCCAGTTGTTTGTAATTTTTCTGATGTTTTTTAGCCTATTTCAAGATTGCCGCCGAAAAGGGCAATAGAGTTCCGTATAGATCTTACCTACAATGCACATCCTGTCAGTTGTCCTCCCACGAGAATGTCTGCTAAGGAAAATGAGGAACTCAAGCAACAATTATCTGAGTTGGAAGCCAAGCATTTTATCCGTTCTAGCTCGTCTCCTTGGGGCGCCGCCACTGTCTTCGTTAAGAAGCCAAATGGTACTCTTAGGCTTTGCATTGATTACCGCAAGCTTACGAGCTTACTATTAAAAATCGGTATCCATTACCTAGGATCGATGACATGTTCGATCAATTAAGTGGCGCTAAAGTCTTCTCCCAACTCGATCTTGCTATCGGTTTTCATCAGTTACGAGTGGCAGAAGATAGCATTCCTCTCACCGCATTCCGTACTCGTTATGGGTCTTACGAATGGCTTGTTATGCCATTCGGTTTGACGAATGCTCCGGCATATTTTGTAGATCTTATGAATCGGATATTCCGGGAATATCTCGATAAGTTCGTCTTGGTTTTCATTGATGATATTCTTGTGTATTCCAAATCTGAAGCCGATCATATTCAGCATTTGGAGATTGTTTTGAGCAACCTTCGTCAGCATCAGCTTTATGCCAAATTCTCCAAGTGTCACTTCTGGGAGAACAAGGTGAAGTTTCTCGGTCACATTGTTTCTTCCGATGGTATTTCTGTCGATCCTGCCAAGATCGAATCTATTCAAAATTGGAAGAGGCCTGAGACTGTTACTGAGATCCGTAGTTTCCTTGGATTGGCGGGTTATTATCGCCGATTTATTAAGGACTTTTCTCGTATTGCTTTACCGCTTACCACTCTCACGAGAAAAGCTGTTCCTTTTATTTGGTCAGAGAAGTGTGAGAATTCTTTCTTGAAGTTAAAGGATCTCCTTACTCATGCTCCTATCTTAGTGGTTCCCGAAGGGAATCGTGATGTTGCTGTTTATACCGATGCCAGTGGTTTTGGGCTCGGTGCAGTTCTTATGCAAAAGGATAGAGTAGTTGCGTATGCTTCTAGGCAACTAAAGCCTAACGAGGTTCGTTATGCTACTCACGATCTGGAATTAGCCGCCATTGTCTTTGCTTTGAAGATTTGGCGACATTATCTTTTGGGCGAGCATTTTATTCTTTTTACTGATCATAAGTCTCTTAAGTATTTATTTTCTCAGAAAGAGCTTAGTATGAGGCAACAGCGTTGGCTCGAGTTCCTTGCCTCATATGATTTTGGTATTCAGTATACCCCTGGAAAGGGAAATCGAGTTGCTGACGCGCTTAGTCGTAAGCAACAAGCTGTCGTTTCCATGATGTTAGCAGAATGGAATATATTGGAGACTTTATCTCTTTGTGATATTCGAGACCATTCCCCAGTTCCAGATTCTCCCGTGATTTTATTTAGCATGAAGGCTCGTCCCAGTCTTTTGGATCGCCTTGCCGAGGCCCAGAGACGAGATCCTACTCTTGTCCATCTTATTCAGAGTTGTGAATCGGATTCCCGAAGCGATGAGCTAAAGGACTTCGATATTGATATGCGTGGTTGTATTCGGAAGAGGGGTAGATTGATCGTGCCTAATATTTCTAATCTTAGAAATGACATTCTTGAGGACTGTCATCGTTCTAAGTATACTATCCATCCGGGTAGTAGTAAAATGTATGCTGATATGAAACGCTTATACTATTGGGAAGGTATGAAGCGTGATGTGGCAAGTTTTGTAAGTCGTTGCACGACTTGTAATCTTGTAAAAGCAGAACATCAGCGTCCTGGTGGTCTCTTGCATCCCTTGGAGATTCCGCTGTGGAAGTGGGATCAAATCTCTATGGATTTCGTTGATGGTTTGCCTCGTTCGAGGCTAGGCCATACTAGCATTTGGGTGATTATCGACCGACTGACTAAATCTGCCCATTTCGTTCCAATCAAATCCAATCGGACCGCTCCTTTATTGGCCAAGCTTTTTATTAGAGAAGTCGTTCGACTTCATGGCGTTCCGAGTTCGATTGTTAGTGATAGGGATCCGCTCTTCACTAGTGGGTTCTGGAAGAGTCTTCAGAAAGCTTTGGGCACAAAGCTTAATCTTAGCACAACATATCATCCTCAGTCGGACGGTCAGACCGAGAGAGTGAATCAAATTATGGAGGATCTTCTTCGGGCTTGTATTCTTGATTTTGGGGGTAGTTGGGAAGACCACATTCCTCTTGTTGAATTTGCTTACAACATTAGTTTCCAATCCAGTATCGTCATGGCTCCTTTCGAGGCCCTTTATGGAAGGCCGTGTCGATCACCTTCTTGTTGGCTAGAGTCTGGGGAAAAGTTGATTCTAGGCCCCGAATTTATTCGGGAATCGTCTGAGAAAATTCATCTTATTCGGCAAAAGATGAAAGAGGCTCAAAGTCGGAAAAAATCTTATGCCGATAACCGTAGAAAACCGTTGGAATTTTCTGTGGGCGATCATGTGTTCATTTGGGTTTCTCCAATGAAAGGAGTGGTGCCTTTTAATAGCTCAGGAAAGTTGGCTCCTCGTTACATTGAACCGTTTCCTATTACCGAACGCATCGGTCCCGTGGCTTATCGTATTGCTTTGCCTATCCAATTTGCGGGGATTCACGATGTATTTCATGTTTCTCAACTTCGTCGTTGCCTCCGTGAACCTGATTCGATTATTGATCCTCATATATTTCCCGATCTTGAGATCACACCCAACATGACCATGGTGCAAAATCCTGTTCTAGTGCTAGCTACGGAGGTGAAACGCCTTCGGAACAAAGATGTTCCGCTCGTAAAGATTCAATGGTCCGCAAACCCCAAGGATTGCACTTGGGAAACCAGAGAATTCATCGAGCGTTCTTATCCCGGTTTTCTCTCCTCTTCGGGTGGGGGTGAGCATTCTTATCTATCTTTTCTATTTTTGAATCTTTGTTGTGATAAATTATTTCGTTATTGACTGCTTCTAATATGAATACTGCGGGGACGCAATTTTTCTAAGGGGGGAGTCTGTAACGACCGTGATTTTATTACCGTCGTAATAAATATTTTTAAAATCTGTAACGATCGTAATTGTCGGATTACTGTCGGATTGAAAAATATAAAGTGCTGTTCAAAAGCATGCATAAGAAGTAGCACGGTTTGGAACGTGCCTACTTACTTCAACATGTATGCACAGTTTGCAGCTTTCAGTGCTTACATTTGTTCATTTGAATTTGTATGCGTCTTCAATCGTGCGTGAGTGTAGTTACAATTAATCTGTTCAATTGTAATAGGGTCTTGTTTTTAATTCTTGCGTGCAATGTTTAAAAGTGAACCGTGAGTATATATATATTATACATTGCCATGTCATTCTAGTTAGTATTAATCAGAGAACTTAGGCAATAGGGGAACATTATTTTAAAAAGCAAATTGAAAATTTGCTTCACATCTGACACTCACCTTCCTGTAAAGCCATGTTCAATAGTTCATGGTACGTATGCATTAAATGCAATGGTACAAAGACACCTTTCAGCACTCAATTTCTCCTTGTCTAACATCAATTGAAAATAAAAATAATACATTTTATCACTGCAAACTTTTCTTCACTCGTTCACAAAGCTCTGGGAAGCATTAATGGCTGCATCCCATATTCTTATTTGCTTTTAACTTTAAAGCCAGCTGAATTCGAATCAAAATAAAGTGAGTTATTCTCACACAACTAATTTATGTCATCAAGTCTCTGCCTTTATTTCGAAACGTGGGTTTCTTTTGATTTTCAAAACCTATTTTGTTGAAAAATTTGCATCTCTGTACCTTGTGCTCTTAAATTAAAGTTCCCACTGAGATATAAATATGTTACCATCTTATTCACTTCTGTCTGCAATAGACTTGTTTTGTGGTGGCTGTATATTCATGGCCACTGCATGTTTTGATTGCATGCTCAAGTGTAGACTTGGGTTAGGTCCTCTCTAGTGGCATTTGCATACCATATTAGTTAGGGATACTTGCCTTGTCACTGACTTCATGTGTATAAACTTCATAAAAGTTGCACTACCCTTAGCTGCATGTGTGCATAATTAATTTACAATGTAGAAATATCTTCCTCCCTTTGCATGCGTGTGTTATGGGTTGAAAACGTGTAACGTGTTGTCCCTTAATAGCTTGCGTGAGTCAAGGTGTTCAAACATTTTTGGGTTCAATATTTTCCTTTGGTTTGCATGGGTTCCATTCCAAGTAAATAATGCATATAGTATTTAACGCATATCAGACTTGTTCAATTGCATATAATTATTCTATGCTTATCAGGGACGTGTGTTATTCAAGGCACTGCATGCGTGAGTCATTGCTTTGAATACATTAAATGTTTCCTCCACTAGCCTGCATATGTGTGTGACCTTTGTTGCGTACGTGTTATGTATTTGGCAGGGGTGAAATGTTTTCCCCTAGCTGCCTGCGCACGTAAGTATTTTACAATAGTAAGATTTGAAGCATGTGCATTATCTGGGTATTGCGTGTGTTCTATTTTTAGTACAGGAAAGTAAATAGTGCACACATGTATTTAAGTGGATATCATTCACTTTTAGTTGCTTGAATTTAGTTTAGATAGAGCATGCGCATAACAGTTATCAGGTAGAACATTTACAGTTTTGGACAAATCACATACTTTGTTAATAGTAAATATTTTGCATGCAATCTGGAACAAGTTGTTGCCCAGGTATCACTTTCCTTTGGGTATAATAATAGGTTATATGCATGCAAACTAGAAGTGACGTGTTCATTTTTATGCTAAAAGAAAGGTGTGTTATGAGTTTTGTACAAATGAACTAAGAACTTGTGCAAACAGACAGTGTAACCTTTTTGTTGAATTTATAGTAGTACACCCTACCGGTTAATTTACGTCGAACCGATGTTTGGTTTAAAACGTAATTTGTTGCCGTTATTTTTATAACGGAATACGTACACCGGTGTTATATTTTTGATGAATTAAAATTCGCTGTTATTTTAACGTCGGTAACCGTTAATTTAAAGTGACTTTTCAAGCGGTTATTCCGCAACGCTGATTTAGTATCCGTTTTTACGGCGTTTTGTGAAGCGCAATTTCCTCGTCGAAATTGCTACAGATGTTGATGTTTTAATCACGTGTTTTAAAAATCGTTTTAAAATAAAATTGTTTTCAAAATATTTTACAGTTTGCACTTTCAAAAGAATGAGGAAGCAATTTAAACGCTTCAGCAAAATTGAGGACTATGAACCCTCACTTTTACTGATCCGCTTAATTTCGGACTTGTCCGTTTGAGAACGTAAAGTGTTATTTATTTAAAATGCACAATTTTGCACTTTCAAGGAAACGATGAAGAGATTTAAACGATTTAGCAAAAGTGCGGAATATGGAACCAAACTTTTACTATTTCGGTTAATACCGGACTCATTAATTGAAACATCTGCTGTTTGATGATTCTGATGATTTTGTTGGGCTTTCGAGCCACTCTGCTGGACCTTCAGGTCATCTGGTGGACCTTCGGGTCAGTTACCAGTACTAGACCTTTGGGTCGCTCTGCGGACCTTCGGGTCATCTGATGGGCGTCAAAAGTTATAGTACTTGGTAGGCTTCGGCCATCTGAGATGCACGTGCGGCGTAGCTAAAACTCGCCATCTGCTGGGATCGATCCACTTTTATACCGATTTTCTAGTTATCTTGTTTTGATTTCTAGATTTTGCGACTGCTGATTTTCTAGTTATCTTGTTTTGATTTCTAGATTTTGTGACTGCTGATTTTCTAGTTATCTATTTTGATTTCTAGATTTTGTGAATTGTTGTTTTAAATTCAATTGCGAATTTGAAAACTGATTTAATGGAGTTTAAATTGAGATTTCTTCATTTAGACTATACTGATTGTTTATGCTGCATGGTCTCATTCGAGACTATAATAATTTATTTAAGTGTGGGTTACCATACTCTTATTCTGATGATAAATTAGACTGATCCGTTTATTATTTTCTTTTAAATAATACTCGGGTCAGACCGAGTTATTTCAGGATAGTCGCTATCTCTGATTCTGTAGCAGCTTCAGCTTTTGGGATTTTGCATCGTCTTTTGTCTGGCATTCGAGGAGTTCTTTTGGTTATTTGACCCCCATCTTATGTATGTAGTTATCCATGTATATGTGTATTTGGTTCATGGGAACTATAGATAGTTGTAGCATGTATTCTAGACTTGTCTTCCGCTATATATCTGATATTTCTGTTTCTGATGTGATTATACTATCAGTGTTGTGATATTATGAGTTGTTCTGGATTTTTCCTTAGCCACCGTAGTTTTGTTTTAGATCTGGATTGAATTTATATCTTTGGGAGTAAGTTATACCACTCCTATCGATGTAATCAATGCTCATCTAAGGCATAACGACGGATGGTCGCTTCTAACAAGCCTTATTCTTCGCAATAGCAGACGTTATTCCTTATAATAACCTTTGTTATTGTGAGCATAGAGGTGGGGCGTCACATATTGAGTTGATCTGTTAATTTTTTTAGATTATGTTGAACTTGAACTGATCTTGTTTGCTTTGATTCAGGTTTTGATTATACTGCTTGATGTTGAGATGAACTAATTTCTGATCTGTATTTTTAATTGAAGCTTGATCTTTGCATTGTATTTCTCAGGTTGAATCTGAATTTCCTTGCCCAGGTTGTTAGCTAAAGTTTGATTTCATTTTTGTTTTTTTGAAATGTGAAAGAAAGATTTGAGAAATAAAGATGAAAGAAAATATACACTAGCCTGGTTTTCTTTCTTTAATACATGTTAATTAAAATTTAGTTTAAAATAAAACATGCATTTGCCACTTGTTAATACAAAGTATACAAAGACTACACTTGTTACTTCAATTAAATTTATGTTTAAACCCCTACTTTATTTAATTTATAAATTTTTTTAAACCCTAGTGTTATTATAAATTATGTAATATGTTTTCTTATGTTTATATTTACACTAAGAAAATGTATTATGTTTAAACTTTTATTTTTACAAACTATTCTTAGTTCATATTTAATTTTAAAAGAAAGAACATTAGCCTTTTATTAATCTTACTTAAATTTTAAACTTAGGTTAATATATCCCTATATATATACAAACCAATTTTATTTCAAAAGATATATATATATATATATATATATATATATATATATATAATAAGGCTTTTTGAAAATCTATTATTCAAAACATAACTTCCAAATCAATATACATACATATATATATATATATTATAATATTAGAAACAAATTTCTATTAGTATTAATTTATAGAGTTTTTAAATTCAATTTATTTCCAAGATTTTTTGTAAAGGCCCGGAATTTTCGATCCCGAAAATTCCAGATAGTTAGTGAAAAGAAGAAAGAGATAGAAGAAGAACAGAAAAGAAACACACAATCTCACATACGCAGCGGATAAAATATAATATTACATAAATAATAGTAATACAAAGGAAACTGTACTTGTCAAATTATACTTTATTATATCAGAGTTACAACAGATTTACAATCACAGAACAGATAAATCTATCTGTTTCAGATACTATAAATATATTAACATCAGAAGCTCTCCATACGTTCCTGCTCTCCAGTTCGCCTCCTGAGCTCCAGAACGTGCTTACCTGAAAATCTGTAATACCCGGTCTGACCCGAGCATTACATCAAAGTAACACCCGGGTCAGGCTGGAAACCAGCGTGAGTAAACCCATCTAACATGTAATACAAAAACATACAACTTATATAAACCTGGGGTAACTTATATCGATTTACACTTCATAAGTTATTATAGATATCTACCATTTCACATATCAATTTCTAAGTGCCAAACTTAGATTTTAAATGGTCCAATTTACTTAAGTCATTCCACTTCAGCCTATCAGTTTCACATATCAATTTATACAGACTCGAAGTTGTTTCGGGTATTCACTAATACCCGACTCCGGTCTCTTCGAATTCAATTTCCATCTTGACTTAAATTATTCAAGTGAGATACAATTCAACCTTAAATACAGGATGTCATGGTAATGATAGATAACCACATCATCATAGTTTAAATCAAACATATCTTATCACATAACATCACGAACACATATTAAGGATATCAATTAATCAAAGGCTTCCCATATCATTCTATTTATCCCTTAAATAACACTTGAGTAATTAACTCTTAATTTAATTTCACCAACTAATTATCCATAACCTAATACAGTAATTATCTTTTAATTTCTTTATTAATTAATTACTAACCATAATTATTAATCACCCTTGATTAATAACAACAGCGATTAACTTCACTTAATTACTCCATTAATAAATTGCTCCTTAATTTATTATCCCAATTAAACCCTTTATTAACTACATTCAGTAATTAACTACCCTTAATTACTTATTCCATAAATTAATTACTCTTAATTAATTATCTCAATGAATTCCCTGATTAATTACAAAGTAATTAAATCCAAAATTACTTTTATCATCAAACATCTTTAATTACATCCAGTAATTATCAATTACTTTCCATTAATTACATAAAGTAATTATTCATCAATCGTCAAGTGTCTAAATTAATTAAACTTAATTAATTAATCTAAACAAATCACTTTAACCCAATTAACTACATCAAGTAATTAATTCATTAATTACTTCTATTAAGTAATTAAACGTAAACAATTTCACAAGTGATTATTATTAATTAATTAATTTAATTAATTATTAAAAATTAATCACATTAATTAATTGTTAAATAATCTTAAGTTAATGACCTTCATTAACTATTATTAATTAATAAATTAAGAAATTAACTTATATTAATCATTATTAATTACAATTAATTAATATTTAATTACCAATTTAATTAAACTCTAGTTATTAATTAATTAAGTGTTAATTTCAATCTTAATTAATTCTTAATTACTTGATTAAATAATCTTAATCATTAATTAAAATTTAATTAACAACCCTTAATTATAGATTGATTAGCCTCAATTAATTAATCTCAAGTCTTAATTAATTAACTTAAAAATGATTAATTACTTAATTAATCATCCACATTACTAATTAATTAAATAATTAACTATTCATCTTAATTACCTTAATAATTTAATGAATCTAATTTATCAAATTCCATTTATCTTTTAGATGAACATTACTTACTTAATTAAGCATTTTAAAACAAATTACTTTTAAACTTACTTTAAACTCCATTAAACTTCATTTTAAAATTTAAGATTTGAATACAACTTTTAAACTTAAACAAGGTTTTTAAAAAAAAACAATTCAAATCTTATTATCACATATGTTAAAAGAAACATCCACTTATAAAATAAGTCTAAAAGAATTTAAATTCCAATTCAATTTAAATTCAAATCAATTTAAAAATTACTTTTAAATTTCAAACTGAAATACAGACTGATCCTAAATTTCAGATTTAGACCTAAATTCTTGAAAACTTACTTCATAAATCTTCAAATCATTTAATCTTTCAATATAATTAAATAATTTAGATTTAAACTTATTTGATTTTAAACTGAAGTTTAAGTTTTATTTCCAGATTTAAAAGTCAGATTTAATTTCAAAAAAATTAAAATTTAAACTTCCCATTCAAATTCAAAACTCATATATACTTTTACACGTATAAGTTTAAAACCAAATTTAAATTTAAAAACTTAAATAATTCAAATCTTCAGACAATCTAATTTAAATTCATATTCAAATTTACAGATTTTAAAATCCTAGTTTGAATTTCAACTTACAATTTAAACTTTACCTTTAAATTTAAAAACAGAATACTGTTTCTGTTTTATTTGAAATCAAGCTAGAGTTTAAAAGAAATTTCAAATTTATTTAAAAATCCAAAATTTAAACTAATTGAATTCAAATTCAATTCCAGGTTCAAACTTAGTTTCTGATTTTAGTTTGCATTTAAAAATTTTACTTCAAATTTAAAAATAACAGAACAGGTTCTGTTATTGTTTTGTAAAACCTGAAACTATGCAAACTCGAGCGACCCATATACTACTTCGAGTAAACTCATCACCGACTTCGAGTTATAACTCGATTTCCCCGAGAACATCACGAGGTCCAAAACCCTGTAACCCACAATCACCACCATCATGACCACACTGTTCTGTGCACATGCACCCACGACGCAGCCGTCACCGATCAACTCTGATGATATCCACTTATCGCCGATCAACTTCCCAGATCTTCCAAACACCAATCCTTTTGATCCATATTCGAAAACGAATTCGAGGACCCTGAAGCAAACCTGGAACAAGACAGAACCCACAACCCCAACCTGTCAACGCTTCAACCCATCACCTTCGATAACCGTTGCCTCTGCAACTCTGGCGAATAACTCGACAACCTTCCATCTTCCATTTCCCAAGACATAGTTGAACTCGATCAACTATAATTGCTGAACAGATCGATTCTTCCTAACCCAGCAAAACCAGGGTTCAAATTTTAAAATCTCAATTTCAACATCAAAAAAATGAATTTTATCACAATCCACAAATTTTCCCAATATCCCTGATCATTACTCCATCTCCAGAAGCGATTTCAACCCAATCGAACACAAACTTTATCAATGCTAACCCAAAAAGTGAAATACAGTGACCTTAAAACTGCTCTTTAAATATATCATTAAAATTTTTAATTCTTGTTTTAAAATTCATGAGTTTGAATGGAGTTTTGATATATAACCCTGAAACATTGTTTTGTGATATTTAAATTTCCCACTTTACAAAGTTTAGCTCTGTCGCTTAAGTTTCCAGGCAATACAAAAATTTATTCAACTTAAGTAAATTTTTAAAATTTTCTTTATCTTATAATAGACAAATTTCATACAAATGCTAAATCATAACATCAACCAGATCAAGGAAAAGAACTTTTTATCAATTTGAACTTAAAATGTAAACAGTCAGAACCATATGTAAGCATGCATCACATTCACATACACTCAGACAAATTTTCAAAAGCATATGTATATTTAAACTTTATCAGATAAGCTAGCATGTAAATCCTACTTAAATTTTCCTTTAAAATTTGGAGTTACTCACCTTTTATTTTTTTTCCAAGCAGATAACAGATTTCATGTCCAGGCTTGAAATTCATCTGAAACTGCTTTTGATTTGCTTTGCTGTTGAAATCCCTTTTGCATGCTTGGGAAAACTTTGATTTTTAAATTTGAAACAGATCTGAACTTCCCTTTTATTCTTAATGTCTTAGGTTTTCAAATTTTCAGTAGGAACTCGAGTTGCAGCTTTTAATTGATGTGAAAAGTTTTATTTTTCCAGATTTTAATTTTGCCTTTGGCTTCTATTCTTCAGGTTTTGAAAATGGTTTCTGTTTTAGATTTTGATATGTGTTTGTTCTGTTGAATTTTGGTTTGGAATTCTTTTTTTTTTCTATTTCAGCTGAAAAATAAGAAAAAGGATCTGTAGAAAAATGTATACTCTTTATGAACTAAATTATGATAAAAAAAATATAAAGATGCCACTTGTTATCTAGAAACTTACATTTGTCACTTAGGTAATTTAATCTTCCTACATATGTTACTAAGATGTATTAACATATTTACATATGTTACATAAGTATTTTTTTTTAAATTAGATCTCTTAATTAATAAATCCTTTCTTAATTCATGTAAATAAAATCTTTAGAAGAAAATAATATAAATCACTTATACTCTAAAAAAAATCATGTATAATATCCTTAGATCTAAAATATTTTTAAGATATCAATCTTTTTAAGTTTCAAATTAGATCAGAGGGTTTTAATTTAAATTTTAAAATCTAGCTTGTAATAATGATCTACTTATTCATATCTATATACATAATCAATTATTATTTGTTTTGAAGTAAATAACAACTTTTACCAATTTTAAATAATTTATAAAGGAGATTATCACAATTGAATTTGCTTCCAATTTCCAGGGATATCGCATTTCAATAGTTAAGCTCAGATAATTATTCAATGATCTGATACCCAAAAATCCGGGTTATTACATTCCTCCCCCCTTTGAATCTTTTCGTCCTCGAAAAGGAACGAAGCCAGAATTTATTAAAATGCTTAAAATCATATAGATTTCTTTGATTATTATTTTTATAATACTTTTAGAATCTGTATAATATTTCCAAAATAGTTTTATAAAAATACTTTTATAACTCGATGTCTCAACAAGTCCATCATCGTTCTCATACAAATTCGGTCGTACGTTGATCAGGCGTACGACTGAAATTCTATAAGTACTTAGCATACCCGTTTTTAACACCCAGTGAAAATACTTGAAAAATAATTTTATTGAAAATATTGAAAACATTTTTGAAAATAGAGGATATATCTTTGGTGCGAATGCTCTGGAAATCATCACCCCCATCCATGGTCACAGTTACATTCCAGGGTTACGTTGCCGTCGCAGCAAAAGTCCATGTAACTGCAGGCATTCCGCGGCCTCTCGATTACGCCATGGATCCCACACAACAGATCACAGTTACATCCAGGGTTACGTTGCCGTCGCAGCAAAAGTCCATGTAACTGCAGGCTCTCAGCGGCCTATGATTTTCGCTGTCGAAATGAAACCTCTCCACTCCTACATAGGTTGCAGTCTGCCGATATAAAATCAAACGCAGACTGTAGGCTCTCAGCGGCACACACGACTTCCGCTATGTTATACATAGGTCGTAGTCTACCGATATAAAATCAAACGCAGACTGTTGGCTCTCAGCGACGCACACGACTTTCGCTATGGTATACTCTACTCAAAATCCCCAGGAACTAGTTTCGTCCGGACTCCTCATAGGATCAACTTTAGAACCCCCCTTTAGGGCTCAAGGCAGCACCACCCGATGGTACTCTTGAGAAGTTCATTTCAAGGGAGCGCCTTTTTTCCCAGAGCCATCATCAAAACATTTTATACTATATACATATAGTATCTTTAAATCATACACCTAGTATGATCTCATACAAAGCTGCTTTACTCAAAATCGATTATTCCAAAATCGATAATTCTCAAACTAGGATTTCCAAATTCAATATTGATTTTACCCAAAAATCAAAAGCCTTTCCAAATCCATAGGTTCCCAAAACCCTTTTTCAAAATCCTCATAAGATCCTTTATATATATATATATATATATATATATATATATATATATATATATATATATAATTTAAAACTTAGGATCATTTCAAACTTGTATAAAACTCCTTTTGTACTTCAAACTTTTTCAAAACCCCTTTTCTTCTGGCAAAAGATTCTACAAGGGGAATTTCACTTTATAAAACAAAGATATTTAACTTTGTTTACTCAAAAATTAAATATTCATATTTGATTACTCTTTTCAATATCATTTCCATTCAAATCTGTACGATGTACATGTACCATTCGTACGCCATACCAATCTGATCGCTCACTCGATCACACAATTTCACTTCCGAACTAGTATCGTCCACCCGACTTTCTAGTGCGGACTCAGATCTGGTTTCTTGATCAGAAACCGTCATTCTCCTTGCATAGTCATAACTAAGATAGAGAATATCCAGAACCATTCAACAACCCATATCCAGGTTCGCCGTCGAAAATCGAGTGAAAAATCCCACTCGGATCGATATAACTATCTCGAAATTCTGTGTTCGAAATTCTGTGTTCGAATCTCGAAATCCTCTATTTTATAAAAAAAGCACAATTTTTTCGATTTGTGTTGTCGTGTTTTGCTTTGCTTTTGGATTTTTTCTCTGGATAGGATTGATTAGCTTGTCGTATTTGGAATTCAACTTCGATCTATCTATTTGTGTTGTGAAAAACTATCTAGCCTCGAAAGGTGAGCAATCACTCACGATTAACATTTTTACTGTTTGGTAAATAAACATCGATTGAAATGTTATGAGAAATAGTTGCTTTAGATAGGAATATATGATATATGTTATTATGTTCCCTTGAATTTGTGTTATAATGTTCACATGCACATGTTGTTTTATATGTCACAAATAGTATGTTATGTAGATTTGACTAATTGTCATATATGTTTGTTAAACATGTCACATATGCTATGTTAGAAAATATGTTATGTTAGAATTTTTTTTTATATATATGCCATGTTGAAATATGTCACATATGCTATGCTAAAAAATAGGTGTTAGGTTAATAAAATCATATGTTGCACATGTTATGTTAATAATATGTCGCCTATGTTATGTGGAAATAATGTGTTAAGTTTAGGAAAAATGATATGCCATGTTATTTTATTGTAAATCACCTTGCAAGTTCCTTGTATGTATGTCATTATATATTTATATGTTATGTTAGGGTATGGCATGTTTGAATTTGAAATATTCACTTATGCTGTTTATGATATGTGACACATGTGATATGTTAGTTATGCATGTGTATATATTAAATTGTTAATTATGCATGTATGTTGGTTATTGACATGTTATGTTATTTATGTTATCATTGTTCTCACACTCCAAGTTTCCTGATGTTTAGCAAAATCACATTGGGTTGAAATGATATATACCCGATATAAAACCACTTTGGGTTTAAATAAACTGATTTAGAAATAAAACTAGAATATTGTAAGTTTAATTAATTTATGTTTGAACTTGAAATTATGAAATTAAAATTTAATTTATTTAATGAAAGTTTTAATTGGATTTTTAGATTTAAACTAGTTGTTTGATTTAAACTTAATAGCTTTAAGTGAAAAGTTAAAATCTGAAGTTGAATTTAATAAAATCGATTGGAAACAAACATGAAAGTCAGTATTTGAACTGAACCAATTTATAATGTGAATGATGATGTCTATTTAAACCTAATCATTTGACCTATTGAGTTTATCTGTATATTTCACTTGAGTTGACTTACTTACATAAGAATGTTAGTCCTGACTTGAGTGTTTTTGTTTTACTTTACGCTTGGGTCAAACCGAGTATTTCAGTTTAGCAAAGATACTTATTTGCGAAGATGAAGATGGAGTTGAGGACTGTATCTATTACTATTATAGCAATTGTCTATTCCGCCTAAAAAAATGTAAATTCTGATTTTGTTGAAACATAGCATCTTGAACTGTTTATGTATTTATTTTGTGCATTATACTTTATCCTTCCGCTGCGTGATTTTGTATTTTGTTCTTTTGAATCTTATTTCATTTGAACAATCCCATTAATAATCTGTCTTTTGAATAGTTTGAGTTAGACATGTGTGGTTTATTGGCGACTAAAACAGTCCAAAAAGGACGGTTGTTATAGTCTTCATAATCAGATAAATCGTGCTTCTAAATGATTGCCATCCCCTTTACCATTTATGCTTCAAAGTTCTCCTTATATTGCTTTTACTACTATGCAAACCTTGCTTGCTCTTCCTTGAGTCTTTGCCATAACTTATTTTTCTTATTACATATCATACTAAAGTACTGTTATACTATAGACAATAAAAATTGGAATATTATCTCAAAATAATTTGGTCATGTTTGTGGGATTCTTCAAATCAATAAACTTGGATTTTTCTAAAATTTTCACCTTTAAATATTTAATCTTAGAAAAATAACCCTTTTTGAATATAAGTTTAAATTAACCTAAAATCTTTTAAAATTACGATTACTGGCAACTGTGTAACGATAGCTGGACTGAAAGAATTTGATGGTATTTTACAAACAAATACCATGTTAAAGACCCTTAATTTTTCTAGAAACATTGTAGGTGATGAAGAGAACCAAGGTTTCCTACTTTACATTTTTGACTACTGGACAGGTTGTTTTATTACTTATAATTTATCATAGATTATCCTTCATATTTTTCTTCGTACCTTGTATACAGGCACATTTCTGTTCTTTATAAAAGAGATTGGACGAATATATTTCAATGTTGTCTTTTTAGACTTTTGAAAATACCCTCCTACTAAGGTGATTACCATCTACACTGCCATGTTGCTGCAATCGAAGTATTTTATGACACCACTTTCATCTCTACTGCTAATAAAGTGAATTAATTACAAGAAAACCGCCATCATTCCAAATCTTACACGAATTAAAGTCGTATAGTTGCCCTCTTAAAGTTTTTTTATGGAGAGAAACAAAGAATCGAAAAGAGAAATGGGAGAGTGAAATGGGGAAAGAAGAGTTGATAAACGTCAGTTTTAAATAAATGAGATCCTATTTTAATTTTTTTTTAACATAATTGATGCATAAATATGAGCACTGTAACAACCGATAAAAATTGATGAGAAATTAATTAATTAGTAATAAGGCTAAAAACGAAAATTTTGAAGATGTCAGAATTTGGCCACGAAAGTTGTGCTATTACATTCTTGGTGATTATCTGAGCAATTTTCATACAAAACATCTTGTAATCGGAGCTCAATAGAAAATTTGTTGACGTTTGAATTTTCAAAGACAAAATAATTTAAATGGAATTCAAATTTAAGTTGTAATTAATGCTAAAATTTGGAATTTAAAAATTAACAAAAATTAAAAGCTTGGGATGAAGTAAACGTTAAAAGAAATGTTAGTGGTAAAAATTAAATAAGGAATTAAATAATTAGTAAATGACACAAAGAATACATTCTAAATTTAGACGACCTGTCGACCGCCTATCTAGTACAGGTTGATCGCTAGCTTTCGACCACATATCTAGAGCCAATTGACCGCTAGCGGTCGACCGCCTAGGTAGGAGCAGTTGACCGGTGTGTGTCATGGTGGCTAGAGTCATTTCGACCAGAACGGCTTCAATTTATTATTTTTAACCGACTCGAATATGACGATTCTGGTGCTTTCTAACCGCTATAAATAAAAGCCTATCCCCCTCACTTTTACTCACAAATTATTTGAGAACATAAGCGGAGCTCTATCAGTCTTTTCTTTCACACGATTCTGAAATTTCTTAAGGTTTTCAGGTAAGGTATTTCAGATGTTAATATTCAATTTCTAATTATATTCACCTCCAATCTCTAAAATTCTAAATCTGATATATACACAACCCACTTATTGTATATTTCTAAAGGAAGAGATATGGAAAGAGTTTTAACAAGCAAGCGTGTTCAAATTCAAAGGAGAAAGCTAGGAATTATCTATAAGTGGAAATCTTAGTTTTTCTCATATTAGTAATTATAAGTATAGGTTGGATTTGATATATTCCTTGGGGAATTTTAGTTCACGAAAACTTCAAATCTAAACCCCAAAATTCCCCTTAAGTGAAATACCAATTCTTGTATTATTGGAATCCTAAATATTCTATGTTAAAATGATAGAATTTGTGTGGTTATTTCAATTTTAATATTTTACATTCTATTTCACTTCTCATTTTTGACTAAGGATTTTGGAATATGAGTCCCTTTTCCGTTTTATATGTGAAAGTTGAACAGAGTGTAAAAGATTGAGCTGTAAATTCTATTAATGTTGGCTTTACTATTTCAATATAAAATAAGTTTGGCAATTGTTTCCATTTTCTTACACAATTTTATTTTGGGCTAAGGATATAAGCTAAACTATATGTTATGGTATGAATTTAAATTTATATAAATTGGAAGTTTTGACAGCTAACGATTAGTATAGTGCATAATCTTCGCACGCCTAGGAATATATTGGTTATATTTTTACATAGCGTATAAATAACATATAACTAATAACGTATTTAGAATATAATAAATAGGTTTGTTTTTAGCATTAAAACCCCTTAGGATGAAAGTCAAGAATGATTAGGATTAGTGGAAAAAAAATGTATCTTTCTTTATAGCCTTAGTAGAATGTGGTGTGGTAGTATTGTTAGGATAATGTAAAGTATGATTAAACTATAGGGCTGCGAGGTCAGTCAAAAGCCAACGGAAATCTTCCCAACTAATCTGGCTACAGGTAGTGTGACTTTGGGGCTGATGGGAGACTCGCATATAAAAATTAACCATGGAGGACACGAGGTTAGTCCAAACTCTATAGGGTAAGTCTACTGACTAAAAGTTCCTATGGATAGTTAAACTAACGTGAGACGTCACAGTTGGGTTGCGGGTTATAATACGTAAAACTTGCTTTTGGAACTGGGGTAAGTGATTATTGTAGGGTCTGCCTCCTCCCTAGTTAGGAAGTATTAAATGTCCAAGATAGCGTTTAGGCACGGTTGTTGGAAACCTCATGAAGGGTCCACTTTAGGTTCGATGTGTTAAGTAGTTATTGCAGGATCTGCCTCTTCCTAAAATAAGCATTAAGTGGCTTGATAAGTTTTCGTGCGACTTAACTAGATCGTATCAAAAAGTAGTCTGCCTTGGGATAGGTATTAAATGACCGTGACCTCCCTAAAATATAGGTATTAATTTATCATAGTTTTCCTAATTCCCATTGAAAGAGGTATTGAGTGGCTTGGATACTTTCTCTCACATTTGCTAGGACATGATTGATGGTAGATGCATAGGATTAGGAAAGGCCATTGGCCTACATCTAAGGGTAAGTTATCATGGTCGATTGGAACAATGTAGGTTATAGTATTGGACAAGAAAAGCTTCAGGGCTTATAGTTAGAGAAATTATATGTATATAGTTAGGATGTATAAGACATATACTTATCTAAATTCTACCTCTTAAGTACTAATATGGAAAGACTCGAGACATTACAGTTCTAATTTCCTCCTCATTACATCACAAATTAGAGAAGACGATGCAGATTTTAAGAGATAAAGGCGCAAACGGAGCCTTGTGGTAGTTATTTACCTATCCACTTATGGTGTTATTATATTTTTTATATACCCATTTGGACATAATGATGTTGTATTTTGAGATATTGTACTATAGATTTTTGGGATTGTTATGTTGTATTATGTTAGGTTTTTTCGATACTTAAGTTTTTACAAAATGGGTACTATTTTTGATATTATATTTTATCCTTCCGCTGTGAGGTTTTGAATGTATAGATAGACAGCTCTATGCTTTGTAAAACTTTACTGACCTATAGCTAACTTTTCGATGGGCCTTTTCTAGATCGAAAATTAGGTCTGTCGCGAGGTAGGTTGTTTGTAATTAGAGCTTAGGTTTCTTGACCAATGGGTATAGGTGTACGTATGATTGTGTACTTGTTATTTTTGAAAATATTTTTCAAAACCCTACTATATATATACACTTATTTGGAACATACGTAAACATACTAAGAAAAAAATTTATTCCAGCAAATAACACTATATTGGAGAATTGTAACTAAAAGTTTAAACCTATAGATAGTTGAATATGGATGAAATCGGTTCCCCTAAGACTGGGAACCCCTCTATCCAAGAAACACCCACTATTCGTGGAATGCATGAATGGTTCAAGCAATACCCGAGAAATGTAGTGCAAGTTCTCATTCTCCAATAAGCTGCACAAGTGAAAAATGTTGCCCCGCCAACTAAATTGGCATCACACTCTGTAAGACTTCCAAAATGTAGGTGGAAAGGTATATACATGATTTATAGGTTTCAAGGAGTCAAAGACTTGGCTTAAAGACTGTGAGCATATCTTTCAAGAACTTGGATGGGAGGATCAGTTTAGGAGAACAATGGTGACATGGCATCTTAAAGGAGAGGCCTTAGATTGATGGACTGTGTGGTTGAGGAGAATGCTAAGAGAGTTATGACTTGGGCTGAGTTTAGAAACTACTTTGTGTCACGATTTACGTCTAGGGATGAGGTGAATTTGCAACTAGAAAGGTTTATATACTTAGGCAGGGAGATTTCACTTTGAAGGAATATATTAGTAAGTTCACAAAACTAGCTAAGTTCGGATGTGTTTGATCGACACCCCCATGAAGAAGGCCATGAAGTTTGTGAAAGGCCTGAATTCCCTACTTGGAGAATTTCTTTTGACCCAAGCACCCGCTGGAGCTACTTATGAGATGCTGATTGAGATGGCTGTTGAAACAACCCGCCTTAATCTCCACAATAAGACTCATCATTTTTAAGGAAGAAAGGGATAGAAAAGAGAAAAGATAGAGAAGAAATAAGAAACAACATCAGAATCTCAACAGCGGAGCGAATTAATTATATTAATCACATAAATATTACATAGCATCACATACATCAGAGTTACACACTTATACAACACATACTAGACAAATATAAACACCTGTCTAGATATACAAGTCAATATACAATACATATACCAACACAGAGATCAACACAGCAGAACCACTATCTACCTACAACGCTAAAGCCTCCTGCTCCATATCTCCTCCAGAATTCGTCAAAGCCAGCCTAAATCCCTTGGCTAGTCGTAAAAATTTGAGTACCCAAGATTTTAAGAAAACAAAAATAAACTTCGGGTCAGACATGGGTCTGGTGTGAGTAAACGGTTAAAGTTGCTTAACTTTAAAAACCATTTGAAAGAAAAGGTATCATGTAAGACTTTCCACACATAAACATGGGTAAGTTTTTACCTTACGCTAACCAAAACATTGATAGGAAATTCTATGATATTATAATAGGGTCTAGGTTTTCAAATAAATATGAAATAGCCGAAACTGTTACATTTATTGAATTCCAGCTATATTGGTATACAATCAAATCCGTAAGCACTTATTGGAGTTTGGATTTCCGTACAATGGCAGGGCTACTGGGGTATCGTCCGTCACAGTAGGTGGCCTAGATCAACGTACCGAGGATCCACCCTAAATCCCCTGCAACACAAGACCGAAACCATCCCTTACTGGACAGTCCCGAACAAGACAACCCCAGCATTGGAGCTCAACAACTGCCCACACGGCCAAAAAAAAGGGACCTCTAGACAGGGGAAAATCTCATCCTACTTGGGCACGACCCACTTAGCCTTGCTGCACCTCCCCTGTATTAGCCATTCCCGGTTGATGTGGCTTGAGGCTACGATTACCTTTAGAGAACACATCTCTTAGAATGCTCATCGTCTACCTGACGATGTTCTGAAAGCATTCAGTCCATACAAGTTCGTTACGGGTTCGAACGAAACCGAAGGCATTATCTCGTTGCACTCATTTTGGAACCACCCGACAATAACCCTTGCACTTCAACTCCATCTCGATCTTCACTTTGAGATGTCACAACCTAACGTTAATTTGGATCGATGTGGTTTTCGGATATCCAAATCTGAAAACCCGGTCTCATCGAAATCCAAAATGCCATCTTTTAGGTCCATGTTGTTTTAAAGTTAAAACAATTCAATTCAATACTTGAATTCACACAGCATTAATACAGATAAATATCACCCATTTATCAATGATATATCAAATATCATATCACAGTATATCATCCAATAGATATCATCCAATTCAGATATTCTACTCAAACAATCATCCATAAGCAACAATTATCAAACCCTATTATAATTAATTTAATTAACTTAAATATAAATCAATTACTTAAGAATTAATAACCAACTTTGCTTAATCAACCATTAATTAATTACAATCTTTTAATTAATTAATCATTCTTTAAATACCCATCTTAATTAATCACCTTGATTGATTATTCTTTAATTACATAAAGTAATTATCCTTCAATTAATTTTACAAATTAATTATTCTTAACCTTTTATAGTAATTAACCTTTAATTACTCTCATTAATTAATATTTAATTAATGATCCTTAATTAATTATTCTATTAATTAGTTAATTATAATTAATTACTTTGATCCTTAATTAATCACATTAATTAATTACATTAATATATTACATCCATAATAAACCTAAATTAATCATAATGGTAATTACTATTCTATAAGTACTTACTTAATTAATTAACTCTTTAATTAATTATTAATCCTTTGATTAATTACACTAAGTAAGTAATCCTTAATTACTTCTACTAAGTAATTATCCTTTAATTACTTCACATTAAGTAATTTCATTTAATTAATTACATCCAGTAATTATACATTAATTACTTCACTAAGTAATTACACTAATTAATCTCATTAAGTATTTATACTTAATTAATCACCAAGAGATTATCTTTAATTAATTAACAAATTAATTACAATTGGGTAATTCATCCCTTAATTACCATTAAACAAATTAATTAAATCTCTAATTACATATTAATTAATTCTTTATCCATTAATTAATAAACCTTAATTACTAATTAATAAAACTTAATTACAAATAAAGTACTTCTTAATTACCAGTTAATCAACCCTTAATTATTAGTTAATTAACCCTTAATTAATCTTTAATTATGATTAGTTATCTCTTAATTATTAATTAATAAAACTTAATTATTAATTAACAAACTTAACTAAGCATTTCGTAATTATTAATTAATTAACCTCTAATTACTTGATTAATTAATTTCTAATTACAAATTAATCAATCTTTAATTATTTAATTAATAATCCTTAATCACAATTAATTAACCTTTACTTAATTAATTATAACCCTTAATTATAAATTAATTAAATCCTTAATCATTAGTTAATTAAATTAATTAATTGTTGTTAATTAATTACTTAATTAATCTCAAATTATTAAAACCACAATTATCTTAAGATAAAATCTTATCTTATTTATACCTTAATTATCATTTAAAACATTTTATTTTAAATGATAGCTTTACTTAACTAAATCATTAATTAAGTTTTAATATACTTATTCAACATGATAATTTAAAAGTTTCAAAACACAACTTACTTTTATATGCTTTTAAAAATATTATCAAGTGGTAGTTTAAAGTCTAGTTTCAATTTAAATTGATAAGCTTTCTTTTATAAAATCTTAAAATTTCATTTCTACACAAGTTTTAAAATAATCTTAACTTAATTTAGCAAAGTTTAAAATTAAATAAAGTTTCAAAATTCCATAAACAATGTTAAAGAAAACTTCTATTACATAGTAAGTTATTTAGAAAGTTTAAAACTAATTTCATTTTTAAAATTCCAAAAACCAAGTTTTTAAATCCTTTTTAAAATTTCTCAACATTTTCTTCGGGTCAAACCCGAAGATCAGTCGGGTTCAACCCAAGTCCCTTTTACATTCCACAATCTTATTTTAGTTTTAGTTTTAAGTTTTCAGTTATAATACCTGTAACCAAACTGTTAACAAGTTTAAACTGCCCAAAACTTACTCAATCCACTCGAGTATAAACTCGAGTCATATACCCAAATGCACGAATCTCTCTTCGAGACAGACTCCTACAATACTCCACTAACACAAATAGGATGCTGTACACGTGCACCATCACCAACGACCACTCCGGCACCTCTGACCACCTTCAACAAATCGGCAATGCTCCATACCATCGATTCTGACCAACCATACGCCGCCACCTAACCTAAATCAAAATCGAGCTTCACCGGAGAACTCAAACCAAAATCACTGCTAGAAAACAACCCCGCATCGACGATGCCGATCACCAAAGCCTCCCGCACTCCGGCCACATCTCCATGAAACATCCACGTAGCCACCTTCCAAATCCCAAGCGACTCGATGCTTTAGAGACAACGCAGCATCCACTTTTGCACGAACGACCAAAACTAGGGTTAAATCTTATAACATCACACCGCCATTACGACAGTTAATAATCACCACATCCACCATTTTTACCGAACGCACCATTCATCCAGCAAGCTCCAGCAGGAACCCCGACCATCCATATACCTTTGATCGCGAAAAAACTCTCGAAATCCCATTTCCAGTAAATATTGAATTGCTCATCCAATCCAATATTAAAAATCAAGATTTTGGTGTTAAAAATCTTAGTTTGGAAAAGGAATTCAGATTGTATATATGAATTAACAAATCCTTGAATTTGATTTTTAACACTTCTTAAGCTCCTCTGTGCTTTTTATTTCTTCCAGATAATATTTATATTTATTTTTCCTAAAAATATTATTAAAACTTAGTTTAGCTTTAAACAAACAAACCTTGTTTGAATAACTCAGCCTAAAAGTAATTTTAGTGTGAAGAATTTAAATTTTTATTCTAAGTTTACATCTTTGAAACTTTAAAACAGAGAAGAATGTCATATCTAGACATTTACACAGCTTATTCATACATACAAACATGTTTTAGGATCATAAAACCATCATGCAATCACATTTCAAACATACATCACATATTTAATTCAACCATATGTCCTATGCATCAAATCTACAGATGATCATGCTTTACAAATTAAAAGGCAGAGAGTTGAACTAAGATCAGAGATTTTTAAAATCAACAGATATGCATACTTTAAAAATTCACAAAGATTTACACATACACATACATGCAAAGCAACCATCACACAGCAACTCACATATTACTTAAGTTTAAATTTAAAAGTTTACTCACCTTTTGAAGAAAGCAGAGAGTTTGAAACAGGGAACTGGAAAGGGTGTTGAAACTGAAAACGTTGAATGCTTTGATTTGCTTTAAACTGGAATGCTTTAAAATTTTGGTTGATATCTGAAATCTGATTTACTGAAGATTTAATTGCTGCAGATTGTTTAGCTAGTCCAGGTTGCATTTAAAACTTGTTTATAGGTTTTCTTTGAAAGTTTATTACAGAATATGGTCTCAAGTCAAAAAGATGGATTACAGGTTAAATATTTTGATTGAGAAATGAAGTACGGGGATTTTGATCTGAGTTTTGATTTATTTTGAGGAATGGTTTCAGGTTTTAAACATTACTTTGAGGATTGACTGACAGGTTTTGGTCTTTGAATTTGGAAAAAGTATTACAGGTTTTGGATTTTGAACTAGAGAGATGTTTTTGATTTTGGAAAATTAAGTACAGGTTTTTAGTTTGAGCTTGAAGAATGTTTTAAAATGTTTGGAAAGTGTTTACAGGAAAATGCTTCTTTTATGGTTGTAAAGTATAGAATAGGTGAAATTTTTCTTTGGGTTTAGAATTAAGAAGAGAAAAAGGAATAAGTAATGAAGATGTGTACTTATATAATCTAATTTATGAATTTATTAAATTTTAGAAAATGAAAACACAATATGACACTTGTCATATTCCATACTTAACTATCTAACACATATTACTAAGGGTATTCATAGATTAACACTTATATTTATTTATTTTTATATATACTTAAATTGATTTTAAAAAGCTTTTATATGAATATCTCAAACACTTTAAAACATTTCAAATTTAATGAATGCTTTTGTAAATTTATAAAAATAAAACCTTTAAAAGAAAATAAAAATTAAACCAATCATATTTTAAATACAATCATACATAGTGTATTTAATTCATTTATAAATGTAATTATAAAACTTTTATATTTATTTACTATTTAAATAAATACTTTCTAAATTTATATAAATAAAATCTTTAAGGAAAAAGAATATAAAACAAATTGTATTCTAATGAAAACTTTATTCATATATTTTATATCTAAACTACTTCAAGATAATTATTCTTTAAATTTAAATTTAATTCCATATATTAAATTCAAATTCAAATTTAAAATCCCAATTTAAAATCAACTTAAACAAACATATATTAATTTAAACTAACTCATTATTAAATTTGAAAATAACAATTCTATTTTTGAAATTAACTTATGTGACAACCCAGAAATTTTGAATATTTGAAATTGGAATATTTAATTGATTTTAAATATTTGAAAGGTTAATTTTAACTTGAATTCCAAATATCACTATTTATTTGATAATTAATTTATTGAATTTAATTACTAGAAATTGGGTAAAAATGTTGAATCTGGAGTTTTAAGCCTGTTAAAAATAATTTAAGGGTATGTAAAATTCATATTAATATTACTGAAGATAGAAAAGTGTTAAAATTGAATTTGGAAGTGTTTTGTTAAGTTTTGAAAATATATCGTTTAAATTGATATTCAAAAATAGCCTTCCGATGCATAGTCCCGGAATTCGACGAAACCAGTTCCATTTGATCCATAATATTATATTATTATTGGATTTCAAATTTTGTAGTGTTTGGAGTTGTTGTTTGAGCGTACGACATATAAACGCGCTGAATTTATATCAAAATTTAATATAATAATGTGGTCCAAAAAGCTATCTTCTCCACACGATCGAATTAGGACTCGAAACCTTTTCTAGTGCGTTCTAAATAGGGGTATAATATTTTAAACGCCTAGCGGCACGCCCCAATAGGAGGCCAAAATTTTAAGTTACTTTTATAGAGACCACTTAAATTTGAATAGTATTTTATATCTAAGTTGACTAGTCAAATTATTCTCTTCAGCCGAATTTATAACACATCAAACCTTTTTCTCCTCAGCAGGTTTTGTCTCCCCTGCTATCATTATAGCCAACCTTCTCCAACACGATTCCCCAACTTTATATTACGTCTATGCCTTATCCCTCTCATTGAAATTAGAAAAAAAAGGAGAAATCTCGTTCCCATTCCAAATCAATTCAAAATCGATAAATAAAAATGGCCGACACCTCAATATTCCATTCCATCCCCTCAGTTTTAAATCAAATCAAACCTTCCCTATTGCGCGCAGCGAGGGGGAATCAATTGGTGTAGGGATTGCCGTTCAGGGCTTCAGGCGACTTTGATTTTGGGAATCCAAGTGGTCGAACGCAATCGATAGGTTGCGATGTCGGTCACGATGTCGGTCGCGGTGCCGGTGAAGGTCGCGTTCATGAGCCTGGAGTCAATGTTAACTACAGTGATTGAGGCTTGGGCAAGTTCGTTAGGGGGTAGTTGCATGCGTCAGGGAAGCATGGCGCAGAGTGAGCCATCGGCACTGGCAAGGATGGGACTGGCTGGAGTTGCATCAGTAGCAAAGGTGTGTGTTCTCGAACCTGTTGGCATGGTAAGGTAATTATTTATTTTATGATCTAAGGAAAATAATAATAGAAGGTAAAAAAATTTCTGTTTTATAAATTAATTAAAAGTAAAATAAGTTATATAAAAATAGATTTTTCAAATCTACAAATTATTTTTATAAATATATACATATACATATGTAGTTTCAAAATGGAATAAAATAAAAATAAATAAATATACATACAAATTTTCTAGTTTATTCTAAAATATTGTGGTATAGAGATTAACCTGTTTTATTAACTTATTAAATTATTTTAGTTACTGAATGGTTTTATTAAAGGAAAATTATTAATTAAAGATTAAACCATTAGGTAATAGAATGCATCAACTGGAAATTTATTGTTTGATTGTTCAAATATTAATTAATTGAATAGATATTTATAAAAAGTCAATAATCATGGAATCAAATCGAGAATGAAGTGGATTTGCAAATTTAAGGTGCAAATGTGAGTTAAACTCACTCGTCTGGTTTTAATTTAAATGGTTAAATTGAAATAATTAGTTGAATGATTGAATTGATTTGATGTGCTTTATCATATATAGTAGTATATATATAGTATATATTGGAGTGATTGATTTCCCACATTATATAGCGTATGAGACCCTATGCACCGCATAATAGTGGGTGATATTATATTTAAAATCCCATATACCGCTATATTGCCCCTCGAAGTGGAATTGATATTTTATATTGTGCTTACATCTGTGGATGCAAGGAAACAGGCTGGAGGGATCCAACGGGATTCCTCAAAAAAAATTAGACTGTTTAATATTCTATGTTATGGATATTTGATATTCTGCGATGAATATTATTGATAATTGGAATATTGAATGTTGTGGTTTGCTTGAATATATTTCGGTACACTGAGTTATCAAAATATATAGAATTGGATTTTGAAAAGAAAATAAAAGAGAGAATTTTAGGTAAGATAATTATAGAGAATTTGAATAAATTAAAGAATGAATTGGAAAAGAATAAAAGTTGATTTTTGAATTCTAATAAACAAAATTCCAAGGATGAAGAATGAGATTTTGAATAAATGGGAATAAGTGATTTTTCTTAAAAACTCAAGTGTTATTATTTAAAGAAATAAAGAATTTATTTTAAAATTCAAAATTTTGAATTTATTTAATAGGATAAAGAAGGAATTTGGGAAAAACTGAAATTGGTATTTTTCAGTTAAAGATTTTAAATCATAAGTGAGGATTAAAAATCTAAGGTTAATGGGATTTTAAAGTAAATAAGTAAGTAAAGTGATTTATTCCAAAATAGAGTAATTTGGAAATTAATTTGAAGATTGATTAAGTGTTTAAAGCCGAGAATGTTAAAGGAGAATGTGACTATGGAATTTATAAACCGAGTTTATAAAAGTAAAGTAATATATCAGTGGATATTTGGAAGAATAAATTCACAGCGGGAATTTATTAAAGGAATGGGAAAATCTGTTTAAAAATAAATAGTGGTTTATTTTTATAGGATGTGAAGAGAAGTATATTTCCCCTGGATAACAAACTACGTTTTCAAAGTAAATTTTTAAATATAAATTAAAAGCTTTAATGTTGTTTTAAAAAGAGCATGTTTTAGAATTTATTATTTCTAAATGTTTAAATTCTAAAGTAAGTATTTTCTTTTAATCTATTATAGCAGTAATTATTTGAAGGGCTTGGTATTATGTTTTGGAGTTAGAAATTCAGTTTATATTGTACAAAGTAGTTTTATTTTAAATATTTTCAAAGTATATATTTTAGTAAGTATTAAAGTAATTTTAATTTAAATGTTTTAAAGGATATTTTATAATATAGTGTTTTAAATTATTTTCAAATCTAAACTTTTTGTACTTGGTATTTTCAGAGGAAATAAATATTTGGGAATTCATTCCATGAGAAAATGTGGTTTGAAAACTGTTTTCAAAAGGGTTGAAAATGGAAATATACCCTGCGAAGATATTTTGAGGTTAATAAATAATTTTGGTGAAATTATTTAAGGTTGACGGTTGTTTGTGAATGTTAATTGATAGTTAAATAATCGACTATCAATATTGGACAATGCGCTGATCGTTTCGAAGAGACCGGGATCGGAATTTATTTCTCGAAAACCACTGCGATCCAGTTTGTACGTTTTCGTGTGGAAAACAAGAGTTCGAAGTCGAAGATGGAGCAGTGAAGTGCAAGGGCTAGTCGCTACTAATCATAAGGTGATTCCAAAATGGATGTAGTAGGAGTAGTGCCTTCGGTTCCGTTCGAACCCGGGACGGACTTGTATGGATGAATGCTTTCAGAACATCCAGGTGGACGGTGAGCATTCTAAGGGATATGTTCTAAAACGTTAACGCTTAACCTCAAGCCTCATCAACCGGGAATGACTGAAAATCAGGGTTATGCAGCAAGGCTAGGTGGGTAGCTCCTATTAGGGTGAGGTCGTCCCTGTCTAGATGTCCCTTTTATTCGGCTTAGTGGTGCGGTTGCTGATCCCAACTATGGGGTGATCTTACTCAAGATTATCCAGTAAGGGGTTGTCCCGGTCTTGTGTTGTAGGAGATTGGGAGTAATCCTCGGTACTGTGATCTAGGCCACGTACTATGACAAGTGGTACCCCAGTGCCTAGTCATTAGTTGGAAATCCATTCTCCCTACGTGCCTGTATGGTTTTGATTGTGCCCAACTATTGCTGAAATGTGAGATGCAAGCATTTCTGCTAGATTCTATTTTACTTTCTATAGACACTATTATAATATCAGAGAATTTTAATAAAAAGTGTTTTAGTTATCGTAAGGTAAAAACCCGACATGTTTATTTGTGGCGTGGTCTTAGGAGATGCTTTTGTTTTCAAAAGAATTTTGAAACTTTGATAATCAATTTGAGTATGATTTTCTCACGTTGGTTTTCCCGACTGACTCGGGTGTTATTTAACTATAATACTCGGGTCAGACCGAGTATTATAGAATACAGCATATGATGCTGTGAAGCTTAGGAGACGAGCTGGATGGCGAGATGTACTTACGTACTTGTTTTTAAATATTCCGCTGTGTGACTAGTTGTGTATTCAGTTTTGTGAGGACATGTTATGATTATTGTCCAGTTGTGTGTTATGTATGTTTTGATGATGTAATCTATAAACAGATATAATTTTCTTTTGGGTAAAGATCTGTTACTATCTATTATATTTTATTCTGCTACGATGGTTAGATTCTGATATTGTTTTCTATTTTCTTCTTCTACCACTTTCTTCTTCAATCCAAATGGTTCGTATTTCTGTTCATCTTGAGTTGATTGATGTAGAATAATGTTGACTCAAGGGTACGGGTTACAGGTTGTTACATTTGGTATCAGAGCGAGGTTGATGATAACCTTGGCTCTGGTGGGGATTGCTCATTAAAGATGGAGTTAGTAGTACTCCAGAATGATTTTGAGCGTATTAAAGATATGAATGCGTATTTGTTAGTGGATATAAAAATGGTTTTATATTGTGTTGATTGATTTATTGAGTGACATATGAACCTTCGTCGACACTGTATGGACAACTGTATCGAAGGGGTTTCTAAATGCTTGCATAGAACAATTCAGCATAATATTGTTTTCAAAATCGGGTGAATGAAATAATTTTACCCAAAAGTATATTTTTGATATAAAAGAATATTTTCTTAAATTGTTATATAACTTGGATGTTTGGATGATAATATTTTAAACAAATAAGATTATAAAAATTGGAATGACTTGGATAATCAAATGGGAATTTGTATGAGCATAAATTATACAAATAAAATATAGTTAAAATTTGATTTAAATCAAATCTGTAAATTTAAAATCTCGGAGATTTGGGAAGTTTTTTTCGAAGTGTTAGCAGATAAATAATAGCATTATTGTTTTGGAGGTATTTCTGAAAGGAAACTGTTTCAAATAAATTTTGATAAGGGATATAGCATTGAGCTCCCTTAATCGCTAGAAAATATTCCTCGTGTTGATTGCGTAGCATTATCAGTATTCATTTTCGAGTTTCTAAGTGACTGATTGTTGCTAAATTGATATGTTTAGAAGAACTAGTTGTTTCTGAAATTTCAAAGAAAATTCGTTGGGAATAAAAACCAGGATTGGTTTTAAAAATTTTTGAAAAATGTGATTTTGGGATAATGGTGGTTTTAAAATGATTTGAACTAAAAGCCGGGTGTTTGAAATCCTGAATCCTTATTTGAACTGAAAGTCCTGATGAGGTAAGTTATAAACTTGTACAGTTAAGATGATTTTTAAATAAGGAAGGAAAATATGAGCTCTGAATGTTGGAATTAAAATTTAAGGTGAAAGTTGAAAAAAAAAATGAGAATTTAACTTGGGTTAAGATTAAACTTTGAAATTTAATTGGATTGAAATGAATTAAATTAAACTAAAAATAAAACCCAGTTGTATTTGAATTACGTTGAAATTAAATTAAAATGAAAATAAAATCTAGTTGAATAAAAATTGGAACAGAAATGAATTGAATAAATTCAGTTGAGTTATAGATAATAGAATGAAATAAAATTCGTACTTAAATAAATGGAAGTAAGTTGAATTGGAGTTTATGAAATAAAAATGCATGCTTGGCTAAATAAGTATATGATCTCGAGTAAAAATGAAATATGAATATAGTCGAGCTTAAAATGGATAGAACTATGAAAAATATAAGTGTGAGACTTATAAGAAAAATGGTGAAGTAAAATAGTAAGCCAAAATTAAATTATTTTGTATTTTGGAAATAAAATAGAAATCCAAACTTGAATTACAAAAATAGAATTGAACTCAAGTAGAATAATGAAGTAATTTTTGAAATAAACTCGAATATTGATTTAAAATTGGAAGTAAGCTAATTAGCTAAATAAATTATTTGATAGAGGATGTTAATAAAATTTAACTCGGTTAAATAAAATGGATTGTAAATCAATAATGAAGTTTGGAAATAAACTCGACTTATAAATAGAATTCGACTTGGATTGATAATGAATTAAAATAAGTAGAGATTTTGTAAAAATAAAATGGAATTGGATTAAAATGGTAATGGTTTGTATTACAAATAAAACCCAAGTAAGTAGAAATAAATTGGAAATGGCCTTGTTATTAATAAAATAAATTCGGGATTAATTGAGTATGGAAATTAAAATTCAGATGGATTGAGTGAATAAACTGATTGTATTGAATAAACAAATGGATGGAATTTGATTAAATAAGAATCAAATGAATGATGGAAATAGAACTTGTTGCAAAAAGAAATGGAGATTGGTTGAATGAAATGAACATATGCTATAATGTTAAAAATGGAGTAGTTCTAGTCGCAACAAGTTAAGAAGAAATGAAATTGTTAAGGAGTTGGAATAACTTAAAGACAATAAGAGATATGGAATATTTTCAAGCTTAATAGAATGATTTAAAATGATATGAATGCGGATAAGAAGTGAAACGCAAATGAACGGATTGTGAATTAAATTGAAATGGAATGTGTCGAGCTAGATAAAATGGCTGTAAATGAATTAAAATAGAAGGAATTAAATATAAATTGAGTTGGAATCAATCTAAAATGGTTATAAGCTTAAGTAATTATTTATTCACATGAATATTGTCGAATTGCATAAGAAAATGGGTCGTTCGATGTAAACGAGATTAGATAGAAATCCTATGTGTTATTAGAACTGAAATAGGATAATTTTGAAATTAATTGCAATGAATATGAGTTTTTTTTGCTTAGAATGAAATTAAATATAAGCGAGTAAGTTGTAAATTACTTAAACTGAATGGAATGATTTGAGAATTGGTTATTAGCAATTGTAATAAATGTCGGAACCTTGTATGTGTTTATGGAAATTACATAACATGCATTATATGTGAAATTTATGTGTTAGCTATATTAAAATAACTGAATACTAGTAAATTGCATATATTTAGCACTTACATGTTTTAGTTGAGTAAGTACAGGTACCGGGAAGCCCTTAGGCTGGATTTGATCGCGTAAAATGCTAATTAAATAAGCCGCTTGCTTAGATATGCTAAATAAATGTACGCCTATGCAATAAAAATAGGAAATATGAACTATTTTTTTTTTTTCGACCATGTGGGTCGATGTATATATATTTATATCTCTTGTCAAATTGCAAAAGCTCCTCCATACAAAGGAGATAGCCAAAAAAATTCGAAAATTTCGGTGTTAGAAAAAAAAATTGTTAGCGACAAAACGATTTCAAATTTTAAATTGAAATAAATTAGCGGATGAAACTAATTTAAAATAATGATATGAATCGGTTATAAATGGAAGATAAAAATTCAATATCCAAAGTTGAAGATAAATTAAATTCATATGGAAATGGGAAACCTAATTTGAACAGAAGTAGATATGAAAACTTCTGTAAGGGAATGTATAAAATGATTTTGAATGCTATGATTGGATATTATTGCTAAGTAGGATTTGTAGGTATTATAAAGGGAAAGGAAAATTGGTTTTGATTTCAGAAGATAAATTTGAATTGCTCGACAAAAAGGTATGTGTTCAAATTTCTGTATGAAATTTGATTGGGTTTTTGATCTTGCCACTTGGCTTTTTTTTTTCTTTTGAAATTTGGGAGCCCGTAGAGGCATTTTGTAGTTGTACCGAGCTAGCCGCGCAAAGGAGACGCTGGCGAATTTTTTTGAAAATTTAGAGAGTTAGAAATTTTTTGAGAAAGTCTTGACAATTTAAATTTGGATTTAAATTTGAATAAGTGGAGTAAATATTGTTGTTGGAAACTATGAAAGGTTTTGGGAAGTTGGTCGAAGTAATAGTGGGTCTTTAATAAAAGATATGTGATGGAAAGTTGATAAAACTGTTTAGTTTTGGAAAATTGTAATGGGTATTGGATCATTCTTCTTAACAAGTAATTTCGGGGACGAAATTCTTTTAAGGGTGAGGAATGTGACGACCCAGAAATTTTGAATATTTGAAATTGGAATATTTAATTGATTTTAAATATTTGAAAGGTTAATTTTAACTTTAATTCCAAATATCACTATTTATTTGATAATTAAATTATTGAATTTAATTACTGAAAATTGGGTAAAAATGTTGAATCTGGAGTTTTAAGCCTGTTAAAAATAATTTAAGGGTATGTAAAATTCATATTAATATTACTGAAGATAGAAAAGTGTTAAAATTGAATTTGGAAGTGTTTTGTTAAGTTTTGAAAATATATCGTTTAAATTGATATTCAAAAACAGCCTTACGATGCACAGTCTCGAAATTCAACGAAACCAGTTCCATTGGATCCATAATATTATATTATTATCGGATGTCAAATTTCATAGCGTTTGGAGTTGTTGTGTGAGCGTACGACATATAAACGCGCTGAATTTATATCAAATTTAATATAATAATGTGGTCCAAAAAGCTATCTTCTCCATACGATCGAATTAGGACTCGAAACTTTTTCTAGTGCGTTCGAAATAGGGGTATAATATTTTAAACGCCTAGCGGCACACCCCAATAGGAGGTTAAAATTTTAAGTTACTTTTATCGAGACCACTTAAATTTGAATAGTATTTTATATCTAAGTTGACTAGTCAAATTATTCTCTTCAGCCGAATTTATAACACATCAAACCTTTTTCTCCTCAGCAGCTTTTGTCTCCCCTGCTACCACAGTAGCCAACCTTCTCTAACACGATTCCCCAACTTTATATTACGTCTATGCCTTATCCCTCTCATTGAAATCAGAAGAAAAAAAGAAAGAAGAAATCACGTTCCCATTCAAAATTGATTCGAAATCGATAAATAAAAATTGCCGACAACTCAATATTCCATTACATTCCCTCGGTTTTAAATCAAATCAATCCTTCCCTATTGCGCGCGGCGAGGGGGAATCAACTGGTGGAGGGATTGCCGTTCAAGGCTTCAGGCGACTTCGATTTTTGGGGATCCGGAGTGGTCGAACGCAATCATAGGTTGCGATGTCGGTCGCGATGTCGATCGCTGAGCCGGTGAAGGCTGCGTTCGCGAGCCTAGAGTCAATGTTAACTGTGGTGATTGAGGCTTGGGCAAGTTCGTTAGGGGGCAGTTGCATGCATCAGGAAAGCAAGGCGCAGGGTGGGCCATCGGCACTCGCGAGGATGGGGTTGGCCGGATTTGCATCAGTAGCGGGGGTGTGTGTTCTCGAACCTGTTGGCATGGTAAGGTAATTATTTATTTTATGATCTAAGGAAAATAATTACAGAAGGTAAAACAATTTCTGTTTTAGAAATTAATTAACAGTAAAATAAGTTATATAAAAATAGATTTTTGAAATCTACAAATTATTTTTATAAATATATACATATACATATGTAGTTTCAAAATGGAATAAAACGAAAATAAATAAATATACATACAAATTTTCTAGTTTATTCTAAAATATTGTGGTATAGAGATTAACCTGTTTTATTAACTTGTTAAATTATTTTAGTTACTAAATGGTTTTATCAAAGGAAAATTATTAATTAAAGATTAAACCATTAGCTAATAAAATGCATCAACTGGAAATTTATTGTTCGATTGTTCAAATATTAATAAATTGTATAGATATTTATACAAGGTCAATAATCGTGGAATCAAATCGAGAATGAAGTGGATTTGCAAATTTAAGGGGCAAAGGTGAGTTAAACTCACTCATCTGGTTTTAATTTAAATTTAAATGGTTAAATTTTAAATAATTGGTTGAATGATTGAATTCATTTGATGTGCTATATCATATATAGTAGTATATATATAGTATATATTGGAGTGATTGATTTCTCGCATTATATAGCGTATGAGACCCTATACGCCGCATAATAGCGGGTGATATTATATTTAAAATCCCATATACCGCAATATTCCCCCTCGAAATGGAACTGGTATTTTATATTGTGCTAACATCTGTGGATGCAGAGAAACAGGTTGGAGTGATCCAACTGGATTCCTCAAAAAAATTTAGATTGTTTAATATTCTGCGTTATGGATATTTGATATTCTATGATGAATATTATTGATAATTGGAATATTGAATATTATTGTTTGCTTGAATATATTTTGGTATGCTGAGTTATCAAAATATATAGAATTGGATTTTGAAAAGAAAATAAAAGAGCGAATTTTAAGTAAAATAATTATAGAGAATTTGAATAAATTAAAAAATGAATTGGAGAAGAATAAAAGTTGATTTTTGAATTCTAATAAACAAAATTCCAAGGATGAAGAATGAGATTTTGAATAAATGGGAATAATTGATTTTTCTTAAAAACTCATGTGTTATTATCTAAAGAAATAAAGAATTTATTTTAAAATTCAAAACTTTAAATTTATTTAAATGGATAACGAAGGAATTTGGGAAAAACTAAAATTGGTATTTTTCAGTTAAAAGATTTTAAATCATAAGTGAGGATTAAAAATCCGAGGTTAATTGTATTTTGAAGTAAATGAGTAAGTAAAGGATTTATTCCAAAATAGAGTAATTTGGAAATTAATTTGAAGATTGATTAAATGTTTAAAACCGGGAATGTTAAAGGAGAATGTGACTATGGAATTTATAAACCGAGTTTATAAAAGTGAAGTAATATATCAGTGGATATTTGGAAGAATAAATTCACAGTGGGAATTTATTAAAGAAGTGAGAAAATTTGTTTAAAAATAAATAGTGATTTATTTTTAAAGGATGTGAAGAGAAGTATATTTCCCCTGGATAGCCAAGCACGTTTTCAAAGTAAATTTTTAAATATAAATTAAAAGCTTTAATGTTGTTTTAAAAAAAGCATGTTTTAGAAAATTTATTATTTCTAAATGTTTAAATTCTGAAGTAAATATTTTCTTTTAATCTATTATAGCAGTAATTATTTGAAGGGCTTGGTATTATGTTTTAAAGTTAGAAATTCAGTTTTATATTGTACAAAGTAGTTTTATTTTAAATATTTTTAAAGTATATATTTTAATAAGTATTAAAGTAATTTTAATTTAAATGTTTTAAAGGATATTTTATAATAAAGTGTTTTAAATTATTTTCAAATCTAAAGTTTTTGTACTTGGTATTTTCAGAGGAAATAAATATTTAGGAATTCATTCCATGAGAAAATGTGGTTTGAAAACTGTTTTCAAAAGGGTTGAAAATGGAAATATACCTTGCGAACATATTTTGAGGTTAATAAATAATTTTGGTGAAATTATTTATGGTTGATGGTTGTTTGTGAATGTTAATTGATAGTTAAATAACCGACTATCAATATTGGACAATGCGCTGATCGTTTTAAAGAGACCGTGATCGGGATTTATTTCTCGAAAACCACTTCGATCCGGTTTGTTCGTTTTCATGTGGAAACAAGAGTTCGGAGTCGAAGATGGAGCAGTGAAATGCAAGGGCTAGTCGCTACTAATCCTGAGGTGATTCCAAAATGGATGTAGCACGGGTAGTGCATTCGGTTCCGTTCGAAGATCCGGGACGGACTTGTATGGATGAATGCTTTCAGAACATCGTCAGGTGGACGGTGAGCATTTTAAGGGATATGTTCTGAAAAGGCAACGCTTAGCCTCAAGCCTCATCAACTGGGAATGACTGAAAATCAGGGGTTATACAGCAAGACTATGTGGGTAGCACCCATTAGATTGAGGTCATCCCTGTCTAGATGTCCCTTTTATTCGGTTTAGTGGTGCGGTTGCTGATCCCAACCGTGAGGTGATATTACTCGAGATTATCCAGTAAGGGGTAGTCCCGGTCTTATGTTGTAGGGGATTGGGAGTAATCCTCGGTACTATGATCTAGGCCACGTACTATGACAGGTGGTACCCCAGTGCCTAATCATTAGTTGGAAATCCATTCTCCCTACGCGCCGGTACGGTTTTGGTTATGCCCAACTATTGATGAAACGTGAGATGCAAGCATTTCAGCTAGATTCTATTTTACTTTCCATAGACAGTATTATAATATCAGAGAATTTTAATAAAAAGTATTTTAGCTATCGTAAGGTAAAAACCCGACATGTTTATTTGTGGCGTGGTCTTACGAGATGCCTTTGTTTTCAAAAGAATTTTGAAACTTTAATGATCAATTTGAGTGTGATTTTCTTCCGGTGGTTTTCCAGATTGACTCGGATGTTATTTAACTATAATACTTGGGTCAGACCGAGTATTATAGAATACAGGATATGATGCTGTGAAGCTTAGGAGACGAGCTGGATAGCGAGACGTGCTTCCATACTTGTTTTTAAATATTCCACTGTGTGACTAGTTGTGTATTCAGTTTTGCGGGGACATGTTATGATTATTGTCCAGTTGTGTGTTATGTATGTTCTGATGATGTAATCTATAAACAGATATAATTTTCTTTTGTGTAAAGATCTGTTATATTCTATTATATTTTATTCCGCTGCGATGGTTGAATTCTGATATTGTTTTCTATTTTCTTCTTCTACCACTTTCTTCTTTAATCCAAATGGTTCGTATTTCGGTTCATCGTGAGTTGATTGATGTAGAAGAGTGTTGACTCAAGGGGTACGGGTCTGCGGGCTGTTACAACTTAAATAAATTTACGTACATATACATTTAAACAATACTTATTTAAATTTATAAAAAAAAATAAGTCTATTTAAAATTGTAGTTGTAAAACAACCAAATTAAATTTGTAAAAAAGAGTTATTCCATTTTAAGAATTTATTTATACTATCATTAAAATCATCACATTATATTGTTTAAAATAAAAAAATTACCAATTTTAATTAATGAAATCAATGAGATTATCATATTTAAATTGCTTAAAATTCTGTGATATCACATTCCTTCCCCCTTAAAAGAATTTCGTCCCCGACCTTTAAACAAAAAAATAATCCCAAAGTTTTATTATATTTCAAACAATTTCAAACATACATATCAACCATACACTATCAATCAAACAACCATTCATCCAAACAAATAATTCTAGCTATCCGGGCACAAATCCGGATAAGCTTCCTAAAACTATCCTGAGTTTCCCAGATACAGATACTGGAATACTCGTTCTACTGAATCCAAACTAGTTGCCCCACTAAGCTACTGAGCTCCTACTCATCTAGATCTACACAAGAGATTTAACCAAAACAAGACAGATTCAACAATCAAATCCTCCCAACAGCTGGTTCCAAAACCAATGATGGATCATACACGTACTCCCTCAGAGATACGTGAAATACATTGAATTCCAGTTTCCAAACTGGCAATTCAACTCCTGTAAGCTAACACTAATCCCTTACAAAAACATAGAAAGATCCAAAATATCTCAAAGCTAGCTTTCCAATCTTATCCAATTTTACTGCTTCCCTTACCGGAGAAAACCTTAACAACAACGAAGTCTCCATCTTCGAATTCCAAATTCCATCGTCTCTTAACCCCAAAACACTTCTGAAGATCCTATGATGCCTACTCCTTCCTTGATCAGCTCAACCTTCCCTGATGCTTCTTGAAACAACTGGACCAAAACAACCCAACAAAATGATCCTCTCAAGATCTACCAAAATCAAGAACAAAAAATCCACTTCACAAACACCAGAAGACCTCGATCTTAATTCTCCTATCTAGGAAAGACAAAATAGGTGCACTTGCCAATCAGACCTTCAGATCTTAAAAACTTCCTATAGAAACCCTCCAATCCAAACACTGCAACTTCCGGTTGCTTCCACTCTAGAACAGCAACCATCTAGTTTCTGCTGCACAACTCTGATCTAGAGTAGATAAGAATGCCGTCGATGAACACGAGCATAGACTAGACAATACATCCCAGAAATAAGGTTTCTCAGATCCACAAAGAGAAAATATAGAAGCACCAAGAAATCCCGAGCTGCTTAACCAAAACCTTATCCTATGAGACATCCTTCAACCTAGCTGAACCATGGGTAGCTCCATGAATCAATTTGATACAGAATTCAATCTCCAATGTGGACAAACTCGGATTTCCCAGAAGACATCCGAAAAATCTCTGACAACTTATAACTCCTACATCCTCAAGAGATGCCTCAAACCAAACAAAAGATTATCCAAGAGAATCACTCAAACTTTCGCAAGTCATTTTTGCGATCCTAACCAGTTCAATATCCACATATATTGTTCTCTCTCCACAAATCAGAACAGCTTATCCTTGACCAAACCATTGAAGAAATGGGTCCACTCTGCTGCTTCAGAACTCCACCTCTAGGAAACTGCAAGGCTAAAAGATCTTCTTGATGGAACACAGAATACTTCGAGCTGCAACGCTGCCACTGATGCTCAAAGATTTCGTTATCCAAACTCATCGATTCTCAAAGCCACACACAACATCCTACTGATCACAACCACATTATTGATGTAGACACACTTCCTCAAACTTTTTCTAGAAGAAACATCTTCGGAAACATCCATAGTCACTGCATCTCATCACGCAGCTACTACTTCCTAAAGTTGCCAAGATACCATCACACGCTTCTGCCTAACCGACAGATCCAAACTCTACTCATCCAACTTCAAAGATGGACTCCGAACCTCTAAAAGGTTTCCTTCAGAGATCGATGAAATCTTATCACTCACTCGAGACGGTATTAGGTCTATAGTGTCGACAGATACACTTCCAACCTCAACACTCAAACTCCAACCATTGGTAGTCATATACACACACCACTACCCTATCTACCTTCATAACTTATATTGGAAAACCCGAACAGGTAATCCAACAAATAGGTAGAAACATATATATATATATATATATATATATATATATATACATCAAAATTATAAGTACGCTCTCTCAAGAAAGAAATCACTCCAAAGCCTAGGTATTCACTCAACCTAGCGCACTGATACCAAATGAAACGATGCTCCTTAATCTCCACAATAAGACGCATCATTTTTAAGAAAGAAAGGGATAGAAAAGAGTAAAGATAAAAAAGAAAGAAGAAACAACATCAGAATCTCAACAGAGGAACGAATAAATTATATTAATCACATAAATATTACATAGTATCGTGTACATCAGAGTTATAAAACTTATACAACACATACTAGACAGTTATAAACACCTGTCTAGTTATATAACTCAACATACAACACAGATACCAACACAGAGATCAATGCAGCGGAGCCACTATCTACCTACAACGTTGAAGCCTCCTGCTCCATATCTCCTCTAGAATTCGTCAAAGCCAACCTAAATCCCTTGGCTACTCGTAAAAATTTGAGTGCCCAAGAGTTTAAGAAAATAAAAATAAACTCCGGATCAGACATGGGTCTGGTGTGAGTAAACAGTTGTAGTTGCGTAACTTTAAAAACCTTTTGAAAGAAAAGGTATCACGCAAGACTTCCCACACATAAACATGGGTAAGTTTTTACCTTACGCTAACCAAAACATTGATAGGAAATTCGTTGATATTATAATAGGGTCTACGGTTTTCAAATAAATATGAAATAGCCGAAATTGTTACATTTATTAAATTCCAGCTACTTAGGTATACAATCAAATTCATGGGCACTTATTGGAGTTTGGGTTTCCATACAATGGCAGGGCTACTGGGGGACCGCCCGTCACAGTACGTGGCCTAGATCAACGTACCGAGGATCCACCCTAAATTCCCTACAACACAAGGCCGGAACCATCCCTTACTTGATAGTCCCGAACAAGACAACCCCGGCAGTTGGAGCTCAACAATTGCCTACACAGCCGAAAAAAGGGACCTCTAGACAGGGGAAAATCTCATCCTACTTGGCCATGACCTACTTAGCCTTTCTGCGCCTTCCCTGTTTTAGCCATTCACGGTTGATGAGGCTTGAGGCTACGATTACCTTTAGAGAACTCACCTCTTAGAATGCTCACCCTCCACTTGACAATATTTTGAAAGCATTCAATCCATACAAGTTCGTTCCGGGTTCGAACGAAACCAAAGGCATTATCCCGTTACACTCATTTTGGAATCACCCTCAAAGTTAACGACAATAACCCTTGCACTTCAACTCCGTCTTGCTCATCACTTTGAGATGTCACGACCTAACGTTAATTTGGATCGATGTGGTTTTCGGATATCCAAATCTGGAAACCTGATCCTGGTCTCACCGAAATCCAAAACGCCATCTTTTAGGTCCAAGTTGTTTTAAAGTTAAAACAATTCAATTCAATTCAATACTTGAATTCGTACAGCATTAATACAGATAAATATCACACATTTATCGATGATATATCAAATATCATATCATAGAATATCACAGCATATCATCCAATAGATATCATCCAATTCAGATATTCTACTCAAATAATCATCCATAAGCAACAATTATCAATCCGTATTATAATTAATTTAACTAACTTAAATTAAATCAATTACTTAAGAATTAATCACCAACTTTGCTTAATCAACCATTAATTAATGACAATCTTTTAATAAATTAATCATTCTTTAAATACCCATCTTAATTAATCACCTTGATTAATTATTCTTTAATTACATAAAGTAATTATCCTTCAATTAATTCTACAAATTAATTATTCTTAACCATTTATAGTAATTAACCTTTAATTACTCTCATTAATTAATATTTAATTAATGATCCTTAATTAATTATTCCATTAATTAATTAATTATAACTAATTGCATTGATCTTTAATTAATTACATTAATAAATTACATCCATTAATCAACCTCAATTAATCATAAATAGTAATTACTCTTCTGTAATTACTTAGTTAATTAATTAATCTTTAATTAATTATTAATCCTTTGATTAATTACACTAAGTAATTAATCCTTAATTACATCTACTAAGTAATTATCCTTTAATTATTTCACATTAAGTAATTCCTTTTGATTAATTATATCCAATAATTATACATTAATTACTTCACTAAGTAATTATACCAATTAATCTCATTAAGTATTTATACTTAATTAATCACCAAGAGATTATCTTTAATTAATTAACAAATTAATTACAATTGGGTAATTCATCGCTTAACTATCCTTAAAAAAATTAATTAAATCTCTAATTATAGATTAATTAATTCTTTAACCATTAATTAATAAACCTTAATTATTAATTAATACAACTTAATTACAAATAATTCTTAATTACCAGTTAATCAACCCTTAATTATCAGTTAATTAACCCTTAATTAATCTTTAATTATGATTAGTTATCTCTTAATTATTAATTAATAAAACTTAATTATTAATTGATAAACTTAATTAAGCATTCTTAATTATTAATTAATTAACCTCTAATTACTTGATTAATTAATTTCTAATTTCTAATTAATCAATCTTTAATTAATTACTTAATTAATATTCCTTAATTACAATTAACTTACGTTTACTTAATTAATTATAACCCTTAATTATAAACTAATTAAATCCTTAATCATTAGTTAATTAAATTAATTAATTGTTCTTAATTAGTTACTTAATTAATCCTTTATACTTACTTAATTAAGTTAATTAATTATACTTACATGTCTTAATTAACTTAATTAATCTCAAATTATTAAAACCACAATTATCTTAAGATAAAATCTTATCTTATATATACCTTAATTATCATTTAAAACATTTTATTTTAAAGATAACTTTACTTAATTAAATCATTAATTAAGTTTTAATATACTTCTTCAACTTGATAATTTAAAAGTTTCAAAACAAATCTTACTTTTATATGCTTTTAAAAATATTATCAAGTGGTAGTTTAAAATCTAGTTTCAATTTAAATTAATAAGGTTGCTTTTATAAAATCTTAAAATTTCATTTCTACACAAGTTTTAAAATAATCTTAAATTAATTTAGCAAAGTTTAAAATTAAATAAAGTTTCAAAATTTTACAGACAATGTTAAAGAAAACTTCTATTTTATAGTAAGTTATTTAAGAAAGTTTAAAACTAATTTCATTTTTAAAATTCCAAAAACCAAGTTTTAAAATCCTTTTAAATTTCTCAACGTTTACTTCGGGTCAAACCCGAAGATCACTCGAGTTCAACCCGAGTCCTTTTTGCATTCAACAATCTTAATTTAGTTTTAGTTTTAAGATTTCAGCTATAAAACCTATAACCAAACTGTTAACAAGTTTAAACTGCCCAAAACTTACTCGATCCACTCGAGTATAAACTCAAGTCATACACCCAAATGCACGAATCTCTCTTCGAGACAGACTCCTACAATACTCCGCTGACACAAATAGGACGCCGTACACGTGCACCATCACCAACGACCACTCCGGCACCTCTGACCACCTTCAACAAATTGGCGATGCTCCATACAATCGATTCCGACCATCCATACGCCACCATCTAACCTAAATCACAATCGAGCTTAACCGGAGAACTCGAACCAAAATCACTGCCAGAAAACAACCCCGCATCCATGTTGCCGATCACTAGAGCCTCCCACACTCCGGCCACATCTCCACGAAACATCCATGCAGCCACCTTCCAAATCCCAAGCGACTCGATGCTTTAGAGAGAACACAACATCCACTTTTGCACAAACGAACAAAACTAGGGTTAAATCTGATAACATCACACCGCCGTCGCGACAGTCAATAATCACCATATCCACCATTTTTGCCGAACACACCGTTCATCCAGCAAGCTTCAGTAGGAACCCCGACCATCCAAACACCTTTGATCACCAGAAAACTCTTGAAAGCCCATTTTCAGTAAATATTGAATTGCTCATCCAAACCAATATTAAAAATCAAGATTTTGGTGTTAAAAATCTTAGTTTGGAAAAGGAATTCAGATTGTATATATGAATTAACAAATCGTTGAATTTAATTTTTAACACTTCTTAAGCTCCTCTGTGCTTTTTTATTTCTTCCAGATGATATTTACATTTATTTTTCTTAAAAATATTATTAAAACTTAGTTTAGCTTTAAACAAACAAACTTTGTTTGAATAACGCAGCCTAAAAGAAATTTTAGTGTGACGAATTTAAATTTTTAATCTAAGTTTACATCTCTGAAACTTTAAAACAGAGAAGAATGTCATATCCAGACATTTACACAGGATATTCATACACACAAACATGTTTCAGGATCATAAAACCATCATGCAATCACATTTCAAACATACATCACATATTTAATTTAACCATATGTCATATACATCAAATCTACAGATGATCATGTTTTACGAATTAAAAGGCAGAGGGTTGAACGAAGATCAGAGATTTTTAAAATCAACAGATATGCATACTTTAAAAATTCACAAAGGATTACACATACACATACATGCAAAGCAACCATCACACAGTGACTCACATATTACTTAAGTTTAAATTTTAAAGTTTACTCACCTTTTGTAGAAAGAAGAGAGTTTGAAACAGGAAACTGGAAAGGGTATTGAAACTGAAAAACTTGAATGCTTTGATTTGCTTTAAACTGGAATGCTTTAAAATTTTGGTTGATCTCTGAAATCTAAGTTGTTGAAGCTTTAATTACTGCAGATTGTTTCGCTATTCCAGGTTGCATTTGAAACTTGTTCACAGGTTAAATCTTTTGATTGAGAAATGAAGTACAGGGATTTTGATCTGAGTTTTGATTTATTTTGATGAATGGTTTAAGGTTTTAGACATTACTTTGAATATTTACTGACAGGTTTTGGTCTTTGAATTTGGAATAAGTATTACAGGTTTTGAATTTTGAACTAGAGAGTTGTTTTTTATTCTGGAAAATTAAGTACAGGTTTTTAGTTTGAGCTTGAAGAATGTTTTAAAATGTTTGGAAAGTGTTTACAGGAAAATGCTTCTTTTCTGGTTATAGAGCATAGAACAGGTGAAAATTTTCTTTAGGTTTAGAATTAAGAAGAGAAAAAGGAATAAGAAATAAAGATGTGTACTTATATAATCTAATTTATGAGTTTATTAAATTTTAGAAAATGAGAACACAATATGACACTTGACCTATTTCATACTTAACTATCTAACACATGTTACTAAGGGTGTTCATAGAATAATACTTGTATTTATTTATTTTTATATATATTTAAATTGATTTTAAGAAGCTTTTATATAAATATCTCAAACATTTTAAAACATTTCCAATTTAATAAATGCTTTTGTAAATTTATAAAAATAAAACCTTTAAAAGAAAATAAAAATAAAACCACTCGTATTTTAAATAAAATGATACATAGTGCATTTAATTCATTTATAAATGTAATTATAAAAGTTTTGTATTTATTTACTATTTAAATAAATACTTTCTAAATTTATATAAATTAAATCTTTAAGGAAAAAGAATATAAAACAAATTATATTCCAATGAAAACTTTATTCTTATATTTTATATCTAAACTACTTCAAGATAATTATTCTTTAAATTCAAATTTAATTCCAAATATTAAATTCAAATTTAAAAATCCAATTTAAAATCAACTTAAACAAACACATATTAATTTAAACTAACTCATTATCAAATTTGAAAATAACAATTCTATTTTTAAAATTAACTTAAATAAATTTATATACATATACATTTAAAGAATACTTATTTAAATTTAAAAAAATAATAAGTCTATTTAAAATTCTAGTTATAAAACAACCAAATTAAATTTGTAAAAAATAATTATTCCATTTTTATATTCTATTTATACTATCATTAAAATCATCACATTATATTGTTTAAAATAAAAATTTTACCAATTTTAATTAATTAAATCAAGGAGATTATCATACTTAAATTGCTTAAAATTCCAGGATATCACAGCTGTGGTTCAGGTAGTTAGTTCAGAGAAGAGGGAAAAATAAAAGAAGAAGGTAGGACTGGCACAAATTCAGTAAGGAGTAGAGAAGGGATGATTTTAGATGAACAAAAAGACCAAGGGCGGGTTGAAGAAAGAGAGTGTTACATGTTAGAGGTGCCAGAAGAAAGGACACGTTCTAAGGATTGTAGAGTGAGTCTGATGAGGGAATAATTCAAGGGATAGCGTTATCACTGTCACGAAGAGGGAATTTTAAAAACTGATGTCTGAAGCTTACGAAGGAACGACAGAGTAAGCAAGCCTACACCATTGAAGCTAATCCAATCTCGAGCAGACTTTGCTTTAGAGATCAAGGGAAGGCTGCAATCGGAGGTCCGATTATTATTTTTGGGTATGCCATTCGAACCTTATTTTACTCAGGAGCATTACATTCATTCATAGCTAAAAATGTAGTTAAACTCTTTGAGTCTAAAAACCCTAGTTTTCACTGACCCAAAGTCATACCAAATCCTATTGGGAGATCGACACATCTTTCATTAATTTGCAAAAACCTAATTATGGATATATGTAACATCGATTTTACATGTAAAGCATATGTTCTTAGTTTAAGGGGTATGGACTTAAATTAAGGATTGATTGATTATCTTACTATCGGTCTGTCTGAGATCATTTTAGGATGATTGTATGGTTAAGGGTTATAGAGGATGAGCTATAGATGTTCACTGTACACCCCAAAACTCAGTCGAGTTATATGTATATTCGCTGAGCCTATCACAAGATGTGCTCTCATCCATACTCGTAGTTTGAGAATTATCCATCATTTTTGAAGAATTTATCTTAGGTCTCCTTCCTTGAAGGGAGATTGAGTTTAGGATTGATCTGAATAAGAACACTAGACCTGTCGCTCTGCCATTAAGACACATGGCCCTAAAAGAAAGGCGATAGTTGGATAAGCTGATTTTAGTGCTATTGTAGAAAGGATTCATTCATCGAAGTACTTCCGAATGAGGAGCACCTACTGTCTATGGCACTAAGGAAGATGGCTTATTAAGGCTATGTGTTGGTTGTAGAGAACCCAACAACTTAACTAAAAAAAGTAGGTATCCCTTACCTGGAATAGATGATTTTTTGATCAGCTTATTGGATCTTAAATATTTTCCCAATTGGACTTAGCAACTGGATTTCATCAATTGAGGATAGCAGATGGTAGTAAGAAGGAGACCACATTTTGCCCTCCGGACGAACTAAATGAATGGAAAGTGTGCATTTTGGATTAACAAATGCCCTCGCATACTTTGTTGATTTGATGAGTAGAGTATTTAAGGGATAGATAAATAAATTTATTGTAAGGAATGTAGATGACATCTTAGTATTTTCGAAGTGTAAAGGAGAGCGTGAAAATCACTTAAGGGAGGTACTAGGGACTTTGAGAAGGCACTAACATAAAGCCAAATTCCCAAAATGTCACATTTGGAAGAAGGAGGTGGTTTCTTGGACATATTATTTTCGAGCAAGGATTGTCTATAGATCCCACAAAAGTGGAAGCTATTCAAGATTGGAAGATTCTGAAGAATGCCATAGAGGTTAGGAGTTATCTTGGGTTGGTGGGTTACTATAAGAAATTCATCAAGGACTTCACAAAGATAGCAGTCCTATTAACTCGCTTAACCAAGAAAAATCTAGTTCTTGAATGAGATCAGAAATGCACGAAAGCATTTGGAAAACTAAATGAGCTACAGACTAGTGCTAGCATTAACTATTCCCGTTGGGATGCAGCCTTTCGCAGTTTACACAGATGCATGTGGTACAGGATTAACACAACAGTCCTTATGCAAGAATGAAAGGCGATAGTTATGCTAGTAAACAATTGAAGGACTACGAGAAGAGTTACCCAACTCATGATTTGGAGTTAGCAGCCACTGTTTCTACCTTAAAAATTTAGAGGCCCTATCATTGGGAGAAAGGTTTGAGTTGTTCATCGACCACAAATCACTCAGATATCTATTTTCCTAAAGATTTGAATCTTCGCCGGTAGAGGTGGATGAAGTTTATAGCATCATATGACTTTGGGATACAATATACCCCTAGAAAAGGGAATCTTGTCGCTGATGCCCGTAGCCGAAGGCATGCTACCCTAGGTGCTATATATGAGTAGGGGAGGTTGAGTTCCTTTCAAGTTTCAATTTCCAATTGCTAGAACAACCCACTCTTGGCTATTTAGTAGCAATGGAGATTAGACAGGCATTGATGGACTGCATTGGACTACAGCAGAAGAAAGATAAGACGATAGTGAATATTTTGGACAAGTTAAGGAGAGGGAAGCGCTTTCCCCATGGCGGTAAATATGTGCTTGATGGAAGAGGATGCTTGAGAAGAGATGGATGCCTTTGTGTACCAATGATTGATGATATTTTGGCGGTGCCCTCGCCTTAGAGGGGATAAAATGTACAGGGATGTTAAGAGAATTTTCAATTAGCCAGGGATGAAGAAGAAGGTTGCAGAATTTGTTGCCAGATGTTTGATATGCCAAAGGATAAAGGCAGAACATAGGAAGCCCGAAGGATTGTTATTTCCGTTGGAGGCGCCGACTTGTAAATGAGAGCATATATAATTGGACTTCGTAGATAGGTTTCCTAAGAGCCAAAGATGCAATGAAGCTATTTGGGTTATAGTATAGACTCACTAAAAGCACCTATTTTATTCTTATTAAATATAATAGGGCTGCAACATCTTCAGCGCAAATTTACATTAAAGAGGTGGTTCGACTTCCTAGAATCCCAATTAGCATTATTAGTGATAGGGACCCTTATTCGCTAGAAAATTTTAGAGAAGTTTGCAGTCGGCTTTAGGAACTTTATTAAATCTTAGCACTGCTTACCGCCCACAGATCGATAGTCAAACTAAAAGGGTGAATAGGATCTTGGAAGAGCTTTTAAGATGTTGCACCATGGACTTTTGAGGACATTAGGAGCAACACTTACCTTTAGTAGAATTTTCTTACAACAATAGTCAAGCGATGATTAGCATAGCAACCTCTAAAGCACTTTGTGCGAGGCTATGCAAAACGCCTAATTGTTGGTAGAAAACCACTGACAAAGTGTTATATGAGCTAGACTTGGTTCGCAAGACCTCTAAAAGAATAAAGTTGATTAGGCAACAAACGAACGCCACATAAGATCGCTAGAAATCCTATGTGGACAAATGGAGAAAGGAATTGGAGTTTAGGTAGGAGACACATTATTCGTTATATTTTCAACTTTTAGGAAGATTAAGAGATTCGAAAAGACGGGGAAATTAACACCAAGGTTTGTTGGGCCTTTTTCGATTTTGGAAAGAATAGGAAAATTTGCATATCGAAAGGAGCTACCAGATAAGTTGGTAGGAGCACATGACGTTTTTAATGTTTCACACTTGAGGAGATGCCTTTATAGCACGACCACCATAGTAGAGCTCGATCAACTTACAAACGTTGAGATGGAGCCGATAACACCCCATGCCATAGCATGCATTATGGAGTACAGGATTAGGAAGCTCTACAACAAAGAAATTAGACTGGTTGGAGTATAATTCAGAGGTAATCTGAAGGAAAGCACATGAGAAACTGAAGAGAAGATGAGGACATCCCGAGCTTTTCTCTAGCAAACTTTCTCCCTAAAATTAGGTTCTGGTTGCATCATGGTTGCTAGAATGAATGGTTGGGAATGATTACCATACTCTTTACAATCATTTTTGCATTTATGTAAAACTTTATGTTTAGGATGCAAGAATACATGCCTATATATCATGACTGTGCATTCACACTAGGATTGAGCTCATTTATAATATGTCTACATACATAATCACGTTGGACTTTTGATTGAGTAAATGGATGTGTGGACAACTTTGTTGCATAACATGAATGCTTAGTGTGCATTACACTGTCTGTCCCTTAGCAATTTTGGGGGCGAAATCCTTTTTAACGGACGAGAATGTAACACCCTAAAAAAATTAATAAGAAATTATTTACTTCATACATTAATAATAAGGCTAAAAATGAAAATTTTGAAGATGTCGGAATTTCACTACGCATATTGTTCCCGTTGCATTTGTGACGATTTTCTGATCAATTTTCATATGTAAAGTTTTGTAATTGGAGCTCAAATGGAAAAGTTATTGACTTTTGAAGTTTTCAATGTCAAAATAATTTAAATGGAATTAAATTCAAACGGTAATTAATGCAAAATTTTCAATTTTAAAAATTAATGGTAATTAGAATCTTAGGGTTAACTAAACGTTAAAAGAAACATAACATTAAAAATTAGAATTAAATAAATATTAAATGGCACAAAGAATACATTCCCACATTTAGTTGATCGGTCGACTGCCTATCTAGGGCCGATCAACTGCTAGCTATCGACCGCTTAGGTAGGAGCGGTCAACCAGTGCATGTTGTAGTGGCTATGGAAATTTTGATCATGAACAGCTCAAATTTAATTATTTTAAACATACTTAAATCCAATGGTTCTTGTGCTTTCTAATCACTATAAATAAGAGTCTAACCCCCTCACTTTAATTCACAAATTATTTGGGAATGTAAGCAAAGCTCTATCAGTTCTTCCTTCCACACGATTCAGAAATTATTTAAGGTTTTCTGGTAAGAGATTTTAGATGGTAATATTCAATTTCTAATTCTATTCTCCTCCAATCCCTGGAATTCTAAATCTAATCTATATACAACGCACTTGTTGTATATTTCTAAAGGAAGATATCTGGATAGAGAATTTGACAAGCATGCATGTTTGAATCCAAAGGAGGTAAGCTAGGAATTATCAAAGAATGAAAATCTTAGATTTTTACATTTTAGTAATTGTATAGTATAGGTTGGATTTGATACATGTCTTGGGGAATTTTGGTCACGAAAACTTCAAATCTAAACCTTCGAAATTCCCCCAAAGTAAAATATTAATTATTATGTTATTGGGATCTCAATTATTGTATATTAAAATATTAGAGTTTGTGTAGTTATTGTAATTATAATATTTTACATTATATTCCACTTCTCACTTTCGATTATGGTTTTTGAATGTGAATCTCTTTTCTACTTTATATGTGGAAGTTGAATAGAGTGTAAAAGAATGAATTGTAAATTCTATTAATGTTGGCTCTACTATTTTTATATAAAATAAGTTTGGTAATTGATTCCATTTTCTTATACAAGTTTATTTTTGGCTAAGGATATTGGCAGAATTGTATGTTATGGTGTGGAGTTAAACTTGTATAAATTGGAAGTTTTGACATTTAACGATTAGTATGGGGTGTAATCTTCGCACGCTTAGGAATGTATGTGTGTGTGTGTGTGTATGTGTATTAGCATATAAATAATGTACAATTAACAACCTATGAATACTGTAATAAATAGGATTAGAAGCATGTAGCATAGGTTTAGGAGTATTTCTTATGCAAGGAGGAAGGGTGATAGGTTATGCTAGTAGGCAATTAAAGGACCATTAGAAGAGATGCCCAACTAGTGACTTAGAATAGGGATTGTCATTTTTGCCTTAAAGATGTGGGGACACTATCTTTTGGGATAAAGCTTTGCATTGTTCACAGACTACAAATCACTCAATTACCAAATTTCCCAGAAAGATTTAAATCTTTGGCAGTAGAGGTGAATGGAATTTATAGCATCATATCATCTTATGATTTTGGGAGTTAAGTAAATGTTAATAAAAAGTAAACGTTAAATATTAATTAGGGAACTAATAATCAAATAATGGCAAACAAAAATATGTTCCTAAAACAAGGGTACTGGTCGACCGCCTAGGTAGGAGCGGTCAATCGGTTAATGTGGCGACGGTTAGGGTTTTTACGACCAAGAGCGGTCTGGATTATATTATTTTAAGCCGACTGAAATCCGATAATTCTGGTGATTTCTAAACATTATATATAAGATCCTATCCTATGAACTTTTATTCACAAATTATTTGGGAACTCCACGAAACTCCATTGGTTGCTTTGTTCTCTAAAGACTCAGAAAATTTCTCTAGTGTTTTAGGTAAGAAATTTTAGGTGTTTAATATTCAATTTCTAATTCTATTCCCCTCCAATCCCTAAGTTTCTAATTATATTCTCCTCTACTCCTTAAATTTCTATATCTAATTCATATACAATTCCCTTGTTGTATGTTTCTAAAAGGAGAGATCTACAAAGTTTGAAGCGGGCGTAAACAAATCCAAAAGGAAGAGCTAATGACCCTTGTGAGTAGAAATCTTAGTTTTTCTTATTTTAGTAACTATACAGTATAATTTGGATTTGATATATGACTTGGAGAATTTTGTTCGTGAAAACATCAAACTAACCCCAAAATTCCTCTAAATGAAATGGCAGTTCTTATGCTAGGATCTCAGTTATTATATATACTAAATAGTGGAATTGTAGTTATTGAAATTTTAATGTTTTACATTTTATTCCACGTCTCATCTTTTTATTTAGATCATATTAAGGGTTTTTGAAATGAAATAAGTTAGAAAATGGTGTGTAAGGTATGTATTCTCATTATTTGTAGTTTGCACTACCTATTTCTGTAATTCAAACAAAATTCTTTTTTTTATTTGTATATGTAGAAATTAAATACAGCATAAAATGATTTGAATAAACTCTGTTAATGCTAATTCTACTATTTTAGTATAAAATAAGTTTGGTATGGATTCCATCTTCATATAAGTCTGTTGTAGAATTAAGAATGTTGGATATATGGTATACTAGTTGATATGGAATTAGACTTGTAAAATGTTAAAAGTTTTGACATTTAAACAATTAGCATAAGGCGTCATCTTCGCACAATTAAAAATATTTTATGCATGTATTTATACATATATACAAACATATATATACATATATATACATATATGTATTAATGTATAAATAATATAGAAATAATAGTGTATTAATTCCATATTAAATAAGTTGTTAATTAATATAAATCCCCATTAGTAAAGAAGTGAGATAATTATGGATAGTAATATTATGGAATGTAGTGAGGTATATTGTAGTATGTTAGGTGAGTGAAAATTATGACTATGTTATAGGGATGTGAGGTCGGTCAAAAAGCAAATAGAAGTCTGCCCAGGTAATATGTCTACCAGTAGTATGACTTTGGGGTTGATGTAAGACATCAACCATAATAAGTACTCAAGGAGGATGCGAGGTTAGTCCCAAATTCTATATGGTAAACCTGTCCAGCTAAATTTTCTACAAGTACCTACGAACAGTCGGAGTAATGTGATACATCGCAATTTGGATTACGGGTCATGATATGTAGGACCTGCTTCGGGATAGGAGGTTAAGTGGTTGATTAATGGCATGCCTCATCCTTATTTTGGAAGTATTAAATGGTCAAGGTTAGCGGTTAGGCATTGAAGTGGATAGCTCGGAAAGGGTCCGCTTCGAGTTTGAGGTATTAAGTAGTTATTACAGGGTGCACCTCATCCATGAAGAAGTATTAAGTGGCCTGATGAGATTTTATGCGATTCAACTAGATAGTATTAGAGAGCAGTCCATCATGGGATAGGTAGTAAATGACAGGGATTTGCCTAAAATGAGGTATTAAATGGTCAGAGTCTGCCTAGTTCCCATTGAAAAGATATTAGGTGACTTGGATACTATCTCTTACATTGTTAGGACATTATTGATGGTAGATGCAAGGGACTGGGAATGGCATTTGGCCTACAGTTGAAGATGGGTTAGTGAGTTGTATTGGAAAGGGTATAGGTTATAGAGTTGGGCTTGCATATACAGAAATTTACATTGAATATAGTTAGGACGCGTAAGAAACATTCTTGTTTAAATTATGCAAACCAAGTACTATTATAGAAAGGCTTGAGTCTCACCAACCATTTTTGTTCTGACTCCCTCCACATTACAACATAGGTTAGAGAAGATGATGTAGATTTCGGAGATGGTGGCGAAGACGGTGATGATGTACCCATCTAGACACGATGATGTATTTTGAGATAACATACTATGGGTGTTTGGCGTTGTTATGTGGTATTATGTTGTATGTTTTTGAAAATTGAATTTTTAAATAAATGGGTATTTTTTATGATATTATATTTTATCTTTCGTTGTGAGATTTTGAATATGTAGATAGATAGCTCTGTGTATTATCTTTTCTATCAATTTTACCAACAAACAACCATCTTTGGAATGGGTCTAAGGTTAAATGGGCCTATTCTGGGTCGAAAATTAGTCCTGTTTTGAGGCAAGTTATCACAACACGGTTAGGTTGCAGTTCATAATACATAAAACCTACTTTTGGGATCGAGGGTAGTAAGTGGCTATTGTAGGGTCTTCCTTCTCCCAAATGAGGAAGTATTAAACAATAGAGGATAGCGTTTAGGCACAGTTGTTGGAAACCTCAGGAAGGGTCTTCTTTGGGTTCGACGTATTAAATGGCTATTATAGGATCCGCCTCTTCCAAAAATAACTATTAAGTGGAATGATGGGTTACCTTGCGATGTTAGCTAGATCGTACCAGAAAGGAGTCCGCCTTAGGTTAGGTATCAAATAACGGGGACATTCCCTCCACCTCTTCACCAAAAGACATGTCTCTTCAACCACTATTTAATGGCTATGGAAAACGAAATTTGACACGCAACATTCTCATTTTCTCTTACTCCTTATTTTGCATAATTTTGTGAGAAAGATCCATTACATATTCTTCCACTCTATTTGCAAATCCATACTCTTTCACTCCAATTCATCAAGAATTTGCAAACCACATAAGATCAGAGTACTTGTACTTAAATGCATATCATTCTCTCTTCGATTTCATGCTATTCCTAAAAGAATTCAATGATATATTGCTATTGGAGGTCTATAGTATCATTATACTAAATCTAAAAGAATTTGTACCAAAGATATGACTACTCGTCATATTCTACTTTTGATTGTAAAGAGAATTAAGAAGGTGTTCTTGTAGCCTGCAAAATCAAAAGGGTGATCTTATAGCTCGATAATCAAGAGGGTACATCTTGTAGCCTATGAAATCAAGATTGTAAAGGTGTCCTTACCACCCGTGAAAAGCAAGTGGTGACAGTGAAATTTTGTATACTGTACTATAGGATTCGATGTATGATTAGTCAATCTGAACCAGTATAAAAATTCATGGTGCTATCTACTTTACTACATCTTACTTTACTGCTTACTTATTATTTGATTATTTGTTTCAGTTTGCAATTTGAGTAGATAGAGATTTAAAATTATAAATAAGTTTTAAATAATTGAAATACAAACTTTACCCCCCTCTAGTGTATAAATACCCATAAGATTCATTCTGCATTGTGTTATAGACAACTCATTTACCCACATCTGGTATCAAAACCACTGGTTTTCAAAAATGCGTAACTTTATTTTTGAAAAGTATAAATGGCTAATAACACTAGTAACACTTTCTTAATACTTTTGTAGAAGGACAATCTACTACTTGAACCTCACTATTTATTGGTAGTAATTATGCTTATTGGGCTTGTAGAATGGAAATTTATTTGAAGTCTACTGGTTTAAATATTTGAAACATTACCCAAACTGAGTACACTAAGCTCAAAATGAATTATGCCCAATGGACCAGCGATCAAAAGACACAAGCACTCAATAGTTTAAAGACTATGAATATATTATTCTGCACCATGTATGAAAATTTGCTTAACAGAGTGTCTATTCATAAAAGTGTATATGAAATTTGGAGAACACTGAAATCACACGTAAAGGAACTAGCAAAGTTAAACAGAAAAATATATCGATGGTAAGTAATAAGTTTCAACTATTTAAAATGAAACAAAATGAATACTTTTTTGATATGTATTTTACAACTTAGGACATATCGCATGCAGTAATATCATTAGGAAAGAATGTTACTGAAAAGAACCATGTCGAAAAGATCTTGAATTCACTATCTAGTGAATGGGATCAGAAAACTCAAGAAGCCAACGATATTAGTACTATGAAAACAGAAGATTTAATTAGTAATCTAATGTCCTATGAAGTACACTAGCATGTTAGAAAAGAGAATCAAGCAAATAAGAAGAAATCACTGGCACTCAATGCTACAAACTACATGCAACGACCTAGAATTTTACTCAATTGAAATTCGGATATTTAATTGATTTTAAATATTCACAAATTAATTTTATAAGTTGAATAATTTATATTTCGAATATAGCGATTTAATTGGATAATTAAATTGTTAATTTAATATTTGAATTTTAGAAATAATTGAAATTGAATTTAATGTGAATGAAAATAATTTATAAAGTTAAATTAAATTCTATTTGAATTAGAATGGTGTTAGAAAACTTTTAAAATTGAATTAAAAGTCCAATTGTAGAAATTGAATATTTTCATATTTAATTAACATATAAAAATAGTCATTTTTCAAGCAGTCTCGGATTTCGATGAAACGGGTTTCACTGGATCCTTAATGTTATATTATTGTAGGATTGCAAATTTCATGTCAAATTATAAACACCAGGCGGCACGCTTCGATTGGAGTTCGAAAAAAATTCGGGTGAATAGTATCGCGAAATTTTCTATAAAAGGCCATATTTTTCCACTTTTTTCACTCAAACCCTAGCCTAGGGTTACAGGTTGTACCGCCACCTCGTATTTTTAATGGCCAATATCTTCCAATTTTCTTCCTTAATTTTCTTCCAATCCGTAAACATTTTGCCGAAACCTTCAACCACAAAGATATAGAGCGTATCAAGATCTTCAAATCCAACGGCTATGATTTGATATGGCGAAGTGGATCGACCGCTGGGGCCACGCATTTGGCCGATGTTCACTCACCAATTCTAACGTAGTGGCGTGACCGAGCTTGACCGTATCTAGGCGGTGGTACCGTTCGCGAAGTGCTTCGAGGTGTTAAGGTTCGATCGTCGTGTAGACGAGTGTAGAGGTCGCGACAATTAGGGTTTAGGGGCGGCTATATGGGTTTGATTTCCTACGTGTTAAACGGGAAGAAGAAGAAAAGAAAAGCAGTGGTCTGGATTTTGTTGTGCAAATCAAACAGCTGAGATGAGAGTAAGTTTTAAAATAAAATAAAAGTTGTAAATTTATATATATAATCTGTATAAATTTTAAAATGTCATAACTTCTTCATACGAGGTTCATTTTATACGAAACAAATTGCGTTGGGTTTGTATTGATGAGCATTAAATTTTAGAGTTGGTTTGGAGTTGATTGGACCTGGTGAATACTTTGGGTAAACTTAAATGCCTGCTTAATTTTAATCGGAATAAAACACTGCAACTGCTATTAGAACCAATGTGAGTACAACTCACTCTTTCTGTCTCATTGATATTTTTGTATAAGTGAGAATAAATTTTATTTATATTGAATGATGATTGTTTGATGATGTACGATATTATATATATATATATATATATATATATATATATATTGATTTGTATTTGGATATATTCCTGCCTATTGGAGCAGATGAGACCCCATACGTTCCCGTGTATGAGCGGATGACCTTTCGAACGTGCGTCTTCCTCGAAGCTGATATTGTACTTATATTCTAATATGTATATTTGTTGCAGGTGACAGGTTGGATGGATCCAACTGGATTCCTCAGCAGTATTGATTTTATTTGTAGATATTGTGATATATGTTATTGTCATGTGATATATGATATTTGGATGTTGTGATTGATACATTTAGTATTGTTGCAGCGTTGGGCCTATTTTTGGTGATTTAAAATTATTAAAGTGATGATTTCAAATTGAAAAGGATTTTTCAAGTGATTTTGAAAATAGATGTTTTAAAAAAATTGAATTGTTAAGTAAATGGGTTTATTTTAAATAAATAATAGCTATACTTTTTATGTCATAAAAATTATGATTTTTTTGAAATATGATTGAAATGTGATTTTTGAGATATGGAGTTAACTATTTTATAAAATATTTTAAATTGAGATTTTTGAATTTTTTATAAATGGTATATATATTAGATTTATAAAATTGACATTTTATAAATAAAAATGATGGAATTATAAAGAAGTTTTGTAAGTGTTAAAATGAAGTTATAATTGAATCTTATAGGTAAGTAAGATTCATAGATTTGTGAATTGATGATTTTATAAAAAAAATGAATTTGAAAATAAGAGATTTATAAGTTAATTAACTTATAATTTGGATTTTGAAATATAAATGAGATATAACATGGAATTGGTAAATAAAGGAATTTTATAAATTGAATTTTTTATGAAATAAAAATGTGAATTTATAAACATTGTTTTATAAATCCGAAATCAATTGAATTTGATAAGTAAATATGAAAGCTCATTAAAGGAGATATATTCACGATTTTAAACAACGAATAATCCTTTAATAGATGAGTAGAAGTGATGAATTTGGTAGATGAATTGTATTCACGATTTGGATAGTGAATAATCTTTTAAATTAAATAAATGTTTTGAAAAGTGATCTTTTAAATAGAGTTAAATTGTTGAAGATATTTTAGAATGTGTTTAAGTATCGATTACATAGATTTCAACGTTCATTATTGAAATAGATGTTTTTGAGAAGTAAGGAAATGATGGACAATAACATTGTTGTTATAGTAAATGATTTTCGAAAGGAGATGTTTTGCAAAGTATATGGGATTTATATATTTATCAAATTATCGAATCCGTATACCAATGATTTTGGGTTGTCGTAACGATGTTTTACGCAACATTTGTTTTAACTCAAACAAATATGTTTAAAAGAATGTTTTCCTTAGAGAATAAAATGTGTACTTAAACATGATTTAAGTACATGTAATATTTTCTAAGTGTTGAAAATAAATTGATTTGTGAATTACTTATTATTAAATAAGTATATAGAAATCTTTCCAATATAGAAAGTTGAACTGGTTCGAGATTATATCATTATAATGATAATTTGATGCAAATATTTGGTAAGTGATTTAATTAATAAAAAGTTAATTAAAAGGGCCTAGTAATTGTGTATGGTGCTAAATATTTATTTGTTTACTTTGATAGTTAAATAACCGACTATCAAGTTTGGCCACCTTTAGTTCCTCGACTTGATGTGGGAACTATTTAGTTGTACACTTAGTACATAGCCATCTGTGTAGGCTTGATTATCGTTTGTGTTGAGGATGTTGATTCATATAGTGCTGACTATTTCTCCAATCTATCATGCTTTCTTCTTCGCCGAAGGATAGCAAGTTGAAAGTTGGAAACATGATAAACCTATGAGACTAAGTATCTATGTGAGGTTCAGAAACGCTTTTGCGTTGTTGGTGCGAAGAGATAAGGATCGTTTATCCAAAACCACTTCGGACCAACATTTATGCGACGATTGTGCACATTGGTTGTGATGATATTGATATTCAAGATTTTCATGTGGAGGACTGCTTGTTGATCATTTGGGGTTAAAATCCCAATATACATCCCGTTGCAGTAGTCTTTTCATTATGAAATATCCAATGCAAGGACTATTCGCTACTAATCCTAGGGATTTGCCGACAGGGTGTGGTAGGAAAGTAACTTTGGTTTGTCCTGTTTTGGACAAATTGTATGGATGTTTGTCTAACATTGCATTTCTAAAGATTACGTACATTGGTTTTTACAAACATAAATCACTGGTAGTGGAGAAGACAACTTCTCTTGGCTTAACACCCTCTTTGAGACGACGAGCTCAAGGGTTGTATTTTTGTGGAAGGCAATTAGTAGTCAACGGAAATGGCCATGTGGTATTCAAAGTGATGCGATTTGTGATATGTGAAAGGTAATCGTTACCTCAGACCTCATCAACCGAAAATGACCAAGACAGGGTTAGATGCAGCAGGGCTAAGTGGGTTGCTCCCATCAGGATAAGATCATCCTCTTGTAGATATATTTCTTCCCGTTATGGCATTCGGGATGTAAATTATTGTGGTTTGTATGCTATGAGGGCCCTCGAAAAAGGTCAGTAACGACCGAAAGATGACATATTCGGTACTATCTAGTAACAGATGTTGGCGGTCTCGTGTTGGTAGAGGATAGTTGTTATAGCCTCGGGACATACATCTAGAGATGTACCCATCGGAAGGTAGTCCTTTCACCTAATCATTTGTATGGAAATCCAAAATCCACTACGTACCTGCAATTTTGATTGTATTGCCCATTTTGGGCTATATGCTGGAATTTAATCAATGTAACAATTTCAGCTATGATTAATATAATTTGTATACTAGACACTAGTATAATATAAGAGAATTTTATATGAAATGTTTTAGTTATCATAAGGTAAAAACATGTCTGTGTTTATGTGTGGGCGCGTCTTATGAGATATTATTGTTTTGAAAGGAAAAGTTTGGTAATTTAATAAAGTCATTTGAGTTTGTTTCTCACGCTAGTTTACCAGACTGATCCGGGAGTTCTTCCCTTTTAATGCTCGGGTCAGACCGAGTATTATTTACAGGTTCAAATTTGGTGTTATTGGAGCTTCGGTAGGAGAGCTGGATATCTTCATTTCGTATACACGTATCTGTTTTGATTATCTGCTCTGTGCATTGTTGTTTATATTATCAGCAATTGTAAGGATAGGTTATTATAACCTTCTAGGCTGATGACTAGTGATTGATTGTTGAACCCTAATTGATGTATGTATGTACAGTTTCTCTTCTGTAAAGATCATTGATATGATATTATATGTTTTCCGCTGCGATGTGAGATTCTGTATTACTCTGTTTGGTTCTATCTTCTCTCTTTCTTCTCTTTTATTCTTCTCTCTTCTTTTCTTTCTCCTGACTTTCCATCAGCCTGTGCTTTTTGGGTCAGACATGTGTGATTTATTGTCGATTCAAATGGTACGGATTTGGGAGCCATCACACTACAATCACGAACTAGATAATGATGATGAGGAAATTGATTTCATGGCCTTTAAGGAATTTTTGAAATATAGGAAGATGAAAAGACTTTAAAAAACTAATAACTATAATTCCAAAAATGGAAATGTTGTTAACTGTTTCAAATGTGATAAAACTGGTCAATTGAAAAGAGATTGTCCAAACCTAAAGAAATCAAAATACTCTCCAAACACTTTTAATAAGAAGAGGAAACAAGCATTCAATGCAACAAGGGACGGTTTAGATACATCATCAAGTGATAATGATTCAAAAACTGAAAATGCCAATGTGTGCTTCATGAAAAATAATAACCAGGTATGGAATATTAATGAAGAAATTTTGAATGTTTTAAATGATATGCATAAGGGATATAATATGTTTTTAAAAGAGTACAAGATTAGTTTAGCAGAGATATATTGGTTAAAAATGTTTGATGAAATTTTAGCCGATGAAAAACAATGTCTAGAAGATGGAGGTGAAAGACTTAATGATGGAAAGGATTTATACTTGAAAGTTTTGAAAAACTGAAAAGTGAAAATGTAACCTCAAAATCGAAAAATCTTTTAATGAAATCAAAAATCGATGATCTAAATGTTAAAATAGCATCTTTGGATGATGTTATTCTTAACAGTAATAAGGATATTGATAAAACTAAAACTGATGTTGATAAATTTAATAAAGGGAAAGATAATCTAGAAAACTTATTATTTGCATCTAAACCCACTAACAGTAAACATGGACTTGGATACACCCTGTAACGACCAGGATTTTTCGACATTTGATTCGGGTATTTAAATGGTTTTAAGAATTGAATATGAATTATAAATTAATTTCGAATATGAAAAACTTGGGTTTATTTTTAAAATAAATTCACAATTTAAATATAGCAATTTATTGAATAATTTATTATTGAAGTTATAATTGAATATTGGTTAAAATAGTGAATCCAGAGTTTTAAGCTTGATAAAAATAATTTAAAGGTATGTAAAATTTATATAAATAATATTAAAGATAATAAAAGTTTCAAAATTGAATTTAAAAGCGATCTGTTCAATTTTGAAAATAACTTGTTTAAATTAACGTTTAAAAATAGCCTTCCAAGACACCGTCTTGGAATTCGACGAAATCAGTTCCATTAGATCCGAAATATTGTTTTATTATCGAATTTCAAATTTTGTAGCTTTTGGAGTTATCATTTAGCCGTATGAGATATAAACACGTTGAAAACTATATCGAAATTCAATATAATAATTGGGTCCAAAAAGCTATCTTCTCCATACGACCGAGTTAGGACTCGAAACCTCTTCCACTACGCTCGGAATAGGGGTGAAACATTACAAAAGCCTAGTGGCACTATCAAAAATTTTAAATTGTTAAAATGAGATAGTTTACAATTAAATAAAAATTTATATATGGTCAAATCAAAGCAGTTCCTTTCTTCGTAAGCTAGTCCAAGTTTTCACGCAAGTTATCCCCTCTTTCATTCAGTCAGCTCGTATTACCCTTCTTCTTGGTTTAAAACATGTCCTTTCCTTCATTCCATTCAAGTAAAGTAAAAAAGATGAGGGATGAATTGTAGAAGAGGAACCACGTGTTCCGTTCATTCCTTCGGCAACATCATTCATCCAAAAAAGGGGAAGGTGAATGGAAGTCGCCTCGTTCATTTAAAATCATGACCCGTTTCAAATATTTTAGTTCGAGATTCATAAATCCAAATCGCGATAGGTGGAAAGTCACGAGTGATGCAAGTTGAGGGGGGATGCGCACTCGGGTGGAGGCTTAGTGTTGGGGAGTGAATCTCGGGCATAAGAAGGCAGCGATTCTGTGATAGGTGGGACTCGATCCAAGGTCGCATAATGGAAGGTCGCAAGTTCCTGGGTAGGGATGAATGCATGGGGGTTAGGGTTTTAGCAAGGGAAGAGGTGGTGCAAGCATGCTATATAATAGTGATCTTCAGGAGGAGAAGTTTTTTCAAGCTCGGCAGCGATGGTAGCAGGAGTGGTGACTGCTGTGAAGCTTGCAAAGCTTGGGAGGTGATGGGAGCTTCTCGTAGGAAACAAAGATAGTTTCGAGATTTTATAGGGAAGGTAATTTTATCTAAAAAATATTAAGTTGATGACCAACTAATTATAGTCGATATTGATAAAATTTGTAATGTGCATACGAGGTCTGAAAATCATGAAAACAAGTCAAACTGGAATGGATCGAAATAGAGGAGGAAAACTCAAAGGTGGGTAAATCTCACTCATTTTTGGATTTGCCAGTTTAATTTAAAATGTTAAAAATTTGAAATTTATCAGTTTATTGAATGATGCAATAATTATTATTGCCTGTTGAATGTTAAAAATATATAGTGGTATATATATTAGTGTTTCGAGTGATATTCCCGCACATTATAGCGGATGACCCTATATACCGTGATATCCCCCTCGAGGTGGGATTGGTATTTTATATGTGGTTTTAAAATCTGTGGATGCAGAGGAACAGGTTAAAGGGATTCAACTGGATTCCTCAAATTTATTGTTTATTTTTCATATTTAGTGATATATGATTTGTGTAGAATAATCTATTATAGATTATTGTACTGATTGGAATTATTGGATGCTATCGTAGCACTAGCCTGGATATTGATAAATTTTAAAATTATAAATATATTTTCTTTATAAATTTACGGGATTAAAGGAGAATTGATAATATATATATATATATATATATTGGAATTGAGGTAGTTTTAAAGAAATTGAATTAAAAAAATATAATTGATTTGGCTATACTTAACTGTTGCAGATAAATAAATAGAGATTTTTAAAATAAATTATATAAGAGGATTTATGAATGATATTCTAGAAATGATATAAAATGGAGTCAAAATCAATATTGAAAATAGATTGGAAGTGTAAAAGAAAATTTATAAAGGATGAATGTATATAACGGAATTTTATAAATAAGATTTGTCTTATAAACAGGTAAAATAAAAGGGACTAAAAAATTGGTAACTACATTTATAAATAAAGGAATGCGATATTAGATGGAAATTGGAATATAAAATCAAAAGGTGAATTTATATTAAAATATGAAAAAAGGTCTGGAAAAAATAGCAGATTCTATTTTTAAAATAGGAATGGTTAGGAAATCGATAATGAATCGATATGTTGTGAAATCGAGAGGAAGCTATATAATAAGTTGGTTATTGAAATTTAAAAGTATATTTTAATTTTTAAGAAGTGAATTTGTTTTAAAAGGAAAATTTATTAGTTTAAAACTATGGGATTTTAAACTAGTTGGGATTAAAATACTTGTAAGTCCATTTTTAAATATGATGTATTTATTTTTAGTAAATTCAAACTTTTGAAATCAGCTTTGAAAATTTATTTATTTAACAAAAAATGAGTTACTGATGTTTACGACAGTGTTTTCGATATTTTAAAGAATTATTCGAACATGTGTTAAAAATAAATTTTTTTCTTTAAAATACTTATTTTATATATAGATTAGAGTTTGAAGTGATTGAAATGTTTATTTTACAAATTCTCTTGAGATTGGAAAAAGGGGTCTATAAAGAATATGATTGAGGAGAGGAAATTTAAAATTAATTCTATAGATATTTAGAATAAGTCACGGGATAATTCTCTGAAAACATTAATATTGAAAGGATTTGGAAAATAAGACTGGTAATATTTTCCTAAGTAGAAAATAGAAATTTGGAAATATTTCTAAGTGTTGAAATGTTGGGAGGATCCTGTTACGGATTTGAGTATTTGAAAATTTGTTTTCAAATGTTGAGAGGAATTTATGTATCTTTTAAAGATATTTTGGAAGTAAATATCTTGGAAAAATTTATATTAAGGCCAGATGATTGCGTATGGATGTTTAATTTGATAGTTAAATAACCGACTATCAATATTGGCCAATTTCATTAATCGTTTCGAAGAGACCAGGATTGGATTTAAATATCCAAAAACCACTTCGATCTGGTTTGAACGTAACGAATGAATACCGTGAAGATGATGAAGACGGTGATTCGGTTTGTCCAGACCGAGGACAACTTGTACGGATAAATGCTATCAGAACATCGTCATTGGAGGACGATGAGCATTCTAAGTGAATGTATTCTTTAAAAGGTAATTGTAGCCTTAAGCCTCATCAACAAGGAATGAGTAAAACAGGGGAGATGCAGCAAGAATAAGTGGGCTACACCCAAGTAGGGTACGGTTACCCCTATTTAGAGTCCCTTTTATTTCGGTTGTGTGGCGGTTGTTGATCCCAACCGCGGGACAATCTTATTCGGGCCATCCAGTTCAAAGGGTAGTCCGGTCTTGTGTAGTAGAGGATCCCGGAGTGGTCCTCGGTGCATTGTTCTAGAAGCGTACTGTGACGGGCAGTACCCCGGTAACCCAGTCATTCGATGGAATCCATTCTCCAATAAGTGCCATATGGTTTTGATTGTGCCCAAATACGTTGGAACGTGAGATGCAAGTATTTCAGCTATATTCTATTTACTTTCTATAGACACTATTATAATATCAGATGGATTTGATAAAAATGTTTTGGTTATCGTAAGGTAAATACCCATCGTGTTTATTTCTGACATGGTCTTACGAGATACGTTTGTTTTTCAAAGGATTTTTGAAAAGTTAATAATTCAATTTGAGTGTGTTTCTCATGCTGGTTTTCCAGACTGACTCATATATTATTTTATTATAATGCTTGGGTTAAACCGAGCATTATAGACTCAAGATAGGATGTTATGGAGCTCAGGGAATGAGCTAGATGGCAAGGCGTACTTCCGCACTTGGTTATTATTCCGCTGTGTAAGGATAAGTTATTAAATTGTCCAGCTTTGATGTATTGGATTTTTGTACTTTGATAATGGTTTGTGTAACGACTCGCTATTTTGGACCATTCAAATCGACGATAAAACCGTACATGTCCGACTTGAATAGTTCAAAATACCACATTGTTAATTTAAATTTGGCAAAACTTATCATTTACAGTAAATACATCAATCACAGATCACAGACACAGAGTAAATAATGCAGCGGAATAGATAAAGAATAGTAGTTCATGAAGCTACTATATACATATCAGAGTTAGAAATAAAATACAGCAGAACTCTCAGATGCAGTGAAGTCTCCTGTACAAGTAGATGACTTCTCTGAACCATCAACTGGAAAAGCTGAAAGAATAGATAGCTGGATCTTCAAGCTAAACTCCAATATCGAAGGTGAGTCTCAAAAGCTGTATCACTCGGTCTGACCCAAGCGTAAAGCAAAACACAAAACACTCGAGTCAGGATTAACATTCTTATATCAATAAATCCAACTCAAGTGAAATATCAACTGAAATATAATTAACTTAAAGGATGTTTGGGATAACCATCCTCTAAGGACCTGTAGAACTATCTACAAGGTAGAAATATACACTATAACACCGTGGTCATTTTAATTTATACTTCAAAATCAAATATCATATTTACTTCAAATATCTCTATATTTCCCAAAATAGTATTTATATTTATTAAATAATTTATGCAGTAAAGTGTTTTCAATTCCCTCAACTTAGCAAATCGTTTCAACATCAACCTGACCGTCCAATTCAAATTTTATTCAATCTCAGTGTATCAATTTAAATTCAACTCAATTCCTAAAATAACCACTTAAATTTTATCGATCTCAAATTCGGATTTGAAATCACAAAATACCCCTTTATATTTCAATATATTTCAAAACTTTAAGTATTCGACGTTTCAACTAAATTTTTATTCAATCTAGTGTTCTAAATAATAATTTCAAATTTAGTTCAACTTAAATTTTAACTTAGTTTCTAAATAACAAATTCAACTATATTGATTTCAAATACAGATCTGAATCTCAAAATAAACCATTTAAATTCCAATGTAGTTCAAGGCTTTAATATTTAAATGTTCAATATAACAGTTTCATATAGATCTCGATTTATCCTCATTATTATTTAGTCTTGAAATACTCGCTCATTAGATTCAATATCATTTAAGTAACCTTAATTTACATTTTACTTAATATTTTCTTTAATTTACTTAAACGCGAAATATTCATTAAATCACTTAAATCAAAAATCCAGTTATAAAATCATACCTTTTAAATTTCCCATTAAATAATTTCAAATCGATTTAATTAAATAAATCCTTATTTAAATACCATTTTTAATAAACCCAATTTATCTCCCAATCTTACTTATTCGATTTATTACAAGAAAGTCTATTGAAATATAGATTTACAAAAATACTTAACCATATATATGTATTAAATCCATCTAATTTATACCAAATATTACTACTAAATCTATGTATAAAATTTCCATTTATATAAAATCTTAAGAATCAAAATTTATTAAACCATATATTTCTTTCCAAAATCATAGAAATTATTTTCAAAATATTTATATATGGACCAACGGTGTCTGTACATATTTCCTATCATATAGTCAAGTGCTACGGATATTTATCATTTCAATCCGTACACTAAATATATATATGGGTGGATATCATTTCAACCCGTAATCCCTAAATGAAAATCGCTTGGGTCTATCATTTCAACTCATAACGAAATTCTCATATTCTAAAGTTCGTTCGGGTATGTATCATTTCAACCCATAGTTAATTCTAAATTACAGGGAATTTGCAGAGTGATAACAGATATGATAATAATAATAACAGGCATATATCATCAATAATAATAAACAACAGGATATGGTGTCATATCCCACAAGTGAACAATTATAGATAATGGCATATATAGCAATGTAAATAACTATCAGCAGTATATTTCAATTGTCGTTTCAATTGAAATCAAATTTAATAAATATAAGAAAATTAGTCGTGAGTGATTGCTCACCTTTCGAGCCTAAAGGAGAGGGCGGAATGAGAAGAGATACGAATCCAACCACAGATTTTGAAGCAAATCAATATTGGCAAGAATTTTAACAATCAAAGCCGATAAAGAGGAATTGACGGAATTAAATCAGAGTTGGGTCGAGGAAGATAAATAGGATAAGTGAGCTATATATAGTTGTATATATAACTATATATAAATAAAACTGTATTCTAAATTTAAACATATATTAAATTAAATATATATTTTCAAAAATCATTGGTTTAAACAAAACATATTTGTATGTAGTATAGTTTGAAATAATGTATATGTTTAAACCCATATACAAACCAATATCCAAACACCATCTAAAATTTAAATCTTTATAAAAGTAACCTTTATAAATAAAACATTAAAATCAATATTAAAACATATAACATAAAGTCCATATATTATATATCAATACCAAATCTAACTCTGGTATATGTAAACTAATATTAACCCATGTAAACTTTATAAAATCTATAGGCTACTAAAACAGATTATATATAAAATAAACCAATATAAAATACTAACAGTAATATATGTTATTTAAAGTCAATACATAAATATACTCAACACCTTCTATACTTTGCAATGCTTTAAACATGCTAGCACTGCAACTATACAAAATATGCATAGTACTGTAAAACAATTATATACGGTAAAACAAAATAAAATAAAAACACACACACCTTATACAAAACGCATACAGGAAACACTACATATATATATATATATATATATATATATATATTTCTTCTTTATAGCCTTATATGCATAGACTAAGCCTTACCCAAGTTCATACTGTATAATATTAGATAAAAATAGGACACAGCATATGATATTATAACCTTTACAAAGTTGCTTTATAGTTTATACATACCTAAGTTTAATATATATATATATATATATATATATATATATATATATATATATGCAGACAAGATATAGAACCAGAGAAGAATCAAGGAAGAGGACAACAAAACTCACCGTGGCAAGGTAGTGGCTCGCCGAACAACGTCACCAAGGAAGTGGAGGAGATGGAGGGCGGAGATGATCAGGTGGAGGTACGGCAGTTGAGGCGGAGAAGTGTGTTCGTTTCCTTTTTTTGGTTGCTGGGTTTCAAAAGAGAAGGGAGAAATTTATGTAGAGGGAGTAAAATGTGTGCAGGTGAGTAAAGGAAGGATGCAAGCATGAGGTGGAAAGTGAAAGCAAAGTGAAGTTGCAAAAGTGGAAATTGATTTATAAACGCAATTGAAATATGAGCCTTTGCCCAATCAATGTAAAAAACGTACACAAATAAATGAATATGGGACGAATGAAGATGAAGGAGGAAAGAAATAAACTATTTATGGGCGATGAATTTATAAACGGAACCATGATGTGTACAATAATTAAAATGAAAACCTACACAAATAAATGAATATGAGACAAATGAAGATGAAGGGGGAATGAAATAAACTATTATGGGCGATGAATTTATAACAGGAACCATGATGTGTACAATAATTGAAACAAAAACGTACACAAATAAATGAATATGAGACAAATGAAGATGAAGGGGGAAAGAAATAAACTATTTATGGGCGATGAATTTATAAAAGGAACCATTAGGTGTACAAAAATTGAAACGAAAACGTACACAAATAAATGAATATGAGACAAATGAAGATGAAGGGGGAAAGAAATAAACTATTTATGGGCGATGAATTTATAAAAGCAACCATGATGTGTACAATAATTGAAACGAAAACGTACCCAAATAAATGAATATGAGACAAATGAAGAAGAAGGGGGAAAGAAATAAACTATTTATGGGCGATGAACTTATAAAAGGAACCATGAGGTGTACAAAAATTGAAACAAAAACGTACACAAATAAATGAATATGAAATAAATGAAGTTGAAGGTACCTTATATATAATATTAAAAAAAATCAATATTCATTTAATATTATGTATATTCTTTCAAAATGTAAAGGCTACGTATGCATGAATTCATATATGCTTATCTTTGTACATAACAAACATGCAGACTACCAATTTTAATGCAGACCTTAAATCAACCTTTAAAACATATACTTCATATATGTAGTTAAATATAGTATATACTTCTCTTCTTCCTCGGTTCATATGATATATGAAACCCTTAACTATCGTATTTATAGCTAACGACATATGTATAGATATACTAAATATGCACTAAAATAAAATGGAAATGGTGACACAAAAACCCAAAATCAAATATATATATAGCTATTATATATATTTGTACATAACATGACTAGAAATCAAAACTTCAGTAAAACTATATACTAGTATCAAGACTAACATATATATATAGCTATTATAGCACATATAAATAAAATAAAAATCGGTATAAATATGCTTTACTATATATACACTTCAAATAGACCATCATACATATACAGTGGTTTTCCAAAATAAATATATATGGAACGTACTCAATATACTTAAAATTTACACACCTTGCTGAAAAGCAAAAGGAGACCATAAATTTATTACCCACACTATTGATATTTATACCCAAGTGCTATCCAATTTACATCAAACTTACCTTATATTATAGTATAAATAATAGTTTATAAAGTTTTTGTACTAGATCTTATAGGTATAACCACAACCAAACTTTAAAATATATGTACACAGCTCGCACTACAAATCATTAATATACATAACATATTTTCTTTTTTTTCAAAATTTTGTTATTAATAATTTCTCAAAAATCCAATTCAATACATTAAATACCAATTAAGAAGTGCTAAAATTTTATGGGTCGTTACAGTTTGTATATTAACGGTACATATTTTATATTTAAAATCTATAATTATATATTATAATTCGTTCCGCTACGATTGTGAGATTCTGTGTTGTGTTGTTTCCTTTTCTTCTTCCTTTTTCTTCTTTACCCTAATGAACTGGTATTTCCATCACTCGATTGCTCAGCATTTTATATAGTGGACGTATTGATGTCGATTTTCGAGGGTCGAAAATTCCGTTTGTGACATTCGGTATCAGTACTGAAGGTTAAGCAAGAGTTTCTGGTTGTGTAACGACCTAGAATTTCAGTCATTTGAAATTCAGATATTTAATTGACTTAAAATATTCTGAAGTTAATTTTATAAGCTGAATAACTTATATTTCAAATATTTTGATTTAATTGGATAATTAAATTATTAATTTAATATTTGAAATTGTGTAGATAATTGTAATTTGTATTTAATATGAATAAAAATGATTATAAAGTTGAAGTAAATTCTATTTGAATTAGAATGATGTTAGTAAACTTTTCAAATTAAAAGTTAATTCATAGAAACTGAATATTTTGATATTTAATTAATGTGTAAAAATAGCCATTTTTCACCCTTCTCGGATTTCGACAACATGCCACGTTTCAAATTTCAGCGTGTGAAAATCGACACCCGTACTTCACTTGTACTTGAATGCCGCAGATTCAATCGTTGAAATCTGACTCGTGCCGGAGCTTATAACACACAGCGGAAGAAAAAGAGTAATGTCATTGATATATAATAGATATAACATCAGATACAACTGAATATCAATACAAATCAAAGCCAAAGATATACAATAGCAGAAGACGACACTAGAAGATGGTCTAGACTTTGCAACCATCGACAGCGGAAAGATAACGCCAATAGAATGCATCTCTGAAAGGATCCAACACCAATGATAGATTGAACCAAAAGCTTGAACCACCATCATTACTAAAGTGAAGCAACTCGATCCAAATGCGATGTCCAATATCTAGAGATTGAATGCTATCGAATCTACCCCTACTATTTGACCATTTGAAAAAACCCAACTCTAGACTTTAAACTAAATCATTCTTTCAAAAGGAACCCGGTCATCAAACTTTAAACCCTGAACCATGTTTTCTACCCCACTCTAGTTATATAATGTGACACCCCACTCCGAGACCCACATTAGCAAGGAGTATTCCTAGATAATACTGTTTACTAATACAGATAGATCTGGATATGAGCGACCATCTATAGCCTCGCCTTAACTATCTATAGAATACATCGACAATTGCCATACCAAGTGGATCGACATATCCAATAAATACTTAATACAAAACCATAGGTGGTTGGAGGATCTATCAGAACAGAATATAACAACTCAATGTAATATACGTCACAGAACTGTATATAATCACTTACACATATACAGATATATATAACAGAGTATACGAAATGATACATGGAAAGTGGTATAGAAAACCACAATATACAGGCGAGTCCATAAGAATACATATCAGAGTTTCAATAAAAAGGGACTACACAAAAGCTATAACAAAAAGGAGCTAGCGGAATAGTCCATACGGAAGCTAAATAGGCTAAGTCCAAATGTACCTAACCTGAAACATCTCGGTCTGACCCGATTATAAAATACATGGATCAGTCTAGTTAAACAAATATGTTAGATAAACTGAGCAATAATGAACCTGCAAGGTCATAAGAACAACAAATATCTCAAAAAGATATCTCAATCATCTAACAAAAGATGATCATAACAAGCCTCATATCATCGGCAAATCAAATAAACAAAGGATATGAATATCCCAAATCAAGCCAAAAAGGCAAATAACAAATACCATTGAAGGTACACAAGTTCCATAAGGTAATCGCTATATTTCATGTGGTTCAAAAAACCTACACCGAAGGCGATACGCAAGGGAATATAATATCAATAAAACAAAAAAAACAATGCACGTGCTCAGTACTGTATAAACAAGGATCCCTAAGCCCGAAGGCTCCAAACCCGAAGGCAAAAACCCCAAAGGCAACAAACCTGAAGGTACAAGCCCAAAGGCAACATACCCGAAGGCAACAAACCCGAAGGTACAAACCCGAAGGCAACATACCCGAAGGCAACAAACCGTAGGTACAAACCCATAGGCAACATACCCGAAGGCAACAAACCGTAGTGGTGAAGGTCCGGAGGCCCGGTACTGGACACCATTAACTGGCAATATGTCTCACAAACTCTTCAGAAGGAACCCGAAAAATGTTAGCGTGAGTCCCATACTACATGCTCACACTAAACGGTTTACTATCCGTTAATCAATTTCACACTCAAAGCAGCACAAAGTTTACCTCATCTCATCGATAAACTAGACCCAAAGGTCAAAACAATCAAACAAATAGATTAGGAATTAACTGAAAAGATGAACGCACGTGTTCATAGCACGCGTTTTATCTAATCATTTAATTCTCCTCACTCTTCGCTCGGAGTGAAAAATTGTGTATTTTATATAGAATTATAAGTTGGAGAAACGAGCTTTTAATACAATTTGAAAAGATCATTTTATAAAAACCCGTTTATGAAATCAAAAAGGAGGTCATCAAAGTCAATAATAAATGATAACAACAAATCGGATCAACACGAATTGATAAAAATTGGAAATTAACTCAAAAATAGCCAAAATAGGCAAAATTGACAGTTCCAGACGTCTTGTAGATGTTTCCAGACGTTCGGCCCTATGTTGTGGAAAATATATGCTTTTCTCCTCTCTCATTTTAATTCCTGGGCCATTTTAGATGTCTGAAATTTTCAACCAGACGTCTGAATTTGATTTTAGACATTTGGATTTTGCTTCAGACGTCTGGATTTAGTTTCTGCCTTTTCCAGACCCCTTTTCAGACGCATGGATTTTCAATCAGACGTTTGGATTTGGTTTCAGACGTTTGAAATTTTCTGCTAGGCAAAAAAAACCTAGACCAAAAATGGCAAATCCAAACCGAAATGTGATCGAACGAGCGATGGATGCTAGAGATTTATGCACATCGAAAACCCAGCACTATAGGCTCTTCGATACGCTACAAATAACATGCTCAAACATCCAAGATAGGATCTTTAAAGATTTTGACTTAAAACACCAAAATTGGAAAATTCATCAAATCAATTCAATTCAAAAGTAAATGAACATGAAAAGATGTTAGGAATTCTAACCTAACAATAATGAAAGTTATAGACATAGATGTGAGTTCAAAAACTCACCTTTTTAACTCAAAAAAAAAGGTGAGAAGCTCAAATGCAAAGAAAAGACCAACCACTCTTCACTTCTACTCTATAAGCTTCAATCTAAGTTCAAAACAAGTATTTCCTAAGTTAGGTTTAGGAAATTTCTGAAATTGAAGAGGAAATAAGATGGAGAAGACGAAGAGGAGGCTTACCTAATACCTTCTCTTGGATTGTGGATCAAGAATTTGAGTTTGCAAGAGGAAACTAGGGCTTGGAATTTCTATTTCCCATTCTCTTCCTCCATTTATAGTTGGGTTTGAGTTTTAGGAAATGAATTGAGTGAATGGAGAGGAGAGGGTGCTGAGTTGGGGTATAGGATGAGTTGGGTGAAACCCAAATGCCCACTTAGCAAATAGAAAAATTCGACTTACTCCAAACATATCGAAGTTTATACTCAAAAAGATTGCAAAGGCCATTTTGAACTCAATGGAAGAGGTTTCGATTCCCACTTCGACAGTTCGTAAAAAAATGACATTGCGGACCCAAAAATCCATCTAACGACGCTATATTTAAATAAAACGTTTAAATATATAATCGTAAAATATGCGGGTTGTTACATATAACTTTTAATAATGATTTGCAAATTATTAAAAGAATAAGTTTACTTAAATTGATATTCTTGAAATTATTAAAAATGGTTTATATATAAGATTTATAAAATTGATATTTTTATAAATTAAATACCAGAATCATAAAGGAGTTTTGAAACTGTTAAAATGAGGTCATAAATGAATTTTATAAGTGGATAAGATTTACGAATTATGAAGTTATAAAATGAATGATTTGTAAATAAGTGATTTATAAGTAATTAACTTATAAATTGGATTTGGCATGTAATTGAGCTATAAATGGAAGTTTTATAAAATATAAATGTGAATTTAAAAACATTGTTTTATAAATTCGAAAATAACTATATTTTTATAAGTTAAATATGAAAGTTTATTAAAGGGATTATATTCACGATTTTGGACAGTGAATAATCTTTTAAATTAAAAGACAAGTTTTGAAAAGTGATATTTTAAATGAAGTTAAATAATTTGAAGATATTTTAAAATATGTTAAGTATTGAAACCATAGGTTTCAACATTCATTTTTGAAATAGACATTTTCGAGAAGTAAGGAAATGATGGGCTATAACATGTTGTTATAGTAATTGATTTTCGAAAGGAAATGTTTTTGTATAGTATATGGGATTTATATATCTATCTAATTTTTGAATCCCTATACGGATGATTTTGGGTTATCGTAACGATGTTTTACGCAACATTCGTTTTGACACGAATAAATGTGTTTAAGAGAATGCTTTCCTTAAAGAATAGAATATACACTTAATCCTAATTTAAGTATATGTAATATTTTCCAAGTGTTGAAAATAAAGAGATTTGTGAATTACTTATTATTAAATAAGTATGTGGAAATGTCTTCCAATATTGAAATGGTTTTGAGACTATATCTTTTTTAAAGATAATTTTGAAGTGAATATTTGGCAAGCGATTTAATTAATAAAGATTTATTAAAAGGTCCTAGTGATTTCTTATGGTGCTAAATATTTTTTTGTTGCTTTGTTAGTTAAATAACTAACTATCAAATTTGGCCATTTTTAGTTTCTCAACTTGATGTGAGAACTATTTATCGTACACTTAGCATGTGGCCATCTGTGTAGGCTTGATTATCGTTTGCGTTGGGGATGTTGATTCATGTAGTGCGGAGTATTACTCCAATCTATCGAGCTTCCTTCTTGGCCCGAAGGACAGCAAGTTGAAAGTTGGGGGCGTGATAAGTCTATGAGACTTATTTTTTTTATGAAGTTGAGAAACGCTTTTACGTTGTTGGTGCGAAGAGACCAGGATCATATTTATCTGAAAACCACTTCGGACCAACATTTGTGCTACGATTGTGTAGGTTGACTTTGACATATTGGTACTCAGGATTTTCATAGTGGAGGACTGCTTGTTGATTGTTTGGTATTAAAATACCAAGATACATCCAGTAGTAGTAGTCTCTTCGTTATGAAATATCCAATGCAAGGACTATTTGTTACTAATCCTAAGGATTTTCCGACAGAATATGGTAGGAAAGTACCTTCAGTTTGTCCTGTTCCATGACAAATTGCAAGGATGTTTATTTGACAATGCATTTCTAAGATTGCGTACATTGGGTTTTTGCAAATGTACATCAGCGGTGGCGGAGAAGGCAACTTCTCTTAGCTTAAGACCCTTCTTAAGACATATGAGCATAAGGGTTATATTTTTGTGAAAGGCAATTAGTGTTCAATAGAAACGGCGTTGTGGCATTCAAAGTGATGTAATTGTGATATGTGAAAGGTAATCGTTACCTCTGGCATCATTAACCGGAAATGACTGAAATAGGGTTAGATGCGGGAAGGCTAAGTGGGTCGCTCCCAAGTAGGATATGATCATCCTCTTTTAGATATAACTTTACATGCTATAACAACGTGTATCTGATTATTGAGGGCCCTCAGTAACGGTCGGTAACGACCAGAGGATGACATATTTGGTACTATCTAGTTATAGAGGTAGGCCGGTCTTGTGTTGGTAAAGGAACACTGTGATGGTTTCTCAGGAAATCTATCTAGAGTGTACCCATCGGTAGGTAGTTCCTTCACCTAGTCATTTGTATGGAAATCCAAACTCCACTACGTGCATGCCATTCTGATTGTATTACTCATTTTGGGATATATGCTGGAATTTAATCAACGTAACAATTTTGGCTATGATTAATATTATTTTTATACTAGACGCTAGTATAATATAAGAGGATTTGATATGAAATGTAATAGTTATCGTAAGGTAAAAACATGTCTGTGTTTATGTGTGGGCGTGTCTTACGAGATACTTTTGTTTTGATAAAGGAAAAGTCTGATAATTTACTAAATTCAGTTGAGTGTGTTTCTCATGCTGGTTTACCAGACTGATTCGGGCGTTCTTCCCTTTTAATGCTTGGTTTAGATCTAGTATATTTACAAGTTCAGTCTTGGTGCTTATGGATTTTCAGAAGGCGAGTTAGAAATCTTCATTTTCGTATAAACATATCTGTTTTGATTATCCGCTTTGCTCATTGTTGTTTTATATTGTCAGCAATTGTGAGGACAGGTTATTACAACTGTCCAAGCTGATAATTAGTGACTGATAGTTGAACTCTAATTGATGTATGTATATATAGTTTCTGTTTTGTAAAGCTCATTGATATTATATTATATGTTTTCCGCTACGATGTGATATTTTGTATTGTTCTGTTTGGTTCTCTCTTCTCTCTTTCTTCTCTTCTCTTCTTCTCTCTTCTTTTCTTTCTCATGACTTTCCATCAGTTTGTGCTTTTTGGGTCGGACATGTGTGGTTTATTGTCGATTCAAAGGGTACGGATTTGCAGGTCGTCAAATTTGGTATCAGAACTTAGATTTTGTATATTCCTAAGATTTGATGTGTACTCGGTATAGATAGGGACAGTAGCACCTAGATTGAGTTTGAGTATATTATATATATGACCACGTATGTTAGTGATTATAAAATGTTTTATATTGTGTTTGCTTATCCAATGAGTTGTTTGTGAATTACGGTCGGTATATGGGATGCCATGTTGTCGATAGTGATTTCTAAACACTTAAACGAGGCAAGTCGGCATAGTATTATTTTTAAATTGGGTAAATGAAACAGTTTTACCTCAATTATATTTCATATATAAAGGTAACAATTTTTCAAAAATATTATAGTGTATATAAATTAATTGTTTGGTAGTTTAAAAATGTAAATATATACAAGTTAATAAAAGATGTTTAGATAATCTAAATAAAAGCAATAATTGTAAAAGAACAAATTATATAAGCAAATGAATTATAAAGTGTTGTATTATAATTAATATGATTTACAATTGTGAAATAATCTTATATATAAGAAATGGAACTACATAAGTATATTTATAAATATGAATTGTAAATAAAAATGAATTTAAACTAATAATTTGAGATTTGAATCCTGTTGATTTTGAAAGTTGTTTTCAAAGATTAAAGAGATTATATTATTATAAACCTAGATAAGATAAATGAATTAGGGAATGATCTTATATAAAGTGAAGTGAAATAGTGAAATTATATAAGTACAAATTTATAAATGTGATTTACAAGTATAAAAGGAAATTTTTGAAAGAATATAAAGCACTGAATTCACTACTGTTGCTAGGAAGTAGTAAAGGTGATGATTGTAGCATCATTAGTATCATTTTCAAGTTTCTATGTGATGGATTTGCTACCAATAGTAAATTGAAATTTAAGTTTTGTTATGATAAAAAAATTTGAATTTAAAATCGAAGTTGAAATTGATAAGTATAAGTAAAATGAATTTGGACTTATAATATGAAATAAAAGAAATTTTAACTTTAGTGAAGTTAAATAAATTAAATTGAATTTGAACCAGATTAGATAAATTATTGAAATGAAATTTAAACCTAAGAGTAAGTGATTATATAATATGAATTTGGAAGTTTGAATAAATAAGTTGTATAACTTAGAAAATGGAAAAAGTTAAGTAAAGTGAAATAGTAAAATGGTAAAACAATTTTTTTAAGCAAAACAAAATCTGAATTTGAATAAGTGATATGAAATTTGACCAAATAAAAGTTAAATAAAATAGAATTTGAATTAAAATTATTAGTAACTTAAGTTGTATAGAGAAAGTAAACGTAAATAAATTTGGTTATGTTGGATATGCATTGGTTGTTAGACTGATGTTAGTGGATTAAATAGAAATTCATAAATGTTAATCAAATTGAAAGATAAATAATTGAATCCAAATTGGAAGTGAAGCAAATTTAAATAGAATTGAATTTGATTTAGTTTGAAAGTGAACACACTTGAATGTAAATTAGTGAATTAAACTAATTGAATACGAATGATTGAATGTTAGTAAAATCCAATCTTAATGAATCAAATGTGGATAAATTGAAAATCAATTCAATGAATATTAATGAGAAGTGAATTTATATTTATTTGGTTATGGATTTGCTGGATGTTAGTTGGATGATGGTTGGATTTGTTGCTTTTAATTGCATTTGCTATGTTGTCATGTCTAGTTGTATTGGTATATGTTTTATATTGATATTGCTTTCTATATGCATGGTTCTCATTTATTTATCGAGTGTTTAGTAGGTGCATATGGCGTTTGCTTCGCATCTGGAGCTCTCTTTCATGCTATATTAACCGTATATGTTCACAAATAATATATAAGGTATACATCTCGGATTACATATCGTACTTATGTATGTTTTCCCTACGGGATGCCTCATCCTCGAAGACGAGATGTATATTTGTGATGTATACATGTTGTGATCCTATTACGATCGAACCGTGCAAAGGAGAAGTTGGCGAATTTTTTGACAATTTAAGGCGTTGGAAATTTGTTGAGGAAAACATAAAAGAAATTGATAACTAAAATTTTGATTTTGAGTTATAATTTGAAATGATATTAGTTGGTTTTGAAAAGATGACTATATATGAATTTGAAAACTTAGAAAGTTTTTATAGAATGGATTTTGGAAAAGCTGTTAACATCTAGTTTTAATGATTTTCTTTGAAAAGCTAATGGATTTTACGACATTTTCTTACTTGATAATTTCGAGAACGAAATTCTTTTAAGTAGGGGAGAATTTAACGACCCAGAATTTCATTCATTTGAAATTCAGATATTCAATTGATTTAAAATATTGGGAAGTTAATTTCATAAGGTAAATAACTTTATTTTCGAATATTTTGATTTAATTGGATAATTAAATTGTTAGTTTAGTATTTGAAATTGTGTAAATATTTGAAATTTGTATTTAATGTGAATGAAAATGATTTATAAATTTGAATTAGAATGATGTTAGCAAATTTTGAAAATTGGATTAAAAATTAATTTATAGAAATTGAATATTTTAATGTATAATTAATGTGTAAAAACAATCGTTTTTCATACAGTCTTGAATTTCAATGAAACTAGTTTCATTAGATCCGTAATGTTATATTATTGTAAGATTTCAAATTTCGTGTCAATCGGATTTACGGTTAAATCGTGGCAAGCTAAATTGCGTAGAAAGTTGTATAGGTAAATTTTAAATTTAACTAGTCGATTTGAAAACCTATCTTCCAAACACGATCAAATTGGTTCTCGATTTGTATTCCATTGTGCTCGAAATAGGGGTAAAACATTATAAATGCCAGGCGGCATGCTTCTTTGGAGTTCGAAAATATCGGGTGAATATTGTCGCAACATTTTCTATAAAAGGCCACCATAATTTCACGTTTGCACACAAAACCCTAGCTAGGGTTAGTGCTACCGCCTTCCTTTTTAATGGTCGAAAATGCTCGATTATTTTCCCCTTAATCTCTCTCAATCAATACACTTTCGTGGAAGGTCCTCAACTACAAAAATGAAGAGCAAAATGAGATCTATAACTTCAACGTTCACGATCGAGTTTGATTTAGTGGATCGACAGAATATTCACTGCGTTCATCCATTCTTTGCGCATGTTTTTCAAGGCATATTGGCGACCGAGCTTCAAGGGGCTTTGTCCGTAGGAGGAGGCGGGCTAGGGCTTTCGAAAGGCGGAGCTTGATCGTTGTCTTGTTGTCGTATGGAGGCGCGGAAAATTGATGTTGAGGGCGGCGATAGGTTTATTCACGTACGAAGAAGCCTGGGGAAGAAAAGCAGCCGAGATCTCATCACTTGAAATGAACGGTTCAATCTATTTAATGGTTAAAAATAAAAAGAAAATTGTAAATTATTATATTATAAGCCTGGGTCTGCATTGACGAGCACTACATTTTAGAGCTAGTTTGGAGTTGATTGGAGCTAGTGTAAATTTTGGGTAAAATTAAATGACTGTTTAATTTTATTCAAAATAAAACACTTCAACTACTATTGGAAGCAATGTGAGTGCAACTCACTCTTTCTGACTCACTGGTATTTTTATATAAGTGAGAATAAATTTTATTTATGATGTTTGATGATTGTTTGGGTGAGATATGATATTTTATGTATATACATATATTGATTGGTATTTGGATATATTCCTACATATTGGAGTAGATGTGTATGAGCGGATGACCCTTTGTATGCGAGTCTGCCTCGAAGCAAACATTGTACGTATATTCTAATATGTATATATGTTGCAGGTGACAGGTTGGAGGGATCCAATTGGATTCCTCACTAGTATCTGTTTTATTTACAGATATTGATATATAAGTTGTTATCATATGGTATATGATGTTTGGTTGTCGCGATTGATGTATTTAGTGCTATTGTAGCATTAGCCTATTTGGAAATTTTAAAAATTTTAAAGTGATGATTTCAAATTAAAAAAGATTCTCAAGAGATTTTAAAAATATACGTTTTGTTGAATTTTGAATTGTTAAGTAGTGAATTTTTTTAAATAAATAAGATATTTGGAGTTACATAAGATTTTTGTGAAATATATTTAAGTATGATATTTGGAGTTACATAAGTTTTAATAATGATTTGCAAATTATTAAAAGAATAAGTCTACTTAAATTGAGATTTTAAAAATTATTATAAACGGTTTATATATAAGATTTATAAAATTGATACTATTATAAATCAAAATACTGGAATTATAAAGGAATTTTGAAAGTGTTAAAATGAGGTTATAAATGGATTTTATAAGTAAATACAATTTACGAATTGTGAAGTTGTAAAATGAATGAATTTGTAAATAAGAGATTTATAAGTAATTAATTATAAATTGGATTTTGGCATGTAATTGAGTTATAAATGCAAGTTTTATAAAAATATAAATGTGAATTTATGAACATTATTTTATAAATTCGAAATTAACTATATTTTTATAAGTTAAATATGAAAGTTTATTAAAGGGATTATATTCAATATTTTGGACAGTGAATAATCATTTAAACTAAAAGATAGGTTTTGAAGAGTGATATTTTAAATGAAGTTAAATGATCTGAAGATGTTTTAAAATGTGTTAAATATCGAAACCATAGGTTTCAACATTTACTGTTGAAATAGACGTTTTCGAAAAGTAAGGAAATGATGGACTATAACATTATTGCTATAGTAAATGATTTTCGAAAGGAAATGCTTTTGTGTAGTATATGGGATTTATATATCTATCTAATTTTCGAATCCATATACTGATGATTTTGGGTTGTCGTAACGATGTTTTACGCAATATTGTTTTGACCCGAATAAATGTGTTTAAGAGAATGTTTTCCTCAATGAATAGAATATATACTTAATCATGATTTAAGTATATGTAATATTTTCTAAGTATTGAAAATAAAGAGATTTGTGAATTACTTATTATTAAATAAGTATATGGAAAGGTTTTCCAATATTGAAATGGTTTTGAGATTATATCTTTTTTAAAGATAATTTGATGTGAATATTTGGCTAGTGATTTAATTAATGAAAGATTTATTAAAAGGGCCTTGTGATGGCTTATGGTGCTAAATATTTGTTTATTGCTTTGATAGTAAAATAACCAACTATCGAATATGGCCATTTTTAGTTCCTCGACTTGATGTGGGAACTATTTAGTCGTACATTTAGTATGTAGCCATCTGTGTAGGCTTGATTATCGTTTGTGTTGAGGATGTTGATTCGTGAAGTGCGAAGTATCACTCCAATCTATCGAGCTTTTTTCTCGGCCTGAAGGATAGAAAGTTGAAAGTTGGAGACGTGATAAGTCTCTGAGACTTAGATTCTGTATGAAGTTGAGAAACGCTTTTGCGTTGTTGGTGCGAAGAGACAGGGATCAGATTTATCTAAAAACCACTTCGGACCAACTTTTATGCGATGATTGTGCAGGTTGACTGTGATGATTTTGATACTTAGGATTTTCATAGTGGAGGACTGCTTATTGATCGTTTGGGGTTAAAATCCTAATATACATCCAGTAGCAGTAGTCTCTTCGTTATGAAATATCCAATGCAAGGACTATTCGCTACTAATCCTGGGGATTTCTCGACAGGATGTGGTAGGAAAGTACCATCGTTTTGTCCTGTTCCTGGACAAATTGAAGGTGTGTTTGTACGGCATTTCATTTCTTAGATTACGTACATTGCTTTTTACAAACGTACATCGGTGGTGGCAGAGATGGCAACTTCTCTTAGCTTAACACCCTCCTTGAGACGTATGAGCTTAAGGGTTGTATTTTTGTGAAAGGCAATTAGTAGTCAACATAATGGTCGTGTGGCATTCAAAGAGATGTGATTTGATATGTGAAAGGTAATCATTACTCCAGTCTCATCAACCGAAAATGACTGAAACAGGGTTATATGCGGCAAGGCTAAGTGGGTCGCTTCCAAGTAAGATATGATTATCCTCTTCTAGATATATCTTTACACGCTGCGACGTTGTGTATTTGATTATTGTGGTTTGTATGCTATGAGGTCCCTCAGTAACGGTCAGTAACGACCGGAGGATGACATATTCGATACTATCTAGTTATAGAGGTAGGTCGGTCTTGTGTTGGTAGTGGAACTTTGTAATGGTTTCTTGAGACATCCATCTAGAGGTGTACCCATCAGAAGGTAGTCCTTCACCTGGTCATCTTATGGAAATCCAAACTCCACTATGTGACTGCCATTTTGATTGTATTGCCCATTTTAGGCTATATGCTAGAAGTCAATCAATGTTACAATTTCGGCTATGATTAATATTATTTGTATACTAGACACTAGTATAATATTAGAGGATTTGATATGAAATGTTTTAGTTATCGTAAGATAAAAACATGTCTGTGTTTATGTGTGGGTGTGTCTTACGAGATTCTTTTGTTTTGATAAAGGAAAAGTGTGGTAATTTAATAGATTCAGTTGAGTGTGTTTCTTACGCTGGTTTACTAGACTGATCCGGGCTTTTTTCCCTTTCAATGCTTGGGTCAGACTGAATATATTTACAGGTTCAGTCTTGAAGCTTATGGAGCTTCAGCATGCGAGTTGGAGATCTTCATTTTTCGTATACACGTATCTGTTTTGACTATCCGCTTTGCGCATTGTTGTTTTATATTGTCAGCAATTGTGCGGACAGGCTATTATAACTGTCCAGCATGATAATTAGTGATTGATTGTTGAACTCTGATTGACATATGTATATACAGCTTTTGTTTTGTAAAGATCATTGATATGATATTATATGTTTTCCGCTGTGATGTGAGATTCTGTACTGTTCTGTTTGGTTCTCTCTTCTCTCTTTCTTCACTTCTCTTCTTCTCTCTTCTTTTCATTCTCATGACTTTCCGTCAGTTTGTGCTTTTTGGGTCAGACATGTGAGGTTTATTGTTGATTCAAAGGATACAGAGTTGTAGGTCGTCACAGGTGGGATAGAGATAGAGTCAGAAGTACTCTAGAATGAGTTTGAGAGTATTAGTAGATATGAGCGTATATTTGTTAGTGAATATAAATTATTTTATATTGTGTTAACTTATTGGTTGAGTGGTATATAAATTCTTATCGAATAATGGGACGCCACTAAACCGATAGGAGTTTCTAAACACTTGGACCAGGTAAACTGACACAATATTGATTTGAAGTAGGTAAATGGAATAATTTTACCTAATTATATTTTTATATAAAGGAAATAATATTTAGAAATTATTATGGTATATATGGAATGTTTGGATGATAATATTATAACCAAAACAAGATTATAAAATCTGGAGTTGATTATATATAACCAAATGGAAATTGTATAAGTATGGATTATATAATTGAATTAATACTAAAAATGAATACAAACCAAAAATCAGAAAATTATAGCCCAGAGATTTTTGGAAGTGTTTTCCAATATATTTTAAAGATAAATAATAATATTATTATTTTGGAGATATTTTGGAAAGAAAATTGTTTTAAATGGATTTTGAAAGTGATATAGCATTGAATTCACTTCAGTCACTGGAAAATAATTCTAATGATGATGACCGCATCATTAGTATTCATTTTCGAGTTTCTAAGTGATGGATTGCTGCCGAAATTGATTTGTTCAGAAGAACAAGCTTTGTTTTGGAAGTTTCGAAGGAAATTGTTTTGGAAAAAAGACAGGTTTGTTCAGATTTAAAAAGTGTAATTTTGGAATATTTGTTTTCAAAATGATTTGAAATAAATACTAGGGTTTGAATTCTAAAATTCTTATTTAAATAATGTAGAGATCATTAAGAGATAAGTTATCAACTTATAATTGGTGAATGATTTTGAAGAAAAATATGGAGATTGAATTTTGGAATTAAAATTACAAGTGAAAAGGTTAAAATGAAATTCAAATTAGATTAAGTTGAAGAAATTTAATTTTTAAATTGATTGTGATTTGAATGGAATAAATTAGTAAAGTAAACTAATTAAATGAATTAAACTGGGATATGAATAGACTGAATTGAAAACAAAATTGAATTGAATTTGACTTAAACTAAATGAAATTGAGTTGAATCAGGATTGGATTGAAATGAAATTGAATTGCATGGTAGATGATATTAAATGAGATTTAATTCTTACTTAAACAATAGAAAGAAATGGCATGAAGTTTGGATTTAATGCAAGTTAAATTAAAAAAAATAAAATTGAAACGAATTGAATAAAAATATACTTGGGCTATAAATAAATTTATAATCTCAAATTAAAAATAAGATGTGAACGTACTCGAGCATAAAATTGGTGGGGAAAGGTGAAAATGAGTGGTGTGACTTATGAAATGGAAAAGCGAAATAGAAAACCCAAAAATAAAAATTGTTTGATATTTTGGTGAAGGGATTAAATCCAAACTTGAATTATAAAAATGAGTTGAGCTAAGAAAAAAATTAGTTGAAGTGATTTTGAAATAGAAATCAAGTATTGAATTATGAACTAGAAATGACCTAATTAGCTTAATAAATTAGTTGATTGAATGTGTTAATGGGATTTAACTCGGTTAAATAAAATTGGATTGTTCGTTAAAAATGGATTTTTAAAATGAAACTCGAGTTATAAATAAAATTCAATGTACATAGTAAGCAAATTAAAATAATTGGAACTATTGTCGAATGAAATGGAATTGAATGGAAATAGAAATGGTTTGAGTTGCAAATAAATCCAATTATTCAAATTGGAAATGGCTTTTATATTACTTAAACGAGCTTGAGAATGAATTGAGTATGTAATTAAAATTTGAGGGGGTCAAATGAATGAACTAATAGAATAAATTAGTAAAACAATGAAACGTGATTGAATAAGAATCAAATTAAAATGGAAGTAAAAAATTTTGCAAAAAGAAATGGTGTATGGAGTTGAAATAATTTGAAAAAAATAAATCAACGTATTTAAAATAGAAGCTGGCTTAAATAAATCATGGAATAGTTATTTGATATAATAGCATGGAATGAATCTGAAGTAAATGAAATTCTATGAATTAACGGAGAGTGAATAAAATTGGTTTCTAAATCAATTGGAAGAACATGGGTCTATTTGGTTTATAAATTAATTGAACGCGTGGAAAGTAAGTCGTAAATAATTCAAATTGAATAAAAATGATATATGAGTTGGTTGAAAGTAATTAAATTGTAATAGAACCTTATAAGTTGCTTATAAATTTTGTTTAACCTGCATGGCTTATGAAACTCATATGTTTTAGCTATTTAGTATATGCGAAATGTTAGTAATTTCTTATATTTGGTACTTGCAGCCGTAAGCTGCTATGCTTGACTTTGATTGCTCATACTGCAAAAATAAATAAACTGCTTGCTTAAAAATGCTAAAATAAGATACGCTTTCGGATTAAATACGGCGGAAACATAAAATATTGTTATATATTTTGTTTTCCGACCGTGTGGGTCGATGTATATATATTTACCTCTCTTCTCATATTGCAAAAGATCCTCCGTACAAAGGAGACTCTGCCCAAAAAAAATCAGAAATTTAGGGTGCTAGAAAAATTTTTGGAAAATTTTTGTTAATGACAAGTTGATTTTGAATTATTATTGGAAAGAAGGATTTTGAGATTAGGATTGAAGACTAATTGTTTGGGAAAAGACTAAAAGATTAGAAACGTGAAATATCTAATTTTCACTAAGTGGGTTTTGAGAAAGATAATAGGTTTGGAGCATTCTTCTTTCTTGGCAATTTCGAGGATGAAATTCTTTTAAGGGGGAGGAATGTAACGATCCGGATTTTTCGACGTTTGATCTAATATATTTAAATGTTTTTAAGTATTGAATTTGAATTATAAATTGATTTTGAATATGGAAAACTTGGGTTTATTTGTAAAATAAATTCTAAATTTAAATATAGCAATTTATTGAATAATTTAATTATTAAGTTATAACTGAAAATTGGTTAAAATAGTGCCAAAGTTTTAAGCTTGAAAAAAAAAATATAAAGGCTTATAAAATTTATATTAATAATATTGAAGATAATAAAAGTTTTAAAATTGAATTGTCTATTAAATTTTGAAAATAGCTTGTTTAAATTAACATTTAAAAATAGTCTTCCGAGACACCATCTTGAAATTCGACGAAACTAGTTCCATTGGATCTGTAATATAATATTATTATCGAATTTCAAATTTCGTAGATTTTGGAGTTATTGTTTTTTCATAAGAGATACAAAAGCGTTGAAATTTATGTCAAAATTCAGTATAATAATTGGGTTCAAAAAGCTATCTTCTACATATGACCGAGTTAGGACTCGAAACTTCTTGCATTACGTTCGGAATAGGGATACAACATTATAAGCGCCTAACTGCATGCCTCGATAGGAGATCAAAATTTTATATATATGGTCAAATCAAAGCAGTTCCTTTCTTCGTAAGCTAGTCCAAGTTTCCATGCAAGCTATCCCCACTTTCATTCAATCAGCTCGTATTACCCTTCTTCTTCATTTAAATCATGTCCTTCCCTTCATTCCATTCGAACGAAATAAAAATAATGAGGCATGAATCGTAGAAGAGGAACCGCATGTTCCCTACGTTCCTTCGGCAACATCATTCGTCCAAAAAAAAGGGAAGGTGAATGGAAGCCTCCTCGTCCATTCAAAATCGTGACCACTTTCAAATATTTTAATTCAAGATTCATGAAATCCAAATCGCGACAGGTGGAGAGTCGTGAGTGACGCAAGCTGAGGGGGGAGGCATGCTCGGGTAAAGGCTCGGTTTTAGGAAGTGAATCTTGGGCATAAGACGGCGGTGACTCTGTTATAGGTGGGATTCGATCGAACGTCGCATAATGGAAGGTCATGAGTTCCTAGGTTAGGACGAACGCGTGGGAGTTAAGATTTTAGCAGGGGAGTAGGTGGTGCGAGCATGCTGTATGATAGTGATCTTGAGAAGGAGCTGTTTTTGCGAGCTCAACAGCGATGGTAGTAGGAGTGGTGACTGCTCTGAAGCTTGCGGAGATTGGGAGGTAATGGGAGCTTGTCGTTAGCAACGAAGATGGTTTCGAGATTTTATAGGGAAGGTAATTTAATCTAAAAATAGTTTTTAAAAACATTAAGTTGATCATCTATTAATTATAAGTTGATAAAATTTATAACGTGCAGACGAGGTCTGAAAATCGTGGAAACAAACCAAACTGGAACGGACCGAAATAGAGGGGAAAAAAAATCTAAGGTGAGTAAATCTTACTCATTTGGATCTGCCAGTTTAATTTAAAGTGTTAAAAATATAAAATTTATTGGTTGATTGAATGATGCGATAATTATTATTGTCTATTAAATGTTAAAAATATATAATGGTATATATATTAGTATTTGGAGTGATATTCCCGCACATTATAGCGGGTGAGACCCTATGCGCTTCGCATAATAGCGGATGATCCTATATACCACGATATCCCCCTTAAAGTGGGATTGGTATTTTATATGTTGTATTAACATCTGTGGATGCAGAATAGCAGGTTAGAGGGATCCAACTAGATTCCTCAAATTTATTGTTTATTTTTCATATTTAGTGATATATGATTAGTGTAGAATAATCTATTATAGATTATTGTAGTGATTGGAATTATTGGATGCTATCGTAGCACTGGCCCTGATATTGATAAATTTTAAAAATATAAATATATTTTCTTTAAAAATTTATGGGATTGAAGGAGAATTGATAATATATATATATATATATATATATATATATATTGGAATTGGGGTAATTTTAAAGAAACTGAATTAAAAAATAATAAATGATTTGGCTATACTTAACTGTTGTGGATAAATAAATAGAGATTTTTAAAATGAATTATAAAAGAGGATTTATAAATGATATAAGACGGAGTCAAAATCAATATTGAAAATTGATTGGAAGTGTAAAAGAAAATTTATACAGGATGAATGTATATAACGGAATTTTATAAATAAGATTTGTCTTATTAACAGGTAAAATAAAAGGGATTATAAAATTGGTAACTACATTTATAAATATAGGAATGCGATATTAGATGAAAATTGGAATATAAATTCAAAGGGTGAATTTATATAAGAATATAAAAACATGTTTGGAAAAAAATAGCATATTCTATTTTCAAAATGGGAATGGTTAGGAAATCGACAATGAATCGATATGTTGTGAAATCGAGAGGAAGCTATATAGTAAATTGGTTGTTGAAATTTTAAAAGTACTTTTTTAATATTAAGAAGTGAATTTTTTTTAAAAGGAAAATTTTATTATTTTAAAACTATGGGATTTTAAAATAGTTGAGATTGAAATACTTGTAAGTCGATTTTTAAATATGAAGTATTTAATTTTAGTAAATTCTAACTTTTGAAATCGGCTTTGAAAATTTATTTATTCAACTAAAAATGAGTTATGGATATTTATGAAAGTGTTTTCGATATTTTAAATAACATGTCTTAAAAATATATTTTTTTAAAATACTTATTTTATATATATATTAGAGCTTGAAGTGATTGAAATGTTTATATAATAAATTCTCTCTGGATTCGAAAAAGGGTTTGTGAATAATATGTTTGAGGAGAGGAAATTTAAATTGGAATTCTGGAGATTTTTAGAATAAGTCATGGGATAATTCTCTGAAAATGTTAATATTGAAAGGATTTGGAAAATAAGACTGGTAATATTTTCCTAAGTATGATAATTAGAAATTTGGAAATATTTCTAAGTGTTGAAATGTTGGGAGGATCCTGTTACGGATTTGAATATTTGAAAATTTGTTTTTAAATGTTGAGAGGAATTTATATCTTTTAAAGATATTTTGGAAGTAAATATCTTGGAAAATTTTATATTAAGGCCAGATGATTGCTTATGGATATTTAATTTGATAGTTAAATAACCGACTATCAATATTGACCAATTTCGCTAGTCGTTTTCCGGGATCGAATTTAGTTATCCGAAAACCATTTCGATCCGGTTTGAATGTAATTATTGAATACCATGAAGATGATGAAGACGGTGATTCGGTTTGTCCAGACCTAAGATAGCTTATATGGGCGAATGCTACCAAAACATCGTCATTGGAGGACGATGAGCATTCTAAGTGAATTTTTTCTTTAGAAGGTAATCGTAGACTCAAGCCTCATCAATTGAGAATGACTAAAACAGGGAGGTGTAGCAAGGCTTCGTAGGTCGCACCCAAGTAGGGTAAGGTTAACCCTATCTAAAGTCCCTTTTATTTCAGCTATGTCGTTGTTGCCGGTCCCAACCGCGGAGTAATCTTATATGGGCTATCCAGTTCATGGGGTAGTCCTGTCTTGTGTAGCAGAGGATCCCGGAATGGTTCTCGGTACATTGTTCTAGAGGTGTACTGTGATGGGTGCTATCCCAATAGCCCAGTCATTCGATGGAATCCATTCTCTAATAAGCGCCTTATGGTTTTGACTGTGCCCAACTATGCTGGAACGTGAGATATAAGAATTTCAGCTATATTCTATTTACTTTTTATAGACACTATTATAATATCAGACTGATTTGATAAAAATGTTTTGGTTATTATAAGGTAAAAAACCCATCGTGTTTATTTGTGTCGTGGTCTTACGAGATACCTTTATTTTTCAAAGGATTTTTGAAAATTTAGTAATTTAATTTGAGTGTGTTTCTCACGCTGGTTTTCCAAACTGACTCCGATGTTATTTTATTATAATGCTCGAGTCAGGCTGAGCATTACAGATTCAGGATAGGATGTTATGGAGCTCATGGAACGAGCTGGATGGCAAGGCATACTTCCGTACTTGACTATTATTCCGCAGTGTAAAGACAAGTTAATAAACTGTACAGATTTGATATATTGGATTGTTGTACTCTGATAATGGTATGTATATTAACAGTACAGATCTTGTATTTAAAATCAGTTATTATATATTATATTTTGTTCCGCTGCGATTGTGAGATTCTGTATTGTCCTATTTTCTTTTCTCTACCTTTTTCTTCTTCACCCTAATGAACTGTTATTTTCGGCACTTGGCTGCTCGGCATTTTATACAGTGGACGTATTGATGTCGATTTTCGAGGGATGAAAATCCCATTTGTGACACACCCTTAATCACAAATCAAAAAATAATAATGCTCAAGGTTCTAAATTTATTAAGGCTATCAAGTTCAAACCAAAACCTGGAAAATTAAAGTTAAAACCCTCAAATAAGTTCATTAATTTATGGGTTCCTGGAAGGTTATTTAATAATGAGAAAGGAATAATTATTGATAACTTTTAAATAAAGTTAATTTAGCCGGTGATTATATTTTGAAAGGGCATTCAAACTCTTCATGGGTTTGGCTTCCCAATGCTTAACCCCATGTGCTCAAAATAAAATAGGATACTAGTGCGCATATTTTATATTTTTCAACTATCAAACAATGCAAAAAAAATATAAAAAAGAAATGGATACTGGACAATGGATGTTCAAAAGCATATGATAAGAAGTCGATAGATACCGAACGACATTACATACAAAGATAGTGGAATTGTGAAATCGAGATATAATTCAAAAGGATATGTTATTGGCATTAGCAATGTTAGTAACTCTAAAAATTCTCCTACTTAAATGTTTTACTTGATAAATTTATTTCATGCTTTGTATTGATTTCGATTCCATGCATAAGTTCAATTTATATACATTTATACGTATCTCTATATATAAACTCTATACATATTGTCTAGTTGTGCTTTAGCGATTCTTTTTCGCCCTTTTTGTCGATGACAAAAGGGGAGAAAATATATAAATATACTAAACAAAATGACAGGGGAGTGCATAGAGTTAGGGGGAGCCAAATATAAAAATATTATATTTCATCTCTCAAATATTTATATGTTTGTCATCATCAAAATGGGGGAGATTGTTAATACTCTGTATTGATTTTGATGTACAACCATATAAATATTAATATTAACATACCTCTGAGTTATGTAGTACTTTCAGATATATTATGGAGATATTTTACAAAGATAAACAAGAACTCAGTGGAAGCAAACGAATTATATATATATATATGAAGATTAATTAAAGAAAATAAAAAAATAAAACTGGTTGAAGAAGAACAAACACAAATGTTGTAACGATAGATGTATTTGAAGCGATGAGTGGTTGTTTAAATCTTAGAATCTTTGTTAAAGATCCCATGGCAACTATACTTGAAGATCATCAACCGTTGACCTCGACCGAATCACAAAATATCAAAAAATATGAGGAACTCTATAATTCAAAAATCTGAAACACTTCATTGGAGTTCTTGATTTTTGAAATACATGTATGTCAACATATCCCTACCAAGTATATCAACATACCAACCGATTTTCTATTTTTTAAAATTCAAATGAAGGGATTTTCCCTCTACCTCTTCATCAAAGACATGCCTCTCTGACCACTATTTAATGGCTCTGGAAAACAAAATTTGACACACAACATTCTCATTTTCTCTTACTCTTTCTTTTCCATACTTTTGTGAGAAAGATCCATTATACATTCTTCCATTCTCTTTGTAAATCCATACGGTTTCACTCCGATTCTTCATGGATTTGCAAACCGCACAAGATCAAAGAACTTTTACTTGAATTCATACCATTATCTCTCTGATTTCATCATATTTCTTAAATAATTCCAGGATATATTGCCACTGAAGGTCTATAGGAACATGATACTCAATCTATAAGAATCTGTAGTGAAGATATGATTGCTTGTCATACTCTACTATTGATTGTAAAGAGAAGAAGGTGTTCTTTTAGCCTATGAAATCAAGACTGTGATCTTGTAGCCCAATAAATCAAGAGGGTGCATCTTGTAATCCAAGAAATCAAGATTGTAAAGGTGTCCTTGCCACCCATGAAAAACAAATTATGATAGTGAAATTCTTTACGGTGCAGTACAGGACTGGATATAGGATTGGTCAATGTGAACCAGTATAAAAAAATTTGGTATTATTTACTTTACCACATTTTACTTTACTACTTACTTATTTTGAGATTGTTTGTTGTTGTTTGCAATTTGAGTATATAGAGATTTAAATTCATAAGTTAGTCTTAAATAATTGAAGTATACACTTCACCCCCTTTATTGTATAAATAGCCATAAGATCAATTTCGCATTGTGTTATAGACAACCCATTTTCCAACATAGGTTATAGTATTAGACTGGAAAAGCTTTAGTGCTTACAGTTAGAGAAATTAAATGTATATAATTAGGATGCATTAGACATATACTTATTTAAATTATACTACCTTAGTTCTAGTATAGAAAGACTCGAGATTTTTATTTACCATACATTGTTGCTCTGACTCCCTCCTCATTACAACATAGGTTAGAGAAGATGATGCAGATTTTAGGAGATGAAGGAGAAGATGAATGGCAGTTATTCACCTATCTACTTATGTTTTTCTTATATTTTTGGTGTACCCATTTGACATAATGATGTTGTATTTTGAGATATTGCACTGTGGATATTGGGGGTCGTTATGTTGTATTATGTTATGTTTTTCTAAGGCTTGGATTTTTATAAAATGGGTGCTATTTCTGATATTTAATTTTATCCTTCTACTGTTAGACTCTGAATGTGTAGATAGCTAGCTCTGTGTTCTGTAAAACTTTATCAACCAACAGTCGGCTTTGAAAAGGGTTTAATGTTTGATAGGACTTTTTTGGATCGAAAATGACATCTGTTTCAGGGCGGGTTGTTACAAGCACATTGCACATGGCAATAAATTGATGTACTTCAATAGTTTTTCATGAGAAGGTTTCTTGTGTGACATTGGCATTTTCTATGTATAGAATTGCAAATCAATTTGATAGACAAAATTTGAGTTCATCGTGTAAAAAACCATTTGAATCTTAAATTTAGGTATATCCTAATTAGTTAAAATTTCCAACTATGAAGTTTACCATTACATTTGATAATAGTATAAAATAGATGTACACATTCACTTTTTTAACGTATGCAATATATCCTTATATCATAGATAGAAATGTAGTAAATAGCATAAAAAATCTTTTAAATTTTCAAAGCTTGTTATTTTAAGATATCACTTATAAATCGAAGTTATATTTAAAATTATAGGGGCTCAAATGAAAGTTTTAATTTTTGAATGATTTTTCAAAATCATTGTATAATTTCTTAAAATCAAAACGAATACATCATGGCTTTTAATTACTTTCAATATGCTACCAATGCACCAGATCATGAGTTGAGTGTGTTATAAGTGACTTATGTAGTGTATTCAACCAACGTTCTAAAGGCCAACTGCCATGCTAGAATTTTGGCCATATTGTCCTGGTTCCAACACATACTGGACCAGAACTTGATCCAAAACCTGATCTCGTTTTCTCCAATAAAAAAATTGGAAAATAGTCTCGATCATTTCCACAATTTAGATTCTTGTCGGAAATAATTGAACTTCTACAAACATGTGATGTGAATCGGTAAAAGAAAATTATTAAACTTTAAAAACCTTAATAAAATCTTGTCTGCCTTTAAAGAAAAGCAAAATTGAAACAGCCTAATCAAGTGACTAGGAATCAGTATTTTTCTATAAAGGCACACTAATTCATACTAAATACATAACAAAATCAACATTCTAACGTAATTTTTTTGCTCTGCTTCATCATTATCGATCTCGAGCTCTGCAGCATCAATCGAACTTAGCTTGGCACCATTGATCTCGAATTAATCGGCAAGCAAGGATGAAGATTTTTATTCTCTTTTACTTTCGAATTGAGGTTTGAGTAGGGCAGAAGTTTCTACATGTGGCTTTATTTGAGAATGATGGTTACGATGCTAGGATTAATGTAATAATTGGGTGGGTTTTAAAATGGGTATTATCTGATTGGTATTTAAAATAATTGTTGTTTAAGGCCAGGTTTAATTTGCAAAGTAAATATTGTCATGCAAAATATTATCATGATTATGGAAAATAAATAAATGTTGAATAATTAACTCTGATATGTAATTAATAAGTAAATAAATTATCATGCAAAATAATATCAACAAAGTTAGGATTGTTTAATTTGCATAAAAATATATTATATTGAGTAGTTAAATGTTGAAACTATTTTGTTTCTAATTTAGGTACTTGATTAGGGTAAATCGTTATATCATTTAGAATTATTATATGGTAATTATTGGTGATAAAATAAAAAAGAAGAGTAACTATTGTCAAAAGTAATTTCACATGGTGGTATAAAAAATGTGAAAGAACATTTAGATGGACAATCTAGCGACGTAGCAGTATGTCCGTCTGTTCCCAAAGAAGTGAGAAAATTTATATGAGAACAACTGAATAAAAACAAGAAGCGAGCGAAGTCAAGGGAAGCACAAAAGACAACGTGTGCAAGAAGAGCTAATAAGCATGCCTGATCAATAAATCGAGATATCGACAGTGATGGAAGTAAAGACGATAGAGAGGTTTGACGGACCTATCAAGAAAGTAAAGAAAGTTATATGAATGAAGGGAGACAACGGTCAGGTATAGGATCTAGTGGAGCAGGTATACGATCTAGCAAACTAAAGCGCTCTAAATCAATCAGAATAGATGATGATTTAGCAACACAAGCAGTTGGAAGGATTGATCCCTATGTACAAAAGCGAGGATGTAAAACTCAACCTTCTATTAGAACTGCAATAAAAGGCACCAAAAATGCTAAAAAACACAAAGGTCATGCAATATCAATTTTTTTACTTTAATTATATCTTACACAATGCTGCTAATAGTCCATATAATGAAACTATGTTAAGGACCATTCAAGAAGCCGGTCTTAGAATTAAAGGACCCACACCGCATGAATTATCAAAAATGTATTTAGATTTAGAGTGCATCGAAATCAAACAACACATTAACACTTACTCTAACTTTTGGGATGAGTATGGTTGTACATTGATGTGCAGCGGTTGAAGCACACGAAATAGAAGTGAAATCATAAATTTTCTTATGTACTCTACCTAAGGAACCATCTCTCTAGAATTTGTTGATCCTACTAACAAATTTCAAAGTACTGAGTATATATGTGGTCTAATGGGTAATGTTGTCAATTTTATTAGAGAAGATGTAACAACCTTCCAGTTTGGACATTTTAAGCAGACGCACATGTCAGACTCAAACCATTCAAAAGTACAGATTGTTATGGGTTAAATAAGAAAAAAAAGAGAAAGAAAGAAAACAAATACAGAATCTCACAGCAGAATGACAAAAATATAATATTCAAATAACAGTTCACGAAGCTGTTTTACAAATACATTTGATTTTTCTTTTACAACAAAAAATCAGACGTACATAAACATGAATAAATAAATAAATCCAGCTGAACAACATGATGCAGTGGAAAAAATATATAATAATAATAATAGTACAAAATCTTCGCTTTCATACTCCAAAAAGCAGTCCTCGATAAACTGAAAAGCCCAGACTGATCCGAGCGAACTGAAAAGACAAAACACTCGAGTTAGAACGAAAAGATCTTATGTAAGATAAATCAAAAGTAAATAAATATGAATGTGACGGCATCAGAGATGTTTATCGGGATTCATATCTACTATCCAGTGTTTAACGTGGGTGCAGTAACATAAGAGATTTTCGGGATTTCCATCTCCTAAGGATCCGTTAAACTATCTACCACGTAGTACAATACGTTATTGTAATAGTGTCTACAGTAAAGTAAAGTATTAAATAGTGTTAAGGCGTTACCCATATCCCAATTAACACATTTTATATATTCTCGTAGTCTATCTAATGCCGTAAGCACCACCAAACCGGTGGTTTACCCAGAGGACACCCCATAGGTACGATACAAAACAAACTCATAGAAGGCGCTCTAAGGCATTTGAACACGGCACTCAAAACAATGCCAGGGTAGATTTACCAATTGCAGAACCGGGCTGGTGGTAACGCATAGCAGCTACTACCACCCACCTCGGAACACACTCCTAAATCAAAAATCAAGGGGTGGCCACCAAATCATCACAAAGTCATAATATGGTATTGAAGAAGCATGTTCGATCAGAGGAATGACCTCACTTGGCCCAAGTATAGCTCATGTTTTAGTCACATCTAAGCTAACTCACGGGAGTCAGGGTCGCGTCAATACCTCATACAGAAATTGTTTTTCAAACCATCCTACTTCATTTTTAGAATCTCCACCGCGTAGACAATTATTAAAGTGGTTTTCGGTATTCGCAGAGAGTATGACAATATGCAATCTCGGTCTCTTCAACAACCAAACTCTTATTTCACACCGGATGGTTCTTGTACATTTTAAAAAGTCAATACACAATTTATATCAAAAATATCATATTCAATTTCAAATCATATCCCTTTCAAAATCATATTCACTTCAAACTACATTCACTTCAAAATCATGTTCACTTATAAATCATATTCACTTTTGAAATTTACATTCACTTTGAAATTATCGATAAGTTCCGTTAGTTAGTTCTTCATTTCAAAATCATCTTATTCACTCAAATATGTCATTTCACAAAAAGGTATCATTCCAAATTCCAACTTAGGTCATATCATCACCAAGGATTTAAATATAAATACTTCACTTTACACAGTCTGAAAGGTAATTATAAATAGTTTATATAGCTTTAAAATGGTTTAAATAGATTAAATATAGATTTAAATAGATTTAAATTACATTAAGTGGATTTGTAAATGGATTAAGTAAACTTAAAATAGATTTAAAATAGATTTAAATGATAATAAATAGATTTAAAATAGATTAAATAAATTTAATTAGTTTAAAATAAGTAAAATAGATTAAATTGGATTAAATAAGTTATGATAGATTAAAATAAATTGAAATAGTTTAAATTGACTAAAATAGTTTAAACTAGTTTAAAATAGACTACAAAGTTATAAACAAACACTTCAATAACTTAATTTCGATAAATTCATTTATATTTGACATTTCAACTTTGAAATTTCAATTTAAATCCTTTGAATGATTCATTAAATCAATTCCAATTTCAGCATTAACACTTAGATTAACGAAAATAATTCAGTTTATATAAATCAATTTCTATTTAAAAATACCAGTTAACTAAATTCAAAATTTCAAAGATTCAAAAATCGTTTATTTTAACTAATTCGGCATCCGTATATAATTTTACAACCTAGGGTCAAGTGATACGAATGTTTATCATTTCAATCCGCAATTTAAAATTTTACGGTTATATATCATTTCAAAACGCAATCCCGAATGAAGTAAAAATCCATAAAATCGCTCGAGTATATCATTTCAACCCATAACAATTTTTCATAATCTATAGATTGTTCGGGTATGTGTCATTTCAACCTATAGGGAACTTGCAGTTTATAACAATATAAAATACAATCATCAAGTCATACAATATCAACAACCAAACATCCATCACAATCGTCATCCAAATCGATTAATAAACATCACCAAATAACTGATAATCAATAGTAGGTATTAAGTTGACAATTTAAATTCAATATTAGATTAAACGATGATTAAATGCAATAAAAATCAAATTTAACTAGAATGACAATTTAAACATACCAAATATCGATCAATTAGTTTCTAATCAAATCATAAGTTTAATTTAACAAGCATAACATGGTGTAGTAATTGTGAGTGGAGTAAAACACTCACCTTTGGATTCAAATCGAATTGAAAACCAAAATAACGCTCAAAATTCAAATAGTCCCAAAATTCGTCCAAACTAGCGTCAAAATGTCCAGAATTTCGATATGATCCCAATGGAACAAACCGCGCGTGAATCGGACCTCGTATATAAAAGTTAAAAAAGTTAGAATGCTTTACGATTTAAATTTAGACAAACAAAATAATAATATAAAATTATACACGTCACCATACCTTTACACGTCGAAACCCTAAGCCGAGCGTTCGTTCGCGACCTACCACATATGCAGACGCCACCTTTTCTAGAGAAACGTCGCCGCCACGACCCACTATACCTCGATCAGAGCCTACCCACGCCTTCACCTACCTCCGCTGCCCCCTAGGCCAAGCGCGGCTAACTCCGGCATTGCCTAACACTGCCACCGCTAGAAAAATGCGGCCAAAGTTGGAGATTTGAGCACCAATCAGATAAACAAAGACCTTAGATCATCGCTGCTCGACGAGCTCTACCGCCCCATGCCTCCTGATCATCGCCAGGGTAAAGATCCACCATTAAAACGATAACCCTATATGAACGGTCGAAACTAATCCATTGATTCCTAGACAAACATTGATTCGATGAAAAAAATGAATTGCAGATCTAGGTTATGCTCGTCGAGAGCTACAAATCGATACATAATTTGATAGGGTTTGGAGGAGTTTGATTTTTGAATTTGAATTTTGAAATTGAATGTGCAATTTGGGGATTTGTTTCTGCCATTAGAAGAAGGAGATAGTCAGAGAGAATTGTACGTACTGAAAAACTGAGTTGAGAAACAACTAGGATTTACTACAGGCTATTTATAGGTAGATCAGAAACAGGAATGAATGGGATAGATCGATTTGAAGGTTGTACGATAAACGACCCGAAAAGCCCGTGTAGGTCCTGAAACAAAAGTGAGTCATCCCATATATCAAAATAGATGTTTTCGTTATTTTAAACTCAATGGAACAGGTTTCAAGTCAAAATTCCATCGTATGAAGAATTTAGCTTAAAATCAGCTTATTTCAAATTGATTTCAATTGAACTGATTTCTAGGCATTTGGAGTCCGTATGATCAAACGACAAGTCCAATCGCTATGAAACTTGAAACATTGCAATAATTCACCATTACGGATCTGAAGAAACTAGTTTCGTTAAAATCTGAGATAGTGGAAAAAATGGCCATTTTCACGTTAATTAAATTAATTAATCACTTTTTAATTCAATATTTATAAACTAACAAATTTCATCATTTTTTATTACTTAGACATTTACAATAATTTAAAACAAATTCACATATCAATTCAGTGTTAAATATTTCACTAATTACGGTGTTTAATTTCAACTGTAATTGAATCCAATTAATATAATTTAATTTCAATAAATTTATTTAATTTGGCTTCGATATTTTAATTCAATCAAATATAAACATAGTTGACATTTATTTATATCCTATTATACAAATATGCTTCAATTTCCATCTTTTATTTGTATTGACTACTATATTTCCATTACACTGAATTTTCGTCGATTCCATTAAATTTGAAATCTCAATAAATTATTTTGTCTTTGTTTCACTCTTTTTATTTCCATTAATTATTGCCTTGTAAATAAATTTGACATTTCTATACATTGTGTTACATTCAAAATGTGCAGTTGTTGTCTTAACTCACTTTAATGTAACATTAATTTACATTTACTTGTAACTGATTAATCAAATTGGTAACAAATAACAATTATCGTAATTTCAACATTTAATAATATTTGTAAGTTTCTTATTTACAAGAAAATGTTATGACAACTCACACTACACTAATTTTATTCAATTTCAATTTACTACACAATATTTCATTAATTAATCAACATTTAGATTGTCAAGTACTCTTTAAATCCAATTATTAATTAATACATACATTACTATAATTTATTTAAAGTCTATATCAATTATAACTCTTTAATTCTTTTAATTAATTGGAACTACATTTAAAGCGGTTATCAGTTACCATAAATTTACACTATTTCATTTTATTCCAGTTATATTCTTATTATTACATCATAACTTTTTTGTTTCTTCCAACATTAAATTACAAAACTTATTAAATTAACAATTTTTATTTGTCGACAATTACGGGTCATTGCAGAAGATATAATTTTGCAAATAGTAACTGATAGTGGAGCAAATTATAAAGTCGTTGGTCAATTGCTGAAGGAAAAAAAGGAAACTATATTGGACATCATGTGCAATACATTGTATCAATTTGGTTTTAGAAGATATTTCAAAAGAAGTCGAGGTAAAAATTATTATCTCAAATTTCCAGTCAATAACAGGATTCATATACAATCAAGGTTGGTTACTTAGCATAACCAGAAAAGAAACCAACAATAAAGAATTGACTTGGCTAGCATTAAGCAGGTTTTCTTCCCACTTTATCGCATTAGAATCCATAAACATGCATAAAAAGAATCCAAGAAGAATGATTTATTCGAGGGAGTGGAGCACAAAGATTCCTAAACTTGGTCCTAAAGATAAAAAAACAGCAATTCTTGTCTATAACTTGATTCAAAATAATAAATTTTTGGTTAACGTTGCTATTATTATTCTCGTATTTGGTCCACTTGTAAAAGTTTTAAGGATGGTGGACAATGATGATAAAGCAGAAATAAGACATTTATACGAAGTAATGGATTGAGCGAAGGAATCAATTAAGAAAAATGTTGGTACAAGAAAGTGCCAAAAATGGCGGAATATAATCGATAAAAGATGGGAAAGACAATTGCATCGATCTATTCATACAGCGGGTAACTTTTTTAGTTATTACACAATCATAAAACGTACATATCATGTCAATATTTATTTGAACTATCAAATTATTTTAGGTTATTTTATCAATCCACATATTCAATATGGAGATAATGCAATAAATAATGACGAGGTTTTAAGTGGATAGGTAGATGTTCTTGAAAAAATGGTACCGGATATTGCTATGCAAATTGAAACTTCAAAAGAGGTAATAAATAAATTACTCAACTACTGATGATTCTTGTTATTATTGAAGGATGCAGTGTACAAGTGCACGTGCTAATATAGTACACACGGATCGTGTAATATGGAATATAATATAAATGCGGAAATAGATGATAATAGCAAAGTAAATAAAAAATAGAAAAATCACACCAAAGACTTTTATACTGGTTCAGAGCACCGTCCTACGTCCAGTCCCAGACTTCTATCTGGATTTTCACTACCAACTACCTCCTTCACCCGGAGGAACAGGTTTACTACACCCGAGCAGACGAACGGGATTTCATGCCTCTAATATACTGAGGACTTCAATACTTTGCCTCTTACAACACCGAGAACTTCAACACTTGCCTCTTACAACACGGAGGACTTCAACAAAGATAAATATAACTGTTTGTTGACGGTATGTGTTCTTGCTAACACTATTTTGTCACTTGTATACAAACTTCCTATAATCTTATCCTCAAATAGATTATTTGTATATATGAAGATTTGGAAGTGGATATCGTATTGAATCAAAAGGATGTTAAATAAATTTCAGGATTCAAAACGATATATGATAGAATATGAGCAATTTGAACGCTTGAGAGTACAAGATAGAATAGAGGTTAGAAGAATAGAAAAATTAGATTCGTTAGATATTTGGAATAATGATTTCATGATGTTTATTTAAGAAATAAATAGTTGTAACCTTTTGTTAAAAGGTATGAACAAAGGTCATGATCATTGGTGAAGAGAAAGAGAAGCAACCGTTGAAGAAAAGGAAGTGTCTATATGAAGGGTTGCTTTCTGTTTGAAAACGGTCGACAGGTCAAAAAAGACCAGTAGACAGGAATTTGAATATATATACGTTATATTCACTTGTGCACGTTATCTGTGCATTCTGGGCAAAAACGGTCGACCACCTGGTTTTGACCAGTCGACCGGTTTTGTCCAGAGTGCACAGTTAATGTGCACTCATATATATTTATATATATATTCGAAGATTGAAGGCATAAGATTATTTGAGGATAGATTTTAACATAAATAATCATTACTAACATACCAAATAATCAACCTCTAATCATATGGAGCTCTTTATGTCTGAATATCTTCTTTTTGTCGATCACGGCTTATCCCTTTGTCAGAAATCAAAACTCTATAAAATATCTTGACTCAACATTCTCCCCCTTTTTGATTGATGACAACATAGTTATGAATCTCCCCCTGTATATGATATCTCCCTAAGATTTTGTCCTACATATATACTGTTAGCACAATTTTCTCCCCTTTTGTCATCGACAAAAAGGAGTTGTTAAATGAAAGATGTAAAGGAGATTATAAGCAACATAAAACTACTATCACAGATTAAGAGTAACATTCACATAGAATTATAATACACATAAGTCTAGTACGAATTAAAACATGACACTATTTAGTACAAGTGCCAGATAATGTATATAAAGCAAAAGCTAAAGTCATAAGTACGCATAAAAGATAAAAAGAGATAGACTAAAAAGGACTTATTCTGACTCCGTCTCACCCTCTTCTTCTTATTCTTCAACAAGCTGAGATTTCCCGTGTCGACGTTCATGACTAGTTCCCGAGCTTGTGCCCTCCTCCGAAGATGTCCAAGCAAAAGTAGGAGGAGCTGGGCGCTTGCCAGGGTCTGAAGCTTGCATTGAAGAAGATGATGCACCACAAGATATTGCTTCCCATATAGAAACGAAGAAAGACTTAAGTTTGTTAAAGCGTTTATCCATTTTTGTGTCCATGCGCTTAAGTCGTGCTTCGAGAAGGAATTGATTCCGAGCAATAGTTTCAAGTGATTCTTTTGTTGAGGAGGATGATCGTAAAAGTTTGACTTCCTCAAGTTTAGGGCGAGATGGTCGAGATGAAGCTTCTCTATGTCCTTGTTCTTTCCATTGTTCAAAAGGCATAATATTAAAGTATGGAGCGGGAAGCTTCATTCTTGTAATAGTTGCTTTGTTGATGACTTTTGGTTTGAAGATTGAAGACTTGGGAGGTTCGATGCCATAATCAAGCAAGAGACGCATAATATACTCGTTATAGAACAAGTGTGGTCTAGAAGAATCATTTACTTTCAAAATCTCATCAAAGATCATACCAATCCAATTTATGCAAATACCCCCACAGATTGAGTATAATGCCTTGAAATTTTCTTTATAGACGGCATCAAAATTTCCTATTCTTGGTAAAAGAGAGTGCATAAGAGTGTAGTGAAGAATTCTTGCAGATGGCCGTAAACCCATAGACTTAGTACTATCCTTGTCATCTTCAACAAATTGATGACTAATTTGATTACGGATATGAACATTGCAAAAATTACTTGAGAATTTTTCACCAATAAATGAAGAACCAAGAACGGTTGCCATCCTATCACATGAGATGAATACTTCTTTGCCACAAACAACGGACCAAAGACAATAATTGGGACTCTCGAGATTGTTTTTATCTAAATTTAGATTAGCAAAGAATAATTTGATCATTACATGGTTAATTTCAACATTGTTTTGATCAAAATCAATGAGATTTTCAATGTCGGCTTCCTTTGCTAAACTAAGAATACGATAACTAGAGAAATCTGAAAATTTAATAAAAGAACCCGGATGGATTTTAAAATCCTTCATCTCATTCCACCTTTTGATTTCTATTGGATCTACAAGCCACTTCCTGATAGAGAGATCAATTGGTTGTGTTTCGGAGGTAGAAGCTTGCTTTAATTTCTTTTGTGGAGGAGCCATTTGTGTGGAATTGGTAGAAGAGTTGAGTACTAGGGTTAGGAGGGTTTTTGTTTTAGAAAAAAATAGAAGAGATGGAGAAAAAATGAACCGTATGTGCCTTTTAAAAAAACAACACAGCACGAAACCGGTCGACCGCCCATAAATAACCGGTCGACCGTTTTCTTCCAGAGGCAAAAACGGTCGACTGGTTGATTTTGGCCGGTCGACTTGTTTGCCAGTGTGGTGTTTTTCCTTTTTTTTTGCGTGTATTCCTGAACGTTAACGGTCCATATAATATCAAATTTAAAGAACATGATATATATATATATATATATATATATATATATATATATATATATATATATATATATATATATATCGATTCATAAGAAATATAAAAATACAATCATAACATTAAAGAAATTTTAATGAGAGGTAGAAGAATTATGATCGGAAGTCTCTTCTTTGACATCGGTAATGCATGATTTCCATGGCGACCACTTTTCTTTCGCTCCTTCATTCTGAGCATAGTTTTTATCCCATGAATTTGGGCTTCTAGAAGATGAAGGTGCATGAGGCATTGGCTCGTACACGCCATGTTTGTTTGAACCACAAAAGAATGATGCCATTCTTTCTAGAAGAGATAGACGTTCCGAAGTCAGTTGTTGCTCATAATGCAGTTGTCTTTAAAGATCGATTTGATGTTGTTGATAATGATGAATCTCATTGATCTTTTCTCTGGTACGGGGTGAACAAAACAATACCTTCTTTGCTCGTTTCGAAGTAGGCGTATTGCCAGGAGTATGAATGCATTAGTGATGACACTTTGATTTGTGTTTAGGAGTTTCAGGAGAGGAATATTCTTCTGGCTCAGAACTCGTGATCGAAATGTGGGATTTTTGAGCACACTCATCACAAATATGTTCCATAATGAACTATAAACTTATTAGGCTCAGATAGAAGTGATGAAAACAATATTTTTGTTAAGCTTATATAACAATTCCTATATATAAGCTGGTGGATGAAAAATGACATGCAAATTTGGCCATAAAAAAATTTGAAGCTCATATTCAATTTCCTAATATAGTAATAGGAGAAATAATCTGAAAAGAACTTAGAATATGACATTAAAGATTTACTTATCAAGTTCTTTTCTAGAAATTAAACCGAGTTCTCTACGAAATTTAATGAAATTAGACTCATGTAGAGGCTTAGTGAAAATGTCCGCTAGTTGATTATCAGTTTGGACATATTCAAGACATATATTTCCTTTTTCGATATTGTCTCTAAGGAAATGATGACGGATATCAATGTGTTTGGTTCTGGAGTGATTCACTGGATTCTTAGAAAGATTTATAGCACTTGTGTTATCACGGTATATAATAGAATTTGATAAATGAATATCAAAATCTTGAAGTGTTTGTTGCATGTATATTACTTGAGTACAAGCGAGAGCTGCTGATATATATTCAGCTTCACATGTTGATAGTGAAACACAATTTTGTTTCTTACTAAACCAAGAGACAAGTGATTTTCCAATAAAATGGCACGTACCACTTGTAATCTTTCTATCCGTTCGAGAGCCTCCAAAATCAGCATAACTATATGCTACTAATTCAAATGGACATTCTTTTGGATAAAAAAGACCGAAATCTTTGGTATTATTAAGATAACGAATTATACGTTTCACTGCTCATAGATGTGATTCCTTTGGATCTACTTGAAAGCGTGCACAAAGACAAACACTCATCATTATATCTGGATGACTTGCTGTAAGATAAAGAAGAGAACCTATCATGCTTCGATAAAGTTTTTGGTCAACACTCTTACCTTTTTCATCTTTTTCAAGATGTGTAGTTGTACTCATAGGAGTAGGTTTACCAGATGTGTTATTTAACCCGAAGCGATTGATAAGATTTCCGCAGTATTTTTCTTTATTAATAAAGATGCCATTCGGAGGTTGTTTGATTTGAAGTCCAAGAAAATATGACAGTTCTCCCATATGAGACATTTCGAACTCTTTGGTCATAATACTTGCAAATTCCTTGCAGAGTTTATCGTTTGTTGAACCAAAGATAATGTCGTCTACATATATCTGGATAACTAGAATATCCTTTTGAGAATGTTTGATAAACAAAGTTTGATCGACTTTACCTATTTGAAATCCTGAGTTAATAAGATAGCTACATAGTCGTTCATACCAAGCATGAGGTGCTTGTTTTAAACCATACAGAGCTTTCTTAAGTTTGAACACATGGTCAGGATATTTTTCATGTACGAACAAAGGAGGTTGTTCGACATAGACATTCTCTTTGATAAATCCATTGAGAAAAGCACTTTTGACATCCATCTGATAAAGTTTGAAATTATGGTGACAAGCAAAAGATAATAGGATTCTAATAGCTTCTAGTGGAGCAACTGGTGCAAAAGTTTCTTCATAATCGATACCTTCTTCTTGATTATATCCTTGTGCTACTAATCTTGCTTTATTTTTGGTGATATTTCCTTGTTCGTCAGCCTTATTTTTATAGACCCATTTAGTACCAATAACTGACTGATCAGTTAGTCTTGGAACAAGTTCCTAAACGTCATTGCGCTCGAACTGATTTAGTTCTTCCTGCATGGCAATGATCCAGTAATCATCTGTAGCGGCTTCTTTTGGATTCTTAGGTTCGATATTTGAGAGAAAAGCGACATGACCCATTTGGTTGAGTTGACTCCTTGTTCTGACATGTGATGTTACTTCACCGATTATATTTTAGGCCGGATGGTCTCTTAATATCCTTGGTGGCGATTGTAACTCACATATTTGAGGAATATTCTCAATAATTATTTCCGAGTCAGAATCAATATTTGTGATGATTGGATTGTCAGTGACTATTGTTTCGTCATCATCTGAAATAGTTTGAGGATGCTGATAGAATTCATCAAAAGAGAAATGAAGTGATTCTTCAATAGTTTTGGTTCGTTTATTAAATATACGATAGGCCTTGCTTCGTTCTGAATAACCGACAAATATTCCTTCATCGGCTTTTGGATCGAATTTGCCAAGCTGGTCTTTCGTATTTAAAATAAAGCACTTGGAACCAAAAAATTTAAAGTATGAGATTTTAGGCTTTCTTTTGTTAAATAATTCATAAGGAGTATTCTTGGTAAGAGGTCTTATGGACACACGATTTAAAACATAACAGGCAGTTGCAACGGCTTCTGCCCAGAAATGTTTTGGTAATGTGGTTCCATTCAATAATGTTCTTGCACATTCTTGTAAAGTTCGGTTCTTCCGTTCTACAACTCCGTTCTGTTGTGGAGTTATGGAAAACGAAAAATTATGACATATACCTTTCTTTGTACAAAAATGTTCAAAATCATTATTTTCAAACTCTCCTCCATGATCACTTCTTATATTTTTAACTTTAATCCCTTTTGATTTTTGAATTCTTTTGACGAAAGATTTGAAATGATCGAAAGTGTCACTTTTATTTTTTAAGAAAATTGTCCATGTGTAATGAGAGAAATCATCAACAATTACAAGCACATATCGACTGTGATTTATTGACTGAACCCTAGTAGGTCCAAATAAATCCATGTGCAGTAACTCAAGTGGTTGTAATGTTGATATGACTTTCTTGGATTTAAAAGATGATTTGGTCAATTTTCCTAGTTGACATGCATCACAAATGTTGTTAACCTTAAAATTCATTTTGGATAGTCCTCTAACTAAATTGTTTTTGGCTAGCTTGTCAATAGTTCTGAAGTTTATATGACAGAAGCGTTTGTGCCATAGCCAAGGATCATTATCATTAGCCACAAGACACATATCTGAATTATGATTAATATTCATATTCAGAATATATATATTTCTGTCTCTATATCCTTCGAAAATTAAATTATGGTTTTTATCCAAAATACTACACTTATTATTCGAAAAAGAAATTGTAAAACCCTTGTCACATAACTGACTAATACTAAGTAAATTGTGTTTTAAATTTCTAACTAGCATGACATTAGTAATAAGAGGTAAGTTAGATGTACCGCAATTGCTCACATCGCCTATGCCGATGATATAGCCTTTTGAAATATCTCCAAAAGTGACAGAGCCACCATCTGAGTATGTAATATTTGTCAATAAGTTCTTGTCTCCAGTCATGTGCTTCGAGCAACCACTGTCCAATATCCACTTTCCTCTTTTCTTAAGTGGGACCTGCAGAAAATAAAATTAAGTCCATGGTACCCACTTTTTATGGGGTCCTAAGAGTTAGGTCTTAGGAGTCCAAACCCATACGGGTCTGGTATCCCCTTTATATACATAATTAATATTAAAATGCACATTATTCATGAAATTCTGAATATATTTGTTCCTAATCAAATTGTTATTTGTTTTAGAAACCCATATTTTGATAGTCTTGATATTTTTCTTTTGAAATTTCACAACTGGTTTTGGTTTGGAATATAATAAACTAAGATTTTTCTTAGCTTCAGTTTTTTGTACTTTCTTCTTCCGTTTATTACCAAGATGTTTCTTGGTTTCCTTTTTCTTATATCCCAAACCTTGTTTACTTGAAACGGATTGTGAATTTTCAATGATTTTTGTCAAATTTTCTCGACCTTTGTTAAAGTTAGAAACATTTTGAGTAATGTTATCTAACTTAGTTTGTAAACTAGCCTTTTCTAGGTCCAGAATTTTGACTTTTGCCTTAAGCTCATGATTTTTAGTAGTGAGAGCATCATTTTTCTCTTTTTGAGTTTCAATTTCTTGACTCAAAAGAACTAGTTGAGAGTGAACATTAGATGACGATTCTTGAAATTTTTCAAGTTCTTCTTCTAATATTTTCTTCCCGTCTTTTAACATATCTCGTTCAAATTCTGCTCTACTCAAATCTGCTTTGGCTTCTTTTAGCTGTCGTTTTATGTCTTTATATTTGACTATCAATTCAGCATTAATATCAAGCATTTCATCGAATGTAGGAATTTGTACCTCATCTTCTGTTGCCATGAAACATACATTTCCTTGTTCATCTTCCGTATCACTATCACTTTCTGATGAGTCTGTATCATCCTAAGTTACCGAGAATGCTCGTTTCTTTGATTTGTCCTTCTTATGTCTTAATTTGTCATTTTCTGACTTCTTCTTTTGCTCCGGACAATCCTTATGCATGTGCCCCTTTTTGTGACAGTTGAAGCATTCTATAGAGGATGATGTTGGTTTATTTGATCCAGATTTCTTTCTGTTATAACGACTGGCTTTTCGCTGTTTTAGGAATTTTGGAAACCTTTTGTTATGAATGCCAGATCTTCATCTTCATATTCTGATTCATTTTCGTCTTTCTCAGCATGGAATGCCACGTTTTTCTTTTCTTTTTTTGTTCCTTTCTAGTCTGCAAGTTAGCTTCGTAGGACATTAGATTTCCTATCAATTCATCTGGCTTCATGACGGAAAGGTCATTAGCTTCTTCAATTGCTAATACTTTTCCTTTCCATTCACTAGTTAGAGAATGTAGGATTGTTGAAACAACATCAAAATCAAAATACTTTTGTCCTAAGCCAATAAGTGCATGGTGGATAGTTTGAAACAGTGAATACATATCATTGATTGTCTCATTTGGTTTCATTTTGAATTCTGAAATTTACTTTTCAACATGGCTATTTTGGCTTGTTTAACCTTGTTAGTACCTTCATGAGTGATTTTAGCGTTTGCCAAATTTGATATGCAGTAGTGCAGATACTAACATGGTTATATTCATTTTGGTCTAATGCACAAAACAACGTATTTATTGCTCTTGCATTTACGGCTGCTGCCGTTTTCTCAGCTGCAGTCCATTCTGAATAATCAGTTGTTGGATTCACTATTTCTTTTTGAGTTGCATTCCAAGCATCATAACTATTTGATTGCATAAAGAATGACATACGTGTTGCCCAATAGCTATAGTTAAGACCATTGAAAAATGGAGGTCTTTGTGTCGACTGACCTTCCATGTAAGTGGTGTTTTGAGTGCTAGTACTTGCATTATTTGCCATATTACAAGAATATATCAAATAACTGTGTTACGGTTATATGATGGCTGTGCTCTGATACCAAATGAAGGATGCAATGTACAAGTGCACATGCTAATATAGTACACACGGATCGTGTTATATGGAATATAATATAAATGCGGAAATAGATGATAATAGCAAAGTAAATAAAAAATAGAAAAATCACACCAGAGATTTTTATACTGGTTCGGAGCACCGTCCTACGTCCAGTCCCAGACTTCTATCTGGATTTTCACTACCAACTACCTCGCTTCACCCAGAGGAACAGGTTTACTACACCCGAGCAGACGAACGGGATTTCACGCCTCTAATATACTGAGGACTTCAATACTTTGCCTCTTACAACACCGAGGACTTCAACACTTGCCTCTTACAACACGGAGGACTTCAACAAAAATAAATATAACTGTTTGTTGACGATATGTGTTCTTGCTAACACTATTTTGTCACTTGTATACAAACTTCCTATAATCTTATCCTCAAATAGATTATTTGTATATATGAAGATTTGGAAGTGGATATCGTATTGAATCAAAAGGATGTTAAATAAATTTCAGGATTCAAAATGATATATGATAGAATATGAGCAATTTGAACGCTTGAGAGTACAAGATAGAATAGAGATTAGAAGAATAGAAAAATTAGATTCGTTATATATTTGGAATAATGATTTCATGATGTTTATATAAGAAATAAACAGTTGTAACCTTTTGTGAAAAGGTATGAACAAAGGTCATGATCATTGGTGAAGAGAAAGAGAAGCAACCGTTGAAGAAAAGGAAGTGTCTATACGTAGGGTTGCTTTCTGTTTGAAAACGGTCGACAGGTCAAAAAAGACCAGTAGACAGGAATTTGAATACATATACGTTATATTCACTTGTGCACTTTATCTGTGCATTCTGGGGAAAAACGGTCGACCACCTGGTTTTGACCAGTCGACCGGTTTTGTCCAGAGTGCACAGTTAATGTGCACTCATATATATTTATATATATATTCGAAGATTGAAGGCATAAGATTATTTGAGGATAGATTTTAACATAAATAATCATTACTAACATACCAAATAATCAACCTCTAATCATATGGAGCTCTTTGTGTCTGAATAACTTCTTTTTGTCGATCAGGGCTTATCCCTTTGTCAGAAATCAAAACTCTATAAAATATCTTGACTCAACAATTATATTTAGCATAAAGAATGACTTGGTTTATTAATGAATGTTGCGTAGGTGGAAAAATACAGAATGAAACATGATATATTTGGTTCCACAAAAGTAAAATATGCCATGAAGTCATGTCTTCAAGCTATGTGGCGGTCAATAATTGGTAGAGAAGCTACCCAAAATTAACACGCATGGCAATACATATTCTTAGCCACATGGCTTCTTCTTCGAATTGTGAAAGAAACTGAACAATATTTGCAATGATTCACACAAAGTTAAGAAACAAAATAAAAATGGAAAACATAGAAAAACTGGATTTGTACATTATAATATGCAACTGAGTGTATGATATGCTAAACGAAAAAATGCAACTATTCAAATTATTGACCTAGATTACATCTTTCATGAAAAGGATCCATTTGAAGAATGGACTAGAGTAGTTGAGAATCCACTATTTGATGATAGAAATGATATTCCTTGGTCAGACAATGATATTGTTTCTATAAAAAATGCTGAAACTGATAATTCATCAAATGATGATTCAGGTAATGCTAGTGGTGATGGTATTGGTTCTATTGGTTATGGTGTTGATTCCGCTTCTGGTGATTCTCATAGACATATCCAAAAATATTCTAGAAGAGATGAAGATGACTATAGTGGAAAGAGAGATAGAAATTTAAACATTAAACATGGAGATCAACGTAATTATGATGGTATATATACTTCTAACAATGTCTCAGTCATAGGTATTCTATATCTAACTATAGCAAAGATTATTCATTTTGTGGGTGTAAATCAACCATATATATTTGAGCTGTCAAGTATCCAAGATGAACCATCACTAGTTAATAATATGATGACGATATTTTTAATTTCAGATCAGACGTAGTAGTACGCTTTTCCACCGTATTATAATCCAACACAAGATGCAGACAATGATGGACATAATTTGTATGATGCTCCGAGAAATAGTTTTTGTTGTATGTTTTGTATCTTCTATGTAATTTGAGTGATTTAGTATAATAACTATTGGTATTGCATACATAAAAAAAGTACCAGAATTCGCAAAACGAAATTATAGCGAAAATTCCATAAATTTCGAAATGGAACCAAAATTTTAAATTTTTTCGATGACAAAAAAAAAACGGAAAATGGAATATCAAACCTTCGTTGCAACTTAGTATTCTTATCCTCATGTAATGTAATCTAGGAAAAAGAAGAAAACTAGTCTCTAAAACCAAGATGCTCGAACTAGGAAAGTATATATTTGTCAAAATCTAGAACAGATAATTCAAACGTCTCCCATTCATTTTGATTGTTTCAGTAAAATATAATGCATTGAACAACCTTCAGTTCAACATTAAAGTACAAGAAAAATCAATATTTAAGAAAGAAAGAAGCAATTAAGAAGAAAGCAAAGGGGAAAAAATACACCACCAGGTTTCTGGCTAATGAAAAGTGTATTCACAGTGATCTTATTTTCACATAAATTTTAGTTTTGGATTTGAATTTTGATTCGTTGATGTTTGTTTAACTGATCTATAATTCCTTCAGCCAATATGGTAACAATGCAGCACTATTATTGATGGTGTAATCTTTCTCATAATGAATTGTTCTTTTTTTCTACAAATAAAAAAGGGTTTGTTCAATTGGAAGTGTATTTTAACATGTGCAAACAAATCGATTCTCTACTGATTTGACTGTAAATTCTATTTGTAGCCGCCACAATATTCTTATAAATGTTTTCTTAATGCAATATCAAACAATTGACTGAAATCTTATACGCCTGTACTAATTTCAGTTAATCTACTTAATCATATTTGCATTTTTTTCATACAGTTTGGAAGTGATAACCAGCACAAACTCAACCACTATACTCTAAACAAGATTTGCAAACTTCTACAAATTTTAGAGGAAATGTAGCTATGTAAACATTAAATACCAAAACCACATTTTTCTTTATAATAATTTATAGGGCTTAACATCAGTAAATAAATTATGATAAACACTATTAAATAAAAAATTGTATTGAAAATAAGGAATTCCATTGAACAATTGAATTATTTTTAAAATCAGACAAAAACTGCTAAAATACAATTAATCAACCAGGACATCAACAAATTTTCATGAATCATCAAATACTCAAAATTTTGGTTTAATACTCAAAATCTCTAAATATAAAATAACAAAATCTTAATTCTGAACCTCTATATATCCAAATTACAATAGCGAAAGGAACTAATCTATTACCTGACCAAAGCCGTAGATTATGGAATTTTCGTTGATAGAGGGAGCATTATGGATAGAGGTCGTGCCATAGATAAATGTCGAAGGTTGCCGAAAGTGCTTGAGCCTGTGAAAATTTTGATCGTGTATGGTGCAATGGATTTGATAGCGTGGCACAATTGGTTGGAGGTAGGAATGATTTGGGATTTAGGGTTTTGTAAAATAAAGTGTTGTTTGGCAAATTGAATGAAATTTAGGAGGGAACTAGAGGCTTAAATAATTTAGTAGCTAATGGTTATGAGTAAAACATAATTTACTAATTATAAATAAACAATTATTGGAAATTATTGATTATTAAACATAAATTATTATTATTTATTACTACTTATAAATCATTAATTACAGTAAATAATTTCCTTTAAACATATTAACCTATCATTAGAAATTATTATTTATGAATTATTAATTAATTATAAGTCATTAATTACAATAAATTATTAATTATATGTTATTAAATATTAAATATATGTCATTATCTATATATTGTTATTTATACATTATTGTCTTATATGTTTAATTATAATTTATTATTTTTAATAATTACTAATTGTAAAATATAATTATTTATTATAAGTTATTATTTATCAATCATTAATTCTAATATATTATAAATTACTAACTATATAAATTATCATCTATAAATTATTAATTATTTTGAGAAAATGAGTGATCCTCCAAGAAGGAGAGAACACATTATTAATTATAAATTATCACATATAAATAAATTCTTTATACTAATTACCAATTTAAATTCGACTTAAAATGGGATCGTTACATATCCCCCTTAAGAAAATTTCGTCCCCGAAATTTGCTAAACAGGGAGACAAACAAAGAACATAGAAAGATAGAGAAATGGCTTATCAGATCATGCTGAAATATCAATTCTACATTTGGCTTAACAAATGAGAATATCGTCAATAAATACGAGAATGAACTCATTCGATACTTCACAAAGTACTCGGGTCATCAGGTTTATGACATATGCAGGGGCATTGGTTAGTCCGAAGGGCATAACTAACCATTTGTAGAATGTATCGAGACCCCAAAGAACAGACAAATGGATACAATCTATTTTAGCTTCATATTTTGATTACTAATTTATTTCAAATAAAATTCCAAATTCATTAAAGTTAAAAACGAAAAGATTGATAGGAAACTGATGAAGAGAATACGAAATAGGAACCTTTTTCAACAACGTAAACAAAGATTCACAGGGCCGCCACCACACCAAAGCTTCTTCTTGTAGCTGCTAGGAAGCAATCAAAAAATTGAAATTAGAGGATGATCAAAAGAAGTTGGTGGAAAAAGTTGTTCTTTGTTGTTACAGGGAATCGACCATTTGTAGTGGTACTCCCTTGTCCCCTTCCTCGTCCTCTTCTTGCACTCATTTTCACTATTAGTGAATAGTAAAAGAATTGACTGAGGCATACAGACAAGATATCTTTGGGATACACTCATTCTAGGGAATTTCTTACCCTATCTCTAATGATTCACCTAATGTGTTATACTCCAAAGCTAAAGTTCTTACTCAACCTTTAGCTTTGATATCAGATGTGACGACCCAAAATCCAATGCTCGAAAATCGACATTCATATTCCCCCGTATTCGAATGCCGTAGATTCAAATGTTGAAATCCGATTTGCCAGAGCTTATAACAACATTAGGGGATAACAACACAGTGGAAAAAGAAGAATAATTTAATTGATAACTAGCAATTGATACAACAATGATACAATATGAAGTGATCAACATTATCAGAGATATAACAGCGGAAAAACACAGCAGCAGAAAACAACAACAACAACAACAGCGGAAAGATAATATCTTCATTGCCAAAGCTCCAAACCAAAAAGCTCAAACCACAATCATGTTGGAGTATAGCAAACTCGGTCCAGAACCAAAGACTCCAAAGACTGCCAAAAGCTACACCTACTATCTCACTATTTGATAATCTGACTCTAGGCTGCCCGTGTGGAAAATTATGGACACGTAGAGTTTAGAAAGGGAAAAATAAACTCCAGGTCAGTCATGAGACTGGTGTGAGAAAACAAAACAGTTTTTTGAACAAAAAGAAATAATAAAAAGAAATAAAAGAAATTCGCTACGCTTTTTGGAAAATGAAGCTACCATAAGGCCTCCCAGCACACACACAATGCAATCACACACTTGTGGGAGATTTCTCCTCATGATAGTCAAACATGCTTGATACGCAAAAGCCATTGTAATATGCCCACTATAGCTACCATGTTAAATGGCAGGTTCTACAACTAAAATCGTGCAGGGATCGTATTGGGTGATTGGATTTCCAAAAAATGGTCAAGGCTAAGGAACTTCCTTACCGAATGGGTACGTCTCTGGAGGGACGCCCCGAGAACCTACCCGGATCTATACCAACACTAGGTCGGGTTACCTCTATAACTAGGTAACTAACTGTCATGTGTATGCCATCCCCCGGTCGTCACTGACCTTTATCCAGGGATTCACCAAAAAATTCCAACAACCACATAAGTTAAATATATGGGCTCCATACCATGATACCACTTTTTATCCAGAAGGAAATGTACATACCCTAAGGGGTGTGACCCCCGTAACCGTGCTGCATCCTTCCTGTTTCGACCATTTCCGAGGTGTGAGATTTGATGAAGTCTTGTCCCACAAAGCTATGATTTTCACAAAAGCCTTACTTCGATCAACCAATGATCAACACTTAGCATACCTCATTACCAAATTGGGAATATGTCACTAGCAAATATTAACTACATAACCTCTGAGCTCGTACATCTCAGAGAAGGGTGTTAAGCTAAGAGAATAAATTCTCCGCCACCAATCAGAAATGTATTTGATAGAAAGAAGCTTTACATCTCAAAGTGTAACGTCAGATATACATCCATACAAGTACATTTTGGGTCTGAATGGAACCGAAGGCACTTCAAGAAGTCTTTGCAAATCCGGATATTCAGAATACCGGCCGGACTCCCCATCATATATGGAGATCTCTATACCGGAGCAACTCAGTGTAGAGACACTCGACAGGTAATCCTTTTATTCACAAAAATACCCGACCTTCAACCGTCGTCTTCAATTGCTATCCATTTCATCGTATCATTTATTCGGAATGGGCTTTATTACATAAAGTCCTGTCCCGAAAAATTTGAATAATGAGCGCTTATTTTAAAAAGCATATGGAAGTCTTAGTTAAGTCACAACTTTTAGCCCAAAACCTTTCCTTTTGAATGGTTTAAACAAATTTTCCATTATGATCTTTTAAAAAAAACATTCACCCTTTAAGATCCTCTTCAATTTGAAACAAGGTCTACCAAATCTTTAACAAAGATTTATTCATTGCTTACAAAACTATTTCCATTTCAAATTTGATTTACCCACAACTTGAAATCCTTTCAAAAAAAATTGGAAATTTTTTCTTCATTTGAAAGCTATTATCATTTGAAAACAAATATCTTTTCTGTTTGGGAAAATCCTATTAAATTTGCTCAAGTTATAGCGTTTAAAGTATAAACTGGAAAATTAGCGAACTGTCGTATCCTCGGCAAGTTCTATTTGAATTAAATACAAATTCCTAAAATAATTCATTTAAAATAATTTAAAAAATGGTTTAAAATCCATATACATATTGTATAACTTATATAACCCTTTCAAACCATATTTTCTAAAATAATTTCAAAACTTTAACAAGACATATTATATTCAAACTAAATTTTAGTTTCAAAATTTCCTTTTCAAAAGCTTTTCATATTCAACCCAATTGCATTTCCAAACCATTTTGGATTCAAAATTCAACTTTAAAATCATTTCACCATTTTGGATAAAATAATATTAATTTCAAAATACCTGTGACTTAACCAATTTTTCGTGAAATCCATATTTGTATGTGTGTGTTATGTGTAGTCCAGGGGTTTCATAGGCAACAATAAAATATCAACCATCATAAATTCAAGCACAACAATATCAATAAGCGGTATAATCCTATAACGCTTATTTTCCATTTACAGATAAATATGTAAATTCATTACAGATAAATAAATCACAGTTTACAGCTCAATTCAAAGCAATCATATCACAGAACATAACATATCAAGGACATCAAATAATTTAAGGCATTCAATATAATCCAATCATACATAAGCAAGATAAATTAATCACATGACTATAATTAATTCAATTAATTCAAATAGATTAATTACTTATGAATTAATCGTCTAACTTTGATAAATTAATTAATTAATTAATTAATTACAAACCATTTTAATTAATTATCCTTTAACCGTTTATTAATTAACCATTAATAATAAATTAATTAACCTTTAATTATTAATCAACCTTAATAAATAAATCATCAACCTTTAATCATTAAATAGTTAACCTTTAATTATTTAATTATCCTTCAATTTCTTTCATTAAGTAATTATCTTTTAAGTAATTAATTATCCCTTAATTACTTTTATTAAGTAATCACTAATTAATTATATTAATTAATCAACGTTTGGTTGCATTAATGTAATTAACCTTTAAGTAATCACATTAAGTAATTAACCTTTAATCACTAATTATCTTTTAATTACTTACTTTAAGTAATTAATTATCCTTAATTATTAATTAATTAACTTTCAATCATTAATTAATTATTCCTTTAATAATTAACTCTTAATTAATTACATTAACAAATTAACCCTTAATTGATTACATTAACAAATTAACCCTTAATTAATTACATTAACTAATTAATCATCCTTTAATACATTAAGTAATTAATCCTTTATTTAATTACATCATTAAATCACCTTTGAAAACGTTTAGAACTTAACCTATTATATAATTACTTTTAAACAAACAATTTCAAAACATTTTAAATATTTGAAAAACTTGTTTTACACTTGTTAATACTTTGCTTTGAAAACTTGGTAACATTTCGTACAAAACTTAATCACTTTAATAATTTTTAAAACTTGTTAATGCCTTTATTTTTACCAATTAAAATCTGGTTAATTCGACTTTAATAAAAACCCGGGCCCGAAGCTAAAATAATCGAGTAAAACCCGAGCTATTCCCGTGACACTCACGTACAAACTCCCTTCGAGAAAACATGCGAAATACTTCGAGCTCGACCCGAGCCACGCCTCTCCTCCTCGAACCCCCAAACATCATCAGACACACATGATAACTTGTGCACGTGCATGATCCACCCGATCATCTTCGACCAACCATGGTGCCATCAACACATCATCGACAACCTTGCTGACCACCCCAACCTCTCAGATCAACGGAATCACCAAGAAATCAAGATCGAGCTGCTCGATCGAATACTGGAACCCAACCTAGTCACCCAAATCCACCTCGTGTAGCCACCTTCGGCCGCTAAAAGGTCTGAGATTCAGACCATAGCCTCGCCGTAGGACCATACTCCTATCCTCCTACCACCAGTCATCTTCGATTAAACCTCGACGACGAAAACGCATTAAGAACATCGACGACCATAACTGGTCGTTAAAACCTAATTCGACGTTGCACCAACACTTCGGCGATCTATAAATTCAACCACTATTTTTCCTGTGATCTCCTTCCTTCCAGCTATCACCATGATTAAACCCAATACCTAACTCATCATCGATCGCCGGATATTGACGAAAAACCAAAACACGATCAACTCACGATATCTCATTATTCACAATACTAAAAATCATGATTTCTATACCTAAATTCAGCATTTGTGAATACGAATAAGATTATGAAGTTAAATCATTAATTCAAAATCATCTATTTTTCCTGATTTAAAAGATTTCACTGTATATTTTTAATTTACCAGTAAACTTAAACTAATTACTCTTAAAAATATTTTTAAAATTAAAATCTGGTTTATTTAAACATCCATGCCTACAAGTGAATGATTGAAGTGATTTTGATTTTTGGATTTTGTTTCTAGCCTATAAATACAAGAACAGGTATATATACCTGTACATAGACAATCTACATATATATGTATACGTGTAGACATATTTTCATTTTATACAACATTTTCCTCAACAACTACAAGTACTAATCACAAAATATCCAGATATATCAATAGATTCAAGTTTAACTAGGTTAGTTTACTCACCTGGAACATGAAACAGAGACAGGCCTGGAAATAGATTTGAAAGCAGGAATAGATTTTGATCTTAAACTTGAAATCTGGAATTGTATTTAACTAGATTTTGTTTTTAATCCGAGTTTTTTGCTTTTAAGTTTTGTTTCCAGGTTTTAGTTTCTTAGGTTTTTAATATGTGAAAGAAAGATGAGAAAGAAGTTTAGATGTATATATAGAAATGTTTTACTATTTTAGAAATGAAAGAAAATAAATTAAATCATGACACTTGTTTTTGCATTTTGAATTTAAACTAACACTTTTTAATATGGTATGTTAAAATAGCTACATTTGTTAAATGAATTTTAAAATCTATACACTTGTCTTTTGCGTGTTTAATTAATGGTTAAATGTGTTTTATTATATTTTTAATTTAGTTTAAATATTTATAGTATATTTATATTTATATCATGTTTCAATTTAAAAGAAAGTATTTAAACCTTTTATTAAATCCTTTTCAACAAAAGCTATTATATCTAATATTAATAAATATTTATCTATAAAGTTTTTAAATATAGAATTCAACTTTTAAATAGCTTTTGAAAATTATCATATTAAATTCAAAATATAACTTCCAAATATATAAATACATATATATTATAATTAGAAAACATATTTTATTTATTTTCTTGAAAAATCCAAATTAATTCACAATTTAATCCCAAAAATTTATATTAAATACCAATTTAAATTTGACTTAAAAATGGGATCGTTACAGATTCCCCCCACAACTAAAATTTCGTCCCTAAAATTTGCTAGACAGGGAGACAAACAAAGAACATAGAAAGATAGAGAAATGGTTTATCAGATCAAGCTGAAATATCTATTCTACATTTGGCTTGCCAAATCAGAATATCATCAATAAATACGAGAACGAACTCATTCGATACTTCACGAAGTACTCCGGTCATCAGGTCTAAGAAATATGCAGGGGCATTGGTTTGTCCGAAGGGCATAACTAACCATTTGTAGAATGTATCAAGACCCCAAAGAATAGAAAATTAGATACAATCTATTTTAGCTTCATATTTTGATTACCAATTTATTTCAAATAAAATTTCAAATTCATTGAAGTTAAAAACGAAAAGATTGATTGGAAACTGATGAAGAGAATACGAAATAGGAACCTTTTCCTACAACGTAAACAAAGATTTATGGGGCCACCACCACACCAAGATTCTTCTTGTAGCTACCAGGAAGCAATCAAAAATTTTAAATTGGAGGATGATCAAAAGAAGTTGGTGGAAAAAGTTGTTCTTTGTTGTTACAGGGTATCGACCATTTGTAGTGGTACTCCCTTGTCCCCTACCACGTCCTCTTCTTGCACTCATTCTCACTATTAGTGAATAGTAAAAGAATTGACTGAGGCATACGGATAAGATATCTTAGGGATACACTCATTCTATGGCATTTCTTACCCTATCTCTAATGAGTCACCTAATGTGTTATACTCCAAAGCTAAAGTTCTTACTTAACCTTTAGCTTTGATACCAGATGTGACGACCCAAAATCCAATGCTCGAAAATCGACATCCATATTCACCCGTATTCGAATGCCGCAGATTCAAACGTTGAAATCTGATTCGCCGGAGCTTATAACAACATTAGGTGATAACAACACGGCGAAAACAGAAGAATAATTTAATTGATACATAACAATTGATGCAACAATGATACAATATGAAGTGATCAACATTATCGAAGATATAACAGTGGAAAAACACAGCAGCAGAAAACAACAGCAACAGCAGCGGAAAGATAATATCTTCATTGCCAAAGCTCCAAACGAAAAAGATCGAACCACAATCATATCGGAACATAGCAAACTCGATCCAGAACCAAAGAGTCCAAAGATTGCCAAAAGCTACACCTACAAGCTCAATATCTGATAATATGACTCTAGGCTGCTCGTGTGGAAAATTATGGGCACCCAGAGTTTACAAAGGGAACGATAAACTCCAGGTCAGTCACGGGACTGGTGTGAGCAAACAAAAACAGTTGTTTGAACAAAAAGAAACAACAAAAAGAAATAAAAGAAATTCGCTATGATTTTTGGAAAATGAAACTACCATAAGGCCTCCCGGCACCCACACAATGCAATCGCACACTTAGGGGAGATTTCTCCTTATGATAGTCAAACATGCTAGATACACGAAAATCTTTTTGATATTATTATTAGCGCATAGTGTGGAAAACATTTCGAAAGTATAATATAAATCTTAGCCATCATACGTACTGTAACATCCCGGAATTTTTAACAATATCAATTTAATAATCTGTGGTAAAAATTAAATTGATATTAATATTTTGTTAATAGTTATTCAGATAAATTTAATAATATTCTTCAATAAATATTTAAATTGGTTATTTTATCTTTTAAATGATATAAATTGTTTTCTATTTATAAATAAATATATGGTTCATAATTTAAATAAATTGGTATTGTTTTAAATTTAGAATATATTCAACAAATTGATTTCATGACTTAATAAATGGATTATTTATTTGATAAAAATATAATTTCTTGTAAAATGTTTTTAATTTAATAATAAAAGAGATTTATAAAAATAATATTTATATTGTATTGACTTTATAAATAAATTTTGAATAAGATCTGTAATGTTTATTTCAAATTGAACTTTTATTTATAACTTAATTTGAAAAATATTTGATTTTGAATCTAGTTTGAATTTAAATTCAAAAGTATAAAATCTAAATTGTTTTAATTTTTATTTGTATAAGTTTATAAACATGATTTGTTTTTGTTTTCATTTATAAATTTATACATATAAACTAACAAATTCAGTTTAAGCTAATACACACTTTAGTTGAAAATCAAATACTAATTATCTTTAAAGGATAACATGTGTTAAATTCATATGCATTTATATTGACATGTGTGTAAAAATTAGCATAACCATTTGACAAGTGTTAATTTTAGTTTTTCATTTTCTTTTCTTTTGTTAAAATCTGAGAATACATTTACAATCTTCATTCATATTACATTTTCATATCCATAATCAAAATTCTGCATATAACAATCCACAAATTCATCAAGAACAAATCTGCATTTCCCAAATTCAGAAACCCTGTTTAAAAATCTACATTTGATTCACCTACAATCTGCATATTCAAATCCCAAATCTGCATTCCTCAAATCTAAAAAAAAATATCTGCATTTCACAATCAAATAGACAAAACTGCATAACCATAAACATATTCAAATCTGCATATTCCTCTTCATAAAGATCAATCTGCAAATCCCAAATCAGAGAACCTACATACTCCACCAATGATCAACTCAGCATAATCTATTTCCTACATGCAAGTGATTAGGCTGTGATCATGGGCATTTCATCAGGAGTTCAACTCAGTTTTGAAAATCAGAGGAAGCACACCTGTATTTGTTTTCTGGAAATTCAAATGATCAGTGGTCTACATCAATAAAATGTGAGTAACTTAATTTTTTTTTAAATTTAAATAGGTTGCATGCTTATGTTAGATATAATTTAGTAATGTTTGTGTTCATAAAAGTTTGGTAATATGTTTGTGAATGCATGTTGGATATGCTCGGCTGTGACTTTGAATTTATCTTCCTATTTAAAGGAATCAACCAAAATCTGTTAAAAATTTTGTTAGTATCTGTCTTTAAGTAATTAAATTTGTTTGCTTACTTTAGATTAGAATCATAATATTTATTAATAAAATGTTTGTCTGTCTGGAGTTAGCTAAACTTAAGTAAGTATAAATAGAAATAGTTTGTTCTTGAATTAAAATATGAATCTGTGCCAATACTTGAAATCTGTATCTTGAGGAATGTTAGAACTCTTTTGTGTTATTAAGTAAGGATCATAGATCTTTGTAAAAATCAGAGAAGTGTATTCTAATTAATGGATATGTTACAGTTGAATTGAAATTTAAAAAAAAAACTAGTTTGAACAGTGGTTAGGAATGGGGGCAGTGTGAAGAGATGGATTGATCGAGTGTGCTAGTTTTTGGTGTATGGATGGTTGGTGTGTAGAGGGGTGTGAGGCCGGAGAGGTGGTGATCAAGATGGTCGGAGGTGAGAATGGCGGCCGTTGACAGGTTTGAATAGAAACCTGTAAAAAAACTTTTTCCAGGTTTTGGAAATTTGGGTTTCAGAGCTAATTTTTGAATTCTTTGGGTTATGTGTGATTTAGAGATGATGTGAGGGTAGTGTGGAGTTTCTGGTTGAGGCTTGATCACCTGAGATGGTCGGCAAAGGGGGCGGTGATGGGTTCTCTGATGAACTATTTGGGTTTGGGAATGTTTCAAGGGAAATGATGGGTGGCTCGGAGTAAATGGGAGAATGACTCGAAGCAAGTTGATAGGAAACTCGGAGTAGTGAGGTAGAAAACTCGAAGTAAATTAGGGGGTCTCGGGTTGACCTGTAGTTACAGTTTACACAGTAAACTGTGTTTTGTTTTAAAAAAAAATGGGTTTTAAACTTTTAAAACTTGGGTTTTGAAAATTTAAAATCAGTAGTTATGGGTTTAAATAAGGTTTAGGTTTAAACTTAATTTTTAAAATTTAATTCAAGTTGAATTACCTTGAATTTAAAATTCTAGGTTTGAGTTGAAACCTATTTTTCTGTTTTCTGCAAATCTAGATTTAAACCTTTTTAAATCTGCAGTTATGGTTTTGAGTAAAATTTAAGTTCAAATATAAATGTAAGTTTAAAATTCTCATTTGAATTTAAATTCCAGTTTTTAAAATAGAAACTTAAGTTTAAAAATTTAACTTTATTAACTATATCATGTTGATAAGATAGTTTAATAAGATTATAAAATATGAATAGAATTGAAGTTAATTTAAAATCTGGTAATTCAAAGATTTAATTTGAATTTCAGGTTTAAATTTTAAAGAAGGGTTAAATTTGAAGTTTGAAATTAAAAATGGAAATTTAAATTATTGAAAGTTTTGAAATGACTTTAACTTTAAAAATTTCCATAGCATTAGTTTGATTTGCAATATAAAAAGTTCTAAATTTATTTAAAACTTTGATAAGTTTAAAATTATTCTATTTTAAACTTGAATTTAAATTGAAATTTAAAGGTAATTTCATAAGTACTTTGTTTTGAATCAAATTGTTTTAAACATAATTAAGTTATGTTTTATTGTGAAAATTTGATTAAGATTTATGTTTAGAATTAATTAATAAGGTAATTAAGATTAATTTATTAATTTATTTAATTAATTAATTTTGGAATTAATAATTGATTAATGATTAATCAATTTTAAATTAAGATCATTAATTAAGTTATTAACTAATGATGAATGAATAATGATTAAGTTTTAAATTTAAGGTTAATTAATTTAATAATTAACTTTAATTAATAAATGATTAAAGATAATTTAAATTGTCTTTAATTTAAGTTAATTACTTTATAAAATAATTTGAGGATGGTTAATGAAGGTCATTAACCAGGATTATTTAACAATTAATTAATGTAGTTAATTTTTATAATTAATTAGATTAATTAATTTAATTATAATCAATTATAAATGGTTAGAGAGTAATTACTTAGTAAAGTAATTAAGAAATTAATTACTTAATGTAATTAATTTAATTTAATGAGATTGTTTATTTTTAATTAATTAAGTTTAATTAATTATAAACACCTGAGTTTTAAAAATAATTACTATATGTAATCAATGATTTGGGTAATTACTTAGTTAAGTAATTGTTTAATAATTATAGATTCTAATTAAGTGGAGATGTTTAAGTATGAGATAATTTGGATTAATTATTTATTAATTAATCAAATAATTAATTAAGAAATTAAATTAAGGATAATTAATTTGGTTTAATGTGGTAATTAAGTTAGTTAATTACTTAGAGTAATTAATTTATGGATTAATTAGGATCATTAATTATTTTAATTAATAATGTAATTAAAGTTGATTAATTATGATTAATTAATCAATAATAGGTAATTAGAGGTAAGTAATTAATGTAATTAATTAAGGATTAATGTAATTAATTATGATTAATTAATTGAGTAATTAAAGGTTAATTACTGTTTGGTTGAGAATAATTAATTTTGTGAAATTAATTAAGGATGTAATTAAGTATAATTAATCAAGAGTGATTAATTAAAAATAATTTATGATTGATTAATTGATTGTAATCAATTAAATGTTAGAGTAAGCAAGATTTGTATTGATGAAGTAATTAATTTAATTTATTTTAAATTAGTAAAAGATGGAGTAATTAATTTAATTCATTTTAAATTAATTAGGGCTGAAGATAGTTAATTTAATTCATTTTAAATTAATTATATTGGATGAATAAATCATTGCTTATGGATGAATGGTTGAACTTAATTGTCTTGGATGTTTTGAAATCTCAGTAATGAGATAAATATTATTGTATGGTATGGAATATTTGGTTGTATTGTGATGATAACATAGGTTATCTATTGTGATGATATTATATGGAATATCTATGTGATATTGGTGATATGAATTACCTGTTATTGATAATGATTGATTATCAGTTATGATTTATGAATTATCTATCTGTGTGTAAATAGATACTATAATTGAATTGTTTTAAACCTTTAAAACAACTTGGACCTTAAAAGACACGCTTTGGTTTTCGATGAGACCGGGATCGGGTTTGCTTCATTACAGCGTGATAGGGGGTTCTCGCTTCGCGTTAGGTGGCGAACGGGAGACTCTTACCCCTACATGTCCCTTTTGGGTAGTATAAGGCCATGGGTTGGTTGCGAGTCGAGAGGCTGGCCGTAAAAGCAAACCCGAGGTACCAATGTGAGCCACGGCGGGGCTGGGATGGTTGAAAAGCCCACCAGTCGAGTGAGCCGCTGTCGATGGTTGTAAAGCCTAGACTATCACAGTTGGTATCAGAGCATTAGGCTGAGTGAATACCTAGGCTCTGAAGTGTATGTTTCTTTAGGAAGCATTAGGTTGAGTGAATACCTAGGCTCTGTAGAGGTGTCTTTCTTGAGAGAGCGTATTTGTAATTTTATATATATATATATATATATATATATATATATTTGGTTCTACCTATTTGTTGGGTTACCTGTTCAGGTTTTCCAATATAAGTTATAAAGGTAGATGGGGTAGTAGTGTGTGTAGCACGATTACTACCATTGGTTGGAGTTTGGATGTTTGAGGTTAGAGGTGTTTTGTTGAGACTGTAGACCTAATATCGTCTCGAGTGAGTTTTGTTATAATGAAGAACTTCATTGTTCTCTGAAGGAAACCTGCGAAGGTTCGGAGTTTATTTTTGAGATTGGATGAGTAGTGTTTGGATCTGTTGGCTTGGTAGAAATAAGTGATGGTATTTTGAATACCTAAGGAAGTAGTAGCTGCGTGATGAAATGCAGTGACTATGGATGTTCCCGAAGATGTTTTCTTTGGAACAAGTTAAGGAAGTGAGTCTGCTTCAGCGTTGTGGCTGTGGTCAGCTTGAGTTTCTTTTTGCTTTGAGATCTGAGTTTCTCGAAGAGCTTTATTTGGAATTCTTTGGCATCTGTGGCAGCAGTGTAGTTTGGAGTGTTCTCGGTGTTTGGAAGAGATCTTCTGGCTTAGCAGTTTTTCTGGAGTGGAGTTCAGAAGCAGTTGAGTGGACCCGTTTCTTCGATGGGTTGGCCAGTTAAGTTTAAGCTGTTCTATTTGGTTAAGGAAGAACAGTTTTTCTTTGGATTTGGTTTGGTGGATCGCAAAAGTGACTTGCAATTGTTTGAGTGTTCTCTTGGATTATCTAAATTTTTCTGGATGTCTTCAGGAAGTCAGAGTTTGGTTCGCATCTGGAGATTGAGTTTTCTTATCGACTGGAATTTCAGGAGTGGTACCGGTGGTTCAGCTTTATAGAAGAATGGTTCCAGGAGATTGAGTTGGTGTAGCAGCTCGGAGTTTTGAAGGAACTTCTAAAGTTTTTATGGATTTGTTGAACCATATCTCTGGGGTGTGTTGTCCAGTTTGTGCCTGTGTTCTTTTTCAGCATTCTCTTCTACTTTGGATCAGAGTTGAGCAGCGGAAGCAGTTTGGAAGTGTATCTGCTTTTTTTTGCTGGACTGGAGAAGTGAGTTGTTGTTCTCTGTTGTTGAGGAGTTGAGTTTGAGTTCTTGGTTTTGGTTGATCTTGAGGAGATCATTTTGTTGTGTTGATTGGTCTAGTTTGTTTCTAGAAGCATCAGCGAAGGTCGAGCTGATCAGTAAGGTTGTGGACAGCTCAGGATTGTCTGAAGGGTTTTGTGGATAAGAGTCGGAGGGATTTGGAGTCTGAAGTCGGAGATTTAATTTTGGATGAGTTTCCTCCGATCAAAAGTGAGCTTTAAGTTTGGGTAAGTCTGAGAAGTTAGCTCTGAAGTGTTTGGATCTTTTCTGTATCTAGGAGAGAGTGATTGATCTACAGGATTGAATTGTCAGTTTGGATAACTGGAATTCGATGAGTTTCACGTATCTCTGAGGGAGTACGTGTATGATCTATCTCTGGTTGTGGAACCAGCAGTTTTGGAGTTTTGGTTGTTGAGTCAGACTCGTTTGTAGTCTGATATTTTGTCTAGTGTTATAGATATAGTTGTATAGGAGCTTTGTAGCTTCATAGTATTGTTGTTTGGATTTTCTAGAGCGAGTATTCCGGGTGGATATATATACACCTGGGGAAACTAGACAGAATTTCATCCAGATTTTGTCTGGATAAATGATTTGTTTGATTGTTTGAATTGGTTGTTTTGGTTGTTAGCATATGTTTGATGTATGCCTGTGTTTAAAACTTAATATTTAATAAGATTATTAAATTACCTTTGTTTTAAATTTCGGGGACGAAATTCTTTTAAGGGGGAAGGATTGTAACATCCAAGAATTTTTAACAATATCAATTTAATAATCTGTGGTAAAAATTAAATTGATATTGATATTTTGTCAATAATTATTCAGATAAATTTAATAATATTCTTCAATAAATATTTAAGTTGGTTATTTTATCTTTTAAATGATATAAATTGTTTTCTATTTATAAATAAATATATGGTTCATATTTTAAATAAATTGGTATTGTTTTAAATTTAGAATATATTCAACAAATTGATTTCATGACTTAATAAATGGATTATTTATTTGATAAAAATATAATTTCTTGTAAAATGTTTTTAATTTAATAATAAAAGAGATTTATAAAAATAATATTTATATTGTATTGACTTTATAAATAAATTTTGAATAAGATTTGTAATGTTTATTTCAAATTGAACTTTTATTTATAACTTAATTTGAAAAATATTTGATTTTGAATCTAGTTTGAATTTAAATTCAAAAGTATAAAATCTAAATTGTTTTAATTTTTATTTGTATAAGTTTATAAACATGATTTGTTTTTGTTTTCATTTATAAATTTATACATATAAACTAACAAATTCAATTTAAGCAAATACACACTTTAGTTGAAAATCAAATACAAATTCTTTAAAGGATAACATGTGTTAAATTCATATGCATTTATATTGACATGTGTGTAAAAATTAGCATCACCATTTGACAAGTGTTAATTTTAGTTTTTCATTTTCTTTTCTTTTACATCTTCATTCATATTACATTTTCATATCCACAATCAAAATTCTGCATATAACAATCCACAAATTCATCAAGAACAAATCTGCATTTCCCAAATTCAGAAACCCTGTTTAAAAATCTGCATTTGATTCACCTACAATCTGCATATTCAAATCCCAAATCTGCATTCCTCAAATCTAAAAAAAAATCTGCATTTCACAATCAAATAGACAAAACTGCATAACCATAAACATATTCAAATCTGCATATTCCTCTTCATAAAGATCAATCTGCAAATCTCAAATCAGAGAACCTGCATACTCCACCAATGATCAACTCAGCATCATCTATTTCCTACATGCAAGTGATTAGGCTATGATCATGGGCATTTCATCAGGAGTTCAACTTAGTTTTGAAAATCAGAGGAAGCACACCTGTATTTGTTTTCTGGAAATTCAAATGATCAGTGGTCTGCATCATTAAAATGTGAGTAACTTAATTTTTTTTAAATTTAAATAGGTTGCATTCTTATGTTAGATATAATTTAGTAATGTTTGTGTTCATAAAAGTTTGGTAATATGTTTGTGAATGCATGTTGGATATGCTCTACCGTGACTTTGAATTCATCTTCCTATTTAAAGGAATCCACCAAAATCTGTTAAAATTTTTGTTAGTATCTTTCTTTAAGTAATTAAATTTGTTTGCTTACTTTAGATTAGAATCATAATATTTATTAATAAAATTTTTGTCTGTCTGGAGTTAGCTAAACTTAAGTAAGTATAATTAGAAATAGTTTATTCTTGAATTAAAATATGAATCTGTGCCAATACTTGAAATCTATATCTTGAGGAATGTTAGAACTCTTTTGTGTTATTAAGTAAGGATCATAGATCTTTGTAAAAATCAGAGAAGTGTATTTTAATTAATGGATATGTTACAGTTGAATTGAATTTTTTTTAAAAAACTAGTTTGAATAGTGGTTAGGAATGGGGGCAGTGTGAAGAGATGGATTGATCGAGTGTGCTAGTTTCTGGTGTATGGATGGTTGGGGTGTAGAGGGGTGTGAGGCCGAAGAGGTGGTGATCAAGATGGTCGGAGGTGAGAATGGCGGCCGTTGACAGGTTTGAATAGAAACCTGTAAAAAAACTTTTTCCAGGTTTTGGAAATTTGGGTTTCAGAGCTAATTTTTGAATTCTTTGGGTTATGTGTGATTTGGAGATGATGTGAGGGTAGTGTGGAGTTTCTGGTTGAGGCTTGATCACCTGAGATGGTCGGCAGAGGGGGCGGTGATGGGTTCTCTGATGAACTATTTGGGTTTGGTAATGTTTCAAGGGAAATGATGGGTGGCTCGGAGTAAATGGAAGAATGACTCGAAGCAAGTTGATAGGAAACTCGGAGTAGTGAGGTAGAAAACTCGAAGTAAATTAGGGGGTCTCGGGTTGACCTGTAGTTACAGTTTACACAGTAAACTGTGTTTTGTTTTTTAAAAAAAGGGTTTTAAACTTTTAAAACTTGGGTTTTGAAAATTTAAAATCTGTAGTTATGGGTTTAAATAAGGTTTAGGTTTAAACTTAATTTTTAAAACTTAATTCATGTTGAATTACCTTGAATTTAAAATTCCATGTTTGAGTTGAAACCTATTTTTCTGTTTTCTGCAAATCTAGATTTAAACCTTTTTAAATCTGCAGTTATGGTTTTGAGTAAAATTTAAGTTCAAATTTAAATGTAAGTTTAAAATTCTCATTTGAATTTGAATTCCAGTTTTTAAAACAGAAACTTAAGTTTAAAAATTTAACTTTATTAACTATATCATGTTGATAAGATAGTTTAAACTTTTTAATAATAAGATTATAAAAATATGAATAGAATTGAAGTTAATTTAAAATCTGGGAATTCAAAGGTTTAATTTGAATTTCAGGTTTAAATTTTAAAGAAGGGTTAAATTTGAAGTTTCAAATTAAAACTGGAAATTTAAATTATTGAAAGTTTTGAAATGACTTTAACTTTAAAAATTTCCATAGCATTAGTTTGATTTGCAATTTAAAAAGTTTTAAATTTATTTAAAACTTTGATAAGTTTAAAATTATTCTATTTTAAACTTGAATTTAAATTGAAATTTAAAGGTAATTTCATAAGTACTTTGTTTTGAATCAAATTGTTTTAAACATAATTAAGTTATGTTTTATTGTGAAATTTTGATTAAGATTTATGTTTAGAATTAATTAATAAGGTAATTAAGATTAATTTATTAATTTATTTAATTAATTAATTTTGGAATTAATAATTGATTAATGATTAATCAATTTTAAATTAAGATCATTAATTAAGTTATTAACTAATGATGAATGAATAATGATTAAGTTTTAAATTTAAGGTTAATTAATTTAATAATTAACTTTAATTAATAAATGATTAAAGATAATTTAAATTGTAATTAATTTAAGTTAGTTACTTTATAAAATAATTTGAGGATGGTTAATGAAGGTCATTAACCAGGATTATTTAACAATTAATTAATGTAGTTAATTTTTATAATTAATTAGATTAATTAATTTAATTATAATCAATTATAAATGGTTAGAGAGTAATTGCTTAGTAAAGTAATTAAGAAATTAATTACTTAATGTAATTAATTTAATTTAATGAGATTGTTTATTTTTAATTAATTAAGTTTAATTAATTATAAACACCTGAGTTTTAAAAATAATTACTATATGTAATCAATGATTTGGGTAATTACTTGGTTAAGTAATTGTTTAATAATTACATATTGTAATTAAGTGGAGATGTTTAAGTATGAGATAATTTGGATTAATTATTTAGGAATTAATCAAATAATTAATTAAGAAATTAAATTAAGGATAATTAATTTGGTTTAATGTTGTGACGCCCCTCCTCTATGCCCACGCTAGCCAAGAACATTACGGTGAATGCTGTCAACTAGCACGGACAATAAGGCTGTTGAGGAGCGACCATCCATGTAATTGCTTTGTGTGAGCATCGATATATCAGATAGTATAACATGCAATTCTTTTCAAGTGGAAATCTGACATGCCGACACAAACTCAAAGCTACTACACAGTGGCTATAATATCTTCGGAAAAAAATACATGAATAAATATAACATAAATCAGTCACAGATAATTCATATCACAAAGGCGGAAGAAGATATGAATACATAATTAACACATGGAAGTGTATGTCAGAGTAGTGGTCAAAAAGATCCACAATAATACAAAAGAATAGCAACACGTGCTATACGAAAGAATACAACTATGAGTCTATATCTCAAGTGTATACAACAAAATAAACTACTAATCTAAGTAGTTTGCCAAAAGTCAGAGTAATGAATCTCAGGGGAGAAGTCAAGCAAAAGCACCTGTAACATCTCGGTCTGACCCGAGTATTATTTAATAAGAAAATAATAAACGGATCAGTCTAGCTATAAATATCAGATGAAATGATAAAGAATAAGATATATGACTAAACATATAATAATCACAATGCCAAGCTGTGATATATAAGTAATTGAAGATCAACAAGAGATTAATCAATATCACAATAATCTACTCAAGGATCAAAAGGAATGTCATACTCCTAATTTCATTCACCAAGCCACAATAATTGATAAATCAAATCAATAGAAATCACGAAGATAGGTGAAGCATAAATTCCAGAATTCAACACACGAAATCCAGAAATCACAAGAAAAGGATGGCCAATCCCACAAACTGGACATCGACGCACCTAGAAAGACACGCCCCATGTACAGTCGAACATCGATGCACCTAGAAAGATATGCCCCATGCTCTAGCATCGACGCACCTAGAAAGATACGCCCCATGCATAAATAAACCTCGATGCACCTAGAAAGATACACCCCATGTAATGTATAACATCGATGCACCTAGAAAGATACACCCCATGCTAAGTCGAACATCGACGCACCTAGAAAGACACGCCCCATGCATAGACGAACATCGACGCAACTAGAAAGATACGTCCCATGCCCCGACTTATTGAGCCGATTGTTCCACGAAGTAAACAAACATCGATGCACCTAGAAATCAAACAAGCATCGACGGAACCAGTAGGGTTTTACTTAAATAAAAAATAAAAATAAAAATCAAATCAAAACAAGACAAACAAGCGAAAGTAAAACAAACAAAACAAATTGAAAATCAAACAAACTGAAACTCCAGCCCACTCCTTTTTTTAACAAGAAAATAAAAACCAAACAAACAAAATAAATAAAAGAAGTTTTTTTTACTTAAATCACACACAAGGGCCCGGCCCAATTTTTATTTGTTAATTCGTGAACAAAGAAACCAGCCTTCTCAACTTTTCAAAAGAACTCTCTCCTCTTCAACTTCACGAAACGGAACTTCAACTTTAAAATTCAAAATATAAATCAAGACTCAATATGATTTCGGTTCGTTCATGAGTTCGATTTAAAGGACGAGGCTATTTGAATTGGGTGCTGCTATCTATTGGTTTGCGATTTTAGGTGGATGATATGCTTTGGTGGTGGTCGCGGTGGTGATCTAGGCTTCGGGTGAGGTGGCGGAGTTGGTGGCTGCGATTGCAGAGGGGGTTAAGGTGCAGTTGTGACTTCGATTTGGAAGTGGATGTTAATGTGATTTGGTCGCAACAGAATTGTTCGGACGAGTTGTTTACGTGGGTCGCGACTACAGTTGAGGGCGGAGGATTTTGGGTGGATGTAGAGGAGTGTTTGAGGCCGTGGTTTTCGTAGAGAGCTCAAAGTTGTGGCAAAGTAGGTTGCCAAATTTGGGGGAGGCGATTGGAGATGAGGTTCGGTGATGGTTGTTGGTGATAGAGGTTGTGGAGTTTGACGAATTCGATTCCAATTGCTGAAGGGTTGCGGTGGTGGGAGAACGTGGTCGCGGTGATGCGGTATTGGAAAATGGCAATTTTGTTCAAGTATGAGGTTGGTTATCTCTTTTTTTTTGTGGCACGTCGTTGTGGGAAGTTGGAAGGCTGTTGACTTGATGGAGGATGGTAGGCACGTGTAGTCAACAATGAAGGAAGTGGGAAGGTTATGTGAATGGGATTATAATAACAGCAAGCAGAGTAGGATTGAAGACTGTCAGTCGCAGACTGTTGTAGAGGATGTCGATTTGGTTAAGGTGATTTTTTTTTTTGAATTTTTTTTCTTCTTTTTGGTGTGAAATGAAGTTGTGCACGTAAATGATGTAGATGGTGCACTGGAAAATATTGACTGATATAGGAGTATGTGATGCAGTGATGAAGATGGGGCCGGGGTGGTTCTGGTGTGGTTATGCAGAAGTGAATATATGCAATTGCGGTGAAGGATGAGGAAATGGGATAGTGGTAATGGAATGTAACAGTGAAATTATGTATGAATGAAGAAAGGTATGTGAACTGTGGGAGTTTGAGATTGTAATTGTGGTGAATTGGTGGATGAGGCAGTGAAGGAGTTTGTGCAGGCTGATGGTAGTTGAATGTCGGGGTGGCTACGAGCAAGGTGATATGGTAGTTTCTCTAGGTGGTGGATTGTTGTAGACAAGTGGGAAGACTATGCAAGTAGATGGCAGGGGAGTGAACTGCTTTGTAGGTATTGAATTGGCTGCAGTTGCTATGGCCAGTGGGAGATTGTGGAACAGGGGCTTGGACCGCTAGGTGGTGGAGTGTTGCTGGAAGTTTGCAGGGGAAGTTCACTGCTTGGATGAGAAGTGCAGAGAGGGGCTTGAAACTGTTTATGCAGGTGGGAGAGGAAAGTAGTGGCAAGGCAGGGAAAGGAGATGAATGATTCTGGTAGTGGATGTTGTTCTGGGCAGTAGTAAATGACAGTGGGGATGTTGTTTGATGTTTGAAGTGTGTGATGAAGACTGGGTAGAAGTATGGAACAGGGTAGTTGTTGAAGTGGTAGAAGGCAGTGTTAAGCAGTGAGGGCTAGTTTGTATATGCAGAGGGTTACTTGTTGAGCTGGATGGTTGTGGTGGAATTTGGTCACAGGTTGAGGTGGTATGTTTTTATGTATGTCGGAAGGTTGATGTATGATTGGCAACAGTGCACTTGAGAGGATAGTGTAGTTGGTTGCGGAGGAAGTGAGTAAGGTGATGAAGCAGAAGTTGATGGGCAGGGGAGTTTGATAATGGTCAGGTATGAAACTGTAAGTGTGTTGAAGAATTTGGGTTGCTGTTTTGAGATGAAGGAAGAAGGGGAGTGGTAGTTCGGTAGAAGTTTTGATGCTGTTATGTGGAATATTTGTGGAATGAAGATGGTCAGGGGAAGGACTGATGGGGTAATGAATGATGGGGTAATGTTTGTGAATGCAGTTGAACTATTGCTTGGCTGCAGCAAAATGGTGGATTTTGATAAGATATGAAGAGAAGTTGCGATACCAAATTGAAGTGTGAGTGACAGAGGAAAGGATGAAGTATATAAGTCTGGCAGAGGAGTGTGAATGACTGTGGCAAGGTTGAAGTAATAGAGAAATGTGGTGAATTGGTTGGATTGAAGTTGTTTGAAACAGAGGGTGGGTTTGGTTGCTTGCTGCACTGGATTTGATAACCAGAGGGGATGTAGTTGAGCAGTGACTGTTGAGGTTAGGAGATGTGCACAGGGCTTTGCACAGGGAACAGTTGCAACAAAATCAGAGAGGGGTGAGGAGCAATGTACACTGTGTAGTGAATAGGGTCTTGTTTTTGTAATATTTTTTCTTTCTGAAAATGTAAAACAAAATGATGAAAATTGTAATGTAAAAACAAAATGAAATGGAAAAACTGTTTTTTTTAAATGCAAACACACACAAAAATCAAACGAAAATAATTCGAAGAATAGAAAATAAAATCAAAGCAAATTCCCCGGCAACGGCGCCAAAAACTTGTTCGTCGACGAAATTCTATCGGTTTAGAAAACCGTCGAACGAATTTAAATTAAAAATAACCACAAGCGCACGGTGTACGAATGTAGCACGCGGCGAATACGGGTCGATCCGCAGGGAATTGATGATTTTAAAATCCTATTCAATCAAATTAAACCAATCTTGAAGAGAATGTTAAACTAGAAAAGAAGAAAAACAAGCAAAAGAAAATTGATAAAAATATGAGTGTTAAGACAATTTAGAGGCAATTTCCACTCTCTAGATCACATAAATCAATAAAATGAAGTTATGATCTCTCTTTTCTTGTCATTAGTGAATTAGTTGATGTGCTTATCATAAGTATGGTATATTTGTGCTATTAATTAGCTCAATATAAACCATCAAACTATAACACAACCACTAATACACTTTTAAATCTCATAAAATATGACAACAAAGTTGAAAGCAAAATCTATTTTAAGCATAGCCTATTAACTTTTGTTTAGAAATATAGGCTATCAAATTTCAATTTCAACATTCACTTCTTTGCCATAATCATATTTAGATGAAGAGGCAATTTGTGTTATGTTTGTTTAAGCATAGCCTATTTGTTATGAACAACATAGACTATCAAATTCAAAGCTAAACAACATCATTAAACCACTTCAAATGTTTCCATTAAAGCACAAAAAGAGAGTATAAACATCAAAATATTGCATCTACATACTAGAGAGCTTCATTACCCCTAAATTGTAGGGATTAAGCTCTCATATTTATTATCAAATCAACAAATGTAGAAAGCAACATGAAAGCAAAAAGGAAAGAAAAAGAGAGCAAAGCAAAGAAACAAAACTAATCTACGTGCATGAAATAAGAGAAACCTACACTACAACATGAAAGTAAATGAACATGAAAAGGAAAGAGCATGTATTAAATTGCATAAAATAAAAAGGATTACAAGAAATAAAAATTGGCTAAGTAGCCATTAAAAGAGAAAGAGAGCTTTCTTTTATTTGATCTAAACTAAACTAAAAAGAAGGAGGCCTAAGAGAGACTAAGAGAGGAGATCATGTTACATGAAACATATGGGTATTTATACATGTATGAAACCCTAATTCATATTTTTGGGGAATACCCAAAATGCCCCTTAGGAAGTGTGGAGGCCAAGTAACCATTAACATGTCTTAATCCCCCATTAAGTGTACATGAAACCATTAAGTCCAAAAGCATGTGCATTAGCCTTTAATTTGTACATTAAGGTAGGTGGGTAGGTGGGGTCCTCCATGTTCTTCACTTTGAATTATTTCCATCTTCATTCCTTTGTATTAATTTTGTGCATGTATATCTTCATGAAACCACTTCTATTTGAGATCAATTTCCTACAAAAATATATACAAATTTTCAATTAATTTTTCTCAAAGAAATATATGCACTTAAATGACCGTTTTGCCCCTATATGAAGATGAATATATGAAAATTTGGAATTAATATGAATTTTGGTTAAAACAAGTTAAAATACCCAATATGATCATTTATTTAATTTAAATTGAATAAATATGGTGGTAAAAATACGCACATTTACGTGCACATCACTCCACGAAGTAAACAAACATCGATGCACCTAGAAAGGTACACCCCATGCATAATAAACATTGACGCACCTAAAAAGGTACGACCCATGTGTAAACAAACATCGACGCACCTAAATAGGTACGACCCATGTAAGAAATGAGACGAAGCTCAATAAAATGAGGAACAGTCCTCCACATAGACAAAGAGACATCGCACATTGCTAGTCTAAATCACAAAGATGATCGTCATGATCAACGAGAAGTGTCGATTACAGTAAGCTAGTAAATATATGAGCTTAGCTTCTTGTCCCATAACCACTAGCTTTACTTAAATATTTACGAACAAATTGTAGGTCTCCACTAGAAAATTGTCACAAGAGATTCAATCGAACAAGTCCAAGAATTAACCAACGAAGTAAACGCAAGAGTTTCATTCCACTTGTTTTACTAAGTCGTTTAATTAGATTTCTCATACGAGTGAGGTAAAGGTTTGTATATACTAGTAGATTGGAAAACGGTTTAGGAAACGAGCTTTGTAATTGAAAATAGAGTTGAAATCGTTTTGATGAAAGGGGTTTTGATATTTACTACTAGTATAGAAACCTTTATATTTTTAAAGTGACAAATCATTGAAAGGATTGTAGCAACAATCAATCATCAAAATTCACATACGAAGACGTGAATCAAATCCAAAGAAATCGATATTAAATCCATCAAAGTGGATATTTCCAAAAGTTCCCAAGAAAATGTCGTCAAAGTCGATAATTAAATGATAACAATAAATAGGATCATCACAAATCGATTTAAATTGGAATTCTCAAGCAAATAAGAAAATAGGCAAAAAGAGTGCAGATTCAGACGTCTGAAATCAAGGATTCAGACGTCTGAATCTGGAAAATAAATATTTTCCAAAGACAGAATTCAGATGTCTGAATCCTTGAATCTAGACGTCTGAAATAGGCACTTTTTAGCCTATTTCCTTTCTGGTTCCAAATGAACCAATTCAGACGTCTGAAACCATATAGTCAGACGTTTGAATCTGGGAATAGAAATCTTCCCAGAACAGTATTCAGACGTCTGAATATTACGTTTCAGACGTCTGAATGAAGGGTTCAGGGCATTCCCTGAACCTAGGCCAAAAATGGCCAAACGAATATCGGAAACGATCGAACGAGCAAATGGCGATGACTAAGGAATTACGTCGAACGACAGCCCAGCCTAAACGGCTCTTCGATACACCTCAAATATCAATGTCCAAATATCCATAATAGGATTTTCATAAATTAGACCCAAAAAACCAAAAATTGGAATATACACGAAATCAATCCAAACCAAAATCAATTGCACATGAATAAGTGTTAGGAATTCATACCTAACAATCGAAGATAATTATAGACAAAGATGTGAGATAAAAATCTCACCTTTGAACCCAAATCAATGAAGGAGAAGCTTTAAAAACAAGCTAAGGTCAATTCCTCTTCAATAACAACTCAAGAAGCTTCAATCTAAGCTTAAAAGAGAAACATTTCCTAAATTAGGTTTAGGAATTTTCTGAAATCAAAGAGAGAATGAGTTGGAGAAGAAGAAGGAGATGCTTACCAATGGGTTCACTTGAGTTTTGAGAAAGAAGATGGATTTGCTAATGGAAACTAGGGCTTAGGATTTCCTAATTCTTTTTCTCTTCCTCCATTTTTGATGAAGCTTGAATGTATTAGGAAATTATGATGTAATGAAGAGTAGAAGGGGTTGGGACTGAATACATAAGTGGCTCAGCCCAAACCAAAGCCCTAAGTACAAAGTAGCAAAAATCAACTTTCTCCAAACATATCGAAGCTTATACTCAAAAAGATCGCAAACAGCATTTTGAACTCAATGGGGGTGGTCTCAAGTCCCAATTCGACTGTTTGCAAAAAGTAGCTTTTCGGACCAAAATCCGACGAACGATAAAATATTTAAATATAAAATCGATAAATATGCGGGTTGTTACAAATGTGGTAATTAAGTTAGTTAATTACTTAGAGTAATTAATTTAAGGATTAATTAGGATCATTAATAATTTTAATTAATGATGTAATTAAAGTTGATTAATTATGATTAATTAATCAATAATAGGTAATTAAAGGTAATTAATTAATGCAATTAATTAAGGATTAATGTAATTAATTATGATTAATTAATTAATTGAGTAATTAAAGGTTAATTACTGTTTGGTTGAGAATAATTAATTTTGTGAAATTAATTAAGGATGTAATTAAGTATAATTAATCAAGAGTGATTAATTAAAAATAATTTATTAATGGTTAATTGATTGTAATCAATTAAATGTTAGAGTAAGCAAGATTTGTATTGATGAAGTAATTAATTTAATTTATTTTAAATTAGTTAAAGATGGAGTAATTAATTTAATTCATTTTAAATTAATTAGGGCTGAAGATAGTTAATTTAATTCATTTTAAATTAATTATATTGGATGAATAGATCATTGCTTATGGATGAATGGTTGAACTTGATTGTCTTGGATGTTTTGAAATCTCAGTAATGAGATAAATATTATTGTATGGTATGGAATGTTTGGTTGTATTGTTATGATAACATAGGTTATCTATTGTGATGATATTATATGGAATATCTATGTGATATTGGTGATATGAATTACCTGTTATTGATAATGATTTATTATCAGTTATGATTTATGAATTATCTATCTGTGTGTAAATAGATATTGTAATTGAATTGTTTTAAATCTTTAAAACAACTTGGACCTTAAAAGACACGCTTTGGTTTTCGATGAGACCGGGATCGGGTTTCCATATTTGGATATCTGAAAACCACATCGATTCCAAATAACGTTAGGTCGTGAATCAAAATGGAGCTTTGTGAAGACTCGAGGTGTAAGGACTATGAGTCATTATAACTCTGTGGATGATTCCGTAATGAGTTGACGGAATTAGTTCTTATAGATTCGAGATGGTGAATCAGAGTGCAAGGGTTATTGTCGTTAACTCTGAGGGTGATTCCAAAATGAGTGTAACGAGATAATGCCTTCGGTTTCGTTCGTACCCGGAACGAACTTGTATGGATTGATTGCTTTCAGCACATCGTTAGGTGGACGATGAGCATTCTAAGTGATACGTCCTATAAAGGTAATCGTAGCCTCAAGCCTCATCAACCGAGAATGGCTAAAACAGGGGAGGCGCAGCAAAGCTTCGTGGGTCGCGCCCACTGGAGAGCAAGATTGATCCCTGTCTAGAAGTCCCTTTATATTCGGCTGTGTGGGTGGTTGCTAGCTACAACCACGGGGTTGTCTTGTTTGGAACTATTCAGTAAGGAATGGGTCCGGCTTTGTGTTGCAGGGGGTCGGGAGTGATCCTCGGTACGTTGATCTAGGCCATGTACTGTGACGGGCGGTACCCTAGTAGCCCTGCCATTGTATGGAATCCAAAATCCAATAAGTGCCAACGGTTTTGATTGTATTACCCACTTTTGTGGCTAGTAGCTGGAATTTAATAGATGTAACAATTTCGGCTATTTCATATTTATTTGAAAACCCTAGACACTATTATAATATCATCGGATTTCCTATCAAATGTTTTAGTTAGCGTAAGGTAAAAACTTTTCCATGTTTATGTGTGGGAAGTCTTACGCGATACCTTTCTTTTCCAAAGATTTTTAAAAGTTAAGCAACTTTAATCTGTTACTCACACCAGACCCATGTCTGACCCGGAGTTTATTTTTGTTTTTCATAAACTCTTGGGTACTCAAATTTTTATGAGTAGTCAAGAGAATTCAGGTTAGGATTCAGGATTAGCTTTGACGAATTATGGAGGAACAAATGGAGCAGGAGGCTTCTGCGTGTAGATATATCTAGTATTCCGCTGTGTGTTCTCTGAGTTGTTGTATTGAGTTGTATAACTAGACAAGTGTTTATAACTGTCTAGTATGAGTTGATTATGCTGTATATCTCTGATGTATATGATACTATGTAAAGTATTATGTGATTAATATAAATTATTCGTTCCGCTGTGTAAGATTCTGATGTTGTTTCTTCCTTCTCTTCTTCTATTCTATTTTCTATCCCTTTCTTTCTTAATTCATGACGCGATTTTACGGGAGTGGAAAGTCGGGTTGTGACACGTACCATTATAGCATGCCTACTATAGCTACAATGTTAAATGGCAGGTTCTACAACTAAAACCGTGCAGGGCTCGTATTGGGTGATTGGAGTTCCAACAAATGGTTAAGACTAAGGAACTTCCTTATCGAATGTGTATGCCTTTGGAGGGATCCCCCGAGAACCTAACCGAATCTCTGCCAACACAAGGCCGGGTTACCTCTGTAACTATGTAACTAACTGTCACGAGTATGCCATCCTCCGGTCGTCACCGACCTTTATCCTGGAATTCACCAACAAATTCCAACAACCACATAAGTTAAATATCTGGGATCCATACCATGATACCACTTTTTATCCAGAAGGAAATGCACATACCCTAAAGGGCACGACCCCCGTAGCCTTGCTGCATCCTTCCTGTTTCGACCATTTCCGAGGTGTGAGGTTCGATGAAGACTTGTCCCATAAAGCTACGCTTTTCGCAAAAGTCATGCTTCGATCAACTAATGATCAACACTTAGCATGCCACATTAATTTCCAAATTAGGAATATATCACTAGTAATATCAACTATATAACCTCTAAGCTCGTACGTCTCAGAGAAGGGTGTTAAGCTAAGAGAAAAAAATTCTCCGCCACCAATCAGAAATGTATTTGATAGAAAGAAGCTTTACATCTCAAAGTGTAATGTCAGATATACGTCCATACAAGTCCATTCTGGGTCTGAATGGAATCGAAGGCACATCAAAGAAGTCCTTGCAAATTCAGATATTCACAATCCCAACCGGACTCCCCATCAAATATAGAGATCTCTATACCGGAGCAACTCAGCGCAAAGGCATTCGACAGGTAATCCTTTCATTCTCGAAAATACTTGGTCTTCAACCACCGTCTTCAATTGCTATCCATTTCGCTGTATTATTGATTCATAATGGATTTTATGACATAAAGTCCTCTCCCGACCAATCCGACTAATGAGCGCTTATTTTAAAAAACATATGGATATATTGGGATCTTCGTTAAGTCACAATTTTTAGCCCAAAACCTTTCCTTTTGTATGCTTTAAACAAATTTTCCATTATAATCTTTTAAACAAAAGTTTCACCCTTTAAGCTCCTCTTCAATTTGAAAAAAGGTTTACCAAATCTTTAACAAAGATTTATTTATATCTTACAAAACTATTTCCCTTTCAAATTTGATTTACCCACAACTCGAAATCCTTTCAACAAAAACTGAAAATTCTTTCTTTGTATGAAAGCTATTATCATTTGAAAACAAATGTCTTTTGTTTGCAGGAAAATCCAATTAAATTTGCTCAAATTATAGCCTTTTAAAGTATAAACGGGAAAGTCAGCAAACTGCCGCATCCTCGGCAAGTTCTATTCGAATTAAATTCAAATTCCCAAAATAATTCATTTAAAATACTTTATAAAATTGTTTAAAATCCATATATATTGTATAACTTATATAACCCTTTCAAACCAAATTTTCCAAAATAATTTCAGGACTTTAACAAGATATATTATATTCAAACTAAATTTAAATTTCAAAACTTCCTTTTCAAAAGCTTTTCTATTCGACCCAATTCCATTTCCAAACCATTTTGGATTCAAAATTCAACTTTAAAATCATTTCACCATTTTGAATAAAATAATATTAATTTCAAAATACCCGTGACTTAACCAATTTCCCATGAAATCCATATTCGTGTATGTGTAGTCCTGGGGTTGCACAGACAACAATAAAATATCAACCATCATAAATTCAAACACAACAATATCAATAAGCGGTATAATACTATAACGCTTATTTTCCATTCACAGATAATGTCAGGACACGATTCTTCGTCTTCCGAAAATTCAACATCGACACTCACTTTATCGACTGCCGAGAAATCGAACGACGGAAAACCGCACACTGAGGGTTTTTTTAAGAAAAAGAATTTAAGAAAAGAAAAGAGAAGAAGAGAGAAGATAGAAAAAGAAAAATAGAGGGAAAAGAAGATAGAAAATTTAGAAATAGAAAGAAAAAGAGAATAGAGAAAAAGGAGAAAAACAGAAGAAAATAGGACGGGACAGGAAACAACAGAACAACATCAGAATCTCACAATTCGCAACGGAACAACATATAATAATAAATGAATAATCTTTAAACAAAGAACTATCAGTTATTACATTTTATACATTACATTACATCATATCATCAGAGTATACAACAACAACAAACAGTGCAGCGGAAAAAGAAATACTATATAAGTAATATGCCATGCCATCCAGCTTGCCTCCAGCAACTCCAGAATATCCAGAATATCCTGATAAACCTTAACTTTTGACTGCCCGTGTGGAAATTGCTGGGCACCCAGAGTTTAGGAAGGAAAACAATAAACTCCAAGTCAGTCATGTGACTGGTGTGAGAACTCAAAACAGTTTATTTACTTTAAAATCAAAATAGAGGAATATTTTTTTTTTATTCAATTCGCAATGCTTTTAAAAATGAGACTACCATAAGGCCTCCCGCACACACACACAATGCAAACGCAGAATCGGAGGAGATTTCTCCTTATGATAGTCAAAGATGCTTGATACGCATTTAAAATAACATTTGATATTATTACTAGTGCATAGTGTAGAGAAATATTTCGAAAGTAGAATATAAATCTTAGCCAACATAGACATTTCGAACTATGCCTACTATAGCTACCATCCAAACAGTGGTGACCACCATAAGTGAATGGCAGGTTCTACAACTAATACCGTACAGGTTTCGTATTGGCAATTGGATTTCCAACAAATGGTCAGGCCAAGGAACTTCCCATTGCCACATGAGAATGCCTCTGGATGGACATCCCCGAGAACCAAACCGGATCTCTACCAACACAAGGCCGGGTTACCCCTAACTGAGTAACAACTGACCGAATATGCCATCCCCCGGTCCTTTGGGACCTTTTCACCGAGCGCTCGTAATCAATTCACACAATCATAAAGTGTTTTCAACATGAGTAAGTATCTGGGCTCCATACCATGATACTACCCTTTTCCAGAAGGAAATGCACATATCCTAAAGGGCGCTACCCCTCATAACCTTGCCGCATCTTTCCTGTTTTGACCATTTCCGGGATGTGAGGCTCGACGAATTCACGTCCACAAAAACATACTTTATACAAAAGCCATGCTTTGGGTCAACAAATGATCAACACAATGATCACCAGGATAGACGATCAAATAAACGATCCTATCACAAATAATCAACACAATGATCATTTCAGCATCACTCAGCATATCACATTACCAAATTGGGAATATATCGCTGATAACTTCAACTATATAACCTTTGAGCACATACGTCTCAAAGAAGGGTGTTAAGCAAAGAATAAATTCTCCGCCACCAACAGAAATATATTTGAAAGAAATCGGCTTTATATCTCAAATTGTAATGTCAGACATACAATCAATACAAGTCTGTTCCGGGCTCGAACAAAACCGAAGGCACTTCTTACGAAGCCCTTGCAATACGGGTATTCACAATCCCGATCGAATTTCCCACCACTTAGGAGATCTCTATACCAGGAGCTACCCAGTGCAGAGACAATCGATAGGTCATCCTATCGCTTTCGCAAATACTCGGTCTTCAACACCGATCTTCAAATGCAATTCATAACGACGTATCACATATTCGGAATGGGTTATACGACCCCATGGTCCTTTCCCGGTTAACCCGAATAGTGAGCGCTTATTCAAAAATAAGTGTGCATTCAATTTTCAAACAATTCACATCAAATACCCATTCAAAGGGAAATACTGATAGTCGGCTATTGAACTATCACTAGATATGCACACATCACCAGATTCCAAATAATTTTCCAAATTATTTATTTTCCAAAATATCTTTAAAAGATATAAAATTTCAACACTTCAAAAATAAATCAATATTTATTTTTAACAAGTTCCACTTTCACATATAAATTCCATAATGAATTTATATTTCAAGATATCATGCATATACAATTTCAACTATCCATTTCAATTTATCTTCAAAAGATAAATTCTAAATATTCACTTCATATTGGAAAACATTTCCATACTTATTAAAAATAAGTAATTCACAAATTCCTTTTATTTTCAACACTTAGAAAATATTCAATATACTTAAATCGAATTAAGTATATAATTCATTCTTTCGATAACTTTATAAATTTTATAAACCTATTGCTTATAAAATTTCATTTATAACTTCACAGTTTAAAATTTCATAAATTTCATTCATTTAGGAAATTCATTTTCACTACATTCAAACACTTATAAAAACTCGTTTTATAACGTCCATATTTCAATTTATAAATATCCATTTATAAATCTCTTAATATAAATTAATTTATATTATTCTTTTAAACGTCATTAAATTCCTTTAAAATTTCACCGTTCTCTTGATTTATAAAATAATCAAATTTTATAAATCTTATATTCAAACTTTTAATAATAAACTCAAGAATCCAGTTTAAACTATTTTATAAAATCATTGGTTCATATTTCTCAAAAATCGACTTTTAATCGTACTTCTAAAAATCAGCTTTTTAACTATATTTCACAAAAACCATAATTTTTATAACTTTAAAAATTATAACGTTTATTTATTTATAATGGATCAATTCCAAAAATATAGTATATTTTCAAAATCACTTTTAAAATCATTTTAAAATCCCAAAATCTGGGTCCAATGATGCTACACACCAAATAGTCAATCACGACAACAACGATATCATATATCGATATGATAATCAATCAAATATCAAAATATCTGAAATTAAATAAATACTGTTGAGGAATCCAGTTGGATCCCTCCAACCTGTTTCCTGCATCCAAAAACATTAGCACAATACCAATTTCGCTCCAGTACGAAATTATCGCGGTATATGTTCTTATTAAATATTATCCGCTTAATAACGGCGTAATAGGGTCTCATCCGCTAAACAAAAAATGCGGGAAATCAACAACTGCAATATATACATATGCCAATATATATATATTGATATTATATATATAATACCAATTTCACTGTTTATGAAATATTCGCGGTATATGTTTTTAATAAATAACATCCGTTTACTAACGGCGCATAATGTCTATTTTAACAATCAATAATTTACAGTCATCATTCAAACATGCATTCAAATATTTTAAATCTAACTATTTAAAATAAAATCGAAACCGATTCGATTGAGTGAGAAATTCTCACCTTGATTTAAATTTCCGTTTTAGCTTTTATTTCGAATAAAATTAAACGCGCGTTTAATTTTACCCGAAATTCTCACTAACTCCAAACGACTCCAAACCAACTCCATCGCGTAGTGCTCGTCCATACGATTCCAACGCAACTGAGTTTGCATTTTTTCGACCTCGTATGAAAAAGTTATGCATTTTTAAAGTTTGAACACGTTTTATATACATAATTTCAACATAAACTTATATATTTTAATCTCAATCATTTACAACCCTTGGATCTGCTGCCTCCACATCTGGACCCTCCCCCCTTTCTTCCTATTTGCGTTCCATCTACAGGTGAAGGCCGACATACATGAACCCACTCAATCACAAACTAGGGTTTAATATTACTCCCCCGATACTCGACGAAATCCGATCACACCAATGCCATGACGAAGCACTCGATGCAAGCTACCCACGCCTACCACCATGGCCAACTCGGCCTCCCCCTCTACCCTCGAGACGCGTGCACAGCTGCAAATTTCGGCCCCACATAGTTCACTCCACGTCGCTCCGTTTCTGATCATCACCGTATGGAATCGAAGCTCTCTTCGTGCTCTCCAACCTTCGTGTTGAACACTTCGGCTAAATCTTTGTAGATTGAGAGAGATTGAGGGATGAAGGAGAATGATTTCTGGCCCTTGAATTGTAACTGGCGGCTACATGATATTAGGGTTAGGTTTTAGTGTTTATTTTGATTTTATGAAGAGGTAGGGGCTATTTATAAGGAACGAGCGACACTATTCATCCCGGAAATTCCGAACTCCGATTTAGACGCCGTAACCAGCGTACCTAGGGTTTATCCCGCGTTCCGGACACAATGGAACAGGTTTCGGAAGCTAATTCGGAAGTATGTGCGAGTTATGGCTGAAAACGCTCAATTTAAATTAAACCGATTTAAGCGATTTTCTAGGCGTTTTAATTTGTACCGGACAAACGGTAAATCCAATCGACTTGAAATTTGAAACCTTACAATAATATCACATTACGGATCCGATGAAACTGGTTTCGTCGAAATCCGAGACAGTTTGAAAAATGGCTATTTTGACTCGCCAAATTTAAATTAAAAATAATTCGATGCGTTTCGAGCTGCCACGATCAAACGATAGCTCCGATTGACACGAAAATTGAAATCCGGTAATAACTAACTATTACGGATCCAATGGAACTGGTTTCGTTCAATTCTGAGACTGTTCAAAAATTGACTATTTTACAGTCGATTATTAAATATTAAAATATTCAATTTTCACAAATTAACTTTTAATTCGATTTTAAAAGTTCTAAAATATTTCTATAACTCCAGTATGATTAAATAAAATTTTACAAATCATTTTCAATCATATTTAACTCAATTTTCAATTATTTCCATAATTTAACATATTAAATTATCGATTTAATTATCCAATTAAATCTAAAAATTCAAATAAAAATTTATTCGACTTATAAATTCACTTATAAATATTTAAAATTAATTAAATATTCAAATTTTAATTTATAAAAATTCTGGGTCGTTACAATCTTTCCCCCTTAAAAGAATTTCGTCCTCGAAATTACAAGTAAGAAAGTTACAGAATCTATTTATTTTTCCAAAATTCATAATTAAACTTCTTATAATTCTTTACTAAGTTTTTCAAATCATACTTAGTTATCTTTTCAAAATCAAACTATATCATTTAACTTTCAATTCCAAAATCAAAGTTTAAGTTTTCAAAATTTTCCAAATTTTCTCAAATTTTTTTCTAACGCCTTAAATTTTCGGAAAAATTCGCCATAATCTCCTTTGCGCGGCTCGATCCGAAAAAAAAATGACAATATATATATCACAAATATACATCTCATCAAGTAATGAGGCATCCCGCAGGGAAAAATTTGTAAAAGTACGATATGTAATCCGAGATATGTACCTTATATTTTATTAGCAAGCATATACGGCTAATATAGCGCTAAAGCGAACTCCAAATGCGAAGCAAACGCGATCCGCACCTACTAATCACTCAACAAACAACATGAGAACATGCATATATGACAATAGTATCAATATACAACATATGGTAACATAATAACTATATATGTCAACATAGCAAATGAAGTAAAAGCAACAAATGCAAACATCAACCAACTATCATTCAACTAACATCCATAACCAATAAATATTCGTTTATATTTTCATTAATATTAATGAATTGGTTTTCAATTTAAATCACATTTGATTCATTAACAGTGGATGTTCTTACTAACATTCATTTTCAATTAGTTTATATTCACTAATTCATATTCAAGTTGATTCACTACCAAATCAAATCCAATTCTATTCAAATTTACTTACTTCTAATTTGAATTTCAATTACTTTAACTTCCAATTCCATTAACTTAATGAATTATATACAATCAACTAACAATCATATAACAACCAATGTATATATATTACAACCAAATTTCCTTTGCTTACAATTTGTTTAATTAAATTGATTTTCATTCAACTTCCAATAACATTAGCTTTTAATGAATTATCACTTACATTCATTATTTCATATCAATTTAATTCACATTTAATTGATTAATATTCAATCCATTAATTCAATTCAATTTCAAAGTTGAATTTCATTTATATAACTCAATTTCACATTTATCACTTCTAAAGTAAATTTCCATTTAACTTTAAATTCACTTTTATTTACAACTCATATTCATAAATATATTCATATAGTTTCACTTCTCATATATATAAGTTTACTTCACAATTGTAAATCACTTTAATTATAATTCAACTTATAATTCTTTTACTTATACAATTATTCTTTTATTTAGATTATTCAACATATACTTTCATAATTCTGAAAAATTATTTCTTTACATATAAAAATATAATCCAGGCAAAATTATTCCATTTACCCAATTTAAAATCAATATTGTGCCGAATTGTTCTATTCAAGTGTTTATAGATCCCTATCAACAACGTTAATTACTCGTATTAACCAGAATCTATATACCACTCAACAAATCAATCATCACAATATAAAACAATTTTATATTCACTAACAAATACGCTCTCATAGCTATTATTACACTCAAACTCATTCTAGAGTACTGCTGACTCTATCTCTAATGAGTAATACCCTACAGAACCATGGTTGTCGCTTAACCATCAGCTCTGATACCACATTGTCAGGACACGATTCTTCATCTTCCGAAAATTCAACATCGACACTCACTTTATCAACTGCCGAGAAATCGAACGACGGAAAACCGCACACTGAGGGTTTTTTTAAGAAAAAGAATTTAAGAAAAGAAAAGAGAAGAAGAGAGAAGATAGAAAAAGAAAAATAGAGGGAAAAGAAGATAGAAAATTTAGAAATAGAAAGAAAAAGAGAATAGAGAAAAAGGAGAAAAACAGAAGAAAATAGGACGGGACAGGAAACAACAGAACAACATCAGAATCTCACAATTCGCAACGGAACAACATATAATAATAAATGAATAATCTTTAAACAAAGAACTATCAGTTATTACATTTTATACATTACATTACATCATATCATCAGAGTATACAACAACAACAAACAGTGCAGCGGAAAAAGAAATACTATATAAGTAATATGCCATGCCATCCAGCTTGCCTCCAGCAACTCCAGAATATCCAGAATATCCTGATAAACCTTAACTTTTGACTGCCCGTGTGGAAATTGGTGGGCACCCAGAGTTTAGGAAGGAAAACAATAAACTCCAAGTCAGTCACGTGACTGGTGTGAGAACTCAAAACAGTTTATTTACTTTAAAATCAAAATAGAGGAATATTTTTTTTTATTCAATTCGCAATGCTTTTAAAAATGAGACTACCATAAGGCCTCCCGCACACACACACAATGCAAACGCAGAATCGGAGGAGATTTCTCCTTATGATAGTCAAAGATGCTTGATACGCATTTAAAATAACATTTGATATTATTACTAGTGCATAGTGTAGAGAAATATTTCGAAAGTAGAATATAAATCTTAGCCAACATAGACATTTCGAACTATGCCTACTATAGCTACCATCCAAACAGTGGTGACCACCATAAGTGAATGGCAGGTTCTACAACTAATACCGTACAGGTTTCGTATTGGGAATTGGATTTCCAACAAATGGTCAGGCCAAGGAACTTCCCATTGCCACATGAGAATGCCTCTGGATGGACATCCCCGAGAACCAAACCGGATCTCTACCAACACAAGGCCGGGTTACCCCTAACTGAGTAACAACTGACCGAATATGCCATCCCCCGGTCCTTTGGGACCTTTTCACCGAGCGCTCGTAATCAATTCACACAATCATAAAGTGTTTTCAACATGAGTAAGTATCTGGGCTCCATACCATGATACTACCCTTTTCCAGAAGGAAATGCACATATCCTAAAGGGCGCTACCCCTCATAACCTTGCCGCATCTTTCCTGTTTTGACCATTTCCGGGATGTGAGGCTCGACGAATTCACGTCCACAAAAACATACTTTATACAAAAGCCATGCTTTGGGTCAACAAATGATCAACACAATGATCACCAGGATAGACGATCAAATAAACGATCCTATCACAAATAATCAACACAATGATCATTTCAGCATCACTCAGCATATCACATTACCAAATTGGGAATATATCGCTGATAACTTCAACTATATAACCTTTGAGCACATACGTCTCAAAGAAGGGTGTTAAGCAAAGAATAAATTCTCCGCCACCAACAGAAATATATTTGAAAGAAATCGGCTTTATATCTCAAATTGTAATGTCAGACATACAATCAATACAAGTCTGTTCCGGGCTCGAACAAAACCGAAGGCACTTCTTACGAAGCCCTTGCAATACGGGTATTCACAATCCCGATCGAATTTCCCACCACTTAGGAGATCTCTATACCAGGAGCTACCCAGTGCAGAGACAATCGATAGGTCATCCTATCGCTTTCGCAAATACTCGGTCTTCAACACCGATCTTCAAATGCAATTCATAACGACGTATCACATATTCGGAATGGGTTATACGACCCCATGGTCCTTTCCCAGTTAACCCGAATAGTGAGCGCTTATTCAAAAATAAGTGTGCATTCAATTTTCAAACAATTCACATCAAATACCCATTCAAAGGGAAATACTGATAGTCGGCTATTGAACTATCACTGGATATGCACACATCACCAGATTCCAAATAATTTTCCAAATTATTTATTTTCCAAAATATCTTTAAAAGATATAAAATTTCAACACTTCAAAAATAAATCAATATTTATTTTTAACAAGTTCCACTTTCACATATAAATTCCATAATGAATTTATATTTCAAGATATCATGCATATACAATTTCAACTATCCATTTCAATTTATCTTCAAAAGATAAATTCTAAATATTCACTTCATATTGGAAAACATTTCCATACTTATTAAAAATAAGTAATTCACAAATTCCTTTTATTTTCAACACTTAGAAAATATTCAATATACTTAAATCGAATTAAGTATATAATTCATTCTTTCGATAACTTTATAAATTTTATAAACCTATTGCTTATAAAATTTCATTTATAACTTCACAGTTTAAAATTTCATAAATTTCATTCATTTAGGAAATTCATTTTCACTACATTCAAACACTTATAAAAACTCGTTTTATAACGTCCATATTTCAATTTATAAATATCCATTTATAAATCTCTTAATATAAATTAATTTATATTATTCTTTTAAACGTCATTAAATTCCTTTAAAATTTCACCGTTCTCTTGATTTATAAAATAATCAAATTTTATAAATCTTATATTCAAACTTTTAATAATAAACTCAAGAATCCAGTTTAAACTATTTTATAAAATCATTGGTTCATATTTCTCAAAAATCGACTTTTAATCGTATTTCTAAAAATCAGCTTGTTAACTATATTTCACAAAAACCATAATTTTTATAACTTTAAAAATTATAACGTTTATTTATTTATAATGGATCAATTCCAAAAATATAGTATATTTTCAAAATCACTTTTAAAATCATTTTAAAATCCCAAAATCTGGGTCCAATGATGCTACACACCAAATAGTCAATCACGACAACAACGATATCATATATCGATATGATAATCAATCAAATATCAAAATATCTGAAATTAAATAAATACTGTTGAGGAATCCAGTTGGATCCCTCCAACCTGTTTCCTGCATCCAAAAACATTAACACAATACCAATTTCGCTCCAGTACGAAATTATCGCGGTATATGTTCTTATTAAATATTATCCGCTTCATAACGGCGTAATAGGGTCTCATCCGCTAAACAAAAAATGCGGGAAATCAACAACTGCAATATATACATATGCCAATATATATATATTGATATTATATATATAATACCAATTTCACTGTTTATGAAATATTCGCGGTATATGTTTTTAATAAATAACATCCGTTTACTAACGGCGCATAATGTCTATTTTAACAATCAATAATTTACAGTCATCATTCAAACATGCATTCAAATATTTTAAATCTAACTATCTAAAATAAAATCGAAACCGATTCGATTGAGTGAGAAATTCTCACCTTGATTTAAATTTCCGTTTTAGCTTTTATTTCGAATAAAATTAAACGCGCGTTTAATTTTACCCGAAATTCTCACTAACTCCAAACGACTCCAAACCAACTCCATCGCGTAGTGCTCGTCCATACGATTCCAACGCAACTGAGTTTGCATTTTTTCGACCTCGTATGAAAAAGTTATGCATTTTTAAAGTTTGAACACGTTTTATATACATAATTTCAACATAAACTTATATATTTTAACCTCAATCATTTACAACCCTTGGATCTGCTGCCTCCACATCTGGACCCTCCCCCCTTTCTTCCTATTTGCGTTCCATCTACAGGTGAAGGCCGACATACATGAACCCACTCAATCACAAACTAGGGTTTAATATTACTCCCCCGATACTCGACGAAATCCGATCACACCAACGCCATGACGAAGCACTCGATGCAAGCTACCCACGCCTACCACCATGGCCAACTCGGCCTCCCCCTCTACCCTCGAGACGCGTGCACAGCTGCAAATTTCGGCCCCAGATAGTTCACTCCACGTCGCTCCGTTTCTGATCATCACCGTATGGAATCGAAGCTCTCTTCGTGCTCTCCAACCTTCGTGTTGAACACTTCGGCTAAATCTTTGTAGATTGAGAGAGATTGAGGGATGAAGGAGAATGATTTCTGGCCCTTGAATTGTAACTGGCGGCTACATGATATTAGGGTTAGGTTTTAGTGTTTATTTTGATTTTATGAAGAGGTAGGGGCTATTTATAAGGAACGAGCGACACTATTCATCCCGGAAATTCCGAACTCCGATTTAGACGCCGTAACCAGCGTACCTAGGGTTTATCCCGCGTTCCGGACACAATGGAATAGGTTTCGGAAGCTAATTCGGAAGTATGTGCGAGTTATGGCTGAAAACGCTCAATTTAAATTAAACCGATTTAAGCGATTTTCTAGGCGTTTTAATTTGTACCGGACAAACGGTAAATCCAATCGACTTGAAATTTGAAACCTTACAATAATATCACATTACGGATCCGATGAAACTGGTTTCGTCGAAATCCGAGACAGTTTGAAAAATGGCTATTTTGACTCGCCAAATTTAAATTAAAAATAATTCGATGCGTTTCGAGCTGCCACGATCAAACGATAGCTCCGATTGACACGAAAATTGAAATCCGGTAATAACTAACTATTACGGATCCAATGGAATTGGTTTCGTTCAATTCTGAGACTGTTCAAAAATTGACTATTTTACAGTCGATTATTAAATATTAAAATATTCAATTTTCACAAATTAACTTTTAATTCGATTTTAAAAGTTCTAAAATATTTCTATAACTCCAGTATGATTAAATAAAATTTTACAAATCATTTTCAATCATATTTAACTCAATTTTCAATTATTTCCATAATTTAACATATTAAATTATCGATTTAATTATCCAATTAAATCTAAAAATTCAAATAAAAATTTATTCGACTTATAAATTCACTTATAAATATTTAAAATTAATTAAATATTCAAATTTTAATTTATAAAAATTCTGGGTCGTTAGAGATAAATATGTGAATTCATCATAGATAAGTAAATCACAGTTCACAGCTCAATTCAAAGCAATCATATTACAAAACATCACATATTAGGGATATCAAACAATTCAAGGCATTCAATACAACCCAATCATCCATATGCAAGATAAATTAATCACATGATTATAATTAATTCAATTAACTCAAATAGATTAATTACTTATGAATTAATCACTTAACTTTGATGAATTAACATCAATTAATTACAAACCATTTTAATTAATTATCCTTTAATCTTTTATTAATAACCATTAATAATAAATTAATTAACTTTTAACTATTATTTAGTCAACCTTAATTAATAAATCAATCAACCTTTAATCATTAAATAATTAACCTTTAATTATTTAATTATCCTTTAATTTCATTCATTAAGTAATCGTCTTTTAAGTACTTAATTATCCCTTAATTACTTTTATTAAGTAATCACTAATTAATTATATTGATTAATCAACCTTTGATTACATTAAAGTAATTAACCTTTAAGTAATCACATTAAGTAATTAACCTTCAATCACTAATTAACTTAAAGATTACTTACTTTAAGTAATTAATCATTAAGTAATTAATTATCCCTTAATTATTAATTAATTAACTTCCAATCATTAATTAATTACATTAAAAAATTAACCCTTAATTAATTACATTAACAAATTAACCCTTAATTAATTATATTAACTAATTAATCATCCTTTAATACATTAAGTAATTAATCCTTTATTTAATTACATCATTAAATCATCTTTGAAAACATTTAGAAATTAACCTATTATATAATTACGTTTAAACAAACAATTTCAAAACATTTAAAATCTATTAAAAACTTGTTTTAAACTTGTTAATACTTTGCTTTGAAAACTTGGTAACATTTCCTAGAAAACTTAACCACTTTAATAATTTTAAAAAACTTGTTAATGCCTTTATTTTTACCCTTTAAAATCTGGTTAATTCAACTTTAATAAAAACCTGGACCCAAAGCTAAAGTACTTGAGTAAAACCCGAGCTATTCCCGTGTCATTTACGTACAAACTCCCTTCGAGAAAACATGAAAAATACTTCGAGCTCGACTCGAGCCACACCTCTCTTCCCCGATCTTCCAAACATCATCAGACACACATGATAACTTGTGCACGTGCACGATCGACTCGATCGTCTCTGACCAACCATGCTGCCTTCAATACATCGTCGATAACCTTGCTGACCACCCCAACCTCTCAAATCAATGGAATCGCCAAGAAATCAAGATCGAGCTGCTCGATCGGATATTGGAACCCAACCTAGTCACCCAAATCCACATCGTGTAGCCACCTCAACCACCAGAAGGTCTGAAATTCAGACCATAGCCTCGCCGTAGGACCATACTCCTATCCCCCCACCACCGGTCATCTCCGATTAAACCTCGATGATGAAAATGCCTCAAGAACGTCGGCGACCATAGCTGATCCTTAAACCCTGATTCGACGTCGCACCACCACTTCGACGATCTACAATTTCAACCACTATTTTTTCCGTGATCTCCTTCCTTCCAGCTATCACCATGATCAAACCCAATACCTAACTCATCATCGATCGCTAGATATTGACAAAACACGATCAACTCGTGATATCTCATTATTCACAATACCAAAAATCATGATTTCTATATATAAATTCATCATTTACGATTACGAATAAGATTATGAAGCTAAATCATTAATTTAAAATCATTGATTTTTCCTGATTTAAAAGATTTCACTGTATATTTTTAATTTATTAGTAAACTTAATCAAATTATTCTTAAAAATATTTTTAAAATTTAAATCTGGTTTATTCAAACATATTTTATTTAAACATCCAAGCCTACAAGTGAATGATTGAAGAGATTTTGATTTTTGGATTTTTTTTTCTAGCCTGTAAATACAAGAACAGATATATATGCATGTACACAGACAATCTACATATATATGTATACATGAAGACATATTTTCATTTTATACAACATTTTCCTCAACAACTACAAGTATTAATCACCAAATATCCAGATATATCAACAGATTCAAGTTTAACTAGGTTAGCTTACTCACTTGGAACATGAAACAGAGACAGGCCTGGAAATAGATTTGAAAGCAGGAATAGATTTTGATCTTGAACTTGAAATATGGAATTGTTTTTAGCTAGATTTTGTTTTTGATCTGAGTTCGTTTGCTTTTGAGTTTTGTTCCCAGATTTTAGTTTCTTAGGTTTTGAATATGTGAAAGAAAGATGAGAAAGAAGTATAGATGTATATAGGGAAATGTTTTACTATTTTTAGAAGTGAAAGAAAATAAATTAAATCATGACACTTGATTTTGCACGTTGTATTTAAACTAACACTTGTTAATATGGTATGTTAAAATAGCTACATTTATTAAATGCATTTTAAAACCTTTACACTTGCCTTTTGCATGTTTAATTAATGGTTAAATGTGTTTTATTATATTTTTAATTTAGTTTAAATATTTATATATGATTTTATATTTATATTTATATCATGTTTGAATTTAAAGAAAGTATTTAAACCTTTTATTAAATCCTTTTCAACAAAAGTTATTATATCTAATATTAATAAATATTTATCTACAAAGTTTTTAAATATAGAATTCAACTTTTAAATAGCTTTTGAAAATTATTATGTTAAATTCAAAATATAACTTCCAAATATATATATACACATTTATATTATAATTAGAAAACATATTTTTATTTATTTTCTTGAAAAATCCAAATTAATCCACAATTTAATCCCAAAAATTTATATTTATTACCAATTTAAATTTGACTTAAAAAGGGGATCGTTACAACCTGTAATTTTTAATAATTAAAAATAGTTAATTTAATCGGGTTTTGTTATTTAATATTGGAAGAAATTAAAATTTATGATTTAATAATAAGAATAGAACTAGAATAAAATGTAATAGCATTAATTTAAGGTAATTGATAACTGCTTTAAATGTAGTTCTAATTAATTAAATGATTAAAAGTTATAATTGGTTATAGATTGTAAATTAATGGTAATAATGTGTAATTAATTGTAGTTGGATAAAAATTAGTATTGTGTAGGTTGCTGTAGCATTTGTTTGTAAATAATAAAACCATAAATGTGATTAAATAAGAAAAGGTAACGATTGTCTTTTGTTACCAATTTATTTAATCTATTGAATTAAATTAGAAATCAATGGCAACAAATTATAATTAAATGTTGCATTAAAATGAGTAAGATGATAACTGTAAAATGTGAATGCAATAAAATGTACAGAAATGTCAATTACATTCATAAGGCAATAAATTGATTTAATAAAATGAGTGAAACCAAGATAATTTAATTTATTGGGATTTTAAATTTTAAATTAATATGAAATTCGACAAAAATTCTATATGATTGAAATATTGCAACTAATATGACAAAAGATGATAATTGGAGAATATTAATATAATAAAATATAGGCTAATGTTAACTATGTCTATAGAATAATGATTGATTGAACAAAAAGATTAAAATCAAATTAAATCAATTTATTGGAATTAAATATATAATAAATTGGATTTTATTACAATTGAAATTGAATACTGTAATTAGTGTAATATTTAACACTAGATTGATATGTAAATTTGTTGTAAATTTTTGTAAATGTCTAAGTAATCAAAAATGATAAAATTTGTTAGTCATTAAAAGTGGAATTAAAAAGTGATTTAATTAATTTAATATTAATTTACTTAGTGGATTTTTACAGTAAGGGCCTTCTTTCATCAAACAATAAGTTTTTAGGACACGGCTTTAAAATATTTACTTTGTAGGACAAAATTTTATACATGTTCCCTTAGCCCTTCAATCAGTTACTTCATCCCTTCTTCTGTTCCATTTTCTCTTTCTCTTTGTACGATTTTTCATAACTCCAAACCAAAACCAAAGCTAGGTTTTAAAAACAAACGATTGATTTCTCTTCCCAATATTTCTGCTAAAACGATTACAAACCATTTATCAGAGCTCCATTCACTACAAGAAAAAGCTCTTTTCACTGCAATAACGGACAGCGTTTTCATTGTGAATGCTGATAAAAGTATGCAGTGAAGTAAATTTTGGAACCTGAAACGCTGTGTAAAGTGACCAGCTTTATTTTTAGATTCATTTCATTACGCGGTTACCTGGCCGCCATAATTTCTTCTCTCCCGCATAAGAGCAAGAAAACAATCGACTACCAATCTTCCCCAAAATTATTTTAAACCTAATTAAAACCCCAAATATATGTGAAATCTCCCATGAAATTTCATTCGTACTCTAGTTTCGCCTGCAACATCTAGTTTGCTCTAGCCCTAACATCTTGAATCCATCCTTGGAATAAATAAGAAAACGAATCCAATTATGAATTCACTCAATAACTAGGAACGCCATCCAAGTTAGTCATGCTGCTTGAAATGCTTACCTGAGATGCTGCATCTGGGGTGTAGGCTGCTGATGATTCATGTGTTCTCCTAAAAGCCTATCATAGGTGCCTAAAGTCGAAGCCGAGATCTGATGTGGTGGCTGTCGATGTGAGCTTGTCGCCGTCAGGAAGAACGTCGCCATTGAAGTTGTGTAGTTCAAGAACTAGTTAGTGATATTGGTTGAATTTATATCCATGATCGGTACTGATAATTTTCAGTATAGTAGTTTGCATTGATTATGTCTGGAGTGATTGCACCTGGTCCTGCAAAGGAGAAAAAAGCCACTTAAGGTCATGTAATTCAACTTGTATAGTCTTCCAAAGTACATTTGCTGAATGGAGTTAGTAGAACAAACAGTACAACAGCTTGGTTCTTGTGGCGAGTGCTAGTGATTCCAAAGCGTTCTATTTGAAGATGAAGGTTATTATCATCAATATTTGGCAGAATTCAATACTGGAGATGAGAGGAAAACTGCAATAGAGAGTATGCCTTTTGCTTACAAGGCGCTCAGGTATGACTATTTTTTTATAATTGTAATAATTTCAAAACTACAAAGCTTTGGATCTATTGGATTTACCATTTATTGTTATTAATTTTGATGAGTTTATTTTAACTAAGTGGATCTTGGAGTAATTTAGGATCTAGCATAGTGATTCTGTAAGGTCTGTTTCTATACATGACCAAGCCAAGTAATTTATGGTGTCTAAATAGAATTTGCCAGGTTTTAGTTTTTAGTTTTGATTATGTGATAAATTGAACAGTGACGCGTGCAAATTGATTATTTTATTGCCACTGTCCTCATGACTTCATTCTTATTCATTTCATTAATATGAGCCCTTTATCACATGCATACAAAAAATATACTTGAAGATGAATATAATTATAAAAAACCATAATTCCAGTTTTGTATATAATTTGAATAAACTTAAATTGCAAAATGAGCACAGAAACAGAATATAAATATCTTCGTTGGGATTGTGATAAAATTTGTGACCTCGTTTATAAATCATATTTGAATGTCAACTTTTTTTTTCATTACTGGATTCAAATTTGTGGCCTCATTTACATATGAAGGCATTTCGTAAAGTTCACGGTAGGACCAAAAAATTGTAAATCTGTTCCATTTATTAATTTAGATGGTTGAGTTTGTAAAAAAAATCGAGTCGCTGCTAAAAAGAATCACATGAGCATATATTACCTGCCAAATTGAGCTATTTTATCGAGTGATGTTAGTTTAAAGATCTTTTTTGCTTTATGCTTGAAGGTTGAAAATTTACTGATAAGATTAATTTATTGACTTCTTAAAATGTCTTTAGGATAGGGAGAAAAAAGTGGTTAGGAACTCTGTAGTAGCTCTACCACTTGTAATTTTTTAACAGCTTTTGAATTTGTAATTCACTAACTGAATCAATCTAGTGAAACATCGTTGCTTAAATTCCGACTTGCTTTGTCTTCCGTGAGTATATTTACTATATATTTTTTGTTAAAGAAGTTTTACAGAGTTGTCTTCCATTCTAATACAAGCATCCAGCATATTCCATTTTTGCCATGCAATTTAAAACATTTATTTATAAAAGGAGAATTCTGTTGTAACAGAATTTGTTTTTAGTGCCTTGCTTTTAATAGCTGTGTCAGTCCATGTAACGGTTTGGAATTCTAGAAGCTCGCTTGGGTCTAGCTGTGGCAATTTTAGTGGTATTAACCGTATCAGTGACTCTGATTAAATACAGTGTTTTATTTAACAATCATTGATGCTCAATATTGCATGGTTGATGGTTAACATTCTAGGCATAATTTTATGTAATGGGTTTGAGTGTGTATTACAAACGAAAGAAGAACACTTAATCTGGGTATTCAGCGGAGTTAAGAAAGTGAATGCCAACGAAAATAATGTGAGCAGAGAAAAGTGTTCACGGTCATTTGAGCAGAGTAAGAAGATTGATGTGGATGAAAGCAATTAATTTGCGATCAGCGATTATTTTATGCTTTTTTTGTGTTGTGTGTATCATTTTTATGTTTGTTTCATTATATGATTTTTTCAGTTGGTGCAAAAATAAAATAAAATTGTAATGTAACCATGTTATTCCATGTTAAGAAACAAGCAAACTAATAAATAAGAAAAAAACAAATGTTTTCTTAGAACTGCAAACAGTCAGTAAGCTTCAATCTTTCCATGGGGCGGCTGCAATATTTGGTTGAATCTAAAGATGAAGAGGTGAACATTCTATAGTTAGAGAAATGCATATATTTTTTTAAAAAATTATAATAACGAAAAAAACAGCTTATACTTTGATTCAATTTTGGATTTTTGGAGTGTATTATCAAGTGAAAATAAGATTTGGTATTAATGAAGAGGGACATTATTTTGAAATAACAAGATAGAATTATGGTGGTGAAATTACAAGATGAAATTAAGGTGAGCATAGCAAATGCCTCTGCTTTACCCTTATAGAGTAGATTTGTAACAGAACAATAACTTTTGTTTCTGCAGAAGATGAAGAGTTTGAACCATCACCACATGGTTTCAAGAAAGAACAACCGATATGTATGTGGGACGATGAAGATGCAGATGATGATGGTGTTAAGGATTCATGGGAAGATGATGAAGAACCTCAAAAGGTACTTGAAATTTATCCTCTTTAGGGATGCTTTTAACATATTAACATACATTACATGATTGTTTTATACTACATTTTTGAAATTATTGAAATTACTTGTGTCTGGTGTTTCGAAAAAATAATAATCAATATTTATGTTAATTTTATTAACAAAACATATGGATAACCAAAGTATTTTTGGTGTTTTAAAATAATAATAATCATTGTTTATGTTAATTTTATTAACATAATGTATGTATAACCAAAGCAATTTATTGACCTTAACATTTTAAAAATCTTAATCATTTGAAGACTACAAAATGGAAATTATCGTGCCATCCTAATTTATGTATTGGTTCGCCTTATGTTTTGTTTGTTTTGCTTGATGAAGTTCAGCAGTATACATCAAATGCTGAAAAGGTAAACAGATAAAATTATTAATCGACCAATTATTTTTTAGCTAGCACATAATGTCTTCTTATCCTATTAATTAATTTGGGTAGTACATTATAGCTATGGTTTTCATTGAGAGCATTCCTTCACCTTAACCTATCAGGAGACGGTGAAATGGATACGATTCAGCGATACATTAAGTAATTGACTGGAACTTTTTTTTTGAGTTAATAGATCCAATGTAATATAGTTATATAACCACTCAAATTGCTTTGCAGTACAGAAGATTTTACATAGACTTCCAGCATTGGCGAATTCATGAGGCATCTTCAGCTTCTCCATGCTTTTCATGGTCAATTCAATCATGGTATTTATTGACATGCTTATTTAAGGTAAGTTAAGTATATAAATCTATTGATGTGGTAAATTTGTAGACATTATATGCTTTAGAAGGCTTAGAACCTGGGTAACATAGAGCCAGCAACAAGTTTATAAATATTATGTTGGTTTTATAAATCTTGAATCATTTGTCTGTAATTTGAAACATATAGTCAGTAACAAGTTTGCACAAATTCTATTTGTTTTTTAAGTACGAATACCTTTAAATATGTGCGCTTTATATCTATGTATCATGCATTGCTAAATGTGTGTCAATACAATCCATGTATTTGTGCATGGTACATTTGCACAAGAAGCAACTATATATCTTGTTTGACATTCATCATCTCTACAAAATTGTACTTAGGCTTACTTGTTAACATTTTATTCAATTATTCAGTTTTGGATTTGATATCGAGCTACTATCCAATCTCACTTGACGCTACTGGAGCAAAATGGTCACTGGCTAGTCTTGCTTCATTCATATACAGGGTATGTTGAATTTATGCAAATAAGTAGCTTTTAAATATGCAATGTTGAATAATGGTTAACTTCTTGTGTCCTACTTTTGGTTGCAGAGGTTGGAGTACTCTTATTGATGAGTGGATGTTGATTGCGAAGTTAAAGGCAAGTCTCTTTTACAATTTACAATTTATTGCTTATTATTGCTGCTAAAATAAAATTGAATTATAAGTCTCTTTTACAATTTACAATTTATTGCTTATTCCTGAGAAACTTGAAACAACACAGGTGACATTGATTTTACGAGTGTTTGTCCTTACTGTGATTTTTATCACTTTCAGTTGTTTATTTTCTTGTGATAGTACCACAGAAAAAGTTGGAAAACACTGAATATGCTTTGCTAGACCTGGAAGAAAGATATCAGTAGGCAAACAACACGATCAGTGAAAAAGAGTTTTTGATATCTATCAAATCAGGTGAATACAGCACCCTTATAGTTTTTAAACTACGTACATTTACCCCACCGCTTTAAGTACAGTACCATATTCACAACAAGTATAAAGTGCAGTGCCTGTATTAACTAATGTATTTATTTTTATCACGAATTGTCTATATGAACTATTTCCCATACATTGTTTTGTGCAAACTGCAGTTCAATCTTTGAAGTAAATGTATTTCCTGAGATAGCACTTGATCATCGGTTTGAGTATAAATCTCATTGTTCCAAATAAATTCAACTATAGCATTGTCAAACCAATCTTCCTTTTGCAATGGGCCAGTCTAACTGCTTAGCTTTAGAACACATTGGTAACATACTTATGCTAGTTTAATTCGTTTACATGTATATTTCCTATGGTAACATACTTTTGCAATGGGCCAGTCTAACTGTCTTTGTCTTTTAGAAGCTAACACTGTCTTTTATTTTAGAAGCTACTTTTATTTTAGAGCTACTTCCTTTTATCCTCCCTCATGCATACTTCTTTATGTCACACCTGTATCCTCTTTTTCCTTCTTTCATTTTGAAATGCCTGTACACCATGCTTTACTCACGGCTACGCATGCACTACAAATGCTGAGCTTTCTCTGTCCCTTGCATACAACTACCCCTTATCTTTCTCCCCCTTGCAAGCTACTTTAACATTAGATAGAAAGCTTTTCACCCTTGCAAGTTTAGTTTGTAAATATAGTGCAGTTCCTCCGTTTTGACTTGTCTTTGTGCATTTGGTTTGATCTTGGTCATGCGTAGATTTTATATTAAGAAGGACTGCTTCTTCACTTAGTATTTAGGTGATCAACTAGATCGTGAAATATAACTATATTACTGTAGAGCAGTTTAGCTTCGTTAACTGAGCTAACCCACAAATGCGTATATTGGCTAGGTTTCGGCTTAACATACCATATAGTGATTTTTTGGTGCAGCTAAGCATTTTAGCATATGAAACTTCAAATTTTTAGATGGCGTTTACTCACTGGCTTCAAATTTCTTCATTGTAGGTAATTAAAGATGGCGATGACACATTCTTCTTCCGTAGCAAGTAGCAAGCATATGAAACTTTTTAGATGTTGTTGTTGGCATTTGGTGCGGACTTACTGTATTGATATTATATTTTTGTTTAACAAATAACGTGTCTTTGTTTGACAGAATTTGTGGCAACTTGGTTTACTTTATTATTTTTGTTTATGGATATTATTGAAACTTGGTTTATGGATGTCTTTTGTTTATTAATATTGTCTTAACCAGTTAATGTAACTAATTAATAGTTATTAGAACATGTTATATATACTAGTTGCTTGAATATACTCAAAATATAGTTTTAGAATATTCAAAAATAGAGTGGAATATTAAAGCTGTTATATAAATAGACGACAACGTCTGATTAATGTTGTCAATGAAGAAACAACAGCGTTCAATTTGTGCTGTAATTATCTTTAAATAGTCAATAACAGCGTTTAGTACATGCTGTCGAAATAGTTGATGATTCAATAACAGCGTTTATAAAAAGCTGTTGTAAACAGTTAAAGTAGAATTAAAACATCTCCGACAATTAAATTATTAACGCGGTAGAAACATAATACAGCATGTTTGAAAACACTGTAAAAACATTATTGATAGCTTGTACGAAACGCTGTCAAAGTGATGTTTCAACAGTGTTTATCAAAAAGCTGTTGTAAATTCTGCATATACGACAGCATGTCGTTATACAGCGTTTGAACTAACGCTGTTGTATCGTATTACAGCGTTTATCAAATGCTGTTAAAAGCCTTTTGTGGAGTAGTGATTTCAATTACAACGACTTCAGCATCATTGATTTCAGCTTCATCGATTTTAGCTTAAACTAAAATACTTTCATCAAGCAATCTCTGCAATCACCTTAAACTTAAATACGGAATAAGTAAGCTGTATTTTATTTTGTTGTAAATGTTTTAGTTAGATGATAAATCATAGTTAATTATTCATTCTTACCAATGCTGATAATAGCTTTTATAATGGATTTAAGGTATTTTAGTTCTTTTATAATTTAACATGATCGACATTTGTCTAATTAAGCATGCCTAAATATTCAATGGTGGATGATACTAAATCCTAGGTGTTAAACTGAACAAGTTATTGTTTAGCTGTTACAGAAGATAAACGTATCTATCTATTAATGTAAAAAAATTAGACTACATGCTAGACCCTAGGTGTATTTGATAATTACTATTACTTATTAGATATAATTTTGTTTTTATCACGATTTAAAGTAATTAGAAAAATATACAACTAATTTAAACCCTAGTTCGAAAAGATAAAAGCATTTATGTTTTTATCTTAAACATTAAAATACATAATAAATCCTAGATAATTTTTTATTAGCTACTACATATAACATAATAAATACTGAATTTAAGTCAATTGCAGTTTTCCTGAAGGATTTATGTGAAATAAACATACTTAATCAACTTTTAAGTACAAAAATATTATTTTTCACTCTTGCTAACATTTTATTATGTATGACAATTTTTATACAGTGTAAAGATGCACACAAGGTCTTCTAAATCAAAGTTATTCATTCGAAAAGCGACTTGCATATTCATAAATGAAGGAGGAGCTCAATGCATAAACATAAGACCCGTATCTAGTCCTTTCTGCAATGAATATAGCCAGAGACCATCATTTTCTTTAACTCCATTGGTAACTATTTTCCTATTTATGTTTCCTATAATATTTAGCTGTTCTCTTCAATTTTTATATGCATATTAAATTGGAAGCTAGATACCATATTTTAAATAAAAAAATAGTTAAATTTCAAAAAAGGTTATGACAACTAAAAAAGATAAACCAAAATATCTTTTTATATAAATTCTTGTATAAATATTTTGGCATTTTCTATAATCTAGTTTGCAATTTTCACTCACCACTTTTATTCACTATTTCTTATTATTATTAAGTTGCATTTTCTATTTCAAGAGGTAAAAATAAAAAGTAAAAATTTATATGTCCTCTCCTCTATTTCTAGAAGATCAAAAACTTTTCTCAAAAAAAAATATTTACTCCTTTCTATTCACTTTTTCTTTATAGTTTACACATTAGACTCTTTATTCATTCTCTTTGTACTATTTATAAAGTATCATAATTTCAAAAGAAAACTTAAACCAACCAAAAATGATAAAACATATAATCTTTTGTTAAAAATTCTTATAAAGATATTTTGGCATTTTTAACACAATATTCAATATTCATTAACTATTTCATCCATTGTTTGTTGTTATCATCGTATTGCATTTTTTATGAAATTTTTCATTATCCGTTCACTATTTTCCATTGTTTTCATTGATATATGCACATTAATATCTTTGTTCACTCACTTTATAGTGTTCATCAGCTGTTACATTGATCATTTTTGTGTTTTAACGGTTGTTATTGCATTTTCAACTTAGTATTTTACATTCATCATTGCTATTCCTATTTCTATCTCCTATTTCCAATATCCATACAACGTTTGATCTTTGTCACCCATTGCTCCTTACTTGTCACCGTTTGTTTCTTCTCTACCTTCTACAACCACAACCAAAATTGCTTCTCCCTAAAAATGTTTTTAATTCTGAATGATAACTGTTCTAAACTATGAATATTAGCAAACATGTTTAGTTATTTAAAAACATGTTATTAATTATGAATATTGGCTATTTTGTGTTTTGTTCTCTTTAAGTTTTCGAATTTCTACCATTACTTAGAAAACTAAAAAAGATAAAGCATATTATCTTTCAACGCTTTGAAACTTTCTTCACTTGCTTCTAATTGTAAATTTTCATTTCATCAAATAATGCGTGTTGATTTTTAGTTGTGAATGTTCACTTTCTATTTTATTAATTTTCACCTAAAGTCTTATTTAGTTTAACTTTCTAACAAACTTAGCATAGCTTTATAATCAAAACTTTCTCAATAATATACACTGTAATATTCAGTTAAGATGTTTGATATTTACCTTGTGAAAGAATAATTATTCGTTGATAAACCAGTTAAGATAATATAATGACCCGGATTTTTAGACATTTGAAATTGGGATATTTAATTGGTATTAAATATTTAAAAAGTTAATTCTTAACTCGAATTTCAAATACAACTAATTCTTTTTGATAATTAAATTGTTGAATTTAATAATTGGAAATTGGGTAGAATATGAAATCTTGGTTTTTAAAAGCTTGTTAAAAATATTTCAAAGGCTTATAAAATCTATATTTATTTTACTGGAGATAATAAAAATGTTAAAAGTGAATTTAAAAGTGTTTATTCACTTTTACAAATATATTGTTTAAATTGATATTTAAAAATAGGCTTCTGAGGCACAGTCTCGGAATTCGACGAAAGAAGTTCCATTGGATTCGTCATATTGTATTATTATCGGATTTCAAATTTCATAGCCTTCAGAGTTATAGTGTGATCGTACGATCGGTAAAGGCGCTGGAATCTATATTGAAAACTCAATATAATAACTGGGTCTAAGAAGCTAACTTCTCCATAAGATCGAATTATGACTCGGAACCTTTTCCATTGCGTTTCGAATAGGGGTATAACATTATAAACGCCTAGCGGCATGCCTTGATAGGAGGTCGGGATTTTTACCTCGATTTCGAGATGTTTGAATTCAAATTCAAATTACACTTGGTATCAAAGCTGAAGGTTAAGCGAGAACCTTGGCTCTGATAGGGATTACTCATTAAAAATAGAGTTTGTAGTACTTTAGAATGTGTTTGAGTGTATTAATAGATATGAGCACGTATTTGTTAGTGGATATAAAAATTGTTTTTTATATTGTGTTGACTTATCGGTTGCGTGTTTATAGATTCTGGTCGATATGTGGGACGCCATGTCATCGATAGGGGTTTCTAAACTCTTAAACAAGATAAACCGACACAGTATTGTTTTAAAATAGGGTAAACGAAATAATTTTACCCAAATTATTTTTGTATACAAAAGAAATAATTTTCTGTAAATTATTATAGTATATGGTTCCTTGGTTGTTAGGAAGTGATAATATTAAATTATTATCATTGTTGTGTGAAAATTGAACTAGGATTAAAATTTTAACCAAAGGTTAAGGAATAAATTCATATAACAAAATGGAATTTGTAAATGTGAATTATAAATGTGGTTTATAATTGGAAATGAAATGAAATTCCAGAGTAATATTTGAATATGAGTAGAAAGGATTTGAAATTTGAAAATTAAATTTTCTTGAGTTTGAAAATGATTTTCAAAGGTTTTGGAGAAATAATGGTGATATTATTTTGGAATATTTTTGAATTGGATTTGAAATTTGGTGAGATTTGGAATTTAAAATTATTTGAATTGTTTTGAAGGGATAAAAGCACGAAACTCTCTTCGGTCACTGGAAAATAACTTCGGTATGGCTGCAGCATCATCGATGTTCATTTTCGAGTTTCCAGGAGAGAAATTGCTGCTAAATTATTTTAAATTGGAGTTATTTGGAAAACTGGGTTTGGTTTTGAAATTTAGAAGATAATTTGATATGCAAATGGATTCTGTATATATATGATTGATTTCGAAATGATTTTGATAGATTGGGTAATTGTTTAAAAGACTCTGGAATCTTATTTGAAATGCTATGAAATATAAATAAGTTAGAAAAGTAAGTCAATAAGATAAAGAAAATTGAAAGATTAGCAAATGAAATGATAATAAGTTGGAAACTAATATAAGTTTAAATTTTGAATTTAATTGGAAGGTAATTGAATCTAGTTAAGTAAAAGTGAATTTGAAAAAAAAAAATAAAGTCTAAGTAGACTGAATGGAATGGTTATTGAAATAAAATTTATTAAGTTAGAAAGAAATTTGTAAATGAACAAGTTAATTAAAATTTGTAAATGGAAAATTAGTCAAGTTGGACTAAATAAAACGAAGGATTGAAAATAAAATTAGTAAGTAAACAAATTTATTCAAGTGGGTAAGAAAATGAATTAGAATTGTATATTGGGATGATATTTAATTTAAATTGTGTAAAGTAAAGTGAAGTTGTAGAATTAATTTGAAGAGGACTAAAATAATTTAATTTTGGAATAAAGTCCATTTGGATTTAAAATAAACTAGTAAGTGGAATTAATTAAAGAAATGATTAATTAAATATGGTTTGAAATAAGATTAAAAAATGAAAGGTAAATTGAATTCACAATGGAATTGGAAATTTAAGATTAAATAAAATAGATATGAAAGCTCAAGTGGTGAAATGAAAATAAAAATAGGAAGTATATGAAATTTTGTATTGAGAATATAACGGGTATTTGGATGAAGATCAAGTAAAATGTGAAATGATATATTTGTGAATATGTGGATGGAAATAAATATAAATGTGAATAAAAGAGAAATTGATAAAGTCGGTAACCAATTGAGATAAATATAAGATGTGCGTATATTATTTTATTCGCATAGCGATTTGATCCAGATTCGAGCATAGAATTTCGAAGTAGTTATACCGATCCGAGTTGGGATTTTTCACTTGATTTTCGACGGAGAACCCTGGATATGGATTTTGATGGATTTTGGAAAATTATCTATCATAGATTAGGACTGTGCAAGGAGAGTGATAGTTTCCGATCAAGAAACCAGATCTGAGTCTGCACTAGGGAGTCGGGCGAATGATACTAGTTCGGAACTGAAATTGTGTGATCGAGCGAGCGATCAGATTTGATATTGCGTACGGATGATATATGTACATCATACGTGCTTGAATGAAATAGATATTGAAAATTTTGAAAGAAATGTATTAAATGATTTTGAATGCTGTTATTTGATATTATTGCTAGTATGGTATAAGAATTTAAAAGCAAAAAGGAATTAGTGTTTTGATTTCAGAAGATAAATATGAATTGCCAGACAAAAGGTATGTATTTAAATTTATGTATGAAATTTGATGGTTTTCTGATCCAGCCACTTGGAATTTTGTTTTCTTTTGAAATCTGGGGGCCCAAAAAGGCATTTTGTAGTTGTACTGATCTAGCTGCGCAAATGAGACGCAGACGAAATTTTTGGAAAATTTAAAGAGATAGATATTTTTTGAAAAATTAGATAATTTAAAATTTGAATTATAATTTGAATAGTTGAATAAGTAATGTTGTTTGGAAACAATGGAAGAGTTTGGAAAGTTAGTAAGGATGATAGTGGGTCTTTTATAAAAGATGATTGGTAAATTGTTGAACTATTTGGATTGGGAAAATAATTAACGGGTATTGGACCATTCTTCTTAACTAGTAATTTCGGGGACGAAATTTTTTTAAGGGGAGAGGAATGTAACGACCCGGGATTTTTAGACATTTGAAATTGGGATATTTAATTGATATTAAATATTTAAAAAGTTAATTCTTAACTTGAATTTCTGATACAACTAATTTTTTTTCATAATTAAATTGTTGAATTTAATAATTGAAAATTGGGTAGAATAGGAAATCTTGGTTTTTAAAAGCTTGTTAAAAAAATTTAAAAGGCTTATAAAATCTATATTGATTTTACTGGAGATAATAAAAATGTTAAAAGTGAATTTAAAAGTGTTTTGCTCAGTTTTAAAAATATATTATATAAATTGATATTTAAAAATAGCCTTTCGAGGCACGGTCTCGGAATTCGACGAAACTAGTTCCATTGGATCCATAATATTATATTATTATCGGATTTCAAATTTCATAGCCTTCGGAGTTATAGTCTGATTGTACGATAGGTAAATGCGCTGGAATCTATAATGAAAACTCAATATAATAACTGGGTCTAAAAGGCTAATTTCTCTATACGATCGATTTAGGACTCGAAACCTTTTCCATTGCGTTCGGAATAGGGGTATAACATTATAAATGCCTAGCGGCACGCCTCGATAGGAGGTCGAGAATTTAGCTCGATTTCAAGACGTTTGAATTCAAATTTAAATTACATTTTTTTTCTTCTGGGAATTCCTTCGGCTTCCTTTACAGTAATCATATATCTGAAAGAAAAAGTAATCATTTACAGTAAGGATATTTTCCCTTGATTTAAATATATATATATATATATATGTATGTATGTGTGTGTGTGTGTGTATGTGTGTGTGTGTGGGTATACATATGCAGAAATATATATAGATAAGGATAGAAAAAAATAGGAATTTTTAAATGTCAAAGGTTTATGTGAAATCTATAATCTATTTTATAAGTATATATGTAGCTTCAAAAGAAAAATAAATATGCATATGCCAATTCTAATTTTCTAGTTTATTTTAAATAATGGATTTGGTGGAAAACGGTTTAGCAACCTTATTTAATTATTTTAGTTACTGAAGATTTCAAGAGAAATTAGTTTAATTCAAATTATAAGTTAAAAAAAATTAAATAAGTAAATGGTGATTTATTGTTTGATTAATTCAAATAGTAATAAATCGTGAATTGTTTATACAAGGTCAAAATCGTGAAGAAAACAATTCGAGATGGAAATGGGTTGCAAACAAAACAAAGGTGAGTTAATCTCACTCATCTGGATTTCGATTTAAATTTAAATAGTTAAAATTAAATTATTGGTTGAATGATTTAATTGAATGGATGTGATATTATATATAATAGTGTGTGTGGGTGTATTGGGGTGATTGATTTCCTGCATTATATAGCGGATGAGACCCTATGCGTCCCGCATAATAGCGAATGACCCTTTATACTGCGATATCCCCCTCGAAGTAGAATTGGCATTATTATATTGTGCTAACATCTGTGGATGCAGGGAAAACAGGTTGGAGGGATCCAACTGGATTCCTCAAAACATTGAATTTGTTTTCATAATCTGTGATATGATTAATTGATTATTTGTGATAGATTATTGGTTATATTGGGAATTGAAACATTGGATGCTATGCTTTGATTAAATATATTTAGGTATACTGAGTTATCAAAAATATAAAGATTTAGATTTTTGAAGGGAAATAAAAAGAGAATTTTTAAGTAAAATAATTATAAAGAATTTAGATAAATTAAAGATGAATTGGAAAAGGATAAAAGTTGATTTTTAAATTCTAATAAATAAATTCTGAGTATGAAAAAGGAGATTTTTGAATAAATGGGTATAAATGAATTCTTAAACTTAAGTGATATTATTTTGAGAAACAAAGGATTTATTTTTAAATTTAAAGGTTTTAAACTGTTGGGAGAGATAAAGAAGAATTTTGGGAAGAAGTATGAAATTGGCATTTTCAGTTTAAATAAGATTTAAATCATAATAAAGAAGTAAAATCTGAAATTAATCGGTTTTGAAATAAAATTGAGTAAGTAAAGGAATTTATTTTTAAATGGACTAAATTTTGGAAATTGATTTGGAAATTGATTTAGTGTTTGAAACTATGTTTTAAAAGGAGGATGATACTATGGAATTTATAAAATGGGTTTATAAAATGAAATAGGATATCAGTGGATATTTGGGAGCTTAAATTCGCGGTGGGAATTTAAAGAAATGTGTAATTTGTTTTAAAAATAAACATTGGTTTTATTTTTAAAGGCGTAGGAAGGAAATTTACGGGTTGTGACGTAAATTAAATTGGGATAAATCAAGAAGCATTTATAAATGATTAGACGGTTATATTGGAATGGAAAGTGAAATTTCGTGAAAAGCCAAGTATGTTTTTCAAAGCTGATTTTTAAGTATATGTTAGAAGTTTTAAAGTTGTTTAAAGAATGTTCTAGAGAAATTCATTATTTAAATTGTTTTAAGATTTTAAAGTAAATATTTATTAATATAGTTATAGTAGTAATTATTTTAAAGGTTAAACTAGTATTATGATTTAAAGATAATTATTTAATATTTATATTATTATTTTAAAATTAGTTTTGGCTTAAGTTTTAAATAAGATATTATTATAAATTTCATAACTAGTATTTTAAATAAAAAAATTTAAGTAGTTTTTATTTTAAGTGTTTTAAAGTATATTTTTTTGGATAAGTGATTTAAATTATTTTAAAATCTAAGTATTAAGACTTGGTGATTTTCAATGGAAATAAAACAATAGGGTGGAAATTTATTCCACCAGAGAAAAGTGATTTGAAAACTATTTCAAATGATTGAAATGTAGAAAAATTTCTTACGAAGATATTTTGAAATAAATAATTTGGAAAATTATTAAGGCCTGAGGATTGTTTGTGAATATTGTTTGATAGTTAAATAAGCGACTATCAATACTGGCCAATGCGCTGATCGTTTCGAAGACACTGGGATCGGGATTAATTTCTCGAAAACTACTTCGATCCGGCTTGAACGTTTTCGTGAGGAAGACCAGAGCTTGGAGTCGAAGATGGAGCAGTAAAGTGCAAGGGATAATCGCTACTAATCCTGAGGGTGATTCCAAAAAGGATGTAGTAGGAGTAGTGCCTTCGTTTTCGTTCGGACCTAGAACGGACTTGCATGGATGAATGCTATCAGAACATCGTCGGGAGGACGATGAACATTCTAAGTGTATGTGTGCTAAAAGGTAATGCTTAACCTCGAGCCTCATCAAACGGGAATGGCTAAAACAGAGGAGGTGCAGTAAGGCTAAGTGGCTAGCACCCAATTAGGGTAAGGTCGCCCCTATCTAGATGTCCATTTATTTCGACTGTGTGGGCGGTTGCTGATCCCAACCACGGGGTGATCTTATTCGGACTATCCATTAAGGGGTAGCTTCTGTCTTGTGTAGCAGGGGATCAGGGTGGATCCTCGGTATAGTGATCTAGACCGCGTACTGTAATGGATGGTACCCTAATAGCTCTGTCATTGTATGGAATCCATTCTCCAATAAGCGCCTGTACGGTTTTGATTGTGCCCAACTATGCTGAAACGTGAGATGCAAGCATTTCAGCTAGATTTTATTTTACTTTCTACAGACACTATTATAATATCAGACAAATTTGATGAAAATGTTTTGGTTATCGTAAGGTAAAAACCCGACATGTTTGTTTGTGGCATGGTCTTACGAGATACCTTTGATTTTCAAAGGATTTTGGGAAACTATAATAATCCAACTGAATGTGATTTTCTCACACTGGTTTTCCAGGCTGATTCGGGTGTTATTTTACTATAATGCTCGGATCAAACCGAGTATTATAGAGTACAGATTCTGGATGGGCTACTTGGAGCTCAGAGGACGAGCTGGATGGCGAGACGTATCACACGTATTTGATATATTATCCGTTGGTATGGTTTGCTGTATAATGAGTTTCTATATGGACAAGTTATCATAACTCAATAGTGCTTTGTTTTTGTTTGATGTGTACTCTGATGATGTAATATATATTACAGTTATAGTTTCTTTGTATAAAACCTATTGATATCTATTATACATTGTTCCGTTGTGATTGTGAGATTCTGTTGTTGTTTTCTATTTCTTCTTCTACCTCTTTCTTCTTTAACCCTAACGGTCTATTTTTCCGGCATTCGATTGTTCGGAATTTAATACAGTGGATGTATTGATGTCGACTTTCGGGCATCGAAAAATCGGATCGTTACAAATACTTTAATGTATGCATGTCATCTATAATAAGAAAATTTTAAACTGAGCAAATTGAAATTAGTTTATAAGAAAAAATTCAAACATTTGTCCTTTACAAAAAACCTGTTGGATCTAATTTGTATTTTTTTTGAAAAAAGAGGTACTTTATATACTAAAAGTGCTTTATCTTTTTTTTGAAAAAGTGATACTTCATATACTAAAAAATATCTTAATCCCAAAAAATACAAAATAATTAAAAAGATAAAGCATATTATCTTTTCATTCAAATTTTTGTGCAGTATGATATTTTTTTGATCAACTTGTTATTTTTACCTCCCAATTGATTTTATGATTTTCATATATGAAGAATCAGACAGGACCAACACAAGAATTACCCGATGCTAATGAAAAAGAAGACTTCAAAGCTAAGGACTTCAGCCATCATCAATTAGAAAAGTATGATGAAGAAAAAATGATTTCACAACAACTGGCTGAAGAAACAACGGATTCGGATGATGTTGATCAGTATGAAATCAAAAAGATACCCTAAGAAGCAGAAAAGACAACAGTACACATGTGCATATAGATGTAATTTGGATGCAACTATAAAATGATGTCAATTATAAAGGAGAAAAACTTTCATTCGCCTGAAACAAAAGCTTTTATAGAATAAACAACATTTAAAAAAATCTTCAATGTTTTTTTAGAGATTTAATAGTACAACAAGATTTAAAGAGAAGTACTTCGAATTTAGATGACATCATTACTTCTTTTGATGTAAAAGAAAATGCTTTTGCTTTTGGAACAAATTACTCAAAATATGTCTTGAAGAAGTCAGTCTAATATTTGGAATGCCATTAGCTGGAGAAGACTTATTTCCTATACCAACTTCTAACAAAGCCTCATCCATGAAAATTTTCTCCAATTTTTTAAGTGCCAATTTTCAAGAAGAAGACATAATGAGCCAAAAACAGTAACAAAAAGATTGAATACACTGTTAGAAGAGGAAAAAAGAAATGAAGATTTAGTGACATTGTTACTATTATAGTTGGTTATAACTTTCCTTTTCCCAAACAACTAAAGAAATATGCAATGGGGTTTCTTACAGAAGTTGCTAAATTTAAAAAGTTAAATTTAATCTCCTGGCCATGGGCAATATGTGAAAATGTTTTGAAAAATGTCAAAAGGTATCATGCTGACCCTAGAAGTACACCAGGCTGTACTATGGTGTTACTGGTATGCTTTCATAACTTTAACTAAATACAAATATATAGAAATTTATATTTATTACAAAAATATAAATGTATTTATCATTTTCTTGCAGTAGTAGTTTTGTGAACGAAAACAAATAATTGATGAGAAGGAAAATCTGCAAAACAAAATCCCAAGAAGGATAAAATGGGATTTATCAAAACTGAAAGATTTGGACCTCACTGAAGTTGACAATGAAAAAGTATGATGTTTTTTTTTAACTGTACATTTTTTTTAATTTCTTGGAATGCCATTTCTTGGAATGTTAGTGGCCTAAATAACAGAAAACAAAATGAGTATATGTAACGACCTGGTATTTTCAACCATTCGCATCCATTATAAGTGTATAGGTAGACACTCATGCCGGAATTGAATTGCTCAAAATACCACGTTGTAAATAAAAATCACAGATCACAGACACAGAGTAATAATAATGCAGCGGAAGTAAAAGAGATAGTAGTTCATGAAGCTACTATAGGGTAACAACCCCATATTTTGTGATTTATTTTTTTGTATATTTTAATTATTTTAATTGAATTTTTCATTTAAAAACTTATTTTATTTATTTTGAATGATAAACTTTAGTTTTGATATGAATTACCATTCCAAAGCATGACTAAAAAGAATACTTTCCAAAAAGTGAATTTTGGTCAAAATAATCAAACTTTGACTTTTAATTTAAATTTTTAAAAGTTTTAAAATTTAAATTTTATCTTTTATTATGAAATTACATAAAATTTTAAGAACACTGCTTTTCGTTTCGTTGAAAACAGATTTAAATTGCAAAAGTTATACTGTTTTCAATATTGTGGGTATATTGGGTTATTCAGCAATAGTCTTTATTTTAAATTATATAAATGACATTTTTATTTGATATATCTTATTCTAACTTTTATATTTATGTTATATTATGTATATTTTGACTTTTAATTATTTTTAAAATGGTAATAGAATTTTTCCGAAATTTACTGTATTTATTTCCTATTTTTAAAGACTGTTTCTATTTTTCTGCTATTTTCTTCATCAAAGCTATATTTAAAAAAAAAAATTGTGAATGTATTTTTTTGTTATTATCTTTATTTATAAATATTTTTCAAGTATATAAAAATTTTCCAAAGTCCATTGCATTTATTTTCAAATTTTCTAACCTAGTTTCTGTTTTCTTTTCTATTTCCTTAATTTAATTATATATAATTAAAATTTAGTAATTTATTTTATACATTCACTTTTATTTGCCGTGTTTTACTTTATTAATATTCATTTTTCATGTATTTAAATTTGAATAGATTTTTCCAAAGATTATTTGAGTTGTTTTCAATTTTAAAGCCTAGTTTGCAATTTTAAGCCATTTTCTTAATTTAAATTCTATTTAATTAAATTTAATTATTTATTTTAGATATTTATTCTTATTTCTGATTTTTTATCTTTGTTTCTCAGTTTATATGTATTTACAAAATTACAAATTATATATATGAAATTTGAAAGGTTTAAAGGCTAAGAAACGTAATTTCATTTCACGTTTCTTTTACAGTTTCTTTTGTCATCAATACATCTGTTATTTTAGCCACTCCTTATTCTATCTCCAGCCGACTTCCCTTTCTTATTTTTCACGAAATTTTCTCTTTCTCAAATCCTAAAAAATTCATGGCCTCCATCTTGCAAGTTTTGGTAATGGCTTCCCTTTCTTTTTCTTATTTTTCTTCTTATTTTTCTATGAATTATGCCTTGTTTTCTCATGCTTTCTGCTAGGCTTCTCCTCCATAGCTGCAGCCACAAACTCCTACACCTCTTCCCTACCATCACCACCACCTATACTTCCAGCCATGACCAAGGTCGAGCCATCCATGGTGGTCAAACCCTTGAAAATTGCAACTTACATGCCAAAAACAATGTTTGTTGACCATCTTGGCCTCATCCCCTTCAACCACCACCCTAACCACTACCATAGCAGCAACCACCACCTCTGACCTGATCACCGCACACCCCTCCAACCTCTGTCTAGTCATGGTGCACCCACAGGCCGAGCACACTTCCATGGTCGAGCCCTCTAGCCAACCAAAACTCCATTTGTTTGCCTAAGACCCTTCACCTCTTCATGTATGAAACTCCACCTTGCTCATGACATGAACCCGACCCATGCTAGCCTAGACCTGAGCCAAAACTTAACCAAATCTGAACCAAACTATACCCTAGGCCATGACAAAGGTTTGAGGAAGCAAGGCAAAAAATTTGGCAATTCGTTTCTCTTTTATTTCAAAGTTATTGCATTTTAAAGTCGTATTGAATTGTGTTGTTTTGATTGTTTGTTTTGGGTTGTACAAAAGAGTTGTAGCTTGCATTCGCTCTCCACACAAGTCCGTAATTGTGTCATCATGCTTTGTTTTCTGTTGTGCCTTTGGTTTTGACATCTTCAGCAATCAGAGGTGAGTAAAGCTCACACGACATTTATACTTATGCAGATGTGAAACAACAACAACTGAATGTGTAGAAAAATTTATGATGTAATAACTGCCATGTGATTATATATATATACGATTTTAACATGTTAAATTTTATGTCATATCACCTGTTACATGTCACATCACCTGTTACTATTGTATATTGTTAAACTGTTCATTTTTGATCTGTCTATCACACTGCAAGTTCCCTGTAGGTTAGAAATCACTATGGGTTGAAATGATACATACCCGAACGGACTTTAGAATAAGAAAAAAATGTTATGGGCTGAAATGATAGGCCTGAATGATTTTCAATTATTTCATTACTTGAGACTGCGGGTTTGAAATGATAAAACCCGGATTTTCTTTGTAAATTACGGGTTGAAATGATATATTACCCGTATCACTTTTCCTAGTGTAGAAAATTTTATACAGACCCGTAGTTAATATATGTTTTCTAAAAAATTTAAAATTATTTTAGAAATATAAATATTAAAAAATTTTGATTTAAATCTAATTAAAAAGGATTTTTGTAAAATATTGTTGATTTTCTGAATAATTGTAAGTAAAATGAATTAATGAAAAGTTAGAAAATTTTGAACGTAAGTTATTTTGGAAAATTTGATTTAATTATAATTGGAAATTAAATTGAATATGAAATTATGATAAATTTATGATAATTTGAATTTAAATGAATTCAAAGTGATTTTATATCATATTAATGGTTTTTAATTAAGTTGAAATGTGAAATGAATGGATATTTTAAGTTGAAATTTTGGAATATAACTAAAATTGGAAATTTATGAAATTGACTTAAAAGTGAACTTTTAGTTAAGTAAATAAAAAATAAAATTAAGTTATATTTGAGAATTTGAACTTAAGTGTTAAGTTGAAATTTAATGTAATGAATTTAAAATTGAACATTGCATTTTAATAAGTGAATTATTATTAAATCTTGATTTTTGAATGGAAATTTAACTTTATAAAATCATGAACTTGAGGAAAATTAAATGATGTTTATAAACGTGAAAATGTATGATTTTACGAGTTAAAAAAATGTTTTAAATAAAAATATAATTGGTTGAGAAATTATATTGAATATTTGAAGTTAATTTACTGCATTTTTGAAATGATACTAATTACAATGTAAATGATATTACAGCATTTGTAGATGCTGTAGTTGATGATAATGAATTAAAAAGCTATTGAATTAAAAACTATTATGGCAAGTGTTGTAACTGCTGGAAATTTTGAATTTAACTAAGTTTATTTGAAATTTAAGTAAACCTTATTACAACATTTTAAAATGTTGTCTTTTGTCAAATTGAACCATTTTGAATGTAACTTTCTGTAACGTTCTCTAAATGCTACGTAAAGTAAAATTTCACTGTTTTGATAAACGTAAGTGAATAAATGAACTTTGGAAGTTGAAATTTTTTGGAAATTTAATAATTTAATTAATAACATGATAACTTCATTTTAATGATAAAAAAATGATTTTTTTTGGAATATAAACTGTTTTGAAATATGAATTGAAATGGTATTCTAAATTGAATAAAATGAATAATGATTGGAATGTGGTTTCGAAAAGATATGATATTTTGATTTATTAAATGATTGAAATGTGGTTTTGAAAAGATATGATATTTTGATATATCAAAATGATTTGAAAAAAATGGAGTTTTGAAAGATATGATATTTTGATATTAAAATGATTTGAAAAGAAGTTCTGAAAGATATGATATTTTGGAAATGAAGCTTTGAAAGGTTATGATATTTTGATATTAAAATGATTTGAAAGGGAGTTTTGAAAGGATATGATAATTTAATATATTGAAATGTTTAGAAATGACTTGATATTTATTTTGATACATATTTGAATTGAAAGAGACGGTATGATGATATACTGAAATGGTTTGGAAATGATTTAATCTTTATTTTTGATAAAGATTTGGGTTGAAATGATATTTTATTTTGAAGTATATAATATTGTTTTTTAAAGTTGTAACTACGGGTTATAATAACGATTGGTTGTTAAATAGACCGGAATCGGATATTGTCTTATAGCCGGCCAATACCGAAAACCACTTTAACAACTGTGTACGCGGTGGAGATTCCAGAATGAAGTAGGATGGTGGCGACGTTCTCGAGGTATATTACGTGGGCCCAACTCCCGTGAGTTGGCATAAATGACTAAAACAGGAGCTATACCGGGCTACACAAAGGGTCACACCCTTTCATCGAGCATGCTCCATCGGAAACCATTCTATTACTTTTGTGATTCGATACGTGGCGCCACTTTGATTCGGGGGTATTGTTCGAGTTGGGCGGAAGCTGCTGGCTTGCCATCACCACCGGTCCGGGAGTGCAAACGGTGTATCCACCCTGCCATTGACTCGCGTGCCGTGTCATCTCCTTATATCGAGCCCACTATGATTTTGGTTTTAAAGATCCGACCGTGTTAAGGTTCACCATCCCCTTAACGCTATTTTCTATATGATTATACTTTACTGATTAGACACTACTGTATATAGCGTATATTACTACATAGTAAATAGTTTAACGAATCCTTAGAGGATGGGCGGTCCCAAGCATCTTCTAAGTTACGTGTATCTTTCCTACAGTTCACTTGAGTTGGTTTACATTGTATAAGTATGTATATCTTGACTCGAGTGTTTGTATTTTTATTTACGCTCGGGTCAGCCTGAGTTATTCACAGATTTGGATTTCCACTTTCTGGAGGTTGGAATCGTTGGAGATTATCTACTTGTCAAGTTTCATCCTTTCAGTTCGGTTGTTCGATTCAGCTTGTACTTGGTTATCATATTTAAACTTCTGTTATACTTTATTTCTTCTATTGTATCTTATGTAACTCTGACATATTTATATAGTAGCTTCATAAACTACTATCTCTTTTACTTCCGCTGCATTATTATTACTCTGTGTCTGTGATCTGTGATTTTTATTTACTGTATATTCTGAGATTTGCCAAATTTTTATTTACAACGTGCTATTTTCAACCATTCGCATCCATTATAAGTGTATAGGTAGACACTCATGCCGGAATTGAATTTCTCAAAATACCACGTTGTAAATAAAAATTTGGCAAATCTCAGAATATACAGTAAATAAAAATCACAGATCACAGACACAGAGTAATAATAATGCAGCGGAAGTAAAAGAGATAGTAGTTTATGAAGTTACTATATAAATATGTGAGAGTTACATAAGATATAATAGAAGAAATAAAGTATAACAGAAGTTTAAATATGATAACCAAGTACAAGCTGAATAGAACAACCGAACTGAAAGGATGAAACTTGACAAGTAGATAATCTCCAGCGATTCCAATCTCCAGAAAGTGGAAATCCAAATCTGTGAATAACTCAGGCTGACCCGAGCGTAAATAAAAATACAAACACTCGAGTCAGGACATAAATACTTATACAATGTAAACCAACTCAAGTGAACTGTAGCAAAGATATAAGTAATTTAGAAGATGCTTGGGACCGCCCATCCTCTAAGGATCCGTTAAACTATTTACTATGTAGTAATACACGCTATATACAGTAGTGTCTAATTAGTAAAGTATAATCACATAAAAAATAGCGTTAAGGGGATGGTGAACCTTAACGCGGTCGGATCTTTAAAACCAAAATCGTAGTGGGCTCGATATAAGGAGATGACACGGCACGCGAGGCAATGCCAGGGTGGATACACCGTTTGCACTCCCGGACCGGTGTGACGGCAAGCCAGCAGCTTCCGCCCACCTCGAACAATACCCCCGAATCAAAGTGGCGCCACGTATCGAATCACAAAAGTAATAGAATGGTTTCCGATGGAGCATGCTCGATGAAAGAGTGCGACCCTTTGTGTAGCCCGGTATAGCTCCTGTTTTAGTCATTTATGCCAACTCACAGGAGTTGGGTCCACGTAATATACCTCAAGAACGTCGCCACCATCCTACTTCATTTTGGAATCTCCACCGCGTACACAGTTGTTAAAGTGGTTTTCGGTATTGGCCGGCTATAAGACAATATCCGACCCCGGTCTCTTTAACAACCAATCGTTATTATAACCCGTAGTTATAACTTTAAAACAATATTATATACTTCAAAATAAAATATCATTTCAACCCAAATCTTTATCAAAAATAAAGATTAAATCATTTTCAAACCATTTCAATATATCATCATACCGTATCTTTCAATTCAAATATGTATCAAAATAAATATCAAGTCATTTCTAAACATTTCAATATATTAAATTATCATATCCTTTCAAAACTCCCTTTCAAATCATTTTAATATCAAAATATCATAGCCTTTCAAAGCTTCATTTCCAAAATATCGTATCTTTCAGAACTTCTTTTCAAATCATTTTAATATCAAAATATCATATCTTTCAAAACTCAATTTTTTTCATATCATTTTGATATATCAAAATATCATATCTTTTCAAAACCACATTTCAATCATTTAATATATCAAAATATCATATCATTTCGAAACCATATTTCAATCATTATTCAATTTAGAATACCATTTCAATTCATATTTCAAAACAGTTTATATTCCAAAAAAATCATTTTTTTATCATTAAAATGAAGTTATCATGTTAATAATTAAATTATTAAATTTCCAAAAAATTTCAACTTTCAAAGTTCATTTATTCACTTACGTTTATCAAAAGCGTGAAATTTCACTTTACGCAGCATTTAGAGAACGTTACGGAAAGTCACATTCAAAACGGTTCAATTTGACAAAAGACAACATTTTAAAATGTTGTAATAGGGTTTACTTAAATTTCAAATAAACTTAGTTAAATTCAAAAATTACAGCACTTACAACACTTGCCATAATAGTTTTTAATTCAATAGCTTTTTAATTCATTATCATCAACTACAGCATCTACAAATGCTGTAATATCATTTACATTGTAATTAGTATCATTTCAAAAATGCAGTAAATTAACTTCAAATATTCAATATAATTTCTCAACCAATTATATTTTTATTTAAAACATTTTTTTAACTCGTAAAATCATACATTTTCACATTTATAAACATCATTTAATTTTCCTCAAGTTCATGATTTTATAAAGTTAAATTTCCATTCAAAAATCAAGATTTAATAATAATTCACTTATTAAAATGCAATGTTCAATTTTAAATTCATTACATTAAATTTCAACTTAACACTTAAGTTCAAATTCTCAAATATAACTTAATTTTATTTTTTATTTACTTAACTAAAAGTTCACTTTTAAGTCAATTTCATAAATTTCCAATTTTAGTTATATTCCAAAATTTCAACTTAAAATATCCATTCATTTCACATTTCAACTTAATTAAAAACCATTAATATGATATAAAATCACTTTGAATTCATTTAAATTCAAATTATCATAAATTTATCATAATTTCATATTCAATTTAATTTCCAAATATAATTAAATCAAATTTTCCAAAATAACTTACGTTCAAAATTTTCTAACTTTTCAATAATTCATTTTACTTACAATTATTCAGAAAATCAATAATATTTTACAAAAATACTTTTTAATTAGGTTTAAATCAAAATGTTTTAATATTTACATTTCTAAAGTGATTTTAAAATTTTTAGAAAACATATATTAACTAGGGTCTGTATAAAAATTTCTACACTAGGAAAAGTGATACGGGTAATATATCATTTCAACCCGTAATTTACAAAGAAAATCCGGGTTTTATCATTTCAAACCCGCAGTCCCAAGTAATGAAATAAATTGAAAATCATTCAGGCCTATCATTTCAGCCCATAACAATTTTTTCTTATTCTAAAGTCCGTTCGGGTATGTATCATTTCAACCCATAGTGATTTCTAACCTACAGGGAACTTGCAGTGTGATAGACAGATCAAAAATGAACAGTTTAACAATATACAATAGTAACAGGTGATGTGACATGTAACAGGTGATATGACATAAAATTTAACATGTTAAAATCGTATATATATAAAATCACATGGCAGTTATTACATCATAAATTTTTCTACACATTCAGTTGTTGTTGTTTCACAACTGCATAAGTATAAATGTCGTGTGAGCTTTACTCACCTCTGATTGCTGAAGATGTCAAAACCAAAGGCACAACAGAAAACAAAGCACGATGACACAATTACGGACTTGTGTGGAGAGCGAATCCAAGCTACAGGTCTTTTGTACAACCCAAAACAAACAATCAAAACAACACAATTCAATACGACTTTAAAATGCAATAACTTTGAAATAAAAGAGAAACGAATTGCCAAATTTTTTGCCTTGCTTCCTCAAACCTTTGTCATGGCCTAGGGTATAGTTTGGTTCAGATTTGGTTAAGTTTTGGCTCAGGTCTAGGCTAGCATGGGTCGGGTTCATGTCATGAGCAAGGTGGAGTTTCATACATGAAGAGGTGAAGGGTCTTAGGCAAACAAATGGAGTTTTGGTTGGCTAGAGGGCTCGGCCATGGAAGTGTGCTCGGCCTGTGGGTGCACCATGACTGGACAGAGGTTGGAGGTGTGTGTGGTGATCAGGTCAGAGGTGGTGGTTGCTGCTATGGTGGTGGTTAGGGTGGTGGTTGAAGGGGATGAGGCCAAAATGGTCAACAAACATTGTTTTTGTCATGTAGGTTGCAATTTTGAAGGTTTTGACCACCATGGATGGCTCGGCCTTGGTCATGGCTAGAAGCGTAGGTGGTGGTGATGGCAGGGAAGAGGTGTAGGAGTTTGTGGCTGTGGCTATGGAGGAGAAGCGTAGAAGAAAGCATGAGAAAACAAGGCATAATTCATAGAAAAAAAGAAAAAGAAAGGGAAGCCATTACCAAAACTTGCAAGATGGAGGCCATGAATTTTCTAGGGTTTGAGAAAGAGAAAATTTCATGAAAAATAAGAAAGGGAGTCGGCTGGAGATAGAGTAAGGAGTGGCTAAAATAACAGATGTATTGATGACAAAAGAAACTGTAAATGAAACGTGAAACGACATTACGTTTCTTAGCCTTTAAACCTTTCAAATTTCATATATATAATTTGTAATTTTATAAATACATATAAACTGAGAAATAAAGATAAAAAATCAGAAATAATAATAAATATCTAAAATAAATAATTAAATTTTGATTAAATAGAATTTAAATTAAGAAAATGGCTTAAAATTGCAAACTAGGCTTTAAAATTGAAAACAACTCAAATAATCTTTGGAAAAATCTATTCAAATTTAAATACAAGAAAAATGAATATTAATAAAGTAAAACACAGCAAATAAAAGTGAATGTATAAAATAAATTACTAAATTTTAATTATATATAATTAAATTAAGGAAATAGCAAAGAAAACAGAAACTATGTTAGAAAATTTGAAAATAAATGCAATGGACTTTGGAAAAATTTTATATACTTGAAAAATATTTATAAATAAAGATAATAACAAAAAAAATACATTCACAAAATAAAATAAAAAATTAAATATAGCTTAGATGAAGAAAATAGCAGAAAAATAGAAACAGCCTTTAAAAATAGGAAATAAATACAGTAAATTTCGGAAAAATTCTATTACCATTTTAAAAATAATTAAAAGTCAAAATATACATAATATAACATAAATATACAAGTTAGAATAAGATATATCAAATAAAAATGTCATTTATATAATTTAAAATAAAGACTATTGCTCAATAACCTAATATACACACGATATTGAAAACAGTATAACTTTTGCAATTTAAATCCGTTTTCAACGAAACGAAAAGCAGTGTTCTTAAAAATTTATGTACTTTCATAATTAAAGATAAAATTTAAATTTTAAAACTTTTAAAAAATTAAATTAAAAGTCAAAGTTTGATTGTTTTGACCAAAATTCACTTTTTGGAAAATATTCTTTTTGGTCATGCTTTGGAATGGTAATTCATATCAAAACTAAATTTTATCATTCAAAATAAATAAAATAAGTTTTTAAATCAAAAATTCAATTAAAATAATTAAAATATATAAAAAAATAAATCACAAGCTAGTTTGAAAAAAAACGAAATAAGGAAATAAGTTTGAAACCATGGAAATTTCAACTTAAACAGAAAATAATTTTTTTTTTTTACACAAGTTAAATAAATCTTAACTATCCCAAATTTCATTATCTTATTATCCAATAATCTAAAATTAACAATTTTTAAAAGCCATAAAAATAATCATTTATTGCACTCACAATGTACTTAATAAATTTAATTCTCTTTATTCCTCTCATTATATTTATCACTTATGTTAGACGTACTTACACTTATTATAACTGCTTTCTTTTATTCTTAGTTCTTTTAACATTATTTTATTGTAAGTTATTCAATTACCCGTTATTATATTTACCTTTGTTAATCTCTTCTTTTTTTTCAACTAAAATTTAAGTGTATAACGTTTATTATAACCACTCAAATTTTATTTATAAAATCTTTTTATATTGTATATTATCCAATTACATGGTTAACTTCTGAAATTAAGGTAAGTTATATTTGAATGCAATTGTATTATACAAATAAAACTTTCCAATTCAGTCATTTCTAGCTTAAATCATTTATTCAAAAAATTTGATTTTCTTTTTTAATTGAAATTATTCTTTAAAAATAAAATTTAAGAATAAAATTTCCAATTTCTTCAAACCATTTAGAGATAAATAAATGTATGTACATAACTTATCGAATCAAATTTTTAAATCATATATCTATATTATATATTATAAATCAAGTCATATTTTAGAAAATTCAAATCAAATTGATTTCCAAAACAAAGCTGTAGCAAGACTACAGAGCGGTCTCTTCACTTTGAAACTCGAAAATGAATGTCGATGATGCTGCAGTCATCACCGAAGTTATTTCCCAGCGACAATGAGAAGAGCGCTAATTTTAAACTTACAATTCTTTGGAAACATATTCTTATTCGAAAGTACTTTAAATAATATACTTTAAAACTTGAACACAAAGTTTGAAACCATCGAAAATTAAATTCTCAAATTTCTTGTTTTAAATTCATTTCAGTTCCCAAATAAATTTATAAACAGCTATCTATAAATTCATTTATAGAACAATAAATGATAAATCAAGTATTATCATTTCAAATGATCAATTTTAAATCAATTTATTAAGTTCCATAAATTTACTTATATATCAAAATTTATTTCATTAACCAAATTTTAAAATAATATTGTGTCAGTTTGCTCTGTCAAAGTGTTTTGGAAATCTTATCGATAGCGTTGATCAGACGAATCGATCGGAAACCCAAATCAACATCAACAACTCAAACAACAAAATATATAAACAAAACATAGATTTACAAGTACAATTCAAAATGTTTGAAGATAGGTTGGAAACCAATGACAAGATGATTAAATAACAAAATAGGGAGGTGGATAAGCTTAAATAAATCACGGGCAACATTTACTAGGTCAGTCGTGACTTAAAGAATAAGATCAGTGTGGATTTTCTGGGGTAAAACTACATTCGATCTCAAGAGTTAGAGTTTGAAATAACCAAAGATATTAGCATCTAAACCAAGGATAGATAAGAATCTCTGGTGAATCGATGCTAATTGTAAGGGAGTTTTCCCCCTTTTTTTCAATTCAATTTGAAATTGGCGTGACCGCCGACTCACTTAAAAGATCATTCGAAGCGGAGTTATGGAATACTCCAGAGTCAAAAGAAGATGAATAGTGAGGGATACGAATGGATTTTGGAACCGTAGGGAATATTCCAAAATTCAAAGGAATTGAGTCAAAAAGGAAGAGATTCAAACTCGAATGAAAGTGGTTCTGTAAATACATTCACTCCATATGCTGAGTTTTGTCTAGAGCTACCAAAGCTCTGATACCAACTGTAACGACCTGTGGGCCTATAACCCACAGGTCGTTACAGTATAGAAAGTAAGCTAGTTTCAATTGGTACTAATATAGGATCGTACCTCTATGTGAATTTCATAACAATATTATATTAAAGTCTTAAATACTGAAGTCATACTCCACTTTATAAGTTTGACATATTACACTTTTTCCCATTAGTTAAGGGTGCTAATTTTTATAAATAGCTAATAATAACAACAACTAGGAAGTTTGTAACTGATCTGATGGAAAATAGAAACGATTAACTTCTCATGTTTTAGGAAAGTGGGACTATCCATGTTCTATTATATAACTCTTTGATTCTATAAAATAACAATGTTCATTAATTATTTAGCTCAGAACTATATTACCTCAAAACTGGTTGTGTGTAACTTGTCTAGTACTTGAATGATAATATATGTGCAAGCTTAACTTTAAATATATTCCTCGTAGATTCTAAAAAAAATTGCAACTGTAACAAAAGAAGAGAAAGAATTTCTTTCCGGTAAAATAATAGCTATTGAGGTCGAAGAAGAACAAAACAACAAAAGAAAATTAGGTGATGTAACAACCCGCATATTTATCGATTTTATATTTAAATATTTTATTTAAATATTTTATCGTTAGTCGGATTTTAGTCCGAAAAGCTACTTTTTGCATACGGTCGAATTAGGACTCGGGACCACTCCCATTGAGTTTAAAATGCCGTTTGCGACCTTTTTGAGTATAAGCTTCGATATGTTTGGAGAAAGTTGATTTTTGCTACTTTTCACTTTGGGTTTGGTTTTTGGGCTCAGCCCTATGTTAACTTATGCTCAAATCTGAGCCACTCTCCCCCACTCACCCTCATTCTCTTCTCTTTTCAGTTTTTATAACATTAATGGTGGGAGAGGTTGGAAATTAAAACTCCAAAACCCTAGTTTCTCTTGCAAATCAAATTCCTAGCTCCAAACTCAAGAAGAACCCATTGGTAAGCTTCTCTTCTTCTTCTCCAACTTATTCTCTTACCAATTTCAGAAATTCCTAAACCTAATTTTGGGAATGTTCTTGTTTTTGAGCATAGATTCAAGCTCATTTGGGTTGTGTTGAAGAGAGGTTGATTCTCCATTTGCTTTCAAGCTTCTTCTTGTTCGATTTTGTGAAAAGGTGAGATTTTTATCTCACATCTATGACTATAATTATCTTTGGTTGTTAGGTTTGAATTCCTAACACTTCTTCATGAGAATTTGCTCTTGATTCGGATTGGTTTTGTGAATATTCCAATTTTTAGGTTTTTAAGTCAAATTTGTGTGAAAATCCTTTCATGGATGTTTGATCATGCTTTTGGTGATGCACCGAGGAGCATATAGGGCCGGGTTGCCGATTGGAATAAACCCTTAGAGCCAATGTTCGTCCAGTTGCATTTTGGAAGAGTTTGCTCTTCATTTGAATAAGGCTGAAAAACAGCCCAGGCATGATTCAGTCGACTGAAAACTCTGTTCAGTCGACTGAACCTGTAACCCGAAAGTTCTCAGGCATGATTCAGTCGACTGAATCTTCTGTACAGTCGACTGAACCTGGAAACAGAAAGTTTACTGAACCTGGAAACAGGTACAGGGTCAGTCGACTGAAAACTCTGTTCAGTCGACTGAACCTGCTGTTTGAGTCCATTTTGCCTTTTTGGATTGAATTTCCAATTTAAATCGATTCGTGATGATCCTATTTGTTGTTATCATTTATTATGACCTTGATGACTCCTTTTTAGGGATTTTTGAATATCCATTTCGATGGATTCTTTATCGGTTTCTTTGGATTTTATTCACATCTTCGTATGTGAATTTTAGTGATCGATTGTTCTTACAATCTTCATTGTGATTTGTCACTTTAAAAATATAAAGGTTTTCTGTACTAGTAGTAAATATCAAAACTCTTTCTTCAAATGATTTCATTTCTACTTTAATACCAAATTCGTTTATAAAACAGTTTTCCAATCTATTAGTATATACAAACCTTTACCTCACTCGTATGAGAAATCTAATTAAACAACTTAGTAAAACGAGTGGTATGAAACGCTTGCGTTTACTTTGTTGGTTAATTCTTGGACTTGTTCGATTGAAACTCTTGTGACAATTTTCTAGTGGAGATCTACAATTTGTTCGTAAATATTTAAGTTAAGCAAGTGGTTATGGGACATGAAGCTAAACTCATATATTTACTAGCTTAGTGTAATTGACACTTCTCGATGATCATGACGATCATTTTTGTGATTTAGACTAGCAGTTGTGCGATGTCTCTTTGTCTGCTTTATGGAGTTTCGACTCAAATTTGGTGGGGTAGCAACCCACGGTTTTCGGACCATTCGTGTGTCAGGTCTTCGGACCATTCGTGTGTCAAATTAATGGCTAGCTACCATGAGATAGCTTCTCGTTCATGTGTTACAGCTGTTGGTGAGTTTTCATGCTCCCGTTCATGTGATAGGCCTCCCCCCTTTATTTTGTGAAATTTCTGGATTTCGTGTGTCGAATTCTGGAGTTTATACTTCACCTATTTTTGTGATTTCTATTGATATGATTTATCAATTCTTGTGCATAGGTGAATTTGTGTGTCATTGACTGGATTTCTTGTGTTGATTTCTGGAATTTATGTTTCGCCAACTTTGTGATTTCTATTGATATGATTTATCAATTCTTGTGCATAGGTGAATTCGTGTGTCATTAACTTGTTGTGAATACAAGTTTGGGGTATGATCCCCTTTTTGGATCTTTGAGAAGATTCTTTGATATTGATTAATCGTTTGTTGATTATCATTTACATACTTATAGTAGTATGTCATTATGGATATTATACGTCTATGCCATATCTTATATGTCATTTATTGTGGCTTAGTGAATGAAATTAGGAGTATGACATTCCATTTTATCTTGAGTAGATTATCGTGATATTGATTAATCTCTTGTTGATTTTCAATTATTTATATATATCACAGCTTGGCATTGTGATTATTATGTGTTTAGTCATATCTCCTATTCTATACCATGTTATCTGATATTTATAGTTAGACTGATCCGTTTATTATTTTCTTATAAATAATACTCGGGTCAGACCGAGATGTTGCAGGTGCTTCGACTTGACTTCTCTCCGGGGATCCATTACTCTGACCTTTTGCTTACTACTTAGATTAGTAGTTTTTGTTGTATACATTTGAGATACAGCCTCCATAATGTATACTTATTCTTTTGTGTAGTTCATGTAACTATTCTTTTGTGATATTGTGGATCTTTTTAGACCACTACTCTGATGTACACTTCCTAGTGTAATATTCATATCTATTTCCGCCTTTGTGATATGAATTGTCTGTGACTGATTTGTGTTACGTTTATTTCTATATTTGTTTCCGAAGATATTATAGCCACCGTGTAGTAGCTTTGAGTTTGTGTCGGCATGTCGGATTTCCACTTGAAAAGAATTTCATGCTATACTATCTGACATATCGGTACTCGCACAAAGCAATTACACGGAAGGTCGCTCCTCAACAGCCTTATTCTCCGTGCTAGTCGACAGCATTACTCCGTAGTGTTCTTGGCTAGCGTGGGTATAGAGGTGGGGCGTCACAGCTTGGTATCAGAGCCAAACTTCGGAACAATATAGAATAATTTAGCAAGGATCATGTCCTAAGTCTTTCTTAGGAGTTGTGCTTTAGGATTTTATTCGGGTCTTCGTACCGTTCTATCCTACTTTCTTTTATGATTCCTTGTTTTATCTATCAAGATTGCTTGATATTTATTTTGAGAGTAACTTTTTCCTCTTCTTTCTTTCTTTCTTAAAGAAGAGAAATTGTTGGACCAGGCCGTCCCAGCGCCGGTCAATCTAGTGCTACTCCCCAGGACGGAGTATTTATGTCTGCCCAGCAGCTTCTAGATCTTGTTAAGAACGCTCAAGCAGCCGGACCCAATCCAGAGCCTACTCATCCTAGATCCGGTTTTGCACGCTTGTGCCGAGACTATACCGATTTGGGTGGAAGGCCATTCACGGGATCCGAGAGTGTTATAGAAATTCAAGCTTGGCTCAAATCATGCGATCGCATCTTTTCGTGCATGAATCTTATTGACCTTCACCGAGTTCAGGTGGCCTCTAGTATGCTCCGAGAGAGAGCATTGGACTGGTACGAGCTTCTTATTTCTAAGATTAATGAAGCGGATCTCACATGGGAGAAATTCCGAGAACGCTTCGAGTTGAAATTCGTACCGGAAGCTGAGAAAGTGACATTGGCTCGACGATTTATAGACCTTGTTCAAGGTGAGTCCTCCGTGACTGATTACGTCGCCTCTTTCGAGTCGCTTTCCAAATATGGGGTTGAATATATCAACACCCCTTTAAAGAAGAACCAGAGATTCGTCTATGGCTCAAACAAAAATCTCAAGAAGCCATTACTTCTAAAGTTAGAAGTTTCTTTCGACCAACTCGTTGATATTGCTCTTCATCTTGAAGAGGCGGATAAGGAGAATGATGTTGAAGTGGTGGGTTCCAAACCAAACTTCAACAACAAGAAGAGGCCAAGCAAATTCAAAGGTCCTTATCCCAATAAGAAAGGGAGGCAAGCAACTCCTGCTGAAAAGACCTTTTCCTCTACTCAAGGGAAATGCTATAATTGTGGTTCGAAAGACCATTTTGCGAACAAGCGTTCAAAGCCTCGTACTTGTCGCTATTGCAAAAGCCCGGACCATTTTATGCATGTATGTCCCAAACTTCAAAATAGGAGGGAGGGAAAGCTTAATGTTGCTCAAGCCCCTGGCAACACATCTCGTGGCCAAGGTATTTCTCATTCTATTCTGGATGGAATTATTTTATTTCGTGATCGTCCTATTCGAGTTCTTTTTGATACGGGTGCGTCCCATTCTTTTATATCAAAAGAACTTGTTGATACCTTTTCTTTGGATGTTTTGTGTTTAATGACTTCTTTGAGAATTGCGAATCCGGTTGGTGGATCCGCAACAATCAGTTTATTGTGTAAAGATGTCGAGATTATTTTGTGTGATTTTTCTTTCCGAGCCGATTTGCATGTCATGCGTTATTTAGGCTTTGGAATGATTTTGGGAATGGATTGGCTTAACCGTTATGAAGCTCATATCCTATGTCCTGAGCGGACTATTCATCTTCGACATCCTCAATCTGTTAATCAGGTTTCTGTTATTCTTAAAGATTCAGATTCTGCTTTGGTTTCATCTTTATATTCTTTAAATCATCGTGATGACGATGATGATGATGAGGGTGATATTATTTCTCTTATTCACGTCGTTTGTGAATTTTCCGACATATTCGAGCCCGTTTTAGGATTACCACCTAAGCGAGCAATTGAGTTCAGAATTAATCTTATTCCTGGAGCTCAACCTATCACTCGTCCTCCTTATCGTATGTCCAATAAAGAAAACGAGGAGATGCGTAAACAATTATCTGAATTGGAAACGAAGCAATTTATTCGCTCTAGTTCCTCGCCTTGGGGAGCTTCGACTATCTTCGTGAAGAAATCCGATGGAACACTTAGGCTTTGCGTTGACTACCGCAAGCTTAATGATCTTACTATCAAAAATAAATATCCTTTACCTCGGATTGATGATCTATTCGATCAACTTAGTAGTGCTAGAGTCTTTTCACAATTGGACTTGGCTACCAGTTTTCATCAGCTTCGTATTGCAGAGGATAGCATTCCTTTGACATCGTTCCGTACTCGGTATGGATCTTATGAATGGCTTGTTATGCCATTTGGGTTAACGAATGCCCCGGCTTATTTCGTTGACTTAATGAATCGAGTTTTTAAAGACTTTCTCGACCGGTTTGTTCTCATCTTTATCGATGATATTCTTGTGTATTCTAAAACCGAGGAGGTGCATGAAAAACATCTTCGGATTGTGTTGGAAACTCTTAGGAGTAATCAATTAAAGGCAAAATTTTCTAAATGCCATTTTTGGCAATCTCGTGTAAAGTTTCTCGGTCATATTATTTCCGAATCCAGAATTTCCGTGGATCCTTCAAAGATTGAAGCGATTCAAGATTGGAAGAGACCGGAGAGTGTGACGGAGATTCGTAGTTTTCTTGGATTGGCGGGCTATTACCGTCGTTTTATTAAAGACTTTTCTAAGATTGTCGTGCCTCTTACTAGCTTGACGAAGAAAGGTGATAAATACATTTGGTCGGACAAATGTGAAGCTTCTTTTCAGAAATTAAAAGAACTCCTATCTAATGCTCCTATTCTTGTTATTCCCGAGGGGAATCAAGATTTCGTTGTTTATACCGATGCTAGTCGCATTGGTTTGGGTGCCGTTCTTATGCAAAAAGAACGTGTTATTGCTTATGCTTCTAGGCAATTGAAGCCGGCCGAGACTAGATATGCCACTCATGATTTAGAACTCGCGGCTATTGTTTTCGCTCTTCGGGTTTGGCATCATTATCTTTTAGGAGAGAAATTTGTTCTTTATACCGATCATAAGTCATTGAAATATTTGTTTTCTCAAAAGGAACTTAATTTGCGTCAACAACGTTGGCTCGAGTTCCTTGCTCCTTATGATCTTGATATTCTTTATACTCCCGGTAAGGGTAATCGTGTCGCCGATGCTCTTAGCCGTAAACAACAAGCCGTTGTTTCTATGATGATATCCGAATGGAACGATCTCGAGATCTTATCCACTTGTGAGATTCGAGACCGTGTTCCCGATTTATGTTCATCTCTTGCTTTATGTAGCCTTGAGGCTCATCCTTCTCTTTTAGACCGCATTCTTGAAGCTCAAAGGCTAGATCCTGAATTGGCTCTTCTTGGCCAAAATATTAGGGATAAAATTGATATTGAAGGATTGAAAGACTTTGATATCGATTCTCGTGGCGGCATTCGGAGGTTTGGTAGACTTGTCATGCCAAATATTGGTGATCTTCGTGAAGATATTTTAGAAGATTCTCATCGTTCTAAATTTACCTTTCATCCCGGTAGTAGTAAAATGTACGCGGATATGAAGCGACTTTATTATTGGGAGGGAATGAAACTCGATATTGCTAACTTTGTTAAGTGTTGCATGACTTGCCAACTCGTTAAGGCCGAACATCAAAGGCCCGGTGGGTTATTGCAACCTTTAGAAATTCCAGTTTGGAAGTGGGATCAAATTTCCATGGATTTTATAGATGGCCTTCCCCGTTCTCGTTCGGGTCATGATAGCTTATGGGTGATTGTAGATAGGCTTACTAAATCTGCCCATTTTATTCCCGTTCGGTCTAACCGAACCGTTCCTCTTTTGGCCAAACTCTTTATCAAAGAGATTGTTAAATTACATGGTGTTCCTACTTCTATTGTTAGTGATCGTGATCCATTGTTTACTAGTGGATTTTGGAAGAGTCTTCAAAAAGCTTTAGGAACGAAGCTTAATTTTAGCACCGCTTATCACCCCCAGTCCGATAGACAAACCGAGCGTGTGAATCAAACTCTTGAAGATCTTCTTCGTGCTTGTGTTCTTGATTTTGGTGGAAGTTGGGAAGATCATATTTCACTTGTTGAATTTTCCTATAATAATAGCTTCCAATCTAGTATTGGTATGGCACCTTTTGAGGCACTCTATGGAAGGCCATGCCGATCTCCTTCTTGTTGGCTTGAGGCCGGTGAGAAGCTGGTTTTAGGTCCAGATTTTATTCGTGATTCCACAGAAAAGATTGATCTTATTCGTCATAGGATGAAAGAAGCCTAGAGTAGACAAAAATCGTATGCCGATAACCGGAGAAGGAAGTTAGAATTTTCTGTGGGAGATCTTGTGTTCATTCGTGTATCACCTATGAAAGGTGTTGTACGTTTCAGTCGATCGGGAAAATTGGCGCCTCGATATATTGGGCCATTTCCTATCACCGGACGTGTTGGTTCCATGGCTTATCGCCTTTTCTTACCGGCTCAGTTTTCTGCTATGCATGACGTGTTTCACGTTTCTCAACTTCGGAAATGTCTTCGAGATTCCGATTTTGTTCTTGAGCCCGGTGTTGTGGAAGAGATTGAAGTTTCGCCTAATTTAACTTATGAGCAACATCCTATTCGTATCATTGCTTCGGAAGTCAAACGAATTCGAAATAAAGATGTTCCGCTTGTTAAAGTTCAATGGTCTTCAAATCCTAAGGATTGTTCTTGGGAATCTAGAGAGTACATCGAGCGAACACATCCGGACTTACTTTCTCGTGCTCTTTGAGGTGAACTTCTTATTTCAAGTTTCTTTTGTGTTGAATATTCTTTTATGGTTGTTACTTTATGTTCTCTTCTTGTATATTGCGAGGACGCAATTTCTTTAAGGAGGAGAGTCTGTAACAACCCTCATATTTATCGATTTTATATTTAAATATTTATCGTTAGTCGGATTTTAGTCCGAAAAGCTACTTTTTGCATACGGTCGAATTAGGACTCGGGACCACTCCCATTGAGTTTAAAATGCCGTTTGCGACCTTTTTGAGTATAAGCTTCGATATGTTTGGAGAAAGTTGATTTTTGCTACTTTTCACTTTGGGTTTGGTTTTTGGGCTCAGCCCTATGTTAACTTATGCTCAAATCTGAGCCACTCTCCCCCACTCACCCTCATTCTCTTCTCTTTTCAGTTTTTATAACATTAATGGTGGGAGAGATTGGAAACTAAAACTCCAAAACCCTAGTTTCTCTTGCAAATCAAATTCCTAGCTCCAAACTCAAGAAGAACCCATTGGTAAGCTTCTCTTCTTCTTCTCCAACTTATTCTCTTACCAATTTCAGAAATTCCTAAACCTAATTTTGGGAATGTTCTTGTTTTTTAGCATAGATTCAAGCTCATTTGGGTTGTGTTGAAGAGAGGTTGATTCTCCATTTGCTTTCAAGCTTCTTCTTGTTCGATTTTGTGAAAAGGTGAGATTTTTATCTCACATCTATGACTATAATTATCTTTGGTTGTTAGGTTTGAATTCCTAACACTTCTTCATGAGAATTTGCTCTTGATTCGGATTGGTTTTGTGAATATTCCAATTTTTAGGTTTTTAAGTCAAATTTGTGTGAAAATCCTTTCATGGATGTTTGATCATGCTTTTGGTGATGCACCGAGGAGCATATAGGGCCGGGTTGCCGATTGGCATAAACCCTTAGAGCCAATGTTCGTCCAGTTGCATTTTGGAAGAGTTTGCTCTTCATTTGAATAAGGCTGAAAAACAGCCCAGGCATGATTTAGTCGACTGAAAACTCTGTTCAGTCGACTGAACCTGGAACTCGAAAGTTCCCAGGCATGATTCAGTCGACTGAATCTTCTGTACAGTCGACTGAACCTGGAAACAGAAAGTTTCCTGAACCTGGAAAATTTCCAGGTACGGGGTCAGTCGACTGAAAACTCTGTTCAGTCGACTGAACCTGCTATTTGAGTCCATTTTGCCCTTTTGGATTGAATTTCCAATTTAAATCGATTCGTGATGATCCTATTTGTTGTTATCATTTATTATGACCTTGATGACTCCTTTTTAGGGATTTTTGAATATCCATTTCGATGGATTCTTTATCGGTTTCTTTGGATTTTATTCACATCTTCGTATGTGAATTTTAGTGATCGATTGTTCTTACAATCTTCTTTGTGATTTGTCACTTTAAAAATATAAAGGTTTTCTATACTAGTAGTAAATATCAAAACTCTTTCTTCAAATGATTTCAACTCTACTTTAATACCAAATTCGTTTATAAAACAGTTTTCCAATCTATTAGTATATACAAACCTTTACCTCACTCGTATGAGAAATCTAATTAAACGACTTAGTAAAACGAGTGGTATGAAACGCTTGCGTTTACTTTGTTGGTTAATTCTTGGACTTGTTCGATTGAAACTCTTGTGACAATTTTCTAGTGGAGATCTACAATTTGTTCGTAAATATTTAAGTTAAGCAAGTGGTTATGGGACATGAAGCTAAACTCATATATTTACTAGCTTAGTGTAATTGACACTTCTCGATGATCATGACGATCATTTTTGTGATTTAGACTAGCAGTTGTGCGATGTCTCTTTGTCTGCTTTGTGGAGTTTCGACTCAAATTTGGTGGGGTAGCAACCCACGGTCTTCGGACCATTCGTGTGTCAGGTCTTCGGACCATTCGTGTGTTAAATTAATGGCTAGCTACCATGAGATAGCTTCTCGTTCATGTGTTACAGCTGTTGGTGAGTTTTCATGCTCCCGTTCATGTGATAGGCCTCCCCCTCTTTATTTTGTGAAATTTCTGGATTTCGTGTGTCGAATTCTAGAGTTTATACTTCACCTATTTTTGTGATTTCTATTGATATGATTTATCAATTCTTGTGCATAGGTGAATTTGTGTGTCATTGACTGGATTTCTTGTGTTGATTTCTGGAATTTATGTTTCTCCAACTTTGTGATTTCTATTGATATGATTTATCAATTCTTGTGCATAGGTGAATTCGTGTGTCATTAACTTGTTGTGAATACAAGTTTTGGGTATGATACCCTTTTTGGATCTTTAAGAAGATTCTTTGATATTGATTAATCATTTGTTGATTGTCATTTACATACTTATAGTAGTATGCCATTATGGATATTATACGTCTATGCCATATCTTATATGTCAGTTATTGTGGCTTAGTGAATGAAACTAGGAGTATGACATTCCTTTTTATCTTGAGTAGATTAACGTGATATTGATTAATCTCTTGTTGATTTTCAATTACTTATATATATCACAGCTTGGCATTGTGATTATTATGTGTTTAGTCATATCTCCTATTCTATACCATGTTATCTGATATTTATAGTTAGACTGATCCGTTTATTATTTTCTTATAAATAATACTCGGGTCAGACCGAGATGTTGCAGGTGCTTCGACTTGACTTCTCTCCGGGGATCCATTACTCTGACCTTTTGCTTACTACTTAGATTAGTAGTTTTTGTTGTATACATTTGAGATACAGACTTCATAATGTATACTTATTCTTTTGTGTAGTTCATGTAACTATTCTTTTGCGATATTGTGGATCTTTTTAGACCACTACTCTGATGTACACTTCCTAGTGTAATATTCATATCTATTTCCGCCTTTGTGATATGAATTGTCTGTGACTGATTTGTGTTACGTTTATTTCTATATTTGTTTCCGAAGATATTATAGCCACCGTGTAGTAGCTTTGAGTTTGTGTCGGCATGTCGGATTTCCACTTGAAAAGAATTGCATGCTATACTATCTGACATATCGGTACTCGTACAAAGCAATTACACGGAAGGTCGCTCCTCAACAGCCTTATTCTCCGTGCTAGTCGACAGCATTACTCCGTAGTGTTCTTGGCTAGCGTGGGTATAGAGGTGGGGTGTCACAGGTGAGCACCAGGAAGACACAAGTCTGATAAAATATGCCAAAGAATGTGCTAATAACATAATGGAGCCAGAGTCCAAAGTCACTTTTTTGACTACTGAGATGAAAAATGTTGCAGAATAATTAAATGAGAAAGACGTTTAAGAGAAATGGCTGAAAAAAGAATCCATATTCTTGAAATGGAGCTCTAGAAGTTGGAAAATTTAAAAGAGCATGATGTGAAGGAAAAGATAATTTGAACAAAAAAACTGAAGCCGAAAAAGGTAAGAGAAAAAGAAAAAAATTTGGTATTATTCACATAAACGGTTCTATTAATTTTCCAACTTTTGATATAATGCAAACTCAAAATTTCATACTAAAAAATCAGACACAAGATAGTTTAAAATTTGACAATCTGAAAGTGCCTGCTCAAGAAACTGCTCCAAAAAATCCTATTGTTGTTGAAGATGTTGTCCTAAAAGTACCAAAAATGAAGAAGAAGCCAAGGAATGTTGAAAAATGTCTGCTCCTCAAATATCTTACTGAAGAACAAAAAGATATTGTCAAAAAAAATTCAAAATTCTTGGAGGACACAAGTAAGTAACTAAACTACTTTTCAATCAATTGACTCAAATACAGATTTATTCCAATATGATATTGTTTCTGGTACAATATGATAACAACATATAATTCAAATAAAGCTTTTTATTTTAGCATCAAAATCTGATGATTTACAAATTAAAAAAATAAAAATACTAAACAAAACTAAAAAAAGATAAATTAATTTATCTTTGTATTTTCATTTTTAGGTTTGATGCTTTGCTGTTTTAGGTTTGTTAATTATATACGATACAGCCTACGCAAATTTAAGCAATGATAATAAAAAGAAAGAAGACGTACTCAAAGCTAATAGTAAAAACCACAGTCAGTAACATTAACAATGAACTATTATATTGGTTTGTCATGTTCTTTTGGACTTCCGAATTCAGTTACTCAGAAAAAACCCATAACATTAACAAATAGAATTAGTATTTTCATAAACATACTAGTTATGTCTTTGCAAACATACTAATTATAATTTTTCAGTGATGAAGCATTTACTTGTGATGATGGAAACTTCATCACCATCATAAAAATAAATAGAAGAACTTCTCTATGGAGAATATATTTCTGGTCAAGTAAGTAGAAAAAACTATACTTTGCTTCTTTATAAATTCTATACTTTGCTTAATTATAAATTCTATACTTAATCCATATTCTTTTTGAAATTTAGGTTATTGACTGGTTTTGGTTCAGAAAAACAAAATTATTAGAACAAAGTTCTAGCATTATATACGTGAACACAACAATGACAGTAAGTGAACTATAATGTCAAATCTAATTTGTTTATAAGATAAATTTTTTGAAATTATTTTTTAACAGAAAAAGTGCAACAGATGGAAACACGGAAAATATCAAAAGAGATATGTTTAATCCTTTTATTAAAAAAACACTTCTAAATAAATTTTGTTGCAATATATTATTTTCTATACACAGCAATGAACATTGGAGCTTGCTAGAACTAGTAGTGGAATCATGTACTTGGAACCATTATGATACTCTACACTTGACCATAAGATCTAAGACCTTAAGAAGTGGACATTTAAAGTTTGCTGTTAATGTGGTAAGTAAAATTACACAGAAGTAAAAAAGATAAATAGATTTATCATTATTCTAAAAAACATATACATATAACTTTTTTTTGGAAAAAGGTACTTTAATAACAGAAGAAAAGAAAGCATATATTTCCATGATATGCCTCATTAAAACCTTGCAATTCCCCAACCTAAACGGGTACCCTACAAGGAAAAAGAGTACATATCATTTCCATATATTAACAATACAAGATCATGATTATTGAAATCAAGTTGTTGAACAGATGGAGGAGTAAACTAAACTTATAACACACTCAAAACCATCCGTAAAATCATCTTGATCAATAATCATTATAATATTTAAAGGAAAAGAGAACAAAAACAAGGAGCCAGCAAGAGGACTTCACGTGTAGAAGGGCGTCATCTCCAACATGTTGATGAAGTATTTATCACAGGGGATAATCAGTACGCAGGAGAGAGAAAGAAAAAACATAGATCTAAATCAAAAATGGGAGAGAAAAGGTTCGATAGAATTCCCAAAACTCCAGAATTCCGAGTCTTCGAAGAGAGGTCAGGGCAAGGAAAAAATGGGGAAGCGAATGCAGAAGCATTTAGGACGAGACCGGGAAGCCTTCATGGAGGTTGTTGTTGCTTTTGAAGAAACGCTTCGAAGTTCAGATTATTCAAGATAAGTCTCGTTTCCGAGTTTATCACTTGGTTTTTCAGAATATATTGCAGAAGAATTCTAACATCTTGTAAGATTAGGGTGGTTCTGACTTCCTCCGGCATCTCGATTCCTCTGAAGATTCTGTTGTTCCTTTCGCACCATATGTTCCAGATCAGGGAAGTGAAAGTTAAGTGGGTAATTTGTCTTAGTATAATGTCATTATCTTGTCTTTGTCTGATACAATCCAGAATTTGATAAATATCGCAATAATATTTACAGTCTACCCTGATTTTCTGCATAATATTGTCAAGTATTCTTCTCGAATATGGGCAATGAAAAAATAAGTGGTTTTTGTTCTCTAATGCAGCAGAGCATAGAGTACATTGTTGGTCTATATTATGATTCCATCTGCTCACACGCTCCAAAGTATTTAACTTATTTTGTATAGCCATGAGTGCACAAATAGACATTTTTGGCGCACGCCCCTTATCCCATATAATTTTGGTCCAGAAGTGTTCTATGTGCTTGTTTCTGACTTGATTCCATGCAGATTTCATTGAGCATTGTTCACTGCAATTTAGTTTCCAGACCCAGTAATCCTTTTCTTTGTGTGTTTGGATGTTGATATTATGGATGATATCCTGAAATTGAGAGGGGATATTGTTTATGCTTTGTTTCTAGTTATTATTAGAGATTAGCATAGAGACTTTTGCATTACACTGATTTACCGCATCCATGTCCCTCCTGCCAACTATATTAAGTAATGTGGATCCATTGATCCAAGGATCTAGCCATAAGTTTGTGGTTTCTCCATTGACAATATTCCTGTTAATTAGTCCATTACACCACTATCTAGCACGGAGTATTATTTTCCAAATGAATGAATCAGATGGTTTTGTCATAGCAGACCAGAAATTATCTTTTTTATTATATCTATTTTTAGTCCATTTAGCCCATAGCGATTCACCATTGATAAATTTCCACAAGAGGTTAACAGCCACTGCTTTAGATAAGTCTTCGATTTTCCTTATACCAAATCCTCCTTCACTCTTAGTTTTGCATATATCTTCCCAGCACATGTTATGAGATTTAGATTTCCATAGATAATTGGCACACAATGAATTTATTCTTTGTATAACAGTTAGAGGAAAGTGGGTAAACTGCAGCCAAAATTAAATCATGGGATGAATTACATTCTTAATTAATTCGGCTCTTCCACTTATATTAAGCATTTTGCTCTGCCATTGGCTGGATTTTTTATTTATCTTATCTATCAGCAATCCGAAGTCCCTTGCTCTTAGTTTATTATATGATAAAGGGATGCCCAAATAAGTTATTGGCAGGCTACCAATACTTAAGTTTAAAATGTTAGCTATTTGATTTATTGCTGTTTAATTCCAATCCTGCAATACTATTTAAATCTTGAAAGATATGCTTGATACACTTGGCATTTTCAGTAGATGCTTTGAATATAATCAGGATGTCATCTGCATATATCAGATGAGTAATCATCGGTTCTGTTGGATATATGGGTTTTATATTACCTTTGAAAAATTCCGTGTCAAACTTTATAGTTAGAAGTTCCATAGCAATAGCAAATAGATACGGGGAAAGGGGATCACCTTGCCGAAGGCCTCTCGAACTGTTAATGAACCCATAAGGTGTACCTTCTACTAGAACCGTAAAAGTTGGGTAGAGATACTTCATAAATGAGATCCACAAATTGGAGATGGAAATTCATCGATATCAGCATATGATGAATAAATTCTCTATTGATTCTATCATACGCCTTATGCAGATCAATTTTCATACATAAGTTGTTAGAATTTTTCCTGTTAAAACTTCTGATTATTTCGTAGGCCATAAGAGAATTTTCAGTGATTACTCTACCAGCAATAAAGGCGTTCTAATTGTAAGAGATAAGGTTATCTAGATATCTTTTCATACGATTACAGAGAAGATTTGCTAGAATTTTATACGATACATTGCACAATGATATCGGTCTGAAGTCAGTCATATCTGTCGCATTTGGTGTTTTGGGTATAAGACATATAAACGTATGATTGATCTCTTTAATGATTTTCCCAGTATGGAGAATACCATTCATAGCATTGCATACATCGTATTTGATTTGTCCCTAGTGGAGTTTGTAAAATTTGGAATTAATGCCATCAGGACCAAGGGAGCTATTGTCGTTTATTTGAAAAATAGCACTTTTTACTTCCTCTAACAGAAAGGGTCTGCATAAATCATATTTTGCATTTTCTGACAATATTTTCTTGCAAGTTATGTCTGGAAATTGAAATGTGATATTCGGCGTATTGAAAAGATCTGAAAAGTAATTTATAGCTGAATGAGCTATACTTTCTGATGTTGAAGACCAAAACCCATTATCATTAAGAATAAGATTATTTCTCCTACCTGATTTCATAGGTTTGATTTTGGAGGGAAAAAATTCTGTTGGCTTATCTCCTTTCGTCAACCAATTAATTTTCATTCTTTGTACATTTTCTGATGCAATACATCTCATAATTCCATGAATTTGAGAGTTTTTACCAATATATTCTTCTGAAAGATTGATATTAAGAGGATCTCGGACTAATTGATTGTAGATGTAGTTTGCTTCCTCTTTTAGTTTTTCCAGTTGAGAATATATGTTGATTTTTTTTAATGTCCAGGCTTTCAATGCATTCTTAGCATTTTTAATTTTACAGAGAGGAGTGTAGATATGATTACCTGCGTATTCGTGCTCCAATGCCAACTGAACAGTTTGCTGGTATCCTTTTTGAAGATGCCATGCATTATTGTATTTGAAAGGTATAGGATTTCTGTTCCTTTTTATCTGAGAAAATTTAACCATGATAGGGGTGTGATCGCTTATGGAATGATTGCCAAAATTTATACCGAAATGGCTTAATTTATCTGTCCATAACTTATTAACAAAGACCCTGTCAATTTTACTGTGTATAGAGAAATTGAGACCTCCTCTCCAAGTGTAATGGTTTCCTGAGAAATTTGGCTCAATGAGATTAGATTTATTAATACAATCCAAGAAATTCTGATCACCTCTTTTATTATGAATGCCATTATTTAATCTATCAGTAAGGGTTAAAATAGCATTAAAATCTCCTGCCACTATCCAAGGAAGATTAACTTTCAAGGATTGATCAATGATATAGTTCCATAGATCTTGTCTCCTCAATTACTCATTAAATGCATAGATAGATGTACATATCATGCTAAAACCACTCGCATTATGTAGGATACAAGAGATATATTGTTCATTCGTGTGGCATATAATGTTAGACCACTGAGTCGAATCCCAAAGAATAAAAATGCGAATTTTTTGGTCATCTAAAATGTTATGAGAGAACTTCCATTTCGGGTGTATCTTATTCGTAAATTTATCAATGCTATCTAAAGATAGTTTATTCTCCAGAATACTAATAAAAGAAAATCTATTACTGTTTATAAGAGAGATAATTTCCAATTGTTTGACAGGGGCATTCATACCCCTTATGTTCCAGAAGAGGAACTCCATATATTGAGAACTTTCAGAATTACTACCATTTTCTGGGGGAGTAGCATTCCCCTGTAATTTTGCTTTCTTCGAATTTTTATTTTTTTCCTTTTAGCTGACTAACCATGCATATCCAAGGAGGGTTGTCTACCACGTCAGGTTGTGCTGTGGCTTTGAATTCGAATGGAACCTCGTCAGTCCTGATTTTTCTCATGTTGCACTGTTTGGAGTTGAATGTAGAGATGGAATTTTTGTCTAGAGAATCAACTCTTGTATCCATGTCAGAGCATGCCGCATTACTGTTGTTTGACTGAATATTTGTACTTTCTGAGTTTGTGACCCTTGTTAGTAACCTTTTGTTATTTTCTTTGTTCAAATCAGTTTGAGTTAAATTTGTATTAACAATCGAACTGACTGTATCTGGATGGATAATTAGGTCTTCTACTGAAGAGTTCTGATCTGTTACATCTATGACTTTCTTACTATGTTGTTGTTCAGTGGGCTTTTCTGGTTCTGCATGATCTGGTGCCATATTAGAGTTGAACTGAAAAATTTGAGTTTCTTGGTATTTTGCTTTCGTCTTGTCTCAAATTATTTCCATCGGAATCAATAACCATGTCAGCATCTCCATCAAGTGTGTGTTTCTCATTTGTTTTCGGCACCCAAGCTTTATGAAATTGGCAGTGAATTTCAGAGTGTCCAAAACTTGAATAATTTGTACATATCGATGGTTTCCATTCGTATGCCACTTCTTGCCATATCAGTTTTTCATCTTCAGTTATAATAGGAATTTTACAAGGGAAATTAAAGGAGTTTTTGATCTCGATTAGTACTCTTGCGTAAGCAATTTTGATGATACCTTCAGTGTATTTATCCAGTCTAATTGGGGCTTCCAGCACCGAAGCAATACGGCTAATCCCTTCCTCTGTCCAGTAATCTAGGGGAAGATTAGGGAGACGAATCTATATTGGAATTGAATGAAGAATCTCTTCGTTGAGTTGCATTCCTAAAGACCATCTCTTCATCATCAACAATTTTTTGTTATAATAATATGGTCCTCCTTCCAGAATGTTATCACAGTCTTGTTTACTATTGAATTTTATCACATAGAATCCATTTTCTTTTGAATAAATCGAGAATTCATCTGCTGGTTTCCAGACTCTATGAATATAGTCTTTGAAAAATGGATAGTGTGGTTTAGGGCCGACTACGTATACCACTATTGCATTGTCCCATTGTTTTTTTCTTTTAGCACGACCTCATCAGACATTTTGGCACATTGAATGGAATTCAATTCACGCGGTTGATAGAACTTTAGTGGGATAGCAGTAGGTATGTTATTACCTTTAACCACTTCACTCCATGCCCGACTAGCAGTGGTAGAGAAATTCCATCTAGTGGGAGCGGATCTGAGACCAGATTAGGGCAAATGGATGTCGTTATTAATAGAGGTGCGATGACTGTGATTTTTTTGTCGATTAGGGTTTTTCACTTTTTGTTGAGGAGTTTCGTTTGTAATGCTACCAGTTGTTGGTTGGATTGAATTATTCATCACTCTTTTCCATTTACGAGATACCACAGTTGTAAATCCTTATTATCACCTGGAGGTGGATCTGCTGGGGATAAGGGGGAATCCAGGCGAAGTTTCCATGACAGGAGATGATGTATCTGGAGGACGACTGGATTGGGGATCAGATGGCAAGGTGGCGAACATCAAGGGCGGATTAACGAAGGCGACAAGGAGAGGCCGGCGGTTGACTAAAACCTAGCTTGATACACTGGTTAAATTGGAATATATTTAAAATGTTCTTATGGTTCCACATATATTTTTTGGCAGAAAGCAACGGTAAACAACATCAATAAAGAGCTACAAGACGCAGGGGAGAAAACGATTCTGGGGAAGTCCACATTGCTTAAAAATGTTAACTGTGCCCAACAAAGCAATGGGTAATTTTCTACATACTGGAGATTTTTATACAAAAATGCATGTTACACAATAACTAAAATTAATAAATACAGGTTTGATTGTGTAGTTTTTGTAATGATGTTTATACAAAACATTGCATAAGGAATGGACACTACATCAAAAATCAGTCTAGAACAACTCAATGCATTTAGAGCACAAATTCTCTCAGATGAACCATACTACTGGATAGTTCAAATTTTTTGCAGTTTAGCTTCAACAACAAAAAATTCAAACTAAGAATGATAGCAGCAATTTCTTTGATGTCTGACAGTCTTTTGATCATACATTTGATAAAAAAAATGTTTGAAGGTGGATTTTAGGCAGTATATCTGAATTTACTTATGAATTTGTAATAGCTGATCTTAAATAGCAAACAATTACACAATTGACGTTAATTTGATGATGAAATTATGATAACTGATCATGAATTTGTAATGGCCAATTTGTTTCTAATGCTTAGTTAACAAAGATAAAAGCATTTATCTTTTATTTATAATATTCCGATGTCATAAAATAATACATTATTAACAGTATGGTATATCAGTCTTTTACAGTGTGCATTGTTTTTATGTGTCCCAGATTTACATGTAGAGCACTATTCATTTTATTTCATGTACAATATAACATTCTACATATTGTCCTATGTCTTTATAAGAGCAAGCAGCCTAAAAACAAACAGATGACATTGTTACAGAGAAAACTATTAAAAAAAGCTTGAGTTTTCACTATATTTGCTTGATGCATATAGCTACAAAATAAAAGGAAATGCAAATCTCCAATTTAAATTAACATTGAAGATAATACGTGTCAATTAAAAAGTTTGTTAAAATGCAACATAAACCAGAAGAAACACTTCATATAATAGAATAAAACATTTGTTACTTCCTTTTTGGTCCATCAATATTACAGAACTAAGCTGATTATTCAGGATATAAATAAAAACATTAAATACATTCATGGTCTCAGTTGCACTGAAGTCATCACCCTGAAAATGACATTTGTACAATTGATAACCTAAGAAAAACCCTATACAGCTTATTCTTTTCAAAGCATATTATGTATAAATTCTGTTTGTTCACAATAATGCAAGTAAATTTGGGATAAGTATAATACAAGTGGTACTGCTATCAGTTTTACTATAGAATCTTAATTTTGTAAAATTAATATAACACCTAGTATCTCATATGGTTCTTTCTATATACTTACCATATGTTTTGATTGAAAACCATTTAATTACAGATAAAGATAACAAGGAAAAATATTGAACTCTCATCCCAACATACAACATGCTAGAATTATTCAATCTTTTATCTAATAGTTTACACATACCAAATTATTAGTATAACAGCACAGAAAAATAATTTCTGGAAAGAAAATGACACTTGGTACATTGATGGATCTTTCAATCTATAACGGAACCAAAAAAGGATATATGAATTTATCTTTTCCACAAAAATAACAACAATGTATACCAAATAACAATTAAACATAAAAATTGCTTAAAACCAAAAATAATCAGAAACATATCAATAACAATTCAATATACCCAATTATTCAAATATTCAACTGAAAATATTCAAAGAATAATCAAACAAATACATTGGATTAAAACACTCAACTCAATTATTCAAAGAACACCCCCTTCTATTATGCCATAGTTTTTTACACTTTCCACATCTATTTTGCTTAGCATAAAAATCAGCCCCTTCAATTCTATTCATCCCAGGCCTACCAGCTCCACGAATATGCTAAGGAGGAAGAACGGTAGCTGATTCCTTAGCTTTAATTGCTTCCTTATCGAAATTTTGAATAGGATTGATCACATGTTAATACGAAGCTCGATAATAATCAACAGCAAAGTAATTCTCGATATATTCATAGACCGAATTTTTGTTAAAGAAATACATATCAAAGCATGTGCACAAGGAAAACCCGTCACTTTCCATTAATTGCAACTGCATATATGATTTTAAGATCAACTTTTTGTGACGTGGAGAATGAACTTCAAAAATATACCAATAAAATTTCAAAAACCTTAATACTAAAGCAAAAAATGTAAGCAATGATTTACTCTAAAAGTTTACACAACCACAATAGAAAATAAAACTGAGAATTTTAGCATCAACATAAATATTATGAAAATCATTGTTAGAAAATCCTAATATAGGATGTTTACCACTATTACAAAAGAAACATAATAGAACTATGAACACTAAATGCAATAAAGGATGTTCACCACTATTACATTTGTTGTCAAATATCATTGGGCTAGTGAAGATTCTGTCTGATATCACAGACAAAGTTGACAGAACTATTGATGTTAATTTTACCTGAATTTTCAACACACATCTCTTGTAAACAGCTTAAATCCAGACAGCCAGTTTGAATGAAATCTAAATAGTTTTCATGAGATGTTAGATTGTGAGAGTTTTCACTGTAAAGAGTATTTCTTTCACTATGCCGGTACAAAGGCATCTTTCATATCATTCTCAATTGTTGAATCTAAATTTCCGGTCATGTTATTATTTGTATAACAAATACTCTGGCAAAAGAATGTCGGTTAAGTTTACAATCATTGACCTATGTCTATCCTATTCTTGTTTAGAATGTGGAATTAAAATTAAAAAATGATTATCAAAATATCCTATTCTCTATAATACATAAGCCTCAAAGTATGTGCAAAAAATTATGTCAGATAAAAAAATAAGTTCTTTAATGCAAAAATAACATGCAGCAACAAAATCAAAACATAATACACATGATATATAGCAGATGGAAAAAAAGATAAATACATTTATCTTTTTCATAAACTGTGAAAAGCATATAATAAAATACAAACACATACATGGATGATTTAGAAACACTCCATCAAAATCCTTCTTCCTTCAATTTCAACAAACGAGCTTCCATTTTTGGACAAAGCACACTAGTCCACTTAGACGCCTCTTCTCTTTGATTAGACATTTGCATCATAAGTTTAACCCGAATACCATCAAGACATGAAGTGACAGGTAGACTTCTTTCATCCAAAATCCAACAATTGAAACTTTCGGCTACATTAGACTCATTTTCACCATGTCTTTTTCCAGGATAAAATAAATCAGCCCAGTGGTCATATGGCTTATCATTCAAATATTCAATAGCTTTCGCACCGCTAATTTCTTTATACTTTGACATAGCCTTTTCACACTCATAACAGTTAGAAGCTGAAGTACAAGGTTCTAGTAAATGAGCTACCCACAAACCTCTTCCACTTTTCACAATTGCTAGACTAGCAATATTATTTTGCATATGATATAAACAATAAGAATGATAACTATTTGGAAAAAATTTAGGAGTACTTAAAAGCAAAACCCAATGTCTATCAGTTAAAAAAGTCAATGGTCTATCACAAATAAGAGCATACTTTAAGTGAGTCAAAAACCAACTCCAACACTCTTCATTTTCCTTAGGAACAAGAACCATAGCCAATGGAAAAAAAACCTGAAACAAAAAAAAGCAAAATACATTCATTGTTAATCCACACAGCAATAATAAATTACAGCAGCACAACTATCTAACCCAAATTTATAAAACTAAATTATAGCAGCACAACTATCAATTCCACATTTATAACAACGAATAAGATAACAACTTACATTTAAAAAAAAAAAGATAACAAACGTACCTTGATTCCAATTTTTTGCAGTAGCTGCCATCAAAATACCACTTCGACCTTTCAAAAATGTTGCATCTAAAAACACCATAGGACAACAATAAACAAATCCAAAGATACATGCCTCATAACAAACAAAAACACTTTCAAATTGATTAGTATCCGAATCCACTTCCATACTTGGGTAACTATTTGGATTATTTCTTTCCATCGCCTTTAAATACCAAACCAAATCATTATAAGATTTCTTTTCATCACCATAAATATCATTCATAGCCATTTTCTTACCCTTATAAGCAAAATAATAGCTCAAATCAACGTTATAATCTTTCTAAAACTTTTCATAATATCTTTCGTTTTCCTTTTTGGCTGATCATGAATTTGATTAACAATTAAACTTCTCACAAGATCACTATTAATAGCTGGACTACTAGTTGATCGAAATCCACCACTGCAAGATTGACTTAAATGAAAAATTTTAATAAACAATTGGTCCAATTGCTTCAATTTGCAAGAAGCATGAATCCTGAAAGGACAACCATCTATAGCCCATCGAACTGTTAATTGTTCCTTACAATTCTTAACATACTGTACTTTAAACCCACTCTTCAAACAATAAGCACTAATTGTTCGACGAAATTCAAGAGCGGAATCAAATTGTTGACCTACCTTAGTAAAAAATACAAAATTTGAATTCTTCTTTATCAGCTCATGTAAAACCCTTTCTTGTGTAAAACCAGACTGTAAATCATTAGCACACTCTAACATATTACTACTTGATTCTCCAACAACAAGTGAACAAGATTTTCTACTTTCACCAACAATGGTATCCATGGAATTATTCTTCAACCTTAGAAAAAACCAAAATATTCTTCCTTTTTATACCAAGATAAGCATAATATAGCTTGAGGATCACTATTTGTTTCAACAAAGGTGGTCTTCAATTCCCGAATATAAAAAATATCGAAGCATAATGGAGTAAAATTATTCCACTCCTCACAAATCTTATTCCTAACACAAGAATAGAAGCATCCAATCCAAAACGAGAACTAAAAGAATTCTTATTGAAATCAAACACAACTATAACAGATGAATAACACCTGCAATTAAAGATGTAAACAAACAAATATGCGTATGAAACTGTTTGAAAACATCTAATCTTAACTACAACTAACTACATCATATAACAAATGTTTGAAAATATTTGTATACTATTTTTAACAAAAATAGAAATTCATTTATCAAACAATTTGACGAGGAAGTGAGAACAGTGGACTAAAAACATAACAAATTGAGGAATTATTATCACAACCAAACAAAACAAATACTTAAAAAAACAAAACAAAAAACAATACCTTTCACCACCACAATCCATTAACTGATATCTTGAATATTGATTTTCAGAGCCCATTATCAAATTAGAAAGATCGCCTGATCAATTTAAGAAATTCGCAAGTCACCTTATCAGTGTAGAAAAATCACCTTTTGCGGATTTGGAAATCGAGAGAAATTATCTTTTGCCGATTTGTAGATTAGGAGAAAATCATAGATTAGGACATTAGGAAAATCGCCTTTTGAAGCTGAGACGATTTAATTTGAAAAAATGGTCAGACATATGTTTTTGTCCTGCAAAATAATTCATTCGAAACCATATCCTAGAAAATAAAAAGGCTTGACTTAGAGGCCCTTACCACTAATTTCCATATTTATTTAATTAAAGTGAAAATATCCATTTTGGTCACTGTCTCGAATTTTGACGATGCCAGTTCCATCGGATCTGTAATGGTGAAGTATAGTAGAATTTCAAGTCTGGCAGCGATCGAACTTGTCGTTTGAACTTACGGGCCCGAAATGCGTTGTAATCAATTTGAAATAAACTAATTTTAAAGCTAACTTCTTCATACAATTGAATTAATACTTAAAACCTGTTCCATTGAGTTTAAAGAAAACATCAGTTTTGATATACTGGATGACACACTTTCGTTTCGCTGGCAGAACGGGGTTTACGGGTCATTATTGTCGTTCGTACCAATTTCAAAATCAAATTCCTCCAAACCATATCAAATTATATACCAATATGAAGCTATCGACGAGCATAACGTAGTTCTATGATTCTTTTACAAATTAAAGCACCAATTTGTCCAAAAATCATGGATGAACCTCAACCGTCCATATTGGGTTTTTCACGATCCAACGGTGAATCATCGACCGTTTAACGATCTGGTGGTACCGTAGCGTGAAGGACGATGAGAGTGGAATAGATCTATGCGGTAGTGTCATCTTTGAGGCGACGTAGTTCACTTGATCTGGGCGTTTTGGGTTTCATGAGGGGGGTTGATCGGAGGTGTTTCTGGTGGAGGCGGAGCGCCGCGTGTGGCCCAGTGACGCAGCCTTGGAAGAGGAGGTCAGCGGCGTCGTTCAGTCTAAGAGTAGGCATCTGTACCGACGGTAGGTGGTGGATCAACATGGTGGCTGAAGTTTAGGGTCGTGTGCATTTTTCTCTGGCTAGAGTCTCGCTATTGATGATGAGGTGACGTGGTGAATTCCTATTGGTTCGTATATTTATTTAATTTTAATCTAAAACATATAATTTCTAACTCACATAACTTTTGCATACGAACCTGTATTTGGGCGCAGCTTGCTCCACTGCAATCATATAAAATTACGGATATTTAAACACTAGTTTGGATGAATTCTGGGACAGTTGAATTTTGGGCCTTATTTTAGATTTGAAATTAATGGTGGGTGCGTTAACCCATGCATAACTACTAAATTTTCTTGTATTGGTTAAATTAAATTTTGTGATTAGAAATTAAGTGACTGATGTTTGGTATGTTTAAATTGTCATTGTAGTTAAAATTGACTTTTATTGTCTTTAATTATTGTCTAATTTAATATTGAATTTATTTAATACCTGTTAACGGTAATCGGTTATCTGTTGATCATTATTGATTGATTTGGATGATGATTGTGATGTATATTTGATTGTTGATATAGGATGACTGGATGTCATATTTTTGTATTGTTATAACACTGCAAGTTTCCTATGGGTTGAAATGATACATACCCGAACGATATGATAGATTAGAGAGAAACTATATTGGGTTGAAATGATAGAATCAAGTGATTTCATGAATTTGTAACTAGATTTGGGATTGTGGGTAGAAATGATATATACCAGTAAAATTTTAAATTGCGGATTGAAATGATAAATATCCGTATCACTTGACCATAAGGTAGAAAATTATATACGGATACTGGATTGGTCAAATTAAATAATTTTTAAATCTTTAAATTTTGAATTCAATTAATTGGTTTTTCAAATAGAAATTGATTTATATAAACTGAATTATTTTCGAAAATCCAAGCCTTAATGCTAAAATTGGAATTTTATCATTCCGCTGCGAGATTCAGTATCTGTTTTCATTCTTTCTCTAATTTTTCTTATTTACCCCATAACAATTTTCCCTTTTAATGGTTTAAGTCTAACATGTGTAGTTTATCGTCGATTTAAGTCGTCCAAAAAGGCAGGTCATTACAGTTGATATCAAATCTTTGGTTTACCGATAACCTTAGCTTTGTGGGGTCTGAATCACTAGGGAACAGGGTAGTAATACGCTAGAATGAGTCGAAAAGTGTATATATATGAGAGTGTTGTATTTGTCAGCGTTATAAATTACTTTGTATTGTGTTAATTTGTTATGTTTTGTATTTACAAATTTTGATCGGTACAAAGGACGTTATGGCGTCGATAGGATTTCTAAACACTTAATAGGACAGACCGACACAATATTGTTTTGAAATATAGGTAAATGAAATAACTTTGGCTATTACATATTTTGTATATAAAATAATAAATTTAATAAATGCTTTAGTTGAATGTGATATATTGTTCGTTAGGTAGAGAAATTTTAAAATATTGATTGAAAAATAGGACTTACAAATAAAGTAAATATAAATTGGAAGTTTAGAACTGATGTTTCAGGATTTTTGAAAATTTATTTCAAATGATTTTGGAATATAATATTAATAGTATTTAGAAGTATTTTCTGATATAAATATTTCAAGGTGACTAGAAAGAAATGTTTTAAAAGGAAATTTTAAAGGAAATAAGTTCTGCACTCCCCTCTCTGTCGTTGGAAAATAATTTCGGTGATGAATGCACACATCATCGACATTCATTTTTGAGTTTCAAAGTGAGAAGGCTGTTGTAGTAGTTTTACTACATATTTTTTGATAACAAATTTCATTTTTTCTAAATATGATTGGATATATAAGCTATGAGTGTATACATATCTATATATATATTATTTTAAAATGATTTGAAAATGGAACCCGGTATTTAGTTCTTAAGTTTCTGTAAATTAGTAGTTCCATTTGTTGTAATGAATGAAATCTTAACTATTTAATAATTGAAAACTTTTAAGATGTGTAATTAGAAACTAAATGTTAAATGATTGATGAAAACATAAGAAATTGAAATTTTGTAAACTGTAAATAAAAAGGAATGAAAAATGAGAAATTATAATTATTGACCATTTTATTAGTTAAATAAATACAACGAACTTGTATAATATTCAATTGCATTCTGAAAGACATATATATGTATGTGTGTGTGTGTCTATATATATATATATATATATATATATATATATATATATATATCTTACCAAATAGCATAAGTTGAAATGTCAAATAGGATATGTAATAGAATATTGTACAAGTAAACTTTAGTAAATGAAAGTGCTCGATGGAATTACTTTTATAAATAAGAATTCTGATATTATAAATTGTTATAAACTTAGGTTAATAGTTTGAAATGTTACTAATCAAATGTAATAGAAAAGTGAATAATGTAAGAATTCGATTATAAACTTAAGTTAACATTTTAAGCTATTTATGATTAGATTGAATAGTAAAAGGTGAATACTGTAAGTAAATAATTATAAACTTAATTTAACATTGGAGCTACTTATAAATAAAATGAGTACTATATTAATTGAATGATTATAACCTCAAAAAATGTTGAAATGGTTTAGAAATGGACTTAATACTCAATAATAGTATATATGGAAGAAATGGATGAGAAAAAAATCAACTAATGGTGAAATAAATTGTAAAGAGGCTTATATAATAATGGATAATCTCGATAATTGAAATGAAAATAACTTATGTAAGCAATGAATGTAAAATAATGAAAGAGAATGGCATTATATGAATAGATGAGAAATAAATTTTGTAAGTAATGAATGTAAAATAATAAAATAGTTTATTAGAATTGTATGAATGAAGAAAAATGAACAATAAATGATATGAAAAGAAATTAATTAAAATGAACTTTAATAATACTTGGAAGTTATTGTTTGTTTTGGCTTATGGGATGTTTGGAAGTGATACTTTTGTATTGTTGAGAATGTATGAATAATCTATTAAGTTACATCTAAGACTTTTGAGTGCATGGTATACTTAGTAGTTTATTTATCATTTTATACAATCAAAAGTTTCTGAACCCAAATAGACCATTTGTTTAGGTCGCTATAGATGTATGATTGATTACTTTGATTGCATGTGATGATGTATGATTTGTTTGCAGGTGACTATTGTTATGTTGTGTTGTTTGTTTGTTATTGATTGAAAAACCTTAATATTTCTCTTTTATGCAATTATTAACTTCCTCGGATTATATAAGTGAAATACAGGTTTACGGAAGCCATAGCTACTACTTTTGGTTTCATAAAAAAGCGTTGTTTGCCCGACAAATAGGTACGTTTTTTGTTTACGATTTTATAGAGATATTATATTGTTTTCCCTTGGTTTGGGATATATTATTTTGAAATACATTATATATTTTTATTATCGATATTGTTATTTCTTCCAGACTTCTCTGACAAAGGAGACTCTGTCCAAATTTTCTGTGTATTTTGGACTTATAAAAATATTGGTAAATGTTTATCAAACTTTTATTAACTTGAATATAAAAGGTTTAATTGTTTGTAAATTGATATTTCATTTAAATTATTTAAGTATATAAACTAATTATTATAAATATAATATTTTGAATAAGAAATATTAATTCCTTAATACTCTCTTTTCCCTTTTGGGGAACAAAAAGTTTTGAGTAGCGGAGAATGTAACAACCCGTAATTTTCGGTAATTAAAAATAGTTAATTTAATAAGGTTTTGTGATTTAATACTGAAAGAAATAAAAAGTTATGATTTAATAATAAGAATATAACTGGAATGAAATGTAATAGTATTAATTTAAGATAATTAATAACTACTTTAAATGTAATTCCAATTAATTAAATGATTGAAAAGTTATAATTGGTTATAGACTGTAAATTAATGGTAATAATGTGTAATTAATTGTAATAAGATAAAAATTAGTATTATGTAGGTTGTTGTAGCATTTTTTGTAAATAATAAAACCATAAATGTGATGAAATTAAGAAGAGGTAATGATCGTCATTTTTTTACCAATTTATATAATCTGTTGAATTAAATTGGAAATCAATGGCAATAAATTATAATTAAATGTTGCGTTAAAATGAGTAAGTAGATAATCGTAAAATGTGAATGTAATAAAATATACAAAAATGTCAATTACATTCATAAGGCAATAAATTGATGTAATAAAAAGAGTGAAACCAAGATAATTTAATTTATTAGGATTTCAAAATTTAATTAATATGAAATTCGACAAAATTCAATATAATTGAAATAATGCAACTAATATGGTAAAAGATGATAATGGGAGAATATTAATGTAATAAAATATAAACCAATGTTAACTATGTCTACAGAATAATGATTAATTGAATAAAAAGACCGAAATCAAATTAAATCAATTTATTGAAATTAAATATGTAATTAATTAGATTTTATTACAATTGAACTTGAACATTGTAATTAGTGTAATATTTAACACTAGATTGATATGTAAATTTGTTTTAAATTTTGGTAAATGTCTAAGTAATCAAAAATGGTAAAATTTGTTAGTTATTAAAAGTGGAATTAAAAAGTGATTTAATTAATTTAATATTAATTTATTTGATTAATATGAAAATAACCATTTTGGTCACTGTCTCGAATTTCGATGAAACAAGTTTCATCGGACCCATAACGGTGAATTATTGTAGAATTTCAAGTCTGGTAATGATCGGACTTGTCGTTTGTTCGTACGGACTCGAAACGCGTAGAAATCAGTTTAATCAAAATCAATTTGAAATAACATAATTTTAAAGCTAACTTCTTCATACAATGGAATTAGCACTGGAAACCCATTCCATTGAGTTTAAAAATATCGAAAACATCTATTTTGATATATGGGATGCCCACTTTCGTTTCGCTGGCAGAACGGGCTTTTCGGGTCATTATTGTCGTTCATACATATTTGTTTATTTTCTTATCGGGCTTGGTTAATATAAATTGTTATGTTCTAACCCTAGCAGTCTTTCTATTTCTTATTCCTTTACGTACATCAACTTCTTTCTTCTTCTTTCTTTGATGGCAGAAACAAATTCCAATTCCAAACGCTACAATTCAATCTCCAAACCAATTTCAAAATCAAACTCCTCCAAACCATATCAAATTATATACCGATTCGAAGCTTTTGAACAACGTATCCCAGATCTGTGATTAGTCTTTCAAATCAAAGCACCGTTTTTCTAGAAATCATGGATGAACCGCAGCTGTCCATATTGGGTTTTTCACGATCCAACGGTGTATCGTCAACCGTTTGACGATCTGGTGGTACTGTAGCTTAGAGGACGATGAGTGGAGTAGATCCATGCAATTGGTTTATCTTTGAAGCGATGTAGTTTGCTAGATTTGGGCTTTTTTGGTCACCTGTGGGGGGCTCTGTTGGAGGCATTTCTGGTGGAGGTGGAGCGCCACGTGTGGCCTAGTGACACGGCCTTGGACGAGGAGGTCAGCAGCGTCATTCAATCTGGGTGTAGAAGTTCGTAGCGGTGGATGGTGGTGGATCAATGTGATGGCTGAAGTTGAGGGTTGCACGCGTTTTGTAGGGTCTCGCTGTTGATGATAATTGTACGTGATGAATTCCTATTGGTTCGTATATTTATTTATTTAATTTTAGTCTAAATCGTATAACTTCTAACTCACATATCTTTTGCATACGAACTCGGATTTGGGCAGGTTTGTTCCGCTGCGATCTTATCGAAATTACGAATGTTTTACGCTGGTTTGAAAATTTTCTAATACTGTTGAATTTTGGGCCTTATTTTGGATTTCAAATCGATTTGAAACCAAAGGTGAGTGTTTTAACTCACTTACAACTACCAATTTTCTTCTATTAGCTAAATTTAATTTAATGTGATTAGAAATTAATTGATCGATGTTTGGTATGTTTAAATTGTCATTCTAGTTAAATTTCACTTTTATTGCATTTAGTCATCGTCAATATTGAATTTAATTATCAGTTTAATACCTATTAATGATAATCAGTTATATATTGATGTTTATTGGTTGATTTGGATGATGATTGTGATGTATGTTTGATTGTTGATATTGGATGACTGGATGTTATATTTTTATATTGTTATAACACTGCAAGTTCCCTATGGGTTGAAATGATGCATACCCGAACGATCTGATAGATTTAGGAGAAATCATTATGGGTTGAAATGGTAGACTTAAGCGATTTCATGAATTTATAATTAAATTTGGGATTGCGGGTTGAAATGATATATACCCATAAAATTTTAAATTGAGGACTGAAATGATAAATATCCGTATCTCTTGACCATAGGGTAGAAAATTATATACGGACACTGGATGGGTTAAATTAAATGATTTTTAATTCTTTAAATTTTTTGAATTCTGTTAATTGGTATTTTGAAATAGAAATTGATTAATATAAACTAAACTATTTTCAAAAATCCAAGCCTTGATGCTGAAATTGGAATTTATTTAATGAATTGTTCAAAGGATTTAAATTGGAATTTCAAAGTTGACTTATCAAATATAAATGAATTTTTCAAAATTGAGTTATTGAAAATGTTTGGATATAACTTTGAAATCTATTTTGAACTATTTTAAATTATTTTAATCAATTTAAAACTATTTAAAACTATTTTAATGTATTTAATACAATTTAATCCAATTTAACCTATTTTAAACTAATTAACTAGTTTAATCTATTTAAATCTATTTAATATACTTTAAATCTATATAATCTATTTTAAATCTATTTAATCTAATTTAAATCTATATAATTTATTTTAAATCTATTTAATCTATTTTAAATCTATTTAAAATATTTTAATTCTCTTTAAACTATCTTAAATCCATTAAAAATATTTTAATCTATTTTAAACTATTTTAGAGTATTTTAACTATTTAAAAATTTATTTTAAACTATACTAAATTATTTAAAATACTTATAACTATCTAAACTATTTTCTAAATTTCAAACTGTGTAAAGTGGAAGTGCTTATATTTAAATCCTTGATTTTTTAAAGTGAACATGGTTAAATGACGCTATAACTTAAGTTATGATTTGAAATGATATTTACTAGTAGAATGATATATTTGAGTAAATATGATGATTTTGGAATGGGGATTTAATTAACCTATCTTTTCGATATGATTTAGAAAGTTAATATGGTTTTAAAAGTGAATATGTTTTCGAAAGTGATATGGTTTGAAATCGAATATGATATTTTGATATTAATTATGAATTGACTTTTGAATTGTAAAGGAACCATCTGTTGTGAAATAAGCGTTTGGTTATTAAAGAGACCTAGATTGGATATTGTCGTACTCTATGCCAATATCGAACCACTTTTACAACTGTATACGTGGTGGAGATTCCAGAATGAAGTAGAATGGTTTGGCGAACGATTTTGTATGAGGTATTTATGTGACCCTGACTCCCGTGAGTCATCTTAGATGTGACTAAAAAAGGAGCTATACCGGGCCAAGTGAGGTCATTACTCCTATCGAGCACATCTCTTCAATACTTTATTTTGACTTTGTGATTGATTTGGTGGCCACCCCTCGATTTAATTATGGGAGTGTGTCCGAGGTGGGCGGTCGTGGCTGCTATGTGTTACCACTAGTCTAGGAGTGCAATTGACATATCTACCCTGGTATTGCCTCGAGTTTCATGTTCACATGCCCTATCGCGCCTTCTACGAGTTTGTTTTGTACCATACCTATGGAGTGCCCTTTGGGTAAACCTCATGGAGGAGCGTAAGGTACTGTATAGACTATGGGAACATATAAAATATGTTAAGAGAGATATGAATAATGCCTTAACGCTATTTTAATACTTTACTTTAATGTAGACACTATTATAATATCGTATTGTACTACATAGTAGATAGTTTAATGGATCCTTAGTAGATGGAAATCCTTAACATCTCTTAAGATATTGCACTCACGTTAGACACTAGATAGGAGATGTCAAACCATGTAAACATCTTTGACGTCGTTACACTCATATTTATTTACTGTTGATTTAACTTACATAAGATCTTTTAAATCTGACTCGAGCTTTTTATCTTTTCAATTCGCTCGGACCAGTCTGAGCTTTTCAGTTTATTGAGGACTGCTTTGTGGAGGATGAACATGAAGATTTTATACTATTAATATTTATTATACTTATTCCACTACATCATGTTGTTCCACTACATTTATTTATTCATTCCTGTTGTATGTAACTCTGATCTGTATTGTAAAGGTATAATCAAATGTTATTTGTAAACAGCTTCTTGAACTGTTTATTTGATTATTATATTTTGTCATTCCGCTGTGAGATTCTATATCTGTTTTCTTTCTTTCTCTACTTTTTCTTATTTACCCCATAACAATCTGCCCTTTTAATTGTTTGAGTCCGACGTGTGTGGTTTATCATCGATTTAAACCGTCCAAAAAGGCAGGTCATTACAGTTTGCACTAGGACTAACATTGCCCGGGATGTTGGATTGGTTTGTAGATACTTGAAAAATCCGAGGAAGATGATTGGAAGGTTTTGAAGTATATTTTTAGATATCTCAGTGAAACTCTAGATTATGGGCTTGCTTGTTGGCCACAGAGATAAAATATTCATCTTGGTTGGATACAGTGATTCTGACTACGTTGGGGATAAAGGTCGAAGGAAGTTAGCCTTAGATTGTGTGTTCACTCTTGGAGGGACAACTATTAGTTGGAGAGCAAGGTTATAGATGATAATTGCTTTGTAAACTACAAAGGCAAAGCTAATAGTTGTTGTTGACTAGAGATTTAGAAAACCTCGGGTTTAGACTAGTGCGCAAAGGTTACTTGTAACACTAGGTTAAAATGTTGAAAATTAGGCAGAACATGAGCAATTGAAGTAAACGACACCAAATATAGAGTGGTTTAGTAAGCTTGCCTATGTCCGTTATGAAGATCTCCTACTATATGCCCCTTTACAGTTACTGAGATTCACAAGTGAATAGCAAGAAAATGCACTTAAAACTAAAAAAGCTAGTTAATCTCAAATTCTTACAGCTTGATATGCTGTGTGAAGATCTCTGGATTGCATGTAGTATTTAGAATTCTTATACTTTCCATACCATTTGAAATGATAATACATAGGGTGCTTATAGTAACTGAAATGGATAATAGATGGCTGAAATTATATTGTAAAATTTACGGGAAGAGTTCATGTCCGTTGATCTGGTTGCGCGAGTAAATGGAAGACGGATATAAAGAAGCAAGGGGATGTGCAATTGATAAAAAGCTCATTTTCCTCTATACCATGCATAGACTTGGCATTTAATGATGATGGTCTACCATATCGATTCTACCATCCAGCTATAGTGCTTTGCACAAAGGGATGGACAGTTTGTTGTTAACTCTTATGTACTTATGTGGCCATATCGATTCTACCATCCATCTATAGTGCTCCACATCACCCGTTCCAGGCATTAATGCTCATCCTAGATCCAAATCTATTGTGCCCCCAAGTTGTGTGGGCATTATTGCAGTTTGTTTTTTTCTAACTCTAGATGCTTCTGCATTGGGTCCCATTATTGATTCTAGTGTTGTCCCCTAAGTATTGGTTGCTTTGGGCATAGGGGCAAGACTCCTTCTTGTTCCAATCCAACTATGGAAGCTCATGGGTCATTCTCTCAAGTTTGATTCTAATTCCTTGCATATCTAGCCATTCCTTGCTGCTCCATCCTCTAGAAGAATATATCCATCATCTATTATTGCCTAGATAAGATCCCATCTTACATCTCCTTCATATCCTTTTCCTTTCTTCTCTAATCACATAGGTGATGAGAAATTGAGGACACCTCCTGGCTGCCCCTAGGCTTCGGTTGACTTGCTACAGAGTATTAGGCATACTCATCTTTCTAAATCTTAGATTCAAACTTCAATTCTTCATATCTCTTTCAATGCTCTCAGTGAAAGCACCAAAATGTTAACCAAAAAATGGATCAACACCCTAGTTTAAGGTCGAAAGCACCAGCCCTGTTCTGACAGAGCAATATCATAGATCACTGTCTACAAAAAGAACAGTAAAAGAAAGAAGTCGAAGAATTTTTATAGTGGTTCGGCTGTTAATGAATCCTACGTCTACTTTATACTTTTAGTACAGACTGATTGCAGTTACAAGGAGTGTTTGATCAAGGCTTTGACTATCCTTTTATAGATTGAATTCCCAGGGTTAGAATCCATTGGAGAATCATAGTGAATCCCTTAGGAGATTATTAAGAGGGAGGTAGAGTGTGAAGAATTTTTCCATCAGAGCTTTAGGAACCAGCCTGGAGAAGATCCCGTTTATGTTGCAGGTAGGATGGTATTTATAGAGATCAAAGGGCTTCTGGACTAGGACACTTCATCAACTGCTCGCAAGTAGGTATAGAATAGCCTAGGAGGTGTTTAGCTCGCGACCCGAGCCAAGACCAGGGGTCACTAGCAACTCATAGAGTTGGCTTGCTCGCGAGCTAATTATTTAGTTGCTATCATCTCTTACTCCAATATGCAAGGTCGCCTCCATTCAAATCTGCATATGGATCGCTAGTGATCCATCTGTACGGATCGATAGCGATCCATACACTTGGTATATTTTTTCATTCCTATCTTCAGGCTTCTTCCCCTCCTTCGTGTCTTAGCGATCCAAGCACTAAGCCTATTTATGAAATCTGAAATTTAGGATGCTTCCATGTTATTTACATAGTCTTATTGCACGTTGATCCATTTTAATGACGATCTACTAGCTATTTGCACTCAGCTGTTGATTGGGCTAAATGAATGCAAGCCACTAGATTTAGTCAATCTCAATCATTGCTTTAGTAATATAGCTTGGCTCTAGTTAACTCCTTGTCTTAGTCTTTCTGGTCAAGTTCTAAGACATTCTAATGTGATGGGATTGTTCTGTATTCTATTGGATCCTGTGGGTTAAACCCAGATAACAACACATATGCCAAAAACCTATTAAAATTTCATTAATAAAAGTGGACTGTCAACTTAAAAGATCGCTGACCTTGCTAAAAAACACTATAAATTCGAATGATAGAAGTAATTGCAACCATATTCTCAAAAGAAGGATAATGCCATTATGAGTTGGAATAATCGATGAATTTGAAGGTATACTGTTAGCACCAAAATTGGTCACTAACACTCAAAGAAAGATTTGTGTAGAGGTTAATGAAGATAGAAAATTAAAATAGAGGAATATACGCAGAAACAATTGCAAAAACTAGAACATCATATTTATAGCGGTTCGGCGTAACTGACTACGTCCACTTTGAGTTTAATCTTTATTGCTTTTTCAAATAATTGAATACAGATACAATCCGTACACCAACAATTTGAATACGAGCTCTAACTGAAAAGAATGAGTCTTAAAAATGGCAGAGTCTCCCCAATGTTCTCGAAAAAAGGTCGCCTTTCACTGTGCCCCTGCCCCTCTATTTATATGTGAAGGTAGGCTGGACTTCCTTCACGAGCCCGGGAACAAGATATGTCGGCCCATAATAGGTGACTTCTATGAACCGAGCCAGGCATGCCGAACGAGACTGGTGATCATCTTAGCAAGTGACTTGAAGTAAGGCCTTAAAGTACTCGAAGCAAATGGCGGGTGGAATCAAAGCGAAATCATGTCGATCGCCTTACTTTGTTGTAGTCCTGATAACCTACCAACTTCTCTAGAATGCACCGGGCGATGTGTGTCGAACGTTCCACATGGAGCAACACGCGCCAACCATCTAGGCTGAGCGACATGTGTTTGTGCTTCCTCGACCGAACCACCCATGCCGAGCCGTCCTTCCTCGAGCATCCAGACCAAGTTGTATCATCTTTAACTTTACTGGCTGAATGGTGATTGTCGAATGGTATCGGTTGAGCGATGACTCCCTCTCCAAGATCGAGCATCGATCTCCCCATCAAGGCAGAGCTAGAGGTCACCAAACTATGTGGCCTTCCTCACTGAGCCACGTAATCGTCTCTTTATGGCCGAATGGTACACGACTAAAGCATTTATGTTGAACGATTAATGCCAAGCCACCCTAGCCTTGCGAAGATGGTCGACTGAAGGATGTCGAACGATGCGCTTAGGCCAAACGAGACTTATGTGTCAAACGGTGCATTTGGGTCAATCTTTTACTAGTCCTAATCTCACTTAGGTCCAATCCAAGTCCCTGCAATAATCAGTATCTCGTACCCAAGACAAGTAACTGGGTAATATTTGCCCCCCAAAGTGTGTCGTGTGAGGCAACACGACACGCTTTAAGCCAGTAACCAATTCCTACTGTCAAAAGTTGAATGTGTTCGATGAAGGTCAAAACAAAAGTCATCCCTGGTATCTTGTACAGTTCCGAGTCTATTCTCTCCCCTCCTTCTCTTTATATTCGGCATATGGATATCGAACCACTCGTTCGGCAAGTTTACTGTTGCTCGACATAATTGCTTACCGACCCACTGGGTTATCTTGATTGGGCCACTGGTTGATGCCGGTTCACCTCCCCTTCTTTATATATAAAAGCTGGCACTTCTCTTCTTTTTCTCTTTACTTTCACTTCGACTCTACAGGGCCTCACAACTTACCTTCCTATGAACTTCGGCTACCTCTTCGATCTTCCTCTCTCATCTTGAGCCTAGTACGTTTGCTTCACAACTTCCCCGCTAACGAATCTGACGAACTTCAATCCTAAATCCAACAGCTCCCCAAGCTTCGATTCATTCTCTTAGGTACAAATTCTTCATCCACCCAGCTTTTTCGAATTAGGGGTTTCGCGTGAAGCTCGAGTTCGCGAGTATTTCTCAGTAGGAATTTTTGTAGAAAAGGGAGGTCGGATTAGTCATAGGTTCTTATTAACCCACCGAGTGAGGGGGAGTGGTCATTAGGTTTGCAAGATAGGGCTAGATGTGTGATTGAAGCCACTTGGTAATCAAGGAGCGAGAGAGAAGAGAGGACGAGCGGGTCGGTATTAGCACTTTGGGTGGATGTCTGTCGTTCGGTCAGGGTGTAATACTGAGGAGGTACAGGAATGGGATGTCATTCGGTCCAGGGAGAGAGAGTGTTGAGGCGATTTGAGGAAATGAGATGGAGGTGAGTGAGTGGGTCGGTATCTTCGGTCCAGAGCGTCGTTCGATTGTTAGAGAGATAGGAAGTGAGTGGGTCGGTCTGCATGGATGGTTTCAGTAGTTAGGGTTAGTAGCTCGGCTTCGTTCAGTGTTGAGAGTGCATCGGTGAGGAGAGTGAGTGGGTCGGCGTCTCTAGTTTAGAGGGTTGTTCAGTCGTATGCTTTGAGAGTTGCTCGGCATTGAGCCTTGAAGTAGGCAATGACGGTCAAAATAATTTCAACTTGAGCACAACGCATGTCAAGTTCACTTACCTTCCATGCCAAATCATAGGACAATAAACAAGGACAAGAACTTAAGTAACAAGCATATCAAACTGATTTGAACTGATAACTCTCCAATTTCAACAATTATAAACCTGAGTTCAAATCGATAAAAACAAATAATAGCCTTCAACATATAGTGCTAATGTCCGAGTTCAAAAATAAAACCGTCATAGGGTGGGCTCTTGGAGACGGTAATCGACGGCGGTCTTCGAGGATGACAGTTCAATGCTTAACTTTACTTTATCAGCTTTATGACTTTTAATTCTTTTACACTTATACTCGAATGATTGCACTAGTCCACACGCCACACGGGGGGAGCACTTTTGTCGTTATGTCTAATATTGATTGTCGTTTAAGTATAGTTCAAACAGGTGTTCATCCAAATTCGACGCTCATTGACGATGTCTAGAAAGTTGACTGCATCTGTTGACTTGGCTCCCGATGCCATAGATGGAGCAATCATCCTAGACAATCTGGCTGATTCTCAAGCTTCGAGAATCAATGAAAATGCTCTTCACCGACTATGCTCAATCTACGGAATTCCTTTTGACGATGTACTAGTTCCATCGAGACAAGATCGTCCTCACCTTCCCCCAACTAGATATACTGCCTACAACAAATTCATGTGCTGGGTCGGTAGCGTGCCACCATTCAATTCCTTCCTCCGTGATGTGTTGCAGTGTATTGAGATCGCTCCAGCATAGTTACATCACAATAGTCACGTGTTCATATATGGCATGTGTATTCTTTTCATGAGCATTCTATTCAGGCACCCCACTCCCGGTGATATCCGCTATATCCACCATTTCAGGAGACGGTCTGAAAGCCCATCTTTCATATTCCTTGAGCCACATAATAAGTGCCAATTCCCGACGGGAGCGTGGAGCAAATTTTCCCAATATAAGCAGGAATGGTTTTACGTGCGCTGTCCCACTGGCTTTGCGAGGGGATGGCTAGAAGGGAGTAAGTTTCTTTTTTTAATCAATATTTGTACGCAGCAGAATGTGCACACTTTCTAAACCTTTTCTCGACTTTTATAGGTATCAGCCCACGTCCCAAGGCTCCGGGTACTCTGAGGCCATGGAAACTATTCGAGCTATTCCCTTGAGAGACCGAGATATCAGATCCATCATTTCTAATGAATTTCTCACAAAATTTGGGTTGCTGGCGGAAGATCGTCGAATATATCTTCCTCACGGTGCCATGCCTTCAACACATGGTGCCCCCGACACCCTCGAGGAGGGTGAGATTAGAGAAACTAGGGTGTCATAAGCACCGGGTGAGAATGTTAGTCTTGCTCCAGAACCGATGGTTGAGGCACATGGCATTGATGAACCACCTCCCCTTTCAAAGGGAAAAAAGAAACTGGCCTGCAAACTAAGGAAAAAGACATTAGGTGGAATCTCAAAGGTCACAATTACTTCGATAGATAAAGATCCGTCTCCATAACACTTAGAAGGTTCACTGAAAGGCTTATCTGACCTCACTATTCCTGATGACTTGCTCAATTACGGCTTCAACGATCCAAAAGCCCTAAAATTACATTCGCCCGCGAGAGGCGATGAAGGCGTTCAAGCCTATAATCAAGGAGAAAAATTCCGATAAGTAATGCTAAAGAAACCGGTCTATCGGGGGAAACACTAGGACACACACAATAACACTTACACCTCAACTTGCACTTAAACTTCAACCATCATGTTATTCCTGCTAACTCGTGTTCATTTAATTTCTATGTAGGTGATATAGGATGCTCTCATGGATTCGACTGCCTTCGCGGGTCCTCTGTTTTCTATCATTTCATCCAAGACTCAGGGTCCGACAAACGTCGAGATAGAGACGACAATAGCGATAAGGACTATTGCCCTCGAGATTCATCATCTTGAAAGAAAATTTACAGTCACTCCTCATACTCCCACGATCCTCCCTCTTAACCAGAGCAAAGCCGAGAGAAATCCGTTCACAAGGAGTCCCACTCTGAGACTCACCGCAACCAACACTCCAGTTCATCTAGTACCAGGCAATCACGGAAACCTCACAAGAAATCTATAGTCTCTAGACAAACTTCTTCCGCTCCTGCAAATGATCCGTCAATAGTGGAAAAACTAACCGAGCTCAAGGCCACGTTTCCAAAAATATGTTTCGACAGTCTGAAGTTTCTTCAAACGATTCATCCTATTCCGGGGCATGTTAAACAAAGTGCCATTGCTTGCAGCAATGGTGTCTACGTCCAACAAGACGCATTTGTTCATTTGCCAGAAAAAGTTTCAGAAGTTTTGTGATGCCCCACCTCTATACCCACGCTAGCCAAGGACATTATAGGGTAATGCCGTCAACTAACACAGAGAATAAGGCTGGTTAGGAGCGACCATCTATAGCCTTGCTCTAACTATCTATTGAATACATCGACAATAAACATACCAAGCAGGTCGACATACCCAATGAATACTTAAAAACAAAACCATAGGTGGTTGGATCTATCAGAACAGAATATAACAACTCAAATGTAATATACATCACAGAACAGTAAATCATCATATACATATATACAGATACATAACAGAGTATACCAACTAATACATGTCAAGTGGTATAGCAAACCACAATATACAGACGAGTCAAAAGAATACATATCAGAGTTACTACAAAATAGGACTACACAAAAGCTATAACGAAAAGGAAAATGCTGAATAGTCCATGCGGAAGCAAAATAGGCTAAGTCCAAAAGCACCTAACCTGAAACAATTCGGTCCGACCCGAGTATGAAATACACAGGTCAGTCTAGCTAAACAAATCAGTTAGATAAACTGAACAACAATAAACCTGCAAGGTTACAAAGCATAATAGATATCTCTAAAAGAGATAACACAATCATCTAACGAAAGATGAATCATATAGAACAAGCCTCATATCATCGGCAACATATAGAAACAAAGGATAAGAATATCCCAAAGCAAGCCAAAAGGTAATAACAAATACCAATAAGGTATACAAGTTCCACAAGGTAAACGCTATGCATCATGCGGCTCATAATGACCAACATCGAAGGGCGATACCTAGGGAATATACATATGAATGAAACATCAGAAAATTTGCTCGAGCTCAGTACTGTACAAACAAGGATCCATGAGCCCGAAGACTCCAAACACAATATCACCCATGCGGCTCATAACGACCAACATCGGAAGCGATACTAAAGGGCAACCCAAAATCACCCATGCGGCTCATAACGACCAACATCGGAAGCGATACTAAAGGGCAACAAACCCGAAGGCACAAACCCGAAGGCACATACCCGAAGGCAACAAACCGTAGTGGTGAAGGTCAGAGACCCAGTACTGGACACCACTAACTGGCGGAATGTGTCACAACTCTCGAAGAGGAATCCGAAAAGTGTTAACGTATGTCCCATAACCACTCGTTCGCACTAAACGGTTTACTATCCGTCAGTCACTTTCACACTCAAAGCAGTACAAAGCTTACCTCATATCATCAGTAAACCAAACCAAAGGTCAAAACGATCAATTGAATAGGTCGGGGATTAATCGAAAAGATAAACGCACAGATTCACGGTCCGTGTTTTGCCCAACCATTTAATCACCCTTCCACTTCGCTCGAAGTATGAAATTGTGCGTGTTTTAAATAGAATTTATAAATTGGAGAAACGAGCTTTTAAATGTGATTTGAGAGATTATTTTATAAAAACTCGTGGATGAAGTCAAAAATAAGTTATCAAAGTCAAAGAGGCAATAACAACCACTAAGAACCAATATGAATCGATAAAATCCGGAAAACCAATCAAAACGAACATAAATAGGCAAAACAGGAAAACAGGAGCAGGTCAGTCGACTGAAATCCCTGTTCAGTCGATTGAAAATTGTCCAGAAAAATTTCGGTCTTCAGCTCAGTCGACTGAACAGAGAATCCAGTCGACTGAACCCAATTTCCTGCATTTCCTACTTATAACAAATGAAGTGCAAACTCTCCCAACTTTCAACCGGACGAGCACGGACGCTAGGGGTTTACGCCTAGCGGCTACCCGGCCCTATAAGCACTTCGATTCATCACCAAAACATGATCAAAACATCAAAGTTAGGATCTCTAAAGAATTGAACCCAAAACACTAAAAATTTGGGTATTCACTAATTCAATCCAAACTAAAAGCAAGTGCATATGAACAAGTGCTACGAATTCATACCCAACATCAATGAAATCAAGAGAAGTAGATGTGAGTTCAAAACTCACCTTTAACCCAAAAACAAGAAGATGGAGCTCAATAACAAGGAGAAGACCAACCAATCACTACTTCAACTCAACAAGCTTCAATCTAAGAATAAAACACATATTTCCCAATTTAGGTTTAGGAAATTTTCTGAAATTGAAGAGGAGAAGAGTTGGAGAAGATGAATGAGAGCTTACCAATGGATTCTCTTTGATTTTGGAGCAAGAAATCAAGTTGGAGGTTGAAACTAGGGCTTGCAATTGCTATTTCCTCTTCCCTTCCACCATTTTCAGTTCTAGCTTAAGAAATTAAATGAAATGAGGATGAATGAAGAGAAGGGGTTGGGTTAGGGTATTAGTTAACTAGTGGGCCCAAACCCAAAACTCTATAGAAAAAGGGTCAAAATTTCACAAACTCCAAACATATCAAAGATTATACTCAAAAAGATCGCAAACGCCATTTTGGAACCAATGGAGGTAATTTCGAGTTCCAATTCGGCCATTTGCAGAAAGTAGCTTTTCGGACCAAAAATCCGACTAACGACGTTATATTTAAATTAAACATTTAAATATCAAATCGTTAAATATGCGGGTTGTTACAGATCTCCCCTCCTTACAGAATTCCGTCCCCGCAATTCCTAGAGACGATATTTATAACAACTACATACATATAACATTCAAAAGAAAAAGGGAATAAGCTTGAGATGAAAAGACATACTCACCGTTCATAAGCTAAGATAGAAACCCCGGATAAGATCGCTCGACAAAATCTATGGTTTCCCAAGTACAGTCATTGGGATTAGCGGACCATTGAACTTTAACGAGCGGCACGTCCTTATTCCGAAGGTGTCGCACCTCCGTGTCAAGCACGCGAATAGGTTGTTGTACAATAGATAAGTCCGGTGAGATCTCAAGCTCTTGCAAATCAGGAGAAGCAATAACAGAACCCGACTCCCGAAGACACTTCCGAAGTTGCAATACGTGGAACACGTCATGAATGCCAGATAAATGAGCTGGAAGTGAAACTTTATAAGCCACAGGGCCAATACGTTCAGTAATAGAAAATGGTCCTATATAACGAGGAGACAATTTCCCAGTCGTACTGAAACGCATAACCCCCTTCAAAGGAGAAACACGAATAAAAACAAGATCACCAATTGAGAATTCGAGAGGCTTCCTACGGTTGTCCGCGTAGGATTTCTGGCGACTTTGTGCCTCTTTCATTCTCAACCGGATAAGATCAATTTTCTCGGAAGAATCACAAACAAAATCTGGACCAAGAATAAGCTTCTCTCCAGTTCCAACCAACAAGAAGGTGATCGACATGGCCTTCCATATAAGGCTTCGAAAGGAGTCATACCAATACTAGACTGAAAACTATTATTGTAGGAGAACTCTACAAGAGGTAGGTGATCCTCCCAACTACCACCGAAATCAAAAATACAAATACGGAGAAGATCTTCCAAGATACGATTCACCCGTTCAGTCTGTCCATCAGACTGCGGATGATTAGCTGTAGAAAAATTAAGCTCCGTTCCCAAAGCTTGCTGAAGACTCTTCCAAAAATGACTTGTGAATAAAGGATCACGATCACTCACAATAGAACTAGGAACACCGTGAAGTCTCACGATTTCCTTGACATATAACTTAGCCAAATGCGAAGCAGTCCTATTAGACTTAATAGGGACAAAATGAGCAGACTTAGTGAGGCGATCAACAATAACCCAAATACTAGAATGACCCGATCTCGAACGAGGTAGGCCGTCAATGAAATCCATAGAAATCTGATCCCACTTCCACAATGGAATCTCAAGAGGCTGAAGAAGATCCGAAGGACGCTGATGCTCGGCCTTAAAACGCTGACAAGTTATGCAATTGCTCACATAACTCGCCACATCGTGTTTCATGCCTTCCCAATAATAAAGACGATGCATATCGGCATACATCTTGCTACTACCGGGATGAATGGTATACTTAGAGCGGTGACAATCATCAAGAATGTCATGCCTAAGTGCAAGATCAGAAGGTACAAAAAGACGGTTTTTCTTACGAAGACACCTATGAGAATCAATGCTAAAATCTTGCAACGCCTCATCACAAGATCCAGACTCACAAAGCTGAATAAAATGCAACAAATCAGGATCACGCCGCTGAGCATCGGCAATACGATCCAACAAAATGGGTCGAGCTCCCAAACTAAGTAATAGAATAGGAGAATCAGAAGATGAACCTCGATCCCGAATTTCACAAAAAGATAGAGTCTCAAGAATATTCCATTCGGCAAGCATCATAGAAATAACAGCCGAATGTTTGCGACTAAGCGCATCTGCAACACGATTACCCTTACCAGGGGTATACTGGATATCAAAGTCATATGAAGCAAGAAACTCGAGCCAACGTTGTTGTCTCATATTGAGTTCCTTCTGAGTGAACAAATACTTCAAGGATTTATGATCGGTATAGAGAATGAAGCGCTCGCCCAATAAATAGTGTCGCCAAATCTTCAAGGCGAAGACAATGGTGGCTAACTCAAGATCATGAGTGGCATAGCGAACTTCATTCGGACACAGTTGCCTAGAAGCATAAGCAACTACCCGATCCTTCTGCATAAGAACAGCACCGAGACCACTACCACAAGCATCGGTGTAGACAACAAGATCATGATTCCCCTCGGGAACCACAAGAATAGGAGCATTAGTGAGAAGTTCCTTTAATGACAGAAAGGAAGTTCACACTTGTCGGACCAAATAAAACGAATGCCTTTCCGAGTAAGGCAAGTAAGAGGAAGCACAACACGGGAAAAATCCTTAATGAACCGACGGTAATAACCCGCCAATCCAAGGAAACTACGAATCTCATGAACATTCTCGGGCCTCTTCCAATTCTGGATGGCTTCAATCTTTGAGGGATCGACAGAAATGCCATCGGAAGATACAACATGGCCTAAGAACTTAACCTTATTCTCCCTAAAATAGCACTTGGAGAATTTGGCTCTAAGCTGATGATGACGGAGGGTACTCAAGACAATTCTCAAGTGATTAGCATGCTCGGCTTCAGACTTAGAATAAATAAGGATATCATCAATGAACACAAGGACGAACCTGTCGAGATATTCCCAGAATACTCGATTCATGAGATCGACAAAGAAAGCAAGAGCATTCGTCAAACCGAACAGCATAACGAGCCACTCAAAAGAACCATATCGAGTGCGGAAAGCTGTAAGAGGTAAGCTATCCTCCGCGACTCGTAACTGATGAAAACCCGTGGTAAGGTCAAGCTGAGAAAAGACCTTAGCACCACTCAATAGATCGAACATATCATCGATCCTAGGCAATGGATACCTATTCCTAATGGTTAACTCGTTAAGCTTGCGATAGTCAATGCAAAGCCTAAGAGTTCCATCGGACTTCTTCACGAAGACGACCGCGGATCCCCACGGAGAAAAACTGGACTGAATCAATTGCTTGGACTCAAGCTCCAAAAGCTGCTTCTTGAGTTCCTCATTTTCCTTTGTACACATCCTCGTGGGAGGACGACTAACTGGCTGCGCGCCTGGAATGAGATCAATGCAGAACTCAATTGCCCGTTTGGGTGGCAAACCCGATACAGGCTCAAAAACATCAGAAAAGTCACAAGCAATAGGAATACGGTACATATCATCATCATCTCGCAAGTCAAGAGAATATAAAGCCATTTCGGAATTATCCACATCCCGAAGAACAAGAGATAGCTGAGTAGGCGAATCCGGATGTCAAAGATATATAGTTCTCTCCGAACAAATAATCCTGGCATCATATCTTACTAGCCAGTCCATACCCAAAATCATATCAAATCCCAGACAAGAAATAACGTATAGATTCGCACGAAAAGAAAAACCACATAAAACAATCTCAACATCATCACAAAGCAAACTAAGGGTCGTGGATCCCCCAATAGGATTCGCAATCCTTAAAGAAGTAACCAAACAAGAAACATCCAAAGTTAAATCATCAACGAGCTTTTTCGATACGAAAGAATGTGATGCACCCGTATCGAAAAGAACTCGAATACTATGATCATGAAATAAAATAGAACCTTCCAAAATAGATGAAGATATACCTTTGGACTGAGAAGGACCTTCAGAAGACTTAGCAGCATAAAGCCTGCTAGACTTGGCACCAGCCGGAACAGTAGGGCAAGCTGAAACATGATGACCTTCCTTGCAATTACGGCCGAAGAGAGGCTTAGGACAAGCTCGAATAATATGATCAGGAGAACCACAATTGAAACACTTTCGAACGAATGGTGTTCCAGGAGACTGAGGCTGAGAACTAGAACCACCAGTCTTCTTCTTCTTAGAAGGAAAAGGCCTGGACTTCTGAAGTGGAAACGGCCTCTTGTTGGGGTTCTTAGAAACCTCAACATCAACATCACTATCACACTCCTTCTCGACGGTCTCGAGATGAAGTGCCGAATCAACCAACTCCTCAAAAGAAAGTTTAAGCTGGAGCAACAAAGACTTCTTAAGATATTTCTTAAGACCGGAAACAAACTTCAAATTCTTCTTATAAGAAGTGCTGATGAATTCAAGACCATACTGAGATAAAGCCTCGAATGATGCAACATACTCAGAAACAGAAGATTTCCCTTGCTTCAACTCAAGGAAGCGACAGGTCAATAAAACTTTTTCAGTTTCAGGAACGAACTTGAGTTCAAATCTTCCCCGAAACTGAGTCCAAGAAAGAGTAGACTCATCAATCTCGGCTACAAGAAGCTCAAACCAATCAAGAGCACGCTCTTGTAATAAGCTAGAAGTTACAAGAACTCTATCATGGTCAGAAAGATCCATGCGAGAGAAAATACGCACGCACGTGCGAAGCCAAGCTTGGACTTCAAGAACGGATTCAGAGCCTTTAAACGGCTTCCCTCCAAGATGAACAAAATCACTGCACTGGCGTGCAAAGGCAGATTTGCGAGGTGGAGATACTCGAGAAGGAACTGGAGGCTGAGTGCTCCTAAACAATTCCAAAAACTGATCAGCAGACATATAAACGCCATCCGGATGTGTGCCTCTGGATTGCCCAGCATCCGAACGTCGTCCCCTGCCTCTTCCAGCCATACGCTGAAAGTACAATAAGAACAAGATTATTCACAAGGTAGATACTTCAATATGGAATACTACGGAAGTGAAATTCATTCCTAGACATATTCCCAATCATATCTAACCCTTGATGGAATAAAGAGCCACGATGATTCAGAGGTTTGTATCACTTGTATACTTTGATGTACTGTAATATGTGCTCTATTCTGCGTTTGTCATACTTTGTTCTGAACTCAGCTCTGATACCACGCTGTGACGCCCCACCTCTATACCCACGCTAACCAAGGACATTACAGGGTAATGCCGTCAACTAACACGGAGAATAAGGCTGGTTAGGAGCAACCATCTATAGCCTTGCTCTAACTATCTATTGAATACATCGACAATAAACATACCAAGCAGGTCGACATACCCAATGAATACTTAACAACAAAAGCATAGGTGGTTGGATCTATCAGAACAGAATATAACAACTCAAATGTAATATACATCACAGAACAGCAAATCATCATATACGTATATACAGATACATAACAGAGTATACCAACTAATACATGTCAAGTGGTATAGCAAACCACAATATACAGACGAGTCAAAAGAATACATATCAGAGTTACAACAAAATAGGACTACACAAAAGCTATAACGAAAAGGAACAAGCTGAATAGTCCATGCAGAAGCAAAATAGGCTAAGTCCAAAAGCACCTAACCTGAAACAACTCGGTCCGACCCGAGTATGAAATACACAGGTCAGTCTAGCTAAACAAATTAGTTAGATAAACTGAACAACAATAAACCTGCAAGGTTACAAAGCATAATAGATATCTCTAAAAGAGATAACACAATCATCTAACGAAAGATGAATCATATAGAACAAGCCTCATATCATCGGCAACATATAGAAACAAAGGATAAGAATATCCCAAAGCAAGCCAAAAGGCAATAACAAATACCAATAAGGTATACAAGTTCCACAAGGTAAACGCTATGCATCATGCGGCTCATAATGACCAACATCGAAGGGCGATACCTAGGGAATATACATATGAATGAAACATCAGAAAATTTGCTCGAGCTCAGTACTATACAAACAAGGATCCATGAGCCCGAAGACTCCAAACCCAATATCACCCATGCGGCTCATAACGACCAACATCGGAAGCGATACTAAAGGGCAACCCAATATCACCCATGCGGCTCATAATGACCAACATCGGAAGCGGTACTAAAGGGCAACAAACCCGAAGGCACAAACCCGAAGGCACATACCCGAAGGCAACAAACTGTAGTGGTGAAGGTCAGAGACCCAGTACTGGACACCACTAACTGGCGGAATGTGTCACAACTCTCGAAGAGGAATCCGAAAAGTGTTAACGTATGTCCCATAACCACTCGTTCGCACTAAACGGTTTACTATCCGTCAGTCACTTTCACACTCAAAGCAGTACAAAGCTTACCTCATATCATCGGTAAACCAAACCAAAGGTCAAAACGATCAATTGAATAGGTCGGGGATTAATCGGAAAGATAAACGCACAGATTCATGGTCCGTGTTTTGCCCAACCATTTAATCACCCTTCCACTTCGCTCGAAGTGCAAAATTGTGTGTGTTTTAAATAGAATTTATAAATTGGAGAAACGAGCTTTTAAATGTGATTCAAGAGATTATTTTATAAAACCCGTGGATGAAGTCAAAAATAAGTTATCAAAGTCAAAGAGGCAATAACAACCACTAAGAACCAATATGAATCGATAAAATCCGGAAAACCAATCAAAACGAACATAAATAGGCAAAACAGGAAAACAGGAGCAGGTCAGTCGACTGAAATCCCTGTTCAATCGACTGAAAATTGTCCAGAAAAATTTCGGGCTTCAGCTCAGTCGACTGAACAGAGAATCCAGTCGACTGAACCCAATTTCCTACATTTCCTACTTATAACAAATGAAGTGCAAACTCTCCCAACTTTCAACAGGACGAGCACGAACGCTAGGGGTTTACGCCTAGCGGCTACCCGGCCCTATAAGCACTTCGATTCATCACCAAAACATGATCAAAACATCAAAGTTAGGATCTCTAAAGAATTGAACCCAAAACACTAAAAATTTGGGTATTCACTAATTCAATCCAAACTAAAAGCAAGTGCATGTGAACAAGTGCTAGGAATTCATACCCAACATCATTGAAATCAAGAGAAGTAGATGTGAGTTCAAAACTCACCTTTAACCCAAAAACAAGAAGATGGAGCTCAATAACAAGGAGAAGACCAACCAAACACTACTTCAACTCAACAAGCTTCAATCTAAGAATAAAACACATATTTCCCAATTTAGGTTTAGGAAATTTTCTGAAATTGAAGAGGAGAAGAATTGGAGAAGATGAATGAGAGCTTACCAATGGATTCTCTTTGATTTTGGAGCAAGAAATCAAGTTGGAGGTTGAAACTAGGGCTTGCAATTCCTATTTCCTCTTCCCTTCCACCATTTTCAGTTCTAGCTTAAGAAATGAAATGAGGATGAATGAAGAGAAGAGGTTGGGTTAGGGTATTAGTTAACTAGTGGGCAGAACCCAAACCCAAAACTCAATAGAAAAAGGGTCAAAATTTCACAAACTCCAAACATATCAAAGATTATACTCAAAAGGATCGCAAACGCCATTTTGGAACCAATGGAGGTAATTTCGAGTTCCAATTCGGCCATTTGCAGAAAGTAGCTTTTCGGACCAAAAATCCGACTAACGACGTTATATTTAAATTAAACATTTAAATATCAAATCGTTAAATATGCGGGTTGTTACAAGTTTCTATCGAATGCCAGCATGAAATTGATCGTCCGAAACTTGAAGTCATCCATGACAATGACATTATTGAAGCCCAGGATGAAGAGCTTTCCTCATATAAGTCTCAGCTTGATACTACTTAGAAAAATTCTAAAGGCACAGTTGAGGCAGCAAATCGTCTGAGGCACACATAAGAAAGAGATCGATGAATCGGTTCAACGCTGCGGCGCCATGGATTTGGAGAAAGACTCCGTTTAAAAGGAGAGAGATACGTTCTCTCAACGATTCAATGAGTTGGAAGAGATACTTTTCAAAGAGAAGGAAGAAACGATTGCTGCTCATGAGGAATCGCAATGATATTGTGACGAGATTATTGCTACACTATTCTTGAAAACAAATGTCGATGAAGAACTCTCCAAGGCTGAGACGCTGAAAGATGAAGCCCGTGAGGAGGGCAAAATAATAGCGCTCACGGAGATTGATTCTCACCTTGAGGCGGCTGCTGAAGCTGGTAGAGAGGAGATTAAGTGCATGTTTGACCTGCTCATAGCCGAGTACAATGCTCGAGTTCTTATGCATCGCGACCTAACATTTCTTGGCGAGGGCTACCTCGAATCTTTGGTCGAAGAATGGGAAACTTTACTAAAAATCAAAAACGTCGAGTCGGGAACCAAAGTGGTTGACGAACAAGCTTTAATGAAGAAATTTCTCTTGGGGAATGAGCCTTTGGATTTGTCTGCAGTGAAGGCCCTTTATAGCAGAGACTCATCCTCGCCAAAAGGAAATAATGACATTGCCGGTCCGTCCAGTTTCGAGTCTCCAGTTCCTCCCCCTATTCAACCGATGGGTCGCCCATTACTTAACCCCTTCGAGCAGCACATTGGCTACACCCAGAAGGCCCTGGCTTTGATAATCTTGTTCTATCTCCCATTCTAGAGGGTGAAACACCCCAGGAATCAGCCAAGAATCGGTACATAACTTTTCTTCTCAAAGTTCAAAGGGTCATTGTTTTCGACGAGTAGTTCATGTATTCTAACATTTGTCTCTTATGATTTCGTGCAGACCATTCTGATCCCGAGCCAACTCCAAGGAGCGATGTCGCCATAGAGAATGAGGAGAAAACGAGAGAGGTAATTCAAACGGGAGAGACTCCCGGACCTGATACTCAAGTGATCGAGGTGCTTAACGACGACAAATCTGAAAATCCATCGCCCGTCAAAGAACACAAGATTGAAATTAGGGCGCCTTCGGACACACTTTAAAATTAAGCATGGAGAAGTAACTTATGGAAGAGAAGAAGAAGAAAGTTGAAATCAAGGTCGAGCCCTAAGTAGTGGAACTAGATTATCCTTTGAACAGACCTTTGAAAGTCATTCTCCCCGGTGGGTCTAGGCCACTGGAAGTTCCCCTTCCTTCCTCAGACAGCACTTCCCTAGCAAGTAAGGCATCCAAGAGAAAACACATTGGGAAGGAGTCGTCTGAGAAACCGAGGAAGGAGAAGAAGTCAAAGAAGTAACTATGATGCCTCGTTCAATGGGAATAAGCTTAGATTATGTAATTATTTCTGTTTATTTCTATAGTCGATGTAAATAGATTTTTGGCTCCGAGTTTAGGAGGAGTTGTAGTGGAACTTTATTTCGGGATTAATGAATAAAGCTTCATTTCTTTGTCTTTGATGTCTTTCGCTTTTCAGCTTATTGTCTAACTTATAGTCGAAACCAAAAATCTTGTGAGCTACATAAGTCCCATTTCACTTCCATATGACTTGGAAATTCTTGAAATCGTTGATACTCGATTTCGCGCTTTGGGTAATTAGAATACTTTCAGTCCGCACCCTAGGGACTTTGAGAATTTGAAGTTGCTTATACTCTAGTCTGCACTCTGGGGACTTGGAGAACTCATGTCCGCACTTTGGGGACTTGGATATTTTTAGTCGTTTATACTTCAGTCCGCACCCTGGGGACTCAGGGTACTCCAGTCCACATTATGGTGACTTGTAGATTTTAAGTCATTTATACTCTAGTCCACACTCTGGGAACTCAGATTACCCCAGTCCACCCTCTGGGGACATAGAGATTTTAAGTCGTTCACACTCTAGTCCGCACCTTAGAACCTCAGAGTGCTCTGGTCTGCACTCTGGGGACTTGGAGATTTTTAAGTCGTTTATACTGCAGTCCGCACTCTAGGGACTCAGAGTACTCTAAACCGCACTCTGGGGACTTGGATATTTTTGAGTCGTTTATACTCTAGCCCGTACTCTGGGGACTCAGAGTAATCCAGTTCGCACTTCGAGGACATGGAGATATTTGAGTCGTTTATACTCTAGTCCGCACTCTGGGGACTCAGAATACTTCGGTCCGCACTATGGGAACTTGGAGTTTTTTTAGTCGTTTATACTCCAGTCCGCACTCTGGGGACTCAGAGTACTCTATTCCGCACTCAGGGCACTTAGAGATTTTTGAGTCGTTTATACTCTAGTTCGCACTCTAGAGACAGAGTACTCCGGTCCACACTCTAGGGACTCATTACTTCAATCTGCACTCTGGGGACTTGGAGATTTTTGAGTCATTTATACTCTAGACCGCACTTTGGGTACTAGAATACTCCGGTCCGCACTCCGAGGACTCAGAGATTTTAAGTTTTTGTGCGTGTTCATACGCCAGACAGAATAATGTAACTTTAATTTTTCCATAGAATTGCAACACACAGAAACATTAATAGTTCGTGGATAAGATGGCTTCGAGCCTTTATTAATGAAACAAACTAAATTGTCTTATTACATGCGAAAACTAAGAATCAACAAAATAAAAAATACACTGTAAATAATTGCAACTAAAGCGCGAAAGAAATAGACTAAGTATAATAACGTCACAGATGCTCACTATTCCATGCTCGGGGGAGTGTCGCGCCATCAGTGGTCGCTAGCTTGAAAGTTCCTCTCCAAGCCACCGTTCAATGACGTATGGACCTTCCCGTGTGGGATTTATATGCGATGGGACCGGGAACACTCGCTTCAAAACGAGATCGCCCACATCAAAAATTCAAGGACAGACTTTTTCATTATAATATTGAGCGACTCGGTGCCTATATGCGGCTGCCCTTAAGTCAGCTTCTTCACGTTTTTCATTAACAAAGTCCAGATATTCCAGCAAAAGATCCTAATTCATCTTAAGGTCATAATAAGTTACCCGATGTGAAGGAACTTCGAGTTCCACCGGTATAACGGCTTCCGTGCCATATGCCATTGTGAATGGAGTGTGGTCAGTCGCGGGCTTGTGGGTGGTTTGGTAAGCCCAAAGTGTTGTTGGAAGCTCATCCACCCACTTGCCTCTAGCCTTTTCCAAACGTTTTTTCAATATGGATTTGATTATTTTGTTCACAGCTTCTTCTTATCCATTGGCTTTTGGATGAGCAACTGTTGCAAACCTTTTCTCAATGCCATAATTTTGACATAATTTGAACTCCCTACTTTCGAACTAAGTTCCGTTGCCGGTAATGATAGTTCGCGGGAGGCCAAAATGGCATATGATGTTTCGTACAACGAAATTAATGACCTTCTTGGTGGTGATTGTAGCTAAGGGCTCTACTTCCTCCCACTTGGTAAAGTAATCGACTGCAACCATTGCATATTTTGCACCACCTTTGGAGATAGATAAGGAACCAGTTATATCGATTCCCCATATTGCAAACGGCCAGGAACTAACCATTTGTGTGAGTTCTGTTGGCGGAGTTCCATGACTCCTTCTCGATTTCTGTTTCTAAACCAAATCTAACTCCATCTCATTTATACCCGGAGCATGTAGGGTTTCGACGGGAACTAATCCCATTTGCTGTACATCGCCAGTACTTGCAAATTTTGCCAATGAATCGGCTTCTCTATTTTGTTCACGCGAGACATATGAAATATCATAAAATTCTAGATCTGCTAACAGCTCTTGAACCCGAGCGAGGTATGGGGCACGTCTCTGCCCCTTTGCTTGATAGTCCTCCCATACCTGATACACCACCAATTGTGAGCCACAAAATATTTCTACCGATTTTACTCCAAGTTCTCTGATAAGTTTCAAGCCAGCAATCAATGCTTCATACCCAGCTTCGTTATTTGTAGCTGGGAAATTGAGCTTCAAAGCGTAACAAATTGATCGATTTTCAGGAGTCACAAGAATTATACCAGCCCCAGAACAACGGTCGTTGGACGCCCCACCGGTGCACAATTTCCATCGAATGGGCGGAATGACATTATGACTTTTTGGTTCGTCTGATATGGTGAATTCTGCAATGAAGTTTGCTAGCGTTTTCCCTTGTATGGACCTTTGTGGAAGGTAAGTAATATCGAACTGACTCAGCTCGATATTCCGTTTTAATATCCTTCTAGAAGTTTCAGGTCATCGGAGTACCTGTCGCAAGGGTTGATCGATATAAACACTAATCGAGTGTGCCTAAAAGTACGGACGAAGCTTGTGTGATGCAATCACCAAGCAGTAGGCTAGCTTCTCAATTTTAGGATAATTTATTTCTACCCCCGTCAGACGTTTCCTGACATAGTACACCGGCTTTTGAAACCGTTTCTCCTCACGAACCGAAGCTGTGCTGATGGCATGTTGAGATACAGCCAAGTATACATACAACACTTCTGTTGAATATGCGATTATATGATTTTTTTGTTTGATGATAATAAACTTATATATATATTCATTTAAATGTACTTGTAAATGTACTATTTTATTTTTCATAGATTAAATAAATATTTGCTGAATAAAATAAATAACATAGAATTTGAATTCAAAGAGAAATTTTATTCAAACAAATATTTATTACAATTTTTGAATAGTACAAATTTCAAGCTCTCACTATATATATATATACGCACACAATTTCAATAACAATACAAATTTGATTAAATTATAATTCACATTTACATTGCACCTCACTACATATCACTCATTCACTCAACTCGTATTGATCTTCAACATTCCAATGTGAATCCAGCATCTGAGCAATCTGTAGAAATATACATTGACGTAGTAAAATTGAAAATAAAATATTTTTGCAGTATAAAATAAAAGGTGGATTTTGAAAATAATATTTGCCTCAGTTATTTGGGTTGTTGGTCATCATCTAATTTTGAATTCATCATACACGAACAGCCTCTGACATACACAGTGTATCACTGTATATGCCACAAGGTCGTGCATACCAATATATACACTTGATAAAATTACATGGATAGGTGAGCACAGGACAAACCCAAAACGCCGGGTTCAACTCAAGTGCAATAAAAATAATGTCACAAATCAGCATACGGTCAAACCCGAGCTTTAAAGCTGGATTAAACACAGGTGCAGTTCGAACATACAAGTTTAATAAAATGGTCAGGAGCAAGCCAGTCAAAGTATACAAACATGTACCAGCTCATACATGTATGCAGCCTCGACTAAAACTCCAAAGTACACATGAAGTATACAAGCAAAACTCAAACCAGACATGAACAATGCTCAAAGCCAATATCAGTGAAACAGCCTCGATAATGAAATGGATATAAACAACCATACATGAACACTCCAACAGGTCAAGGCAGTGCACCAGTAATGTTAACAAGCCTCGACAAAAATCAAAATGTACAAATACAACTAAGTTCAAATGAATCTGGACAAAACAAGCTCAAGTGCAACAGTGAATCACAAACCAAGTGCACAAAAGATACAACATGTATGCAACTGTGAAACTGGATAGTGCAAGTATCAGACTCGAGCACAAAGGCTATAACTTCAAATGAACATTACAAGGAAATACAACTCTAGCTGAAACAAATGGCTCAAACAATTTCAAGACCACTTCTAGTAAGAGTAAACAAAAAGGCAGTGCAATAGGATTCAATTTGAGTACACGTGAAAACAAATGAACAAAGAGCACATATATACACATGACAGTTTCAAAAGACTACAAAACCTCGACCAAACCAGGACTGTTCAGTAATCAAGTGAACATGTTGCAAAAGACACCAAGCAGATTGTACATGAAACAAATATGTAAGACTGGACAACATTGATGCACAGACAACATGAACACATGAGTCAATGCTATAAAATAAACAATGGCACAATCTCAACATCAAAGACCAAAGGCATACATATGGTTGCAGTAAAGGCAGAGCTTGAGGCTACCAAGTTAAACAATGAAAATTGCCTCAAAGCATATGACACAGCTACAACATATACGTCAATGAAACTCAAGTCAAATACTATGTAAATGTACAAAGACTCCAAGCATTTCAACACAAAGCAAATCAGTCACAGTGCAGTTTCCATCAAAGACAAAATGCAACATGGAAGTAGTGACAGTGTCGAAGTCACAAAGACAATGGTCAACATCAAGCATCAGAAAATGGCCAGAGTAAATCATTACCAAAGTCAAGGCCAATTTCAATCTGAAACAACCAGGGTGCAAGTTTGAACAATTTCAAAACTCATGGTACAGTATTCATGGGACGGCAAGTAGAAATCAAACAATTCAAATTCCAACATGCTACAGAAATGAAATGAATCAATATCGTCATAGCAAAGTCAAAACCGTGATCAAAGAATATGATGAACAAGTCAGAGACTTGATGGTCAAGAATCGAGCAAGGAAAATTCGAAGCCGTGATGAACAAGCCATCATCAAATTATATGAAATTGACAAAGTCAGAGAAATCATCAACATCAAAACAAAATCGAATGGCCAAGATAAATAAATTGACAAAATCAAATAAATGTATACGAACGAAAATCAAGGGTTTCTAACCCTATATAAATAATAAACATCATCGGCAAATCTGAAATCGAGTTCAAGCATTTAACTAGGAGAGCAAAAGGCATAAATTACATACCAGATTCAAAGTCGAACTCGATCAAATCGAGGTGCCGTATTCGAATTGAAGAAGGAGTCGATTGCCGAAGCAAGACAGAGCAATAGCAATTGTAATCGACCATCTACCCATTGGCTTCATCGATTTTCTCCAAAGCATTAATTTAAGAATCTAAAAGGAACGAACAAAAGAAGGATCGGCTGACACTGATAAAAGAGAAAAAGGAGGCCGCGTATTTTGGTGATAAATAATATTAGGCCGGCCCTTCTATCTTTAATATTGGTTTACGTTAAAAAGGGATAATTAGGGTTTTTTTTTTTAAATTTTTTTAAATTATTTTCTTTTGTATTTTCTTTTAAAAAATTATGTAATTACTAGTCGTGTGACTAGGGGACAAACTACGTGGCGTAGTTTGAGAATTCGCAACTCAGTGGTTGAGTTATGGCAGGGTTTTGAGCGTAGAGTTAGGTTAGTCAGTAGCGGTGTCGCGAGTTTATGTGTATAAGCGTGTGAATACTTAATTTCTAGTAGAAACCTTGAGGGCAGCATGTAGGCAGGGTTTTTCCGAAGCTGGGTAAATTCTGTGTCGTTCTATTTATGCATTTATTATTCTGTTATTATTTGTGCTGCTATAATTTTAATTTATCTGTGTTGAATTAATTTTATAAGCTTTCGCAATAATTTTTATAATTAACAGTATCACCCTATTCACCCCTCCTCTAAGGTGAAATCGATCCTACAAGTGGTATCAGAGCTAGGAATAGAAGTCAACTTTTGTTTGTAAAAAAATCGTTTTTTCAAAAACCAATTTTTGTTTTAAAAATTTGAATTTTTAAAATGGCTTCTTTTAGTAATGCTTTTGCTAAGGTTCAGTCCATCGTTAGACCACCAATGTTCAATGGTGAATACGCCTACTGGAAAAAAAGAATGAAAATTTTTCTGAAAACCATTGACGCTTGGAATGTTGTTGAGACAGGTTATAGAGCACCAACTATAATTGTAGATAATCAGGAAATAGATATACCAAAGGATCAATGGACAGAACTAGAAAATAAATTACAAAATGCTAATGCTAAAGTTATGAATTTTATTATCTGTTCATTGGATCAATTTGAATTTAATCGTGTCTCACATTGTCTAACTGCGCAGGAAATATGGCACACACTAGAAGTGACTCACGAAGGAACATCTCAGTCAAAGAATCTCGCATTGTCATGCTAAGCAGCGAATACAAGAATTTCATAATGGCGAAGGAAGAAAATGTCAAAGAGATGTACGGACGACTTTCCAATATTGTATACAAATCAAAAGCTCTCGGAAAATCATACATAGAATTGGAAATAGTCCAAAAATCCTCAGAGTCCTTCCATGAAGATTTGAAGCAAAAGTGACTGCCATTCAAGAATTGAAAGATTTAAAGCAAATGAAAGTTGTAGAACTCATCGAAAATCTCACCACTTATGGGCTAGAAATAAAATTTAAGGAAGACCATGAAGGAGGAGATACTCGAAAGAAATCAATAGCTCTCAAAGGAACAACCGAAAGTGATGGTGGTGGTGATGATGATGATGGAGCAGTAGAATTGGAGCTGATAATAAAGAAATTCAAAAGGTGGAATTACAAATACGGAAATCCAACTCGAAATCAAAAATTGAAAAGCAGAATAGCCAAAGCACTAGACTACTCAGAAGAACAGAAGATCATCTGTCACAAGTGCAACCAACCCGAACATATCAAGCCCAATTGTCCTCAAAATCGACGCGACTTTGAAAAGAAATCAAAAAGGAGAAGTTTGCAGCCACGCGGAATACAAGTGATGAAGATAATCAAAGTACTAGCAGTGAGAGTGAGAAAGCAGATATGTGCCTTCAAGGAAATATAATTGATAGCGACGATGACGAGCCAAGCTAGGTATCAAAACTCACTCACTCGGAATTACTTATATATTTCCATGAAGTAAATGGCTGTTTTGAACGACTTAGAGAGAAGTATGCCAAACTTGAATCACAAAAAGATACTTTGATAGATTTAAATAAACAACTTGACCAATTAGTTAAAACCTATCAAAGTAGGATCCCTAAGTGTGATAAGTGTCCAACATTCAAAGAAGAAATTAAAAAATCAGAAATTAATATAAAATCACATGAAATTGAAATTCTGATTTTGAAAGAGAGTGAAAATACTAGGAGAGAAAACTCTATTAAAAAGTGCACACAATTATTGAACGAAAATGAATCTCTCAAAACACAAATCCAACAATTGTCAACGACTTTAGATAAATTTTCAAAAAGTGAAAAATCGTTGAATATGCTATTAGGGAAACAAACTGTTAATACAGTTAGAGACAAGGACTTGGGTATAATCAATCTAAAAGTGTTAGAAATGAGATTAATCAAGTAAATTTAATGTGCAAAATTTGTAGAAAGTTTGGACACAGTCATAATAATTGTTGGTATAGACCCAAACACGTGAAAACTATACCAATTTGGGTTCCAAAAGGCACAAATATAAAATCTCTCAAAGTTAAACAAATCTGGGTGCCGAAAGGAACATATATAAATAGTTTTGGGTCTCCATAAAATTATTTTTCAAAATATTCTGCGACTAACAATCATGGACCTATAAAAACAAATAGGTCACAAAAATCTTTTATCGTGTAGGAGTGGTGGCAGGCTAAGGAACAACAACAGTGTTATCTGGAATCTGGCTGTTCCAGAAACACAACGGGCGACAAAGCAAAGTTCCTTGGCCTAGTATAAAGGTGACAGAATCACATTGGACAACAATGAAAAATATCGTAAAGGTAAAACAGGTAATGGTATATTTATTTGAACGATATATTAAATGTGATAATCTGCACCATAATCTGAGTTAAATCAGCCAACAATGTGATAATGATGATTTTGATTTTGACTTATTCAAAATTGTTGGCCAATTATATTCTTATGCCAAGAACACTATAAAAATTTGTAGAGTCTTTAAATTACTTCATATGTATTAGTTGGGATTAATAATAGTGTTGGATGATAATACATTTGGTTATTTTACGGCTAACTCTACATTCACAGTTTTTGATTATTTACACGGCTTCAATTCAAATTCAAGAGAATGTCATTTAAAAAGCTGTTAAAATTGATTTTGAGATTTTTTTGTTGCACACTTCATGGTCTGGTCTATCAAATTCAATTAATGATAATTTTGAGTGAAAGAGAAATTCAGATGTAGATTACACAGGTAACCTAGTTGATAGAAAAATTAATAGTTGAACGTGAGACATTTAGTAACTGCATCGTTTTTCAAAGAAAATGTTTGCATATTTTTCATTTCAAATAATTGTCAAATAGCAGAAATTTTTCTCATATAACCCCTTCTAGAAAATTATTTTTGACCATGTTTTCAGATCAGTCATTTTGAAAAATTGATTTCATAATTATTTTTGAATTTGATTTTAAATGACTATTTTGACTAATCTGACTCCCTAATAATTATCAAAAGATAAATAGTGATTGAAAAAAGTGGTGAGTGTTGATATTTAATATATATTATGACTCGAGACGGTATAATTAGTAAATTGCTTTAGAAATTTAAATAAGAATAAAACTTTTTGTTGGTAAAAATTCCATGACCATCTCTATTTCTATCATATTTCTAATAACCATCACTCATCAAAATTCAATATAGTTTGTTAATATTTGGTACATTAAACAGGAATCATTCGTTTTTCATTTTACATTTTTTTTGAAATAAAAAAATAGTAATAATAAAAAAATAAAATCCAAAGTAATCACTCTCATTTAAAAGTCCTCACGGTTATGCATGGGTGAATTGCTTGGAATTTTTTATGTGCTTCCATGCTCATTTAAAAGTCCTCACAGTTATGCATGTATGGAACGCATGTCAAAATTGATTTTTTTTAAATAAACAAGTTGATTCTAGTCCCATTTAAAAGTCCTCACGATTATGCGTGGTTAGAAGATACTTGAATTCAATTTTTTGAAAATAAAATTGGAATACTACTCATCTCATTTAAAAGTCCTAATAGTTATGCATGGTTGGTAGATATTCAAATTCCTGATATAAATATACCACAAATAGACACAACTGTATGGTTTTATATGATGACAACATTCCCGTCATTCTAAAAGTGGAATATGCTCCTAACAAAGTATTTATGATTTTTTTGATTTTTTATTGAAATTTGATACTTATATTCAATTGAGTTTTAATGTTGGATTAATATCTATCAATTTATCTCCATTTTTCTAACACTGTTACTCTTTTTCTGATAACAAAAGGGGGAGAGAAAAGTTAAGATTTTGTCAAATAAAATCATGCAAAGGTCAAATACTTTCTATTTGCATCTAGGCTCATTTGCATATTTTTAATGGTATGCATATATGAAGAGGGAGCTTTGTGTAGAGAGGAAGCATTTAAATAGGGGGAGCAATTAGAGTATATCAATGATCAAATACATTTAACATATTCAAAATCTTAAATATATGTTTGTTATCATCAAAAGGGGGAGATTGTTGAATATGCAATTATATGATTTTTTGTTTGATGATAATAAACATATATACATTCATTTAAATGTATTTGTTAATGTACTATTTTATTTTTCATAGATTAAATAAATATTTGCTGAATAAAATAAATAACACAGAATTTGAATTCAAACAGAAATTTTATTCAAACAAATATTTATTACAATTTTTGAATAGTACAAAATTCAAGCTCTCACTATACACATATATATACACACAATTTCAATTACAATACAAATTTGATTAAATTACAATTCACATTTACGTTGCACCCCACTACATATCACTCATTCACTCAACTCGTACTGGTCTTCAACATTCCAATGTGAATCCAGCATCTGAGTAATCTGCAGAAATATACATTGACGTAGTAAAATTGAAAATAAAATATTTTTGCAGTATAAAATAAAAGGTGGATTTTGAAAATAATATTTGCTTTAGTTATTTGGGTTGTTCGTCATCATCTAATTTTGAATTCATCATACACGAACAGCTTGTGACATACACAGTGTATCACTGTATATGCCACAAGGTCGTGCACACCGATATATACACTTGATAAAATTATAAGGACAGGTGAGCAAAGGTCAAACCTAAAACGTCGGGTTCAACTCAAGTGCAATAAAAATAATGTCACAATATCAGCACAAGGTCAAACCCGAGCTTTAAAGTTGGATTCAACACAGGTGCAGTTCGAATGTACAAGTTTAACAAAATGGTCAGGAGCAAGCCAGTCAAAGTATACAAACATGTACCAGCTCATACATATATGCAGCCTCGACTAAAACTCCAAAGTACACATGAAGCATACAAGCAAAACTCAAACCAGACATGAACAATGCTCAAAGCCAATATCAGTGAAACAGCCTCGACAATGAAATGGCTATAAACAACCATACATTAACACTGCAATAGGTCGAGGACGTGCACCAGTATTATTAAAAAGCCTCGACCAAAATCAAAATATACAAATACAACTAAGTTCAAATGAATCTGGACAAAACAAGCTCAAGTGCAACAGTGAATCACAAACCAAGTGCACAAAAGATACAACATGTATGCAACTGTGAATCTGGACAGTGTAAGTATCAGACTCGAACACAAAGGCTATAACTTCAAATGAACATTACAAGGAAATAAAACTCTAGCTGAAACAAATGGCTCAAACAATTTCAAGACCACTTCTAGTAAGAGTAAACAAAAAGGCAGTGCAATAGGATTCAACCTGAGTACACGTGAAAACAAATGAACAAAGAGCACATATATACACATGACAGTTTCAAAAGACTACAAAACCTCGACCACACCAGAACTGTTCAGTAATCAAGCGAAAAATGCTGCAAAAGACACCAAGCAGATTGCACATGAAACAAATATGCAAGACTGGACAACATGGATGCACAGACAACATGAACACATGAGTCAATGCTACAAAAGAAACAATGGCACAATCTCAACATCAAAGACCGGAGGCATACATATGGTTGCAGTAAAGGCAGAGCTCGAGGCTACCAAGTTAAACAATGAAAATTGCCTCAAAGCAATATGACATAGCTACAACATATACGTCAATGAAACTCAAGTCAAATACTATGTAAATGTACAAAGACTCCAAGCATTTCAAACACAAAGCAAATCAGTCACAGTGCAGTTTCCATCAAAGACAAAATGCAACATGGAAGTAGTGACAGTGTCGAAGTCACAAAGACAATGGTCAACATCAAGCATCAGAAAACGGCTAGAGTAAATCATTACCAAATTCAAGACCAATTTCAATCTGAAACAACCAGCGTGCAAATTTGAACAATTTCAAAACTCATGGTGCAGCAGTCATGGGACGGCAAGTAGAAATCAAACAGGTCAAATTCCAACATGATACAAAAATGAAATGAATCAATATCATCATAGCAAAGTCAAAGCCGTGATCAAAGAATATGATGAACAAGTCAGAGACGTGGTGGTCAAGAATCGAGCAAGGAAAATTCGAAGCCGTGATGAACAAGCCATCATCAAATTATACGAAATTGACAAAGTCAGAGAAATCATCAACATCAAAACAAAATCGAATGGCCGAGATAAAAAAATTTGACAAATTCAAATAAATGTATACGAACGAAAATCAAGGGTTTCTAACCCTATATAAATAATAAACATCATCGGCAAATCTGAAATCGAGTTCAAGCATTCAACTAGGAGAGCAAAAGGCATAAATTACATACCAGAGTCAAAGTCGAACTCGATCAAATCGAGAAGCCATGTTCGAATTGAAGAAGGAGTCGATTGCCAAAGCAAGACAGAGAAATAGCAATTTTAATCGACCATCTACTCATTGGCTTCATCGATTTTCTCCAAAGCCCTAATTTCAGATGCTAAAAGGAACGAAAGAAGGAACGGTCGACATTGATAAAAGAGAAAAAGGAGGCTGCATATTTTGGTGATAAATAATATTGGGTCGGCCCTTCTATCTTTAATATTGGTTTATGTGAAAAAGGGATAATTCGGGTTTTGTTTTTTAATTGTTTTTAAATTTTTGTCTTTTGTATTTTCTTTTGAAAAATTGTGTAATCACTAGTTGTGTGACTAGGGGACAAACTACGTGGCGTCGTTTGAGAATTCGCAACTCAGTGGTTGAGTTGTGGCAGGGTTTTGAGCGTAAAGTTAGGTTAGTCAGTAGCGGGTGTTACGAGTTTACGTCTGTAAGCGTGTGATTACTTAATTTCTACTAGAAACCTTGAGGGCAGCATATAGGCAGGGTTTTGCCGAAGCTGGGTAAATTCTGTGTCGTTCTATTTCTGCATTTATTATTCTGCTATTATCTGTGCTGCTATAATTTTGATTTATCTGTGTTGAAATAATTTTATAATCTTTCGCAATAATTTTTATAATTAACAATATCACCCTATTCACCCCTCCTCTAGGGTGAAATCGATCCTACAACTTCATGGTCTATAGGCTTCGACAGCACCAGGGGCATTCCAAATGCCTTACCAGAGCTCGGAATGCATCCTCATAGTTGGACGTCCATTCGAAATTTCTCTTTTCTTTCTTTATTACATCAAAGAAGGAAATATACTTATCTATGGCTCTGGATATGAATCAACTAAGCGCGGCCACTTTTCCATTCAGGCATAGTGCTTTCTTTATAGTTCTAGGCACTTATATGTCTCGAATAGCCTGAATCTTTTCTGGGTTAGCTTCAGTTTCCTATGCATTAACAATGAAACCCAAAAACTTCCCTGACGCAACACCAAAGGAACACTTCAGAGGATTAATTTTCATTCCATAATATCTGAGTATATCAAACATTTCCGCTAAGTCTCGAATGTGGTCGTTTGACTGTCGTGACTTCATGAGCATGTCATCCACATAGACTTCCATTGTTCTACCAATCTGATCTGCAACATCCGATTCACCGGACACTGATAGGTTGCTCCTGCATTTTTCAAACCGGAAGGCATCACTACATAACAATGCAGCTCAATGTCTGTGACAAAACTAGTGTGTTCTTGGTTTGGAATGTGCATCGGGATTTGATTATACCTCGAGCACACATCCGTAAATGACAATAACTCGTGTCCTGCAGTTGAGTCGACGAGCTGATCAATTCTGGGTAAAGGGAAGCTATCCTTAGGATATGCTTTGTTCAGATCTGAGTAATCTACATAGATCCTCCATTTCCCATTTTCTTTCCTCACTAGCATGGGGTTGGACACCCACTCAGAGTAGAGGGCATCGCGGACGAATCCACTGGTTTGAGCTTGTCCACCTCCTTTCTGAGAGAAACGGACCGCTCCGGGTCAATGCCTGTCCTTTTTTGTTTTACTAGTATGTACCTCGGGTCTATGTTTAACATATGACTCGCAATGGCGGAAGAAATCCTGCACATATCGGAATGTGTACAAGCGAAAACATCCAGATTCGCTCGGAAGAAATCAGTAAGATCCTCGTTCATCGAGGAGTTGAGCTATGATCCAATCTTAAGTACCCGCGATGGGTCATCTCGGCTGACTGGAATATCAATCGTTAGTTCAGCCGGTGCTGCTTTTGCTTCCCTAAGTTCCTCATCATCATCTCTCAGATTTATGCCTCTATAGATCCGATCATGTTGTCCGAGCCATGACTTGGGCACTACTTGTCAATTTTCAGTGACTCGGGTGTGGATGGAGCTGTCTATAACCCACTGCATCAGTAGCTGCACCATTAAAGCCATGGATATGGGATTTAAATGGTTTCATATCCTTTATCTCCATCTTCATATGGTTATAGCTTTTTTGAAGACGATGTTAACAGAACTTCCACAATCAATCAAAATTCTTTTCACAATTGCTGGCTCGATCGTTGTGGAGATGACCATAGGGTCAACGGTAGGAGCCTCCACCTGATCAGCATCTCTGCTCCTGAACACTATGTCATCCGTCATCATTCGTTGCTATTTAGCCGGGGACCCATCCTCCGTATTTGAGCAACATTCAAAATCTACGTGCTTTAAGGAACTCACATACTTCTCCATCCCTTGCGAATTCTTATCTACAGAGTGAGGCCCACCGACTATCGTGTTTATGACAAGTCTACCTACAGTCCGAGCAGGTTCCTCTGGATGGCATGGAGCATGCCCGCAACCGGGGTTCGATGTTCCTTGTCTCCCTTCCTACGAATTCTCGAAAAACTCCTGTAACGTTTTCTGTCAAATCAGCTTTTCTATAGCATCATGGAGGTGCCTACACTCCTTGGTATTGTGCCCGTAAGTCTCATGGAAGTGGCAATACTTCCCGGTCCGCTTCTGTTCCTTAGTGGACTCTTTTGGGCGTGGCTTTCGATATTGAAAAGTACTGCAAGTCGATAGGTAGATATTTTCCAAAGATGCGTTTAGAGGAGTGTATTCGTTGAAAGTTGGAATCCTTGGCTTCCACTTGCCTGCTTCCCTTTTCTTTCCAGGATTTCCTCCTTCGGATCTTTTAGATTGCTCTGGCTTGTTCTGGACATTGACCTAGACCTTCCCCGAGTTATCACCAGATTATTTTACAGCAATGTTGCTCTTCAAAATCTCCTTGACAGGCCTTGGAACATTATATCGCCTCGTCCACCTGACTTCCTCTCTTTTTATGAATTGATGCACCTTTGAATAAAAACATTCCAATGTGGTCGGCGGCTTTCCTGCCAACCAATCGCCAAACTCCGAATCTGTATGTACTCCTCACATCACAGCCATTAGAATGGCATGGTCATTTGGGTTGCTAACTTCAGTAGCCGCAACGTGAAATCTTTGTAAGTACTCCTTTAACGACTACCCTGGAACCTGAATCACACTGGATAAGGACATCACATCCTTAGGACGAGTGGCATGAATCCCGAATTGTTCCATAAATTTCATCGCTGATTCATCAAAGTTGGAGATAGATCGCGGAGGAAGTCGGGTGAACCACATGGTAGCGGATCCAGATAATGTTATTAGGAAGCATCTACACTTAGTTGCATCATTTTCTCGGCTAAATCCATCATCCACTCATATCTCATCACATGTTGTCGGGGGTCATTCTTCCCTTCGTAGGCTGGAATAGTCGGCATGTTAAAATCCTAGGGTACTCGGCATGTAGGATAATGTCTGCGAATGGAGTATGACTCTTGGATATCCCCCAATCATCATTAATTAAGCCTCGATTTTCTCTCATCAGTTGTCTGACCATAACCGATAGGTTTGGGGTTTGTATGGAGGGTGGCAGGTTAGGATCCGTTATACGAGACCGTTCTGTTTAGTGTCTTCTATGTTGGCGATCAACCAAACATATATCCTGGGGCCAGCTTCATTAGGACCTTGGTGAGCCGGTTGTCCAGCTTTCACTCATGCTCCAGATCCTAAATTTCCAGTTCCGTCTTAGGCATGATTTCCTTGGACCAACCCTGGTTGGTCGGTCAGCAACACCTGTTTGCGTTGTTTCAGTTCGATGGCGTCTACGCTTGGAAGGTTCATCGAACGAAGCAGTGTTGTCGAATGAAGAGTAAGAAGCGAGGCTTCCTCCAACATTCTGATGTTGTTGAGTAAGCTGAGTCATGAGGTTGGCATTAGCTTGAATCTGTTCGTTAAGCTGCCTCTTGCTTTCCATGAGTTCTCTCATCAACTCGTTGAACTCTATTCTAGTGACAACTTCCATTTGGTTTTGGGTTGTGGTTCCTACGCCTAGACTAGCTTGTTGATTTGCTATGTCCTATTCATTGAGCACTAGCAATCTCGTGGACGTCCACATTATGAGAGGCTGATCTGGTACGAGGTCTTCCCATTATAGAGTTACTGGTAGGAACTCTGAGTAGAATCAAGGGACTTCCTGTGAATGACTTAGATCTCCTTCGGGAGATTTCTTCAATCCAGTAGCTACAAAATAGATCCTAACAACCTGAGAATGTTGTTCTCAATGAAAGCACCAAAATTGGTCAATAACACCCAAAGAATGATTTGTGTAGAGGGATTAATGAAAATAGAAAATTAAAATAGAGGAATATATGCAAAATCAATTGCAAAAACTAGAACACCAGATTTATAGTGGTTCCGCGTAACTGCCTACGTCCACTTTGAGTTTAATCTTTATTGCTTTTTAAAATAATTGAATACAGATACAATCTATACACCAACAATTTGAATACAAGTTCTAGCTGAAAAAGAATGAGTCTTGAAATGGCAGAGTCTCCCTAGTGTTCTCGGAAAAAGGTCCCCTTTCACTGCACCTCTGCCCCTCTATTTATAAGCGAAGGTAGGTTGGACTTCCTTCACGAGCCCAGGAACAAGGTATCTTGGCCCATAGTAGGTGACTTCTGTGCACCGAGCCAGGCGTTCCGAACGAGACAGGCCGATCGAGAAACGCCAAACAACAATCGGTCGATCTAGGTACTACAAGCCATTATGACCGACCGATAATCATCTTAGCAAGTGACTCGAAGTAAGGCCTTCATGTACTCGAAGCAAATGGCGGGTGGACTCGAAGTGAAATCATGTCGATCGCCTCATTTTTTCATAGTCTTGATAACCGACCAACTTCTCTAGAATGCATCGGGCGATGCGTGCCGAACATTCCACACCGAGCGACACACGCCGACCATCTAGGCCGAGCGACATGTGCCTGTGCTTCCTCGATCGAACCGCCCATGCCGAGCTTTCCTTCCTCGAGCATCCAAACCGAGCCATATCATTTTTAACTTTTCTGGTTGAACAGTGATTGCCGAACGGTATCGGCAGTGCGATGACTCCCACTCCAAGACTGAGCGTCGATCTCCCCATCAAGGCAAAGTGAGAGATCACCGAACCACCAGCCTTCCTCACCGAGCCACGTAATCGTCTCTTTACGGCCGAGTGGTACACGACTAAAGCTTTTATGTCGAATGACCAAATGCCGAGCCACCCTAGCCGAGCGACGATGGTCGACTGAAGGTTGCCAAACGGTGTGTTTAGGTCGAACGAGACTTATGCATCAAACAGTGCATTCAAGTCAACCTTTTACTAGTCCCAGTCTCACTTAGGTCCAACCTAAGTCCTTGCAATAATCAGTATCCCATGTCCAAGACAAGTAAATGGGTAACATATACACCTATCATGATTACCCCATGGAAAGTAGATTGTATTGGAAAGCATTAACTTAAGAAGAGCATGAGTGTAGTAGATGGAACATCCCTAAAGATGAACAGTACATAACTCCCTAAATGGGTCCAGATAGCCCATAGGCTATAGATCCCCATAGGATTGCCGATTGATAATGTACAGTAGGTCTAGATAAGAAGAAAGTAAGAGTCGGTATGTTGTAGACATTTAGAAGCAAGAACTAAATAAGTTATCAGAGGAAGGTGTGTAACAGTCACTCCATGATAATAATAAGATTTTCAATAATTTGGAAGAAGATAAGTTAATAAGAAGTTAATGAAAAGTCCAAAGGAAAGGACAAGTAAAAATCCACTCAGAATTCGATCCCATATGAAATAATTTAATTTAAAATTTGAAATGATTTTGATATAAAGGTTTGAAAAAAAAATTATATATGTAAATGATATGTTTGAAACAATTTTTCAAAAGAATTGTATGAAGGAAGAAAAACCTTATTTTTGAAAAGTAAGTAAATAGTAGATTTTTGTGGAAAATAAAATATTTAATTTTTTATTTAAACAAAAAGTTTGAGTGGAGATTAAAATTAGTTAAAATAGAAATTTCCATAAAAGGGTTTTTATATAAAAAGTAATTTGGTTTGAAGATAGTAGGGCGTTTGTAGCTTATTGATTTTTCTAAAACGATAAAAAAGTTAAGTGGTAATTTTTTTTAAGACTGGGCAATAGAAAGTGTTACAAGTTTTAAATGAGAAAAAAGAACGAGAAAGAAGATTAGAATCCGAAAATAGAAGCAATTTAAAATAGATATTTTCGTTCTTTGTGCTCATTTATTGCAAAATCTTTTGAAAAGACTCTCGTATACAATTAGAGATGCCGCCAAGGATCAGAAGTTGAGATATAATGACTAATTGGAAAATAATAAGATGAAATTGTCTTTGTCAGCTCTAGTCTTTATCGTTCAAAATTGTAAAAGATGTTTTGGGAATATTGTGAAGTGTATTTTTAAAGGAATGGTTTGATATAAGAATTGAGGTTTTAAAATGAAAAACTTAATAAAAGGTTTGAGTTAAAAATTCAAATTTTTAAGAAGTTAAAATCCTTATTGCTGAATAAGGGCTTTAAAAGAAGAAGTTGATTTGAAGAAAAAGGAAAAGAATTTTTAAAAAATTAATTGCAGTTTTAAAAGTAAAGACTCAAAATTATTTTTAATTAATAAAAGGTTTCATAGTTTGTATTTAAAGGTAAAACTTTTGGGATTAGGTACTTTAAAATTTTGAAGATCTAATTTTTGAAAAAAAATGTGGCGAAAACCAAACCAAAATTTTATATGGAGTAGATAGAGATGACTGCCTCAGTAAGATGGGGTAAAAGGTAAACCTATAAAGAAATAGCGATGATTGCTCATAAAGTAGCAATAAGGAATCCCCATATGGTGTAAGGAATATTGGTGAGAACCTAGAAATGTTGTATTAGTCATGTGTGCATGCCATAAGAAGCACCCAAAATGGAATGATGAATGGTATCAAAGTACAGTTCTGCGAGTTTAAAAACAAGTTTGCAAGAAAGGTTAAAGCAAAAGTACCAATGATTGATAATACTATCAAGAGATTTGGACTAAGAGAAGATAGTAACCAAAGGTAATAAGATGGCAAACATACATAGAGGACGTTGGTAGACTCTAGGTTAAGGATGATAAGATAGATGGGGGAAAAGTTATTCTGCCAGGTCAATTTTCCAATGAGTTGTTCTAAATGTGCATAGTTTATATTTCTTATCCGCTACAGTGTGGGGATGCACAGTTTATTCCATAATTAGCTTAAATTGAAAGTAATGGACGGATCTCAATTATTAGAAGCCAAAAAAGTTAGGATATGTCGGTTTCAATGGAATGGAATGTTAGAAAAGTCCACTTAATTTTAATAGGGTGATGGGGCAATAATATCATAAATGTTTTTCGATATTGAAGGGCAGTCTCCACAGTTATTTCTTTTAGATTTTGGTTGTAATTATCGGTTGTTTCTATTGTATAAAATGCGTACGATATCATGAGAAATGTTCATTTTGAAAATTGGTTTTCTGGATGGACAAATATATTAATAAAGAAAATCTCATGTAGACACTTAACTAATGCAAAATAAATAAATAAATAAATAAAAGGCTACAAGTTTATGAAATAAATCAAAGAATTTATTAATTAGTTAATAAAAGAAAAGAAAATTCAGGTCCTAAAAGGTTCTAACTTTTTGAAAGATAAATTTTGACAAGCGAAGGACATGGAAAGGTTGTTGCGGTACCATGGATCACTATCCCCATGCCTTTAAAGTCAAAATTTATAAATAAACTTGTATAGTGGTCTTTATTTTAAAATAAATGAATTTTTTTTTAAATTAACATTTACCGTGTAAAAGAATAGGGTGAATTATGGAGGATAAACTAATGAATAAACTTTGACTGAGTAGGATGTGACATAAATTGTTTTGAAAAAAAATAGGCTTTTAAAAGTTTTGTTCAAAATTCAGTGTTTTAGAGATAAATACTTCTATGGAGAACTTTGAAAAAAAGGGCAATGTAATTTAAATTCTTGAAATCTTTCCAAATATTTCCAAGTTAATTTAAAAAGATTTTGAGTGTAAAAAGAGCAAAAAAATTATTTCTGAAATGCCACATACTTAGTAATGGAAGAAGTCGATGGGTTAAAAAGCAGGGATTTTACTGTGCAGTAGAAGTGACAGTAAAATGAGATTCAGTTAGTGACAAAGGAAAAAAATTCTAGCAATGGATTCTCTTCCTTGATACCTTGTCGATAAGTGAAACAAACACGTTTTAAAATAAACCTGTCTTAAAATTTTAAATTTAAAAGTAAACTTTTTTATGTGGACTATACTCGGATAATTTTGAAAGGATTGTAGGCAAAAGTGAAGTTCCAATGTACAGTGGAAAATGGTACACAAGAGAAGGATGGAAATCTAGAATACTCCAACTGAAGGATCTTCTGACATAAGAATATAGGTTAAGAAAACTGGATTTTTCTAAATTTGGATGTTAGAAATAATGTGCTAGGGTTTCGGATGGTATGGATTGAATGCAAAATTGGTTGAACTATTGGTAGAAGTGTGTGGAAATTTGGATGCCAAGACAAAGATTTTGATTTCAAAACTTGCATACATACAGTGCCAGTATATATAAGTTGTTTTCGTCATATTTTCAAAATTGTTTTAAAACAATGCATTCATATAGAAGACAACGAGCTAAAATTTCTCGATATGCATATCATATATGTTGTGAAACACCATGCGTTTGTACATGATTGGTTGCAAAATTGGTTGTACACCAATTGGTTGTACACCAATTGGTTGAATAGTTTAGAATGGTTGCACGGTATGTTACGTGAATCTATCCTTAAGAAATTTTGGGGATGAAATTCTTTTAAAGCGAAATATAACACCCCATGATTTTAATGATAATTAATTAAAAATAAATTAATAAATAATTTGTAACTTTGAAAATAGATTTTTTTAAAACGTCGAAATTTGGTTTCAAAACTTGCATTGTTGGGTTCATGGCAATTTTCCAATCAATTTCATATATAAATCTTTCTGATCGGGGTTCAAACGAAAAAGTGATTTACATTTGAAGTTTTTGAATCGGAAATAATTATATATGTAATTAAGGAAATGAAAATTACTTAATATAAATCAATTAGCTTTAATAGTTGATTTAGGTTAAGAGAATTCAACATGGAAACAAATTACCTTGGTCGGGTGAAAAACGGAAACGAATTAACAAAATAAAACATGTATAATTTACCGTAATTAAATACGACCGGTCGACCCCTAACTTGGGATGGTCGACCGCTAGCGGTGGACCGGTAGGTGCTGGCGATTGGCTAATCGAGATTTCAATTGCACATTTCTGATGTGGTCGAACGACCGGACTTAAAATAAATGAATCTGATGCTTAGCATTGATTCAAACCCATATTAATACGGGTCTAACCCCTCACTTTTCTTCTCATATTTTCCGAAGCAACAGTGAAGCTCTGCCATTTTCTCCTCTTTACAAATTCTTAACCCTAAATAAATCTATAATCGATATGCACATATATGCAAGTGGAGAATAATAGAGTATAATTGATAAGAAGAATATGGTCGAATCAAATCGTCAAAGACAAGGTAAATTATAAATCCAGATCTAAAATCAAAATTAAATCCAAATCTCTTCTCTAATCTAGATTTTTGATAGGTATGTGTAATGGTCTAATTTTATCGACGCCCGAAAGTGGACATCAATACGTCCATTACATCCAATGCCGAACAGTCGAATGCCGAAAAACCGAACCGTTAGGGTTTAAAGAAGAAGAAGATAGAAGAAGAAACAGAAACAATAACAGAATCTCACAATTCGTAGCGGGACAACATAAAATAGATAAATGAATATTTTTAAAACAAAAGCACTATATCAGTTATTACATTAGATCACATTACACTATCAGAGTGTTACAACAACAAACAGCGGAAAAGAATATAACATATACTAGTGATACGCTTCGCCATCCAGCTTGCTCCCGATCTCCACAGCATCTATATTTTTCGACTTTGCTCCAGAATAATGATAACCTGACTATGGGATGCCCGTGTGGAAAATTGTGGGCACCCAGAGTTTAGAAAGGGAACAATAAACTCCAGGTCAGTCGTGGCACTGGTGTGAGATCTTAAAAATAGTTATTTTCACAAAGAAAATAAAAAGAAATCCGCTATGCTTTTGGAAAATGAAACTACCATAAGGCCTCCCGCCACACATACAATGCAAACGCAGAATTGGAGGAGATTTCTCCTTATGATAGTCAGACATGCTTAATACGCAAAATCCTTTCGATATTATTATTAGTGCATAGTGCAGAAAACATTTCGAAAGTATAATATTAATCTTAGCCAGCATAGACATTCCAAACTATGCCTACTATAGCTACCATCTAAACAGTGGTGACCACCATAAGTAAATGGCAGGTTATACAACTAAAACCGTACAAGGCGCGTATTGGAGTTTGAATTTCCAACAAATGGTCAGGCTAAGGAACTTCCTACTGCCACATGGGTAAGCCTCAAGAGGGACGTCCTGAGAACCTACCCGGATCTCTGCCAACACAAGGCCGGGTTACCTCTGTAACTAGGTAACTACTACTCGAGTATGCCATCCCCCGGTCGTTTGCGACCTTTATCCGAGGATCCTCAACCACAAAGCAACAACCACAAAGTATAAAAAAATTGCGGCATCAACATAAGTTAAGTATCTGGTCTCCATACCATGCGACCACCCTTTTCCAGAAGGAAATGACATACCCTCCTCATAACCTTGCTGCATCTTTCCTGTTTCGACCATCTCCGAGGTGTGAGGTCCGACGAAGTCTCGTCCACAAAGCTACACTTTTCATAAAGTCATGCTTTAATCAACAAATGATCAGCAGCATTTTGTATGTCACGTTACCAAATTGGGAATGCATTACTAGTAACAATCAACTACATAACCTCTGAGCTCGTACGTCTCAGATAAGGGTGTTAAGCTAAGAGAATAAATTCTCCGCCACCAACAGAAATGTATTTGATAGAAACCAGCTTTACATCTCAAAGTGCAACGTCAGACGCACCTCCATACAAGTCCGTTCCGGGATCGAACGGAACCGAAGGCGCATCAAAGAAGCCCTTGCAAATCCAGATATTCACAAATCACGTCCGGAATCCCCATCACAAAGGTGATAAAATCTCTATACCGGAGCAACCTGATGCAGAGACATTCGACAGGTAATTCTTTCGTTTTCCAAAATACCCGGTCCTCAACACCATCTTCAAATGCAATCTCATTTCGTCGTATCATTATTTAGAATAGGTTTTATGACACAAGGTCCTCTCCCGGCTAACCCGAATAATGAGCGCTTATTTTTAAAAATAAGTGTTGCATTCAGATTTCAAACAAATCACAACAAATTTCACTTTGATCTTTTAAACAAAAGATCTATCACAATCACAGAGGTTCGATGTGGTTTTCGGATTTCCACTTGAAATCCGACCCCCGGTCACATCGAAATTCAAATGCCATTTAAAGGCCAATATTGGTAATCGGTTATTTAACTATCAATCAACATTCACAACAATTACCAGATTTAAATAATTTTCCCAATTATTTATTTTCAAAATATCTTTGCAAGGTATATTTCACACATCAATCCTTTGAAAACTAATTTCAAATCACTTTTCACTCATTGTATAAAAATTTCGATATTATTTATTTCCACTAAAAGTCTGCCGAGTTCAAATATTTTAAAATAATTTAAAATGCTTATCAAAATATACTTAGAGATATTTAAAATAAACGATTTTAGAATATTTTCTTAAATATTAATTATGAAAAATATTATACTAATATCTTATATAAAAATTCAAGTCCAAAAATAATTTTTAAATAAAATTAGTAGATAGAGTATAAATATTTAAATATCCAATTTCTAAATAAATATCAATTTAAAACTTTAAATAATCACTTCTATAATAGTTTAAAATATATTTCACTTTAAAGATTTTCAAAATAACCTAAGTAAATAATTTTGTTTCCAAAACATTCTTTCCCTTAAACCATCTTCACAACTTCAATTTCATATTTATAGACTATATTGAAAACATACTCAACTTTTTAGGGAAAGTAAACATTTCATTCTAAAATGGTTCATTCAAATCAATTTATAAATCTTCCTGGATTTATTTTAAATTTACATCCCAAATCTGTAAATTCCTTTCCAACTTTTTCAAATAACCAGATGTTTAATTTTAAAAAAAAATCCCTTTCCTTTATAAATTCCTATTGTGAATTCAAACTTCCAAATATCCATTGATATACGATTTTCAAATCAATTCCCAAATATTCACTTTCAACACCAAATCCATTTTCAGAATTGGTTTCCCAAAATTTATTTTTAAACATCAAGTCAATTTTAGATCGATTTTCCAAATATTTATTATTTTTACCAAATCAATATCAAATTGATTTTCTAATTTATTTCCAAAACACCAAATCAAATTTCAAATTTGATTCTCAAATTTATTCCAAACACCAAATTTATTATCTTTTGAAACAAATTCCTTCTTTTAAATTTATTCAATTTTTTAAAATTAATTTGCTATAATAAAAATTTACTAAATTTCATAAAATCAAATTTTATTTATTTCTGATATCCTACGATATCAAAAATATATTCGGCTAATTTATAGCCTTCAACAGTTTTAATCACAATAGTCACACACAGAATACAAATAATCAACACACAATGTCGAAACTAATTCAAATATTTGAGGAATTCACTTGGATCCCTCTAACCTGTTTTCCCTGCATCCACAGACATTAGCACAACAATTAAATACCAATTCCACTTCGAGGTGGAATATCGCGGTATATGGGATTTATAAAATATCATCCGCTATTATGCGGCGCATAAGGTCAATTTCAAAAAAAAAATTTAACAACCATCATCCAAGCACACAATCAATAATTTAAAATTTAACTATTTAAAATTTAATCAGAAACATCTGATTGAGTGAGAAAATCTCACCTTTTACTACGCATGTAATTTCCATTTCCATTCCGAACTTGATTTCATCATTGTATTTGACCTTGTATAAACAATTATACAATTTATTAATATTCGAACTAGTCGGAAAATTAAATTTCCATTTGATAAATTAGATTAACCAATGATTTGTCTAATAAATTTAATTTAAACCTGATTTCTCTATGATAAATAATTCTTAGTAACCTAATTAAATTGGTAAATTAATCATGCTAGTCCCCATAATTCATTATCTTAAAATAAATTTAACATGGATTAGCGACTTATCATTTACTGAGATAAATGGTTTAATTTAGAACGATAAGCAAAAATCTATAATATGATTAACTTATAAATATTAATTAACAAAGGTAGCACTACCTTCTTCCCGAACGCAACTCCCAAACTCTGACCTCGTCGTCTACTATAGCCCGATGCGACCACAATTTCAAGTTAAGAACCCCACATCAATAATTGTCGAGCATCGCGACTTCCTTCTGGATTGTAGCGACCAGTGTTTTTCCTTTGAGAACCCCCAACTGCAAGATCTAACAGTCGAACACGCTACCCACCGCACTCTTCCAAAGCATCGCATGCCCTAGTTGTCGCGAACGAGATCGTGCAACCTCGACTTCATTCGCGAACTGCCGTCACCATTTAAATTGAACGAATTCACCTCGTGCACGGCAATGGTCGACGTCGCGATACCTCCTTCGGCGCCTCAGATTTGCCTTGACTCACGGTTTCCACCTAAACTTGCGAACGCGACTTCACTCTTCTTTAAAGAAACGAACGAACCGATTTTGATCGATTCGCCTTGAATCGAAACTAAAAGGCAGCTTCGATCTTGATTTGAGAAAATAAGGATTCGTGGTTTAACCCTGAGCGGCCATTAAATTTTTTTTCTTCTTTTGAATTAATTTTGCATGAGATTTGTAAAAGAAATGGGGAGACAAGGATGAGATGTTTGCGTGTGGAGGAAGGCTGCAGTGCTTCAAAGCTGTAGAGAAAAAGTTTTGATGTGAGGGAATTTCAACTGAAGTTGACCAGGATAAAATATAGTTTAAATTTAAATTTAAATTCAAATTCAAATTATCTCAATTTGCATAGCTTAAAATCGCGAACCCCCATCAAGGCGTGCTGCTAGGTGTTTATAATGTTATACCCCATTCCGAACGTATTGGAAAAGGTTTCGAGTCCTAATTCGGTCGTATGGAGAAGATAACTTTTTGGACCCAGCTATTAAATTAAATTTCGATTTAATTTTCAACGTGTTTGCTTATCATACGGCCAAATGATAACTCCAAACATTACAAAAATTGAAATTCGATAATAATACAATATTACGGATCCAACGGAACTGATTTCGTCGAATTCCGAGATTGTGCCTCGGAAGGCTATTTTCTAAATATCGATTTAAACGATATAATTTCAAAATTGAACAAACTATTTCCAAATTCGATTATGAAGCTTCCATTATCTTCACTATCGTCAATATAAATTTTCTAAGCCTTGAAAAATATTTTTAATCAGCTTAAAATTGGAGATACAAATTCTTACCCAAGCTTTAATAATTAAATAATTTAATTACCAAACTCATAGTTATAATTGAAATTCAAGTCAAAATATCTTCCAAATATTTAAAATCGATTAAATATTTCATTTTTAAATGTTCAAAAATTCTGGGTCGTCACAGTATGTATATGCTTGTGATATTATTAACAGTTGAACTTGGAAGCATAATAATCAAACAAGTATGAATAAATATACATACATATACATACATACATATATATACACACACACATGCGGCCTCAAGTATGCGTTTACGATGGGTGTGAATAATAAAAGTTAGTAAATAATTTAAATGGATAAGAATGACATAGTCATTAGAATGTGTTGGAATGCGAGGTCAATAGTGCTATACAAAAGAAGTCTGCTCACCGTAAGAAGCTACCAGTACTTGCATATACATTATGCCGATGTGGGACATATCCAACTGTAGAACCAGTGGAATTATATGCGCTTGTGTGTAGGTAAAAAAATATCCCAGTAGGTTCTGCTTCAATCATTTAGGAGGGTATTTCCTTGACCAATTGTAACGAACCGGAATTTCGACCCCGAAAATTCGACACTAATACGTTCACTGTATAGAGTGCCGAGCAATTGAGTGCCGAAAATCCCAGCATGTTAGGGTTAAGAAGAAAAGGAGGCAGAAGAAGAAATAGAAAACAATAGCACAGAATCTCACATCCGCAGTAGAACAAAATAAAATATCAAATAACAGCATTTATACAAAGAAAAGCTGTAGCTGCCCATTAAGCAATCTAAATGGCATGGTGAGCAAGAATCGACACTATGTTAGTGTGTTGGTACCATATTAGGGAGTATAAGTTATAGAAAGGTCAAGAAAGTCATCGGTCCTAAGCGATCAACGGAAAAAACGAGGTTACACATAAACGTGCTACACCTCCTACTAGCGTAGGTTATGTTTACGTCATGCACTATTACAGTTGTTTGCTAGTTTGTTTATTAGGGGTAATGGCAGATAACCGTTAGTGAGGTCTTTAAAAACTGTTGAGACTTTATTTTGATTCATGACACAAAGCTATCACTACAACATACAGATTTGACGACTGTTACGACAAAAAGAGAATATATACTACATGGAGACAGGACATCAAAGTCATGCATCAATTTTTATATTATCTTGTTTTGAGTCTTAAGTCAATTTTGTTAAGATCTCTCCTCGTTTAATGTATATATTTGATTATATAATCTTCCTAATGATTTATATATATATATATAATATCAAAGTTTCTCTTTAAAATCATATATATATATATATATAAACCTGGGAAAACCGTGCAAATTGCACAGAAATCACCAGGTCAGTCGACTGACCCGGTAGGTCAATCGACTGACTTGGTAAGTCAGGTCAGTAATTTCAATGCAACATACACAGGTGCACAAATAAACAAATATATATAAAAAATACGTTTGAATAACCAGTCGACTGACCCAGAGATTCGGTTGATTGAATTTCTACAACAGCTATTTTCTGAAAAGACACGACTATTTGTGAAAGTTACGAATCTCTACAAAGAGATTTGGACGCAACACTTCAATCAGGACTCTTCATCAACAGTCGCTGCTTTTTAACATTTATAAATACATACTCTAACTTGATTCCAAACCACCGAATTTTCTTATCTTTCTTATCTAACTCTCTTGAATCTACTTGCAACTATACTTTCAAATATTATGTATTAAAGCAATATTATACATTTCTATTCTTTGTAAACTTCAAATATATATATATATATATTTATACTCGAGGAGAAGATCATAGGAAGGGTGTACTATAAACAAGAATTATCTGTGTTATCAAAACACAAAAAGTCAAACGATATTTTGCATTTGTTGAAGTCCTGTTCTGTTACTCAGGCGTGTGAAATCCTCTTAGGCTGCTGAGGCGAAATCCTGTTCCGCTGCTCAGGTCCCTGTTCGGCTGCTCAAGGGTTGTATAGACCTGTTCCTCTAGGTTAAGTGAGGGTTGTTGTTTTAGTGAAATTTCAAAAGGAGTCTGGGACTGGACGTAGGACGGTGCTCCGAACCAGTATAAAAATCTCTGGTGTCATTTTATTATACTACTTTTATATTCCGCACTATAACTGTATATTATCATCACTATTGTGACGACCCGTCTTTCAATACCCAGAAAGACGTATCATCAATGAGAAAAGAAAGAGATAGAAATAGAAAGATAAAAAGAAAAGAAACAACAATCATCAGAATCTCACAGCGGAAACGAACAAAATATAATATATGAACAAAATATAATATTTCACATATCCATTACATAATTTACATATCGGAGTTCACAAAATAATACTACTCCATTACATCAGTCATTCATAATAGTTTTTACAACCCAAACAACTCAAAACATAACACCCAAAATGCCACTAGCGAATATAGATAGATAGTACGTCTAGTCTCCAGCTCCAGCTCCCAAAATATGTGTTAATCCATACCTAATCACTTGGCTACTCATAAAAATTTGAGTACCCAAGAGTTTATGAAAAACAAATAAACTTCGGGTCAGACATGGGTCTGGTGTGAGTAAATCAGTTAAAGTTGTTTAACTTTAAAAATCATTTGAAAACAAAAGGTATCACGTAAGACTTCCCACAAATAAACACGGGTAAGTTTTTACCTTACGCTAACCAAAACATTTGATAGGAAATTCAGTGATATTATAATAGGGTCTAGGGTTTTCAAGTAAATAGAAAATAGCCGAAATTGTTACATGATTAAATTCCAACTACTAGCCACGAAAGTGGGTAATACAATCAAAACCGTAGGGTCTCGTAGGGAAAATGGATTTCCATCAATGGCAGGGCTACTGGGGTACCGCCCGTCACAGTACGGGGCCTAGATCACCGTACCGAGGATTACTCCCTTCATCCCCTGCAACACAAGGCCGGACCCATCCCTTACTGGATAGTTCCGAACAAGACAACCCCGCAGTTGTGGCCAACAACTGCCCACACAGCCGAAAATATAATAAGGGACCTCTAGACAGGGGTAAATCTCACTCTCAAGTGGGGGCTACCCACGAAGCCTTGCTGCACCTCCCCTGTTTTAGCCATTCCCGGTTGATGAGGCTTGAGGTTACGATTACCTTTATAGAACACATCTATCTTAGAATGCTCATCGTCCACCTGACGATGTTCTGAAAGCATTCAATCCATACAAGTTCGTTCCGGGTTCGAACGAAACCGAAGGCATTATCTCGTTACACTCATTTTGGAATCACCCTCAGAGTTAACGACGATAACCCTTGCACTCTGATTCTCCATCTCGAATCTATAAGGTCTATTCCGTCAACTCATTACGGAATCACCCACAGAGTTATACTGACGTATAGCCCTTACACCTCGAGTCTTCACTCTTCACATAAGATTCACGACCTAACGTTATTTGGAATCGATGTGGTTTTCGGATATCCAAATATGGAACCCGATCCCGGTCTCATCGAAATCCAAAGCGTGTCTTTTAGGTCCAAGTTGTCTAATTAACTTAAACAATTCAATTCAGGTTTGAACATAGCATCACAATATTATCAACAGATAACAATCAATGTCCATCACATATAAACAATATCACATCACAGATATCCAATATTCCATCATAGAATATATCAACCATCATTCAACAGATATCAACCATATACAGATATCTATCCAAACTATCATCCACAAGCAAGCATTACTTAATTCATATCATAATTAATTTAATTAATTTAAATTAAATTAATTACATAAGAATTTATCACTTAATCTTGCTTAACCAATCATTAATTAATTAAATCAAAATTTTTTAATTAATTAATCACTTCTTAATCATCTTATTATTATCAATTAATTACCATAATTATTTATTAATTAAACTTTGATTAAAAATTAATCATTCTTAAATTAATTATCAATTAACCCTTAATTTATGATTAATTTAACCTTAATTATTTCTTAATTACTTAATTAATTCTTAATTAATCACAAATTAATTTACCTTAATTACTTAATTAATTATTCATTAATTAACCTTAATTATTTAATTAATTAAAACTTAACCATTAATTAATTTACAATTAATTATAAATTAATTAATGTTTAATTACTTATTTAGTTAACTCTTAATCCATTTATTAATTAACTTCTTAAATTACTAAATTATTAATCAATTATCAATTAATTAATCAATTATTAATTACTTATGAATTAATCTTAAATTAATTAATAAATTAATTAATTGTTATTAAATCTAATTCTTAATTGTTCATTAAATAATTCATAAGTGATAAACAATTAATTAACCTAAATTAATTAATTAGTTCCATCACTAATTACTATTGAATTAAAGTGATTTAAATTACAAAATTCAATTTACTTCAAACACAACAATATTCACTTATCTTTAAAAACTCTTACATAATTGAGTATTCAATTTTATAATGACTAACTACTTTTAAAAATAGAACTTGATATTTTAAAAAGTAGAAAAATATAAGTTTTAAATTTAACTTAAACCCAAACTTACATTTAAACAAGTTAAACCTGACTTCACTTAAAACATAAAGCTCGGCCCAAGCAAATACCCAGGCCCAACACAACTCAAACTCCAATCTCCCCTCTCCTTCCTCTCTTCAACATTCTGGAACCCAAACTCGAACAACAAGCACATCACCCCGAGCAACACGCGACCACAACACGCGATCCTCCCGAGTCATCACGAGCACATCTTCGAGCTTCCACTCACGCACGCTCAAAACACACAGACACGCACACTCGTCTCGACGTGCACCTGCACAACGCCACCGCGCCACCATCGCCACCGCCGGCATCACGCGCACACCACACTTCGATCACTTATCCAACTACTCAACCCAGAAATCATCAATTCGATCTCAAACAAAAATCGAATGCTCAAACCCAAATACCCAAAACTGCATCACCGAAAAACCCCCTCGTTCACGGCGAGCCGACCGCCAAACGCTACCAAACCTCTGCCACATCTCCCCAAGACCCTCACGCTCCTTCACCCCAAACCGATTGAAGCTCGGTCATTCCAATACTTCGCGCGATCAAAAACTTCAAGCTTCAACAAAACAGTTCCAAAACCCTACAAACCCAATTTTCGAATTCTATGTTGAATAACAATTTTGATTCGTATTTTTCTGGTGTTAGATAACATCTAACCATGCTTCCATTTAAATTTCAAAAGCTAAAATTAATCTAGGCTCGAGAATTTTACAAAAGCCCCAAAAACAGAAAACTTTAGAATTCGAATTCGATAGCATGTTATAAATTCTGATTCAAATTTTAAAATTCATTGCATGCAATCTAGATTCAACATAAATATTTGGTTTATCAAAAATTAACTTAATCTACAAGCCATGATTTCCTTTTGTTTACTGCATATGTTTGTTTTGCAGTTTACAGTTTATCAATATAAATATTTATTACTTATAACACATTATCTCTAACTTATATATATTTGAAAATATATATATCAAACATCACCATCCTATATTTTAATTTAAAGTTGCTAAGAAAATCTGCTTGATCATGAGGCAACAGAGGATCAAAATTCCATCAACATGCACAGTCAAATAATTTAAACTGTAAACATTATCTCACAAATCAATTAACATGCAAGCATTCATTACTAACATTCATCATACAACTTTTATACTTAAGATTTTAATTTAAGGATTTACTCACCTGTTATTTGTGAAGATTCAAATTTTTTTCTCAGGAACAGAATGTGAACTGCAGACTTCTTCTATTCCTACTTGATGTTGTTGCTTTGAAGATTGCCACAACTTGAATTTGTTGCTTAGCTTTGAAATGTTTCAGATCTTGAATGAGTTGATGCTTAACTTTATGATTGATGCAGAAATTTAGTTTGAAGAAACAAAGATTGGAAAGGTTTTCAGTTTTTTAGAGAGAAGAGTGTAAATTTTCTTTTGACAAAAATGATGAAAGTATGCATACAAAATTTGTTTTATAAAAATTAAAGAAAAGAAAATTTCAATTTATGACACTTGTCAAATTACATAGTTAAATTACTAACACATGTTTATTAATAAGCTTGGATGTTAACATGTGTACAATCATGCAAAAAGAAATTTAAATATCACTTAATTGATTTTTTTCTTACATGTTTATATTTTTAAAACCTTAGAAAATATCAATTTTAAGTAATAAATATAAACAATTATTATAACTTGAATAAAATTATGTGAATATTCTTCAAGACTCAAAGTAAAATTTAAAATAAAATTTAACATAGTTTAAATTCTTTAATATATCAATTCAAACACAATTTGAATTTAAAAATCCAATTCAAAAACAAATTAGATATGAATAAAATTCTAATACATTCAATTCCTTATATTAGTTTCAAATTAAAATAAATTAATATTTATCATTCATTTATTTGTTGTTGAATAAAATAACAAAGTTTATCAATTTAAATTAATTTATTATATAGATTATCATATTTAAATTCGGTGTGAAATTCCGGGATATTACAATCCTCCCCCCTTAAAAGAATTTCGTCCCCGAAATTTAAACAAAAGATAATCCAAAAATTTCATTTTATTCAACACTTCAAACATACAAAACATCCATACATAAGCACCCATCACACAAAACATCCAACAAACATACATCCAACACAAACACCTCTAGCTATCCGGACACATATCCGGATAAGTCTTCCTAATACTATCCAGAGTCTCCCAGGTACAATCTCTAGGATCCTCACTCCACTGGACTTTAACAAGCTTCACTATCTTGCTTCTGAGTTGCCTCTCATCTTGATCAACAATTTGAACAGGATGTCGGACAACTGACAAATCCGGCTCAACCTCTAATTCCTCCTGCACAGCTGGCTTCACAATAAGAGATGGATCATGTACATATTTCCGTAGATGAGATACATGGAAAACATTATGAATTCCAGCCATCCGGACTGGCAATTCAATCCTGTATGCAACAGCACCAATCCTCTCGAGAACTCTGAATGGACCAATGAATCTTAGAGCGAGTTTCCCTGTCTTCCCGAATCTTACAGCTCCTTTAATAGGGGAAACTTTAAAAAAGACCAAATCACCAATCTTGAATTCCAATTGTCTTCGTCTCTTATCATCATATTTCTTTTGTCGATCCTGAGCAGCCCTCATCCTTTTCTTGATCAACTCGACTTTAGCAGATGCCTCTCGAATCAAATCTGGTCCAAGCACAATACGGTCCTTCGACTCTATCCAACAAGCTGGAGATCTACACGGTCTTCCGTATAATGCTTCATAAGGAGCCATCTTGATACTTGCTTGGTAGCTGTTATTATACGAGAACTCCACTAGATGCAGATGATCCTCCCACGATCCTCCAAAATCTAATACACAGGCTCTCAACATATCTTCAAGAATTCGATTAAGCCTTTCCGTTTGTCCGTCAGTTTGCGGATGATATGCTGTGCTCAATCTCAAATTAGTCCCCAAAGCTGATTGCAATGCTTCCCAGAATTTGCTGGTGAAAATCGGATCTCGATCACTTACAATGCTGACTGGAACTCCATGCAATCTCACAATTTCCTTCAAGAAAATTTCAGCCAAAGAAACTGCAGTACGGGTTGCTTTAACTGGTATAAAATGGGCGCTCTTGGTAAGACGATCCACAATCACCCATATTCCTTCATTACCCTTCTTAGTTCTAGGCAATCCGTCGATGAAGTCCATCGAAATCATTTCCCATTTCCACGTCGGAACTTCCAAAGGTTGCAACAGACCGGCTTGCTTCTGCTGATCTCCTTTCACTTGCTGGCAGATTACACAGCTATTAACAAATCTAATTACATCCTTCTTCATGCCCGGCCACCAGAAAACTCTCTTTATATCCTTGTACATCTTTGAGATTCCTGGATGGATATTCAATCTGGAACGATGACTTTCAGATAAGACTTCTTGCTTTAATTCCTTGAAATTTGGAACACAGATCCTTCCGTTAATCCTTAGCGTTCCTTGATCATCAATCTCAAAACTAGGACACTGCCCCTTCCTAACTCTTCTGATAATTCCTCTTAACTTACTATCAGATTCCTGCTTGCTTGAAATCCTATCCAGAAGAGATGGAACCACCTCCAAAAGAGAAAGAACCGCATTCCTGCTAAGAGCGTCTGCCACGACGTTCCCTTTCCCTGGAGTATACAGAATATCCAAATCGTATGACGCCAAGAATTCAACCCATCGCTGCTGCCTTAGGTTAAGATCTTTCTGGGAGAAAAGGTATTTCAACGGTTTGTGGTCCATGAATAACTCAAACTTTTCTCCTAAAAGATAATGCCTCCAAATCTTTAGAGCAAAAACAATAGCCAACAACTCTAGATCATGCGTAGCATAATTTCTCTCATGAGGCTTCAACTGCCTACTCGCATACGCAATAACCCTGCCATTCTGCATAAGCACAGCTCCCAATCCAACAATACAGGCATCAGTATACACTTCAAACTTGCTTTTACCATCAGGAATAGCCAATACAGGAGCACTTGTCAATATAGTCTTTAGTTTCAGGAAAGCTTCATCACACTCCGGTGTCCACTTGAATTTAGCTCCCTTCCTTGTCAGCTTCGTCAGATGAGAAGAGATCTTAGAATAATCCTTAATAAACTTCCTGTAGTATCCGGCCAATCCAAGAAAACTGCGAACTTCTGTAGGAGTCCGAGGCTGCTTCCATTCCAGAATAGTCTCAACTTTAGCAGGATCTACAGAGATTTCCTCACCAGAAACAATGTGGCCCAAAAATTTCACTTCTGACTTCCAAAAATGACACTTAGAGAACTTCGCCTTCAGCACATGCCTTCTCAGAGTTTCCAAAACGATTCTCAAGTGCTGCTTGTGCTCTTCTTCCGACTTAGAATAAACCAAGATATCGTCGATGAATACCAAAACAAACTTATTCAGGACATCTCTAAAGACTCGATTCATCAGATCAACAAAATAAGCAGGAGCGTTGGTTAACCCGAAAGGCATAACCAACCACTCATAGAAACAATTAGGTCCCCTAAATGCGGTTAAGGGAATACTGTCTTCAGCTACCCTTAACTGATGGAAACCTGATGCTAGATCTAACTGAGAAAAGACAGATGCACCATGAAGCTGGTCGAAAAGATCATCAATGCGAGGAAGAGGATACTTATTCCGAATGGTCACCTTGTTCAATTCTCGGTAATCTACACAGAACCTCAGCGACCCATCTGACTTAGTGACAAAAACTGCAGCAGAACCCCAACAGGAAAAACTTGGTCTAATCAAACCCTTCTCCAACAAATCTTGAGTTTGCTTTACTAGTTCCTCTCTCTCCCGTGGAGCCATTCTTCTACTAGGTTGAATTACGGGTACTGCTCCAGGAACCAAATCTATGCGAAACTCTATCTCACGGTGTGGAGGCAAACACTTAACTTCTTCAAATACATCAGAGAAATCCCGGACTATTTCAATATCATCAACTCCCTCTTGAGAAGTCTCAACTCCATGTAAAAGACTACTCAAGTGCAATCCAGAGTTATCACACATTACTCTGGCAATCCTACCCAGATCAGTTTCTAACGAAACTGTTCTCTCTTCACAATTTAAAATGGCCTTATATTTGTCAAGCCAATCCATACCCAATATAAGGTCAAAGCCTTTAAAATCCAATACATAAGGATCACATGAGAAACTATGGGATAGATAGGAGATTTTCAAATCCTTACAAATCTTGTCTAATTTAGTTACTCCTCCTATAGGATTTGATACACAAATGGGATTGTCAACGGTACTAGGGGTAAGTAAGAAATTCTCTACGGTCTCCAGAGAAATAAAACTTAAAGAAGCACCAGAATCAAATAAGACTTTAATATATTTTCCATTTAAAAGTAAGGTACCTTCTAAAACTCCTTTGCCCTTGGATGAGTTCGATGGTGTACCTTCTAAAGCAAATACTTTGTTCGGTTGGACTTTATGGAGGAGTGGGCAATCTTTAATCATATGTCCAGGTTGATGGCAGTTGAAACAAAGAGACTTCTGAACTAAAGCTGAACCTGGTCCACTAGAATGCTGTCTCTGCTGCTGAGATCCTTTGCTGGGACACTTATTTGCCAGGTGATCTTCTTGATGACAAATATAGCATTTGCGAGGCTCATTTTTGTTCCCAGACTTCTTCTTGTTTTGCTTCTTCCAGTTAGGATTGAATTTTCTCTTATTCTGGTTAGAAGAATTCCCACCTGATGCAGCAACTTGTGCCACTGACCTCTTCTTCATCAAATCTTCATACCTTAATGCCATATCAATAAGCTCCACAAAAGATCCTTTCAGATGAGCTGTCATCCTATCATGAAACTCTGGCCTCAAACCTTGAACAAACATCTCGTTCTTCTTAAGAGAGGTGTCTATAAGTCCTGGACCATAGCAAGATAACTCGTTGAATTTAGTCTCGTATTCTGCTACAGACATGCTTCCTTGTTTCAGATTCAGAAAATCTTGATAAAGACGAGTTCTCCCTGACAATGGAATAAACTTCTCCTCAAACAATTCCTTAAACTCTTCCCAAGTCATATCATCCTCCGAGACATTAGCAATCACTGAATTCCACCATAGAGCAGCACCACCTTGTAATTGCCATGCAGCCATTATCCTTTTCTGCTCATCCGATAATTTCATGCTCTTAAAAATCTTCTCACACGAGCGAATCCATTCTTGGACTTCTATTATAGTTTCTGATCCTCGAAACGGTTTTCCTCCAAGATGAACGAAGTCCTTGCATAATGCAGCAAAACTGACTGGAGACGTAACTGGATTAACAGCCTCATTATCAGCCTGCTCTCTCCTATTACCGGTTGATGCACTTCCAACAACCCTTCCCCTTCTGCCTCTTGAACTCATTCTGGCTACCTGGACAGGTAACCCAACCAATTTAGATAAGGATATAGTTATATAAGAAAATTACAAATACGCACTCTCAAGATAGATACTACTCCAGAGCCTAGGTGTTTCTCAACCAATGCTCTGATACCAACAGTGACGACCCGTCTTTCAATACCCAGAAAGACGTATCATCAATGAGAAAAGAAAGAGATAGAAATAGAAAGATAAAAAGAAAAGAAACAACAATCATCAGAATCTCACAGCGGAAACGAACAAAATATAATATATGAACAAAATATAATATTTCACATATCCATTACATAATTTACATATCGGAGTTCACAAAATAATACTACTCCATTACATCAGTCATTCATAATAGTTTTTACAACCCAAACAACTCAAAACATAACACCCAAAATGCCACTAGCGAATATAGATAGATAGTACGTCTAGTCTCCAGCTCCAGCTCCCAAAATATGTGCTAATCCATACCTAATCACTTGGCTACTCATAAAAATTTGAGTACCCAAGAGTTTATGAAAAACAAATAAACTTCGGGTCAGACATGGGTCTGGTGTGAGTAAATCAGTTAAAGTTGTTTAACTTTAAAAATCATTTGAAAACAAAAGGTATCACGTAAGACTTCCCACAAATAAACACGGGTAAGTTTTTACCTTACGCTAACCAAAACATTTGATAGGAAATTCAGTGATATTATAATAGGGTCTAGGGTTTTCAAGTAAATAGAAAATAGCCGAAATTGTTACATGATTAAATTCCAACTACTAGCCACGAAAGTGGGTAATACAATCAAAACCGTAGGGTCTCGTAGGGAAAATGGATTTCCATCAATGGCAGGGCTACTGGGGTACCGCCCGTCACAGTACGGGGCCTAGATCACCGTACCGAGGATTACTCCCTTCATCCCCTGCAACACAAGGCCGGACCCATCCCTTACTGGATAGTTCCGAACAAGACAACCCCGCAGTTGTGGCCAACAACTGCCCACACAGCCGAAAATATAATAAGGGACCTCTAGACAGGGGTAAATCTCACTCTCAAGTGGGGGCTACCCACGAAGCCTTGCTGCACCTCCCCTGTTTTAGCCATTCCCGGTTGATGAGGCTTGAGGTTACGATTACCTTTATAGAACACATCTATCTTAGAATGCTCATCGTCCACCTGACGATGTTCTGAAAGCATTCAATCCATACAAGTTCGTTCCGGGTTCGAACGAAACCGAAGGCATTATCTCGTTACACTCATTTTGGAATCACCCTCAGAGTTAACGACGATAACCCTTGCACTCTGATTCTCCATCTCGAATCTATAAGGTCTATTCCGTCAACTCATTACGGAATCACCCACAGAGTTATACTGACGTATAGCCCTTACACCTCGAGTCTTCACTCTTCATATAAGATTCACGACCTAACGTTATTTGGAATCGATGTGGTTTTCGGATATCCAAATATGGAACCCGATCCCGGTCTCATCGAAATCCAAAGCGTGTCTTTTAGGTCCAAGTTGTCTAATTAACTTAAACAATTCAATTCAGGTTTGAACATAGCATCACAATATTATCAACAGATAACAATCAATGTCCATCACATATAAACAATATCACATCACAGATATCCAATATTCCATCATAGAATATATCAACCATCATTCAACAGATATCAACCATATACATATATCTATCCAAACTATCATCCACAAGCAAGCATTACTTAATTCATATCATAATTAATTTAATTAATTTAAATTAAATTAATTACTTAAGAATTTATCACTTAATCTTGCTTAACCAATCATTAATTAATTAAATCAAAATTTTTTAATTAATTAATCACTTCTTAATCATCTTATTATTATCAATTAATTACCATAATTATTTATTAATTAAACTTTGATTAAAAATTAATCATTCTTAAATTAATTATCAATTAACCCTTAATTTATGATTAATTTAACCTTAATTATTTCTTAATTACTTAATTAATTCTTAATTAATCACAAATTAATTTATCTTAATTACTTAATTAATTATTCATTAATTAACCTTAATTATTTAATTAATTAAAACTTAACCATTAATTAATTTACAATTAATTATAAATTAATTAATGTTTAATTACTTAATTAATTAACTCTTAATCCATTTATTAATTAACTTCTTAAATTACTAAATTATTAATCAATTATCAATTAATTAATCAATTATTAATTACTTATGAATTAATCTTAAATTAATTAATAAATTAATTAATTGTTATTAAATCTAATTCTTAATTGTTCATTAAATAATTCATAAGTGATAAACAATTAATTAACCTAAATTAATTAATTAGTTCCATCACTAATTACTATTGAATTAAAGTGATTTAAATTACAAAATTCAATTTACTTCAAACACAACAATATTCACTTATCTTTAAAAACTCTTACATAATTGAGTATTCAATTTTATAATGACTAACTACTTTTAAAAATAGAACTTGATATTTTAAAAAGTAGAAAAATATAAGTTTTAAATTTAACTTAAACCCAAACTTACATTTAAACAAGTTAAACCTGACTTCACTTAAAACATAAAGCTCGGCCCAAGCAAATACCCAGGCCCAACACAACTCAAACTCCAATCTCCCCTCTCCTTCCTCTCTTCAACATTCTGGAACCCAAACTCGAACAACAAGCACATCACCCCGAGCAACACGCGACCACAACACGCGATCCTCCCGAGTCATCACGAGCACATCTTCGAGCTTCCACTCACGCACGCTCAAAACACACAGACAAGCACACTCGTCTCGACGTGCACCTGCACAACGCCACCGCGCCACCATCGCCACCGCCGGCATCACGCGCACACCACACTTCGATCACTTATCCAACTACTCAACCCAGAAATCATCAATTCGATCTCAAACAAAAATCGAATGCTCAAACCCAAATACCCAAAACTGCATCACCGAAAACCCCCTCGTTCACGGCGAGCCGACCGCCAAACGCTACCAAACCTCTGCCACATCTCCCCAAGACCCTCACGCTCCTTCACCCCAAACCGATTGAAGCTCGGTCATTCCAATACTTCGCGCGATCAAAAACTTCAAGCTTCAACAAAACAGTTCCAAAACCCTACAAACCTAATTTTCAAATTCTATGTTGAATAACAATTTTGATTCGTATTTTTCTGGTGTTAGATAACATCTAACCATGCTTCCATTTAAATTTCAAAAGCTAAAATTAATCTAGGCTCGAGAATTTTACAAAAGCCCCAAAAACAGAAAACTTTAGAATTCGAATTCGATAGCATGTTATAAATTCTGATTCAAATTTTAAAATTCATTGCATGCAATCTAGATTCAACATAAATATTTGGTTTATCAAAAATTAACTTAATCTACAAGCCATGATTTCCTTTTGTTTACTGCATATGTTTGTTTTGCAGTTTACAGTTTATCAATATAAATATTTATTACTTATAACACATTATCTCTAACTTATATATATTTGAAAATATATATATCAAACATCACCATCCTATATTTTAATTTAAAGTTGCTAAGAAAATCTGCTTGATCATGAGGCAACAGAGGATCAAAATTCCATCAACATGCACAGTCAAATAATTTAAACTGTAAACATTATCTCACAAATCAATTAACATGCAAGCATTCATTACTAACATTCATCATACAACTTTTATACTTAAGATTTTAATTTAAGGATTTACTCACCTGTTATTTGTGAAGATTCAAATTTTTTTCTCAGGAACAGAATGTGAACTGCAGACTTCTTCTATTCCTACTTGATGTTGTTGCTTTGAAGATTGCCACAACTTGAATTTGTTGCTTAGCTTTGAAATGTTTCAGATCTTGAATGAGTTGATGCTTAACTTTATGATTGATGCAGAAATTTAGTTTGAAGAAACAAAGATTGGAAAGGTTTTCAGTTTTTTAGAGAGAAGAGTGTAAATTTTCTTTTGACAAAAATGATGAAAGTATGCATACAAAATTTGTTTTATAAAAATTAAAGAAAAGAAAATTTCAATTTATGACACTTGTCAAATTACATAGTTAAATTACTAACACATGTTTATTAATAAGCTTGGATGTTAACATGTGTACAATCATGCAAAAAGAAATTTAAATATCACTTAATTGATTTTTTTCTTACATGTTTATATTTTTAAAACCTTAGAAAATATCAATTTTAAGTAATAAATATAAACAATTATTATAACTTGAATAAAATTATGTGAATATTCTTCAAGACTCAAAGTAAAATTTAAAATAAAATTTAACATAGTTTAAATTCTTTAATATATCAATTCAAACACAATTTGAATTTAAAAATCCAATTCAAAAACAAATTAGATATGAATAAAATTCTAATACATTCAATTCCTTATATTAGTTTCAAATTAAAATAAATTAATATTTATCATTCATTTATTTGTTGTTGAATAAAATAACAAAGTTTATCAATTTAAATTAATTTATTATATAGATTATCATATTTAAATTCGGTGTGAAATTCCGGGATATTACAACTATACTCTGTGTTATCGTATATCCATATTACACGATGCATATCGCACCTTTATTTGGTATCAGAGCAAGGTCATCATATAACCATAACATAGTTATCTGATAAACTAATGGTATGGAAACTAACATTAGCACTAGCATTAACGCTAGCTTCATTGAAGGACAATCCACGGCATGTCCATCACTATTTAATGGCACAAATTATAACTATTGGGCCATACGAATGAGAATATATATGCAAGCACATGGTTTTGATTCATGGAATATAACTCAGACAGAATATATTATTCTTACTGAAGAGTATTCTACTTGGACAAATACACAGAAACTAGATGCTATAGCAAATGCAAAAGCCATGAATATGTTGTTTCGTGTCTTAGATAAAAATGAGTTTAACCATGTTAGCATGTGCAATACTGCACGTAAAATATGGCGTACACTCAAAGTTATACACAAAGGAACTAACACGATCAAACAAAGCAAAATATCCATGCTCAAAAGTCAGTTTCAAAACCTTAGGATGAAAGAGAATGTATCTATAAATGATATATATTCAAGATTTTAGGATATCTACCATTCTTTGTAGGACTTTGAGAAAAATATTCAGATTTTGATATCATATCCAAAATCCTTAACTCTTTGACGGAAAAATGGGAAAGAAAAATTCTCGCTATTCAAGAAGCGAACGATATTTTCAAAATGACTCCGGAATAGTTAATAGGAAATCTAATGTCCTATGAAGTGAATATGCAGGCTAAACGAGTTCAACCCCAAGATAAAAAGAATATAGCATTCCATGCAGAACAAGAAGAATCAGATTCATACAAAGACGACCTAGCCTTTATTGCCAAAAATTTCAAAAAATCTTGAATATAAAAGAAAACAGAAATAATGGAAAGAGAAGCATAAACAGCAATAAACCACCATCTTCATCAGTTCTAAAGTGCTTTAATTGTCACAAAAAGGGGCATATACAGAAGGACTGTCTGGATCAAAAGAAGAATATCGCAATAAAAGGAAGGAAAAATTCAGAAGGAAAGCTTTCTCGATTACATGGGATGATTCAGACTCTTCTTCTTCTTTTGAAAGTGAGAGTGGCAGCGATGATGAACAAGCCAACGCATTCTTTATGGCCAAAGATAATGAGGTTAATAACTTTTGATGATATGATAGAGATAAACTTAGAATTGTTAGATACTTTAAAAAGTCTCAAAAGAAAATATAAAGAGGCTGACGAGGCAGAATTCGAAAGAGATATGCTTAAAGACAGAGAAAAATATTGGAAGAAAACTTGAGAAAACTCAAGAATCGCTTTCAAAAGTTAATTCTCAACTGATATTATTGAGTCAAGAAATTGAGACTCAAAAAGAAAAGAATGATGTTCTTGTTTTCGAAAATCATGATTTAAAACCTAATATTAAAATGGTAGAACTAGAAAATTCAAGTCTAAAGACCAAACTAGAAGGAATCACTAAAAATGTTTTAAATTTTAATAAAGGAAGAGATAATTTATCTAGAATTATTGAAAATTCACAACCCGTTAACAATAAAAATGGTTTAGGTTATAAGAAGAAAGTCAAGAATTCACAATCTAGTAATTTAAACAATGTTAAGTCTAATGAAACACCCATATCTTCAAAAAAACTAGCTTCTAAAACTATAAATATATGGGTTCCTAAAACTAATAACAAGTTAATAAGGAATAAGTATATTAGATCATTCATAGAAAACTTTCATAATAATAAGAATTATATTTATAAAAGGGATACTAAACCCACTTGGGTTTGGTTTTCTAAGATCTAACTCTTAGGACCCTGTTAAAAAGGGGGGTACCAACATTATCTCATATTTTTTGTAGGTCCTACTCAAGAAAAGTGGAAAATGGATACTCAACAGTGGTTGCTCAAAACACGTGACAGGAGACAAAGATAAGTTGACAAACATTACATACTCAGACGGAGATTCTGTCACTTTTAGAGATAATTCCAAGGGCTATATCATCGGCAAAGGCGATGTGAGCAATTACGGTATATCTAATTTACCTCTTATTACAAACATTTTATTAGTTAAGAATCTAAAACATAATCTATTAAGTATAAGTCAATTATGCGATAAAGGTTTTAAAATATCCTTCTCTAAAAATAAATGTAGTATCTCGATCAAAATCAGAATCTTATATTTGAAGGAAATAGAGATAAAACCATTTACATTTTGAATATAAAAGTTAATCATAAGTCAGACATGTGTTTAATGGCCAAAGAATATAATCCCTGGATATGGCACAAACAATTCTGTCATATCAATTCAAAACTATAAATAAAGTTTCTACAAATAATCTCATAAAAGGATTACCAAAGATGAGTTTTAAAATTAATAATATCTGTGATGCGTGTCAATTAGGTAAAATAACTAAATCTTCATTTAAATCTAAGAAAGTCATTTCGACGTTACAGCCACTTGAATTACTTCATATGGATTTATTTGGACCTACCGAAGTTCAATCCATAAATCATGATAAAGACGTATTCATAATAGTTGATGATTTTTCTAGATATACATGGACTATCTTTATGAAAAATAAAAGTGATACTTTTGAAAATTTCAAAACATTTCTTAAACGAATTCAAATTTTAAAAGGTAATAAAATAAAAAATATCAGAAGTGATCACGGAGGTGAATTTGAAAACAAACTGTTTGATAACTATTGTAAAAAGAAAGGAATATTTCATAATTTTCGTTTCCTTGAACTCCACAACAAAATGGAGTTTTACAACGAAAGAATCGGACTCTACAAGAATGTGCAAGAACCTTACTAGACGAAAGCATATTACCAAAACATTTCTGGGCAGAAGCCGTTGCAACTGCCTGTTATGTATTGAATCGTGTTTCTATTAGGCCCCTTACTTAGAATACACCTTACGAATTTTTTAAGGTAGAAAATCAAACATATCTTATTTTAAAATATTAGAATCAAAATGTTTTATACTAAATACCAAAGATCAGCTTGGCATATTTTATTCAAAATGCGATAAAGGTATGTTTCTTGGATATTCGAATCGAAGCAAAGCTTATCGAGTTTTCAATAAACGAACTAATACTATTGAAAAGACACTCCATATATCTTTTGATGAAAACTCTAAACTTAATTCAAAAACAAATGATGACGATGATTTACTTGATAATAACACAAATATATAAAAATAAATAATTCAATAGAAGATGAAGATATTGTTTATAATTCTAGAGAAGATGAAAACATTGTTAATAATTTAGAAAATAGAAATATTTCTAATACAATAAGATCTTCTTGAAGAATCTTACAAAATCATCCTATAGAAAATATAATTGGAGAAATAAATTCAAATGTTCGAACTAGAAATCAATTAAATTTAATGGGTCATGTAGCTTTTCTTTCTACCGTAGAACCTAAGAATACTAAGGAAGCATCATTCGTTGAAAATTGGATTATTGCTATGCAAGAGGAACTAAATCAGTTTGAACGAAATGAAGTTTGGAAACTATTACCCAGACCAACCGATCAGACTGTTATAGGAACTAAATGGGTTTATAAAAATAAAGCAGACGAATTAGGAAATATAACTAGAAACAAAGAGAGATTAGTAGCACAAGGGTACAATTAGGAAGAAGGAATAGACAGCGAAGAAACATTTGCTCCAGTCGCTAGACTAGAAGTAATACGAATCTCATTGGCTTACGCATGTTTTAATAACTTTAAACTCTATCAAATGGATGTTAATAGTGCATTTTTAAATGGTTTTATTAAAGAAAATGTTTTTGTTGAACAACCCCCTTTATTTGTTCATGAAAAATATCCAGATCATATCTATAAATTTAAGAAAGTTTTATATGGTTTAAAACAAGCACCATGTGCTTGGTATGAACATCTTAAAAGCTATTTAATTGAATCAGGATTCGAAATAGGAAAAGTAGATCAAAATTTACTTATAACGCATTCTAAAAATGATAATTTAATAATTCAAATATATGTAGACAACATTATATTTGGTTCAACTAATAATAAATTATGTAAAGAATTTTCTGAAATAATGACTAGAGAAATCCAAATGTCCCATATGGGAGAATTATCTATTTTCTAGGTCTTCAAATAAAACAATTTTCCAATGGAATATTTATAAATCAAGAAAAATAATGTAATAATCTTATCAAGTGATTTAGAATGAAAAACACTTCTACCAAACCAACACCTATGAGCACAACAGCACATCTTGATAAAGATAAAAATGGCAAAACTGTAGACCAAAAACTATATCGAAGTATGATAGGATCATTACTATACCTAACAGCGAGTCGACCAGAATAATGATGAGTGTATGTCTATGTGCAAGATTTCAAGCTGACCCAAAAGAATCACATTTATGATCCCTAAAACTAATACTAGTCATCTTTTTAAATCTAAAGATTTCGGACTTTTCTATCCAAAAGATTGCTCGTTCAAGTTAGTATCATATAGCGATGCTGATTTCAGAGGATCACGAACGAATAGAAAAATTACAAGCGGTACATGTCACTTCATTGGTAAATCATTAATATCATGGTTTAGCAAGAAACAAAATTGTGTTTTACTATCAACTTGTGAAGCAGAATATATTTCTGCAGCATTAGCTTGCGCACAAGTAATCTATATGCAACAGACACTTAAAGATTTTAAAGTCAATTTATCAAAATCAACAATTTAATGTGATAATTCTAGTGTAATAAATATATCAAAAATCTAGTAAATCACCCTAGAACTAAACATGTAGATATTAGACATCACTTTATGCGTGAAAATAAAGAAAAAGATGTGATAATTTTAGATTACGTTCCATCTGAAAATCAATTAGCTGATATTTTTACTAATATAAAACTACGTCGTGAACTCGGTATAATGTCAATTAAAGATATATAAATGATAACATACAAAATTTTGACTAAAAACTCGAAAATAAAAATTTTGACAAAAATTCATTTTCCTAACCATGATGAGACACAAACCTATGACCTGTTGTGAATAGCCCAGATGTCTTAACCACCCGAGCTATTGATTATTTTCATTACAGTCTAGGTTGGAGATTCTATTATATGGTGACAACTATACACTAAGTTATGTATTATACATTTACCTTTTTAAATATATATTTTCCGCATATTACATTTACAGGGATAAATCAGAATAACAGAAAACCAAAGAAATAGCAACGAACATTCCTAACTGACAACCTTTTTATAGCCAAATTCAATACAAACCATTCATTTCATCCTTTTTATTCTCAACATTAATCTACAAATAGGTGTACTTATTCTCTATTATTTATACAAACTAACTATCATTATGTCAACTTCTTCACAATCAACTCACTCCATTGAAATCCTATCCCCCTCTGAATCACCAAAATAACCCGCCATCATACTACACCACCTTCTACCTCTCGCGATCACACTAGATACACTCCGGAGAAAAAGAAAGGGAAGAAGATGTTTGACGTCCCTCCAAAAACTAAACAAAAAATAAGTGATTTGCATCATTATCAATAAGAGTCGCTGATGCTTCAGCGTGAAATATATTACGATCAAAAAATCAACTCGAGACGTCTAGGAATTATAGAACACATTGTTATGAAATTTTGCAGTGCTTCATCCCATCCAATAGACGAACACGCGGTTTCGCCTATTCGACGACCTTCTACTTCATCCCCGCCGCCGCCACCGGTCTCACCAAACTCATAGGATCGAAATGAGGCATCCAATGTTCGTCACAAACAGCTAAAGGGCTACAAAACTCCTAGCCCTTCAAAATAAGAGTAGTTGTTATTATATGTTATCTTTCGAATAATTTGACTACAACAGGTACAATTTTTTAGAATAAATCATTTCTTTTCCTTCATATATCATCACATACGCTGGTTTTAAAATTTAAATAAATTAATTAACAAGCTTCATATATATGAATATATAAAATATTAATCAAAACAAGGATAACTGAGAAAATTTACACAGGTCGGTTGACTGAACTAGTATATCAGTCGACTGATACTGATATAATTTTTTTTTACAAAACCAGCCTCAGTCGACTGTCATAGCAGATCAGTCGACTAGACCAGAAAACAAAATCCAAATGACCAAGATTCAGTCAACTGAATCAGGCCATCAGTTCACTGAACCAGAAGTACGAAAATTTTGAATTTCAAGTTCAGTCGACTGAACAACTGATCCAGTCCATTGATCCGTGGATCTGAGTAAAATTATAGCTCCTACCCACCAGTTTTTCACCTTTTAACCTTCACTTTCCTCTTTACTCTTCACTCCCATTTCAAATTTCAACTCTTCTAAAGCTCTAGATCTTCAAAGCCTAATTTTTACCTCCAAACAATCAAATTAAATGGCTCCAAAAAGAAAAGGACAAGCATTTTCATCCTCCCAACCTCCTTCCAATGAGAAAATCCAACAATGGATCTTCGATGATACCGTAGTTTGAAGATGAAGGAGAATGCAAAATTCTTGTATTTTTGAAGGTTCGTTTGTAAAATTTGCTGGTTTTTCTCCTTATCATATACAAGAATTGGCTCATAGAAGCAATTTGGAGTCTTTGTACAATATTGACAAAAATAAGCATAAAATAAACCAAATTATGGACAAGCTATTCTATGCTAATCTTAATTTAGGTCACTAAAACATTCAAAAGCAAGAAGATTGTGTATGGAGTTTGGTTTGTGAAAAAACTGTATTTTTCTCGTTAGATCGAATGGCTTACATTTTAAGATCTGAAAATGATGGTATTGAATTAAGCAATGTTGATTGTGATATGGTCGTTCGTGACCGAATAAGTCATTTATTTTTGGAAGATGATAGGCACCAACTCAAGTCTATGACCTTAAGGCCAAAAGCTAGAATTATACACCGTGCATTAATGGAAACTGTAATTCCGCGAACCGGAAGTTACGAACTTGTTTATGAACACAATTTTAAAGCCTTACACGCCATCTTCGGAAATATCAAAGTTAATTGGCTTCGGTTAATTCTTGATAAGTTCTTAAGCTTCAACAATGGTCGAATGAATGTCACATACTATGGTGAGTATATAATGCGTTTGCTAAAAGAATGCGAGATTTCGGAACCTGACTCACCGGTTTCTACCGTCGGCTGCTTAAGCTCTCGTACTTTAGAATTAATAAAGCTACCGGTTGCCCGACCTCCTCCTATTATTATTTTTGAAGAATGGACTCAATGCCAATTACCTCAAGATCAACCACAACAACAACAAGGTTAAGCATCTCACCGTCCAACTTGCCAAAGATCAACTATTCGTCAACAAGACGAAATTTTGATTCCTAATCCAGGCCTTCCTCCACATGAGTCTATTTCCGTGATATGTCATAACCAACAAATTCTTCAATCCCATATCACTAAAGTTGACAAAAAGCTTGATAAAGTTGAACGATTTTTCACAAAGTTATGGCAAGCTATCTCGTCTTCATCTGGCACTTCCACGGCTAAGCTAGGTGATCTGGGTAAGCAACCCATCTTCACTTGGTCTTCCTCTTCTGATAGTGGTAATCAAAGATCTCCTGGTGATAGGGGTAAGCATAGAATGGAGTGAGTTGTTACTTTTTATATTATAAAAACATTAGTCTTTTATTTCACAAACATTATGGCTTGTACTAAATAGCCACTCTTTTTCGTATTATTTCAGAACTCTTGTTTGTGATATTGTAATGTATGAATGTTTGGTTCCTTCATAATATCTATCAATGCTGCATACTTTTATATTCTTTATTCCTTTTTTTCGATGACAAAGGGGGAGAAATATTATTACTAACATTAAGAATGTAGGATACAGATCGTCAAAGATTCAGGGGGAGTAAGTATTTATATTATATATACAGTCAATATCTATCTATAGGTTGTCATCAATCAAAAAGGTAGAGAATGTTGAGACTTGGTTTTGATTCATGAAACAAAGCTATCACTACAACATACAGATTTGACGACTGTTAAGACAAAAAGAGAATAAATACCACATGGAGACAAGACCTTAAAATCGTTGCATCAACTTTTATATTATCTTGTTTTGAGTCTTAAGTCAATTTTGTTAAGATCTCTCCTCGTTTAACGTTATATTAGCTTATATAATCTTCTTAATGATTTATTCATACATAGATATATATATATATATATATTATCAAAGTTTTTTCTTTAAAATCGTATAATATATATATATATAAACATGGGAAAACTGTGCAAATTGCACAGAAATCACCAGGTCGGTCGACTGACCTGGTAGGTCGGTCGACTGACCTGACAATTTCTATGCAACATGCACAGGTGCATAAATAAACAAATATATATTAAAAAAATACGTTTGAATATCCAGTCGACTGACTCAGAGGTTCAGTTGACTGAATTTCTACAACAGCTATTTTCTAAAAAGACATGACTATTTGTGAAGAGTTACGAATCTCTTTTGGATGCAACACTTCAACCGGAACTCTTCATCAAAAATCTCTGCTTTTTAACATCTATAAATAAATACTCTAACTTGATTCCAAACCATCGAATTTTCTTATCTTTCTTATCAAACTCAATCTACTCGCAACTGTACTTTCAAATATTCTGTATTAAAGCAATATTATACCTTTCTATTCTTCATAAACTTCAAATATATATATTTATACTCGAGGGGAAGATCAAAGGAAGGGTGTACTATAAACAAGACTTATCCGTGTTACCAAAACACAAAATGTCAAACAATATTTTGTATTTGTTGAAGTCCTGTTCTGCTGCTCAGGCGTGTGAAGTCCTCTTCGGTTGCTGAGGCAAAATCCTGTTCCACTGCTCTGGGGTTGTATAGACCTATTCCTCCGGGTTAAGTGAGCGTTATTATTTTAGTGAAATTCCAGAAGGAGTCCAGGACTGGACTTAGGGCGGAGCTCCGAACTAGTATAAAAATCTTTGATGTAATTTTTATTATACTGCTTTCATATTCCGCACTATTTACCATATAGCAATTATCACTATACTTTGTATTATCGTATATCCATACTACGCTATCCACGGAACACTTTCAAAAACAAGTAGGTCGTCCAAGTAGCTGAGTCCTTAATAGTCCATGGAGCTGAGTCCACAAAAGGAACTGGATAAGTAGTAAATACCCAAGGTAAGATAGAATACGGCTAAACTATAGTAACTTTGTTATTAGGACTACGAGAGTTCCTTGGTATGCACGATGACGAGGATGTGATACTATGTTGACGATGGATCCTGACGGTGTGTTGGGCTAGAGATACCAGAGGGGATAGTATCAAATTCCAAAGGAGGGCGATGGTACTTATATATTTGTATATATACTTATGTAATTATGGTTTACCTTGGGTAAATGGGACGTATTGTATGCATGCATAGAGTCAAAATGGCTAAGTAGAATAAAAGGATATAACATGTAATGGAAGGCAATCGACATAAATCAGTGTTATGTATAAAGTGTATATACCAGTAGAAGATAACTGTTCTAACACCCTCCTCATTACAATCCACATGATAGCTTAAGAGGGAAAGGTACTGGTATAAGGTGGGAACAGTGGAAGGACAGGTTTCCTTATGCATGCTCAGCACTGACATAGACACTAGTTATTGGAAGGTCAATCTTAGGCAGTCTGTATGAATTATTATATTTTAATATTCCACTATGATTTATATCGATAGTGCTCTAATATGTATTTATTTATTAGTAGGATACCAAACCAATGATCCATACTTTGATGGACTTGGGTTTTCGATTTAGCAAAAATTCAGGCCCATTAGGTTGCGAGTTGTTACACCAACATTCTCAACTTCCACTATCCCTCGGTCAAGAGTGAAGCCTAGTAGGTTAAAGTACTATTGCTTTTATACTCTACTCGATTCATTATTCTTAACTCTCATAAATAAAAATATCTACTTTGCCTGCTTTAGTGCTAAGTACATGACTAAATACTTTCTGTAACAAGTAAACACACAAAGCATGATTAGTTCACACAAGCAGGATCAAGTTACATAAATGACTTTTAATCCCATTTTTATTTAATTAATCCTTTATTAATTAAACCTCTTTTACTAGTAAAAATCCTTTTTATATAATAAAACTCCTTTCATTAATTAAAACTTCCTTATTCAATTAAACTCCTTTATAAATCAAACTCCTCATTAATTAAACTTCCTACTAGTTAAAACTTAACTCATTTAATTAAAAAAATATTAATTAAAATTTAAATTATATTTAGTTAAACTTCTTATTAATTAAAACTTAACTTGTTAAACCAGCACATAAATTTAATTTCCTTATATAAAAGATATATACTTGTATTTTACTATTCACGTATACTCTTTAAAATATAATCAAAGTGGCTAAAAGCAAATGTTACTATAAACCCCTTCTCTTTTATAAATTATACATACAACTTTTCTATCTTTATTCCAAAAGATTACATACCTTTTATTATCTTTAAAAGTCCATTATTATATATCTAGGTATATTCATAATCATTTAGCAATATATTTCCACATTGAAATAAAATTCAAGGGTTTAAAAACAAATGCTGCTAAAACACTGTTTCAAAAAAATCCAAAATGCTACACACTTAATCATTATCTTTAAAACTCTCTTTTAAAGATTAAATTGCATTTATAACAGTTTGGAACAAGTGTTGCTTACATTGTCACAACGACCCAAAACTATTCACTTGTAATTATCTTAAAAATATTCATTTCCTTGGTATAACTAATAAGGGTTAAAAATAAATATTACTAAAATATTGTTTACTACAACCCAAACCATTTACTTTTAGTTACCGTTAACTTTAAGACATTCATTTTGAAGATCAAAGCATATCTACACTTATTAATTAAGGCAATACACTTTTAACTTAACTTCTCAAAATTTATTTTAACTCAAGTGTTAAATTCCAAAGTTCCTTTACTACATCTATAAAATACTTAACTCGCACTTTAAAACTTGTATATTTACTAAAAAACCTTTTTAAAATGATGTGTATATATATATATGTATATTAATTTATTTATAAACTAATATAATTGATAAAATTATAAAATAATTTTATAGATATTATTTCAAATAATATTTTTAATACTTTAATAAAATCTTTAACTAATTTTCTAAAAAAACTATACATATTAAAAAAACTTATACTATGGTTCAAAACATTTATTTTAAGTACTACTTAAAAATACTTAATTTATAATTTATTTTAAAACCAATAAAAAACATGTTTTATAATTTAAAACTCTTTACTTTAAAAACTCATAAATAATTACTAAAAATATACTTAAACTTTGATATTTTTCTTGTAATAATTACATTTATAGTACTTATTAAAAATACAAAGAAGCCCCTAGGATGTCTTTCAAAGCCGACTTTAAAAATCATCGAACACAAGGCATTTTCAAAGTGCATCCATAGCGACCTTTTTCTTCTAATTTCACACTTTGTTTCCCAATTTCTATAACTTCCCAAACCAATTCCTTGTTGCCCATAAACCAACATATGTGTCGAGGACAACGAAATATATACTTTCACAATATATTCACATTTAACCAATTTAACATATGTTAAATACAAGGGATCTCAAAGTGCGTTTATAGCAACTATTTAGATCCAAATATTTACAACACACTTCAACTTTTCACATAACAATATCAAATGTGTAAAAAAAAAGTCACGGCTACGATACATGTTTTAAAGGGTTATAAGAGAGAATATATTATGTTTAATGTCGTCACTTGCTTTTAAAAGTATGGAGGGATCCAAAAGTAATAACTTGTATTGTTATATATTTAATTTTATATTTTCACAATAACAACTACACACAAAACATATACAAATCAAATAATGAGTTAACTCACTCAAGTCCAAGCCAAACTAAGGCATGGATAATCTCACTACGAGTGCAACGGCAAAGACGACGTCTCAATTGTACCTCGTATGCAAAAGATATGGATTTTATAGGAAATGATATTATTTGTAATAACTAATTTACTAATTAACCAATTAATTATCTAACTTAATTATCTTCCCTAGATTGGTTTCACTGTGCACAGAAACGCGCATGCACAACTAATGGCCAAGCTCCTCCTCCTTCTCTCCCTCTCTGGTCAATGAAACGCGACACTAACACTTCAATCGAACTACACTTCACGTGCTTATCCTAACGAACATGAAGACGATGACCCCGAACCCCCAGTGGAAATCACAAGCTTACACCTTTCCCCTTCCTTATGAACTATCGCGACTTGTCACCATGGGTCAAAGTCCCAACGGATGGCCTCGGAAGGTGCTCATCACTAAGTGCATCGCAACGGTGTGCTCCACCTCACCTATCTCCTCCTCAAATTCCTCCTAACCCCAACCCTAGCTTTGGAAGACAATTGTCACACATGACCAAGCCTCAACGCACACCCAAACAACATCATAGATTTGAAGCTCTCTCAATGTTGAGTGCAACGGAACAATACCGTCTACTATCGATGCCCGTAGCTCTCAAAATAATTACTTGAATGTGGCGGCTCTTTATTTTGTGTTTTCTGAAGGAAGAAAATAAAAAAGGAAAGAGGAAAAGTGATAGAGAGAGATGAACATGGGATGGATTTATTTAATAATAATAATAATAATAATAATACATATTATATTTAATTTTCTCAAATAAATCATCATACGTTACAAGCTCGTACAATAACATAATATATCTAATCGCCATAAAACTCATTGGCACACATTACCTTGTTATCAAAGTCCCGATAACATTAGTTTTGTCAAAATCCGAGATAGTTCCTAGGGATGATAATTTCATGCGTTTTTAGGCTATTTATCGACAAAACTATTTTCAGTCGCATTATCGATATTTCTTCAAACTATTTATTTTTGTAACAAATTTCAAAAATAAGTATTCCTTCATTAGTTATTATTTAAAAGGAGGTTAACAAGGTTATTAAATCAATTTAATCACATTAAATCCAAGATTCAATTATTCAAATAATTTAGATGTTTAAACATGAAGTGTTCAAAATGTCAAGTCATTATATTCTCCCTCACTTAGAATACTTCATCCTTGAAATTCCAATACAAGCAACAAAGGAAACAATCACCCATCAATTCTTAACAGTATTACAATTACTAACAAGCAGAGCTAACGTTTTCCCTAGGTCCAAAAAACTCTCATTCCACAAGGATGATAAATAAACTACTAAGCGTACCTTTCGCTCAATAGCCTCAGGTTATTACTTAGTCGGTTACTCATGCTACCTCAAACAATATGAAGAGTCATCATCAAAACTCCCCACAAGCCAACAAACATAGTATATAAATATACTAAAGCCCATACGATGCACATGGATTATCCATATGCAATACCAAATCCGATGACTTGCTCCATCATATAAAATTTCACTTCCCAAACTAGTACAGATCACTTGGCCTCTCTAGTGTAGACTTCGATCTGGTTCGTTGATTAGACACCTCTGTTCTTCTTACACAGCCATATACTATGATAGAAAACCTCATAATCACATCAAGAATCAACATCAAGTGTTCGCCATCAAGAATCGAGTGAAAAATCCTTGTTCAGACTAGTGTAAATCACCTCAAAAATATGTACTCGAATCCTAAATTAAGAACTATCATGCGAATAAAACGATCAACGTAAAACTTACATACTTTATTCCGTTGGTTTCTTAACTATGTCAATTTCTACATTTTAAATCACATTCATTTACACAAGAATCATTCTTCATTTAACACTGAAATCATTTATGAAGCATTTCATAAAAAATTCCTTAAGTTATAACCATTTTATAAAAAAAATATCTTTATTTAAAGAACATTTCATTAGAACATAATTTGATTTAAAAACATTTCAAGACTTAAGTTCAATACTCGTATAATACTCCACTACATCCTAAGAGTATTTACGAACATTCATATTTATCTCACTTAACAACGATGTTCTACAAATTTAAAATTTTTTAACTTACTGTCCTTTCAAATTAAGATTTATAAAAATTCAACTTTTATTTCAGTATCAAATTTCTTTTGAAGAAAACTTTTGAACTAAACACCGGATTTCATTTCAAATCATTTAACTATTAATACATAAATATATCTTTTGAATATCAAATCATACTTTTGGAATTTAAATCAAAATTTATTTTACCAAACCAACTCTATAGAAAACTACTATAAAAGCATCCCACACTTTGAAACTCGAAAACCAACGTCGATGATGATGCAGTCATCACTAGAATTATTTTCCTATGACAAAAATGAGTTCAGTACTTTTTACCTCCTTCAGAATCCATTTTAAAATATTTCCATTCATAAATAATTTCAAATCATACTATTATTATTTTCTCCAAAACCTTGAAAAACAATTTTCAAAACATCGGGATTTAATTTCTCAAATTCTCAGCTCAAATTCTTTTTATTTATAAATCACATTTTATAAACCATACTTAGGTAAATTCACTTTCTTATATAAAATCATTTCGTAGATATTTATTCCAAAATATCTCGTTTTCTTTTAGACTATAATAAACATCTTTTATCAAAGTTGAGTTTTTAATCCAACATTCATCAAACAGCTACAGTCAAACTATGAAACTCAATTCACAAGGTATTCGTCTCAATATTCCTACAATTACTATCTACCTACCCATGTAGAAAATGGTAAATTATTTATAAATCAACAAACAATTGTCAATGATGCACAACTAATTAGTCAAAAAATGATAATGATGCTCATAAATTTAGCTGAGCAATATAAGGCTAATAATTCTACGAATTATCATAATGCTCATAACAGGTTGAGTATGATTAAGCTAATAAATGTGGGATAAATAGACGGTATTAATCCCTACATTAATCAACTGTACTATCAACCTATACTTATATATTACTAATCTATATCAAATACATATACGCTCTCATACATATAATAAACTCAAATTATGCTAAGGCATTCCATTACCTTATCTTTTAATGAATTATACCCAACCAAAACCAAGGTTCTCGCTAACCTTCTGCTTTGATACCAAGTTGTAACAATACGCCTTTTTCGACCACTGAATGTCAACACTAATACGTCCATGGTATTCACATGCCGAGCATACAAGTGTAAGAAAGACAGAATGTGAAGGTAAAGAAAAAGAAGAGAAGAAAATGAACAAGAACGAGGAGAACAAAAACATCAGAATCTCACATGCATAATGATAACATATAATACCAAAAATCAGTACACAGAGCTGCTCTAATATACATAGCATTTCAGAGTTACTAATCAAAGTACCATCAGCAGCCTGAACAGTTATAACAGCATGTCCTTACAATTGCTAATATATATACACACACACACATAAAGTAATGCAGTGGAAATAAGAATAAAACAGTCGTTAAACATCCAGCTTCTCTCCAGCAACCCAATGAACATCAGTGAAAACCTATCTTTCTCAAACTGGTCGAAAGAGCACCCACGGAAATAAGGGAGAAATAAAACCATGGGTCAAACATAAGTCTGGTGTGAGAAACTAAGAAATATTTGTGACACATAACAGCACCATTTGAGACTATCGTAACAGTTATCCCCTCAAAAGAGACAATCGTCTAATAAGTACATATTGCAATGTAAAAGATAATGTCTAGGTTAAAGAATATAAATTAGAAAACAGTTGTGCTGCTTGCATCTCAGTACACAACAATATTGAAGTAAAATCAAAACTGCTAAGGTGCGTTCGCATATGAATTTTCCACGGAGACTTCTCTAGTAAACTGAAGCGAATATCCATTACAAGGATCAGAAATACCTTATGGGCGTCATATGTCTTTAGATAGAATATATCATAAGGTAAACACAACTGGCCCATCCCCTGAACACGTGAACTACGTGGAACCAAGTATCAACAACTCCCACACGCAACATATCAATAAGCATACTCTAGATATAGATCTGATATACCCTCGTGGGTTAGCAAAACTTGAGATCATGCACCATACTCTGCCTTTAGTCATTTACGTATGGTGAAGCCACATTCACCATCCCAAAACATAATCCATAACTCGAACGGATCAGGATCCCTAAATGGGTACTAGCATTATAAAAAGATGGTGAACTTCTACATGGTTCAAGCAACTCAAACAGATCAAGAATCTCCACGTAGATTCTAACATCTCGAACGAACCACAAACCTCTTCCAAAGCATAGATGACATATATGGTTTTGAAGTGGTTACAGTTTCGAGTCATTTCACATAATCCCCCACTTATCAGGCACTACAACACCAACTGATAAATTTTTGGTTAACTCAACCCCGATTCTTTTAGAAATAAAATGAAAATATATAAGAGTGGAGATCATCTTCTATCCGGACGGATTTCCTTATCATTTTCCCCAAAAGAGAAAGACGCGTTTATGCATAGTTATATCATCACTGAGTGAACAATTGTTTCTTTTAGATATTTCCCAAGTTAATTTGGCTATATTTAACAATAATGAGTATGGTCGCATATGGAAACCAAGTCTCGTACACTTATCAAGTTTCCAACCTTCTCAGATTCCACCATTCCCTGGTTAAGAGTGAAACTTGGGAGGTTATATCACTATTGCCTCTATACCCTATTCGAATCATCATTCTTAACTCTCACATAAAGAGACAAGTCTAGTTTTGCTGGCTTTAGTGCTATGTACACGACTAAATATTTTCCATAAATAAGTAGACACATAAAGCCCGATCAATTCACACAAGCATGATCAAGTCACATAAACGACTTAATCTCTTTTTTGTTTGATTAATCCTTTATTAATTAAACTTCCTTTATTAATAAAACTCATGTTTATCTAATAAAAATCCTTGCGTTAATTAAAATCTCCTTATTTAATTAAACTTCGCTATAAATTAAACTTCTCATTAATTAAACTTTCTACTAATTAAAACTTAACTCATTTAATTAAAATGCTTATTAATTAAAACTTAATTTATTTTTTAATTGAACTTCTTATTAGTTAAAGCTTAACTTATTAAACAAGTATACAAATTTAATTTCGATTTATAAAAGATATATACTTAAATTTTACTATTCATGTATTTTACTACTCATTTATACTCTTTATAATATAATTAAAGCGACTAAAAACAAATGTTACTAAAACATAGTTACTATAAACCCTTTTTCTTTTATAAAGTATACATATAATGTTTTCTATCTTTATTCCAGTAGATTCCATACTTGTTATTTTCTTTAAAAGTCCATTATTAATGATCCAAGTATATTCATAATCATTGAATAATAGTTTTCCACTTAAAATAATTCAAGGGTTTAAAAACAAAGTTACTAAAACATTGTTTCAACAAACCAAAAACACTTCACACTTAATCATTATCTTTAAAACCCTCTTTTAAAGCTTAAATTACATTTATAAGGGTTTAAGACAAGTGTTACTTAAATATTGTTACAACAACCTAATACTATTCACTTATACTTATCTTTAAAATATTCATTATTAAACATCTAAATATTCCAAAGTATAACCAATAAGGGTTAAAAACAAATGTTACTAAACCATTGTTTACTACAACCCAAACCAATTACTTATAGTTATCATTCACATTAGGACATTCATTTTAAAGTTCAAAGCAGATCCACACTTATTACACTTTTAACTTAACTTCTCAAAATAATTTATTTTAAATTAAGTGTTAAAAGCCAAATTTCCTTTGCTGCATTTATAAAATACTTAACTTACTTTTCAAAACTTATATATTTACTAAAAATCTTTTTAAATGATGTATACAATTATACATATAATAATTTATTTATAAGCTAATATAATTAATAAAAGTATAAAATAATTTGGAAGATATTATATTAAATAAGCTTTCTAATGCTTTAATAAAATCTTTACTAATTTTATAAAAAAGCTATAAATGTTTAAAAAGTATTTTAAAATACTTATACTATGGTTTAAAACATTTATTTTAAATATCACTTAAAAATACTTATTGTATAATTTATTTAAAAACCAATAAAAAATGTTTTATGGTTTAAAACTCTTTACTTTAAACATTCATAAATAATTATTAAAAACATATTTAAACTTTGATATTTTTATCGTAATAAGTACACTTGTAGAACTTATTAAAAAATAAGAAGCCCATAGGATATAATTTGAAGTTGACTTTGAAAATCGTCGAACATAAAGCATTTTTAAAGTGCATCCATAGCAACCTTTTAGATTCTAACTATAACACTTTGTTTCACAATTTCTATAATTTTCCAAACCAATTCCTTGCTGCCATTACACCAAAATATGTATCGAAAACAACTAAATAAATACTTTCACAATATATTCACTTTTAACCAATTTAACATATGTTAAATACAATGGATTTCAAAGTGCATTTAAAGTGACTATTTTGCTTCAAACATTTACAGCGCACTTCATATTTTCACATAACAACATCAAACACCTAAAAAATATCATACTACGATACATGTTTTAGAGGGTTATAAAAGAGAATATACTAAAAGGTTGTCACTTTCTTTTGAAAGCAAGGAGGGGTTCAAAAGCAACAGCTTGTATTATTATCTATTTAATTTATATTTTCACAACAACAAATATACACACAACATTTATGAATTAAATAGTGAGTTAACTTATCTGAGCCCAAGCCAAACCAAGACGTAGACAATCTAACTACAAGTGCAACGGCGAAGATGACGTCTAAATTGGACCTCACATGCAAGAGATATGGATTTTATAACAAACGAAATTAATTAAAATAATTAATTTACTAATTAACCAATTAATTACCTCACTTAATTATCTTCTCCAAAGTGATTTCACAATGCCCAACAACGTCCATGCACAATCCATGACCGAGCTCCTCTCTCCTCCTTCTCTCACTCTCTAGTCAGTGAAACGCAGCACCGACACTTCCATCGGACCACACTTCACGTGCTTGTCCTAACGCACATGAAGACAATGACCCCAAACCCCCACCGCAAATCGCTATCTGATGCGTTTCCCTATGCACTATCGTAACTTGACAACATATGTCGGAGACCCAAGGATGGCACTAAAAGGTGCTCATCGCCAAGTGTGTCGCATTGGTGCGCTCCACTTCACCTATCTCATCCTCAAATTTCTCCTAACCTAACCCTAACTTCGGTTGCCAGTTGTCACACATGACCAAGTCTTATCACACACCCAAACGATGCCATAGATTTGAAACTCGCTCCATGCTTGGTGCAATGGATCCAACATCATCCTCTATCGATGCCCTTAGCTCTCAAGACAATTACTTGTATGTGGCGGCTCTTTATTTTGTGTTTGTTGATGGAAGAATATAGAAGGAGAAAGAGAAAAGGTGATAGAGAGATGAATGTGGGATGGCTTGTATAATAATACAAACATACATACATACATACATATATATATATATATATATAGATATTACATTACTTTTCTTAAATAAAGCATCATACATTCCGAGTTCGTACGATCATACAATACATCCAATTGCCACAAAACTCGTCGGTGCACATTACCTTATTATTCTAGTCCGCATGACACTAGTTTCATCAAAATCCAAGATAGTGCCCCAGGATGATAATTTCACGAGTTTTGAGGCTGTTATCAATCAAACAAATTTCAGTCGCATTATCGATATTTCTTCAAACTATTTATTTTTATAAACAAATATCAAAAATAAGTATTCCTTCATTAGCTATTATTTAAAAGAGGGTCAATAAGGTTATTAAATCAATTTAATCACATTAAATCCAAGATTCAATTATTTAAATAATTCAAATATTTAAACATGAAGTGTTTGAAATTCCAGGCCATTACATTCTCCCACTTTGAATATTTCATCCTCGAAATTCCAACACAAACATCCAAGGAAACAATCGCTCATCAATACTTTATAATATTACAATTACTAGCAAACAAAGAGCTTGGCTTGCCCAAGTTGAAAAAATTATCATTGCACAAGGATGATAAATCTACTACTAAGCATACCTTTGGCTTAATAGCCTCAGGTCATTACTTAGTTGTTTACTCATGCTACCTCAAACAATTCGAAGAGTCATCATCTAAACTCCCCATAATCCAACAAACATAGAATACAAATACAATAAACCCCGTGCGATTTACATGGATCATCCATATGCAATAACAAATCCAATGACTTGCTCGATCACATAAATTTTGCTTTCCAAACTAGTATAGATCACTTGACCTCTTTAGTGCGTACTCCAATCTATTTTCTTGTAGACACCTCCATTATCCTTATATAGTTATAAACTATAATAGAAAACTTCAAAACCATATAAAGAATTTGTATCAAGTGTTTGCCGTCAAGAATCAAGTGAAAAATCCTTATTCGGACCGGTGAAAATCATCTCAAAATCATATACTCGAATCCTAGATCAAGAACTGTCATTCGAATAAAATGATCTATATACAACCTACATACGTCATTCCATTGGTTTCTTAACTACACCAATTTCTTTACATTTTAAATCACATTCATTTACACAAAAATCATTCCTTATTTATATTGAAATCATTTATGAAACATTTCATAAAACAGTCCTTGAGTTTATAAACATTTTATAAAAAAATATTTTTATTTAAAAAAAACATTTCATTAAAACATAATTTCATTTAAAAACATTTCAAGACTTAAGTTCATTACTCGTATAATACTCCACTACATCCTAAGAGTATATACAAAACATTCATATTTATTTCACTTAACAAGGATGTTCTATAAATTTTAAACTTTTTTTAACTTGCCTTCCATTCAAATTAAGAGTTATAAAACTTCATCTTTTATTTCAATATCAAATTTCCTTTAAAGAAAAATTTTAAACTAAACATCGGATTTCATTGCAAATCATTTGAAAAAATAATACATACATATATCTTTTGTATATCAAATCATACTTTTAGGATTTAAATCAAAATCTATTTTACCAAACCAACTCATAATCAACTACTATAGTAGCATCCCATACTTTGAAACTCAAAAATAAACGTCGATGTGGCTGCATTCATCATGGGAATTATTTTCCAATGACAGAAGTGAGTTTGGTACTTTCTATGCCTTAAAAATCCTTTTTAAAATATTTCCACTCATAAATACCTTCAAATAATACTATTATTATTTTCTATAAATTCTTGAAAAACAAGTTTCAAAACATCGAGATTTAAGTTCTCAAATTCTCAGTTTAATCCTATTTATTTATAAATTATATTTTATAAACCACACATATATAAACTCACTTTATTATTTAAAATCATTTCACAAATATTTATTCCAAAATACTTCCGTTCTTTGAAATTATAATAAACATCTTTTATTAAATTTAACTTTTTAGTCCAATATTGTCACCAAACGACTTATAGTCAAACTGTGAAACTCAATTCACAAGGTGTTCATCTCAACATTCTCACAATTACTATCTACCCAACCCATCTAGAAAAGGTAAATTACTTATAAATCAACAAATAATAGTCAACGCTCATAAACTGGCTGAGCACAACTAATCAACCAACAAATGCTAACAATGCTCGTAAACTAGCTGAGCAGTATTAAGCTAATAATTCTACAAATGATAATAATGCTCATGAAATGGTCGAGTATGATTAAGCTAATAAATGAGAGATAAACGAACATCATTAATCCCTACATTAATCCACTACACTGTCAACCTATACTTATAAATTACTAATCTATATTAAATACATATATGCCTCATATATATAGTACACTCAACTCATGCTATGGCATTCCGTTACCTTATCTCTTAATGACTTATACCTAACAAAGCCAAGGTTCTCGATTAAACTTCGGCTCTAATACCAAGTTGTAACAATACGCTTTTTTGATCGTTGAATTTCAACACTAATAGATCCACGATATTTACATGTCGAGCACCCAAGTGTCGGAAAGACAGAACGTTTAGGTAAAGAAAAAGAAGAGAACAAAAAGAACAAGAACAAGGAGAGCAAAAATACCAGAATCTCACATGGACAATGATAACATATAATATCAAAAACTAGCACACAGAGCTACTCAAATATACATAGCATTTCAGAGCTACTAATCAAAGTACTATCATCAGCCTGGACAATTCTAAGAGCTCGTCCTTACAATTGTTGATATATAAATATATATACATAAAGTAATGCAACGAAAATTAGAATACTATAGTAGGTAAACATCTAGCCTCTCTCCAAGAGCCCAAAGAATATCAATGAAAACCTATCTTTCTCAAACTGGTTGGAAGAGCATCCACGGAAACAAGGAAGAAATAAAACCATGGGTCAGACATAAGTTCGGTGTGAAAAACTCAAGAAATATGTGTAACATATAGCGGCATCTTTTGAGATCATCGTAACGGTTATTCTCTCAAAAGAGCCAGCCATCTAATAAGCACATATTGCGATATAAAAGACAATGTCTAGATTGAATAGTATTAATCACAAAATTGATGCGCTGCTTGCATCGCACGACACAACAATGTTGAAGTATAATCAGAACTGCTAAGGCGCATTAGCATATGATTTTCCACTGAGAATCCTCCAGTAAACTGAAGTGGATCTCTAGGACAAGGATCAGAAAATACTGTCCGAGCATTGTATATCTTTAGATAGAATATACCATAAACTAAACACAACTGGCCCATCGCTAAACACGTGAACTATGTGGAACCAAGTATCAACAACTCCCGTGCTCAACATATGGATAAGCGTACTCTAGATATGGAGTTGATACTCACATGGGTTCCAAAAACTCGAGATTATGCATCCTACTTTATCTTTAGTCATTTACTGATAGTGAAGTCATGTCACCATCCTAATACATAAGCCATAACTCGAATTGATCATGGATCCCTAAATGGATATTAGCATTCTGAAAAGATCATGAACCTGTACATGGATTTAAACAACTCTAATAGATCAAGAATCTCCATATAGATTCTAGCATCTTGAACAAATTGCAAACCTCTTCCAAAGCATAGATCAATTATATGGTTTTAAAGAGGTTGTGTATTCGAGCCATCTCATATAAGTACATTCCCTCACTTACCGGACACTCCAAAACCAATTGATAGATTTTTGGTTAACTCAACCCCAGTTCTTTCTTTAACAAACAGGCAATACATAAGGGTGGAGATCATCTCCTAACCGAAAGGATTTCCTTATCATTTTCCCTAGAAGAGCAAGGCGAGTTCATACATAGGTTATATCATCATCGAGTGGATAACCAGACCCTATAATTTTCGTGTTTCATCTAGATATTTCCAAGGCCATATTTAACAACAGTGAGAACGATCGCATATGGAAACAAAGTCTCGTATACTTATCACTTTTCCAACCGTCTCAGCTTCCACTATCCCTTTCCAAGGGTGAAGCCTGGTAGGTTAGACTACTATTATTTCTATACCCTATCATTTTTCACTCTCATGGATAGAAGGGAAAAAAATCTACTTTCCCGGCTTTAGTGATAAGTGCATGACTAAATACTTTCCATAAACAAGTAAACACACAAAGCATGATTAATTCACATAAGCACTATCAAGTCACATAAAAGATTTTTAATCTCCTTTTCATATAATTAATCCTTCATTAATTAAACTTCTTTTATTAGTAAAACTCCTTTTTATCTAATAAGACTCCGTTCGTTAATTTAAATTTTCTTATTTAATTGAACTCCTTTATAAATTAAACTCCTTAATTAAACTTCCTGTTAATTAAAACTTAACTCATTTAATTAAAATTCTTATTAAATAAAACTTAACTTATTTTTATTAAACTTCTTATTAATTAAAACTTAACTTAATAAACTAGTATACAGATCTAGTTTCCCTATATAAAAGATATATGCTTATATTTTATTATTCACGCGTACTCTTTAAAATATAATCAAAGAGGTTAAAAAAATGTTACTAAAACATCGCTACTATAAAACCGTTCCCTTTTACAAATTATACATACAACTTTTTCTATCTTTATTCCAAAAGATTCCGTACTTTTTATTATCTTTAAAATTTCATTATTAAATATCTAAGTATATTCATAATAATTTAACAATATTTTTCTACTTTAAAATATAATTCAAAGGTTTAAAAATAAATGTTGCTAATACATTTTTTCGAAAAACCTAGAACGCTTCACACTTAATCATTATCTTTAAAACTCTCTTTAAAGATTAAATTACATTTATAAAGGTTTAAGATAAGTGTTACATAATATTTTCGCAACAACCCAAAACTGCTCACTTGGAATTATCTTTAAAACATACACTATTAATTCTAATTATATTCCTAAATATAATAATAAGGGTTAAAAACCAATGTTACTGAAACATCATTTACTACAACTCAAAACCATTTGCGTATACTTATTGTTAACTTTAATACATTCATTTTAAAGATTAAAGCATATCCACACTTGTTAATTAAGGTAATACACTATTAACCCAACTTCTCAAAATAATTTATTTTAACTTAAGTGTTAAAATCCAAACTTCCTTTACTAACATTTATAAATGCTTAACTTATTTCATAAAACTTGTATATATACTAAAAACCTTTTTTAAATGATATATATATATAAGCTAATGTAATTAATAAAATTCAAAAATAATTTAAAAGATATTATATTAAATAAACTTTTTAATACTTTAGTAAAACCTTCAAATAATTTTCAAAAAAAACTATATATATATATATATAAATACTTATACTATGATTTATAACATTATTTTAAATATTTCTCAAAAATACTTATTTTATAATTTATTTAAAAACTAATAAAAAGCATGTTTAATAATTTAAAACCTTTTACTTTAAAAATTTGTAAATAATTATTAAAATATATTCAAACTTTTTTTCTATAGTAAGTACATTTATAGTACTTATTAAAAATATAAAGAAGCCATAGGGTAGTTGACTTTAAAAAACGTCGAACATAAGACATTTTCAAAGTGCATTCATAACGATCTTTTCGCTTCTAACTTTCACACTTTGTTTCACAATTTCTATAACTTGCCAAACTAATTCCTTGATGCTCTTCACTAAAATGTGTGTCGAGAACAACCAAATATATACTTTCACAATATATTCACATTTAACCAATTTAACATATGTTAAATACAAGGACTTTTAAAGTGCGTTTATAATGATTAGTTTGCTTCAAATATTTACAAAACGCTTCAATTTTTCACACAACAATGTCAAACATGCAAACAATAAGTCATGGCAACCATACATGTTTTAGAAGTTTATAAAAGAGTATATACTACATATAATATTGTCACTTACTTTTAAGCAAGTAGGGATCCAAAAGTAATAACTTGTATTGTTGTATATTTAATTTTATATTTTCACAATAAAAAATGCACACACAACATATATGAATTAAATGGTGGGTTAACTCACCCAAGCCCAAGTCAAATCATGACGTAGACAATCTCACTACAAGTGCAATGATGAAGACGGCGTCTTGATTGGACCTCGTATGCAAAAGAAATGGATTTTATAGGAAATGACATTAATTAAAATAATTAATTTACCAACTAACCAATTAATTGTATAACTTAATTATCTTTCCCAAATTGGTTTCACTGTGCACAGAAACCTGCACGCGTAACAAATTGTCGAGCTCCTCTCTCATCCTTCTCTCTCTCTCTCTCTCTCTCTCTCTCTCTCTCTCTGTCTGGCCAATGAAACGCAACACCGACACTTCAATTGAACTACACTTCACGTGCTCGTCCCATTAGACATGAAGAAAAACTATCATGAACTCCCATCGCAAATCACGACCTGACACATTTACCCTTTTGTATGAACTGTCGCGACTTGCCAATATACGTCAAAGTCCTAACGGATGGCACTGGAAGGTGCTGGTTGCGTAGTGCATCACAACAGTGCACTCCACCTCACCTATCTCCTCCTCAAACTCCTCCTAACCCTAAACCTTGCTTCGATTTCCAATTAGCGCACATGATCAAGTCTCACCACACACCCAAATGACGCCATAGATTTGAAGCTCTCTCCATGCCGAGCGCAACAAATCCAACACCAGCGTCTATCGATGCATGTAGCTCTCAAAATAATGACTTGAATGTGGTGACTCTTTATTTTGTGTTTGCTAAAGAAAGAAAGTAAAAAGGAAAGGAGGAAAAGTGACAGAGAGAGATAAACGTGTGTGGATTTATATAATATATATATTATATTTAATTTTCTCGAATAAACAGTCATACGTTTCGAGCTTGTATGATTATATAGTACATCCAATTTTCACAAAAATCATCGATGCACATCACCTTAGTATTCCGGTCCCAATGATAGTAGTTTTGTCCAAATCTGAGACAGTGGCCCTGGATGATAATTTCACGTGATCGATAATTCTTCAAACTATTTATTTTAAAAAAATTCAAAAACAAGTATTCCTTCATTAGTAATTATTTAAAAGGGTGTTAACAAGATTACTAAATTAGTTTAATCGCATTAAATCCAAGATTCAATTATTGAAATAATTTAGATATTTAAACACGAAGGGTTCAAAATTCCGGGTTGTTACAGATACGTCATACATGGAGAGGATACTTTCAACACTTTATTGGCAGGCGGTGACATTATTAGAGTTCGTTGATAAAGTGCAAAGGGCGATAGTCATGCCGAAGCTCATTGGGAAATTATTCAAAGTGTCTTGTTTGAGAGTTGCTTGGAGTATGAGGATGTAGGTGGAGTTGGTAGGCTTGCATGAAAATATAATACCAAGACGGAGATTGTTAGAATTCATTGACACGTTATTTCCATATTAAAAAAAATCGAGGGATATTTGAGTAAGATGGAATTGTTACTCAAATTTATTGTCTCTTGTAATGCATTAAAGAAAGTAATAAATTATCTAAATGAGAAGGAGTTATTTTGAGATATTGAAGTAATCAATCAATTCTCTAATCAGCCAATTAATAATATATTTTATCACGCGCATGCAAATTCGAGGAAACTAGAAAAATCAAATGGATAAAGGCTTGCATATAAATAGGAGAATTGACGTAACGTTTCGAAAATTTTCGACTTTCGAAAATTCAACATCGATACTCACTTTATCGACTGTCGAGAAATCGAAGGCGAAAACCGAAATGTTATGGGTTTAAGAAAGAAGAAAAGAAAAAGAAGAGAGAAGATAGAAGATAAAGAGTAAAGAAAACAGAAAATAGAACGGAACAGAAATAACAGGACAACATCAGAATCTCACAATTCGCAGCGGAACAACATATAATAGATAAATGAATAATCTTTAAACAAAGAACTATATCAGTTATTACATTACATCACATCATATCATCAGAGTGTACAATAACAACAACAACAGCGGAAAAAGAAATACTATATACTAGTAATACGCCATGCTATCCAGCTTGCCTCCTGCAACTCCAGAATATCCAGAATATCCTGATAAACCTTAACTCTTGACTGCCCGTGTGGAAATTGGTGGGCACCCAGAGTTTAGGAAGGAAAACAATAAACTCCAAGTCAGTCATGTGACGGGTGCGAGAACTCAAAACAGTTTATTTTTCTTTAAAATTAAAATAGAGGAATATTTTTAAAAGTCAATTCGCGATGCTTTTAAAAATGAGACTACCATAAGACCTCCCGCCACACACACAATGCAAACGCAGACTTGGGGAAGATTTCTTCTTATGTTAGTCAAAGATGCTTGATACGTATTAAAAGAAATCATTTGTTATTATTTCTAGTGCATAGTGTAGAAAATATTTCGAAAGTAGAATATAAATCTTAGCCAGCATAGGTACCATTATAGTATGCTTACTATAGCTACCATATTAGATGGCAGGTTCTACAACTAAAACCGTACAAGTCTCGTATTGTTTCTTTGGATTTCCAACGAATGATTAGGCCAAGGAACTTCCCATTGCCACATGAGAATGCCTCTGGATGGACATCCCCGAGAACCAAACCGGATCTCTGCCAACACAAGGCCGGGTTACCCCTAACTGGGTAACTACTGACACGAGCATGCCATCCCCCGGTCCTTTGGGACCTTTATCCGAGAGCTCTCTAATCAACATCACACCATAATAAAAAGTGTTTCAACATGAGTAAGCATCTGGGCTCCATACCATGACACCACCCTTTTCCAGAAGGAAATGCACACACCCTAAAGGGAGCTACCCCTCATAACCTTGCCGCATCTTTCCTGTTTTGACCATTCCGGGGTGTGAGGCTCGACGAAGTCACGTCCACAAAAACATACTTTATACAAAAGCCATGCTTTGGGTCAAACAAATGATCATAGAAATGATCACTAGGATAGACGATCCAATAAAAGATCCTATCACAAATAATCAACACAATGATCATTTACAGCTACACTCAGCATGTCACATTACCAAATTGGGAATATATCGCTGATAACTTCAACTATATAACCTCTGTGCTCGTACGTCTCAGAGAAGGGTGTTAAGCTAAGAGAATAAATTCTCCGCCACCAACTGAAATATATTTGAAAGAAATCGGCTTTATATCTCAATTTGTAATGTCAGACACACAATCCATACAAGTCTGTTCCGGGCTCGAACAGAACCGAAGGCAGTTACAAAGAAGTCCTTGCAATCCGAATAATCTCTAATCACGTTCGGATTTCCCATCACATATGGAGATCTCAATACCGGGGATCAGCCAGTGCAGAGACAATCAACAAGAAACCCTTTCGTTTTCGAAAATATCCGGTCTTCAACACCGATCTTCGAATGCAATTCATAACGACGTATCACATATTCGGAATGGGTTATACGACCCCAAGGTCCTTTCCCGGTTAACCCGAATAGTGAGCGCTTATTTTAAAAAAAATAAGTGTGGCATTCAATTTCAAGCAAATCACAATAAATACCTATTTGAAGGTAAATATTGATAGTCGGTTATTGAACTATCAATAGATATGCCAACATCACCAGATTCCAAATAATTTTCCAATTATTTATTTCCCAAAAATATCTTTATAAGATATACATTCTCCATTCTTTAAAAATAAATCAATATTTATTTTTAAACTCATTTTCCAAATTTCATTTATAAATTCCATATTGAATTTACATTCCAAAATATTTATGAATATACAATTTCCATTTAATTTCTAATATTCATTTTCAATTTTTCTTCAAAAAGATAAATTCCAAATATTCACTTAATATTGGAAAAGCATTTCTATACTTATTAAAAATAAGTAACTCACAGATCTTTTTATTTTCTATACTTAGAAAATATTTAATATACCCTAATCGACATTAAGTATATATTTCATTCTTTAAGGAAATCATTCACTTAACCATATTTATTTGGGCCAAAACGAATGTTGCGTAAAACATCGTTACGACAACCCAAAAATCACTAGTATAGGGATTCAAAATTAAAATAGATATATAAATCCCAATACTATACAAAACATTTCCTTTCGGAAATCATTTACTATAATAACAGTGTTATAGTCTATCATTTCCTTTTATTTCTCGAAAACGTCTATTTCAACAATGAATGTTGAAATCTATGGTTTCGAATCTCAATACATTTTAAAACATCTTTAGATCGTTTTAATTCTATTTAAAACATCACATTTAAAATAATTTCTTTAACATAATATTCACTATTCAAAAACGTGAATATACTTGTTAATAAATTTTATCACTTCTATTCATTTTATTTTAAAGGATTATTCACTGTCTAAAACATGAATATAATTCCATAAATAAATTACAACAATTCCTTATCAAAATAAGTCGTTGCGGATTTATAAAACAATGTTTATAAATTCTATTTCTATTTATTTTATATCAACTCCTTTTTATAAATCCCCTTTATAAATCTATTCAATTTCATATCTCAATGATATACTAAATTCATATTATAAGTCAAACACTTATAATTTATTTGTTTACAAAATCGTTCCTTTAAACTTCATAATTATAAATCTTATAACTTATAAGATTCATTTATTTACCCACATATATTCCCTAAATAACTTTATAAATTTTATAAACCTACTGCTTATAAAATTCCATTTATAACTTCACTGTTATAATTATATAATTCCAATTTATGAAATTCATTTACAATTCATTCTAATACTTGTAAAAGCTCGTTTTATAATTCCAATATTTTTAATTTATAAATATCAATTTATAAATCTTTTAATATAAAACAATTTATATTACTATTTTTAAAACGTCTTTAAACTCTTTTATAATTTCATCATTTGATTTATAAAATAATCAAATTTCATAAATTATATAGATTTCATTCCTTTATGAAATTCATTTACAAATCATTCTATCACTTATAAAAACTCGTTTTATAATTCAAGATATTCTAAATTTATAAATATCAATTTATAAATCTTTTAATATAAATCAATTTATATTATTACTTTAAACATCTTTAAACTCTTTTATAATTTCATCATTCTGATTTATAAAATAAAAATTTTATAAATCCTATTTTTAAACTTCTTATAATAAATTCAGAAATCCCAGTTCAAACTGTTTTATAAAATCGCTAATCCCATATTTTCAAAAATCAACTTTTAACTGTATTTCTCAAAAATCATAATCTTTTATAATATTAAAATTATAAAGTTTATTTATTTAAGATGAATCAATTCCAAAAATATTTTATAACGTATATTTCCAAAAATCACTTTAGAAATCAAAATCGTTATTTTTAAACTTCATAATTGGATCCGATGATCCAACACATCAATAGTCAATCACGACTTTCAAACATTATATATCATCCATGATAAACAATCAAATATCACAATATATGAAATCAAATAAATATTTGTGAGGAATCCAGTTGGATCCCTCCAACCTGTTTCCCTGCATCCACAGACATTAGCACAATACCATTCCACTTCGAGGTGCAATATCGCGGTATATGGGATTTTATAAATATTATCCGCTTACTAACGGCGCAATAGGGTCTCATCCGCTAAAAAAATGCGGGAAATCAATCAACTGCAATATATACATATGCCAATATATATATATTGCTATATATATAATATAATACCAATTCCACTTCGAGGTGGAATATCGCGGTATATGTGTGTAATAAATAACCTCCGCTTACTAACGGCGTATAGGGTCTATTCACATCCAATAACTATATATAACAATCATCATTCAAGCATTCAATCAACACAGTCAAACAAATTTTAAATCTAACTATTTAAAATTTAAATAAATCCTTATGAGTGAGAAGTTCTCACCTTTGCTTTTATTAACAATCCATTTCCATCTTGACTTGATTTTCTTGATTTATACCTTGTATAAATATTTACACAATTTATTAATATTCGAAATAATCAAATAATAAATTTTCATTTGATTTAACTAGTTTATAATTTAATTTGGGCTTAATCACTCATTTTACTTAAAATTGATATCTTTAAATCAATTTTTTTTATTTATAAATTTGTTTGACTAGAAATTTAAATTTCTTTTAATAAACTTTCTTAACTAACTATTTATTTAAATTAATTTTCCTTTTGAAAATAATCATAACTAGAAATTTCCCATTGAACTTAATTTCCTTTTTATAAATTCTAACTCAACTAATTTTTTTTCTTAAATAAAATTATTTTCCTTTGTTTAATAAATTTATTTTAACTAAAATTTTACTTTAAACTAATATCTTTAAATCAATTCCTTTTAATAAATTATAAAACTTAAGTTTTAATCTAAATTTCCTTTAAAAATTTATTTAACTAATTTTCCTTTTTAATAAATTATTTTAACTAAAATAATTTATATATTTCAAAAATCTAATTTTTAACAACTTTCTTTTTAATAAATATCTTTTAGTAACTTAAAAACAATTTAAATGAACCGATGTTTTTAATTTAAACTAAATTTTTCTTTTCCTTTATTCCAAACTGCTTTCAAATAATAATAAAATACTTTTACAGATTTTTATTTTAAACTAAAAATTAAAAATTGAAACTGATTTTCTTTAATTAAATTTGTTTAAAATAAATTTAGTTTTCTTTAATCATTTCTAAGAATAAATTAAACAAGTAAGTTATCACCAATTTACTTACTGTAATTTTTCAGATCCTATACATCTATATTTAAAAAAAAAAAATTTATACTGCATAATAATCTCTGGAAAAGGAAAAAGAAAAAAATAAAATTAATACAAATTCGTACCTCACTGTCTCTCGAATCCATGCCAGAGAACCCATCGCAAGCTCCTGCCTCACCATCGACGTCGTCGCCAACCTCATTACGAACTCTAACAGCCTTCGCGACCACCACCGCTCCTTCGAATCGCGCGCCACCTCCAGTAGCTCGCGTGCGCCTCCCAAATCCCACAGCCACCGCTTCTCCTCCATCTCGAATCGAGAATCGCCCCAGAACGCCGTCGCACTCGAACTGCATCGCGACTAGGCCTCGCGCGAACGCCGCCCCACTTGTCGTGCCGCGATCCCCTACGCGCCATCGCATCATCACGCGTGCCTCCCCTCCATTGCGACGCGATTTAGGGCTTCGGCATTCGTGTTTTTTTTTTCATTTGGGGATAAAGATGAAGCTCGGCTACTGGAAATAAAGAAGAAAAGGGGGGAAGAGAAAATAGGAGAGGAGTGGAGAACGGCTTCGGCCATTAAAGTTTTTTTTTTTCCTCGTTTGAATTAACTGATAAGGGAGAGGGATTATTTAAACGTGAAGGAGGAAGGCTTGCACGTCTCAACACGATCGAAGGCGTGATATTAGGGACGAAACGTGGTGAAGTTTGACTAATTTAAATTTTAAATTTAAATTGAATTCGAGTCAATTTAAATGCGTTTACTCACCGTGCGCTCACATATTAACTCCGAAAAATACGAAATTTGAAACCCGAGAATAATTCAATATTCCGGACCCAATGGAACTGGTTTCGTCGAATTCCGAGACTGTGCCTCGGACGGCTATTTTAAATATCGATTCAAACGATTTAAATTTCAAAACCGAACAATTCACTTTCAATTTCAATTCTGAAGCTTCTAAAATCTTCAATATTATCAATATGAATTTTACAAGCCTTTGAAATATTTTTAATCGGCTTTCAATAGATTAAATTCTATAATTTAATCGCCAATTCATTCTGATAATTTGAAATTCAATTCAAACCATCATTCAAATATTTAAAACTAATTAAATATTTTCAAATTAAATTATTTAAAATTCTGGGTCGTTACAATTGATGATGCATTGACACTTCAACCCTTAGTAATAATCACTAGATAAAGATAATCATTCTTAAGAGATTAGTAGAATAATCCCAAATTTTATTTCTTCATATTCCACTTCTTAGTCTTCATTGTCAATTTTGTGAATTTTCATTTTATCAGAAACTAATCAAACTCTTCTCCCCAAAGTGAATGTACACTACCCCGCGATAATGGAACTACTATAAATTTCGTGTGTGGATTTCTTTTTTGTTTATACATCTATGATATATGATTGTTTATTTTGAGATATTTGTTTTCTGTTTGTTCTACTTTACCGTCAACGTGATTCTATTTTTTTCCACTGCGTTAGGGACATCAATCTAAATTTCCCCCAACAATCCACACACCCTCCCCACCTCGCACAAATAACATCACATTAATACCATCACATTGGCCCAAAAAGTGTTAAAAGGGGCAAAACTAGTGTAAGTTGATACAGGAACTACAACTAATTCAGCTCTATAAATTTTCACGGTTGAATCCCTCAATAATCACCAACAAATTAGTGTGTAATCCATATGTTACACATGGTAATATTGTCGAAAAATAGTATTTATATTTTAATTATTGCTAAAAATATATTGTGTGATGCAATATATGATAAATTAATTGTTCATAAACTAAAATGACTTGCGACGCTCAGATATAAGACTGATGGTTCATTACTTGCTAACTACATATCTCTATAGAAATTAATATCCTAACTCAAAAAAAAATTATAAATCAAAATTGTTAATACTATATATATGTAAATAATTTATGTTATGTGATATATATTATTTATATGTATGGGTGAATAAGTAACTTCACCATTTTATTAATATGGTTGTTGTGTATATATTGAATTGTCATCATTTTAATGGGTTTATAAATGGATTGATGAACATTAAATAATTGAATTTATTTGGATAATTTGAATTAATAATCAACATAACTAATCAAATATAAGAACATAAATGTAAAAAAGCTGTAGGAAATTGAGAAGAGTTGTGTACAAATTTTCAATTGAGAAAAGTGTAACGTCTAGGGATTTTCGACCATCAAAATCGACACTAATACATCCACCGTATCACATGTCGAGCAATCGAACGCCAGAAAACCCGATTGTTAGGAAAAAAGGAAGAAGATACGAAGAATACTAAACAACACAGAACCTCATAGCGGACCGAATAATCTATAATATACCACAAATCTTTACACAAAAGCAAAACTGTAATATGTGTATATACAAACATCAATCAGAGTATGCTAACCTATTTCAACCTGGACAGTTATAATAGCATGTCCTCACAATTGCTGATAAACACAACAATAAATACAGTGGAAAATAACCGTCAATGTGAATACGTCCTTAGGCCTCCAACTCATCTTCTGAAGCTCCAAAGCATCCAAACCAATTTGCAATATGCTCGATCTGACCAGAGCATTATAATAAAATAACACCCGAGTTCGTCATGAAAACTAGCGTGAGAAAACACACCCAACTGAACTTTTAAAAGTTATAAGAAACCTTTTGAAAATCAAAGTATCTCGAAAGACCACGCCGCACATAAACATGGACGGGTTTTGACCTTGCAATAACCAAAACAATTCGTATGAAACCCTCTAATATTATAATAGTGTCAAATATTCAAGTACTTAATAATCATAGCTGGAATTGTTACATTAATTAAATTACAGCATACTAGGTTCTACTATCAAAACCGAAGGCTCGAAGTGGATAATGGATTCCAACTATGAAAGGGTAAGGGTCTACCTACCGAATCCGTACATCTCTAGACAAAATGTATGGGAGGCTACAACATGTTGCACCTCTTCTACTCAGGACCAGCACTACCCCCTTCTCGAATAGCATCGCATATGATCACCTCATGGTTGCTATCAACAACCATACAATGGGATCTCGAAGCATGTATGAATATCGCTCTAGATTTGGGACGATCATACCCAACTTGGGTGTGACCCACTTATCCCTGTCGTATGTCCCTGCGTTGTTCATTTTCCGAGTGTGAGGTTCGAAGAGGCCATGCTATTACCATTTCCTTCTAGCAAACCATTTTGGAACGCTAATATTGCCCTCTAGGAAACCAACGTAATACTAGCATTCATCCATACAAGTTCGTTTTGGAACTGAATGAAACACTTGAGAACTCCGTCTCCAAAACCCGTCATCATCAAGATTTATTCACTTCGAAACGCATATGTTGGATTGAAGTGGTTTGGGATAACATATCCGATCCTGGTCTCTTCGAAATAACATTTGATAATTTTCGTAAACTCGACCCTGGTTCTTTAGGAAATAAACAGTCAACGATAAGATCGGAGATCACCTCCTAACCGTTAGTGGATGGATTTTCTTATCATTATTCTAGGAGAATGAAACGAGATTTATACGCACAATACAGCATCATCGGAGATGACTGTGCCATATAACTCATGTGTTTCTCCTAGCTATTTCTAAAGTTACGTTTGGGTCCAAATTTGATAGTCGGTTAGTTAACTATCTAATAATAGTTATTCAATCACGGATTTAATTCCATAGAGAAAACCAACATTAGTTCAACATATAAACAATCATTAGCCTCATTTTATAAATCTTTCAATAAAACCATTTGTAAATTTCTTGCATAAGAATATCTTTACATAGATATATACACCAATCCCTATATTTTCAACACTTAAAAAATATATGTATACTAATCTCAACGGTATAAGTATATTTATGCACTAAGAAAGATTCTATTTTTATTCGATTCAAAAGTCATTCATAAACTCCTTCTAATTCTTTAAAATAATTTATAAACCATTTTATAAAACTTTTGGAACCATTTATAAAACTTCATTACTAAATCTATAAACCTATTTCTTAAGTCCGTTTCACCTTGTAAATAATCTTCCTTACGTCTCCAAACCATTTTATAAGCTTTTTTATATATCCAAGTCTTTCACCTTTATTCATGGGTCTCTAACATATTTATAAACAACTAAAATATTTTACTTCAAAACACAATTTTATAATAATAATTATTAATAATAAACATTTAAATAAATGAAAATTATTAACTTTAAACATCTTAAAAATAATAATTAATAATTTCAAAATATTGTTTAATAAACAATAATAATTAATCTTTACCATTTTTATAAATAATAACAATTTATTTTCAAGACCTTATTAATAATCCTCATTATTGATTTCAAACCGTATAATCATTCTTAAATAGTTACTTTCCAAGTTATTAACATTTTAATAAATATTTTAAAACCATATTAACTATAAACAAATGACTTTGCAACATTACTAATACAATTAAATAACCTTAAAATAATATTGCTATAATTAATTAACTCTAAAATAATATTAATAAAACTGGATAACCCTAAAATAACATTAATATAATTAGTTAACTTTAAAATAACATTAATATAATTAAATAACCTTAAAATAATATTAATACAACTAAATAACCTTAAAATAATATTAATATAATTAATTAACTTTAAAATAATAATAATACAATTAAATACTTTTAAAAACAACATTGATTTAATCAAATAACTTTAAAATAATATTACTATAATTGACTAACTTCAAAACAATATTAATTTAATCAAATAACCTAAAAATAATATTTTTATAATTAAATAACCTTAAAATAATATTAATATAATTAAATAGATAATCCTTAAAACAAAATATTTCCGAAAACTAATTTCGGATAAAAAATCATTTCTTGTCTCAAAAACTAATTCTGACTTAAATGACAATTTATAGTATTTTTAAAGAACTAATTTGAGGCCAATAGCCACCTAACACTTGACCAATATCGATATTGATTTTCTATCACTACTAGGTTTTATTTTCAAACATATAACGATGTTATAACCACAGTGTCCATAATCATGTTCATTATTCGATAATCCATATTAAAGAAATATTATTGGAACAATTCAATAATAGCGAGAATCCCGTTGGATCCCTCCAGCCTATTTCCCCCTGCATCACAGACGTTATACAATCATAAAATATAAATCAACAGCTTCGATGCGGGATTCATATACAAAGGGCCATCCGCTCTTACACGGGAACATAATAGGGTCTTAACTGCTCCAATAGGCGGGAATATATCCAAACCAACAATATAAAACAGTATATCATCCAAACATCCAATCAATAATTTTTATCAACTTCAAATATTACTAGTTAGCCAAAAAGGTGAGCTTAACTCACCAAAATTTTCTGTTGTCGCCAAGGTGTCCCGATTTGGAACTAAAACCGAATGACGTCCGATTTTAGCCCAAAGTTCAACAGTCTTCAAATTCGTCCAAACAGTTCCATCGCGAAGCTTTCGTCGTTACGAGCGCAACGCAAAAATTTGTGTCTCAATCGGGTCTCGCATGCAAAATTATTAAATAATTGAGTTATCGATTTTTAAACAAACAAATAAATAAACTAATTACAAACTTTAACTAAATTACAACTATATCTTTATATCTTCTTCTTTCCCCATCATTGTAACCTATACACGCACCGAACATGTACGCCTAAACTCCCATCTTCTCTCTCCTCCTAGCTCACTCAACGCTTAACGAAACAAGGGTCCGCCGCCGCCAACAAACTCCGTTATGCAAGGGCTTCTCGTTCCCGCCTCAAACTCCACATCCGCAACCTTCCCTCAAAACCCAACGTAGCAGCAGCCCCCACTCTTGCCCATGTTACGATTTGACCCAAGGCCCCTCGGACCCGCAAACTTCGGCTATAAGAGCTACTCCACCTCCCGAGTTTGAATCTACCCATCACTTCACCTAAACTCGCCTACATCTCCACCAATTATCAAGCCCTAATCGGCTATGGATACACGACCATCCCTAAACAAGATGAACACCAAGAATTTAGGCATAGAATCGAAGCTCTCGATCACCTGTTCTAGCGAATCTAATTTTGTGAATTTTAGTTAAGAATTTGCTTTGATTTTTATTTCAGAGAGGGAGCTCTTTCAATTTGTTTGTTGGAGATGGTTTTATAAAGGGATGGAGGGATGGTATGCACGACGTGACGATATGGCTACGAGAACGTGGGAGGTATGGTGAATATAAAATAGAATATATTATTTCAATTCAAAATATCAAGGTTTCAAATGTCCAAAAATTTCAAACTCCTATCGAGACATGCCGCCTGCCGTTCTATATGTTATACGCCTATTTCGAACACAATGGAACTAGTTTTGAGTCCTAATTCGATTATAGGCATAAGATAGCAATTCAGGCCCGGTTATTATATTAGTTTCTGAAATTAATTTCTATGTGTTTCGATCTCGCACGGCCAAACGATACGTCTGATCGCCATGAAATTTGTCGGCACGTAATTACTTACTATTTCGGATCCAATGAAGCCAGTTTCGTCAAAATCCGAAATAGTGTCCTGGAAGGCTATTTTCACTTGTTAAATAAAACAAATTATTATTAAAAATCAAATTAATCACCTTTAAATCTGGATTAAAAGTTTCTTATTACCATCCTTATCCAATAGAACTTAAATAAGCTTGGATATCATTTTTATCCAAACTAAAACCCAAGATTCACTTATTTAAACAATTGCAACTATTAATTTCAATAATTTAATTATCAAATAAATTACTGTATCTGAAATTCAAGTTAGTTAACTTATAAAATCAACTTTTCAATATTTAAAATCGATTAAATATTCCATTCAAATGACTAAAATTTTAGATAGTTACAAAAAGCATAGGTCTTATGGTTAACTTATCTATATATGAACTTACGTTTCTTAATTAGGCATGTGTATTTTTATACATCATTAAGCATTCATTTTTAAACCAAAGTTTGTAGTTAATCATAGATTTTATGTTCTTGTAGGAGGGTCATACTTAAACTTTGATAATTGTAAAATAATGTTATGTAGCATTTAGTTGAGTTATGAGTTGGGTATGATTTGATAACGCGTTGAAAGTGAGAGTGTTTATATAATCTATTTTTTATCGGTGTATTTTGTACGTTCACATCGTAATGTTGTAAAATATAAATTTATCTTCTAAAGGTTATTAAAAATGAAATTATGTTATCTAATATACGATAATTTTTTCAAGATAAATGAACTAGAAATTAAAAGAGTTATTATTATATATATATATACACACACATTTTATGTTATATTATTTATATATCTTCATATATCTGAATAAAGAAGAAATAATTTTCATCTTTCCCATATACGTGAATATTGTATATATTGAGATCCTCATAATTTTAGGATTTATTAGATGAATTAATAAATATTAGTTAATCGTATTTATTTAGATATTTTAAATTAAGAATACATAATTAGTTAAATATATGGACTTGAATGTAAAATATTAGAAGATAATTGAGAAGGGTTTCTAAGTAATTGTAAAAAAATTAAAATTTTAGGTATTTGAAATTAATAGAATTTTATAGTGTAATGTATGATAAATTCATTTAGTAAAAAAATTATAAAATAAATTTATTATTTTATTTAATTTATATAATTCATGTTTTGTTATTTATATATATTTGCGTCTAAATAAATTTTTTTTTTACCAATTTGTTGATGCCCCTGTAGTATGCATATTGAAAATTTCACCTTCTAGAATTTATTAATAATTGTTAGTTTACAAAGTTGATCAGTTAGTTTAAATTTTGAATTATGCAATTAATTTAAATGTATAACGTAAAATTTCCTGAGAGAACCATGAAGGACTTGTAAATAACTGTAGATTCTGTTAAAAGTACGTATTTGAATATAAAATAGTGTGAAAAGTTTAGTAGAATAATTGTAAGATGGTAAATAATATGGTTTTGATAATAAAATATAAAGAGAATGAAGATAATTTTTTTAGAATGAACAAAAGAACTTAAAATTCTTGTGCTTTACTGTTATTAATATATTTAACCGATAGACAGATGGCTAAAAGTAATCGTCCATTTTTTGAGCGCACGGCCTTCCATGTCATCTCTAGGGATCAAACATTGGGCTCTCAAACCCAGCGTTGCATCTGATTGAGCTAGATTCAAGGGCTGTTCGAGATGCCTTATCGATTATAAATTCTCTGTTAAATAGTCAACCTTTAAGCAACCAGATCAGGTGCGAAATGAGCTAAGTCGTTCTAAACCGGTACACGTTTCAACTTTTATTTAACACAAATGTACATTTCTGACCCATTTTATTCTTTTATCGGAGAAATCATTTCATTTCATGTATGAATCATATGCAATTCAGTGCATTCATTTCAGGCGACTTGAATTGCCTTTTCAATTCATGGTGATTTTGTCCATATGTCGTGAAAATTGAAGTTTGCATATATGGTCATCTTGGTTATGAAATGTTTGCTGAAAATCCTTAGTAGTATCCGCTCAACAACCCAAAAAAATAATATATTTGAGTCAATTGTTGAAAAATAGTACAATAGGGTAGTATTAATTTAGTTGATATAATCAAATTATGACACTAATTTTCTTATTCTTTTTATTGTGACTTGTATATTGCAACATGCAGTGTGGTGCTCTTTGTGACATTTATAAGTAGAAGTCGTGCTGGAGCAAGTTCAACGATTTTTAGATACGTTTGCAACTTTGCATATTGTAGCGCAGTCACATTTAACTAGACAGCTTATATCAGAAGAAATATTAACTATTATCAAGTCCAGTTTTAGCTTGCTCCCCTTAACTGAATCTGGTATGGACTCCGTGTTATACGTTAGTATACCAAAACAGAGAATAATCAATTATAAACTCGTCGCACAAGTTTACAACTCAGATTTCCACTACCTAGGAATTCTGTATTAATTATTATAACAATATGAATGTTGTAAATAATTTACAACAACAGCGTTATACTTATTTTGAATAAATAGTATAACCAGAATAACGGATAGAATATAGAATAATGTATATAAATATACAAACAGACTAGAATTCTAACCGGATTATGTCTAAGGCTCATCGTAACGATTTCCTTAAGAATTTTATTTCAAAATTCTCCCAAGATACAACAGACGAAATCTGCACGAGATAGTGATGAGTATGTCAATTCTGTGATATATATAGAGCGGTAGAGAAAGGAAGCAGAGGAAAAACATAAATGTATTGGATTGAGAATGTGATCAGCATTCTGTCCTATTTATAGTTTTGTCTGCATCCCTTCAAACGGTCGCGTCCGCTCGACGGGTTGCACCCGCTGCCTTTTGAACGCTACTGTTCGTTAACGGGTCGCACCCGCCTGCTGCTCATATCCATTCGGCCGCGCCTCCTCAGTCGAGCCGCACCCGCTTCTGTACGCCCGTGCTTCTTCAGTTAGGTCGCACCTCCTCAGTAATCCGTGTCCGCTTATGAACAGTCGCGTCCGTTCGTATAGCCTGCAACTGTTAATAAGCCCAGCCCAGTTTTGCAGTAAAATTAGGATCATATTAGACCCAAACCCGAGCCCGGGCCTGGCCCGGTTCAGTTCGGTCGGTCGGATGGCGGCGGTGGGGCGCGCGTGCGTGTGTGGAGGAGATGCATGATCTTCCTCCTCACAACGAAGCATACATTTGGGTGCCCCTAGCCCCCAACACCTTCATTGCAAAGCCATATATAAACAAGTATGGCTTAGCAATTTTGGCGATGTGGGACTTTATGTATGTTTCATTCATTTTTTTCTTTAGGAATTCCAACAATCCCCACATGAATGATAATATACATATCCCCCACACAAAGCAAAATATCACAGAGTACATATGGAATAATGTTTTATCGTAGATAAGTAGATATTTCACTTTGAACTTTCCCTAGTTAAAACTTATCGGATCTACTTGGCTAATCGGTGAATTATTTCATCTTGAACCGTCGGCCTTTATTATATATCCAGACAATCAGCTTTACGAAGCATTGATTCCCTTCTCATCCAATCTCTTGGTTGTGTTCATTTTGGTCCTGAACAATTTTTGGTTCTGCAAGTGTTTTAGAGAATAAAAACCTTTTAATATTCTCGTAGAGCCGACCCAGCTCACACTAACATAAGTGATCGCAACCATTAAGAGTATCCTAAATATACCCCACTTGTTAGTTCCAAGATATGGTCATCATTAAAAAAACATAGTTTTATCCTTTAAATATTTATGTAGGCATGCATTTATATTGTGCGCCATAGGAATGGAGTTGGACTATGTCCACGCAAATGCATTACGTCTTGAGTTATTCAGAACTGGTTCGCCTATTGATCCTAATCCGTGAGATCTCCAGTTGCTAGGATAGGTTTCCGTATAAGATAACTCTTGGTGGTTTAGGCTTTTAAACTCATTCCCCTCGATGCGCAGTCAATTTTCTCTCTTGATTAACCGTTAGTAAATGGATTTGCTAGGTTATCATTTGTTTTCACATAATCTATGGAAATAGTTCCATTTGAGAGTAATTGCCTAACTGTGTTATAGCGTCGATGAATATGTCATGACTTTCCATTATACACAAAGTTGTACGCTCTGCTTAGCGCAGCTTGGTTATCACAGTGTATGCATATGGCCAGTATAGGTTTAGGCCAAAATGGAATATCTTCTAAAAAACGACGAAGCCATTCTGCTTCTTCGCCTGCTTTATCTAAAGCAATGAACTCTGATTCCATAGTGGATCGAGCTATGCATGTTTGTTTAGTAGATTTCCATGATAGTGTTCCCCCTGCTAAGGTAAAGACATAACCACTCGTTGATTTTGATTCCTTTGAATCAGCAATCCAATTTGCATCACTATATCCTTCTAGGACGGCATGATATTTTCCATAATGTAAGGAATAATTTGTGGTATTTTTTAAATATCCAAGCACTCTCATTAGTGCTTTCCAGTATTCCTTTCCTGGATTACTTGTATACCTGCTTAGTCGACTTACTGCATAAGCTATATCTGGTCTTGTGCAATTCATGAGATACATGAGACATCCTATTACACGAGAATATTCCCGTTGCATTACACTTTCATTAGTGTTTTTATGCAGTGCTTCTGATGGATTAAAAGGTGTTCTCACTCCTTTAATTCCATGGTCTTGAAATTTTTCAATCACTTTGTCTACATAGTGTGACTGAGACAATTCAATTCCATTAGGAGTTCTTATTATTTTGATTCCCAAAATAACGTCTGCAACTCCTAAATCTTTCACATCGAAATTGCTAGTTAACATCTTCTTTATGGTCTCTATTACCTAAGTATTTGGACCAAATATTAACATATCGTCTACATATAAACAAATCATCACATATGATTGTCCAATTTGTTTATAATAAACACACTTATCACATTCATTTATACGAAAACCATTTCTCATCATGACACTATCAAATTTTGCGTGCCATTGTTTTGGAGCTTGTTTTAATCCGTATAATGATTTTACTAATTTACAGACTTTGTTTTCATTTCCTTTGGAAATAAAACCTTCAGGTTGCTCCACATAGATCTCCTCATCGAGATCTCCATTTAAGAATGCTGTCTTTAAATCCATTTGATGAATTTCTAGACCATAGATCGATGCAATTGCTATTAGCATTCTTGTAGAGGTTATTCGTGTTACTGGCGAATATGTACCAAAGAAGTCTACTCCTTCTTTTTGACGATATCCTTTGGCTACTAATCTGGCTTTATACTTGTCGATAGAGCCATCTGCTTTCATTTTCTTTTTGAAAATCCACTTACAGCCAATAGTTTTAATTCCAGGTGGAATATCAACAATTTCCCAAGTTTTATTACTTAGAATTGAATCAATCTCACTTTGGATTGCTTCTTTCCAACATGAAGATTCAGAAGATGACATTGCTTCCTTGTACGTTTGAGGTTCGTGTTCTAGCATATATGTGAAAAAATCCGAACCAAATGTCTTGGAAGTCCTGGCCCTTACGCTTCTTCTTGGTTCAACTTCCTCAATCTCATGATGAGTTTCATCTTCATGTGAATTGCTTAATTCTTCTCTTGTCCTTTTAGGGACATTATTTCCTTCATTCCTTTTGTGTGGAAACACGTCTTCAAAGAATGATGCATCTCTAGATTCCATGATTGTATTTACATGAATATCAGCTATATCAGACTTGAATACCAAAAATCTGTAGGCACTACTATTTTGGGTTGGCCCAAGATAATAACAACCTACTATTTTTGGTCCAAGTTTGACTCTCTTGGGAGGCGGAACTGGAACTTTTGCCAAGCACCCTCACACTTTGAGGTATTTAAAGCTTGGTTCGTGTACTTTCCATATCTCATATGGAATTGTTCATGTTTTATTGTGAGGAACCTTACTTAATATATGATTAGACATATTTAGGGCTTCCCCCTACAAGTTCGTCGGTAGACCAGAAGTTAAAAGCATTGCATTAATCGTATCTTTTAACATTCTATTCTTCCTCTCGGCTATACTATTTTGTTATGGTGAATATGGAGCTGTTGTTTGATGATTTATTCCATTTTCTTCACAGAATTGTTCAAATGGTGATTCATATTCTCCACCTCGATCAGATCTTGGTATCTTGATCTTTTTATTTAACCGATTTTCTACCTCGGCCTTGTATTTCATAAACGTTGTTATTGCTTCATCTTTACTATTTAAAAGATATACATAGCAATATCGCGTATAATCGTCAATAAAAGTAATGAAATACTTTTTCCCACCTCTTGTAGGTAGTGAATTAAAATCACATAAATCTGCATGTACCAAACCTAATGGTTCGGTGCTTCTGTCAACAGATTTAAATGGTTGTTTGACCATTTTTGCTTCTACACATATCTCACATTTGTAGTTCTTATCTACTTGGAATTTTGGAATTAATCCCAAGATTGATAATGTTTTCATTTTGCGGAAATTTATGTGTCTCTATCTATCATGCCATAGTAAAATTTCATGCTCAAGCAAATAAGAAACTTCAATTTTATTAATAGCACAATCAAAATACATATTTTTGTTGCCGACAACGGCTACATTTGCCTTAAATAGGCCATCACATAAATATCCCCTTCCTACATATATTCCATCTTTGGACAAAACCATCTTGTCTGACTCGAACACCATCTTGAATCCCTTCTTTGATAGGACTGCACCAGAGATGAGATTCTTGCGTATGTCTGGAACATGGAGCACGTAATTCAATCTAACAGTTTTTCCAAAAGTAAACTTGAGGATTACTGTGCCACTGCCTTTAATCATGGAAACTGCAGAATTACCCATGTAGAGTTTTTCTTCGTGGTCGAATTTCTGATATGTAGAAAATATGGATTTGTCAGAATAAACATGATGAGTAGCGCCTGTATCTACCCACCATTGGTTAGGATTCTGAACAAGATTGCATTCAGATACCACCGCCGAGAAGTTGGACTCGTCTACTTCCATGTTATCCACAATATTTTCCTCTTTATTGCGTTCCTTCTTATGTCTGCAATCTCTGACGGCATGTCCAACTTTTCCACAAACCCAACATTCACCATTAAACTTCTTGGTTCGCTTGTTGTCTTTTGATTTGTTGTCCTGAGCTTTCCTTTTCTTCTGGAAATTCTTCTTTTTGATTTTGGTCTTTGACCCTTCAGCCACAAATGCCTCCTCGCTTGGTTTTGTAACTGCACGGCTGTCTGCCTCAATTTTTAATCGGACTATGAAATCATGTAAAGAGATTTCCTTCTTCTTATGATTTAGATAGTTGCGGTAATCTCTCCATGACGGCAGTAGTTTCCCCGTGATGGCTTCAACCAAAAATGGTTCTCCAACCTTATGACCTTCCGCTTCGAGTTCATGAATGATGATTTGTAGTTCATGCAGTTGAGCGGTTACTGGTTTGGAGTCAACCATCTTATAGTCCATGAATTTGTCTACAATGAATTTCTTAAGACTGATATTCTACGTCTTATACTTTGTGGTAAGTGCATTCCAGAGTGCTTTTGATGTCTTTAAAGGCTGATATACTTTGTATAGCACCCTGTCGAGACAATTCAGAATATAGTTTCTGCATAAAAAATCGTAATGCTTCCACGTACTCACCTCTACTTCTTTGCCTGGTGCAGGAATCGGTTCCTCCTCCTCGAGGTACTTTTGCAGACCGAGTGTGGTGAGATAAAACAACATCTGATTCTGCCATGTCAAGAAATCATCACCATCTCCCTTGAACGGTTCAGGTCTGTTGTAAGTAGTATTCTTTGAAAATTCTACTGTTGCCATCTCTGTTTTAGTAACAAAACAGAAAAATTCTTAAGATGTTATACGTTAGTATACCAAAACAGAGAATAATCAATTATAAACTCGTCGCACAAGTTTACAACTCAGATTTCCACTACACTGGAATTCTGTATTAATTATTATAACAATATGAATGTTGTAAATAAGTTACAACAACAGCATTATACTTATTTTGAATAAATAGTATAACCAGAATAACGGATAGAATATAGAATAATGTATATAAATATACAAACAGACTAGAATTCTAACCGGATTATGTCTGAGGCTCGTCGTAACGATTTCCTTAAGAATTTTATTTCAAAATTCTCCCAAAATACAACAGACGAAATCTACACGAGATATGATGAGTATGTCAATTATGTGATATATAGAGCGGTAGAGAAAGGAAGCAGAGGAAAAACAGAACTGTATTGGATTGAGAATGTGATCAGCATTCTGTCTTATTTATAGTTTTGTCTGCATCCCTTCAAACAGTCGCGTCCGCTCGACGGGTCGCACCCGCTGCCTTTTGAACGCTGCTGTTCGTTAACGGGTCGCACCCGCCTGCTGGCCGTATCCATTCGACCGCGCCTCCTCAGTCGGGCCGCACCCGCTTCTGTACGCCCGTGCTTCTTCAGTTAGGTCGCACCTCCTCAGCAATCTGCGTCCGCTTATGAATAGTCACGTCATTTCGTATAGCCTGCAAATGTTAAAAAGTCCGGCCCAGTTTTGCAGTAAAATTAGAATCATATTAGACCCGAACCCGAGCCCGAGCCCGGGCCTGGCCCGGTTCAGTTCGGTCGGTCGGACGGCGGCACCGGGGCGCGCGTGCGTGTGTGTTGGAGATGCATGATCTCCCTCCTCACAACGAAGCATACATTTGGGTGCCCCTAGGCCCAACACCTTCTTTGCAAATCCATATATAAACTAGTATGGCTTAGCAATTTTGGCGATGTGGGACTTTATGTATGTTTCATTCATTTTGTTCTTTATGAATTCCAACACTCCGTCAAAGATCCTTGCATAGATGAATGAAGATACAGTCTCATGTCGCCAAAAAATAAAGAAGTTTTTATGGTTATGTACCCCTTTCAATCAACTTGTATTGGTTCTTAGGGTTATGTAATTTTATGCCAGATAAAGGACCTATATGGCTATGCTTTAATCGGGCGCCGTCTTCCGTCTGACCGGTCGGGTTCGGGTCTAATATGTTACTATTTTTTTGCTAGAAAAAACAAAGCCTATTTTGAACATTAGTTTTTTTAAACAGACATAAATAGTGATGGCACGATTGTTTCAAATAATGCGACGTTGGTGATGGACGGATACGACTGTTGGTTCAAAATAGAAACAACAGTTTGGTGTTGTAAATGACGTATGAACAGAAATGACTATTGGGCGTTGCAAATGACCGACGAACAGAAACGACTGTTGGACATTGCAAATGACGGACGAACAGAAACGACTGGAAACGACTGTTGGACATTGCAAACGAGGACGAACAGCAACGGCTGTTAGGCGTTGCAAATGACAGACGAACAGAAATGACTGGAAATAACTGCTGGACATTGCAAATGACGGACGAACAGAAACGACTGTTTGATATTGCAAATGATGGATGAACAAAAATAAATGTTGGGCACTGCAAATGACTGACAAACAGGAACAACTATTGGACTTTGCAGATGACTATTTGATTTAAAAGAACAGACACAACCTTGTGTGGGTGACCAACCGATGAAAGCTATAAAAGGAGAGAAATAATGATCACATTTGTCATCCCCTCTTCTTCTCAAATCAAAGCATTATCAAATCACAGAGTAGACGTATTCTTCACAATCTCGGACAGATTATTACGTTGTATCTTGGACAACTTTGCAAATAAAGTTTAAAGGAGATTATTAACGTAGGCATTAGAATTCCTCGATGTTTTATATCAGTACCTTATTATTGTGCATCCATCTGCACGTTTGCGTATAGTTCTTACCACTATAAGAATAGTATCAATTTCCGATGGCTCCTGTCCGTCGACGGCCGTCGGAAGCCGTCGTGAGCCATCAGAAATATCCGCTGCAAAAAAATCCATCGGTGAACAGAATTTCTAACGGCTCCCGATACTTCCCCTCGTTGCATTTTTGACGACTGCAGACGGGCGTCCGGCGGCCACCGGAAGACACATGGACCATCACGGCATTTTCTGAAATCCGTTGGGAGGCGTCGGTAGCCGTCGAAATTTTACCTTCGCTAGCCGTTGGAAATTTTTGACTTGCAAGCCGTCGGAAGCTGTCGGAAAATCTAAACCTGTTTTTCAGTATTCCTACTGTGTTTTCACCTTCCATCTACAATCCATAAACACAATATATTCCGCCCAACAATCATATATCCAACTCAGATATTCAATATGAAATCAAACCATACAAACATAATCAAATATCATAAAAACTAAATCAAGCAGAATTCATATAAAATCAAACCAAACTTAGCTACCATAATTTACATACGCTAATTGTAAAGCATATACATCAATTTTTCACCAACTCCTCACCATCAACTCCCAAATATCAGAATTACTACCACCAAATTTATTATTAAACACAGTAAATTATTGTCAAGCACAAAATTTCTCAGCATTTTAGCCTCAAGGACAGACCTTCACTATTTTAGCCTAAAGGACAACATTCTTTAGGTATCAGTTTTTAGTTATTGATAGCAGTTCTTAGATATCAATTTGTAGTTATCGGTAGCAGTTTTTAGGTATCAGTTTTTAGTTTGGTAGCAGTTTTGAAAGAATATTTGTCCTTATGAATAATTTTGGAAGAATGTTTGTCCTTATGAATAATTTTTAGAAGAATGTTTGTCTTTGTGGTTGAAATATTGAGGTCGTATCCTTGAGGCTAAAAATATACAAATTTTTGTCCTTTAAATTAATTCCCCCTATCAAATAATACACACAACATTTCAAATCCAAGTCCACCAACTTAATGTATCATCAAACAATATACACAACATTTTAAAGGCAACTCCACCAACTCAATTTATCGTCGAAACTTACAAAACGATGACACCGAACAAAAAAAAACCATACCTATCACTCCGGTCAATCAACTCTAGAACCTCCTGAACCAGCTAAGGATGGAAAGCGGCCACCATACTACTGCATGTACTCCGCAATACGTTGATCCAGCCAGTGTATCATCTCGATAGCCTAGCGACGCTTCTCTTCCAGCTGCGCCACCCTAGCTCTCAACTTTTCGATCTCTGCTAGATCGATCTGAGCTCTGGCAGTTTGGCTGGCTCTCCTCTGTCTGTTGGCCTGCAACACTTATTTAATTTAGTCTATAATTTTATTATCAAATGCTACAACATAATGTGTTAACTGTTATATCTATAAACTTATTGCTGAAATTGTAACGACCCGATTTTTCGACGTTTGAAAATCGACATCGATATGTCCACTATATCAAATGCCGAACAATCGAATGCCGGAAAACTGAACCATTAGGGTTAAAGAAGAAGGAGGTTGAAGAAGAAATAGAAAACAACATCAGAATTTCATAAACGCATCGGAACAATATATAATAGATAACGACGGATTTTTATACAAAAGAATCTGTAACTGTTTATTACATTATATCATCAATGTACAACACAAATCAACAACACAATTCAGGACGGTTATAATAATTTGTCCTCCCAAACCTGAATATACAGCTTACACTGCACAGCGGAACATAAATCTACAGGAACACGCCTCATCATCCAGCTTGTCTCCTGAGCTCCACAAAAGTCCATGTAGAATATGTACTCTATAATACTCGGTCTGACCCGAGCATTATAGTGAAATAACACCCGAGTCAGTCTAGAAAACCAGCGTGAGAAAACACACTCAATTGGATTATTAAAATTTCCAAAATCCTTTGAAATCAAAGGTATCTCATAAGACCACGCCACAAATAAACATGTCAGGGTTTTACCTTACGATAACCAAAACATTTCTTATCAAATCCTCTGATATCATAATAGTGTCTATATACAAATAATTATTCAAATAGCCAAAATTGTTACATTCATTAAATTTCAACATAATAGGTATGCAAACAAGTCCGAAGGCACTTATTGGAGATTGGGTTTCCATTAATGGCAGGGCTTCTGGGGAACCGCCCATCATAGTACATGGTCTAGAACAACGTACCAAGGATCCATCATGATCCCATGGTACACAAGATCGGAGCTACCCCTTATTGGATAGTCCGAATAAGATCGCCCTGCGGTTGGGATCAGCAACTGCCCACACAGCCGAATAGAAAAGGGACAGGGATGACCTTACCCTAATTGGTTGCTAGCCACTTAGCCTTGCTGCACCTCCCATGTTTTAGCCATTCCCGTTTGATGATGCTCAAGGCTATGCGTTACCTTTTTAGAACACATCTCACTTAGAATGCTCATCGTCCTCCTGATGATGTTCTGATAGCATTCGTCCATACAAGTCCGTTCCGGGTCGAAACGGAACCGAAGGAACTATTCCTACTACATCCGTTTTGTAATCACCCTCAGGATTAGTAGCGATTAGCCCTTGCACTTTACTGCTCCATCTTCGACTCCAAGCTCTTGTGTTCTTCACGAAAACGTTCAAACCGGATCGAAGTGGTTTTTGAGAAATTAATCTCGATCTCGATCTCTTCGAAACGATCAGCGCATTAGCCAATATTAATAGTCGGTTATTTAACTATCAAACAACATCCACAAACAACCATCAGGCCTTAATAATTTCCCCAATGAAATAATTTTCAAATTGCTTTTTCTCTCGCGAAATAAATTTCCACCCAATTGTTTAATTTCACTGAAAATCACCAAGTCTTAATACTTTAGAGTTTAAAATCAATTTAAATCACTTAATCCAAAATATATACTTAAAACACTTAAAATAAAACTACTTAAAAACACTTTATTTAAAATACTAGTTATGATAAATTTATAATAATTTTTCATGTAAAACTTAAGCCAAAACTAGGTTTAAAGTTATTCTATAAGGTATAAACATTAAATAATTATCTTTTAAAATCATAATACTAGTTAAACCTTTAAAATAATTTACTTATATAATTAACTTAATAAATATTTATACTTAAAACCTCTAACTTATACTTGAAAATCTGCTTTGAAAACATACTTGAATTTTCAAGAAAATACACCTTCCATTCCACACTTTTAAAAATAAAACCACTATTTATTTTTAAAACCAATTACTCATTCCTTTATAAATTCCCACCGTGAATTTATACTTCAAATATCCACTGGTATCATATTTCACTTTATAAACCTAGTTTGTAAATTTCGTAGTCCCATCCTCCTTTAAATCACAGTTTCAAACACTTAAATCAATTTTCAACTCGATTTCAAAATTTTACTCCATTTTAAAATAAATTCCTTTACTTACTTAATTTTATTTCAAAGCACATTAATTCCATATTCACTTCTACAGTTATGATTTAAAATCTTATTTTAAACTAAAATACCCACTTTTTACTGTTAGTCCTTGAGATGATGGTTTTGATGACAAAAACCTTGGAGCAAGATTATAAAATATAAATACTAACATTATAATTTATATATATTTATGTATATGCAGGATATAACCATGCAGGTACCGAGAATGAAGACTGTACCGTATATAGATTCAATATATCAAGATTAAAGAATCATGAGTATCAAGAATATCAAGAGTTCAAGATTTCAATAATAAGTAATTTAATTAGGAATTTAGTTAAAAATCCTAGAAAAGCACTGGCATCTTAAAATCCAATTTATTCGTGGAATGGAATCCATTTCGAGCCTGTTAAAGTGATGGAACCCTAAGTAGGATGGAACCTACGAAAAATCTAGTGGATCATTGTTTTGTATCCGCTAACCTTTTATTCAAATGTTTTTACAAAATTATATCTTGTTTTCAAAATGATTTCAAAGCCTTCCTTTTAAAAGAATCAAAAACATCTATCCTGGTTCTAAATATTTTTAGCCTCAAAATAATCTTTATTTTCAAAATCAAATTATCCTTAGTTTTAAACTATCTTTAATAATAATATATTTAACTTTTAAAATTTATACTTAGATTTAAATATAAAATTATAGTAAAATTTTATATATATACCAAAATATTATTCTCTATATTTATTTATGTATTTTAACTATAATTAAGTATATTTATAAAGTTTAAAATAATTTTAATACAAGATAGAAGTCATTTTCAAAAGAAAAGCGAATTACCAAAAATACCTTAGGCATGTCGACATCCTCAAGTACCCCATGTCAACATGGTAGCAGTTTATTTCAAAATTTTGAATTTCAAAGGAAGTGTCTATTCGTCATATCCTTTCACGAATGGACATGGCTGTTGTTCAACTATAAATAGGGGCAATTTTAAACGAATTTTCATTCATATTTTCTCTGATTTCACTCCTCTTCTTCTTCCACATTTTTTTATACACATTTTTACCATTACTCTGCCGAAATGAACATTGAATCTAACTAGATCATTTCTGGTTTGATTCTCTATCACTATCTCAACATGATCTCAGTGCTATTCAAGTTATAGGCTTCTTTGTAATAAACTAAGTGAGAAAAGGTGTGATTGTAGCCTGTGAAATCAATCAAGTAGAAAAAGTGTGATTGTAGCCTTGGAAATCAATTGGGCAAACTTGTTGCCTGTGAAATCAAGTATCTCTACCCAAAGGATTGTGAATCTAGAGTGGTGTACCTCGTGGCCTTGAAATCGAGGGTGTAATTGTACAATTTCTTTTGAAAGGAAATCCGTACTTGTGTGCGGGACTAGATGTAGGGTAACTCCGAACTAGTATAAAATCCGGTATGTTCTTTCCTTTATCGCTTTTACTTTATTTCTGCATCTGTGTTTGATTCTGTGATCATATCTGTGTCTGAATATTGCATACATTTGTGTTCAATTAACAAAAACTCAAAAAGATTTATTAATCCTTTAAACACTATTTATCCCACCCCACTAGTGTTAATCCTAGCCTTAAGATCCGTATTCTGCATTTCTCACACATACTTCATTCAAAATTTTCCCTTTTTTATTTCTTTCCAAACATTTTAAATCTTTAAATTTTGAGAATAAAATCCTTTAATTTTTTAGGCAATATCCCTTAATCTCCAAAACTCTTTTATTTCCATTTATTTAAAATTTCTATTTTCGTTTCCATACTCAGAATTTATTTAATAGAATTTTAAAAATCAAACTTTTATACTTTTTCCAAATTCAATCTTTAATTTACCCAAATCTACTATAATTATTTTACTTAAAATTTTCCCTTTTTATTTCCTTCAAAAATCCACACTTTGTATATTTTTCATTTTCTCAAAATACCAATATATATTCAACTAAGCCATAGCATTCATTAATTTCAACTCTCAATATAATCAATATAATCATCACAGATTATCACATAAATCACATTACTAAATATAAAATAAATTCAATATTTTGAGGAATCCATTTGGATCCCTCCAACATGTTTCCCTGCATCCACAGATGTTAGCACAATATTTAAAAAATCAATCCAGCTTCAAGGCGGGATATCGCAGTACAAAGGGTCATCCGCTATTATGCGGGGTGCATAAGGTCTCATCCGCTATATAATGCGGGAAATCAATCAGTCCAATATATATATACACACACATTATAGATAACATATCACATCCAAGCTGATAATAAATTATCATTCAAGCAAACAACCAATAATTTAAATTTAACCATTTAAATGTAAAAGGTAATCCAAATGAGTGAGAAATAAGTCACCTTTATATTTGTTTGCCATCCACTACAAATCCCGACTGGCTTCACGATTTTTCGACCTTGTATAAACATTAAATGATTTTATTAATATTTGAACTAATCGAAAAATAAATTTTCCATTTTAAAATTTAATTAACTAATAATTTATTTTAGACTAACAATTTCCCTTTTAAAAATCTTTTAGTAATTAAGATAATTAAATAAGTTAGTTAAACCATTTTTCACCAAATCCATTGTTTAAAACAAACTAGCAATTTAAAATAGCTATATGTATAATTTGTTGTTTTCTTTTTCTTTTAAAACTACATATAAAATAACTTACATGGATTCAAAAATCCAATTTTTAAATAACTCTTCAACATTCTTAAAAATTCCTATATATCTTCCAAGATCATATATATATATTAAATTGAAACATTTGCATATATATGCTTCTGCTCATATAGCGGAATGATTTACAACAAAACCATCTTATATTTTACTGCTATTCCTGATAAGTGATAATAATCAACAATTTATTCACAAGCTTACACTTGATTAAATATTTAATTAAAATGTTTTAAAAACTAAATCACCCAAACGAACAGGAAAACAACGAGAAGCTCTGCTCGAAACCACGCCCACCTAGCTGCCGCACGCACCCTCTTCCTATTCAGATCTCGAACTGCTGCTCAACAACTTCGCTACCCTAGAGCTCGGCAGCATGCTTTCGCGGCTCCCCACGGCGACTCGATTGCCAGAGCAACGCATCCACCAATCCCATACCTCACCGCTCGAACCCAACTTGCATCGCGACTAACTCCGACCTCGAACTAAATTGAGGGGGCCGGCTCGAGATTTTTTTAATACGGGTTCGATTTCGAAATGAGAGAGAGAGAGGGAGAGAGCGCTTTTCTTTTGATTTTGAATTGAAAGAGGAAGTGTGGCCATTAAGAAAAATTCTCTAGTTGTTCGAAAATACGAAGGAGATAACGAAAGTTAGAGAGGGGATCTGTTCATTAAACGGAATAGAGGACACGGAGAGGGATACGCTTAGGAATGAAACAACACGTGTTAGAAGATGCAGGAAATGTGATCTCATGGTGGGCAGGTGTTGGATGTGAAAATAATTTTGACCAGTCAACAATTATAGATATATTTAAATTTAGATTCAAATCAATGCGATTATCTTAACTCACAATCTCGATCTCCTATCGAAGCGTGCCGCTAGGCATTCACGCAATGGAAAAGGTTTCGAGTCCTAATTTGATTGTATGGAGAAGATAGCTTTTTGAATCCGGTTATTATATTGAATTTTACGATGCAGATTCAGCGCGTTTATCTACCGTACGATCGCACGACAACTCCAAACGCCACGAAAATTGAAATCTGAAAATAATACATTATTACGGATCTAATGGAGCTGGTTATGTCGAATTCCGAGACTGTGCCTCGGAAGGCTATTTTTAAATATCAATTTGAACTATATATTTTCAAAACTTAACAAAACACTTTCAAATTCAATTCTAAAGCTTTTAGTATATTCGGTATTATTAATATAAATTTTATAGGCCTTCAAATTACTTTTAACAAGCCTGGAACTCCAAATTCAACAATTTTCCCAATTTCCAACCATTAAATTAAATATTTAAATTATCCAATAAATAGCAATATTTGAAATTCAAGTTAGAAACTAACTTTTATATATTTAAAATCAATTAAATGTTCCAATTTCAAATGTCCAAAATTTCTGGGTCGTCACATTCCTTCCCCCTTAAAAGAATTTCGTCCCCGAAATTACCAGTTAAGAAGAATGATCCAATACCCATTAACTATTTCCCCAATCCAAATAGTTTTTAACAACTTTCCAAGACCATCTTTTTATTAAAGACACACTAACACTCTTACCAGCTTTCCAAACTCAACCATAACTTCCAACCAATATTATTTACTCAACCATTCAAATTATAATTAAAAACCAAATTTAAATTATCAAAACTTTCTCAAAAATTTTCTAACTTCCTAAATTTTTGAAAAATTTCGCCAGCGTCTCCTTTGCGTGGCTAGATTGGTACAATTACAAAGTGCCTCTACGGGCCCTAAAATTCCAAAAGAAAACAAAAAACCAAGTGGCTAGACCAGAAAACCATCAATTTTCATACTACAAATTAAACACATACCTTTTTGTCGGGCAATTCAAATTTATCTTCTGAATTCACAAACCCTAATTTTCCTTTACTTTTTAAAACATCTGTATATCCTACTAAGCAATAATATCCAATCACAGAATTCAAAATCATTTTATTCACTTCTTTTAAAAATTCTCAATATCTATTTCATTCAAGCCCATACGATGCACATATATCATCCATATGTAATACAAAATTCGATCGTTTACTCAATCACACAATTTCACTTCCAAACTAGTATCGTCCACCGGAATTCCTAATGCGGACTCGGATCTGGTTCCTTGATCAGAAACCGTCATTCTACTTGCATAGTCATATACTATGATAGAGAATTTCTAGAATCAATCAAAAATCCATATCCATGGTTCGTTGTCGAAAATCGAGTGAAAAATCCCAACTCGAATCGATATAACTTTCTCGAAATTCAATGCTCAAATTCTGAATCAAATCATTATGCGAATAAAATAATATATGTACATCCTACATATTTATCTCAATTAATTTTAGCTATATCAATTCTCTTTCTTTTATTCACACTTATTTTTATTTCTATTCACTTACCCAAAATTTCCCTTTTACCAAACTTTTATTAAATCTTCATCCAAATATTGACTTAGAATATTTTTCAATTCCAACTTTACTTAAGAATTTTACCATCCCTTTCTTAAGTTTAATATAAATATTTTACACACTTAATTATTTATTTTCACTTCACTTCTTAAGCTTTATACCCATTTTATTCAATTTCCATTTGAATTCAATTTACCTTCCATTTTTAAATATTGAATTCTATTCATCTTATCTCAAACCATATTTAATTAATCATTTCTTTAATTAGTTATACTTACTAATTTATTTTTTAAAATCTCCATGGATTTTATTTCCAAACCTCTTATTTATTATCTTTAATTTACTTCGAACTAATTTTCATCTTCTCTTTACTTTACACACTTTAAATTAAATATCACTCCAATATTCAATTACAATTTATTTGCTTACTGATTTAAATCAATTAGCTTCCTTACTAATTTTATTTTTCAATATTTTTTTTCATTCACAAATTTATTTTCAACTAATAAATTTTATTCCAATCCATTTTGTCTACTAGACTTTCCCTCAAATTCACTTTTATTTACTAGATTCAATTACACTCCGATTCAATTTAAATTTTTAAACTTCTATAAGTTTTCGAACTTATTTACACTTCATTCAGTAATCTTTTAATTTACTTCATCTAATTGGCTTACTTTCTAACTTATTTCGTTTTCAACCTTATTTAAATTTTTAACTCCCTTCTTCAAATTAAATTTTATTTTAACAAATTTCTAATTTTATCAGCTATCAAACCTATTTATATTCTATAAACATTTATAGTTAAACTTCCAGAATTTAAACAATTGCTTAAACATTCAAAAACATTTTTGAAATCAAATATATCAACCCAAATCATTTCTTTGAATTTCAAAACCAAACCCGGTTTTTCAAACAACTTCAATTTAAAACATTTAGGTAGCAATTCCTCTCTTGAAAGCTCGAAAATGAACGTCGATGATGATGCAGTCATCATCGAAGTTATTTCCCAACGACCAAAAAGATTTTATGCTTTTACCTTCTTTAAAATTCCTTCAAATATTTTTAAATTCCAAATCTCGCCAGATTTCAAATCCAATTCAAAATATTTCTCAAATAATATCACCATTATTCCTCCAAAACCTTTGAAAATTATTTTCAAATCCAAATGAAATTAAATCTTCCCAAAATTTCAAATTCCATATCCTTTCAATTCATATTCAAATATTACTATGGAATCTTGTTTCACTTGATAAATCACATTTATAATTCACATCTCAAATTCCATTTAGTTATCTAAATTTATTTCCTTAACCTTCGGTTATGAATTCAATTCATATTTTAAATTTCTACACAACAATGATAATAGTTTAAGATTATCATTCCCTAACAACCAAGCAACCATATACTATAATAATTCTTGAAAATTATTTCTTTCATATATAAAAATAATTTGGGCAAAATTATTTCATTTACACAATTTTAAAACTATACCATTGCGGTTTTCCTAGTTTAAGAGTTTAGAAATCCCTATCGATATAGTTGTCCAGACTGTACCGACCAGAATTCATAAACACTCGTCAACACAATATTAAAAAAATATTATTTTTACTAACAAATACACACTCATATCTATTAGTATGCTCAAAACTCATTTTTAGAGTATCATTGACTCTAGTCTAATGAGTAATTCCAACCAGAGCCAAGTGCTAATCAACTAATTTTCTATCGGTTTAGAAAATAGTCGAAAAATTTTGAATTAAATTTATACCGCAAGCGCACGGCGTCCTATTGAAATACGTGGCGAGTACGGGTCGATCCGTAGGGAATTATTGATTTTAAAATTTTCCATTCAATCAAATTAACCAAAGTTGAAAAGTATGAAGCTAAAATTGTAGAAAAATGTCAAAAAAAAGTGGTAAAAATATGAGAGTTAAATGACAGTTTAGAGATAATTCCACTCTCTAGATCATATAGTTCAACAAATTATGAAATTATCATCTTTTTTTTTGTCACAAGTGAATTTAAACGATGTGTTTATCATAAGTATGGCTCATTTGTGCTATTAATTGGCTCAACGTAAGCCATCAAACTATAACACAACCTTTAAATCACTTACTAACTCTCATGAAAATGACAACAAAGTTGAAAATAAAACCTATTTTAAGTATGACCTATTAACTATTAATTAGAAATATAGACCATCAAATTTGAATTTCAAATCACTTTCTTATGCCATAATCATATTTTGATGAAGAGGCATTTGTATTAGTGATTGTTTAAGCATAGCCTATTTGGTGTCAACAATATAGGCTATTAAATTCAAAACAAAAACAACAAATTAAACCACTTCAAGCATTGTCATTAAGCACAAAAAGAGAGCTATAATTATCAAAATATTGAAGCTACATGGTTAGAGGCTTCATTACCCTTGAATTGAAGGGATTAGCCTCTCATATTTGTTATTAAAACAACAAATATAGCTTGCAATATGAAAGAAAAAAAAAGGAAAAAGAGAGCAAAGTAAAGAAAAGAAAAAACCTCTTCTACTTGCATGAAAAATAAATCCACACTGCTAACATAAAAGTAAATAAACAAAAGAAGCATGTAAAAGAAAGAGAGCACTAATTAACATTGCATAGAAAAAATGAAAGTTACATGAAAAATAAAAATGACTAAGTAGTTATGGAAAAGAGAAAGAGAACTTGTCTTTTGTTTTGAGCCCAAACTAAACTAAGAGAGGCTAAGGAAGAAGGGTTACATGAAACATAAGGGGTATATATACATGTGTTAAACCCTAATTCATATTTTTTGGGAATGCCCAAAATTCCCTTGAGAAAGTGTGAAGGCCAAGTAATAATTAGCTTCTACTAATCATCATTTAAGCGTACATGAAGCCATCAATTCCATAAGCATGTGCATTAGCCTCTAATTTGTACATTAATGTGGTGGGTAGGTGGGGTCCTCCATATTCTTCACTTTGAATTATTTCCATCTTCATTCCTTTGTATTCATTATACGCATGCTGTGTCTTCATGAAACCACTCCTATTTGAGATCAAATTCCTACATAAATATATATATATTTCTAATTAATTTTTGTCAAAGAAATATATGCACACAAATGACCGTTTTGCCCCTATATGAAGACGAATATGTGGCAATTTGAAAATAATTTGAATTTGGTTTAAACCGGTTAAAATACCTAATATGATCATTTATTCAATTTAAATAGATTAAATATGGTGGTAAAAATATGCATATTTATGTGGACATCAAATACCCCCACACTTATCTTTTTATTCGTCCTCGAATAAAGATAAACTAAGATAAATCCATTTTCGTAGGGAGCACGATTACATTGAGCATATGCAACAAGCTGTTAAACCTCTAGGTGTCCCCAGTAGGACGAGTGTTGTCTCGTGAGGGTTTTCAGCGGATACTACCCACAAAATCTGAATGCAAAGTGAAAATATTTACAAAATGCAAGATTTATTTACAAAGAGGTGAATGCGAGATTTTGAAATATTTACAAATGAAGGATTTATTTTTAAATCAACACAAATAAGTTAAATATTGGTTTTGGACATTATCTTGAAAATTTAAGTCATTTACTCATCAAAATTTCCAACAAAAATCAAGTTATCATAACAAATAGACAATAATTTAACATGTTATTTAGGTTGATAACAAAGTGTAATTATGAAATTGATCCTTAGTTGATTATCAAAGTTTATCATAGTGTTATATTCATTTCGTTTCAATAACAAATCAAATCAAATAAGTTAAAAATAGTGCTAGGATTTCAATTGCTTAATCTCTCGATTTTTTTGAAAATTTTATTGGTATTTGCAATATTTACATATGCCTAACTCAGATAAACTGAGGCCAAATATATTACCTATGCACTGTCTTGCGGACTTATGTAAGGGTAATACAAAGCGTGGCTAGTGAAAACACGAGTGTGAACATCTATTGAGTGTAGGCGTTATTAAAAAGAATTTTTATATATACACGAAGCTCAGATAAACTAAGGCCAGATATACCGATCGTGCACTGCCTTTCGGGCTTACGTGAGAAAGGTACTGTAATAGCCCGATTTTTCGACGTCCGAAAGTCGACATCAATACGTCCACTGTATCAAATGCCGCAAAATCAAATGCTGGAAAACCAAACCATTAGGGTTAGGAAGAAGAAGATAGAAGTAAAACAGAAACAATAACAGAATCTCACATTTCGCAGTGGAACAACATATAATAGATAAATGAATAATCTTTAAAACAAAAGAACAATATCGATTTATACATACATCATCAGAGTTTACAACGACACAATACAACACTGGCAGTTATATAACTTGCCCACATGGAAAATTTAATTTCCACCAACCATACGCAGCGGACATTACATAGTATAAGTGATACGCTCCACCATCCAGCTTGCCTCCAATTCTCCATAGCATATCTTTTCTGACTTCGCTCTATAATAAGATACCTAACTCTTGGCTGCCCGTGTGGAAAAATTATGGGCATCCAGAGTTCAGAAAGGGAACAATAAACTCCAGGTCGGTCATGGAACTAGTGTGAGATCTTAAAAACAGTTATTTCCACAAAGAAAGGAAAAGAAATCCTCTATGCTTTTGAAAAATGAAACTACCATAAGGACTCCTCGCATACACACAATGAAAACGCAGAATTGGAGGAGATTGTAACGACCCAGAATTTTTATAAATTAAAATTTGAATATTTAATTAATTTTAAATATTTATAAGTGAATTTGTAAGTCAAATAAATTTTTATTTGAATTATTGAATGTAATTGGATAATTAAATCGATAATTTAATATGTTAAATTATGGAAAATAATTGAAAATTGAGTTAAATATGATTGAAAATGATTTGTAAAATTTTATTTTATCATGTTGAAGTTAGAATGATATTTTAGAACTTTTAAAATCGAATTAAAAGTTAATTTGTGAAAATTGAATATTTTAATATTAAAATCGACTAGTGAAAATAGTCAATTTTTGAACAGTCTCAGAATTGAACGAAACCAGTTCCATTAGATCCGTAATAGTTAGTTATTACCGGATTTCAATTTTCGTGTCAATCGGAGTTACCGTGGCAGCTCGAAACGCATCGAATTGTTTTTAATTTAAATTTGGCGAGTGAAAATAGCCATTTTTCAAAAAGTCTCGGATTTCGACGAAACCAGTTTCATCGAATCCATAATGTGATATTATTGTAAGGTTTCAAATTTCAAGTCAATTGGATTTACCGTTTGTCCGGTACGAATTAAAACACCTAGAAATCGATTTAAATCGGTTTAATTTAAATTGAGCGTTTGCAGACATAACTCGCACAGATGTCCGAATTAGCTTCCGAAACCTGTTCCATTGTGTCCGGAACGCGGGGTAAACCTTAGAAACGCTGGTTACGGCGCCTAAATCGGAGTTCGAAATTTCCGAAATGAATAGTGTTTACGCTTGATTTTCTATAAAAGGAGACCCTACCCCTTCATAATTAAAAAAAAAAAAAAAAACCTAATTTATAAACCCTAGCCGCCAGTTTCATATGAATGGCCAGAAATTAGTTTCATTCATTCCTTAATCTCTCTCAATCCGTAAGGAATTACGCGAAGTGCTCAACTACAAAGTCGAAGAACTCGACGAGAGCTTTAATTTCATACGGAGATGATCGGAAACGGCGCGACATGGAGGGAGCAAAGGGGGGCCGTCACCTACAGCTCACGCACGCATTTCGAGGGCCAAGCAAGGGCTGAGCTCCACGTGCTTCAGGCCGAAGGTGGAGGAGGGTAGGGGGCTTCGTTTGGCGCTTCTTGATTGAAGTATCGTCGAGTATGGATGTTGCTAAATTTAACCCTAGTTTGTGATGTTTGGGTTCAAGCTTTCGTGAGTTACCTGGAGAAGAGAATGAGAGAGAAGAGGGGGGGGTGTGTGCGGCCTGATGTGGCTGGGGTTGAGATGGAGGGCTATGATTTGATTTAGGTTATAAATTAGTTTGTTTATGTTGTAATTAGTTGATTTAAATTCGTGTAAACTTTGAAAATGCATAACTTTTTCATACAAGGTCGAAAACGCACGAAACCAGTTGCGTTGGAATCGTATGGACGAGCACTACGCGATGGAGTTGGTTTGGAGTCGATCGGAGTCAGTGAGAATTTTGGGTAAAATTAAACGCACGTTTAATTTTATTCGAAATAAATCGCTAAAACGTAATTTAAATCAAGGTGAGAACTTCTCACTCAATCGAATCAGTTTCGATTTAATTTTAAATAGTTAGATTTAAAATATTTGAATACATGTTTGAATGTTGATTAATATCTATTGATTGTTAAAATAGACATTATACGCCGTTAGTAAGCGGATGTTATTTATTAAAAACATATACCGCGAATATTTCATAAACAGTGAAATTGGTATTATATATAATAGCAATATATATATATATATTGGCATATGTATATATTGGAGTTATTGATTTCCCGCATTTTTTTGTTTAGCGGATGAGACCCTATTGCGCCGTTATTAAGCGGATAATATTTAATAAGAACATATACCGCGATAATTTCGTACTGGAGCGAAATTGGTAGTGTGCTAATGTTTGTGGATGCAGGAAAACAGGTTGGAGGGATCCAACTGGATTCCTCAACAGTATTTATTTGATTTCAGATATTTTGATATTTGATGGATTTTCATATTGATATATGATATCGTTGTAGTCGTGATTGACTATTTGGTGTGTAGCATCATTAGACCCAGATTTTGGGATTTTAAAAGGATTTCTAAAGTGATTGTGAAAATATACATTTTATAAATATTTTTGGAATTGATCCATTTTAAATAAATAAACGATATAATTTTTAATGTTATAAAAATTATGGTTTTTGAGAAATATGGTAAAAGGCTGATTTTTAGAAATATGGGTTAATGATTTTTATAAAATAGTTTAAATTGGGTTTTTGAATTTATTATAAAAAGTTGAAATTATAGGATTTACAAAATTTGATTATTTTATAAATCAAGAGAATGATGAAATTCTAAAGGAGTTTAAAGATGTTTTTAAAGAATAATATAAATTGATTTATATTAAGAGATTTATAAATCGATATTTATAAATTGAAATATGGACGTTATAAAACGAGTTTTTATAAGTGTTTGAATGAAGTGAAAATGAATTTCATAAATGAATGAAATTTATAGAATTATAAACTGTGAAGTTATAAATAAAATTTATAAATAGTAAGATTTATAAATTTGTGGAGTTATTTGAAGAATGGTTTTGGATAAATCATTAAATCTTATAAGTTATAAGATTTATAATTTGGGAAGTTTAAAAGAACGTTTTGTAAACAAATAAATTATAAGTATTTAACTTATAAAATGAACTTTTAGTTTATAATTGAGTTATAAACTGGAATAGGTTAATAAAGGAATTTATAAAAGGAAGTTGTTATAAAATAAATAGAAATGGAATTTATAAACGTTGTTTTATAAATTCGCAAACGACTTATTTTGATAAGTTAATTGTTATAACTTATAATTGGAGTTATATTCACGTTGTAGACAGTGAATAATCCTTTAAGTTAAAAATGAATAGAAATGATGAAATTGTTAACAAAGTTATTCACATTTTTGAATAGTGAATAACACGTTAAAGAAATTGTTTTAGATATGATGTTTTAAACAGAATTAAACGATCTAACGATGTTTTAAAATGTGTTGAGATTCGAAACCATAGATTTCAACATTTATTGTTGAAATAGACGTTTTCGAGAAATAAAAGGAAATGGTGGACTATAACACTGTTGTTATAGTAAATGATTTCCGAAAGGAAATGTTTTGTATAGTATTGGGATTTATATATCTATTTTAATTTCGAATCCCTATACTAGTGATTTTGGGTTGTCGTAACGATGTTTTACGCAACATTCGTTTTGGCCCAAATAAATATGTTTAAGAGAATGATTTCCTTAAAGAATGAAATATATACTTAATTCGATTTAAGTATATGGAATATTTTCCAAGGTTGAAAATAAAAAGATTAGTGAATTACTTATAATTAAATAAGTATGGAATTGTTTTTCCAATATGAAGTGAATAATTAGAATTTATCTTTTTGAAGATAAATTGAAATGAATAAATTGAAATCATATGCATGAATATTTTGAAATATAAATTCATTATGGAATTTATATGTGAAAGGGAATTTGTTTGAAAATAAATGTTGATTTATTTTTGAAGTGTTGAAATTATATATCTTGTAAAGATATTTTGGAAAATAAAAAAAATTTGGAAAATTATTTGGAATCTGGTGATGTGTGCATATCAATTGATAGTTCAATAACCGACTATCAATATTTTCCTTTGAATGGGTATTTGATGTGATTTGATTGAATTTGAATGCCACGCTTATTTTTGAATAAGCGCTCACTATTCGGGTTAACCGGGAAAGGACCATGGGGTCGTATAACCCATTCCGAATATATGATACGTCGTTGTGAATTGCATTGAAGATCGGTGTTGAAGACCGAGTATTTGTGAAAGCGATAGGATGACCTATCGATTGTCTCTGCACTGGGTAGCTCCTGGTATAGAGATTCCCTAAGTGATGGGAAATTCGATCGGGATTGTGAATACCCGGATTGCAAGGGCTTCGTAAGAAGTGCCTTCGGTTTTGTTCGAGCCCGGAACAGACTTGTATGGATTGTATGTCTGACATTACAAGTTGAGATATCAAGCCGATTTCTTTCAAATATATTTCTGTTGGTGGCGGAGAATTTATTCTTTTAGCTTAACACCCTTCTCTGAGACGTACGAGCTCAGAGGTTATATAGTTGAAGTTATCAGCGATATATTCCCAATTTGGTAATGTGACATGCTGAGTGTTGCTGTAAATGATCATTGTGTTGATTATTTGTGATAGGATCGTTTATTTGATCGTCTATCTTTGTGATCATTTCTATGATCATTTGTTGACCCAAAGTATTGCTTTTGTATAAAGTATGTTTTTGTGGACGTGACTTCGTCGAGCCTCACACCCCGTGAATGGTCAAAACAGGAAAGAAGCAGCAAGGTTATGAGGGGTAGTGCCCTTTAGGATGTGTGCATTTCCTTCTGGAAAAGGGTGGTATCATGGTATGGAGCCCAGATACTTACTCATGTTGAAAACACTTTGTTATGATTGTGTGAATTGATTACGAGCGCTCGGTGAAAGGTCCCAAAGGACCGGGGGATGGCATATTCGGTCAGTTGTTACTCAGTTAGGGGTAACCCGGCCTTGTGTTGGTAGAGATCCGGTTTGGTTCTCGGGGATGTCCATCCAGAGGCATTCTCATGTGGCAATGGGAAGTTCCTTGGCCTGATCATTCGTTGGAAATCCAATTCCCAATACGAAACCCTGTACGGTATTAGTTGTAGAACCTGTCATTCACTTATGGTGGTCAACACTGTTTGGATGGTAGCTATAGTAGGCATAGTTCGAAATGTCTATGTTGGCTAAGATTTATATTCTACTTTCAAAATGAATTTTTCCCCTACACTATGCACTAATAATAATATAAAATGTTCTTTTAATGCGTATCAAGCATCTTTGACTATCATAAGGAGAAATCTCCTCCGATTCTGCGTTTGCATTGTGTGTGTGTGCGGGAGGCCTTATGGTAGTCTCATTTTTAAAAGCATTGCGAATTAATTTAAAAATATTCCTCTATTTTGATTTTAAAGATAAATAAACTGTTTTGAGTTCTCACACCAGTCACATGACTGACTTGGAGTTTATTGTTTTCCTTCCTAAACTCTGGGTGCCCACCAATTTCTACACGGGCAGTCAAGAGTTAGGTTTATCAGGATATTCTGGATATTCAGGAGTTCCTGGAGGCAAGCTGGATGGCATGGCGTATTACTAGTATATAGTATTTCTTTTTCCGCTGCACTGTTTGATGTTGTATGATGTTGTACACTCTGATGATATGATGTAATGAAATGTGTTGTAATGTAATAACTGATATAGTTCTTTGTTTAAAGATTATTCATTTATTATTATATGTTGTTCCGCTGCGAATTGTGAGATTCTATTGTTCCTTTCTGTTCCGTTCTATTTTTCTGTTCCCTCTGTTTTCAAATTCTCTATTTTCTTTTGTCTTTTCTCTCTTTTAAAATTTTCCCTATTTTCTATCTTCTTATCTTCTCTTTCTATCTTTTTCTTTTCTTTTTAAAACCCTAACTATTCGGTTTTTCGGCAACGAAAATCCGCAAACGTTACATTTGGTATCAGAGCTTATGGTTAAGCGACAACCATGGTTCTGTTGGGTAGTATTCATTAGAGATAGAGTCAGTAGTACTCTAGAATGAGTTTGAGTGTAATAATAGCTATGAGAGCGTATTTGTTAGTGAATATATAAAAATTGTTTTATATTGTGATGATTGGTTTATTGAGTGGCATATGAACTTTCGTCAGCGTGGTCCACAAGACTATGCCGAAGGGGTTTCTAAACACTTGAATAGAACAATTCGACACAGTATTGTTTTAAAAGTGGGTAAACGAAATAATTTTACCTTGATTATATTTTATATATGAAGGCATAAATTTTCAGAATTATCAAAGTGTATATAAGTGGATTGTTTAGTTGTTTGAATAATCTAAATTGAAGAATAATTGTATAAGAAATGAATTATAAGAATTGGATTATAATTAAAGTGATTTACAATTGTGAAATAAACTTATATATATGAGTAGTGAAACTATATGAATATATTTATAAATATGAGTTGAAATAAAAATGAATTTAATGTTAAATGGAATTGATTTTGGTATCGAAGTAAATAATCAAGTGGATTAAATAAATATGAACTTAAGTTATATAAATGAAATTCAACTTTTGTAATTGAATTGAATGAACGGATTGAATGTTAATCAATTGAATGAAAATAATTGATAAGAAATGATGAATATAAGTGTTAATTCATTAAAATCTAATGTTATTGAAAGTTGAATAGTTGAATGAAAATCAATTTAATTAAACCAAAATGAATAAAAGCAAAGGAATTTGGTTGTAATTAATATACATTGATTGTTATATGATTGTTAGTTGATTGTATATAATTCATTAAGTGTTAATGAAATTGATTTAATGAAATTGAAAGCTAAAGTAATTAAAATTCAATTGGAAGTTAAGTGAATCTTGAATAGAATTGAATTTGAATTGGAAGTGAACCAACTTGAATATGAATTAGTGAATATAAACTAATTGAAAAATGAATGTTAGTAAAAACATCCACTGTTAATGAATCAAATGTGATTAAATTGAAATCCATTTCATTGAATATTAATGAGAATATGAATGAATATATATTGGTTATGAATTTGTTGAATGCTAGTTGGTTGATGTTTGAATATATTGCTTTTGTTTCAATTGTTATGTTGACATATATAGTGATTATGTTGCTATATGTTGTATATTGATATTATTTTCATATATGCATGTTCTCATGTTGTTTGTTGAGTGTTTAGTAGGTGCGGATCGCGTTTGCTTCGCATTTGGAGCTCGCTTTCGTGCTATATTAGCCATATATGCTTGCTAATAAAATATAAGGCACATATCTCGGATTAAATACCGTACTTTTACACTTTTTTCCCTGCGGGATGCCTCATTACTTGATGAGATGTATATTTGTGATATATATACTGTCATTTTTTTTTCGGATCGAGCCGCGCAAAGGAGACTATGGCAAATTTTTCCGAAAATATAAGGCGTTAGAAAATTTTGAAAGAAATTGGAAAATTTTGAAAACTTAAACTTTGATTTTGAAATTGAAAGTTAAACAATAGTAGTTGTTTTTGAAAAAGATAACTAAGTATGATTTGAAAACTTAGTAAAGTATTATAAGAAGTTTAACTATGAATTTTGGGAAAATTAATAGATTCTGTAACTTTTCTTACTTGTTAATTTCGAGGACGAAATTCTTTTAAGGGGGGAAGATTGTAACGACCCAGAATTTTTATAAATTAAAATTTGAATATTTAATTAATTTTAAATATTTATAAGTGAATTTGTAAGTCAAATAAATTTTTATTTGAATTATTGAATGTAATTGGATAATTAAATCGATAATTTAATATGTTAAATTATGGAAAATAATTGAAAATTGGGTTAAATATGATTGAAAATGATTTGTAAAATTTTATTTTATCATGTTGAAGTTAGAATGATATTTTAGAACTTTTAAAATCGAATTAAAAGTTAATTTGTGAAAATTGAATATTTTAATATTAAAATCGACTAGTGAAAATAGTCAATTTTTGAACAGTCTCAGAATTGAACGAAACCAGTTCCATTGGATCCGTAATAGTTAGTTATTACCGGATTTCAATTTTCGTGTCAATCGGAGTTACCGTTTGATCGTGGCAGCTCGAAACGCATCGAATTGTTTTTAATTTAAATTTGGCGAGTGAAAATAGCCATTTTTCAAAAAGTCTCGGATTTCGACGAAACCAGTTTCATCGGATCCATAATGTGATATTATTGTAAGGTTTCAAATTTCAAGTCAATTGGATTTACCGTTTGTCCGGTACGAATTAAAACGCCTAGAAATCGATTTAAATCGGTTTAACTTAAATTGAGCGTTTGCAGCCATAACTCGCACAGATGTCCGAATTAGCTTCCGAAACCTGTTCCATTGTGTCCGGAACGCGGGGTAAACCTTAGAAATGCTGGTTACGGCGCCTAAATCGGAGTTCGAAATTTCCTAAATGAATAGTGTTTACGCTTGATTTTCTATAAAAGGAGACCCTACCCCTTCATAATTAAAAATAAAAAATAAAAACCTAATTTATAAACCCTAGCCGCCAGTTTCATATGAATGGCCAGAAATTAGTTTCATTCATTCCTTAATCTCTCTCAATCCGTAAGGAATTACGCGAAGTGCTCAACTACAAAGTCGAAGAACTCGACGAGAGCTTTAATTTCATACGGAGATGATCGGAAACGGCGCGACATGGAGGGAGCAAAGGGGGGCCGTCACCTACAGTTCACGCATGCATTTCGAGGGCCAAGCAAGGGCCGAGCTCCACGTGCTTCAGGCCGAAGGTGGAGGAGGGTAGGGGGCTTCGTTTGGCGCTTCTTGATCGAAGTATCGTCGAGTATGGATGTTGCTAAATTTAACCCTAGTTTGTGATGTTTGGGTTCAAGCTTTCATGAGTTACCTGGAGAAGAGAACGAGAGAGAAGAGGGGGGGTGTGTGCGGCTTTTCAGGGAAAATACACCTTCCATTTCAAAATGGACCATTTAAATCAATAAATAAATTCATCTTGATTTATCTCAATTTATGTTCCAAATCCACAAATTTCTTTCCACACTTTAAAAATAAATCAATGTTTATTTTTTAAAACGAATTTCCCTTTCCTTTTTAAATTCCCCTTGTGAATTTAAATTTTCAAACATCCACTGATATGCAATTTTCAGATTGATTCCAAAAATCATTCACAAACACCAAATCAATTTCCAAATAGATTTCAAATTTTATTTTAAACACCGAATCAATTTTTATATTGATTTCCCAAAGATTTTTTTTTTTAACACCAAATCAATTTTCGAATTTATTTTTTAAATAAATTCCTTTATCTCTTCCAAACTATTTAAAAATCTGTATTTTAAAATAAATTCTTCAACTATTAAGCAATATTACTCAAAACACATTTATTAAAACCTCCCATATTTTGGAATTTATTCAATAGGATTTCACTATAGATTTTCTACTTAAATTTCAAAAATTAAACTTTATTTATGTCTGGTATCCTACAATACTAAAAATATATTCGGCTAAATCATAGTCTTCCATAATTTCACTCACAAGTATAATCACACACATACTATAAATAAATCAACACATAACACATGAAACAAATTCAAAAGTTTGAGGAATCCAGTTGGATCCCTCTAATCTCTTTCCCTGCATCCGCAGATGTTAGCACAACAATTAAAAAGCAATTCCACTTCGAGGTGGAATATCGCGGTACATGAGATTTATATAATATCATCCGCTATTATGCGGCACATAGGGTCTCATCCGCTATATAATGCGGAAAATCAATCACTGCAAATACATATATAATACCAATTCCACTTCGAGGTGGAATATCGCGGTATATGGGATTAATATAATATCATCCGCTATTATGCGGCGCATATGGTCTAGTCCAATACAACTGGTAAAAATTTATCATCCAAGCACAAAATCAACAATTTTAAATTTAACTATTTAAAATTAAACTAGAAACTCCAATTGAGTGAGAAGATCTCACCTCTAACAATGCATGTAATCCATTTCCCTTCCGGACTAGTTTCTTCGCGATTTTGACCTTGTATACACACTTATACAATTCATTAATGTTCGAAGTAATCAAACAATTAAATTCCATTTGATAATTTTAATTCAACTAATAAATTTAATTTTAAACTAATTTCTTTCTAACAAAATATTTCTTTTTCTTTGAAACACTCACTTATAAAATTTTATTTATATATATTAAAAAATCTAATTTTTATGTAAAACCCTTCAACATCTAAAATTCCTATATATCTTTTCCAACATCTTTTCTGTACACATAAATTTTTCTGTTTACTTATATTAATTTAAACTGGCAGCTGTAGATATATTTTTGTTTATACTTTTCCTTTGGTGTTCATATATATATACACACACACACACGTATAAAATATATTTATATTTATATTTTCTTCTTTGTAAATAAACAAAACAGGATTTGCTTTACTGTAAAAATTTTAACACATATATATTAGTAAAATAAAACAAATTTGGGTTTAAAATACATATACCTTACAGGAACGAACCGAGCCTCAACTTGGCGACCTCATCACATGCTTCCAGGTCGCCGCGCACGCGATGACATTACCACCGTTGATGCTCGATGCTTGAACTAGTTATACAGAGGCCGACCCATGCCATGCCTTTCCCCCAATCGTGCTCAAGCGATGCATGCGCCGCCTCAAATCTCGACAACACCTCGCCCACGAACCCGTCGCTAGCTCTGACCCAACCGGCCCTAGCTGCATCGATCCTGAGCTCGACATCGCGATGAAGTCGCTGCTTCGCCTATCGATTCCAAGCACTTGTGTGCGCGAGCGCGTGCTTCCCTATCTTCCACGGCTATGAGCGATTTGAAGTCGCCATCGCTTGAAGAATGTTGTTGCGACCCCCCATGAACGCGATTTTGGTTTTTTATTTTATTTTAAAAGAGGGATGCGATTTTCAGGCTTTGGCCATTGATTGATTGATTCACAAATTTATTCATGAATGATGTTTGCGATTTTGATTTCGAAAGGCGGCCATTGATTTTAATTTGAACGAGAGAAGTTTTTTTATCGTTCATTTTCCTTTTTTCTTTCTTTTGATTCGTATAAAAGTTTTTAATAATTACGCTGTAAAGAAAAATAAAGGAAGACGCGTGTTAAGATGTATGAAACGTGCCCACTAGGAAGACATGTGCTGGAAGTATCCACAGTAAACTAAGGGAAAATAATTTATATTATATTTTAAATTTAAGTTTTTAATTTAAATCGTTTCGATCCCGCAATGCGAAATCTCGATCTCCAATCGAAGCGTGCCGCCAGGCGTTTATAATGTTAAACCCTATTCCAAATGCAATGGAAAAGGTTTCGAGGCCAAATTCAATCATATGGAGAAGAAAGCATTTTGGACCAGTTATAATATCAAAATTTTGATTTAAATTTAGTGCGTTTATCAACCGTACGATCACACGACAACTCCATATGATGCGAAAATTGAAATCCGATAATAATATAATATTACGGATCTAATGGAACTGGTTTCGTCGAATTCCGAGACTGTGCCCTGGAAGGCTATTTTTAAATATCGATTGAAACAATAAATTTTTAAAACTGAACAAAACGTATTAAAATCAAATTTTGAAGCTTCCATTATCTTCAGTATTATTAATATGAATTTCCTAAGCCTTTGAAATATTTTTTAATCGACTTAAAAGGGAAGATTCAAATTTTTACCCAACTTCAATAAATTAAATTCAATAATTTAATTGTCAAATCCATAGTTAAAATTGAAATACAAAATTAAAATAACTTTCAAACATTTAAAATCAATTAAATATTTCATTTTCAAAGGTTCAAGTCATCACATTCTTCCCCCCTTAAAAGAATTTCGTCCCGAAATTAGTAGTTAAGAAGAATGATCCTTAACTCGTTTATCTTTTTCGCAAAACCAAACAGTTTTATCAACATGCCAAAACGAATCTTTTTATTAAAGACCCATTATCACTTCAACTATCTTCCTAAAATCTTTCATAGATTCCAAACAATATTACTTTCTCAACAATTCAAATTTAAATTTAAATTCAAATTTTAAATTATCAAAATTTTATTGAAATTTTTCCAACTCCCTAATTTTCGAAAAATTTCGCCAATGTCTCCTTTGCGCGGCTAGCTCGGTACGACAACAAAATGGCACCACGGGCCTCCAGATTCAAAAAGAAAACAAAAGGCCAAGCGACTTGTGACGCCCCACCTCTATACCCACACTAGCCAAGAACATTTCGGTGAACGCTGTCGACTAGCACGGAGAATAAGGCTGTTGAGGAGCGACCATCCGTGTAATTGCTTTGTGCGAGCATCGATATGTCAGATAGTATAACATGCAATACTTTATCAAGAGGAAATCCGACATACCGACACAAACTCAAAGCTACTACACAGTGGCTATAATATCTTCGGAAACAAATACAGAAATAAACATAACATAAATCAGTCACAGATAATTCATATCACAAAGGCGGAAGAAGATATGAATATATAATTAACACATGAAAGTGTATATCAGAGTAGTGGTCAAAAAGATCCACAATAATACAAAAGAATAGCAACACGTGCTATACAAAAGAATACAACAATGAGTCTATATCTCAAGTGTATATAACAAAATAAACTACTAATTTAAGTAGTTTGCCAAAAGTCAGAGAAATCAATCCCAGGGGAGAAGTCAAGCAGAAGCACCTGTAACATCTCGGTCTGACCCGAGTATTATTTAATAAGAAAATAATAAACGGATCAGTCTAACTATAAATATCAGATGAAACGATATAGAATAAGAGATATGACTGAACACATAATAATCACAATGCCAAGCTTAGATATATATAAGTAATTGAAAATCAACGAGAGATTAATCAATATCACCAAATCTACACAAGAATCAAAGAAATGTCATACTTCTCATTTCGTTCACCAAACCACAATAAATGACATATTATATCAATGTCAATCACAAAAGTCAATGACACACAAATTCACCAATACACAAATATCAATATAGCTTATCGATGGAAATCATGAAAATTGGTGAAACACAAATTCTAGAAATCATCTCAAGAAATCCAGAAATCACAAAAGTCAATGACGCACAAATTCACCAATACACAAATATCGATATAGCTTATTGATGGAAATCACGAAAATTGGTGAAACACAAATTCTAGAAATCATCTCAAGAAATCCAGAAATCACAAAGGGGGAGGCCTATCACAAACGGGAGCATAAAGCTCGCCAACACGTGTATCACAAACGGAACGCTAATTCCATGGTTGCTAACCATCACAAATTGAGCCGAAGCTCCACAAACGGCCCGAAGACCATGGGTTGCTACCCCACCAATTTGAGTCGAAACTCCACAAAACGGGGTTTAGTCTCCCTCGCAGACAAAGAGACATCGCACATTGCTAGTCTAAATCACAAAGATGATCGTCATGATCAACGAGAAGTGTCAATTACACTAAGCTAGTAAATATGTGAGTTAAGCTTCATGTCCCATAACCACTTGCTTAACTTAAATATTTACGAACAAACTGTAAATCTCCACTATAAAATTGTCACAAGGGATTCAATCGAACAAGTCCAAGAATTAACCGACAAAGTGAACGCAAGCGTTTCATACCACTTGTTTTACTAAGTCGTTTAATAAGATTTCTCATACGAGTGAGGTAAAGGTTTATATATACTAATAGATTGGAAAACGGTTTTATAAACGAATTTGGTATTAAAGTAGTATTGAAATCGTTTGAGGAAAGAGTTTTGATATTTACTACTAATATAGAAAACCTTTATATTTTTAAAGTGACAAAACACAAAGAAGATTGTAGGAACAATCAATCACTAAAATTCACATACGAAGATGTGAATAAAAATCCAATGAAACCGATAAAGAATCCATCAAAATGGATATTCAAAAATCCCTAAAAAGGGGTCATCAAATTCATCACAATTGATAACAACACATAGGAAACCACACGAATCGATTAAAGTTGGAAATTCAAACAACTAGGCGAAATAGGCAAAAATGCAGCAGGTCGGTCGGCCGGCTACAGAGCTCGGTCGACCGGACCCTGTTCTCAAAGTTCCTCGGGAAATAGGTCGGTCGGCCGAACACTGTACTTGGTCGACCGAACCTTTAAACAGGGGAGTGCTTATGCACTTGGCAGTAGGTCGGTCGGCCGGCTGCAGTGCTCGGTTGACCGGACCTGTTGCCAGTCCCCTCCCAGTCCATCCAATTGAGGTCCAACCTCCACCAAATTGCATTCTCTCGAGCAACGGCACTAAGGGATTATGCCAATCAACTACCCGGCCCTATATGCTCCTCGATGCATCACCAAACACATGTTCAAACATCAAAGTTATGATTTTTAAAGGATTGAACCCAAAACACCAAAAATTGGAATATTCACCAAATCAATCCAAACCAAAAGCAATTGCACACGAATAAGTGTTAGGAATTCATACCTAACAATCGAAGATAAATATAAGCATAGATGTGAGATAAAAATCTCACCTTTTTACAAAAATCAAACAAGAAGAAGCTTGAAAGCAAATGGAGAATCAACCTCTCTTCAACACAACCCAAATGAGCTTGAATCTATGCTCAAAACAAGAACATTCTCAAAATTAGGTTTAGGAATTTCTGAAATTGGTAAGAGAATAAGTTGGAGAAGAAGAAGAGAATGCTTACCAATGGGTTCTCTTGAATTTGGAGCTAGGAAATTGAGGTTGCAAGAGGAACTAGGGTTTTGGAGTTTTAATTTCCAATCTCTCCCACCATTATTGCCCTAGAACTGAAAAGAGGAAGAAAATGAGGGTGAATGGGGAAGAGTGGCTCAGTTTTGAGTATAAGTTAAACATAGGGCTGAACCCAAATCCAAACCCAAAGTGAAAAGTAGCAAAAATCAACTTTCTCCAAACATATTGAAGCTTATACTCAAAAAGGTTACAAACGGCATTTTAAACTCAATGGGAGTGGTCCCGAGTCCTAATTCGACCGTATGCAAAAAGTAGCTTTTCGGACTAAATTCCGAGTATTGATAAAATATTTAAATAAAATATTTAAATATAAAATCGATAAATATGCGGGTTGTTACACGACTAGAAAAGAAAATCATCAAATTTCATTTTGAAATTCAAATACATACCTTTTTCGAGCAATTTCAAATATCTTCAAAATCAAATCCAATTCCCTTTGCATTTAAATCACATGTATATCCTACTAACAATAATATCCAATCATAGCTTTCAAAAATCATTTTATACTTTTCTTTACAAAGTTTCCATATCTATTATTATTCAAGTCCGTACGATATACATACATCATTCGTACGCAAAATCAAATTCGATCGCTCACTCGATCACACAATTTCACTTCCGAACTAGTATCGTCCACCCGACTTCCTAGTGCGGAATCAGATCTGGTTTCTTGATCAGAAACCGTCATTTTCCTTGCATAGTTCTAAACTATGATAGAGAATTTCCAGATTCAACCAAAAATCCATATTCAAGTTCGTCGTCGAAATTCGAGTGAAAATTCTAACTCGGATCGATAACATTATCCCGAAATTCTATGCTCGAATTGTGGATCAAATCGCTATGCGAATAAAATAATATACGTACATCCTACATATAAATTCCAATTGATTATTAACTATATCAATTTACTTTTCTTTTATTCACATTTGATTTTCATTTAATTACACTTATTCACAATCTCCATTTCAAAATTTCCATTTTAATCTTCATTCGATTATTAACTTTGTATATTTTTAATATCAAATTTACTTAAGAATTACACCATTCGTTTCTTAAGTTCAATATATTAATTTATATACTTCCTATATTATTTCACTTCACCATTTTGGTTTGTCTATATTTTTATTTAAAATGGATTTCCAATTCCATATAATTCAATTCACCTTTCATTTATAAATATTGGATTCAATTCATTTCAAACCATATTTTTCTTTGTCATTTCTTCAATTAGTTTCACTTCCTATTTTTATTTCAATACTTCATTTTGTTTATCATAAATCAAATTCAATGCCATTTCCAGTTCCATTTACCTACAATTTTGAAATGAATTTCAACATTCAATTTCACTTTCATTTACTTGCAATTGTAAATTCATTTATTCATTCACAATTTTATTTTCCACCTTAGTAAATTTTATTCCATAACTATTTTTATCAGATTCCAGAGTCTTTCCAACATTTTAAAAACAATTCAAATTATCTTTTGAATTCCCAAAACCAACCCCGGTTTTCTAAAACAACTTCAATTTTAAAATAATTTGGCAGCAATTTCTCTCTTGGAAACTCGAAAATGAACACCGATGATGTCGCGATCATCATCGAAATTATTTTCCAACGACCGAAAAGAGTTTAGTGCTTTTACCCTTCCAAAACATTTTCCCAAACCTTTGAAAACCATTTTCAAACTCAAAACGGATTTAATTTCCAAATTTTCCAAATTTCAAATCTTTTCAAAAGCATTTCCAAATATTTCTCTAGAATTCTATTGCATATTATAAATCAGATTTACATTTTATATTTACAAATCCCATTTGCATTTAAATTTATTTCTTAACCTTTGGTTATGATTTACATTTCTTATTCAATAATCAATGATAATAATTTAATATTATCACTTCCTAACATCCAAGCAACCATATATATATGTGTGTGTGTGTGTGTGTGTGTGTGTGTGTGTATGTACCATAATAATTTTCAGAAAATTATTCCTTTTATATACAAAAATAATTTAGGTAAAATTATTTCATTTACCCTATTTTAAAACGGTACTGTGTCGGTTTATCTTGTTTAAGAGTTTAGAAACCCCTATCGATACAGTTGGCCAAACTGCACTGATCAGAATCTATAAACAATCAACCGATAAGTCAACACAATATAAAACAATTTTTATATTCACTAACAAATACGCGCTCATATCTATTATTACACTCATATTCATTCTAGAGCACTACTGACTCTATCTCTAATGAGTAATCCCCACGAGAGCCAAGGTTGTCGCTTAACCAAATGCTCTGATACCAAATGTAACAGTCTAGACTTTTCAACCATCAACAGCGGCCACTCTCGACTGGTAGGCTTTTCAACCATCCCAGCCCCGCTGTGGCATACTATGGTACCTTCCCTTGCTTTTACTGCCAGCCTTTTGACTTCTTCACCTACCCGGTTAACCAACCCCTCCACAGGGACATGTAGGGGTAAGAGTCTCCCGTTCGCCACCAAACGCGAAGCGAGAACCCCCTATCACGTTGTATCAAGCAAGGTCAGTCATGGGACTGGTGTGAGATCTTTAAAACGGTTATTTCCACAAAGAAAGGAAAAGAAATCTGTAATTCTTTTGGAAAATGAAACTAGCATAAGGCCTCCCCGCATACACACAATGCAAACGCAGAATTGGAGGAGATTTCTCCTTATGATAGTCAAACATGCTCGATATGAAAAATCCTTTGATATTATTATTATTAGTGCATAGTGTGGAAAACATTTCGAAAATATAATATTAATCTTAGCCAGCATAGACATTTCGCACTTATGCCTACTATTGCTACCATGTTCAATAGCAGGTTACCGCCACATTCCATGGCAGGTTATATAACTTAAATCGTACAGGTCGCGTATTGTTTCTTTGGATTTCCAACAAATGGTCAGGCTAAGGAACTTCGTACTGCCACATGGGTACGCCTCTGAAGGGACGCCCTGAGAACTTAACCAGCTCTCTGCCAATACAAGGCCGAGTTACCTCTGTAACTAGGTAAGTACTACATGAGTATGCCATCCCCCGGTCGTTTGCGACCTTTATCCGAGGATCCTCAACCACAAAGCAATAACCACAAAGTATAATAAATTTGCAGCAACCACATAGGTTAAATATCTGGGCTCCATACCATGATACAACCCTTTTCCAGAAGGAAATGACATACCCTCAAGGGGGGCTACCCCCAAATAACCTTGTCGCATCCTTCCTGTTTCAACCATTTTCGGGTAGTGGGGTCTGAAGAAGTCTCGTCAACAAAGCTACACTTTTCACAAAGCCATGCTTCGATCAACAAATGATCAGCAGCACTTCATATGCCACATTATCAAATTGGGAACGTATCACTAGTAACCATCAACTACATAACCTCTGAACTCGTACGTCTTAGAGAAGGTGTTAAGCTAAGAGAATAAATTCTCCGCCACCAACAGAAATGTATTTGATAGAAACCAACTTTACATCTCAAAGTGCATACAATTCCATTCCGGGATCGAACGGAACCGATGGCACTTCAACGAAGCCCTTGCAACTCCGGATATTCACTAATCACGTCCGGAATCCCCATCACAAAGAGTGATAAAATCTCTATACCAGAGCAACCTAGTGTAGAGACATTCGACAGGTAATCCTTTCGCTTTCGAAAATACCCAGCCTTCAACACCATCTTCAAATGCAATCCCATTTCGTCGTATCATTATTAGGAATGGGTTTTATGACACTAAGTCCTCTCCCGGCTAATCCAAATAATGAGAGCTTATTTTAAAAATAAGTGTTCATTCAGATTCAAATAATTCACAATAAATTTCCACTTTGATCTTTTAAATAAAAGATCCAACACAAAGATTCGATGTGGTTTTCGAATAACCATTTGGAATCCGACCCCCGGTCGCATCGAAATTCAAATGTCATTTAAAGGTCAATATTGATAGTCGGTTTTGTAATTATCAATCAATATTCAAAACAATCACCAAGATTTAAATAATTTTCCCCAATTATTTATTTTTAAAATATCTTCGCAAGATATATTTTCACACTTCAACCATTTGAAAACAAATTTCAAATTACTTTCCACATTTCCATCCTTTGAAAACAAATTTCAAATCACTTTTCACACTTCAATCCATTTGAAAACAAATTTCAAATCACTTTCCTCACGTGGAATAAATTTCCAAATATTTATTTAATTTCACTGAAAATTTGGCGAGTTCAAATACTTTAAAATAATTTAAATTACTTATCCAAACATATGTACTTGGAAATATTTAGATTAAAACTATTTTAAAACACTTACTAAAATAATTGTTATGAAAATATTATACTAATATCTCATATAAACTTAAGACCAAAATAATTTTTAAAATAAAATTATTAGATAGAGTGTAATTATTTAAATAACTATTTTCTAGTCAAATATCAATTAAATCTTTAAATAATCACTTCTATAACTAATTTAATAAATCTTTTACTTTAAAGATTTTAAAACAACTTAAGAAATAATTTCTCCACAAATATTCCTTTTTAAAACCAACTTCAAAACTTCTAATCTTTTGAAAGCTACTTTAAAACATACTTGGCTTTCCAGGGAAAATACACCTTCCATTTCAAAATGGACCATTTAAATCGATAAATAAATTCTTCTTGGTTTATCTCAATTTATATTCCAAATCCACAAATTTCTTTCCACACTTTAGAAATAAATCAATATTTATTTTTATAAAACAAATTTCCCTTTCTTTTTTAAATTCCCATTGTAAATTTAAATTTTCAAATATCCACTGATTTGCGACTTTCAAATTGATTCCAAAAATCATTTACAAATACCAAATCAATTTCCAAATTTATTTCAAATTTTATTTTAAACCCCAAATCAATTTTTTTTATTGATTTCCCAAAGATTTATTTTTTTAACACCAAATCAATTTTCGAATTTATTTTTAAAATAAATTCTTTATCTCTTCCATACTATTTAAAAATCTGTATTTAAAATAAATTCTTCAACTATTAAGCAATATTGCTCAAAACTCATTTATTAAAATATTTTTCCATATTTTGGAATTTATTCAATAGGATTTCATTATAGATTTTCTACTTAAATTTCAAAAATTAAACTTTATTTATTTCTGGTATCTTACGATACCAAAAATATATTCGGCTAAATCATAGCCTTCCACAATTTCAATCACAAGTATAAGTACACATAGATTATAAATAAATCAACATACAACATATGAAACAAATTCAAAAGTTTGAGGAATCCAGTTGGATCCCTCCAACCTGTTTTCCTGCATCCACAGATGTTAGCACAACAATTAAATACCAATTCCACTTCGACGTGAAATATCGTGGTATATGGGATTTATATAATATCATACACTATTATGCGGCGCATGGGGTCTCATTCGCTATATAATGTAGGAAACCAATCACTCCAAATACATATATAATACCAATTCCACTTCGAGATGGAATATCGCGGTATATGGGTTTAATATAATATCATCCGCTATTATGTGGCTCTTAGGGTCTAATCCAATACAATTGATAAAAACTTATCATCCAAGACACAATCAACAATTTTAAATTTAACTATTTAAAATTAAACTGAAAATTCCAATTGAGTGAGAAGATCTTACCTCTAATAATGCATGCAATCCATTTCCCTTCCGTACTAGTTTCTTCGTGATTTTGACCTTGTATACACATTTATACAATTCACTAATATTCGAAGTAATCGAACAATTAAATTCCATTTGATAATTTCAATTAAACTAATAAATTTAACTTTAAACTAATTTCTTTTAAACAAAATATTTCTTTTTCTTTGAAACACTCGCTTATAAAAATTTAATGGTATATATTCAAAAATCTAATTTTTATGTAAAACCCTTCAACATCTAAAATTCCTATATATATCTATTCCAACATCTTTTCTATACATATAAATTTTCCTGTTTACTTATATTAATTTAAACTGGCAGGTTTAGATATATTTTTTGATTATATTTTTCCTTTATTGTTCATATATATACACGTATAAAATATACTTATATTTATATTTTCTTCTCCGTAAATAAACAAAACAGGATTTGCTTTTGTAAAAAATTTAATTGTAAAATAAAACAAATTTGGGTTTATAGTACATATACCTTACAGGAACGAACCGAGCCTCAACTTGGCGACCTCATCACATGCTTCCAGGTCGCCCACGCAAGTAACGACATTACCACTGCCAACGCTCGATGCTTGAACAAGTTATATAGAGGCCGACCCATGTCGTGCCTTTCCCCCAATCATGCTCACGCGATGCAAGCACTGCCTCAAATCTCGACAACACCTCGCCCACGAACCCGTCGCTAGCTCTGACCCAGCCGCCCTAGCTGCCTCGATCCTGAGCTCGACATCGCGATGAAGTCACTGCTTCACCTATCGACTCCAAGCGCGCGCGTGCGCGAGCGTGTGCTTCCCCATCTTCCGTGGCCACGAGCGATTTGAAGTCGCCATCGCTTGAAGACTGCTGTTGCGACTCCACCTATGAACGCGATTTTGATTTTTTTTTTTAAAGAGGGATGCGATTTCAGGCTTCGGCCATTGATTGATTGATTCGCAAATTTATTCACGAACGATGTTTGTGATTTTGATTTCGAAAGGTGGCCATTGACTTTAATTTGAACGAGAGAAGTCTTTTTTCGTTCGTTTTCCTTTTTTCTTTCTTTTGATTCGTATGAAAGTTTTTATTAATTACACTACAAAGAATAATAAAGGAAGACGCGTGTTAAGATGTATGAAACGTGTCCACTAGGAAGAAACATGCTGGAAGTATCCACGGTAAATTAAGGGAAAAGCATTTATATTATATTTTAAATTTAAATTTTAAATTTAAATTTAAATCATTTTGATTCTGCAATGCAAAATCTCAATCTCCAATCGAAGCATATCGCCAGGCGTTTATGATGTTAAACCCATATTCCGAACGCAATAGAAAAGGTTCCAAGGCCAAATTCTATCGTATGGAGAAATAGCTTTTTGGACCAGTTATAATATCGAATTTTCGATTTAAATTTAGCGCTTTTATCAACCATCATGATAACTCTGAATGATATGAAAATTGAAATTCGATAATAATACAATATTACGGATCTAATGGAACTAGTTCCGTCGAATTCCGAGACTGAGTCGAAAGGCTACTTTTAAATATCGATTTAAACGAAAAAAATTTAAAACTGAACAAAACGTTTTCAAATCAAATTTTGAAGCTTCCATTATCTTCAGTATTATTAATATGAATTTCCTAAGCCTTAGAAATATTTCTTAATCGGCTTAAAAAGGAAGATTCAAATTTTTACCCAACTTCAATAAATTAAATTCAATAATTTAATTGTCAAATCCATAGTTAAAATTGAAATTCAAGTTTAAAATAACTTTAAAATATTTAAAATCAATTAAATATTTCATTTTCAAATGTTCAAAATTTATGGGTCGTCGCAAGTACAGAGCATGGCGAGTGTACACCTGTCAACCGTAGGTGTTAATAGAAAATATATATATATATATATATATATATGTGCACAAATGTTTTGTTTTTTTTGTTTTTTTATATGTTTTTTTAGAAAGAGTGAGAGTTTTGCAAAATCATCTTAGAACCACTTAACTTAGAAGACAAAAAAATGTTATATCCTTTACTTTAAATCAACCACTTTTTAAAACAAAGATTTTCATTTAGGATATATTTCATAATTATCACGTATGAACCTTCCTATATACTAGTTAAACTATCGTTATTTGTAATCAAACTTCATTTTCATTTTTGTTGAGATAAATAAACTTTCAAAATTTTCAATTTAAGCTAAAACCATATATTATCCTATAGTGTTTCTTTAAAAATAAATCAAAAATGCTTAAATAAAATTATTATTTTGGTTGTTTTTTGTTTTTGAGATTTTTATTTTTGCAAAGAAAAATTAAAAATAAATCATGAAAAATTGAAAATGAAGATGAGTCTCCCCCCACACTTGATTTTGACTGTGTCCCCACAGTCAACCCAACTGGAAGGAGAAAAATAAAAATATAACCTTTATTTAAATGAAAATAAAAAGATGATTATTTACAAGACATCAGAAGCCATTAAGAGTAAATGAATCGGTCTTCCAAAAACCGATTCATTTGTCTCACCGAGTATGCGAGACACAGCTCAAGCGCAGAAAACCAAACCGTAAAAGATTTCGAAGTTGAACGTTGATTTGGAAAAACGAATGTTGTTTTATTGATAATTGTACAAGTTGTTTTGTTTTCGATGATTTTTGGGGTCGATAAAACAATTAATTGAAGTTCAAGTTTATTTTCACCAATTTGAAATTCAGGATTATCATTCAAAACATTTTCAGAGTTATTGATTTCAAAATCAAAATGGCGATTTTCATCTTCGCCGTCGGAATTTAATAACTCGTCGTCCAAAAGTCTAAAAAATTTGTGTCCATTAAATTCATCTTCCTTTTTAAACAATCCATAATTTTATTACATGTCTCAAGTTCAAAATTCAAAGTTGTTGTATTCAAATTTTCGAAATCGAGAAAACGAAGATCGAATTTTAAATTAGGTTCCACATCCTCAAAAGAATTGAAATCCAACTCAATTACCGTGTTTTCAACAACTTCATTAAGATTGTTATTTTCAATTTCAAAAGTTGTTATTCGAAAATCGTCGATTTGGATAAAAAATGGATTATTATTTGACACATCACACGTGGGAATTTGATTTTATTTTCAACGTTGTTTCATATAAACATCGAATTCATGTGATCATCGTAAATTTCGTTCATTTGGTCAACAAAATCCAATTTATAGCTATTAACTTGAGAATTTTTTATTTGGATTTGTTGAGAACAAAAAATTTCACTCGTTACGTGGTTAAGATTATTCCCATTGCCAAATTCGTTTGAAAAAGTGTTTTCATTTTCATTTTGAGTTTGAAATTCATTTTGGAGTTTGAAATTGAATTAGCATGGGTTATAATCGTACTCGTTTGAATTTTGAATTGAATTCAAATTTTGAAATCCTTGACTCGAATTATTACACAAATATGAATTACACAATTCATTTTTACTTTGATTTTGTTGTGTAGAGAATTTAAGTAAAGATGAAATGCTACTTTCAAGAGTCGAGGGTTGGTTATTGTTTTGAAAATTTTGTTGTTCAAAATTTGAATTGTTTATACAAAATTTGTTGTTAAAATATCCATACGAATTTGGAGTGAAATCATATGCATTATATTGATTTTCACAACTATTGTAAAATTCAGTAAATGGGGAACTTGGACATTTTCAAGAATGTTTTGTTTTCTTTAACGAAGAAAAAATATTTACAAATAAAATTTATTTTTAAAAAGGGAAATTGATTTTTTTTTCAAACTTTTTGTTTTTGAAAAGATTTTATATATTATTATCTTTTGGTTTTCTATTTTTTTTTAGATTTTTGAAATTTCAAAGGAAAAGAAGAGGGATATTTACAAAAAAAAATAGTTTTGGATTTTGAAGTTTTAAAAAAAATGCATGAACTAATGCAACTAAATGAATGCAGTGGTTAATTACAAATGATTTATCTTAAGTTAACCCAAAGTTGTATAATCACACTGTCTTAATTCAATAAGATAGTTCTCAGCCAGGTAACAGACAGGATTTATCGGTGCACCACGAATCACCGTAGCAATGCAGCCGAAGGTTTAAGTATCTAACAACCACCATAATATTTACGAATTACCGTAATATTTATAAATGGTTATTACTCTGCATTGGCCTAGACACCAAGAAATTAAATTGTTCGAAGAAGACAACCTGTTAATATACAATTAAAAGTTATCGATGTCTAACCGTTATTATTAATCAAAATCTAAGATGAAATGCAAAACTGAAATCAAATGTGAATTAGCAATGCAACTATGAATGAATTTTTGTTTTTGTTTTTGAATTTTTGAATTTTTTTTTAAAATATACGCTAATAAACAACAATGCAAGGCAAATAAAAACAATAGATATAACAAGCAAGCAGTTTTTTTTGGCAAGCTAGGCGAAGTAATTATTTTCGACAAGCCAAGCAAAGCAATTGACTCTTCCGATCTGCTTTGGCAATCTACAAGTTATATATACAGTTTTTTTTCAGAAGGAACACTAAAACAGATGAAAAACTAGAACACTTGAAATCAAATGAAACAAATCAAACAAAAAAACAATCTCTAAATAAAAGATATATACACAACTTTTTCTATCAAAGAAGAAAATAAAATAAATGGGAACAAATTTAAAACGAACTAAAACAAACACATTTTTTTTTGGTTTTTTTTTAAAGGAAAGGGCAAACGAAATTAAGTTTACAAACTCAAGTTGAGAATCGCGTTGAAAACAATTGACAAATGAATTTCTTTTTAAGACTAAGATAATTTGAAATCAGTTCGCAAAGCCCATGCCTAATGCTATACGAAAATCTTTTTTTTTTTAATCTGGTTTGAAACCAAAAACTTTGCCATACCCAGATAAACAAAAGCACAAAACTAACGAAAGAAAGAAAAGAAAAATGAAATAAAAAAAATAAGATCAACTTCCACAACCTTTCTCAAAATTGCTTTTGAAATCAAAATTCTAAATTACCGAAATCAAATTCCAACCGCGCTCGAGTTTGGCTTGTCAAGTGAGGTCAGATTTTTGCTCGGTCGTGGATTTAGGTTAAGGGTGGTTACGATTGGGTATGGAGGTGCTCGATTTGATGAAGGCTATGTACTGGTTGTCGAGTTGGTCGTGATGTTGAGGATTGCGGTGGTACTGTTTGGTGATGCTCGCGATTTGCTTAGCGGTTGTGAATGCTGGTGTGTATCGATTCAGCGTAAAGTTTGTGATTTTTTGGAGTTGTTGGTTGCAGGGTTCAGGCAATGGAAGAAGTGAAAACAGAGGAGTGATAGGCAGAAGTTTGTATGCAGAAGTTGTTGTGAAATAATGTATGCAGAATTTCGTATGAATTATTGTGGTGGTTTGGCGACTATTGCCAGAAGATGTTTGAGGCTTGTAGAGAAGGACGTGTAGCAGATCAGTGGTTTTCTTGTAGAGTTGTCTGATAGACGATGTTGTAAGAAGTGGATGAACTGAGCTGTGTTGCAGTCGGGGTTGTTGTCTGGAGTTGTTGATGGCTGGAGAAGGTTTGGGGAGTGAAAGTATGGTTTGCTGTGTGCAGTTTTGTCGGATGGTTATGAGTTGTCAATCGCTGTTTGTCTATTCGTTGTTTGTCTGGTGTCTTGCGGCGAATGTGAACAGCAGCAAGGTTGTATGGAAGTGATGATCAATTGGAGTTGTTGTGGAGCTGCTGTGGGCGATGTATTGTCACTGATTGGATGTAGAAGTGGTATGGTGTGATGACTGGAAATGTAGATGTCTTGAAGGGAGTGTAGTGGTGAATGAAGAAGAAGTGGAAGAGTATGGCAGGGGGTCTATCGAATGATGATGTAGTTGCAGTTGTCGGCACTGGGTGATGTTTGTAGTAGAAGTGAAAACTGCTACAGGGGACTGTGCCGTGTTTGGTAATGGTAGTGGTAGGGGTTGAACTGTGGTAGTTTGAAGATGTATCTGGTATATGGATGACGTGTAGTTGTATGGTATATGGATGAAGTGTGGTATATGGTAATTGACAGTAGATAGATGGTGGTCAGAGGAAATGTGGTGGGGATTCTGGAGGTATTGTGATGAACTGAAGAATTTTGTGTCAGAGGAAGGCTTGCAGAGAGTGGGAATTGTGGTGGAGTGTTGTAGGCAATAGCCTTGTGTAGCAGTTTGGTCAGTGAATATATATGGCAGTGGGAGAGGGAGGTGGTGTAATGTTGAGGGAAGAATTGATGAACTGTTGGTATGAGTGGCAACAGTGTGGTGGAGCTTGTCTCAGTGGCAACAGTCGTTGGAGTGAATTATGGTGGCTGGAGATATGTTGGTGATAAATAGTGGATTTAAGAGTGTTTTGTGGAGTGGCAGGTGTTGGAATTCCTTAAGAAATAGAATGAATTGAAATATACAAAGTCCCACATCGCCAAATTGTTGAGAGCTATATTGGTTTATATATGGCTTTCTCACGAGGAGGCTGGAGGTCTGGGGCTCCCAAATGTATACTTCCTTGTGAGAAGGGAGATCATGCATCACCACCACACGCACGCCGCCACCGTCGTTGTGGTAAAGGGCAGCGATGACATAAAAACAGATGTGACTGTATGAAGAGGTACAGACGCGACTGTTTGACGAACGGGTGGAGACACGACCGTTCGGAAGAGATACGGACCAACTATAAATAAGAAAGGAAAACTGATCACTTTCCTCACTCATTTTTAGAAATCCGAATCTTCTTCTTCTCTTCTGCTGCTATACTCTAAATCACAGAGTGGTATACTCACTACAATGTCGAGCAGAATACGTCTGTTGTATATTGGGGGAATTTTGAAATAAAATTCTTAAGGAAATTGTTATGACAAGCCTCAGACGATATTCTGTTAGATTCTAGTTTATTCTATAATCTTTCGTTTATACGTTGTGCTGTTTCTATAAATGGTATAACGTTGTTGTTGTAACTTATTTACAACATTCATTTTGTTATAATAATTAATAAAGAATTCCAGTGTAGTGGAAATCTGAGTAATAAACTTGTGCGACGAGTTTATAATTTGATTATTCTCTGTTTTGGTATACTAGACGTATAACGGCAGGCACTGGAGATGACCGTGGTAGAGCAGATGATGGTTGGAAGCTGATGGGTAGTGGTTGATGTCTGTGAAGAAAAATGCAGTAGGAACGTGATGAAAAATGCAATGTAACACTGTTGTTTTTTTAATTGTAAATGGAAAATTTAATTGAAAAGGAAATGGAATAAAATTGAAGATGAATGCAATGTTCTCTTTTTTTTAAGTATGATATGCAATTCAAATGGAAAATAAAATAGAAAACAAGCACACAACACAATGTCACCAAAAACCAAAACACACACACAAGCGAAAAATCAAACAAACATAATTTGAAGAATAGAAAATCAAAATCAAAACAAATTCCCCGACAACGACGCCAAAAACTTGTTAATCCACTAATTTTCTATCGGTTCAGAAAATAGTCGAAAATTTTTGAATTAAATTTATACCGCAAACGCACGGCATACTATTGAAGTACGTGGCGAGTACGGGTCGATCCGCAGGGAATTGTTGATTTTAAAATTTTCTACTTAATCAAATTAACCAAAGTTGAAAAGTGTGAAGCTAAAATTGTAGAAAAATGACAAAAAGAAAATGATAAAAATATGAGAGTTAAATGACAATTTAGAGATAATTACACTCTCTAGATCATAAAGTTCAACAAATTATGAAATTATGATCTCTCTTTTTTTGGTCATAAGTGAATTTAAACGATGTGTTTATCATAAGTATGGCTCATTTGTGCTATTAATTAGCTCAACATAACCATCAAACTATAACACAATCTTTAAACCACTTATTAACTCTCATGAAAATGACAACAAAGTTGAAAGTGAAATCTATTTTAAGTATGGCCTATTAACTACTAATTAGAAATATAGATCATCAAATTTGAATTTCAAATCACTTTCTTAGGCCATAATCATATTTTGATGAAGATGCATTTGTGTTAGTGATTGTTTAAGCATAGCATATTTGGTGTCAACAATATAGACTATCAAATTCATAATAAAAATAACAAATTAAACCACTTCAAGCATTGTCATTAAGCACAAAAAGAGAGCTATGATTATCAAAATATTGAAGCTACATGATTAGAGACTTCATTACTCCTAAATTGAAGGGATTAACCTCTCATATTTGTTATCAAAACAATAAATATAGCTTGCAACATGAAAGAAAAAAAGGAAAAAGAGAGCAAAGTAAAGAAAAAAAATATTCTACTTGCGTAAAAAATAAAGCTACACTACTAACATAAAAGTAAATAAACAAAAAAAGCATGTAAAAGAAAGAGAGCACTAATTAACATCGCGTAGAAAAAATGGAAGTTACATGAAAAATAAAAAATGACTAAGTAGCCATGAAAAAGAGAAAGAGAACTTGTCTTTTATTTTGAGCCTAAACTAAAACTAAGAGAGACCAAGGAAGAAGGGTTACATGAAACATAAGGGGTATATATATGTATTAAACCCTAATACATATTTTTGGAGAATGCCCAAAATGCCCTAGAGAAAGTGTGGAGGCCAAGTAATCACTAGCTTCTACTAATCATTATTTAAGTGTACATGAAGCCATTAATTCCATAAGCATGTGCATTAGCCTCTAATTTGTACATTAAGGTGGTGGATAGGTGGGGTCCTCCATGTTCTTCACTTTGAATTATTTTCATCTTCATTCCTTTGTATTCATTACATGCATGCATGTGTCTTCATGAAACCACTCATATTTAAGATCAAATTTCTACACAAATATATGTAAATTTCCAATTACTTTTTCTCAAAGAAATATATGCATACAAATGACCGTTTTGCCCCTATATGAGGACGAATATGTGATAATTTGAAAATAATTTGAAGTTGGTTTAAACAAGTTAAAATACCCAATATGATCATTTATTCAATTTAAATAGATTAAATATGGGGGTAAAAATATGCACATTTATGTGCACATCACCAAGGTTCTCGCTTAACCTCGCTCTGATACCAACTGTAACGACCCAATTTTTGACGTCCGAAAGTCGACATCAATACGTCCGCTGTATCAAATGCCGAACAATCTAATGCCGGAAAACCGAACCATCATGGTTAAAGAAGAAGGAGGTAGAAGAAGAAATATAAACAACATCAGAATCTCACAAACACAGCGGAACAATATATAATAGATAACAACAGATTTTTATATAAAAGAATCTGTAATTGTTTATTACATTACAGCATCAGAGTACAACACAATTCAGGACAGTTATAATAACTTGTCCTCCCAAAACTGAATATACAGCTTACACTGCACAGCGAAATATAAATCTACGGGAATACACCTCGTCATCCAGCTCGTCTCTTGAGCTCCACAGCAGTCCATCCAGAATCTGTACTCTATAATACTCGATCTGACTCGAGTATTACAGTGAAATAACACCCGAGTCAGTCTGGAAAATTAGCGTGAGAAAACACACTCAATTGAATTATTAAAGTTTCCAAAATCCTTTGAAATCAAAGGTATCTCATAAGACCACGCCATAAATAAACATATCGGGTTTTTACCTTACGATAACCAAAATATTTCTTATCAAATCCTCTGATATTATAATAGTGTCTTGTGACACCCCACCTCTATGCTCACAATAACAAAGAGTATTAAAAGAAATACTGTCTGTTATCACGAAGAATAAGGCTGGATAGGAGCGGCCATCCGTAGTTAGGCCTTACACTAGTATTGGTTATCTCGATAGAAGTAATATTTTTTTTTTCTTTGTTTACTCCCATCAACATACCCAATTCCAGTATAAAACGAACTACGATGGTTCATAATGGTTTAGGACAATAGATATAATAATAACACAGATAATATAAATGCGGAACACGGATAAAACAAAAGTCTCATATATATAATAACTGATGTCAGTTACAATACATGTGATACAATACATATGATACAACTACAACTGTCGACTCTGGAAGTTACATATACAAGTACATTATCGTAAATAATATACATGAATATACAACATCCTATACTAAGACAACGACTACTCCAAAAATATGAAAAGACTTTATAACTCTAGCAGCAACCCAAAGTAAGATATCAACAACCTGTAAATACTCGATCTGACCCGAGTATTAAATTCAAAAGAAAATAATACACGGGTCAGTCTAATTCAAACTCAGTTATTAGTGCACAGAAGCAATAATGATTAAATATGAATAGACGACAATCAATGTAAATTCACCTATCCGATCCTTTAACAAGAAATCGGATAACGGTGAATAACACATAATAGTGTTAACCAACAAATCAACAACAGAGATAAGTGAAAAGAATAATAATGAAGATAATTTTTGAAAACAACTGAATTGCCTAAATGACAATTAACACAAAATCCAATTATTAAATAATAATTAGAAACTCAAAATCTAATTATCAAATAGATAATTAAATAACAACAAAATGATCAGTTGAAACTAAATCAATTTAAACAATTGAAATATCACTTAAAAACATCGATTCTAATTGGCTGCAGTACACGCTAACATGTACTGCCTCGCCAATATGGCATATGTAATACGCAAAAGAACAATGGATCAAAAGCAAAAGAAATATCAAAAAAATCAATACTGTGTGGCTGCAGTGCACGCACGCGTACACCGCCTCGCCACAACAGCATGTGAAATCATCTCAACAGTGAATACTAACAGCAATCAAAACTGCCGAGGTCAAGTCAGTGACTCAACGCAAATGCCTCAAGTGGTACAAACTTCAACAACTCAGGGAATCCAGTACAGACCAATCCCGGCTAAACAACTACGAGCATCAAGTGGAGTCACAAGACTCTACAATGGAGTTGAAACAATGTTAACCAAGCAATCAGAAAATCACATGTACAAAGTCCTGCCAATAAAGATTCTTTGTCAAATATCGAAGTCCCAGGTTTCAATTGCAGCACTTCACAAACAGAACTGTAAAAGCCTGGAACCTTACAACATTAAATGCCTCAATGAAAAATTGGGATATACAATCCAATATAAGGAACGGCCTGTGCAAAAGCAACATGGAGCAACATAACGACAATGCCAGAAACTAAACATATGCAAGTGCAGACTACACATAAGTGAAGACCACATGAGATTACTGCAACCAGACCCCACAATACTACATGTACGCAAGTATACAGCTACAACGTGAAACCAAAGACAATTGCCCAGCATACATATGAACTAAGTTCATACATACAACAAACACAAGGCTAACATCAATACAAAGACATCACAAGTATGACATGGATGTGCAGAGGTAAGCAAAGATATGACACATGTATGTGTAGATGCATAGCATCATCAATGGAACCGAACAGCATACAAAGAAAATGGTCAGACAAATGAGCTCCAAAGGATGCAACAGGTATGCATCAATGAACTGGACAGTACGAGCTTCGAGATATCAAACCATGCTACAATTTCAGGAATGCACAGAGAGTACGCAACATGACTCAAAGCAGGTGTATGAATATATGATGCTATGTAAAGTGTTCTCTGGTGGTGATGGGATATATAGTGACAGTATCATATGAACCCGAGAATTCAAACTGCACATCATGTATTACTAAGTGCTACAAAGTCTCAAGCATTGTCGAGTAAAGAATACCACAGTCAAAACATAATAGCTGGAGTCATGAACCAGCAGAGAATTCAAGGAAGCAAATTTCCAATTAGAATCAAAGTGGCCGAGACTATCACTACACGTAACAAGTTAACAAATAGAGGCTAGGCAGATTGAAATGCATTCATGTATACTAAAAGTTGGAAACAAAGGTAACTCCATGTGATATACAGTAACACAATACAACCGAAATTCAAGTACAGGCAAAACGAAACCCAAATGAACAAGCAAATGCCACATTAAATAGTCAAAACACAATCAAAGCCGAAGCTTGATATTGTCAACCAAACAAAAGTCCACAAAATCAAGCGACCGAAGTTAACAAAAGTCGAAATCGTGATGGTCACTAGATACATCAGTGCCAAGATACCAGAAAACAAGAAATCAAACTAAATCAAAACAGTCAGAAATTAACAACGTCGATAAATTCAAGTCGAAGCCGAAAGACCACGAAAACAGAATAAGCAAACGAATTCAACCAACTCGAATTAGATGTGAGTAACTAAAAATTACTCACCTTAGATTTGAAGAGCCCAGATTCAAATTGAGGTGTCGCGTTTGAATTAAAGGAGTCGAAGCCGTTGAAGGGAGGAATGAACAAGAAGAACGATGCCGTGTTTTTTTTGATCGAACGACAAAAAGAACAGAGCCGCCCCCATTTTCGTTTTCTTTTATCTAGGGTTTTGAAATTGAACGAATGAAAAAGATAAAAGAGGATCGGGTTATTCTCTGATCCTTATCACGGCACCATGAGTAAAGTATGGGACGAGATAAATTTTAAAGCCCGTAACCCTTTTAACAAATTTTCAAAAGAATTTAAACCGATTAAAACGCCTAATAGCAGTTAGCCAACAATATTAATCATCATTTGACGATAATAAATTAACAGCAAAACCCCGGGTTGTTCAGACTCCCCTTCTTACAAAAATTGCGTCCCCGCAATTTTTATAATTAAGGGAGTCGGTAACACTTATTTCTCTAACATAAACTGGTTAAGCTAGAAAAATAAAAAGTCGAGAATGCTAACGCCAAAGAAATCTTTTAATTTCATAAAATAAATTCACAAATTCTCACAAAATCTAATTATCAAATAGACAATCGGAATACAGAAATCACAAAACAGCCATATCTAATTATCGACACGATAATTAGAAGACAGTAAAATCTAATTATCAACAAAGATAATTATAAAACCCAAATCACAAATCGCAAAACCGCAATTATCTAGTTACCAAATCGGTAATCGGAAAACAACAAATATTCGATTATCAAAAACGATAAACAAATCTCAAATCAACAATTATTCGATTATCAAAAACGATAATCAAATCTCAAATCAACAAATATTCGATTATCAAAAACGATATTCAAATCTCAAATCAACAATTATTCGATTATCAAAAACGATAATCAAATCTCAAATCAACAAATATTCGATTATCAAAAACGATAATCAAATCTCAAATCAACAATTATTCGATTATCAAAAACGATAATCAAATCTCAAATCAACAAATATTTAATTATCAAAAACGATAATTAGAACTCATATCAACAAATATTTAATTATCACAAGCGATAATCAAATCAACAAATATCTAATTATCAAAAACGATAATTAGAACTCATATCAACAAATATTTAATTATCACAAGCGATAATCAAATCAACAAATATCTAATTATCAAAAACGATAATTAGAACTCATATCAACAAATATTTAATTATCACAAGTGATAATCAAATCAACAAATATCTAATTATCAAAAACGATAATTAGAACTCATATCAACAAATATCCAATTACCTGCAGATAATTGTAAACAATAAATATTTAGAAATCAATTAAGATATTCTAGAAAATCAACATAAAAGGTGGATCGATCCCAACAAATGGCGAGTTTTAGCTACGCCGCACGTGCATCAACATATGGCCGAAGCCTACCAAGTACCCAACATAATTTTGGCTCCCAACAAATGACCCGAAGGTCTAACAAATGACCCGAAGGTCCGGTACTGGTATTGACCCGAAGGTCCAAATATGACCCGAAGGTCCAACATAGTGGCTCGAAAGCACACGAAAATCATCATATATTCAATTAACGAGTCCGGAATTAACCGAAATAGCAAACGCACATGTCCCATACCACGTGTTTTACTAAATCATTTGATTCTCTTCATCGTTTCCTTGAACGTGTAAAATCATCAAAATCATCAAACAGCAAATGTTTCAATTAACGAGTCCGGAATTAACCGAAATAGTAAAAGTGTGGTTCCATACTCCGTACTTTTGCTAAATTGTTTAAATCTCTTCATCGTTTCCTTGAAAGTGCAAAATTGTGTATTCCAAAAATAACATTTCACATTCTCAAACGAACAAGTCCGGAATTAAGCTAATCAGTAAAAGAAAGGGTTCATAGTCCTCAATTTTGCTGAATCGTTTAAATCGCTTCCTCATTCTTTTGAAAGCATAAACTATAAAAATTTTGAAAAACAATTTTATTTTTAAAATGCTTTTTATAATCACGTGATTAAATCAGCAACATAAGTAGCAACTTCAACAAAGAATTGGTACTTCTCAAAACAACATAAAACTAATCTCAAAATCAGCATTGCGGGATAACCGCTTGAAAATCCACTTTAAAATTTGACGGTTACTGAAGTCAAAGCGACAGTAAATTTTAAACGTCAAAATCTCATCAAAATAATTCGCATTAAAATAAAATACCAGTGAATTTTCATTCATTTAAAAATGTCAACAAAACATCGCGCTTCAAAAATATAGCATTGGTGTAGAACTCCCGTCATAATAATAACGGCAACAAAATACGTTTCATAACCAAGCATCGGTTCAACGTAAAATTAATGCAGTAACGTGCAACTCAAATTTGCACGTACACTACAAAATGAATATAAAAAAATCATTCTATTATATCTTCAATAAAGATATTTTAAAACAGCAGAAATCTAATCAAATATGATTAGTATCAAAGAAAACCAGTAAGAAACTTCAACAAATCAATTCCACTGGTTAAACAACATAATGAAATTAAATTCATTTTCATATTTCGATTTTTAAATCAAAATAATTATCAGTTGTACATAGCGAAGACAGTCTTACTGTTTCCGCTGCGCACTCTGGTAAACAAAACACAATCAATCAAATCATCAAAGCATAATTTCACTTTCATTTTTAACTAAAGACATTTAAATATTTCATCAAAATTTCAAAACTTTAGTTTTGACTCAAAGCACATAAAACATCGACAAATAGTTGTAACACATGTTCCATCTAAGTTATGTTTTATATTATGTCCATAAACCCCAAGCTCTGATACCAACTGTGACGCCCTACCTCTATGCTCACAATAACAAAGTGTATTAAAAGAAATACTGTCTGTTATCACGAAGAATAAGGCTGGATAGGAGCAGCCATCCGTAGTTAGGCCTTACACTAGTATTGGTTATCTCGATAGAGGTAATATTTTTTTTTCTTTGTTTACCCACATCAACATACCCAATTCCAGTATAAAACGAACTACGATGGTTCATAATGGTTTAGGACAATAGATATAATAATGACAGAGATAATATAAATGCGGAACATGGATAAAACAAAAGTCTCATATATATAATAACTGATGTCAGTTACAATACATGTGATACAATACATATGATACAACTACAACTGTCGACTATGGAAGTTACATATACAAGTACATTATCGTAAATAATATACATGAATATACAACATCCTATACTAAGACAACGACTACTCCAAAAATATGAAAAGACTTCATAACTCTAGCAGCAACCCAAAGTAAGATATCAACAACCTGTAAATACTCGATCTGACCCGAGTATTAAATTCAAAGGAAAATAATACACGGGTCAGTCTAATTCAAACTCAGTTATTAGTGCACAGAAGCAATAATGATTAAATATGAATAGACGACAATCAATGTAAATTCACCTATCCGATCCTTTAACAAGAAATCGGATAACGGTGAATAACACATAATAGTGTTAACCAACAAATCAACAACAGAGATAAGTGAAAAGAATAATAATGAAGATAATTTTTGAAAACAACTGAATTGCCTAAATGACAATTAACACAAAATCCAATTATTAAATAATAATTAGAAACTCAAAATCTAATTATCAAATAGATAATTAGATAACAACAAAATGATCAGTTGAAACTAAATCAATTTAAACAATTGAAATATCACTTAAAAACATCGATTCTAATTGGCTGCAGTACACGCTAACGTGTACTGCCTCGCCAATACGGCATATGAAATACGCAAAAGAACAATGGATCAAAAGCAAAAGAAATATCAAAAAAATCAATACTGTGTGGCTGTAGTGCACGCACGCGTACACTGCCTCGCCACAACAGCATGTGAAATCATCTCAACAGTGAATACTAACAGCAATCAAAACTGCCGAGGTCAAGTCAGTGACTCAACGCAAATGCCTCAAGTGGTACAAACTTCAACAACTCAGGGAATCCAGTATAGACCAATCCCGGCTAAACAACTACGTGCATCAAGTGGAGTCACAAGACTCTACAATGGAGTTGAAACAATGTTAACCAAGCAATCAGAAAATCACATGCACAAAGTCCTGGCAATAAAGATTCTTTGTCAAATATCGAAGTCCCAGGTTTCAATTGTAGCACTTCACAAACAGAACTGTAAAAGCCTGGAACCTTACAACATTAAATGCCTCAATGAAAAATTGGGATATACAATCCAATATAAGGCACGGCCTGTGCAAAAGCAACATGGAGCAACATAACGACAATGCCAGAAACTAAACATATGCAAGTGCAGACTACACATAAGTGAAGACCACATGAGATTACTGCAACCAGACCCCACAATACTACATGTACGCAAGTATACAGCTACAACGTGAAACCAAAGACAATTGCCCAGCATACATATGAACTAAGTTCATACATACAACAAACACAAGGCTAACATCAATACAAAGACATCACAAGTATGACATGGATGTGCAGAGGTAAGCAAAGATATGACACATGTATGTGTAGATGCATAGCATCATCAATGGAACCGAACAGCATACAAAGAAAATGGTCAGACAAATGAGCTCCAAAGGATGCAACAGGTATGCATCAATGAACTGGACAGTACGAGCTTCGAGATATCAAACCACGCTACAATTTCAAGAATGCACAGAGAGTACGCAACATGACTCAAAGCAGGTAACATGTAACATGTAATATCCCGCCTTTTCGCACACTTTAAACCGACACACGTGCCAATTCAAAGCATACGCAAGGGCGGATTGTTATGGGGTAAATAAGAAAAACAGAGAAGAAGTAAAAACAAAACAGAATCTCACAGCGGAAGGATAAAATATAATAATAAATATACAGTTCAAAACAGTTTACAAACACTTGATTTGCTTTATACAATAAATATCAGAGTTACACATACCAATACAATCAATGCAGCGGAACAGTATGAGTGTGGTGCAATACTATAGATAATAATAATACGACTCCTTCGTCTTCGTCCTTCAAAGCTAAAGTCTTCGATCCTGAAACGCTCGGACTGACCCGAGCGAAATTGGAAAAGACAAAAACACTCGAGTCAGAACTAAAAGATCTTATGTGAGTTAAATTAACAGAAATAAATATGAGTACAGTAACTCAAGAGATGTTCGGGATTTACATCTCCTAAGGATCCGTTAAACTATTTACTATGTAGTATATTGCGCTATTATAATAGTGTCTATTTATAAAGTAAACTTACTTTTTAATAGCGTTAAGGGGTTACCCATATAGCCCTTAACACAAATAATGCCAATAGTCTATACAGTACCGTAATACCTCCTGATCGGGAAGCTACCAGAGGATACTCCATAGGTACGACACAAATAGAAACTCGTAGTAAAGGCTCGGTATGGTAGGTGACACGGCACAACTAGGCAATGCCAGGGTAGATATACCAATTGCTATCCAGGCTGGTGGAAACGCGTAGCCGCAGTTACCGCCCACCTCGAACTAACTCCCCAAAATCAAAATATAGAAGTGGCCACTGAATCAATCCAAAATCAAAGTATAATATCGAAGAGGAGGGTCCGATCAGAGGAATGACCTCATTGGCCTGAGAATCGCTCCTGTTTTAGCCACCTTATGCCAACTCACGGGAGTCGGGTCCACGTATTTACCTTACAGGAAACGTCGCCACCACCTACTTCATTCTGGAATCTCCACCGCGTACACGGTTAGTCAAAGTGGTTTTCGGTATCGACAGAGAGTATGTCCATATCCGATCCCGGTCTCTTTGCCAACCCATCGTTGTTATAACATCGCGGTCATTTAAAAATAGCTCATACTTTAAAACCAGAATAAACATTTCCATTTTAAAATTATGAATACGATATCATTTTAAAACCCAAAACAATATGATATCCTTTATCCCAAATATAAACCTTTTCAAAAATCCAAATGCTTTAAAATTTATAACGTCTGAAAGCCAAATATCCTTTCAAAGCATAATATTTCGAAATTCATAATTTAAAACCATAACTTTTAAAACTTGAATGGTTTGGATATTCAACGGTATATGAATTAAAAGGTTTAACTTAAATGTTACTTTGTAAAGAAAATAGTTCAAATACATTTCTTTATTAAAGTCTAAACCAAAATTTGTATTATCTCTCTCAAATTCCAAAACCACTTCAATTTATATATATATATATATATATATATATATATATATATATATACGTATATCCATTTGGAGTATTAATATTTCAAACTAAAGTTGGATTTTATTCTTTCAACAAATCAATCGTTCTATTAATTAGTCTTGAAGATTCATATAAAATCATAAATAATAAGACTTCAATTTCTAGTAATAAAATATATATATTTTTCCCAATTCAAATTATACTAGAATATTCATTTCAATTTATTTTGGGAAAAATCCAATTATAAATATCATATCTTAAAATTTCCAAACTTGACATTTAAACATATGATATAAATTATTAAACTCCATTTTCTTAATTTTCTTCCATTTTTAATAAAGATTTTTATACACCTTTTAATTTCAAAATTTTCAACTTCATATGTATATATATGGAAGAAAAATATTTATACAATATAAAATTTAAGATTATTATAAACCGCATTCCATCCAAACCATAGAAATCACATTTTAATAGTTATATATATACCGCGGTGCCTGTATATAATTTTCTATCCTATGGTCAAGTGATACGGATATTTATCATTTCAATCCGCAATTTAAAAGATATAAAATTTTGCGGTTATATATCATTTCAAACCACAATCCCGAATGAAATGAAATATGCATGATAATTTGCAATTTAATGATATACAATAAACATCCATTCATCAACATCATCCATCATCCAAATCGCAATCATCAATCAATATCAATCAATAACAATATTATTTTTGGTACTACATAACAGGTAATACTTGCAATTTTATTCAAATTAAATTTAACAGCTATTAATCTACAGTCTATATTCAGTAATAAATTATATAACTGTTAACTAGCAGTTCATATACAAACAAATAAATTTTAACTGTAAATTTATACGCAATAAATAAATTAAATTAACAGTTAAATTAAATAAATGCAATTCAACGGATATGAATAAAATAAACATGCCAAATACTCATAAATAAATTTCTATTCATTTCTAAAATTAATTTAAACAAACATAAAAGCTTCTAGTAGTCGTGAGTGGGTTAAAACACTCACCTTCTGAATTGAAATCGAATTTAAATTCGATTTAAACCCAAAAATTCACCCGTCTCGGAATTCGTCCAAACCAGCGTCATCAAGTCCGGAATTTTATTACGATCCTAACAAAAAAAATCGCGCGTGAAACGGAATTCGTATGTAGAAGTTATATCGATAATTGCGAGTTGAAATCAAAAAAAAACAAATGGAACACATTCAAACCTCCCGCCACGTCATCACATTCATCCCAAAATTATCTCCAGTAACTCACGCAAGCTTCAAGCACGCGTTTGAGCACCTGATGCCGCCACGAACAGAGGAACTCACGCTCGCGCACAAGGCCATAGTCGTTGTCGCTGCCTCGGGCGAGATGAACGCCGACCCCCTGCCGTTAGTCGCGACCATCGTGACTCTCCAGACCAAGAAAAGAACAGCCGCCGCCTTATTGTTTCTAACCCTAATCCAATTTTGACGCCGATCTAGCCGTCAAATCGACAAACAAAATATATAGATGTGATCCCCTCGGTTATCTCCATAATACGCAGAAATATTTTCTCGATCCGACAAAGTTCGTCGCGGCGATGATGTAAGGCCGAAAATGATTTGAATTTTTCTGGACAAACGATAGCTCCAATCGAAAAACGGATATCACCACTGAATTACGCTCATCGAGAGCATTGACATATATTTTTGTGGAATTTTTCTGGAGAGTTTGATTTTTCATTGAAATTTTGAATTGATTGGATCTAGGGTTTGCACCCACTGAAGAAAAAGAGGAGCTTGAAGAAAGTATACGCGCAGATGAAATGAAATTAGGCGGAGGCTATGGCTTGTAGCTAGGTTTATATAGAGGGGTTAGAGATAGAGTAGATAGACCGTAGAATGAACGCGCGGAACAAACTAAGGCCCAAAAAGCCCGCTATGCCTCCGGAACCGAATTTGTTAAATCTATATATCCAGATAGGTATTTTAAAATATTCTGAACGCGATGGAAAAAGTTTCACGTCCAAATTTGATCGTATGAAGAAGTTATGCTGAAAACAAAATTTCTAAATTGATTTCAAATTGATTTTAATAAAATTGATTTTCAAGGCGTTTCGCGTCCGTACGATCAAACGACAGGTCCGATCGATACGAAAGTTGAAACCCTATAATAATTCACCGATACGGATCCGATGAAACTAGTTTCGTCGAAATCCGAGTCCGTGGCCAAAATGGCTATTTTTATATTCATTAAATAAATCAAAATTTAGTCAATTAAATCCAATTTCCCATTTCTCTTTGATAATTGATGATTCTTATTATTATAAAATTTTCAATCACCTATACTAATTTAAACAAAATTTAACTTGTCGAATTAAATTTAGAAATCCTCAAATTTCATTAATTTCACCAAAATATATATATATTAAATTTCCAAAATTTAATTAAATTTACTTTCCATTGTTTATTGTCAATTAGATTGATTTATCATTGGATTCATATTTCAATATGTAAATATCCCCAATTTTCATCTGCACTTATATTTACATAGTTTCTAAATATTAAATTTCAAATATTACTTCATTTAACGTTACGTATTTATTATTTATTACTTGTTGCAGTTGATTATCAATTATACTTAATATACTAAATAGATGGTAAATTTTTGAATACTTGTTATCATTAACGTTTTATTTCCACTTACAAAATAAATGAAATTATTACATAAACTCCCTTAATTAAGTCAACCGTTATCTTATATAACTTAACTGGTAATATATATATCCGATTGCCCTAATTGGTTTATAGTTATCAGCTAAATACATACTAACTTGTAAATAAATTCGTTTAATTGCAAATGGATCTGATCAAATTTAATAGATTGAATAGATGGGTAAGCAAATAATAAATTTTCCTTTTTGTCAAATTCAAACCCATTCCTACTTAATTATCAATTACAATTTATTACGAAACATTGATTTTATGCAGTTACCTTCTATTTGCGTAGTATTACATCAATTCCTATAACCTTGGATTCATTCCCAATCCACCAAATTCAATTTATTACACTTTACAAATGTGTTTCCAATATATAGGTATTGCCCAAATTAAATTTTATTAGCTAACTCATATTAATAAACAAATGACTTATATGAATGATTAAAATTTTCAATTATCTCACTTTACTCCTAAACTTCTGTTATTGTAAACCTTAAATAATTCCATCAAATTTAATAAAAATCCCAAACTAAATCACCCATTGCAACATGCCACTGAAATAGGAATTTTATGCTAATTGTTATCATACCCATAATTACACGCTTATCACTAAGTCCCACATTTGCATAAATTTATTAAATTGGAATGTTTATTAAGGTTTATGCATTTCCAACTTGTACTGATTTTACACAATCGTCATTTACCTTACATTTCATTTCTATTCAATATATATTCATTTTATTCCATTCATTTGGGTACTGCATTGAAATATATTTAATAAGTAATACTAACGTTATTATCATTAATTATAATTGGGTTTCCAATTTTTATTCAATACCTTGAACAATAACTTACATATTAATCAAATCCTTCTTCTACTTAATTCAAATTGGATTATATTCCAATTCCTATAACTAGGTCTTAAGTCATCATTTACATAATTAAATTTAGCGTTTATTTCAATCTTCGTTTATAATTTAAAGTTTCTACTAAATTAAATTACAGAACTTATGAGCTTTAACAAATTTAATCCACCAAATAAATCTTTCTAATGTTTATATATTTGCAATTCAATTCAGTTATTATTTCATTAATACCAATTTAATCAACTAATTATGACTTATAACCACAAACACAAATTTTCGTTATTTCAATCTATGTCATATAACATTTTTAAATTATTTACCTTTAATTACAGTTACTAGCTACCCCTACATTTACTCCATTAAAAATCCTAAGACTTCTATTTCAATTTAAATTAGATTAGAAAACATATCAAATTGACTCATTTAATATCATTGAATTTAACGGGTCGTTACATAACAAGTTAACAAATAGAGGCTAGGCAGATTGAAATGCATTCATGTATACTAAAAGTTGGAAACAAAGGTAACTCCATGTGATATACAGTAACACAATACAACCGAAATTCAAGTACAGACAAAACGAAACCCAAATGAACAAGCAAATGCCACATTAAATAGTCAAAACACAATCAAAGCCGAAGCTTGATATTGTCAACCAAACAAAAGTCCACAAAATCAAGAGACCGAAGTTAACAAAAGTCGAAATCGTGATGGTCACTAGATACATCAGTGCCAAGATACCAGAAAACAAGAAATCAAACTAAATCAAAACAATTAGAAATTAACAACATCGATAAATTCAAGTCGAAGCCGAAAGACCACGAAAACAGAATAAGCAAACGAATTCAACCAACTCGAATTAGATGTGAGTAACTAAAAATTACTCACCTTAGATTTGAAGAGCCCAGATTCAAATTGAGGTGCCGCGTTTGAATTAAAGGAGTCGAAGCCGTTGAAGGGAGGAATGAACAAGAAGAACGATGCCGTGTTTTTTTTGATCGAACGACAAAAAGAACAGAGCCGCCCCCATTTTCGTTTTCTTTTATCTAGGGTTTTGAAATTGAACGAATGAAAAAGATGAAAGAGGATCGGGTTATTCTCTGATCCTTATCACGGCACCATGAATAAAGTATGGGCCGAGATAAATTTTAAAGCCCGTATCCCTTTTAACAAATTTTTAAATGAATTTAAACCGATTAAAACGCCTAATAGCAGTTAGCCAACAATATTAATCGTCATTTGACGATAATAAATTAACAGCAAAACCCCGGGTTGTTACATGTCTATATATAAATACTTATTCAAATAGCCGAAATTGTTACATTTGTTAAATTCCAGCATAATAGGTATACAAACAAGTCCGAATGCACTTATTAGAGATTGGGTTTCCATCAATTGCAGGGCTACTGGGGTACCGCCCATCACAGTACGTGGTCTAGATCAACGTACCGAAGATCCACCCTGATCCCTGCTACACAAGACCGGAGCTACCACTTACTGGATAGTCCGAATAAGATCACCCCGCGGTTGGGATCAGCAACCGCCCACACAGCCGAATAAAAAGGGACATTTAGACAGGGATGACCTTACCTTAATTGGTTGCTAGCCACTTAGCCTTGCTGCACCTCCCATGTTTCAGTCATTCCCGGTTGATGAGGCTCGAGGCTATGCGTTACCTTTTTAGAACACATCTCACTTAGAATGCTCATCGTCCTCCTGGTGATGTTCTGATAGCATTCATACAAGTCCGTTCTGGGTCCAAACGGAACCGAAGGCACTACTCCTACTACATTCATTTTGGAATCACCCTCAGGATTAGTAGCGATTAGCCCTTGCACTTTACTGCTCCATCTTTGACTCCAAGATCTTGTCTTCCTCATGAAAACGTTCAAACCGGATCGAAGTGGTTTTCGGAAAATTAATCCCGATCCCGGTCTCTTCGAAACGATCAACGCATTGGCCAATATTGATAGTCGTTTATTTAACTATCAAACAACATCCACAAACAACCATCAGGCCTTGATAATTTCCCATTATTACAAAATATCTTCGTAAGATATTTTTCTTCACTTCAACCTTTTGAAATAGTTTTCAAATTACTTTTTCTCTCGCGAAATAAATTTCCACCTATTTGTTTATTTTCATTGACAATCACCATGTGACAGCCCGCAAAACCGTACCCCTTGAATCAACATTATTCTACCCTAATTGACTCAAGTGGAACAGAAATACGAACCATTAAGGTTAAAAGAAAAGAGATAGAAGAAGAAGTAGACTAAACAATATCAGAATCTCACAGTCGTAGCGGAATAAAATATAATAGCAACTATATATCTTTACACAAAAATGAAATCTATAACTGTTTATATGCATCATAGCATCAAAGTATCTCATACATCAACAATCATCAATAAGACATACCATACAATCATAGCATAGCAGCGGATATATATATAGATAGAATAGTACGTCTCGGACTCCAGCTCCTCTCCTGCTCCATAGCAACCTATCCTGAACAATAATACTCGGTCTGACCCGAGCATTATAATGAAATAACACCCGAGTCAGTCTGGAATACCAGCTGATACTAAATATGCATCCAACTTGATTATTAAAGTTTCAAAAATCCTTTGAAAACAAAAGCATCTCGTAAGACCACGCCACATATAAACATGTCGGGTTTTTACCTTACGATAGCTAAAACACTTTTTATTAAAATCCTCTTATATTATAATAGGGTCTATTTACAAATACTTATAAAATAGCCGAAATTGTTACATTCATTAAATTCCAGCTACTAGCCACCGAAGTGGGTAATACAAACAAAACTCGTAAAAGGCTCGTAGGGAAAATGGATTTCCAACAATGACTAGGCACTGGGGTACCACCTGTCACAGTACGTGGTCTAGATCACAGTACCGAGGACTACTCCCTTCGTCCCCTGCAACACAAGGCCGGAATCACCTATGGGCAATTCCGAATAAGATCACCCCGCGGTTGGGATCAGCAACCGCACCACTAAGCCGAAATAAAAAGGAACCTCTAGACAGGGATGACCTTACTCTCCAGTGGGGGCTACCCACGAAGCCTTGCTGCATATCCCCTGATTTTCAGTCATTCCCGGTTGATGAGGCTTGAGGCTAAACGATACCTTTATAGCACATATCCCTTAGAATGCCCATCGTCCGCTGACGATGTCACGAAAGCATTCGTCCATACAAGTCCGTCCCGGGTTCGAACGGAACCGAAGGCACTATTCCTACTACATCCATTTTGGAAATATCCTCAGGATTAGTAGCGACTAGCCCTTGCACTTCGCTGCTCCATCTTCGACTCCGAACACGTTTTATCGCACGAAAACGTACAAACCGGATCGAAGTGGTTTTCGAGAAATAAATCTCGATCCCGGTCTCTTCGAAACGATCAACGCAATTTGTCCAATATTGATAGTCGGTGATTTAACTATCAATCAATATTCATCACATCCATAGCATCCATCACACAATAAATAATTCCCAAATTATTTATTTATCTCAAATATCTTTAAAAGATATATTTCAAATTTCCAAAGCTCATTTGAAAACAATTTCCAAAGTTCTTCCTTTACAAGGTAAATCTTTTACCATAGATTTCCATTGAAAATATCCAAGTTCAAAACAGTTTAGATTTAAAAACAGTTAAAAACATTTTAATTTAAAATATACTTTAAAATAGGAAAATTAACTACTAATTATTTACTCAAAATATAATTTCAAAATATTTAAAACAAAACTATTGTATAAGATATAACTTGATTTAAAATAAGGTTTTAGTTATACTATAATTAAAAATTTAGAGTTTTTAAAAGAATTAATAAATTTCAAAACAACTTTATTCAAGAACTAGCTTTAAGCAAAATCCATTTGTAAAAATAATTATTAAGATATTAATAAAATTTTACTATTGCTAATTTATAAATAATCACTTTAAAATAATAATTTTTAAAACATTCTTTAAAACTAGTTTAAGATTTTAAAACTTCCTTTTTATAAAATCAATTTAAAACTCGAACTTGGTTTTTCCCAAGGAAATCTCATTTCTACTAAATCATCACAGAAATCCTTCTCATGATTTCTGTCCAATTATTTCAATTTAGTTTTATATTTTAATAACATAAATTATTTTCCCAAATTTTCAACTAATAACATTTATCTTTGATTACCATTCCAGATTTTACAACTTTCAATTTCCATTTTTAAATAGATTTTAGATTTTAATTCTTTTAAATTCATTAATTAACAATATCCTTTTTATTTCTCCAAAAATTCAATTTATCCATTTCCAATTAATTATGGATTTATAATTTATTTAGAAATATTCCAATACTATTTCATTTCAGTTTTCTCATCCAACATATTATAATTTTTTTATATTCTTTCAAATTTCATATTTATTAATTTTCTTAGTTTCTTTTGAAACCCAATTAAATTTCTTTAAAATTAAAACTCCAAATCCTTTTATAATTAACATTCTGAGTTTTATAGTTAATACCACAATATCACAATGCAATTAAATTCCAACTTATCAGTCACAATATATAAACAGGCATAATCATCAATATAAAAATATTACTACATTGTGAGGAATCCCGTTGGATCCCTCCAACCTGTTTCCCTGCATCCACAAATATTAGCACAACAGTATATATATCAATTCAATTTGGTAATAACTAACATATTCAGCTAAACATCCAAACAACCAATCAATACTAACTGTCTACTTTACTAGTATCCAGATGTGAGTGAGAATAACTCACCTTGAGTTTCGGCGAGCATTCGAAATTTAAATTAAACCGGACAGTGTCCGATTTAACCCAAATTCCTACTTGCCCGGAATGGCTCCGGATTTGTTCCATCACGTAGTGTTCGTCTCTGCGATTCCGGCGCTACCAAGATTGTTGATTTCTGATTACATATGAACAAGTTATGAATTTTATAAACTTCAATTTGAATTAAAACAAAAATCTCTTTTTTTTTTTTTTAATATACCAAATCACGGCCGTCCATCACAAGGCAAAGGAACGGCCCGCTCCTCTCTCCCTCATCCCGTTCGCAACCTACAGGAACACGAACCCAAACATCACCGAGTTAGGGCACGAGACCGCCGCCACCTACCACGCATTCAGCTCGATCGAGAACTACTGCTTCGAAGGCCTTCGCTCCCTCTACCTTCGGTCCATGCACCACGCATCGCGGCCCCCCCTCCTGGCTCGAAAATCGAGCACGCACGGCCATGAACGGGCCACGAAATCTCCCCCTCCGCTTCACAGAACTCCATCTCCACCGTTCAATACGTGAATCTCGACTCTCTCTTCAATTTATTAGTTGGGAGTTTATGAAATTACTGCATGGATTGAGAGATTTGGGAGGAAGAAGCTAAATCGTTTTCGGCCATTGACTATAATATGCGGCGGCTACTGATGTTAATCTAGGGTTTAGAGGGAATTAAAAGAATATATACATAATAGTTTAATATTATTTAATTACTAAAATTCTCAATTAAACCACTAATGCAAACGAACTCCAATTTTCACGATCCGACAGGCTATCCTGGGGTTTTTCCGCGTTCCGGACACCATGGAACATGTTTCGTAAGCTAATTCGGTCGTATGCACGAGATACGGAATTAAACGTTCAATTTGAAATTAAATCGATTAAAACAATTTCGATGCGTTTCGAGCTGCCGGGGTCAAACGACAACTCCGATTGCTACGAAAATTGAAATCCGACAATAACTAACTATTACGGATCCAATGAAACTGGTTTCGTCGAATTCCGAGACTGTGCCCCGGAAGGCTATTTTAACTCGTCTAGTAAATTAAGCAATTTCCTAAATTATCGAAATCACTCAAAATTTCCACGTTTAAAATTTTATTAACTTAACAATAATTCATATAACATTTATAAACACATTAAAAATCGTTTTGGCTCATTCCGGACCAAAATCTGATTAATTGCATTTAAACATCAATTTTATAACAATTCCCATTCAATTTCCAATTTATTCTCAGTTCTAATAATTATTATTATTACTCCAATTCAAATGGAATCACCATATTTTGAAACTATAACTCATCTTATTAACTCAACCATAGTCTTCTATTATCAAGATTCAAATTAGAATCCATATCCAACATTTAAAATGAATTAAATGTTAAATTTTGGCGACCCAAAATTCCGGGTCGTTACACACCAAGTCTTAATACTTTAGAGTTTAAAATCAATTTAAATCACTTAATCCAAAATATATACTTAAAACACTTAAAATAAAACTACTTAAAAACACTTTATCTAAAATACTAGTTATGATAATTTTTCATGTAAAACTTAAGCCAAAACTAGATTTAAAGTTATTCTATAAGGTATAAACATTAAATAATTATCTTTTAAAATCATAATACTAGTTAAACCTTTAAAATAATTTACTTATATAATTAACTTAATAAATATTTATTTTTAAAAATTTTAAAACCACTAAATAATGATTTCTTTCTAAAACAATCTTTTAAAAAAAACACTTTAAACCTCTAACTTATACTTGAAAATCTGCTTTGAAAACATACTTGGCTTTTCAAGAAAAAACACTTACCATTCCACACTTTTGAAAATAAAACCACTATTTATTTTTAAAACCAATTACCCATTCCTTTATAAATTCCCACCGTGAATTTATACTTCAAATATCCACTGATATCATATTTCACTTTATAAACCCAGTTTATAAATTCCGTAGTCTCATCCTCCTTTAAATCACAGTTTCAAACACTTAAATCAATTTTCAAATCGGTTTCCAAAATTTACTCCACTTTAAGATAAATTCGTTTACTTACTTAATTTTATTTCAAAACCCATCAATTCCATATTCACTTCTATATTTATGATTCAAAATCATATTTTAAACTGAAACGCCCACTTCATACTTCATTCAAAATTTTCCCTTTTTTTATTTCTTCCCAAACATTTTAAATCTTTAAATTTTGAGAATAAAATCCTTTAATTTTTTACACAATATCACTTAATATCCAAAACTCTTTTATTTCCAATTGTTTAAAATATCTATTTTCGTTTCCATACTCAGAATCTATTTGATAGAGTTTTAAAAATCAAACTTTTATACTTTTTCCAAATTTAATCTTTAATTTACCCAAATTTACTATAATTATTTTACTTAAAAATTTCCCTTTTTATGTCCTTTAAAAATCCAAACTTTATATATTTTTCATTTTCTCAAAATACCAATATATATTCAACCAAGCCATAGCATTCAATAATTTCAATTCCCAATATAATCATCACAGATTATCACATAAATCACATTACTGAATATAAAATAAATTCAATATTTTAAGGAATCCAGTTGGATCCCTCCAACCTGTTTCCCTGCATCAACAGATGTTAGCACAACAATTTAAAATACCAATCCCACTTCAAGGTGCGATATCGCAGTACAGACGCTATTATGCGGGGCGCATAGGGTCTCATCCGCTATATAATGCATGAAATCAATCACTCTAATATATATATATATATATATGTATGTATGTATGTATATGTATATGTACTATATATAACATATCACATCCAAGCTGATAATAAATTATCAATTCAAGCAAACAACCAATAATTTAAATTTAAAAGGTAATCCAAATGAGTGAGATTAACTAACCTTTATTTTTGTTTACAATCCACTTCAAATCCCGACTGGCTTCACGATTTTTCGATCTTGTATAAACAATAGATGATTTTATTAATATTTGAACTAATCGAACAATAAATTTTCCATTTTAAAATTTAATCAACTAATAATTTATTTTAGACTAACAATTTCCCTTTTAAAAATCTTTTAGTAATTAAGATAATTAAATAAGGTAGCTAAACCATTTTTCACCAAATCCATTGTTTAAAATAAACTAACAATTTAAAATAGGTACGTGTATATTTATTTTTTTTCCTTTTCTTTTAAAACTACATATAAAATAACTTATATGGATTCAAAAATCCAGTTTTTAAATAACTCTTCAACATTCTTAAAAACTCCAATATATCTTCCAAGATCGTGTGTGTGTATATATGTATATATATATATATATATATATATATATTAAATTGAAAATCCGCATCTATATACTTTTGCTCATATAGCGGAATGATTTACAACAAAACCGTCTTATATTTTACTGCTAACCCTGATAAGTGATAATAATCAACAATTTATTCACAAGCTTACACTTGAGTAAATATTCAATTAAAATGTTTAAAACTAAATCACCTAAACGAACAGGAAAACAACGAGAACCTCTGCTCGAAACCAGGCCCACCTAGCTGCCGCATGCACCCTCTTCCTATTCAGATCTTGAACTGCTGCTCAACTACTTCACTGCTCTAGAGCTCGGCAGCATGCTTTCGCGGCTCCCCACGACAACTCAATTGCCAGAGACAACGCATCCAACAACCCCATACCTCGCCGCTCGAAACCAACTTGCGTCGCGACTAACTCCGACCTCGAACTGAAATTGAGGGGACCAGCTCGAGATTTTTTTTTTATACGGGTTCGATTTTGAAATGAGAGAGAGGGAAAGAGAGCGCTTGGCTTTTGATTTTGAATTGAAAGAGGAAGTGCGCCATTAAAAAAAATTCTCTAGTTCTTCAAAAATACAGAGGAGATAACGAAAGTTAGAAAGGGGATCTATTCATTAAATGGAATAGAGGACACGGGGAGGGATACGCTTAGGAATGAAATAACACGTGTTAGAAGATGCAGGAAACATGTTCTCAGGGTGGACAGGTGTTGGATGTGAAAATAATTTTGACCGATCAATAATTATAGATATAATTAAATTTAAATTTAAATCAACGTGATTATCGCAACTCACAATCTCGATCTCCTATCGAAGCGTGTCGCTATGTGTTTATAATGTTATACCCCTATTTCGAACGCAAAGAAAAGGCTTCGAGTCCTAATTTGATTGTATGGAGAAGATAGCTTTTTGAATCCATTTATTATATAGAATTTTACGATGCAGATTCAACGTGTTTATCTACCATACGATCACACTACAACTCCAAACGCTACGAAAATAAAATCCGATAATAATACATTATTACGGATCCAATGGAGTTGTTTCCGTCGAATTCCGAGACTGTGCTCCGGAAGGCTATTTCTAAATATCAGTTTAAACTATATATTTTCAAAACTTAACAAAACACTTCCAAATCCAATTCTAAAGCTTTCACTATCTTCAGTAATATTACTATAAATTTTATAGGCCTTCAAATTACTATTAACAAGCCTAGAACTCCATATTCAACAATTTTCCCAATTTCCAACCATTAAATTAAATATTTAAATTATACAATAAATAGCGATATTTGAAATTAAATTTAGAAACTAACTTTTAAATATTTAAAATCAATTAAAAATTCCAATTTCAAATGCCTAAAATTTTTGGGTCATCACAGAAACTAAAGCGATGTGAAGTTCTTTAGAACTAAAAGATTGTTAAATTGTTATATCTTAATATATTATTCATTACTACTTGATTTCCAAAACCGTAGCGCCTGTTCCATGACAATGGATCCATGACTGACTCAAAAATAACGTCATCATCATCCGTCGTCGGCCGCTCTCGATCGGTATCCTCCAGGAGTTTTTGGTGTTGTTTCGTAAACCTTACCTGCAAAAACAAATAAAAATGCACTTAAAATTAATAGCATGATATCTTAATTCATTATACTTTAATGATTAAAACAATTACTGATAGTACATAAACTGAAATATGCTTACATGGCTCTTTCTCGGTTTATCGTTGTGCCATATGTATGAAACAGTCTCGTCCGGATTTACATGCTCGACGGCATGAGTAGGGGTAAACATATCCATGTACAACACGAGACCTTGCGCCTCAACTTCTTGAAATTGTTATTATACACTGATATTGTACGTTCCAAATTATATAACAGATAGCTATTTACAGTTCACATTTAATAAATTTACCAACTCCTGGCGATATTGCTTGTAACGACTCTTATTTTTCGATAATAAAAACATTAATCAAATAAAATTTTAGAATTTTATATTGAAAGAAAACTAAAATTTGTGATGTTACAATGAGAGTAATAACTAGAATGTAATGTTAGTAATGTTAATATAAGGTAATTGCTAACTATTTTAATGCAATTCCAATTAATTGAAGTGACTATAAAGTTACAATTGGTTATAAACTATAAATAAGAAAATACATTGAATGTTGAAATTATATGTAATCAATAAGAATTGGCTAATATTGAATATGAAATCAGTGATGTTGTTTGAATGCTTTTGATAACTATTTAATGTAATTTCAAATCAACTGAAATAAATTGTAGATTGACTTGGTTATAATTGTAAATAATGAAATAAATTAATGATGTAGTTAATGATGAACTTGTATGTAATTAATTGAAATAGGCTAATATTGAATACAAAACTTTTTTAGGTAAGCAAATTATAACCCTTGGTTGTAAAGAATAAGGTAATGGGTATGAATTATTATTATAAATGATTGTATTAACTATTTTCTCATTAATTTATCCGTTTGAACATTGAATGAGTAATTAATGGAATTAAGGCAATTGAATGTTGGGTTTAATGTTGGAATTGTATTTCTGTAATTGAAATGATTGTAAAGTTATTTGGTGATAGGTTGTAATAAGGAAATGAATTAAACGTTGTATAAAAAGGGGGAAATTATATGAAATTAATGGAAAATTGAGTACAATCAGGTTGTATAAATAGTCATAACATTTGTTGTTGATAATAAACTTATAAATGTGATTAAGTAAAAGGTAACATTTGTCATTTATCACCTATTTATTTAATCCATTGAAATTAAATTGAAAATCAATTGTAATTAATCTAATTACTTATTGCAGTTAATACAAATTAAAGTGATAACCATGGAAGATTGAGGTAATGTAATGGTAAACCAACGTTAAGTATATCCATAAGACAATAATTGAATGAATAATAAGATGAAAATCAAAGTAAATATATAATGGAATTTAAATTAATTAATGAATTTATTGCCGTTAATTTGGCTTGGAATCTTTCAATAAAAGGAAAAGAGAATTTATTTGAAATTAACAACGTTTAATGAAAGAATTTACGTTTGTAGGATCCGTTTTAAAGTGTAACTTTAAAATTAATTACAATTATGTCGATTTTGAATCTTTCAATTTAAAGAGTAAAAAAAAGAAACATTAATTTTAATTAATGAATTTAACGAAAGAAACATACATTATTGTTAAAATAAAAAATGTTTTAATGAAAATAAAACGAACATTTCATTTTGAAGGTAAAAATTTATAAAAAGAAGATAAAAATGAATTTTAAAACAATATTTTACCGTTATTAAATATTAATTTGAGGCTGTATATAAGTGATTTTAATACTAATCTTGAAATTTAAATCAAATTAACTTTTTAGGTTTCGTGATTGTGCTCTAATAAACAATTTATTTTGAAAAAAAAAACTTGAACCTGAGTTCTGAATCATCTTTTATTTTGTGTAACGTTACATTGATTGATGTATTCAAATTTATTTGTTGTATGTTAATTATGTTTAAATAGGTGTAAAAAATATATTTGGTGTTAATATGTTTAATTGAGTGGAACATGCAATTAATTAGATTCAAGTGTTCTCTTCATTTCCTTATTATTCAATACACCTGTCACTATTTCCACATTTTGGTTTTATTGCAATTCTCTGATGTAGTTGAAACGTAAATTCACATCCTTTCTCATTCTTTCGTTTTCTTTATTTTACCACCCAAAGCATTTACTTAGATCATATAGCTTTATTTTATTTGCCTCTTTCATACCTGTTTCATTTGTTACTTCCCTTTTCTTCTTTTGTTTCATGTCTCATTCTTTTCCTAGAACTTCATTATTTTTCAAACATCATTGCCTCTATTTTTTTCCTCAAAGTCTCAATGTAAACATAGCTTTATACCTCCACTTAGTTACTACCAATTCATTTTTACTGAAGCTATGTTCAAAAAAAGAAAAAAAGTGTGAGCATCTATTTCTTCCTCAACCACTTTCGTGCCTTTCCTCATCACCTAGCCTTCTTTTGCAAGAAGCCTTCAAAAAAAATGAACAATGAGAGTTAGCTTTCATGGTTTTGGCTTTCTACTTCTTTGCTTTGTTTTGGGTACATAAAATTTATGTGAGTTATTAAAGTTTCTTATTTTAATAATTAAATGTGTATGTATTTTTCTTTAATATATCCTTATAACCTTAACATCTTCCATATACGAGCTCCGATACATGCGTTTTATTCCGTTGGTGTCAAGACCCGATTCTTCGACTTTCGAAAATCGACATTAATACGTCCACTGTATCAAATGCCGCCTAATCGAAGGCCGGAAAATCGAACCATGAGGGTTTAAGAAAGAAGAAAGAGGTAGAAGAAGAGAGAGAAAGAAAGAAAAACAGAAAAACAAATACCAGAACAGGAAAGAACAACAGACAATATCAGAATCTCACAATCGCAGCGGAACAACATATAATAGGTAAATGAATATTCATTAAAACAAAAGAACTATACATTTTATACATTACATCATATTACATTACATTTCATCATCAGAGTGCACAACAACAAACAGCGGAAAAGAAATACTATATACAATAGATAATACGCTACGCCATCCAGCTCGCCTCCAGATATCTGTAGAAACACCTGAATCCAGAATGACCTGATAACCTAACTCTAGACTGCCCGTGTGGAAATTGGTGGGCACCCAGAGTTTAGGAAGGGAACAATAAACTCCAGGTTAGTCATGTGACTGGTGTGAGAACTAAAACAGTTATTTATCTTTTAAACAAAGAACAGGAGAAGTTTTAAAAGAAAATTCGTAATGCTTTTTGAAAATGAAACTACCATAAGGTCTCCCGCCACACACACAATGCAAACGCAGACTTAGAGGAGGTTTCTCCTTATGATAGTCAAAGATGCTTACTACGCAAAATCAAATCATCTTTGATATTATTATTAGTGCATAGTGTAGAAAACAATTTCGAAAGTAGAATATAAATCTTAGCCAGCATAGGCATTCCGCACTTATGCCTACTATAGCTACTATGTTCAATAGCAGGTTACCGCCACATTCCATAGCAGGTAATACAACTAAAACCGTACAAGGCTCGTATTGTTTCTTTGGATTTCCAACAAATGGTCAGGCCAAGGAACTTCCCATTGCCACATGGAAACGCCTCTGGAATGACGTCCCGAGAACCTAACCGGATCTCTGCCAACACAAGGCCGGGTTACCCCTAACTGGGTAACTACTGACACGAATATGTCATTCCCCGATCGTAACCGATCTATATCTGAGGATCCCCGATATCCAACAACCACAAATTAATAAATTTGCAGTAACCACATAGGTTAAGTATCTGGGCTCCATACCATGATACCACCTCTATCCAGAAGGAATGACATACACTAAAGGGGCGCTACCTCCTAATAACCTTGCCGCATCTTTCCTGTTTTGACCATTTCCGAGGTGTGAGGCTCGATGAAGTCTCGTCCACAAAGCCACGCTTTACAAAAGCAGTGCTTTGGGTCAACAAATGATCAAAGCAATGATCATCAAGATAAACGATCAAACAAATGATACTATCACAAATGATCATTCAACGATCATTTCACAGCAACACTCAGCATGCCACGTTACAAATTTGGGAATGTATCACTAGTGACCATCAACTATATAACCTCTGAGCTCGTACGTCTCAGAGATGGGTGTTAAGCTAAGAGAATAAATTCTCCGCCACCAACAGAAATATATTTGATAGAAACCAGCTTTACATCTCAAATTGTAACGTCAGACATACAATCCATACAAGTCCATTCTGGGATCGAACGGAACCGAAGGCACTTCCAAAGAAGCCCTTGCAATCCGGATATTCATTAATCACGTCCGGACAACCCGTCACTAAGGGTGATAAAACCTCTATATCGAAGATCAGCCGATGCAGAGTAACTCGACGGTAATCCATACGTTTTCACAAATATCCGGTCTTCAACACCGGTCTTCAAATGCAATTCATAACGACGTATCACATATTCGGAATGGGTTATACGACCCCATGGTCCTTTCCCGGTTAACCCGAATAGTGAGCGCTTATTTTAAAAATAAGTGTGGCATTCAATTCAAGCAATCACAACAAATACCTATTTAAAGGTAAATATTGATAATCGGTTATTTAACTATCAATAGAGATGAGCAACATCATCAGATTCCAAATAATTTTCCAAATTATTTATTTTCCCAAAAAAAAAATATCTTTACAAGATATATAATTTTCCACACTTTGAAAATAAACAACGTTTATTTTGAAACCAATTTTCCCTTTCCATTTATAAATTCCATAGTGAATTTATATTTCAAATTATCTATTAGTCTACAGTTTTCAATAGATTTCAAATATTCAATTCCAATTTATCTTCAAAAAGATAAATTCTTAAAAACATTCCATTTCATATTGGAAAAGCATTTCCATACTTATTTAATAAGTAATTCACAAAATCTTATTTATTTTCAACAATTTGAAAATATTCAATATACTTAAAACCATAGTTAAGTATATATTTCATTCTTTAAGGAAATCATTCTTTTATTCACATTTATTGGGTCAAAACGAATGTTGCGTAAAACATTGTTACGACAACCCAAAAACACTAGTATAGCGATTCGAATTTAAAATAGATATATAAATCCCAATACTATATAAAACATTTCCTTTCGGAAATCATTTACTATAACAACAGTGTTATAGTCCACCATTTCCTTATTTTCTCGAAAACGTCTATTTCAACAATAAATGTTGAAATCTTTGTTCCCATTCCCTTTTATTTCTCGAAAACGTCTATTTCAACAATAAATGTTGAAATCTAGGTATTCGATACTTAATGCATTTTAAAGCACCTTTAAATCGTTTTAAATTCCATTTAAAACATTCCTTTCCCAAAATATATCCATTTTCTTTAATAATATATTTACTGTTCAAAATCGTGAATATATTTCCTTTAATAAATTTCAATATTAAATTTATCAAATTCAATTGATTTCGAATTTATAAACAATGTCTATAAATTCTATTCTTATTTATAAAACTTCGATTTATAAATCTCCTTTATTAATCCAATTTAATTTACATAACCCAATTTTGTACCAAAGGTTCATATTATAAGTTAATTACTTATAATCCTTTTATTCATAAAATCGTTCTTTCTTAACACTTCACAAATCATAAATCTTGTTACTTATAAGATTTTATCTACAACCTTATTTTCAACATTAACAAACCCCTTTTTAAAATTCCATTATTTCGATTTATAAAATATATGTTTTATAAATCTCATCTACAAACCGTTCATGCTTTATCAAAGTTTTCAATTTAACTGCCAAGATCTGATTTATAAGATAATTTCTTATAAATTCTTTATTTAATAAAATCTACTCATTTTAAAATCTTCACAATTTGTAAATCTATGATTTTCAATGAAATCCATTTTATACTCCATTTAACACTTAATAGACTCTTTTTTAAAACTCCAACATTTTTAATTTATAAATGTAAATTTTCAAAATCTTTTATACACATCCTTTATAATAGTTATTCAAAATTCCAATTAAAACCATTTCAAAAATTTATTAACTACTTATCTCAAAGATAACATTTTGGTTATATTTTACAAAAATCCTGAATTCTATAACTTTAAAAATTGAAATTTGAATTTATTTTAAAATGAATACATTCCAAATTTTAAATAAAAACATATACTTTGAAAAATCACTTTAAAATCCTTTTCAATTCAAAATCGTTATTTTTAACTTTAAAATTGGATCCGATGATGCAACAGCATCCAATAGTCAATCACGGCAACAAATATCATATATCGATATGCAAATCAACAATCATCACAATATTTACAAGCAAATAAATATTTGTGAGGAATCCAGTTGGATCCCTCCAACCTGTTTTTCCCTGCATCCAAAGATGTTAGCACAATACCCATTCCACTTCGAGGTGGAATATCGCGGTATATGGGATTTATAAAATATCATCCGCTTAATAACGGCGCAATAGGGTCTCATCCGCTATACAATGCGGGAAATCAATCAACTGCAATATATACATATGCCAATATATATATATTGCTATATATAGATATATATCCTACTATATCTAATATCACAATCAAATAACAATCCATCAATCAGCAAATTTTAAATATAACTATTTAAAATTTAAAATAACCCTTTTGAGTGAGAAGTTCTCACCTTTGATTTTTATTTTGCAATCCATTTCCGTTCTGACTTGATTTTCTTGATTTATACCTTATATAAATATTTACATAGTTTATCAATATTCGAATTAAATCGAGCACCTAAATTATCGTTCAATTTATTTACTTAACCAAAATTTTTATTTTAACTAATTTTCCTTTTAAAATTAATTCGGTAACTAAATAATTGAAATAAATTCATTAACCACATAAACTGCCTTAATCAATTATCTAACTAATTATTTTCCTTTAATAAATTAAATTAATTATCAATTTTCACTTTAAGCTAATACTTTTATTTTAAACAAATTCCTTTTTAATAAAATATCCTTTGGTAACTAAAACAAATAAATAAGTTTTATTAACAAATTAGTTATTAAATAAGTAAATCAGCTAACGATTTATTTAAACCAATTTTTCTTTTCTGCAAACTAAAACAGTAACAAATTTTACTGTAAAAATTCTCTAACTGATATGCATATAATTTTCTTCTTACCTTTATTATTTTGAAAATAGATATCCATTTGAAATAGTATATTTATATATATATATATATAGATTTCCAAATCTGTAAAATATATATATGTCTATATCAAAATAATCTCTATCACCACTTAAAACTTCTATTTTCTGAATCTTATCTATATATATTTCTGCTTAAACAGTTTATACTAAAAGTATATATTATTTTTCTTTGAACGGGTAAAATTAATTTCCAGTGTTCATCATTTAAAATTTCAAAACAAAGGGAAAAACAAAAATTAATACCTTACTGTTAGAAAACTTCCCCTCAAGTATTCTCGAACACCCAAACTTTGATCTTCCACCGATGAACCCAAAATTGAAAACGCGACCCGTCATAACCAGAACAAGACTACCCTCCACCCCTTCCAGAATTCGAACACCATCACGAACATCCATCGCCAGAAATCGCGACCCCTCCTGCCGAGCGCAATGCTCCACCTAGCCCTAGTCTCATGAGCGCCGCCGCTGCTACCACTGCCGCGCTCGAGTTTTCCCCAAAATCGAACAACGCCGCCGCAATCTCCTCAAGTTAAAACCCTACTGCCTCCTCGTCCAGGCCGCGTCGAAACCTCACTCGCGATTTCGTATTAATTTTTTTTTTTTTTCAGAGAGAAGGAGCGCGGCCATTCGAGTGTGAACTGCTTGATTTTTTTATTTGGGGTGAAAGAAGGACTTTATTTTTCTCAGTTTATTTCAAACAAGAAGAGGGATTTCCTATTTTGAATTGATTTCGTTCGAATCTGAGAAGCTCGTGATTTTTTTTCTTTTATTCTTTGGCCATGATTTGGATTTCCTGAACGAAAAATTTGTTCGTTTGTTTTTGTTTCTCTTTTTTTTTGTCACTCGCGTAATAAAAGAAGACGAAGGGGACAAACGTACGTGATTAACAGAGGGTAGGTCTGCTTGAACAGCATAGGGTGGCTTTGAAATGACAATGGCTGATATTGACCAATTTAAATTTTAAATTTAAATCGAATTCGTTCTAAAATTTCTATGCGTTTACTCACCGTGTGCTCACATAACATCTCTGAAAAATACGAAATTCGAAATCCGATAATAATTCGATATTACGGACCCAATGGAACTGGTTTCGTCGAATTCCGAGACTGTGCCTCGGAAGGCTATTTTCAAATTCAATTTAAACGATAAAATTTCAAAACTGAACAAATTACTTTCAAATTCAATCCTGAAGCTTCTATTATCTTCAGTATTATTAATATAAATTTTATAAGCCTTTGAAATATTTTAAATCAGTTTAAAACTGAATATTCAAATTTTTATTCACTTCCAATAGATTAAATTTTAGAATTTAATCGCCAATTTCATAGTTATATTGAAAATTCAATTCAAATCATTATTCAAATATTTAAAATAAATTAAATATTTTCAATTTTAAATTGTTCAAAATTCTGGGTCGTTACAATCTTCCCCCCTCAAAAGAATTTCGTCCTGAAATTACAAGTTAGGAAGGATGGTCCTTAACTCGTCTACTATCTTTAACAATCTAAATAGTTTTATCAACTTATTAACCTAAATCTTTTTATTAAAGATCCATTATCATTTCAACTAGCTTTCCAATTTCACTTATAAGTTTCAACAACATTGTTCTACTTAACAATTCAAATTCAAATTCAAATTCAAATTTTAAACTTTCAAAATTTTCTCAAAAATTTTCTAACACCATAAATTTTCGAAATATTTCGCCAGCGTCTCCTTTGCGCGGCTCGATCGGTACGACTACAAAATGGCACCACGGCCCCTTAGAATCAAAAAGAAAAGAGAAAGCCAAGTGGCTGGAGAAGAAAATCATCAAATTTCATACTGAAATTGAAATACGTACCTTTTTGTCGAACAATTCTATTTTATCTTTGAAATCAAAATCCCAATTCCATTTCTTTTAATACACCTGTATATCCTGCTAGTAGTAGTATCCAATTCCAATATTCAAATCATTTTGCCAATTCTATTACAAAATATTCAATATATGCTTCTTATATATTTTTACTTCACTATTGAAGTTATATATTCAATTTCATTCATTTCAACTTCAATTCAATTTCATTTGAATTCAATTCACAATTTCAATTATATTTGAATTCAGTTTAACTTCTAAATATTGAGTTTTATCTTTCAATTTCGAACCATTTTTATTTAGCTCACAATTCAAGTTTTAATTCAATTAATTCAACTTCCATTTAAATATTTCAGGAATTAATAAATTATCATGCTAGTATACTTGAATTCAATCTATTTTATTTTACCCAAGTTGGTTTTTATTTAACATGATTCAAATCTCATTTCATTTGTTACTTCATTTGTTCATTTACAAACACAATTTAATTTCAATTCACCTTCATTTAATTGATTCACTTATACTTACTTAATTTAACTCCATCCTTTAAATTAAATTTATTCTATCAAAATTCAAATTGTATAAGTTATCAACTCAATAATATTCCATAAATATTTTAAATAGGATTCCAGAGTCTTTTCTATCTTTCAAAACCATTATTGAAAATAATTCAAAATATCCTTTGAATTTCCAAAACCAAACCCAAATTTTCCAAACAACTTTCTTTTAAACAATTTGGCAGCAATCCCTCTTTTGGAAACCCGAAAATGAACACCGATGATGTCATGATCATCATCGGAATTATTTTCCAGCGACCAAAAGAGTTTAGAGCTTTTCATTCCATCAAAACAATTTCCCAAAAACCTTTGAAAATCATTTTCAAATCAAAAAGGAATTTAAACTTTCCAAACTTTTTCAAAAACATTTCCAAAAACTTCCCTGGAATTCTATTTCCAATTTTAAATCACATTTATAATTTACATTCTCAAATTTCATTTGTATATGGATTTTATTTTCTTATCTTTATCTCAATTTTTTTTTCCATATAACATTGATTTCAATTTCAATAGTAATAGCTTAATATTATTACTTCCTAGCAACCATGCATCCATATACTATAATAATCTACAGAAAATTATTTCTTTTATATACAAAAATAGTTTTGGGCAAAATTATTTCATTTACCCTATTTTTAAAACAATATTGTATCGAATTGCTCTACTCAAGTGTTTAGAAACCCTTTCGGCATAGTTGTGCAGGCCGCGCTGACGAAGGTTCATATGCCACTCAATAAATCAACCAACACAATATAAAATCATTTTATATCCACTAACAAATACGCGCTCATATCTATTATTACACTCAAACTCATTCTAGAGTACTGCTGACTCTATCTCTAATGAGTAATACCCAACAGAGCCATGGTTGTCGCTTAACCATATGCTCTGATACCACGTTGTCAAGACCCGATTCTTCGACTTCCGAAAATCGACATTAATACGTCCACTGTATCAAATGCCGCCTAATCGAAGGCCAGAAAATCGAACCATGAGGGTTTAAGAAAGAAGAAAGAGGTAGAAGAAGAGAGAAAAAGAAATAAAAACAGAAAAACAAATACCAGAACAGGAAAGAACAACAGACAATATCAGAATCTCACAATCGCAGCGGAACAACATATAATAGGTAAATGAATATTCATTAAAACAAAAGAACTATACATTTTATACATTACATCATATTACATTACATTTCATCATCAGAGTGCACAACAACAAACAGCGGAAAAGAAATACTATATACAATAGATAATATGCTACGCCATCCAGCTCGCCTCCAGATATCTGTAGCAACACCTGAATCCAGAATGACCTGATAACCTAACTCTAGACTGCCCGTGTGGAAATTGGTGGGCACCCAGAGTTTAGAAAGGGAACAATAAACTCCAGGTCAGTCATGTGACTGGTGTGAGAACTAAAACAGTTATTTATCTTTTAAACAAAGAACAGGAGAAATTTTAAAAGAAAATTCGCAATGCTTTTTGAAAATGAAACTACCATAAGGTCTCCCGCCACACACACAATGCAAACGCAGACCTGGAGGAGGTTTCTCCTTATGATAGTCAAAGATGCTTACTATGCAAAATCAAATCATCTTTGATATTATTATTAGTTCATAGTGTAGAAAACAATTTCGAAAGTAGAATATAAATCTTAGCCAGCATAGGCATTCCGCACTTATGCCTACTATAGCTACTATGTTCAATAGCAGGTTACCGCCACATTGCATAGCAGGTAATACAACTAAAATCGTACAAGGCTCGTATTGTTTCTTTGGATTTCCAACAAATGGTCAGGCCAAGGAACTTCCCATTGCCACATGGAAACGCCTCTGGAATGACGTCCCGAGAACCTAACCGGATCTCTGCCAACACAAGGCCGGATTACCCCTAACTGGGTAACTACTGACATGAATATGTCATTCCCCGATCGTAACCGATCTACATCCAAGGATCCCCGATTTCCAACAACCACAAAGTAATAAATTTGCAGTAACCACATAGGTTAAGTATCTGGGCTCCATACCATGATACCACCTCTATCCAGAAGGAATGGCATACACTAAAGGGACGCTACCCCCTAATAACCTTGCCGCATCTTTCCTGTTTTGACCATTTCCGGGGTGTGAGGCTCGATGAAGTCTCGTCCACAAAGCCACGCTTTACAAAAGCAGTGCTTTGGGTCAACAAATGATCAAAGCAATGATCATCAAGATAAACGATCAAACAAATGATCCTAACACAAATGATCATTCAACGATCATTTCACAGCAACACTCAGCATGCCACGTTACCAATTTGGGAATGTATCACTAGTGACCATCAACTATATAACCTCTGAGCTCGTACGTCTCAGAGAAGGGTGTTAAGCTAAGAGAATAAATTCTCCGCCACCAACAGAAATATATTTGATAGAAACCAGCTTTACATCTCAAATTGTAACGTCAGACATACAATCCATACGAGTCTGTTCCGGGATCGAACGGAACCGAAGGCACTTCCAAAGAAGCCCTTGCAATCTGGACATTCATTAATCACGTCCGGACAACCCGTCACTAAGGGTGATAAAACCTCTATATCGGAGATCAGCCGATGCAGAGTAACTCGACGGTAATCCATACGTTTTCACAAATATCCGGTCTTCAACACCGGTCTTCAAATGCAATTCATAACGACGTATCACATATTCGGAATGGGTTATACGACCCCATGGTCCTTTCCCGGTTAACCCGAATAGTGAGCGCTTATTTTAAAAATAAGTGTGGCATTCAATTCAAGCAATCACAACAAATACCTATTTAAAGGTAAATATTGATAGTCGGTTATTTAACTATCAATAGAGATGAGCAACATCATCAGATTCTAAATAATTTTCCAAATTATTTATTTTCCCAAAAAAAAATATCTTTACAAGATATATAATTTTCCACACTTTGAAAATAAACAACGTTTATTTTGAAATCAATTTTCCCTTTCCATTTATAAATTCCATAGTGAATTTATATTTCAAATTTTCTATTGGTCTACAGTTTTCAATAGATTTCAAATATTCAATTCCAATTTATCTTCAAAAAGATAAATTCTTAAAACATTCCATTTCATATTGGAAAAGCATTTCCATACTTATTTAATAAGTAATTCACAAAATCTTATTTATTTTCAACAATTTGAAAATATTCAATATACTTAAACCATAGTTAAGTATATATTTCATTCTTTAAGGAAATCATTCTTTTATTCACATTTATTTGGGTCAAAACGAATGTTGCGTAAAACATTGTTACGACAACCCAAAAACACTAGTATAGCGATTCGAATTTAAAATAGATATATAAATCCCAATACTATATAAAACATTTCCTTTCGGAAATCATTTACTATAACAACAGTGTTATAGTCCACAATTTCCATATTTTCTCGAAAACGTCTATTTCAACAATAAATGTTGAAATCTTTGTTCCCATTCCCTTTTATTTCTCGAAAATGTCTATTTCAACAATAAATGTTGAAATCTAGGTATTCGATACTTAATGCATTTTAAAGCACCTTTAAATCGTTTTAAATTCCATTTAAAACATTCCTTTCCCAAAATATATCCATTTTATTTAATAATATATTTACTGTTCAAAATCGTATATATTTCCTTTAATAAATTTCAATATTAAATTTATCAAATTCAATTGATTTCGAATTTATAAACAATGTCTATAAATTCTATTCTTATTTATAAAACTTCGATTTATAAATCTCCTTTATTAATCCAATTTAATTTACATAACCCAATTTTGTACCAAAGGTTCATATTATAAGTTAATTACTTATAATCCTTTTATTCATAAAATCGTTCTTTCTTAACACTTCACAAATCATAAATCTTGTTACTTATAAGATTTTATCTACAGCCTTATTTTCAACATTAACAAACCCCTTTTTAAAATTCCATTATTTCGATTTATAAAATATATGTTTTATAAATCTCATCTACAAACCGTTCATGCTTTATCAAAGTTTTCAATTTAACTGCCAAGATCTGATTTATAAGATAATTTCTTATAAATTCTTTATTTAATAAAATCTACTCATTTTAAATCTTCACAATTTGTAAATCTATGATTTTCAATGAAATCCATTTTATACTCCATTTAACACTTAATAGACTCTTATTTAAAACTCCAACATTTTTAATTTATAAATGTAAATTTTCAAAATCTTTTATACACATCCTTTATAATAGTTATTCAAAATTCCAATTAAAACCATTTCATAAATTTATTAACTACTTATCTCAAAAATAACATTTTGGTTATATTTTACAAAAATCCTGAATTCTATAACTTTAAAAATTGAAATTTGAATTTATTTTAAAATGAATACATTCCAAATTTTAAATAAAAACATATACTTTGAAAAATCACTTTAAAATCCTTTTCAATTCAAAATCGTTATTTTTAACTTTAAAATTGGATCCGATGATGCAACAGCATCCAATAGTCAATCACGGCAACAAATATCATATATCAATATGCAAATCAACAATCATCACAATATTTACAAGCAAATAAATATTTGTGAGGAATCCAGTTGGATCCCTCCAACCTGTTTTTCCCTGCATCCAAAGATGTTAGCACAATACCCATTCCACTTCGAGGTGGAATATCGCGGTATATGGGATTTATAAAATATCATCCGCTTAATAACGGCGCAATAGGGTCTCATCCGCTATACAATGCGGGAAATCAATCAACTGCAATATATACATATGCCAATATATATATATTGCTATATATAGATATATATCCTACTATATCTAATATCACAATCAAACAACAATCCATCAATCAGCAAATTTTAAATATAACTATTTAAAATTTAAAATAACCCTTTTTGAGTGAGAAGTTCTCACCTTTGATTTTTATTTTGCAATCCATTTCCATTCTGACTTGATTTTCTTGATTTATACCTTGTATAAATATTTACATAGTTTATCAATATTCGAATTAAATCGAGCACCTAAATTATCGTTCAATTTATTTACTTAACCAAAAATTTTATTTTAACTAATTTTCCTTTTAAAATTAATTTGGTAACTAAATAATTGAAATAAATTCATTAACCACATAAACTACCTTAATCAATTATCTAACTAATTATTTTCCTTTAATAAATTAAATTAATTATCAATTTTCACTTTAAGCTAATATTTTTATTTTAAACAAATTCCTTTTTAATAAAATATCCTTTGGTAACTAAAACAAATAAATAAGTTTTATTAACAAATTAGTTATTAAATAAGTAAATCGGCTAACGATTTATTTAAACCAATTTTTCTTTTCTGCAAACTAAAACAGTAACAAATTTTACTGTAAAAATTCTCTAACTGATATGCATATAATTTTCTTCTTACCTTTATTATTTTGAAAATAGATATCCATTTGAAATAGTATATTTATATATATATATATATATATATATATATATAGATTTCCAAATCTGTAAAATATATATATGTCTATATTAAAATAATCTCTATCACCACTTAAAACTTCTATTTTCTGAATCTTATCTATATATATTTCTGCTTAAACAGTTTATACTAAAAGTATATATTATTTTTCTTTGAACGGGTAAAATTAATTTCCAGTGTTCATCATTTAAAATTTCAAAACAAAGGGAAAAACAAAAATTAATACCTTACTGTTAGAAAACTTCCCCTCAAGTATTCTCGAACACCCAAACTTTGATCTTCCACCGATGAACCCAAAATTGAAAACGCGACCCATCACAACCAGAACAAGACTACCCTCCACCCCTTCCAGAATTCGAACACCATCACGAACATCCATCGCCAGAAATCGCGACCCCTCATGCCGAGCGCAATGCTCCACCTAGCCCTAGTCTCACGAGCGCCGTCGCTGCTACCACTGCCGCGCTCGAGTTTTCCCCAAAATCGAACAACGCCGCCGCAATCTCCTCAAGTTAAAACCCTACTGCCTCCTCGTCCAGGCCACGTCGAAACCCCACTCGCGATTTCGTATTAATTTTATTTTATTTTTTTCAGAGAGAAGGAGCGCGGCCATTCGAGTGTGAACTGCTCGATTTTTTTATTTGGGGTGAAAGAGGGACTTTATTTTTCTCAGTTTATTTCAAACAAGAAGAGGGATTTCCTATTTTGAATTGATTTCGTTCGAATCTGAGAAGCTCGTGATTTTTTTTCTTTTATTCTTCAGCCATGGTTTGGATTTCCTGAACGAAAAATTTGTTCGTTTGTTTTTGTTTCTCTTTTTTTTGTGTCACTCGCGTAATAAAAGAAGACGAAAGGGACAAACGTACGTGATTAACAGAGGGTAGGTCTGCTTGAACAGCATAGGGTGGCTTTGAAATGACAACGGCTGATATTGACCAATTTAAATTTTAAATTTAAATCGAATTCGTTCTAAAATTTCTATGCGTTTACTCACCGTGTGCTCACATAACAACTCTGAAAAATACGAAATTCGAAATCCGATAATAATTCGATATTACGGACCCAATGGAACTGGTTTCGTCGAATTCCGAGACTGTGCCTCGGAAGGCTATTTTCAAATTCAATTTAAACGATAAAATTTCAAAACTGAACAAATTACTTTCAAATTCAATCCTGAAGCTTCTATTATCTTCAGTATTATTAATATAAATTTTATAAGCCTTTGAAATATTTTAAATCAGCTTAAAACTGAATATTCAAATTTTTATTCACTTCCAATAGATTAAATTTTAGAATTTAATCGCCAATTTCATAGTTATATTGAAAATTCAATTCAAATCATTATTCAAATATTTAAAATAAATTAAATATTTTCAATTTTAAATTGTTCAAAATTCTAGGTCGTTACAGTTGGACTTGTATTGGAATTCTTGACGGCATGAAATAGGTTTTGCTGAGTTTGGAGACTATTGGAAAGGCATCTTTGTTTGGATTTTTGCGTTCTAAATATCAAAGGTGAGTGTTTTGACCCACTCACGGATACTAAATTATCTTATGTTAGTTAAATAAAATTTATGATGTGATTAGAAATTTATTGATTATTGTTTGGTATTTTTGGATTGTCATTTAAGTTAAACTGGAAATTACATTGAATTGAATTGTCATTTAATTAATATTGAATATAAATCACTAGTTAAACACCTGGTAATGATAATCAATTGATTGTAATGATTTATTGGTCGATTTGGATGTTGGATTGTAATGGATGTTATTGGTTGACATTTTGGATGATTGGATGTTTATATATATATATATATATATATATATATATATATATATATATATATATATCTGTTATCACTATGGATTGAAATGATAACCCAAGCGGTTTTCATTGATTTGGAAATTTTGATTTTGGATACTGGTTGAAATGACATATACCCATATAATTTCTTGAATTTGGATTAATTATTAGAATTGAATTATTTGAAAAGTTTAAGTTTAAATTTAACCTTTGGATTTATTTCAATTAAAATGATTAATATTAGTATTTCAAATTATTTGAAATCTTTTAAATAATTATATTCACGTTGTACATTTGATAGTAGATGAAAATCTCATAACATCTCTGAAGCCATTACGGTAATATTTCTATTCTACTTATTTTGATTTGACTTACATAAGATCTTTTTGTCTTGACTCGAGTGTTTTATCTTTTCATTACGCTCGGGTCAGTCTGAACTTTTCAGTGTATTGAAGACCATTTTGTTTTGGAGGATGAAGATGGAGATGAGTCTACTATTTATTATTAATTATTCCACTAATCATGTGTTTTTTGAGACTTGGTTTTGATTCATGACACAAAGTTACCACTACAACATACAGACTTGACGACTGTTACGACAAAAAGAGAATATATACTACATGGCGACAAGACATCAAAATTGGTGCATCAATTTTTATATTATCTTGTTTTGAGTCTTCGGTCAATTTTGTTAAGATCTCTCCTCGTTTAACGTATATATTTGCTTATTTATAGTTTTCCTAATGATTTATACATATAAGCATAGAAAATATATATATATATATATTGTCAAAGTTTTTTCTTTAAAATTATATATAATATATATGTATATATATAAACCTGTGAAAACTGTGCAAATTGCACAAAAATCACCAGGTCAGTCGACTGACCTGACAATTTCTGTGCAACATGTACAGGTGCATAAATAAACAAATATATATTAAAAAATAAATTTGAATATCCAGTCAACTGACCCAGAGGTTCAGTTGACTGAATTTCTACAACAGCTATTTTCTGAAAAGACACGACTATTTGTGAAGAGTTATGAACCTCTACAAAAAGATTTGGATGCAACACTTCAACCGAAACTCTTCATCAACAGTCGCTGCTTTTTAACATCTATAAATACATACTCTTACTTGATTCCAAACAACCGAAGTTTCTTATCTTTCTTATCTAACTCTCTTGAATCTACTTGCAACTATACTTTGAAATATTCTGCATTAAAGCAATATTATACCTTTCTATTTTCATAAACTTCAAATATATAGATATATATATACACACTCGAGGAGAAGATCATAGGAAGGGTGTACTATAAACAAGACTTATCCGTGTTATCAGAACACAAAAAGTCAAACAATATTTTGTATTTGCTAAAGTCCTGTTCTGCTGCTCAAACATGTGAAGTCCTCTTCGGCTGCTGAGGCGAAATCCTATTCCACTGCTCAGGTCCTTGTTCGGCTGCTCAAGGGTTGTATAGACATGTTCCTCTGGGTCAAGTGAGGGTTATTGTTTTAGTAAAATTTCAAAAGGAGTCTGGGAATGGATGTAGGACGGAGCTCCGAACCAGTACAAAAATCTCTGGTGTCATTTTATTATACTGCTTTTATATTCTGCATTATTTACTGTATATCTATCATCACTACACTCTGTATTATCTTATATCCATACTGCACGATCCATAGCACACTTTCATTTGGTATCGGAGCATAGCCACTTTCATTTGGCATCGGAGCAAATCCAACAATGGCTCTTCGATGATACTACAATTAGAAGATGGAGGAGAATGTAAGATTCTCGTATTTTTGAAGGTTTGTTTGTAAAATTTGCCGATTTTTCTCCTTATCATATATAAGAATTGGCTCGTAGAAGCAATTTGGAGTCTTTGTTCAATATTGACGAAAATAAGCATAAAATAAACCAAATTATGATCGAGCTATTCTATGCTAATCTTAATTTAGGTCACCAAAACATTCAAAACCAAGAAGATTGTGTATGGAGTTTGTTTGTGGAAAACATGTATTTTTCTCGTTAGATAAAATGGTTCACATCTTAAGATCTGAAAATGATGGTATTGAATTAAGCAATGTTTTTTTTTGGATATCATGGGGAACCTTAAGCTCATGGTATTCATTGATACTCACTTAAGTAAACCCCACGCCGTGTGTCTACCCCGCTTTTACTTACTCGTCGCACACGGATGCTTAACGTTGAAACTCCCACTGATGGTTAGGCGGAACCTGCCCGGACAAGGTCCTTTAGTCCCCATCTCCCAGCTCCCTAACCAACCGAGCTACGAATGGCGGGTTGAATTAAGCAATGTTGATAATGATATGGTCGTTCATGATCGAATAAGACATTTATTTTGGAAGATGATATGCACTAACTCAAGTCTATGTCCTTAAGGCTAAAAGCTAGAATTATACACCGTGCATTAATGAAAACCGAAACTCCACGAACCGGAAGTTACGAACTTTTTTATGAACACAACTTCAAAGCCTTATACGCCATCTTCGGAAATATCTAAGTTAATCGGCTTCGGTTAATTCTTGATGAGTTCTTAAGCTTCAACAATGGTCGAATGAATGTCATATGCTATGGTGAGTATATTATGCGCTTGCTAAAGGAATGTGAGATTCCGGAACCTGACTCATCGGTTTCTACCATCAACTACTTAAACTCTCATACTTTAGCATTAATGAAGCTACCGGTTGCTCGACCTCCTCCTATCATTACTTTTGAAGAATGGACTTAACGCCAATTACCTCAAGATCAATCACAACAACAACAAGGCGAAGCATCTCACCGTCCAACGCGCCAAAGATCAACTATTCGTCAACAAGACGAAATTTTCATTCCTAATCCAGGCCTTCCTCCACATGAGTCTATTTCCATGATATGCCATAACCAACAAACTCTTCAATCCCATATCACTAAAGTTGACAAAAAGCTTGATAAAGTTAAAGGATTTTTCACAAAGTTACGGCAAGTTATCTCGTGTTCATCCAGCACTTCGACGGCTACACTAAGTGATCTGGTAAGCAACCTGTATTCACTTGGTCTTCCTCTTCCGATGATCAAGCAAGTATTAGCAACAACGGTGGAAATGGAGGCGATAGTGGTAGTCAAAGATCGCATGGTGATAGAGGTAAGCATAGAATGGAGTAAGTTATTACTTTTCTTATATTATAAAAATATTAGTCTTTTATTTCACAAACATTATGGCTTATACTAAATAGCCACTCTTTTTCGTATTATTTCAAAACTCTTGTTTGTGATATTGTAATGTATGAATGTTCGCTTCCTTCATAATATCTATCAATGCTTCGTACTTTTATATTCTTTATTCCTTTTTGTCGATGACAAAGGGGGAGAAATATTGTTAATAACATTAAGAATGCAGGATATGGATCGTCAAAGATTTAGGGGGAGTAAGTATTTATATTATATATACAGTCAAAATCTATATCTATTTACAAGTTGTCATCAATCAAAAAGGGGGAGAATGTTGAGACTTGGTTTTGATTCATGACACAAAGCTTTCGCTACAACATACAGATTTGACGACTGTTATGAAAGAAATAGAATATATACTGTATGGAGACAAGACATCAAAATCGGTGCATCAATTTTTATATTATCTTGTTGTGAGTCTTAAGTCAATTTTGTTAAGATCTCTCCTCGTTTAACGTATATATTAGCTTATATATAATCTTCATAATGATTTATGCATATAAGCATAGAAAATATATGTATATACATTATCAAAGTTTTTTCTTTAAAATCATAATATATATATATATATATTTAAACCTGTGAAAACTGTGCAAATTGCACAGAAATCACCAAGTCAGTCGACTGACCTGACAATTTCTGTGCAACATGCAAAGGTGCACAAATAAACAAATATATATTAAAAAAATATGTTCGAATATCCAGTCGACTGACCCAGAGGTTCAATTGATTGAATTTCTACAACAGCTATTTTCTGAAAAGACACGACTATTTTTGAAGAGCTACGAATCTCTATAAAAAGATTTGGACGCAACACTTTAACTGAAACTCTTCATCAACAGTCGCTGCTTTTTAAAATCTGTAAATACATACTCTAACTTGATTCCAAACGATCGAATTTTCTTATCTTTCTTATCTAACTCTCTTGAATCTACTTGCAATTATACTTTCAAATATTCTGCATTAAAGCAATATCATACCTTTGTATTCTTCATAAACTTCAAATATATACACACACACACACTCAAGGAGAAGATCATAGGAAGGGTGTACTATAAACAAGGCTTATCCGTGTTATCAGAACACAAAAAGTCAACAATATTTTATATTTTTTGAAGTCCGGTTCTGCTGCTCAGGCGTGTGAAGTCCTCTTCAGCCGTTGAGGCGAAATCCTGTTTTGCTGCTCAGGTCCTTGTTCGGCTGCTCAAGGGTTGTATAGACATGTTCCTCCGGGTTAAGTAAGGGTTATTATTTTAGTGAAATTCCAAAAGGAGTATGAGACTGGACATACGATGGAGCTCCAAACCAGTATAAAAATCTATGGTGTCATTTTATTCTACTGCTTTTATATTCCGCACTATTTATTGTATAGCTATCATCACTTCACTATGTATTATCTTATATCCATACTACACGATCCATAGCACACTTTCAATGTTGCGCTGCATTATTTATTTATTTGTGTTGTATGTATATAACTCTGATTTGTATTGTAAAAGTAAAATCAAATGTCATTGTAAAATAGCTTCATGAACTATTTATTTGATTATTATGTTTTTTCATTTCGCTGTGAGATTTTGTGTTTTATTTTTCCTTCTTTTCTATTATTTTTTTATTTACGGCACTAAAAATTCTCTCTTGAATGGTTGGAGTTGACATGTGTCATTTATTGTCGATTTAAACCATCTAAAAAGGCTGAATGACTTTGACCCTACTCGATGAGTGATGGGATTTTTATTCCTATTTGCAGAGTTTCTTTCCGGCTCTGCCCGTACATTTAAATTTAATACATTATTTACTTACCAGATATTTTTTGATATTTACGTATCAATAAAATAATTAATAAAAGGTTAGTACACTTATCTTCGCCTCGTCACTATCCCAATGTGCCAGCCACCCTTCCCACGCACTCGTCCACATCTAGTTTGGCTTCTGCCCTCTATACTTCACTGCCGACAAGGAATCCCTGTAGTTATTCCACATCTTCTACATCCAGTAATATCATAGCAGCTGCAGGTCATCTGATTGTATGTCTACTGCAGCCTGCATTTCATAATAAATAAGCAACCAAAAATTAAATAATAAAAGGTGAACAATAAATAAGAGAAAAAAAATTAAGAATGGAAAACAAAAGATTATATTTACAATGAAATCCTGCCAAATACACTCCAAGGTATGGGGAGGGATATTATTACACTTTGACCAACAAGCCGACATCCTACTCTAGTACGACTCTTTCGAAACTGATAGAACTACAGCGATGGCTGTAGTTCAAACCCTCTGTGTTAAATATGATACAGATTAGTGTCGTACAAAAAATATTTAAAATGCTGGAAAAAAAATTAATATTTACCCTCCCGCTCTAGGCACTAGAGACACAATGGGTCGCTGTGACGGTTGCGATGGACCGTTGTCGTCGCCTCCTGAAGAATGGGAAGAACTCCTCCTTCTAGACGACATGATATCTGTTACGGACACATCATTTTAAAAGAGAAAAATAACATGATAATGAAACGTATTTTATAGTTAAATGATATAATTGATATAAAGTACATAAAATGCAAAGTATACCTGATTTGGGTCTCATATTCCAACGATGAGCAGAATACATTGCATTTTTAACATAAATTGCTAAATAAATGACAGAAATGGTAATGACATGAATGATGTAAATGACGATAAGCAGATTCGGTTACATAAATGACACAAATTACATAACTAGCAAAAAAATCTCATCAATTGCATAATACATTAAGAATTCAACATAATTACATCAATTGCATAATTACGTCGATTGCATAATCTCGTCAATTACATCAATTGCATAATTACATAACTAACAAAATAAATCTCATCAATTACATCAATCTTCATCATCTTCTGATTCAGATTCGATCTCATATTCTACGTTATTTTCCTCCCTACTCTCGAATTCTTCTACCAAAATGTTCGATTCATCGTTTAGAGGTCCAAATCAGTATGATCGTCTGTAATTATTATTTCATTGCTTTGCTTAAGATCTGCCTAATAAGCTTGTTCATTTGGAATATTCTTCACATCAAATGTAAATATTTCCTTTGTTTTAAAAACTACCGATCTGCTTTATCTCTTTTTAGAGACGGATAAGGAGCATAATAAACTTGCAGTGCTTGTTTGGCAAGTACAAATGGATTGTACTTGTGATATTGTGATGTATGCTTTATTTCAATAAGATTATAATCATTTACACATTAATTCCAGAACCTGAAACATTGCTAAACCAATTACATCTAAACAGAAACTCTTCCGCGGGTCGTGAGAAATATGTCGGATGCAAAATTTATGTTAAAACACCATAAAAATCATTTATGTGATTTTCTGGATCATCATTACCTTTAACAAATACACCTGTATTATTAGTTAATTTTTCTGCACCATATTCTTTTGTGTTCAATTTATATTCATTGATGAAATATATTGGATAAATCTTGACATTTCTTTTTGGTCCCAATGCAATTTCAAACCTTCGTCAACCACACAATTTCTCGGTTCATAAAAGTACTTTGATAACCAATCGGAATTTTTTCACTGAAATCTCTGTGCGGATGTTCACTTTCATAAATACTGCATATATGAATAAAATATTGCATTAAATTCTATAAGCACATGCATTATGGAAATGAATAAATCATAAATTATTATTTCAAATTACCTAATAAATGGGGCAACCTCAACGCAATTAAGAAGAATATAAGTGTGTGCTACATGAAGATCTCTATCGTCTAACCATACTTCTATAAAATTTTCAAAAGGTCGGCCATGTTGTCTAAAAATAGATAACATTATTTAAAAGGACTCTTGTTCATCGCCTTTGTCGTTACGAGGAACACTTTCAAATGATATGGTCACTGAAATAGTGACAAAAAAAGAATGAAACTTCTTCTTCGATGTAAGATTTACATCTTCAAATCGTGCGTTTTGCCTCACTTTTTTCTTCAAATGAGTTGAGCGTCTATGGAAAATTAATTTACATTAACTTTAACTTCTGAGTGTAATTAAATTAATAGGTAATATTACATACCTCTCAAATGGATACATCCATCCATATTGCACATGACCTCGAAGTCGTGCTTTAGATGGGAGATGAACAGGTAAATATTCCATTACATTAAAATACCCGATGGAAATATTTTCTCCAATTTGAAGAGCAATATAGGAATATCTTCTTCAAATTTACGTAAACGTTGCACTTTTAAAGTAGTTAAACAAAGCTCTTTGTAAAACAGACTAGGATCTGTTATTACCTTCCAAACTTTGAACGGCAATAGTTCTTTGAATAGAACGGGTAATTAATTTTCCATCATTATGTGACAGTCGTGCATTTTCATTCCGCTCAATCTAACGTTTTTAAAGTCAACACATCTACGAAGATTTGATGAAATCCCATCAAGAAATCTTAATCCTTCCAGCATTTTAACACAACTTTAACTTGATTATTATCTAACTCGTAACATGCTTCGGGTTTTTTACTGTCATTTCATTTCATGTGAAGCTCATAACATTTGCATAATCCTTGTATACCGCATCTTGATTTCAAATCGTCCTTAGTCTTCCCCTTGACATTCAAAATTGTGTTAATAACATCATCAGAGAATTTTTCTCATTGTGCATCACATCAATATTATGATGAAGCAGAAGATCTTTCCAATAAGGCACTCCTAGAATATACTTTGTTTGCACCAATTATGAATAGTCGATTTGCCTTCAATTTTTGTTTGCACTCCAGTTTCATATTTCTTTGGATAGTCTCTTACAAGTTTGTATATGTCTTCGCTTGACCATATCGTTAGTGATTGTCTGATTTCTACTCTATTAGCTAAAAAGTCTTTTCTGTCTCCTCTAAAGGGATGATTGACATGGAGAAAATATTGATGACATTCAACCGTGAAATTTTTTACCATTCGGTAAAGAAAACGCTCGTGTTTCTTCCTTGTAATATGAACATGCTAGACGATCGAATGTACTCCATCCTAAAAGCATTGCATAGACAGAAAAATCACTTATAGTGCACAACAAAGAAGCAAACATATGAAAAAAAATTCTTTGAAACATCGTATGTTTCTACTATTTCATTCCACGGTGTTTTTAACTCCTCCATCAACGGTTGTAAATAAACATCGATTCTTTATGTCGGATCGTCGGGGCTAGGAACGACAACAGTAAGAAACATATAATTTGTTTTCATACACATCCACAGAGGTAAATTATAAGGTGTGATGATAATGGGCCAAGATGAATATTTAGTACCAAATTGAGTAAATGGTGAAAAACCATCCGTACATAATCCAAGTCTAACATTACGAATCTCTGCTGCAAATTGGAATAAATTTTGTCGAAATGCTTCCATGCTTCTCTATCAGCTGGATGTGTCAACGTACTCTCTTCCTCTGTTCTCACACTATGTCATCTTATATGTGATGTAGTTACAGAAGATATGTATAATCTTTGAAGTCTAGGAGTGATGGACAAATAATGTGTACATTTGTATGGAACTTCCTTTCTCCTCTTTTTTCTTGGTTTGTACCTTTCCTCATTACATATTCAACACTTTCTAAGAGTAATGTACTCTTTCCAAAACAACATGCAACCATTTAAACATATATCTATTTTCTGATAAGGTTAACCAAAAGCCGACATAAGTTTTTTAACTTCATAGTGATTTTCACATATTAAAATTTCACGATAACATATGAAATAGGTCTATTATGGGACACTATAAATCATTATTACGCTATTGGAAACAATTGCAATCACTAATTAGCTATAATTTATCAACTTATGCAAATTTAGATTTAGAATGAAAATTAGAGTTTTAGCGAAAATAAGAGATTATACCTGAGATTGAGTGCAATAGAGTTGATTAGACAGCCGTCGAGGATTCGAAAGCTTGAAATTGGAGATTGGAAGCATGGAGGAGGGATTTAGGGATTTTTATTTCTTTTTTTCTTCGTTCAGCCAAATGAGGAAGAAAGGCTTCGGCCTAAGCAAATAATCGCAAATTTCTTCCGACGGCCACCGATGGGCCGTCGGAAGCCGTCGAAAATCAGCCGTCGCTACGTGCTGTCGGTATATTAGCCTTTTCTAGTAGTGTACACCGTGGTTTTGCTATTACTTCCTGTTCTGGTAATAAAACCATCTACGGACTCAACTTAGCAGTCAACATTTATATATTTCCTTTATCACAAATATAAGGAATATGTAAATACTTAAAAAGTGACAAACACGTACATAGTATTCTTCAAGTATGAATTAGTTTTCTGATATTTTTATTGGTGAAGAAAGACACATTGTGTTATTTGCAAATGGAAACAGATTCCGCTACAAGAGTGTTACTTTCCATTAATATTGCGTTTGAACGTCAATGCAAATACAACGGTTGATTTACATATGAAAGTTTGAGTGTGGTTTGATTTCATTTCAGTGGTAAAATAGAAAAAACTATAGGGATCCCCATTTTGGATGTTTATAATAGTAGTTGCATGTTTAAACTTATGATATATGTATGCACACACGACTACGTTGAAATGACACTAATCTAGCTCATCATTTGCATCTTTCATAGTTCCCTATACTAATTTAATTATTGGCCATCAACGATGCTCACATGCATGTTTAATGATTTTTACTATTACTATCATTAGCTAATTTATACGAATTATTCTAGCCATGCTTGTTTGGGGAGCGACTACATCTCAATTTCTCATATTCCACTTTTATTGTCCCACGTGTACACCACGATACTATTAAAATAATGAGATGGTAAAAATTTAACGACTAAGATAAAATTGGCACATGTGAACAGTGCAAATGGAGAATGGGAATTGAACCGGAGTGACTATGGTGATACTCTTCTCTATTGGCTAACCATTTGCTAGTGGGAAGTCCTACCAACTGTCAAACACAAAGAATAAAAAATAAAGGGATTATTAAATGGATGTCAATTTTGAATAAAACATGGTTATTTCTTTTTTTATTTTTTAAAATTTTCATGCCGTGTACATAAAAACTCATCCCAAAAAGCAGAAATAAACACAATCACATAACTGCTCTCATTCAATCATTATTTAAAATTTAAACGGTAGACTCATGCAAAATAGTCAAATTTTGATGGATCCTTAGGGCATCTCGAGTGGATTACGCAAGTAATATTCAAGAGGCTGAATGTTACGTGCGTAGCTGCACAGGAAGACCCATTGGCCAGACGTTCATTTTATGGGCCTATAAGGAGTTATATCGTGGATCTCTCATCGTATTTTTTTAAGATGAATGAAACCAAGAAACTACGTTTGTAGAGATCTTTTATATATGGCTTTGATAATGAGCGTTCACATATCCACGGATCAATGCTATGTTAGAACCACCCTGACATTGCGTTAATGCGTTGAGTGTGGGGATCCATTCTCATGACTTCTCCATCATCTGTAGTAATATCTCATGCACAACCAATCTTATCCTAGTGATCTAACACGATAGATGATTATTGAGGAATGATCTTTACCATCAGAGATATATATCTTTGTCTAACGCATCTCAGTCATCAATGCTTCAAGAATTAATCAAAACTGTTCATTGTTAAGATAGGTTCATGGCCCGAAAGCCCATCACTAAACCGCAGTCTCATTCTTTGTTCAGAGAGAATATGTATATAAATAAGCATTGTAATCACATACTGTGTATCTGAGATTACTACTGTAATCATTTTTTCAATACAATCATTTCTTCTGTCATCATCTCTATAATATAATAATTCTTTCAAAATTCTTATATGGTATCAGAGCCTATTCAAGAATCTGCTTAACAGCAAAAACAAAAGAGAAGAAAAAGAAGGAGTAATAAAACTCAGCAGATAAATCATCATCATCTGAGTTCTATCACTTATTAGAGATTCAAATCTCATCATCTAAGAGATTGATCCAACATCTGACTCATGTGCCTCGCCAGCTTGCACTCTGGCTGCAGTAAGATTCAAAACTGAATCTTGAAAGAAAGCAATTAAAATTTCATAGACAAATCAAGAAACCAAGAAAAAAACATCACAAAAGCAGTAAATTGCCATCTAGAAAGAAAACCCATCAAAAAATTCATCACATAAAGTTTTCTTTGGTTGCAACTTACCAGTTCTGCATAAATCTCTGGATGCTTGAAACCTGATTTTTGATCAAGACTGTTTCTTTCATTCTTTCTGATTTGTCTTCTATTGTCATTGTTAAATCAGACTCATCATGCTTGAAGAAGACAATTCAGCCACATCATCTAACCCAAATACATCTTCACTCTCTAACACAGCAGAGAATCTGATCAAGACTATGATAAGTCCACAGAGCCAACTGGTAACAGTACATCTGAATGAAGATAATTATCTTCTATGGAAACTTCAAGTAGAAACAGCAATTCAGGGATATGGACTTGAGAGCTACATTCTTGGAACCAAACAAATTCCACCAATTTGCATCGCTGACAAAGAAAACAAGGTTGTTAATAATGAGAAGTACATGAGATATCATAGACAAGATAGACTCATATGTTCTTGACTGTTATCATCCATAAATGTAAGTCTTCTATACATGTAATAGGGTGTAAAACAGCTAATCAAACCTGGACTACTATTGATAAAGTTTTTAATAGTCAATCTGTTGCTAAAGTGATGTTCTATAAAAGGCAGTTGCACAACATCAAGAAAGACAATCTCAACATGAGAGAATACCTATCAAAGATCAAGACAACTTGTGACTTGTTGGAAGCTGCTGGTCATAAGATCTCTGATTCAAAGCAAATAATGACAATACTAAATGGATTAAATGATGAATATGAAGCAGTAGTGGCAGTTATATCATCTCACAAAATTCTGCCATCAATAGATGATGTTCACTCTGTGTTGCTTGCACATGAGGCAAGAATTGATAACAAAAAGGTTCATGAATTAGATTTCTCTGTGAATTATGTTGTCAACCACAAAGGAAAAGGACAAACCAGCAATAAACCAGAACAAACAATTCAAAGGGGTGGATATTCAAACAGATCGAAAAGAAGAGGCAGGTGGAATGGTAATAATAGGCCTAAGTGTCAGCTCTATGAAAAACTAGGTCACACTACAGCAAAATGCTATTTCAGGCTAAATCTGAATTATGTCCCAGGACAAAGCAACAACAATCAAAGAAATCAAATTTTCAGTGCAAATATGGCACAAGTTCAACATGATTCAAGCAACCTAACTAAAAACAGACATCAGCAAACTGAGATTGCAAAACCAGAGTATATTCAAGATGAGGATTGGTATTCAGATTCTGGAGCTACAAATCACATCACCAACAATTTAAGCAATCTAAATGTTGGGAACAAGGAATACAAAGGTATGAATTCTATACACATGGGTAATGGAAAATCAATTGCAATCACACACACTGGCAGTTCATACATCATGGGAAAAAGGCAACTATATTTAAATAATTTACTTAGGTTGCCACTAATTAGAAAAAATATGCTGAGTGTGTCACAGTTTGCAAAAGACAACAAAGTTTACTTTGAATTTTATCTACATCACTGCTTAGTTAAAGATATCCCAACTAGAGATATTCTCTTGCAGGGTAAAGAATATAAAGGTCTGTACAAGTTCAGTGTGACTGATCCAAGAAAATCGGAATCTAAAAGAATTTGGTGTAATAATTCTGAAATCAAAAAGGAAGAAAATTGTAATATCTTTGATATGTGGCATTGTAAATTGGGGCACCCAAATTCTATAATTGTAAAGCATATTTTGAATAATAGCAACATTTCTTTCAAAGATATTACAATGCCATATATCTGCACATGCTGTCAGATGGGGAAAGGTCATAAATTACCATTTTTAAATTATGAAACACTTTACAACAAGCCACTTGAACTAGTGGCTACTGACATATGGGGGCCTGCACCACTACACAGTGATTATGGCTATAAGTACTACATATCCTTTGTTGATGCTTATTCTAGATATGTTTGGATATATTTTTTAAGGTCAAAGGATGAAACTTATAATGCTGTTCTACAGTTTATATCTCAGGCATAAAAACAAACCAATTGTCAAGTTAAAGTAATACGATCTGATGGTGGAACAGAGTACATGCCTCTAAAGCAATATTTTCATAAGAGAGGGATTGTTCATAGAACAACATGCCCTTACACTTCTAAACAAATGGGCTTGTTGAAAGGAGATACAGATAAATTGTTGAGACTGGTCTCACTTTACTTGCATAGGCATCTATGCCATTAAAATTTTGGCCAGATGCTTTTGCTACTACTGTATTTCTAATTAACAGACTACCATCAAAAATTCTAAAATTTAAAAGTCCAATAGAAATTCTGTTTAACATCAAACCAGACTATCAAAACTTGAGAATTTTTTGTTGTCTATGTTTTCCTTACCTCAACCTATACAATACTCATAAGTTAAATTTCAGGTCATCCCCTTGTACCATTTTGGGTTATACTACTAATCAAAAGGGATATAAGTGTTTAGATAGCAATGGCAGGATTTTCATTTCATGGCATGTAGTGTTAAATGAAAAAGTTTTTCCTTTCAAGGAATTAGAAATTAAAATGTCAAAGAAAGTACATGATGCAAAAGATTCTCTACCTCCCATACCTGTCTTACCTGAGGCAGTGATACAAGATCCCAAGGCATCAACAGAAGTTGATGACAGTTCTCACACGAGTGAATCTGACTCACAACACACTATGTCCAACTATGGACCAGGTCATGAGCAAGTTGAGTCATCAAACACACCTGCACATGTGTCTCAACAAAGAGTAAGTTTACACTCTACACAACAAATCTCTGAAGGAACACAGACTTACAATGATCATCGGCAACAAGAAGAAAACAGTCATCATATGATAACAATGTCAAAAAGAGGGATATTCAAACCAAAGACCTACACTGCAACTTTAGATACTGAAGAGCCAAGCACTTATTATCAAGCAATGGAGAACAAAAATTGGAAATCAGCCATGTTAAAAGAATACAATGCTCTCATGAGGAACAAGACATGGAATCTTGTTCCTTTACCCAAAAACAAAAATATTGTAGGGGTGTAAATGGACTTTTAAATTAAAGAAAAATGCTGATGATACAATTTTTAAGTACAAAGCAAGGCTAGTAGCTAAGAGATATTCACAACGGAGTGGTTTTGACTTCAATGAAACTTTTTCACCTGTTGTGAAACCCACTACTATAAGAACTGTTATTACCATTGCTTTGTATATAAATTGGAATATCAAACAAATTGATGTGAATAGTACCTTTTTGAATGGTGTTTTATGAGAAGAAATGTATATGGAGCAGCCATAAGGATTCATATAGAGAGGAAAAGAGAATCTAGTCTGCAGATTAAACAAAGCTATTTATAGGCTGAGACAAGCCCCAAGGGTGTGGTTTGAAAAGCTTAAGGAGACTCTCACTGGACTGAGCTACAATACTGCAAAATCTGACAACTCTTTGTTCACTAAATTTAGTAATAACATAATTATCTATGTACTTATATATGTTGATGATTTTACCATTACAGGTAATAATAAAGAGGAGATTGAAAATCTGATAAACTATCTAAATCAGAAATTCTCAGCCAAGGACCTGGGTAACTTAAACTACTTTCTTGGAGTTGAGGTCAAAAGGCATTCAAATTCTTATATACAACTAAGTCGGAGAAAGTACATCACTGAAATCTTAAACAGAGCAAAAATGAATCAAGCAAATTCTATTTCAACTCCTATGGTCAGCAATTTACATGTCTCTAAATACAAAGGTGAAGCAATAACCAATGACAAACAATATAGAAGCATTGTTGGAGCATTACAATATGCAACTATTACAAGACCTGAAATTGCCTACAATGTCAACAAAGTCAGTCAATTCATGCAACAACCAACAGATGAACACTGGAAAATAGTAAAGAGGATTTTAAGATATCTCAAAGGAACAATTGACTTTGGTCTAACACTGGAAACAAGCAAATACATCAATATTACTGGATATGGAGATGTTGATTGGGCATCTGATCCAGATGACAGAAAATCTACAACAGGCTATTGCATATTTTTAGACAACAATCATATATCATAGTGCTCAAAAAAAAACTACTGTATTAAGATCTAGTACAGAGGCCGAATATAGAAGCGTAGCCAATGCTACAACAGAAGTGATGTGGATTCAGTCTCCACTTAGTAAATTACAGATTAAACTTAACAGTAAATCAGTTATATGGTGTGACAATCTTAGCACAGTTCATCTTACTGCCAATCCTATACTACATTCAAGAACAAAACATAATGAATTGGATCTATATTTCGTGCGCGAGCAAGTAGCAAAAGGAGAGTTGGAAATAAACCACATACCTTCTACTTACCAAGTAGCAGACATATTGACCAAACATCTGTCCAAGATAAATTTCATTCGCCTTAAAGAGAAACTGAAAGTGAATAATTTACAAGGCAGCAGAAAGTCTACAGACGAAAGAGTCTCCACAGAGGACACCACCAGAAATTGTCCTATCATGCCCGTATTCCTCAATCAAACCAATTGATGAGAATATTGACTGCAACTCTCAATTTAAAAAAAAAAACATCGAGAAGATCAACTTGTGAAGATTAACTTCAAGTCAGGAACTGAAGACTAATCCAACCAAAAGGAAGATCCAGATCTACTGGCAATTTTGAAGAATATACAAGGAAAATCCAGATCTACATCCAGATTTACTGACAATTTTGAAAAATAATTTTTTTTTTTTTGAAATCGCTCTGAAAAGAGGAACGCGAAAGGAAAATTTCTCAAACCCTAGCTACCGAAGGGTTTGCGAGAGAATATTGAGAAATGATCTTTACAATCAGAGATATATATCTTTGTCTAACGCATTTCAGTCATCAATGCTCCAAGAATTAATCAGAATCGTTCATTGTTAAGATAGGTTCATGGCCTGAAACCCCATCACCAAACTGCAGTCTCATTCTTTGTTCAGAGAGAATATGTATATATAAATAAGTATTGTAATCACATACTGTGTAACTGAGATTGCTACTGTAATCATTTTTTCAATACAATCATTTCTTCTTTGATCATCTCTACAATATAATAATTCTTTCAAAATTCTCATAGTGATTGACTAAAATTTAAGATAGTTTATGTGCTATCCTTATTCTTGGTTCCTTTTGTCCCAATAGACATGGTGTCATTTACCTCTTACGTAAACTGTAGATATGCTGAACATTTATCTTTTTAGAAATTTACCACATTTGTTCTTTTTGGTTAGGATTAGTGCTGTTTCACTACCGATAGGAGAATCTTCTAACAGCTGCGAATTTCTTTGTCAAATTGTGTTAATTAGTGGTCCCTAATCCCTATAACTGTCAGAAATGTCTTGGAAAGTTAACTTTGCAACAATAATATGAATTATGAACTCTTGGTCCGTCGAAACTACGCTGATCTCATCATATGGCTATTTAACATATATTTTAGGAAGTACTCATAAAGATAAACGAGTACTTTCTTTGAAACTAGTCATCTATGGTTACAATGAACAAGTCGTGGAAGCAAGATATCTTCCTGGAATCCACCTACAAATGCTTTTATACCAGATTTAAATAACACGCTAGGGTGATCTACTATGGTAGGAAAAGATCAACCAAAAGTCATGTCCCTTTGTATAAAGAAAACTATTAAAAACCCTTTCTTCTCTTCAGAAGCAAACCGAAAACAATAAACGAGAACGAAAGGTGCAGTGCATGTTATATTAGAATCATTGCCATTCTTAATCACCGTAATTAAACAAGGGGTGTATTACTCTATATTCAGAAGATTTGATTGTGCCAGTTGATATTAATATGAATTCCGAATCCATGATACATCTCCCGGCCTTTATTAAACAGTCTTATTACCAACTTTGATGGGTGGTTTTACAATAGGACTTGTCAAGCTCGTTGAACCAAAATCATTTACAATTTTCAGTATACATCAATAACAACGATTAATTTCTTACAACCTTTTATCTTTCAAACAATTGGCGAAAATATAAAACAATAAACACATTATATGAATTGGTATTTTTGTTGAGAAAAGTCAACTACAGCACCCACCATCCTAATGAGATGCCACCGTCATACTCATAGACATCCTATCCAAACTAGCACTCAACCCTCCTCTTCCGAAGTTCGATTTGTTTTCTTTCTTTCTCACTTCTTTTACGGGCATTCTTTTTCCTCTACTTTTATCACTTACCATCGTCATTTGTTGTTGCTTATCAGAAACGGAGATGTTCCCTTCACCATTAGGCAAAGAAGCTCCACCTTGAGCTAAAATCCGAGTAATTCCTACATATCCAAGAGAGCTAGCGATTTGCATGGCACTTGCTCCTTTTTTAGTCTTAGCCTCTAAGTCTGCTCCACGCTTCACAATCATTTCCACTGCATCAACCTGTCCTGCCTCAACAGCACAATGCAACACAGTGTATCCTTCTTCATCCCTCGCATCAATTTCTGCACCTTTTTCCAGTAGGGCTTTCATTACTTCGGTCTTTCCTTTGAATCCCGCTCTCATTAAAGCCGTCCATCCATATTGATCTCTACCATTAACCGTTGCACCTCTTTCTATCATCCTTCCTACTGCCCTCGAGTCGCCTTTCTTTGCTGCCAGTGCCAGTCCATCAGCAAGCTTCAGCATATCAAACAGTCTTCCATGTCCTCCTTCAGTTGCTGCATCATATGCTGTCCTCCCAGCTAGATTTCTCACCTCCTTCAGTCCTGCATGTCCTTTTGACAATAACAGCTTAACCATGCGCTCGTCTCCATTAGAGGCAGCTATGTGTAAAGGCGTGTCTCCCTCAGGCCCACCTCGAATATCTGCCCTTGCATTGCTTGCTAACAGTAATCTTACACAGTCATGTCGATGTTCCTCTACAGACAAATGCAGTGCAGTCAGTCCATCTTTGGTTAAGGAATTCACATCCGCTCCTTTAAGTAGTAAAAGTCGCATCACCTCCAAATGCCCCCCAGCTGCAGCAAAATGAAGTGCACCCCATGCTGTTGTAGATGATTTTTCAGTTGATGCGCTATGTGCTAACAGTAGCTCAACTATCAAAGCTTCTCCAGCTGCTGCTGCTACCTCAAGAGGCGTGCACCCTGCTCTGTTGCATGCTTCTACATCAGGGTTGAATTCAAGGAGCAGCTGAACTATATCTGCCCGACACTGAGAGATCGCCAAATGGAGCAGAGACTGACCCAACGAGTCAGTTGAGTCTGCAGCGTGCCATTCAGAATCGCTGCGCTCCAACACTTCACGAATTTGATCCATGGTGCCTTCCACGACCAATTGAGTCAATACAATCGATCCTACGAAAAATACTCTCATGCAACTGTCTGTGAACACTTGTTTTTTCCTAGTAGTAAACCAATCGTTAGGCACAGAGTCAAAAGAGTCCTTGACATTTGCACCGGGTACGACTACACTATCGAGCAGAAATGAGTCGGTTGAGTGTGGGATTGTTTCAGGAAGAGGGGTGTTGAGTGGTAGGACATAAGTGATTTCTATGGTTAGCGTGGCCAAAGGAGCTATGATACCGGATTGTGGTTTGATAGAGTATCGAGTCTTATTCATTGGCTGAAGACGGAAGGCTACTGGCATGGTGTACATGACGTTCCGAAGAACTACTTTCCCAGAACATCGCTGCCTGGGCTCAATTCGGATCGATACCTCATTAGTAGGCTCTAAGCTTAGTAGTCGATCCATCTTTTTATTGTTTTGCTTCTCTCTTCTTTCGGAAGAGTTGAAATTTGGAAGAAGCAATTAGCAAAGAGGTAGCCTATTTAAGAGATCAAGAAGTAGCCGGCTTTTAATATTAAGAAGCCATTTGGTGGGTGATTAGAACAAGGAATCAGCCTTGTTCTATATGAATTATAATATTCAATGTTGAAGATCTTGACAAGTGTTATTTGGGCATATTCTTGTTGGCGTAATATATCCTAGGGATGTCAATATCATTTTAATCATCACTGACATAATAAATGAAAAGGACAGGCAGTAATTTGTACAGAGAGAAACTCTCTAGGTGAACAATTGGCTGCACAGGCCTAGAGGATATTGAACAATGTGGAGATTTAATGAAGTCATTTTCAGTATATTATACTTTTACTTGTTTTTTCATTAGTTGTTTTCTCTCTGTATGCAGTATATCCTGTTCTTAGCACTGTTGTTTAGCAATAAGTACAAATACTGTACTTGAAGTTGAAAATTCTTTTCAGGTGTATTCTTTCCAGTGTCCACTTGCTGCCTTCCTCTTTTGTTTGAAGCAAGAAAATGAACTCAGGTTAGCTGTATTTTAGTGTTTTAAACCAAATGTACTACATTTAGTGAGTGCAATGTGTTAACTTGGCTGATTTTTGGGTAAGGATATTTAGGACACAACATTGTTGCTTGCAGTTTGTATATAGAAAACCTACAAATTCAACAGGCAAGTATTATACAGTTCATTACGTATTCTTTGAAAATTGAAACCACTACTACTGTTAGGAAGTTACTTGTTTCTTTGGTATATTTTGTCTAGCAAACAACTGGAACTTGTTCCTTTGCTAATTTTAAATCCAGTCATTTAATCAACAATATATCAAAACATCTCATAAGTAGCGTATGTCAATTTACACGTTGATTTCTTTGAGTAGTGATCGATCCTTGTCATTTTTACTTACTACTATGTGCTTATTTGGAAATTTGTCTTTTTCCACTCTTTTCTTGTTTATTGTTCCAAATAGTGTTGATTTTATGTCTTTTTGTTTGGTGTGAAATTTGTTTGATATGTTGTAATCATCAGTCTCACTGGTTAATACACATAGAATATATCTCCATATCTACTATGCTAAAATATTTTGTCTTAATTTTTGGATTTTCATATGATAGTATGCTTCTTTACTGCTCCAAAATGTGAAGTGAAATATTGAAGTCCTGTCTGAAATATATTCATAATTTTTGTATTGCATACAAGGGTTTTGGAAAGTACGTATGATACATGTGTAGATTATGTTCATTAACTCATCTTCACCGCTGCACATAACATGGAATTCCAACGGTGCATTACAGTGGGAGCGCAAAATAAATAAATACCACATTATATACGACATGAAAGAATCTTTGTTTCCAACATGGAAAAAATGGCTGTTCGGACCAATTCCAATACCAGTTTACGGTTTGACACCAATATTTATAACAGGATATCATAAACTGGGCATCATTGCCAGTAAGAAACAACTTATTTGAGAAATGGTGTGGTTACAAACTGTCAAACTAGTTATATTGAAAGTCGAGCTCGGTCTGTAAACTGGACAATGCCCAGTTTTAGGAAGTTTACTTATGTCTGCTTCTCAATTTCCAAACTAGTATTGGAACCTATAAAAATTGTATTATCTGAAAATTGGTATCTATGGGGGCATACTCCTCAACTCCATTTGGCTTACCACTATCATTTTATACCTTTATCATGTAAACGGTTATCGCCCATCCACTCGGTGGCGGTTGGCATAAGATTCCTATGGCAAATGATTTTATTTGCAACTAAATTAATCATGTAAGCTAAAGCACAAACTGATATTTATAAACTCTGGTTCCTGTTTACAAGTCCAATTTATAGAATATATTATGTTTGTGCACCGGCTTCTTTCCCTTTATACCGTGTTTCATAAACTTATTTAATTTAAAGTGTGCTGCGAAGGGCATCTCGTTTTCCTCTTTCTAACATCACTAGTGTGTAAGCCGTGCGTTGCACACGATAATGTTGCTAAAAAATAATCTTTAAATTTTAATTATTTTTAAAAAATGATTTATTTTTTAAGTAGTATATGATAAATTTATCAAAATCAAAGAATTTAAAATGATATGTAACGCAGATGTAAGGTAGAGGGTCGCTAACCACATATTCTTATCAGAATTATTATTCTAACTCGGTAATAGGAAACACAATATATACATACGTATGTATGTATATATGTATATATTTATATATATGTATGTATGTATGTGTATATGTATGTATATAGTTTGCTATTGCTATATATGTAAATAGTTGATGCTATGTGATTCGTGTATTTTATATATATATAAATGAAAAAAATGAATTTTCCATTTATATCACTACGAATATTGTATATATACTTTTAAGGATTCATATTGAAATCATGAACGTTACATAACTGAATATATTTAAATATTTTAAATCAATGATCAACTTAACTAATTAAATATATAGACCCGAACGTTAGAAAGTAGGAAAAAAATGAGAAAACTTTGTATGTAATTGTAATTGAGAAGAACATTTTATAATCAACTTATCTGCACATGAACTTTTATTCATTATCTGATATTTCAATTAGTAAATCTTTTTTTAACTTTACAGTTAATGATAAATTTCACACTGTTGTAGGAGTGTCATGTTTACAACTTCAATTTTTGCAATAATAATAATAATTTATGGCGTTCGTTTGGGTTAAGCTTTGGTTAAGTTTTAATATCATGTTGAAAATGAGAATGTCTACATAACCTAATTTTTATTAGAGTAATTCATGCTTTCACACTCATGTTGTAAAATATAAATTTATCCATATATGTTGTAAAAACTGAAATTTTGTAATGCAATATATGAAAGTTTGAGACAAATGAATTATAAATTAAAATAAAGGTGTTTAAAGCTAAAAATATAAATTTTCAGTGTAATGTATGATAATTTCATTGATACAAACCAATTATAAAATAAATTTGTTGTTATGCTATGTGATTTACATATCTTTATATGTAAATGACAATTTTGTTTTACCCATTTGTTGATACTACAATGGTATACTATTGAAATTGTATATATTTTAGGATTTACACGACGTATCGAATATTCGTTAGCTGAGTTTATCAAATGGTTTAAATTTTGAATTATGTAATTAATTTAAATGTATGTACTTAAATGTAAAATATTAAAAGAGAATTAAGAATACATTAGTGAATAATTATAGAAAATTTCAAAAGTATGCATTTGATTATAATTTGGCATTAGAAGTTTAGTAGAATAAAAGTGATAAATTAAAGAATTTAAAAGTAAAATATCTAGAGAGAGAATTAAGGAGAGTAGAGAAAGATCCTACAATTAATAAGAGAGCTTGAATTTCTTCTGCTTTACTATTATTTAATAGATTGTTAAAAAATACCATAATTCCTAATACCAGACTTTATAAAAGGACTAATAAAGACATCATTTTCGACTCTTTTGCATGGTGAACTACCGCCGACCAACACCATTTTCCACGGTCATTGACTTCCAAACCTTTGTGGTTCAATGGTTGATGACTGTAGAAAATGGTGTTGGCCGGCTGTTGTTCACGTTGAAAAACGACTTTATGCAGTGGTTGATTGTCGTGTGAAATAATTTTAGTATCAGAAAGCACACAAATTTTATTGTGTTATATATGTATGTATGTGTGTGTATACTATAAAGCAAAACCTTGAGTCAAAGTGAAGACTTTTTTGTGCTTTCAAATATACCCTTTTTGCCATAACATCATAAACGGTTGTGTAGGGTTGTTTCCGTCCTTTACGAATGTGATAGTGGAAGCATGGTTACCCACGTTCTCATCCATTATCAAAACCACAATCCAATTCTAAAATCCGCCAGTTTCTCCTCCGCTATCAAAAGTCGCAATTGAAATCTAAAACCGCTAACTTCCTCCCACTTCAAACAATCTCCATTTTTCTTGATTTCTTCTTCGGATTATTGTCTACCAACAGCTGAACATGAAGACGCAAGGTAGTTTACTGTGCTCAAAGCGAAGATTATGACTCACTATTCCACTTTTGGACGTCGGTTCTATAGTGGTCGGTCATAACGACGAACGAGATCGAAGAAGGTATTGTTCTTTAATCAATTTTTTTGACTCCAACTTTGTATAATTTTTTTTCTTTTTTCCTTTGATCACGACTAAAATATGTGTGCTCGAATTTCTACATGTTAGCAAACCAAAATTGCAAAAGAATAATTGGTAACGAATTTACTTTTGTTTTGAAGAAAGATCTACTGTATATGCTTGATTCAGATTTTGTTACATATTATCCATATTTTATCCTGCAGTTAATATTAGGCCTAATTCGTAATTTTTGCTTCCAATTTTAGGCGGAATCATTGTGAAAGCAAAAAAAAACCAATACTGAGGTGAAATCGACAAGAAGGATGCTATTAAGAGGCAAATTTTGTTGAGCTGTGCAACTTTTTCTCAATCTTTATTACTTGCATGGTTTACAATAAATTAATTTGAGATCGTAATATGAACATATGATTTGTTTTGCTTCAGGTGGAGAGAGGAAGACAAAAAAGTTAAATAAAAAAAAGGAAGCCGCATTAGAAGGAAAATGTTCCTATAAAGTAAGTATAAACAACTTAAGTTTCTAACAAAGATGTAATGCCTAGAGAATTTCCTTTTTCAACTTGCTATCAATAAAAGTATTGATTTTGTTACTTTTTCTTTTGTTCATAATAACCAGATATACATGCAATCTCGCTTATTTATATATTCCACTCACCATGTTATCACCAATCTTTCATTTAGCTATTAGTATATCTCCAGACTAAACATTAATAACCATTTTTAAACATAGTCATTTTTGTTTGTAAAATACGGATTTCATTTTTTCAATTGTTGGACCATATACATATTATAAGTTGCTAAACTTAGGCTATGTGCATTGAATTGTTCTCTTTAGATGAGGTGACAAATCTAACTGAAATTGCTTGATTGCTTGGGGTCTACACTCATATTTTACAGTTGTGTTTGACATCAATACACAAAAACACAGATAAATAAAGCTTATATTAAACCTTGAGTTGGTATGTTTCTTACTTACTAATCTGTTGTAAAATGATTTTTAAACTCGATATAATGTTTCCAAAATATTTACAATGTAAGTACTCAGTTCCATGTGTATATAGCTTCATTCGAAATGATAACTTCTGTTAATAGATGAGTGTGCATAAAATATCTGAAATAAAGATAATCTTAGAGACACAGTTCTTTTAGAATTTCATATTCTAAACCTACCAATTTATGCAACTTAGGGTGACTTTTATTCAGACTTGAGATTTGTGGTGGTTTCATTTTAATTATGTTAATTTTTTTTGGGGTTCTTGCTTGAAGTCTGAATTCCTAATAAACATCATTGTATGTTTATTAATTTATGGTCCCTAATTATTACATTTAATCTTATATTATCGTGAGTAAATATACAACTATTGAACGCATACAATAACTAAATAATTTCTCGCTACCTCTATATTCCACCATTTTCCCACCTATTCTCTTTCATTTGTTATTCACAAAACCCACAAACTCATCCCTTTTTTAAATCAAATCTAGCATAAGTAATTCAGCAAACGACCAAGTTAGGATGGACGTTACTAACGGGAGACGAAGCATTAAGCACAAGTAGACTTAATTAATTACCAGAATGAAATACTGTGGCCTAAATTTACTGACCTTATTTGTAAATTCATTCAATAGGATTTGTTTTATATGAGTAATTTTATCAAGTTGTATGCTCAAAACATTTTTGTATTTGTCTTTAGTATGTAGTGGTAGATGTCGATTGTCGTGGTCACAAAAAAACTGAGGATGGGTGCCACGTGTGCCACAATTGATGAGTAAGTATGTGCTTGGTTAAATCTTCTTTCTTTGTATGTTTGTCCTCGATTCTCTTTAGTGCACTAGAAGGTGAATAAGAATTTAGATCTTTATGAAGCAGGTACAATTGATGTATATAGTTTTGGAAAAGCTGGACCAAAATGTTCGATATATGGTTTATTAGTTGATTTTTTTTCTTTTAGGTGCTCTTCTAACATTTATATAAAAAAGTTGAAGTCATGAGAGTCTGGGCAAAAGGAAAATGTTTTCCTTTTTCTTGATTTTAATTAATATAGAAATAAAATATTATTGTAAATCATGCAAGTTCAGTAAAATCAGATTTTTCCCATAAATAACTATGTTTATTGAAAGTAAAAGATCAATTTTATGGATATATATTTGAATTGAAGAGTGTTTCTTATATTTTTATATTTGTAGGCAATGGTTAATATGATCCATAACATAGCATAGCAGGAGCTGGAGCCTACTTCATGGATAAGAATAAGCTATTGTATGAACATGTCCTAGGCAAGGCAAAGATGAAGAGACATGTATTGGATGAGTGGTATAAGGCATTGCATGGAAGTACAGGGTGTTATAAGGTGCTATATGTAAGTTACAAGGGTTAACGCTGGAGCTGGATCTGAAGCTGAATCTGCATTCTTTTGTTCTGTACATGGAAGTTACAGTTGTTGGGCAAGATGTTGTAGGATAAGTCAGAAGCTGAAGCCTTTTGACTGGGGTTTGGTGGTGCATAAAGCTAAAGATCTAATCCATCATGAAACCAATGATTCATGTAGAGGAGATAGATGGCTGCAATAAACTGTAAGGAGAAGTGATACAGGCCAGAAGCATGCTAGATGGCAGAGAACAACGCTGGAGCCTAAACTGTGGGCTTTTGATCTGTCATTGTTTCTTGATGTGAACAGTGGATGGTGAAGTCGAGTAGGTCTTGGTGATCTTAAAAAAAAGGACAGAAAAAGACCCAACGTGATGAAAATAACTGGATTATGTGGACATGATGGATTATGTGGATTATGTGGTCATCTTCATCCATGTTTATCTGGACCTAAGTAAACTATAAGCATGATAGGTTGAAATGTATCTTTTGCTACGTACAGAAAAGTATGACATGGGTTTTGTGTACTCTCATAATTAATTTGGCTATGGTATATATCAGTTCATTTCATAGTATTAATGTAGTCATATTAGTACTTCTGTTGGAAATAGGTTAGAGACTTTGTTCTGGAATAACCTGATGCTTTCCCATCTCCAGTTCTCATTCTAAGTCATCTTTTAATTATTTCTGATGCATGTTTTATGTTACCGATCTTTAACACATGGAAATTGGTTGTCTTTTTGCTTAGTAGGGCACATGATTTTTGTTTTTTAGATTTAAACTTTTAAGATGAAATGAGATACTGGCCCCAACTCGATAAAAAATGGTTAGTTCTACTTACATAAGAAATACACGCATAGATTTGAGGGCCTAAATATAAATTGATATGCGTAGCAAGTTACAAACCTTTTTAGAAATTAATTAACTAAAAACAAATTGATGCGTGCAGTGTGTTTTCAAGTAGCTTTGTGTATGCATGAAAAATACAGAAAGTAGGCGGAAATGCTTAGGAACCCATATTCTTAAAGTAGAAAAAAAAATTAATTAACTATTTTAAATTAGGTTCAAAATGAGTAAAAATAAATTTTCAAATTAAAACTTTATATTCATCTTCCCTCAAACTTAAACATTTGCATATAAATTTAGCTTTGTCCGTGAACTCAAACCACCTATAGTTTGACGTGCAACGGGAGTTAGACTATTCTCATCTTGCAATGTCTTAGTGTTATCCAAGAGTTAGTAGTATCGCTTTTTTATAACATGAGCGGTATTTTATTCAAGTACAACACTCTTTTTTATGTCTCATGGACACAAATCTATGGCTTTTAGAGTCTCTGTCTAAAGCACCATACTTTTAACCATTTGGGCTACAGGTCCTTGACACAATTAGTTCTTTGCTTAATAGCATTATACAAAAATAACAATAACAATTGGTCATCTAATTAATATAACAATGCAAGTTTTCTAAGTTTCAAACCACTGGAAGCGCTAATTTTAATATTTGTTACATTTCTTTAGATATTGATGTAATAATTGCTTACATTCTTTGCATGTTTAATTATTTTCTAAAATAACAATTCATTCCTGTTTTGATAAACGGTTGATATGTACATGCATAAAAAATGCAACATTACATACCATTTTATAAGGTCCAAAAAAATCTTACAAAGACTTTTTTTATTACCAGTCCCTCTTGCACACGTGCATCGCACGTGCCAAACTACTCGTATACTATAAAGCAAAACCCTGGTCAAAGCGGTCAAAGTGAAGCCTTTTTGGCATTTACCCAAAGTGTCCATCTTAGTTCCCAACAGTCTACCGCGTTGGGCTATTTCCGTAAATTCCAGAAACTCAATAGTGGACATAACCATCTTCCACGTTCACCTGCGGCAGTTTCTATCCCAAACGATGATAACTTCAGCAAGAAATCAATGGCGGAGTTTGCAACAAAGGCCGATGATATTTCTCAACGTAAGATCTATAACTTACTTTACTGAATTGGTTTCTAGGGGTTTGTCTTCTCTTTATTAGGCTAAGATTCAATTTTCTGATTTATAGATATCAAGCGGCATTACTCAGATTAAAAATTACATCGAATCACTTGATTATAGTCATGCTCCAGTTCCTGTACTCTTCTATGAATTATATTCCATCGATTTTATTTTTTTTCCTCATCGTGATTTTTGTTTTGCTCAATTTCGAATCTAATAGAATCGTTACCACAAACAAGTTAGATCTTCTACCTTCTAATTATTATTTTTTCGTACCACTCTGGCTTTGATTTGCAATTTTTTTCTATAATGACTTTCAATATTAGATCGATTCTTTAGTTTTGACATTTCAATTTTATTCCTTTTTGTAATTTTACTTGCGACTTTGATTTCTTCTTCTCAAACATTTTTATTCAGTAAACTACTCTAATTTGTGATTCTGATTTTGTCTTTTGCAGCGGTAATGACATATTGATAATAACTATCAATTAAATTAATAAATTATTTTTATAATATTCACTTGACTATATGAAAGGTGCGGATCATTGAAGAAGAGGCACAGTGTGTGAAATAGGTAATGGATGTGGATCTAAGATTTCAATCGCCACGAATCGAGTTTCAAGTTTGTGGTATTCTTCCAATTTAGCTATAAATTTTGTATTTAAAATTTTGTTTGCTAATTGGATGTTGTCAGGTTTCTATACACCATGCCCATTATAGTACTTTCTCCGTTTAACACTTTGTCGTTTGGCACCAAACCAATTTTGTGAAACCCTAATCATCGAAGAACGAGGTGCCAGCTATAGGGGCAGAATCGGGCGTGGATTCAATTGAAGCTGCGGAGGCCGCGTTAGCCTTCACGATAGTCGTGGTTGATGAGGAGGCCGCCATGACCATGGTTCGAAATAAAAATGGGCTCCAATAAGTGTAGTATAATTCTCGGACATCTCATAAAGCCGGAAAGATCGACTAAGTGAATTGGTAAGATTACATTTGTCTTCACGTCTTTAGGATATTGAACTGCCTTATTTTACATTTTGTTTATAATATTTGTTTCTGTTATGGATATGTTTGCAAGGAATACTAGGTAGAATAATTTGTTCAATAGATGTACGATTAATTGAATGCCAATAGGTTCTTATTGAGCTTATTCAATTCATAGACCTTAATTTTGTTTCCTCGATCTCATATCAAATCTAAAATTTAGGTTATTGTAGAATATGTTTGTACTCTTTTATTGGTGGATTTACAAAAATTAGCGCTTGATTTTCTTATCTTCATTTGGTATAAAGGAAAAAAAATGTCGATTGGTTTGTGTTAGGATTAAATTATAAATGAATAGGATTTGTGTTAAAAGACATTTAATTTGTAGTTCAAGTTGTAATATACAGTTAACATCTGGCATAAATATATCGGTAATAGGCTAACCTATTTGCATAAATTAAATATCCTGTCATTTCTATATTAGTGGCTGTCTATTTAATTTTCAAACACTAGATGCTTTTATGGATTTTACCAAAATGGTATATGTGTTTGGTAATAAGTAAAAGCTGCTAACATGTTTGATAAACTACTACTAAATTAGTAAAGGTACATTCATTGCTTCGTTACCTCTATGACTATGCTTAGTAAAGATAATCATTATGGTTTGTATTCCTAATATAAATTTAATTTATTTTGTCTGTATGTTCACATTTATTCTAATTTCCAACTTACTGACGTGAGTAGTTTTGAGTAGCCGAATTATGAGAATTTTTTAGAAGATTCAATTTCTAGAGGAAATTATTTAGGATTACCTTAACTTTTTGGTCTCATTTAGCTTCTAAATTAATAATAACTAATTATGGTGGGACATATGCGGTGGATGGGTTTTAAAATATTTTCATTTACTGCTAAAACTAGAAAATAGAAGTGTGTTATACATCTCTTACTTTTGTAATCGATGTTCATTTTGGTAAATTAACTATTTATAATCCGTATGCTTGTCGACTCGCCTTTTCCTACAAGAAGTTCATACACCACCTAATTAAAGCATTAATGAAATGAGATATCATCTAAGAATAAGGCCGTAATGTAGGTGAAAAGGATAGCTTTAACTGCATAATAAAAATTCCTTTTACGTTGTCATAGTTTGTTTCTTAAATTGGTCTGAAACATTTTTATATGGATAATATACATGGCTGGATATAATATATGCTTGGTTATGGCAGTTTCCATATTGGGTCTATTGCAAATATGTATAGGCTATTTTTTTATTAAAATCCATTTGAAATTAAAAAATCTTGTGATAGCTAGATAATTATTTTTTGGGTAAATAGATTCAATTTTAGGTTATTTCCAATCTATGTTACTTTCCAAATAGATATGTATTTTAAATGAGATCTTTTTTCCTTTAATTTCACCCATCCTTTTTCGATAGGTGTTTTGAATACTATATATGGTTTTTCATTACTATGATGTCAATGTGTTTTTCTTATCATTAATAAAGCATTAAATGCATCTATTTTAACATGTTTTTTGCATCGTTCTAAAGCTATTTTTTGTTGTTGTTAGTTCCATCATCAGAATTATGACACTCGCATTCTTCACTTCCTGCCGTTCTAACTGAAAACAAACACTAAATTTAATCAATAAGCCGTTGCTCATTTTTTTCTTCATTTACTATTTGAGTTCATAATGTAAGTTTTCATATCTTTCACCCTATAATTTTTGGACGTATACGTTCTTTTTTCTCTACAAATTCATGTACACGAGCCGTCTAGAATATATGATATATATTGCCAGTTATTATGGTTAAAACAGTACAATTTTTTTAGACTATGAATTTGGGAGTATTAGGAATAAATTATTAGACATCGACAATCACTCAATTTAATTGATCTTATATTAAATTACGTACTAGACATTTTGTATATGTAAGGTGATACTTTTTTGCCTATGAAAGTTTTCATAGGAAAATTGCTTTGCTTTGCATAAGAGATCTACGCATATTGTTCAAAGTCCTTACTCTGGGTCCAAATTCTATCTTCTTGCCTTTGGCTATACATTCATGCTTTTATAATGAAGATAGAACCAGCACGTTAGATGTTGTATAGAATGAACTTACTAAAATCTGTGATGCTGCTTCTTAATTTACTTCCATTTACTATAGTCTATATCTACATCATATTCATATTAGACAAAAAGGAAAACTGGCATCTTAGGTGAATGTTGCAATGGTCCGGTTTAGTATATAGATGTATTGATGGCACAACTGGCAGCATTAATAGTTTTCAACTGTCCTAGATATAATTTTTTTTACTTCGCATAGTTGCTGTAGGTAAAAACAAGTAGATGTCAAGACCAAACTAAGGCTGGAAAAAATGAAATATAAGATCTTATGTCGTTCTTCTGTACCACTCACGTTGCAGCTTATATGATACCTGTAATTATGCACCGTTGTACACTATTTATTTGTACTGAATAAAAACCTTATTATATTAATAAATACAAATTGAAATGTCAAATTCTGGATGTTTATCGAATAATAACAAAACAGACATGTGTACATATTTACAGCATCAGGCCATCGAGATAACGAAGAAGGATTTGAGCTTTAAGAGTTGGTTGCCATGGAAACTTGGATGATGCAATACAAGGTAGGACATGACTATGTTGTCTCTGCTAAGACTTTAGAAGATGGAAACGGGTATTCAAAATTTGATATTTACCAGTAAATGTTTTAATATTGGTTATTGTTTATTTGTATGATAAATTTGAAGATTTGAATTTGGGTTGGTTGTTGCATTTGCTATAATAAATTTGTTGATGATTTTGCTTTTACAGGATCAAAATAATGGTTAAAGACGGTGAGGACTCGAGTAAACAAAATGAATGATTACAACCATGAAATTAGAGAGTGGGGAATTGTTGGCGTTTTCTCAAATGGAAATATACAAAGTCTAAATTAAATTTCACAAAAGTTCTCGGATGAGCACTTATCTGTAGGTGAGTGTTTTATTCTTTTATAGAACCTAATACTTTGTTCTGTATACTACATCTAAATCATCAATTTGGTATTATACTTTAATGTGTTGTTCTGCACCTTTGGATATTTATGTGGATTTCCAGCTGTAACTTTTATGGATAAACTAAAGAGGAAAGCTATGATAGTGTATTGTTTAATAAAGTGCCGATTTTAGAAACTTTGGAACATTGTATGAAAATTTTGATGTGAAGTATTTATAAAGTAATAATAAATGATGATAAATACTTTTAACTATATAGAGAATATAATAAAGTAACATACATGGAGAGATTAATAAAAAAAACCAATAACGAAATCACTACATCTTTATGGCGAGAATCATAATGTCATCATCACTTCTCTAAATCATGCCCAGTTAAATCACTGGCCTCTGCATTAATCTATATTTTTACCATGACGTTACATCCCCACTAAACGCCGTTCATTTGGGTAATGATTTGCACTTAGAAATGATGATATAGGGATGTTGAGCTTTTTCTTGCATACCTTTCACACTAATGCTCCTACTGCATACATCTTTTTTTCTCATTTTTCATCTTTCAGAATCTATTTAAATTAATTTGTAACTTACTACAAAGTTTTGTATTTATTTTTCAAATTAACCACTGCAATTTTCATCCTTCCTTTAAAAATGGTCAAACTTATGTTCTGCTTTCCATATTTTTGTTTAATATTGAAGGTGATCATTAATGAAGACAAGTGAAAATGTGAGATAAGTTGGAATGTGGTTAATGTGACTACTGTTCGTATATATATTTTCAATTTTAGTACGAAGTACATTATTAAAAAAGAAGTTGTTTCGTCTTTTTGTAAGTCATCTATTGTACTTTATCCAAGTCAACCATTGTACTTCCACCCTTCAAATACAACTCTTGTAATATGTGCAGACTTGTTACATATCATTTGTTATGACGAGTACTAAAAATATATATGCTGTACAATTTCACTGTCTACTACTATTGATGTCTCTTCACGCTAACTTATCATATAGATAATACAAATTATATATATCATCACTACAACTACAAACGGGTGAAGGAACAAATGGAAGATTATGGTAGCAACCATCCAACTTACAACTCAAATCCAGCTTTGGTCACGGTTATCTACGCATGTAACAATCTGGGGTTTCACACCAATTAAGTATCGTCATTAAACGATTATTGTTGATAACTAATTGTTGTGGGAGTTTTATTTATCAGGTTTAAATTCTTTTCAAATTTATTAAAAGGATTATGTGGGCTTTAAATGAAATTTTGGCCCACGATTTCTTTTGTTTTTTGGTACCATATTATATTGGAACAAATACTTGGTTCCTCTTTGATTTTCGTCGCAAACTCTAACCAGAATAAATGAAGAAAATGGCGGCTTCAATTTTCGTCGCTCGCTCATTATGAAATTAGGGTTTTCGGGAAATTCAAAGGTTCCGTCTTCCTTGCTCTATCGATCGGCCGCTTGATTGAGTCGTTCTGCTTCGATACGGGAGGGGGGGAAGATCTCGGCTTCGATTCCAATTCGTACTCTTCGACAAAGGTGAGTAATTTTTTTCACTCACATCTTTAATTCAACTTAGTACTATGCTTCGGCAGTTTGATTTTTGTTTCGATGTTGGTGATTTCGTGTTTTCTTGGTTAGCTCGGCACTGTGTTATCTCATGACCACCACGGCTTGATTTCCATTTGACTTCGGTCACTTTGATTTTGTGAAAGTAGTTTGGCTTCGGCCTCCTTTTGCTTATAAGTATCACTTATTGTATTTTTGGAGTATGAATATTTGATTCGAGATGAAAATTGATTTGGGGATTTGCTTTTATGCCTTCTTGCTTGTGTTCGATTCTGTGAATTTGCCGATGATGTTACTCCTGTGATTGTTCATCTCGGTTGTGCTTGCTTGTTCCAGTTGTTTTGAATTCTCTATTGACTTTGGAAACTACTACCTCTGACTTTGTTTGATTCTAGCCTTGACCACCTCGGCTCTGAATTGATGCTAAACTTCGGTTTTGAATTCTCCTAAGTTTGCGGTATTGTAAGCTTGATTTAATGAAACTATAAATCAGGGATTTTGGATTTGTTAGTCTGGATTTTCTAATTTGACTTCGACTTGGCTTTGGTTTTCTATGATTTTAGCCTTGATCAATGCTCTGATATATGTTGAAAATTCTTGTCTTCGACTTGACAAATCCTTGTACTCTGATGTATGGCCTGTGTTGGTACTGCTTGCTATTGCACTTGCATATTTTGTAGTCCACCATGTTTTTGTGTTGAATCTAATGCATTGGTGCGTGTTCATGCTTTTGCTTACTTATGTACTGAGTTGAGTGTTGTGCGCGTGAACTTTGGTGTGTGTGTGTGTGTGTGTGTACACATCCTTGTGATTCTGGCCTTGCTGCTGTGTATGTGTGCATTTCATGATTAGCAAGATGCTTATATAAAACACCAAGCCCGGTTGCCTTCATGTACATGCCGAGTCACTTTGCATTATTAACCTGGTTGGTCTGCAGTTCTAGTGTGCCATAACTTGTGTACTTGTCTCTTCATACATTTCATTATGTAGATCACCGTAGCATGAGTTGGTGGTTAACTCCATTCTTTGGTGCTGTCACCTTCATTCTGCTGTCTTCATGTAGTTAGTACCACTGCCTTTGTGCACTGACATGAGTTCGAGCCTTTTTCACACTGTTGGTTCATGTTGCATTCACTTGCATACATGTTCATCATGTAGTTTACTGTATCATGGTTGATATAGTTTGCATTTCAGTTGTATCTGCTGTCTTCATGTACATGTATACTTGCTGTTACTTGAGACAACTATCCACTTCATTTCACTTGTTGCCACTTGAGTATTTGTGTTGCATTGAGCTCATATGGTCTTCACTTATATGTAGTCTGCACTTTGATAATAATGTAGCTAGGAATGTGTATACATGCACATATTCTATATTACTTTGGTATTGAATCAGATTTTTGAGCCTGGTCTTTGATGATGCTTGACTATTTGTTACATTAAGTGTATATCTGAATTTTTTGGCTAGGTAGTGCACGTGAGCATACTGCAGCCAATATAGTATTGATTTTATTGATATTTCATTTGCTTTTGATTCGTTGATCTTTTGTGTATTTCATGTTGTAGTGGCGAGGCAGTACACGCGTGCGTGTGCTGCAGCCCTACCAGAATTGATGTTTTTAAGTGATATTTCAATTACTTGAATTGTTTTGTCCAATTCAATAATTTGAAATGGTATTTTGATTTGATCATTTTGTTGTTGTCTAATTATCTTTTTGATAATTAGATTATGAGTTTATAATTATTTATTTAATAATTAGATTTTGTTGTTAATTGCTGTTTAGGAAATTCTGTTGTTTTCTAAATTATCTTCATTGATAATCCTTTCATTTATCATTGTAAAAGTTTAAATTTGCTGATTTGTTGTTTAACACTGTTACGTGTTATATGTACCGTTATCCGATTTCCTTAGTAAAGGATTGGATATGTGAGATCTTATTGTGACCGTCGTCTATTTGATTATTTGTTTATTATTGCTTCCGTGCATTAATAACTGAGTTTGAATTAGACTGACCCGTGTATTATTTTCTTTTGAATTTAATACTCGGGTCAGACCGAGTTATTACAGGTTGTTGATATCTTACTTTGAGTTGTTGCTTGAGCTATGAAGTCTCTTCATATCTTTTGGAGTAGTCGTTGTCATAGTACAGGATGATATGTATTCATGTATATTATTGTCAATAATGTACTTGCATATATAACTTCAGAGTCGACAGTTGTAGTTGTATCATATGCATTGTATCACGTGTATTGTAACTGACTTCAGTTATATATATATATATATATATATATATATATGAGATTTTATATTATCTGTGTTCCGCTTTTAGCTTATCTGTGTTAGTATTATATATCTTGTCCAAAACTATTATGAACCATCGTAGTTCGTTTTATACTGGAATTGGGTATGTCGATGGGAGTAAATAAATAAGAGATGAAAAATAAAAATATATATCACTCCTATCAAGGTGACCAATACTAGTGTAAGGCTCAACTACGGATGGCCGCTCCTATCCAGCCTTATTCTTCGCAATAACAGACAATATTTCCTTTTAATACTCTTTGTTATTGTGAGCATAGGGGTGGGGCATCACAGTTGGTATCAGAGCGAGGGGTTTATGGACATAATATAAAACATAACTTAGATGGAACATGTGTTACAACTATTTGTTGATGTTTATAGTTGTACTATGAGTCAATACTAAAGTTTTGAAATTATGATGAAATTTTTAAATATCCTTATTTAAAAATAAAAGTGAAATTGTGCTTTGAGGATTGAGAAATTTGTGTTCTGTTTATCAAAGTGCGCAGCGAAAACAGTGAGACTGTCTTCGTTGAATACAGCTGATAACCTTTTTGATTTGAAAATGAAATAAATTTCATTGTGTTGTTACATAGATGTGTTTATTTCTGATTTCTTTGAAAATTTCAAATTCGATTGAGGATCCGAAGCGATTGCAGTTATGTGATTTTGTTGAGATTTTTGCTGTTTTGAATTATCTTCATTGAAGATACATTCGAGTGATTTCTTTGTTCATTTTGTAGTATACGCGCAAATTTGAGTTGCACGTTACTGCATTAATTTTACGTTAAACCGGTGTTTGGTTTTAAACGTATTTTGTTGCCGTTATTTTTATAATGGGGTTTTACACCGGTGCCAAATTTTTGAAGCACGGTGTTTAGTTGACGTTTCTGGATGAATGAAAATTCAATGGTATTATATTTTGATGCGAAATATTTTGATGAGATTTGGACGTATAAAAATTACTGTCGCTTTGACTTCAGTAACCGTCAAATTTAAAGTGGATTTTCAAGCGGTTATCCCGCAATGCTGATTTGATACCCGTTTTTACGGTGTTTTAAGACGTACAATTTCCTTGTCGAAATTGCTGCAGATGTTGCTGTTTTAATCACGTATTTTAAAAAATCATTTTAAAATAAAATTGTTTTCAAATTTTTTTACAGTTTGCGCTTTCAAAAGAATGAGGAAGTGATTTAAACGCTTAAGCAAAATTGAGGACTATGAACCCTCACTTCTACTGATTCGCTTAATTCCAGACTTGTCCGTTTGAGAACGTAAAATGTTATTAATTTAAAATACACGATTTTTCACTTTCAAGGAAACGATGAAGAGAATTAAACGATTTAGTAAAACTCATGGTATGGGACATGTGCGTTTGCTATTTCGATTAATTCCGGACTCGTTAATTGAAACATTTGCTGTTTGATGATTTTGATGATTGTTGGGCTTTCGAGCCACTTTGTTGGACCTTTGGGTCATTTGTTGGACCTTCGGGTCAAAATACCAGTACTAGACCTTCGGGTCATTTATTGGACCTTCGGGTCATTTGTTGGGCACCAAAAATATAGTACTTGGTAGGCTTCGGTCATTTGTTGATGCACGTGCGGCGTAGCTAAAACTCGCCATTTATTGGGATCGATCCACCTTTTATGTTGATTTTCTAGTCATCTTGATTGATTTCTAGATATTTGTTGTTTCCAATTATCTGCAGGTAATTGGATATTTGTTGATTTCTGATTATCGTTTTTGATAATTAGATATTTGTTGTTTCTGATTATCGTTTTTGATAATTAGATATTTGTTGATTTGAGATTTTTTATTATCGTTTTTGATAATTAGGCATTTATTGATTTGAGATTTCTGATTATCGTTTTTGATAATTAGATATTTGTTGATTTGAGATTTCTGATTATCGTTTTTGATAATTAGATATTTGTTGTTTCTGATTATCGTTTGTGATAATTAGATATTTGTTGATTTAAGATTTCTGAATATCGTTTGTGATAATTAGATATTTGTTGATTTGAGATTTATGATTATCGTTTGTGATAATTAGATATTTGTTGATTTGAGATTTCTGATTATCGTTTTTGATAATTAGATATTTGTTGATTTCTGATTATCGTTTTTGATAATTAGATATATGTTGATTTGAGATTTCTGATTATCGTTTGTGATAATTAGATATTTGTTGATTTGAGATTTATGATTATCGTTTATGATAATTAGATATTTGTTGATTTGAGATTTCTGATTATCGTTTTTGATAATTAGATATTTGTTGATTTCTGATTATCGTTTTTGATAATTAGATATATGTTGATTTCTGATTATCGTTTTTGATAATTAGATATTTGTCGATTTGAGATTTCTGATTATCGTTTTTGATAATTAGATATTTGTTGTTTCTGATTATCGTTTGTGATAATTAGATATTTGTTGATTTGAGATTTTTGATTATCGTTTGTGATAATTAGATATTTGTTGATTTGAGATTTTTGATTATTGTTTGTGATAATTAGATATTTGTTGATTTGAGATTTCTGATTATCGTTTTAATAATTGGATATTTGCTAATTTTGCTGATTATGAGATTTTCTAGTCTCTAATTGATTCTAGATTATGTTGATTATATTGAATTGTTGTTTTCTATCTATCTCTGTTGATAGTTAGCGTTTGCTGATTATGAAGTTCGTGTTTTCTAATTATTTGTCGGATAACTAGATATTTGCGGTTTTGCGATATGTGATTTGTGTTTTCTAATTGTCTTTGTTGATATTAGATTTTGCAGTTTTCTAATTATCGTATCGGTAATTAGATATTGCTGTTTTGTGATTTCCATATTCTAATTATCTAATTGATAATTAAATATTGCTGATAATTGTATTTATTCAGTTTGTTGTTTTCTGATTATCTACTTGATAACTAGATTTTTGTTGAGAAATTGTAATTTTCTTTTATGAAATTAAAATATTTCTTTGGCGTTTGTGTTCTTGACCTTTATTTTTCTAGCTTAACCAGTTTATGTTAGAAAAATAATTGTTATTGACGACTTTAATTATGAAAATTGCGGGGACGCAATTTTTATAAGGAGGGGAGTCTGTAACAACCCGGGGTTTCACACCAATTAAGTATCGTCATTAAACGATTATTGTTGATAACTAATTGTTGTGGGAGTTTTTTTTATCAGGTTTAAATTCTTTTAAATTTTTTTAAAAGGATTATGCGGGCTTTAAATGAAAGTTTAGCTCACGATTTCTTTTGTTTTTGGTACCGTGTTATATTGGAACAAATACTCGGTTCCTCTTTGATTTTCGTCGCAAACCCTAACCAGAATAAACGAAAAAATGGCGGCTTCAATTTTTGTCGCTCGCTCATTATGAAATTAGGGTTTTCATGAAATTCAAAGGTGTCGTCTTCCTTGCTCTATCGATCGTCCGCTTGATTGAGTCGTTCTGCTTCGATACGAAAGGGGGGGAAGATCTCAGCTACGATTCCAATTCGTACTCTTCGACAAAGGTGAGTGATTTTTTTCACTCACATCTTTAATTCAACTTAGTACTATGCTTCGGCAGTTTGATTTTTGTTTCGATGTTGGTGATTTCGTGTTTTCTTGGTTAGCTCGGCACCGTATTATCTTGTGACCACCACGGCTTGATTTCCATTTGACTTCGGTCACTTTGATTTTGTGAAAGTAGTTTGGCTTCGGCTTCCTTTTGCTTTTAAGTGTCTCTTATTGTATTTTTGGAGTTCGAATATTTGATTCGAGATGAAAATTGATTTGGGGATTTGCTTTTATACCTTCTTACTTGTGTTCGATTCTGTGAATTTGCCAATGATGTTACTCCTGTGATTGTTCATCTCGGTTGTGCCTGCTTGCTCCAGTTGTTTTGAATTCTCTGTTGAGCATGGAAACTACTACCTCTGACTTTGTTCGATTCTAGCCTTGACCACCTCGGCTCTGAATTGATGCTAAACTTCGGTTTTGAATTCTCCTAAGTTTGCGGTATTGTAAGCTTGATTTAATGAAACTGCAAATCAGGGCTTTTGGATTTGTTAGTCTGGATTTTCTAATTTGACTTCGACTTGGCTTTGGTTTTCTATGATTTTAGCCTTGATCAATGCTCTAATATATGTTGAAAATTCTTGTCTTCGACTTGACAAATCCTTGTACTCTGATGTATGGCCTGTGTTGGTACTGCTTGCTATTGCACTTGCATATTTTGTAGTCCACCATGTTTTTGTGTTGAATCTAATGCATTGGTGCGTGTTCATGCTTTTGCTTACTTGTGTACTGAGTTGAGTGTTGTGTGTGTGAACTTCGGTGTGTGTGTGTGTCTACACATCCTTGTGATTCTGGCCTTGCTGCTGTGAATGTGTGAATTTCATGATTAGCAAGATGCTTATATAGAACATCAAGCCTTGTTGCCTTCATGTACATGCCGAGTCAGTTTGCATTATTAACCTGGTTGGTCTGCAGTTCTAGTGTGCCATAACTTATGTACTTGTCTCTGCATACATTTCATTATGTAGATCACCGTAGCATGAGTTGGTGGTTAACTCCATTCTTTGGTGCTGTCACCTTCATTATGTTGTCTTCATGTAGTTAGTACCACTGCCTTTGTGCACTGACATGAGTTCGAGCCTTTTTCACACTGTTGGTTCATGTTGCATTCACTTGCATACATGTTCGTCCTGTAGTTTATTGTATCATGGTTGATATAGTTTGCATTTCAGTTGTATCTGTTGTCTTCATGTACATGTATACTTGTTGTTACTTGAGACAACTATCCACTTCATTTCACTTGTTGCCACTTGAGTATTTGTGTTGCATTGAGCTCATATGGTCTTCACTTATGTGTAGTATGCACTTTGATAATAATGTAGCCAGGAATGTGTATATATGCACATATTCTATATTACTTTGGTATTGAATCGGATTTTTGAGCCTGGTCTTTGATGATGCTTGACTATTTGTTGCATTAAGTGTACATCTGAATATTTTGCGAGGCAGTGCACGTGAGCATACTGCAGCCAAAATAGTATTGATTTTATTGATATTTCATTTGCGTTTGATTCGTTGATCTTTTATGTATTTCATGCTGTAGTGGCGAGGCAGTACACGCGTGCGTGTGCTGCAGCCCTATCATAATTGATGTTTTTAAGTGATATTTCAATTACTTGAATTGTTTTGTCCAATTCAATATTTTGAAATGGTATTTTGATTTGGTTTGATTTGATCATTTTGTTGTTGTCTAATTATCTTTTTGATAATTAGATTATGAGTTTCTAATTATTTATTTAATAATTAGATTTTGTTGTTAATTGCTGTTTAGGCACTTCTGTTGTTTTCTAAATTATCTTCTTTGATAATGCTTTCATTTATCTTTGTGAAAATTTGAATTTGCTGATTTGTTGTTTAACACTGTTACGTGTTATATTTACCGTTATCTGATTTCCTTATTAAAGGATTGGATAGGTGAGATTTTATTGTGGCTGTCGTCTATTTGATTATTTGTCTATTATTGCTTCCGTGCATTAATAACTAAGTTTGAATTAGACTGACCCGTGTATTATTTTCTTTTGAATTTTTACTCGGGTCAGACCGAGTTATTACAGGTTGTTGATATCTTACTTTGAGTTGCTGCTTGAGCTATGAAGTCTCTTCATATCTTTTGGAGTAGTCGTTGTCATAGTATAGGATGATATGTATTCATGTATATTATTGTCAATAATGTACTTGTATATATAACTCCAGAGTAGACAGTTGTAGTTGTATCATATGCATTGTATCACGTGTATTGTAACTGACTTCAGTTATATATATATATATATGAGATTTTATATTATCTGTGTTCCGCTTTTAGCTTATCTGTGTTAGTATTATATATATTGTCCTAAACTATTATGAACCATCGTAGTTTGTTTTATACTGGAATTGGGTATGTTGATGAGAGTAAATAAATAAGAGATGAAAAATAAAAATATATACCACTCCTATCAAGGTAACCAATACTAGTGTAAGGCCCAACTAGGGATGGTCGCTCCTATCCAGCCTTATTCTTCACAATAACAGACAGTATTTTCTTTTAATACTCTTTGTTATTGTGAGAATAGAGGTAGGGCGTCACAACGCACACGTCCATCGGACGTGCCTACGTACTTGTATATATAATGGTATTAGGAAGAGGGGAAACTGAATGCCCTTAGTAGCACACTAAAATAAAGGTTACACTATACAAACTTCAAATACACACTTGTGGAGCCACTAAGATAATACGACCATGTTACTTTTAAATTTGTCAACTGCCTTTGGTGGCATAAAATAATTTTTTTTCTGGGTTCGAATATCTTATTCTGTTTATCACATCTTTACTTCTCTCTTGAAAACAACTTTAAGCTCTGTTGGGAATTCCTTTTTCATCGGTTTTGATCGTTTATGAATGGCTCCGTTTATGAGGGGTTGGAAGAACCAACACTTACATGTTTCATAAACCAGTTAAAATCGTATTTTTGTTCATTCCTTTCAACCAAACATAACGGTGGTTTTTGACCTTTTTGATATTTTATTCTGACTTTACACTCTTTGAAACTATTGCTACTAGTATAATCGCCGACGGTGGAAAAGCCGATCGTTTAGTTATATAAAATTAAAGAAAAAAAATATTTGTTATTATTTTCCATTAATTATGAATTTGATGAAAAATTAAGTTTCAAAATACAAATATTATTATGCAGTCAACACTAATTATTAGCATGCATATTATTCTAAAATGTTATGAAGGCACCTTAGCAGCCAATTTTATCACCGTCCAAAAAAATTAAAAATAAAAATATGTAATGTTGTAAATAATGAACAACGAAAAACAATGTAATCGACATTTTAATGATATAAATAATCTGACAACTTCAAAATATATTGTCAAAACAATAACTTGCAACACAAGGTGGTAACAATAAAAATATAATCTTTAGACTCGAATGAAAAAACAGTACTAAACAGTAGAAATTAACTATTTTTACTTAAATATAGTTTTCAAAAACAGTACAACCGCACAACAATGGAAAAACCGACCGTTCGACTGTATAATTTCAAAGAATATAAATTTTAATTCATTAATTTCAATTAAACCCATAATTAAAAATTATTTGCATGAATATATATAGACACACACACAACACTAAACCTTTTTAGTGAAAAGTTGGACCAAATACAAAAGCATAGTAAACATCAAATCATCTAGGATGACAATTGTAATTGGTTAACCTCCATTTACCATATGGAAATCAATACTGCATTCTGCCAAAGTAAAATAACGTCGCCAATGTGAAAAGGAGAACAATTTTGATTATTCAATGATTTTTTTTTCAAATGTTGTTGTTAGGACAGTTATCAGAAAGTGATAAATGTATATTGTCAATCGAAGTATAAAACATAAAAAAATTGATTATTTTTTCAAAATATTCATAATGCAATGATAGTTAATTATTCAATGAAAACTATAAATATAAATGCACAAATAAGCATAACTTAAACACCAACCATACAACTCTAAGCTAGCTAAATTTAATATTCAAAGCTTAAAACTCAAGTTGTGACATATACACATAAAACATATATGTTACATCATTAATAGCATAAATAACATGCCAAGCAATGAGAGCAAAGTCCCTCTAATAATTTACTTTAAAAAAATATGCCAGCTTTGGTAGTAATCCTAGTATACACAAAAATATTTGTCTCTACAATATTTGATCCACGTCAGATGTAGTTTTTACATAAGAATCTTATGTCAATGCTGACACAAAAAATGAAGAGGGCATGGAGTTTGTTATAATGAGCCAACCACGGTAGAAAAACTTGCAGCTCTCAATTCAGTGAATAAGGACAGGTCAAAAAGTAATAAAAATGATGATACATGTCTTATTATGGAACCACCTAGTGCTGACTTGGTTCATTGTATGCTTAAGCAAGCTTTACATGCTAATGACCATGCATTGCTTTTGGATTGTTAGTACTCCATAGATGAAAAGTTTATTTCAAAGTCAACTTCCCTTCTAGATCCATCGGATGTTCAGAATCTTTTAAAATCTCTTACATCCATGATTTAAAAAATATGAGCAGTGTTAGATTGTGCACTACCTTGGCTTAAAAGACAACACGCAAGCAACTGTGCTGCACAGAATTACATCAAGTGATTATCAAATAACACAATATATTATATCGTATAATTAGAATATTGATTCAATCAGATAGCATGTACTAATGATGGTGTTTATTATCTTGATAGGGCTATCCAAAGTCCACCAAGGCAAATCAAAATCATTTGCATCATTTGTAGGCATAAAACGTATTAATGATCTGGCTAAAAAGTAACTAGTCCAACAATAAAAAGTAAGCTTAAGCAAAGCATGAGTTATGCAGGTAGATAAAATTCTAATGATACTCGCAAACCATACAGTAAACCAGCTTCGTCAAATAAAATTTTGGAGGGTTCATGTGCTTCTTCAATCGTAGGAACTAATTTGCTACCTCTAAGCAACACAATGCATCTCAATGCAGAACGATAATGCATTTAAAGAGCAGTCCAAGCATAACATTCAATTGAGTCATTAGCACTCCGTCACCCATGCCCAATGGTGCAGCACTACTAGTGGGTAAACACTGCCTAGTACACCGCTAATTAAGCTGCATGATATAATACATATTGATACGCACACACATATATACAACTAATGCACATAGACTCTACTTAGCATACAGCACACTCACACTGTTATGAGCAACTCCCATACTCCTAAAATATTCACAGAATAATGCACTTGAGGAGGGAAACAAAATGAAAACTAAAATTAACTAAAAGAAGTTTGGGTATTCAAAAATGCAAATAAAAACCTGAGTTTCAACTATATGCAGACAACTAAAATGAAATGCACAAGAAGATGACATAAGCCACAATTAGATCAAACATAGAAAATGCTAAAAAACAGCAACTATTTAAATACGCGTGATATGTGTGCTTAATAGGAAAACACATCATGAAACTGAACAAATATACAAGAACCTCTACAACTTTTGGGTTTATCCATCATCAGGCTATTTGTTTACACACACACAGAGGCTTACATTGGGTTTATCATACATGTGTAAAAAGAAGATTCTAACAAACTTGAAAATTTTATTTATACCATCCTTATATAGAGGGATCATGGTTCGCAGACTAATTTCATATTTTTTTACCTTTTTTAATTGTTCTTTTCTTTTCTTTTCCCTATTGGACATATAGTACTCAGTACTCAGTGTACAATTTTTGTAACCCACAGAAGCAAGGCGATTTTTTTCTTCATTAACACAATATATTATGTTGCATTCTTTCACCTATTTCAAAGACCTGGTAAAGGGCTTCTTGCTAGGTTGATGAGTCGAGAATTTTTCTGGTAGAAAATGTTGCTGCAGAGGTAATTTATGTCAATTGGCAGGTAAAAAGAATTGGCAAGTCGAAGTTAATGACCAATACTGAATAAAAGATGAGTTTATACTATCACGATGAATGACAATTGCCTAATATTGCCACTCTTAAGTATAAATAATTATGACAAAGAAAAGTACAATGATACTGTTATACATCTAGTATACCAAAACAGAGACTAATCAATAATAAACTCGTCTCACAAGTTTACAAATCAGATTTCCACTACTTTGAATTCTATATTAGCTATTTTTAACAATAAGTATGTGATAATTAATTACAACAACAAACTAAAAACTACAGTAATAATAACTATAGTGATAAATCAAACGTCATACTATTTAAGGAAATAGTACAACGTGGAAACGAAAACGATATATATATATAAATCAACTAGAAATCTAATTGGTTGAAGAAGGAAATTTCGTCTGAGGCTTGTCGTAACAATTTCCTTAAGATTTTATTCAAAGTCTCCCAAGATACAACAGACGTGATCTGCTTGAGATTGTGATGTGTATGATCTTCTGTGTGATATGCAAAAGCGCATGGATTATAGAGAATAAGAAACGAAGAGGAAGAAGAGAAAATTCGGAGTTAAAATTTGAGTGAGGAAAGTGATCAAGTTTCCTCCTTACTTATAGCCGAATTCCCAATGGGTACACCCATTGAGAAAAGTAGTATCCCTTTATTTGCAACGCCAACAAGTGTTACTGTTCGCAACATGCACTTCCTTTCATTTGCAACGCAAAAAAAAAACTGTTGTTGTTTGCAACAGTCGCAGCTCTTCGTTTGCAACGTCCAGAAACTGCTAGGGTTTGCAACAGTCGCATCTTTTCGTTTGCAACGGCCAAAAACTGTTGTGGTTTATAACAATCGCGTCCAATCCATTAGTCGCTTCTATTTGAATTTAAACAGTAGAAAAATGTTCACTTCTGTGCAGCAAAAATATAACATTGTCCACTCTTATTGGGCCCACACCCGCACCCGACTTGGCCCGGTTCGGTCGGACGGGCGGGCGGCGGCGCGTGTGTTAGTCCATGGCCATATAGTTCATCCTCATCGCACAAAATTACCTGACCCTAAGGGCCAGTATAGGAATTAAGAATACACTACATAAACAAGAAAATGGACTTATTTTTGGCGATGTGGGATATATCTCATTCACTATTTTAAGAAGTCTAACAATCCCCCACATGAATGACGATATATGTCTCCTCCCACAAAGTGTAATATCACACAATTCATATAAAAATAATGCTATATCGAGGATAAGTAGATACTTCGCTTTGAACTTGCCCTAGTTAAAACTTATCGGATATACTTGGCTAATTGGTGAATTATTTCATCTTGAACCATCGACCATTATTGTATAACTAGACAATAAGCTTTACAAAGCATTATTTTCCTTCACATCCAATCTCTTGGTTGTGTTCATTTTGGTCCTAAACAATTTTTGGTTCTGCAAGTGTTTTTAGAGAATAAAAGCCTTTAATATTCTCATAGACCTGATCCAGCTCACACTAACATAGGTGATCACAACCATTAAGAGTATCCTACATACACCCCACTTGTTATTTTCAACATATGGTCATCATTAAAAAACATAGTTTTATCCTTTTAATACTTTTATAGGCATGCATTTATATTGTGCACCATAGGAATGAATTAGGACTAAGTCCAAACAAATGCATTACGTCTTGAGTTATTCAGAACTAGTTTGCTTATTGATCCTAGTCCGTGGGATCTTCAGTCGCTATGATAGGTTTCCGTATACGATAACTCTTGTTGGTTTAGGCTTTTAGACTCATTCCCCTCAATGCACAGCTAATTTTCTCTCTTGATAAACCTTTAGTAAATGGATCCGCTATGTTATCATTTGTTCACACATAATCTATGGAAATAGTTCCATTTAAGAGTAACTGCATAACTGTGTTACGGCGTCGACGGATGTGTCGTGACTTTCCATTATACATAAAGTTTTTCGCTCTGCTTAATGCTACTTGGCTATCACAGTGTATGCATGTGGTCGGTATAGGTTTGGGCCGAAACGGAATATCTTCTAGAAAGTGACAAGTCATTCTGCTTCTTCGCTTTCTTTATCTAAAGCGATGAACTTCGATTCCATAGTGGATCGAGCTATGCATGTTTGTTTAGTAGATTTCCATGACACCGCTGACCCTGCTAAGGTAAATACATAACCACTCATTGATTTTGATTCCTCTGAATCAGCAATCTAGTTTGCATCACTGTATCATTCTAAGATGGCATGATATTTTCCATGATGTAAGGAATAGTTTGTGGTATTTTTTAAATATCCAAGCACTCTCATTAGTGCTTTCCAGTGTTCCTTCCCTAGTTGCTTATATACCTGCTTAGTCGACTTATTGCACAAGCTATATCTAGTCTTGTGCAATTAATGAGATACATGAGACATCCAAGTACACGAGAGTATTTCAGTTGCATTACACTCTCATTAGTATTTTTATGTAGTTCCGATGGATTATATGGTGTTTGTACTCCTTTGATTTTAAAATTTTAAAATTTTTCAATCACTTTTTCTACATAATGTGACTGAGATAATTCAATTCCATTAGGTGTTCTTATTATTTTCATTCCCAAAATAACATCTGCAGCTCCTAAGTTTTTCATATCGAAATTTTTGATTAACATCTGCTTAGTGGTCTCTATTACCTTAGTATTTGGACCAAATATTAGCATATCGTCTACATATAGATAAATCATCACGTATGATTGTCCAATTTGTTTGTAATAAACACATTTATTACATTCATTTATACGAAAATCATTTTTCATCATGACACTATCAAATTTTGCATGCCATTGTTTTGGAGCTTGTTTTAGTCCGTATAATGATTTGACTAATCTACATACTTTGTTTTCATTCCCTTTGGATATAAAACCCTTAGGTTGCTCCATGTAAATCTCCTCATCGAGATTTCCATTTAAGAATGTCGTCTTTACATCCATTTGATGAATCTGTAGATTATAGATGGACGCAATTGCTATTAACATTCTTATAGAGTTTATTCGTGTTACTGGTGAATAGCTATCAAAGAAGTCTACATCTTCTTTTTGACGATATCCTTTGGCTATCAATCTTGCTTTGTATTTGCCGATAGAGCCATCTGGTTTCATCTTCTTTTTGAAGATCCATTTACAGCCAATTGGTTTTATTCTATGTGGAAGATCAACTATTTTTCAATTTTTATTACTCGAAATTGAATCAATTTCACTTTGGATTGCTTCTTTCCAACATGAGAATTCAGAAGATGACATTGCTTCCTTGTATGTTTGATGTTCGTGTTCTAACATATATGTTAAAAATTCCGAACCAAATGTCGTGGAAGTTCTTGCCCTCACACTTCTTCTTGGTTCAACTTTCTCAGTTTCATGATGAGTTTCATCTTCATGTGATTTATTCATTTGTTCTCCTGTCCTTTTGGGGAGATTATTTCCTTCATTTCTTTTGCGTGGAAACACATCTTCAAAGAATGAGGCATCCCTCGATTCCATGATTGTATTTACATGAATATCAGTTATATCAGACTTGAATACCAAAAATCTGTAGGCACTACTATTTTGGGTTGGTCCTCAATAGTAACAATCTACTGTTTTTGGTCCAAGTTTGACTTTCTTGGGAGGCGGAACTGGAACTTTTGCCAAGCACCCCTACACTTTGAGGTATTTAAAACTTGGTATGTTTCCTTTCCATAAGTCATATGGAATTGTTCCTGTTTTATTGTGAGGAACCTTGTTTAATATGTGATTAGACATATTTAAGGCTTCCCTCCACAAGTTCGTCGGTAGGCCAGAAGTTAAGAGCATCGCATTAATCATATCTTTTAATGTTCTATTCTTTCTCTCGGGTATACCATTTTGTTGTGTTGAATATGGTGCTATTGTTTGATGAATTATACCATTTTCGGCACAGAATTGTTCAAATGGTGATTCATATTCTCCACCTCGATCAGATCTCAATATCTTGATCTTTTTAACTGATTTTCTACCTCATCTTTGTACTTCACAAATGACTTAATTGCTTCATCCTTACTATTTAAAAGATATACATAGAAATATCGTGTATAATCGTTAATAAAGTACCTTTTCCCACCTCTTGTAGGTAATGATTTGAAATCACATAAATCAGTATGAACCAAACCTATTGGTTCGGTGCTTCTATCAACTGTATGAAATGGTTTTTTGATCATTTTTGCTTCTGCGCATGTCTCACATTTGTAGTTTTTATCTACTTGGAATTTCAGATTAATCCCAAGTTTGATGGTTTTTTCATTTTTTGGAAATTTATGTGTTTTAATCTATCATGCCATAGTAAAATTTCATGCTCAAGCAAATAAGAAAATTTAATTTTATTAATAGCATAATCAGAATACATAGTTTTATTGCCGACAACGGCTACATTTGTCTTAAATAGGTCATCACATAAATATCCCCTTTCTATATACATTCCAGCTTTGGACGTAACTATCTTTTTTGACTCGAAGACCATTTTGAATCCTTTCTTTGATAACATTGGACCAGAGATGAGATTCTTGCGTATGTCTGGAATGTGGAGCACATCATTCAACTTGACAGTTTTTCCAGAAGTAAACTTGAGGATTACTGTGCCACTGCATTCGATCATGGAAACTGCAGAATTACCCACATAGAGTTTTTCTTCTGATCGAATTTCTAGTATGAACATGGATTTGTCAGAGCAAACATGACGAGTAGCGCCTGTGTCCACCCACCATTGGTTAGGCTTCTGAACCAAATTGCATTCAGATATAACTGCTGAAAAATTAGACTCGTCTACTTCCATGCGATGAACTTCTTCAAACTGACATTCTGCGTTTTGTATTTATGTGCAAGTACCGTCCATAAGGATTTTGCTGTCTGATATGGATGATATACTTTATATAGTACTTTATTCAAACAATTCAGAATGTAGTTTCAGCACAGGAAGTTTGAATGCTTCCATGAGTCAATTCCGAGAAAAACAGCTGCATCTTTTTCTCTAGTTTGTCCGTCTTTAGGCTTTGGTTCATCCCCCTCGATGTACTTCTGCAGCCCTAGCGTGATGAGATAAAACAACATTTGATTTTGCCATGTTGTGAAGTCATCATACCTCCTTTGAACGGATCAGGCCTGTTGTGAGTAGTAGCCTTTGTTGATAGTTCAACTGTTGCCATATCTGTTTTAGTGAAAACAGAAAAGTCTTAAGATGTTATACGTCTAGTATATCAAAACAGAGACTAATCAATAATAAACTCGTCTCACAAGTTTACAAATCAGATTTCCACTACTTTGAAATTCTGTATTAGCTATTTTTAACAATAAGTATGTTGTAATTAATTACAACAACAAACTAACAACTATAGTAATAATAGCTATAGTGATAAATCAAATGTTATACTATTTAAGGAAATAGTACAACGTAGAAACGAAAACGATATATATATATATAATCAACTAGAAATCTAACTGGTTGAAGAAGGAAATTTCGTTCGAGGCTTGTCTTAACAATTTCCTTAAGACTTTATTCAAAGTCTTTCAAGATACAGCAGACGTGATCTGCTCGAGATTATGATGTGTATGATCTTCTGTGTGATATGCAAAAGTGCGTGGATTGTAGAGATTAATAAACGAAGAGGAAGAAGAGAAAATTCGAAGTTAAAAATTGAGTGCGGAAAGTGATCAGGTTTCCTTCTTATTTATAGCCGAATCCCCAATGGGTACACCATTGAGAAAAGTAGCATCCCTTTATTTGCAACACCAAAAAGTGTTATTGTTCGCAACAGGCACTTCCTTTCATTTGCAACACCAAAAAAATTGATGTTATTGCAACAGTCGCGTCTCTTTGTTTGCGACGGCCATAAACTGTTGCGGTTTACAACAGTCGCGTCTCTTCGTTTGCAATGGCCAGAAACTATTGCGGTTTGCAACAGTTGCGTCTCTTCGTTTGCAACGGCCAAAAACTATTGCGGTTTGCAACAGTCGCGTCTCTTCTTTTGCAACGGCCAAAAACTGTTGTTGTTTGCAACATTCGCATCTCTTGGTTTGTAACAGCCAAAAAAACTGTTGGGTTTGCAATAGTCGCGTCCAATCTGCTAGTAGCTTCTATTTGAATTTAAATAGTAGAAAATTGTTCACTTATGTGCAGCAAAAATATAACACTGTCCACTCTTATTGGACCCGCATCCGCACCCGACCCGGTTCGGTTGGTCGGACGAGCGGACGGCGGCGCTCGCGTGTGTTAGTTCATGGCCATATAGGTCCTCCCCTCGCATAAAATTACCTGACCCTAAGGGCCAGCATAGGGATTGAGAATACACTATATAAACAAGAAATAGGACTTATTTTTGGCGATGTGAGATATATCGCATTCACTATTTTTAGAATTCTAACAGATATAAGTGTCAAAAACAAAACATGATAAACGAGGATGTTTAAAATGTGCAAGCAATAGTTTCTCTAGTAAGAGATCGTAATTTGATTTTAAACAAAATAGGATCACGCGAAATCAATTAGGAAACAAGGGATTACATTAATGCAGAGGCAATTTACATCAACGGGCGAGTAAAAAGGAAGTTGAATCAAAGCTAATGACCAACACTAAATAAAAGGTAGGTTACTTATATCACGATGAACATAGATTACCTGATACTGACATTTCAAAGTGTAAATTATAAGCAGTAACAAAATACAAAATAGAACAATAATATGAGTGATGTTCAAAGTGCACAAGCAACCATTTGACATTGTAGACATGTTACAAAGAAAACATTTTTCAAACAAAAGTTACATGAAAGAACTTTATGATCTGATAGATCAAATTTTTGTGTTACCTTACTAGTATTCATGGTTCTGTTACTAATATGTCGTGCATCGACGTCAATAGTATCTGATGTATCTAGCCTATGGCATTGACCAAAAAGTTGAGAAAGAATAGCTAGGCATGTTTCCTTATGAGATGACGAGGCAATGTCAACTGAATGCAACTCTAATGCAAGAAATTTCAACAGCCACGCCCTCTGGACAAGAACAAAATAATGATTTTATACTCAAAGTAAATGGTGTAACAAAAGATCACAGGAAACAACCATGTGTAAGAAAATGATAACTTTTTAGTTGTCGGAAGAATAGATGTTAGACTTTACGGATTTCCGTAATGAAGCGTAAATATTTTTTCCGTATGGATCACATTAACGAAGATTGTATGGACATAGTTGTTAACGGCGCACGACGCAAAAAAGCGCATAGCAAACCTTAATGTACAGCATGCACCTTTTAATTTATTGCGCGTGTACTAAGAAAAGTGCATATTACACTGAATAATTAAGTAAGACTAACATTATACAAATAGAGTTTTTACATATCAAAAACATTCATGAGCTTAGAATGTCATCTAGTTATATTACATTGTTCAATGTTCAACCATTTGTATAGAAGTTCAATCTCGAATTAAAAGTTTATGGCTATTGTTTAACAATTAAAATTGAATTAAACATCAAGTATAAGCTTATAACTGTTTTTGTGTCTTAAGCAAGTAAAAATGAAGAGAAGAATTATTTTTCTAGTGTTATTTTGATAGATTTATTTTCTTTCATGTTACGCCGATATTTATTTATATTGCATTTTTTACTTTATAATTTCTCAATAATTATCTATTATATTTTGATCACATCTAACTACAAAAGTCAATAAATTAGATCTTACACCAATTTATCATGTCATAATTTGAATAATATATAAAACACTCAAACATCTATCAATTTGTATATACATGACCAATATTATATTATAACTTGTTTTAAGAATATTACATGAAAGAAAAATAGTTTTTCCATAGCAATAACTACTTTCTTTGTTTTCAAGAAAAAAAATTTACGAAAAAAATCCATTTATAAGAACCTAAAACAACAAATCAATTTGCGAACACAATTATATGATGAATGCTTACATTTATTTATTTTTGGGTGGTGAAAAAGAATAAAAAATCAATAAAAAAATAAAAATAGCAGAAAATAAAAAAACAAGCCTATTTTATGCCATGTGTCATATGCATCATTCAATGCTCATATGCACCACAACATAGGGGAAAGAGGCACAATCACAGTGCCACGCCTTTCATAACTATAACTGTACGAGAGTGATGAATGAACTTATGAAGCATGAGGTATTTTAGGATTAAAAGAAAGTTATTGCCTAAAGGTTGAAAATTGTATATGATGAGTGTTAGATTACTTTTGGTTTCAGAAAGTTCTTTTACTCCACTTTTCAACTTCCACCGATTTTACTTGTAAATTTATTTATTTTAGATGTTGAATTTCTTTTATATAAAAAATTTGCGTAAAGATATAAAATTAATTGTTTTTTGGTTTTTTCCAGTCGAAACCCAAATTTCAGTTTAACCGAAATTCTAAAGTTGAGTTAGACAAAAGCCAGTCTTGGTATGTATGGAGTCTAATACTAAATAAGACGACTGAAACTTTAAACTCCAACTAAAAACTCAAACCATGTTCATTTATTGTGAGCATTTATATTTGTATCATTTACCAAATGACCAACAGTGTGGGGTAACTCAAGTCTTAAAGACACATACAAATATTTTAAATACTTTTAGAAACATTTAACGTACTTCCAAAAATAATGAAAGCCTAAAGGCGATAACACTACAAAAGGAACTAACCTATATCCAAAACTATGTATTATTTTGATAATATTAAATTTTGCAACAGCAAAAGAGCTGCATAATTAACAATTGTAGAATTATAAACCCAACAAATATAAAAATCTGCTAGTCTGTTAATAATATTAAATTTTCCAACTGCAAAAGAGCTGCATAATTAACAATTGTAGAATTATAAACCCAATAAATATAAAAATCTGCAACTAGCAGAAAGGTATACTTGATGGAGTGTACTGATACAGAGAGCCTGATTTTTGCTTCTCTTAGGGTTAACAGATACTATTACTCAAGAGGGTAACAAAGAGTAATGTAGAAACTGTTTGTCTGTGAAAATATTACTTTCAAAGAAGAACACATCCTGTTTAAAAAGGGAATTAGGGTTCAAAACAAAAGAAATCAATCCAAAAAGCTCAAAGGAACTCAGAACTCTTAAGAAATAATACTAGGGTAGTTGGTTTCATAATTTAATTATAAATTCCTAAAAATTATATGAAAACTGCAACTTAACTAAGAATCCCTAATTTTCAGTATTGGAACCAATGCACAAAAGTCATAAAATTTCATACTTTACCTGAATCTAGTAATTGAACTCAAAAATTAAAGCTAATGAATCGATCGTACATGGGTCTCAACTCTTGTATAACTTACTAGCGTGAAATTAAAGCTAATGAAGAAGACGATGATTCCACTGATGATTTAATTTCATGTTTTTGCGCATAAACTATGAAAATAAGCTAAATAGAAGCATGAGGAATTGAATGGGGAAAATTTTCAATTGAGTTAGAATACAAAAATTAAGGGAAGAAATCGTGCCTAGGGTTTAGTCCGAATATGATATTGCAAACACGATTGCCGGTTTCCCAAAGTGCTCGCAAAGTCGATTGGCAGTTTCGCTGATGGCGATTAGGAGGGTTTAGGAAATGATTTTCGGAAGAAAATAGGTTGAAATCAAAAGAACCGAGATTCCATGGGACAGTGGGGAGAAACAGAGAGTGGAACAACCGAGAGGAAGGGAACTTGTTATTTTGGCTTTAGAGAAATTGATTTTCACCGACAGTAAACAAACTTCCATAACGGTCGGTCTGATAAATATTTCAGATTTAGTAATATAATTTTGATTTCATATTTTCTATTCAAAGAAATCATTAATTTTTATGTTGATAATACATTAATGATTTTTTTTTTCAAATAAAACTAGAAAACTATTAATTTATTAAAATTTAAACTTTACTTAATAGAGTTTATTAATTTCTATATTTTATCTTCTATTTGAAATTAACATTACCTAATTTGATTATTTTTGTAAGATACAGTTTAGTATGGATTGATTGATAATACAACTTTGAAATCCAACCTTTTAAATTTGAAAGCCTATTTTTAATAGTTGTTTGTAGTGTAATATATATATATATATATATATATATTATTTAGATCTATAAGTAATTTCACAATTTTAGAATGATTCTCTTAAACCTTGAAAATAAAACTTGCAAAAATGGTTTTATATTTTACAAAACCGATTATTATATTCTTTCAAAACTGAACCCTTTTGACGGTCAAAACCGGTACACTCAAAATCTCTCAGGCACGACAAAACTTCTATGCGAAGCACCCTAAGGCTTTTTGATATGCTTGTTACACAAAGCTTTGTCTAGCTAAATTTTGACATTGTTTGTATGTAATACAGTGTAAAGGTTAACGAACTTAAAAGCTTAAGGGTTGTTAACGTTCATCTTGTCAAGGGTTGTACTTGTAACTGATCGGCAGTCTTGTAGAATCGATTTCACCCTAGAGGGGGAGGGTGAATAGAGTGATATTAATAATAATAAAAATTAATGCAGAAACATATAAAATAATTGCAGCACAGATAATAGTAGAATAATAAAATGCAGAAATAGAACAACACAGATTTACCCAGCTTTGGCAAAACCCTACCTATATGCTTCTCCCAAGGTTTCTACTAAAAAATAAGTAGTCACACGCTTACACACGTATTGCGACATACGCTATCGACCAACCTAACTCTACGCTCAAAAACCTATCACAACTCAGCCACCGAGTTGTTAATTCTCGAACTACACCACCGTGTTCATAATCTAGTTATAAAACTAGAAATTAACCAAATTTTAAATGTAAATTACAAATGAAATAAAAACTAAAACAATACAAAACCCTATTTGAATAATTTGAAGCCCAAATAAAAGCACTGGCCCACTTAAACAAATATAATCTGTAAAATGATGTCTCCCTTTATTTTCTTTGGTCAGTATCCTTTATTTTGTGAACTTAATGCCGGCCACCTTTTTCCTTTGCTCGCGAATACTAGGGCTTTGTAATGAATTGAAGCTCATCTTGTGATACTGATTGATTGTAGTGGCTATTGCGTTGATTGGCTTCGTCAATCGATCTCTGGCTTTGACTTCCTCCGGCTGCTTTAATTTCTTGAGTTTGACTGTATATATCTGGTACGTGAATTTTTCCCTTTACTTCCTCTGTTGTTTTGCTTTGGCTCGAACTTGATTCGGGTTATTGATTTGAGACTTAGTTTGAATCTTGGCTCTATGCTTTTTTGTTTGTTTGACTCGAATGCACTTTTGCCGATGATGTTAAGGGAATTTATATAGGGATTGAAACCCTAAATTATCGTTCATATTTTCAATTTGAATTCTTCAAATAATTTTGTTCGACCATACGTTTTTGCTTGAATGCTTGTGATGTGTTCTGACTATTTCAATTCAAATGTTGCTTGAATTTCTTCGAGTCAGTTCCATTATTTGTTCCTTTGATTTCGGCTATTTATAAGTTGTGACTGTAGTTTTCTGCTATGACTTTGGCATTAAGATAAATCCGACTTTGACTTGTTCAGTTAATTTTACCCTGATTGACTTCACTACTCGTACTGTTCAACCTGCTACTGTTTTGATTTTTCTGTAAACTCTACTTCATATAGACTGGTAGCTTTGGTCGATTGTCTCCATACACACACACACACACACACACACACACACACATATATATATGTATGTATATATATGACTTAATTGCATTTGTATCAATTTGTGGTCACTTATATATACTTTTGACTGATCTGGTTCTAGCAGTCTTCATGTGTGAGCATTTATATTTTGGTTCTGCACTGTGTATATACATGTGTATATATGTATGTTATAGTTTGATTTTAGAGTGGTCTGCATTTCGGCTATGTTGTATGTCTGCACTTTTTTCCTCTTGGAGTCTCCACTTGTTGTCTGATGTGTGTACTTGTATCTCATCTGTATGTAGTTTGTCTTTAGCTTGTGTACATGTACATACTGTTGTCCACCTTGATTTGCTATTGCCTCTGGTTGTGATGACCATGTCATACTGATCTGGTACATTTTGTTATTGAGTGGTGTGGCATTTTATTCTTATGTGACACTTCACTTGTATGCTATCACTGCTCTTTTGTGGTATATGGGTTACTCTGTTTGCATTGCTTCGAGACACTTGTGCATTTTCTTCTAGTGTTTTCATGTAGACTGGTCATATGCATTTGAGTTTCGTTGGTCTTCATAACTATATACATATATACATACATGTATGTATATATGTGTGTGTGCTCTGACCAATTCCTTGAACTTGTCTTGATTTTGGGTATGATGATTTGGTCGATATTGGTTTTTGAACGAAGTCTTGTTGCATTGGTTCTTTGGGTTGCATGCTCCACTGTACATGTTATGTTTGTATATTTTTGGTTTCACTTGAATTTTCATATTTCATTGAGTCAAAATCCAGTTGCTTGCCTCTAAACTCTTGTGTTACTGCCTTGACTTGTGCCTGCACCTAACCATGTCATGTTAAGTTGCTTGAGCATTTTGTTTTGATCTTCATAAGTATATTATTTTGGAGCCCTTTTGGTTGGACCTATATATGTCTGGTGATAGCTCCGACCATGTCTTTATTAACCTTTCATTGTGTTCTTCTTCATGTTGCATTACTGGTTTATTTTGGTCTGGTCTGGTTGAACTGATATATGTGTGTTCATGCATGTATGATGGTCGTTATCTTTTCATGCAACTTCTTTGTTAACTCACTATCGAGTTGTTTTGGTGTATATGATGCCTCTTAGATGAAATTTGAGATGTTGAGGCAATGCACATGTGTACATGTGCATATGCATGCTCTTGTGCTCATGTCGTGACTTTATTTGTATTGCACCTAAGTTGAATCCATCCTCGGCTTGGGTTTGACCTTGTGCTCACCTGTCCCTGCAGTTTTATCACGTGTATATCGGTATGCACGGCCTTGTGGCATGTACAGAGATACAATAAGCATGTCACAAGTTGTTCGTGTAAGATGAATTCAAAATAAATATGATGATGAGAAACACAAATAACCGAGGCAAATAATATTTTCAAAAACACACATTTTATTTTACACTGCAAAAATATTTCTTTTTCAATTTTACTGCGTCAGTATTTATTTTGCAGATAATTCAGATGTTGGATTCAATCTGGAATAGATTTGAATATAAATACGAGTGAATGAGTGATATGTAGTGAGATGAATATTGTAAATTGAAATTTGTGATGTAATTGAAATTGTAATGTAATTGAAATTGTGTATATATAGCGAAAGCTCAAATTTGTACTATTTAGAATTGTAATAAAATATTTGTTTGAATAAAATATTTGTTTGAATTTAAATTCTGTGTTATTTATTTTATACAATAAATATTTATTTAATTTGGCATGGCCGACGGTTTTATAGTGGACCGACCACTTTTATTACGAAAGTAATAAAGTTGAAGTACAGGAGTAAGGCAAAGACACCTTAACTACAAAATGTAAAGACAAATACAGAACAGGAGCATGACAGATACGTCACATCTACTATAAATAAATATCACCGCTAGTTCTCCTCAGCTGAGGAAGAAACAGTCGCACCCTCATCTTCCTTGGAAGAAATCATAGGTCCACCATCCAGACGTCCAATAAAGGGGCGAAAAAGAACAGCAAGGGAAGGGTCATAACAGTCACTGCAAGAAGAGTAGACAAAAGATCGTTCCCAGTCAGGGTCAGCAAGAATCTCAGAATTCGACATAGCATATGCACCGTCCTCGTCTAGTACCAAGGAATCACCAGAAATGCAATAGAAAAGACATCGAAGATCCAGTAAATCATCAGATATATATCGAAAATATGTGTTATCCACTGGATTGTATCTCATATCAGTACGACAATCAACCCAAGAGAGCTCAGACTTGGCCCAAACAACGAGAGACGGATAGAGGATCGGAGCCAAAGGGGGAGCGGGAGGAACAGTACCAAGATCCGGGGAAACAGGAGGCACTAAGGAAGGGGGAGAATCAGAGACAGCAGCTTCAAGAGAGGCCTTGGGAACCCATTTCCTAAGGGGAGGACGGGGCAGTGGAATTTTAGGAGCAGCAGCAGGAACCTCAGAGCGCACGCATACAGCATCAGTATGACCGAAGGAATGACAAGAGGAACAAATATCAGGGACCCATCCATAACGTACACGAACATTGGCCACATGACCAACAGCTAGCTGAACAGGTATAGAGGTGGGAAGAGGCTTGTCGGGAGTAATCTCAATCAAGGCTTTGGCGAAAACAAGCTTGTCACGCGCAACCGTATTAGTATCAAAGCATTTCAATTTTCCAATATTGCACGCAAGCCAATTCAAGCCAAGCAACGGCTGTAAAGCAGAGGGAATTTGGGAAAAATAAACCCAAACAGGGACCGAAAAAACTTGCTCACGAACACTTGCTATCGTCGGCGACCAGGGGGTAAGTATAAAAGGTTGGCCGTCAAAAAAGGAGGGTTCAGACTCTAGAACACGTCTACGATCCTCAGGGGAGGAGAACAAAAGATAGTACAAGGAATCGACCAACTTAACTCTAAGACCTCCTTGCAATCTCCAGGCCCTACGACAAACAGCAGCTACATCACGGAATCGATGCTTTGGGTCCAAAAAGAATCCTACAACGTATTCAGACCAAAAATCCATACCCGCTTGCATAACACAGGGGGGCGGGATCATAACTCCATCAACCTCAACAATCTCGAAGTCAACCGGTTCATATACGCCCGCATTTCGGGGCATGGATGTAAAGAGGGAAGACCACGATCTAGGAACCGAAGTGCTAGGGGCAGTAGTACGACATTCCTCACTAGAAACAATGTGCGATGCAGTTTTCACACAAGTTCCAGGCATGACATCATTGAGCACAGGTTCAAAACTAGTATTTGCATTTTGTCGAGCAGGTGGTATGCCAGAATCATTTCCATTAGCATTGAGAGATGGCCTAATCAGAGGAGCCTCAGGTCTGACATCAACAATTACACCAGAACTAACCAACGCGGAGTGTATTAATGTAGGACTGTTACTCAAGGGGAAATCCAAACTAGCATTTTGTCGAGCATGAGGTGTGCCACAGCTAACCACAGAAATGTCGCAAGCCAACGAAGACAAAGATGGAACCGATAGTTCCACACTGCTCTTAGATCTAGTATCCTTAACACAAGAACCCAATACACAACCAATACTTCGGTTGACACACTCAGTAGTTCCAATCGGAGGGAGAAATAAGGGCTCACCTGGAGTTGACGAAGCAGATAACTTATCCGCTAAACCAAATGCCTCCGCAGATGCGTCACACGTTACAGCTAGGGTGGATTGCGATACCAGCGATCCCGAGGCAAGAATACCCTTAAAGCGACTGGGATGAGATTCGACATTCATAGCTGAATTAGGGAGTGACGCAGCAAATTCCAAGGGTGATGGAACGGATGCGCTCACGAAATCTTCACGTAAGCAGGATCGAGTAAAAGGTATCGATGGAGTCAGAGTGTTAACAGAGAGGGGCGGGAAAACATGGGGCGAAAGCAGGTCAGGGCTAGCACCAACAGCATCAGCCATTGCACTGTACACACGACCAGAGCGCGTGGATGAGGGGGACAGGAGACGAGATAGGGAAGAGGGCATGAAGGGGAACAGAGAATGGACGCGAAGGAGGAGGAAAATTAATCGCCTGGAACCAGAATGGACGCCATTTTTGATTCAGTTTCAAAAATGAAAATAGCTTGAAGTAGCTTTAATTATGTGAACAATAAAATAGTACAATAACAAATACATTTAAATGAATATATATATATGTTTATTATTATCAAACAAAAATCATATACTAGCATATTCTACAAATCTCACCTTGGTTCTCAGTTAATATATTCTACAAAATCCTTCGAATATAAAACTATCATATTGTAAAATCTTAAACATGCAAATAAGTTGTTATGAAATGATCAAATTCCCTCAATTTCTTTATTTCATCAAAGACTAAAGGTTTTTCTTAATTGTATTAGTTGAGTTTCAACTCCAAATTTAGAATTGAAGTGCATTTGGAGAGATTTGATTTGAAACGAGATTTAAATCATACGATTCCAAGATTTTTTGACAACTATAATCTATATATTCTTTTGAATAAAGGCTATCATACTCTAAAATCTTCTATAAGCAAATAATTTATTTTAATAGTAAAATGAATTTATTTTAAATTTTCCAGTTCCCATTAATTTCATTTTCGTCTAAAATGTTATTTCTAGAATGTAGCTGCAATTAAATAATAGAGATGAGCCGTTCAAAATTTTTTGTAGTGCGATCGAGAGGTCTAAGAATAAAGTATAGCGAAAAATGTAGAAAAAGATTTTTCACTGATATGTGGAAGCAATTAATAAAACAACCCACTTTTTTGTCCATACTATCCTAGAGTATTACAGAGTAATACTATCAGTTAATACGGAGAATGAGGCTATATGAGGTACATACATGAATATTTTATTGAACTAATACTTGTACGCATTAAAACATCAAATAAATATCTCGACCATACGTACTCAATATCAGTACAAAACAATAAACATGCGTGCCTCCAAGACAGAATAATACATAATATTCAGTGAATACATAGAACACAGAGTCAATCGCAACGATAATATATTAGATGCACACACACAATACAAACAGTCTATAAATCATCTCAAGTGTCAAATATCTCATATAATACAATATATGGTTAATATATAACTCGGTATCAAATAATACAGTGAAATAATGTCATATAAGTATCAAATAGCAATCCTAATATAGGTCTCCTCTAAGCCCAATAAAATACATGCTGATCATGTCATCTTATACCTAAAATATCTCAGACTGATCCGAATATTATATAAATAACGCATAGGTCAGACTATGTCTAATTAATGATCAATAATATGGGTAACATAGTGTATACATGAAATAACAATATAATACTATAACATATGTAATCAGTTCAGCAGACGACATGTCAATTAATGCATATAAATATAATAACGAATGCCTTAAATGTATGTAAAGAATCATCAAGGCATCACATCATCCAAATAATTCAAACCAATAAGAAACAATCATCACTGATATCAGAAGATGTCATCATCCATATAGAAACGTATCCAATTTATAAATCACAAATCAACATAAATGAGTGAATCCTCATATCCAGAAATCATCATCAAACCAAAAAATATCAATAAATGAGATATTACCAAGTATAATCAGGCTAGCACGAAGAATTGCCCAAATATATCTCTTAATCTCTATAAAATCATCAATACATCTCTACTACTAATAATGAAAATTCAATCAACAGGCTTCAACAGCGTCTTTTTGGAATTCCCAAAATGCCCTAACATTTCCCATCAGCTCGCGTCCGTTCATCCCGTTTTCATTATCGGTTCATAAAAACGTCCGTTTCCCCAAATTCGAGTACATTCCTGAATTCATTTCCTCAAAACCATGATTTCATTCGTCGTCGTCATCCGATCTCAGAAATCAGTTTCTCTCACTCGCGAATCATTAATGCCAACATCACCAGAGACATAGCATCCACATCTAGGGATTTGATAGGCCGGTAGAGATAGCTCAGGCGTGCTATCACCTTTTTCTTTTAATCGAAGGTATAATCCTTTATAACGTATATATTTCAGTTAGAATATTTACATTCTTTGATTTGCTTCACTTTTTGCCATCATTATTCATTATTTTTTGTTTTGATTGATCTAATTTGTGAACGGTGAACATACATTTTCCAATTTGATTTTCGACTCATGAAAACAATTGATCCATACGACATTTGACATCTTTACTCATTATTTTTGGTTCTGCTCTGATTTATTAACATATGACATCATTACAATTTTTTCATCTGATTTTTGATTCACGGAATAAAATTTGTTATACACAGCAACACCAGGACCATACAAAATTTTAACAATGAAATAATTTAATCGCTCTAGTCACTGGTTATACAAATACTAAGTAGTAATTATTTTAATTTGATTAGCATTTAAAACATCAATTAAACTCCTTACTGATGTGCAACTAAAATCTTGACTGATGTGCAATTAAAATCCCAACTGATTCTGATTTTGTTGATGAAAAATATTAATACTGCATTTGGTTATACTCCCTACGGATCACATGAATATCTTTGATTCTAGAGTGATATATTTTATAGCAATACATAAATGATTGTTTAAAAGAAATTTGAGATATTGTTATGTAGCTTTAGTTTGAGATTAATAAATTAAAACTCATGTTATATATCCTCTCTAGGAGGACTGAGTGCATGAGATGACATGTGTATTATGCATTTTTTTGTAGCTTTGAATTTAATTTCTCTGTATTATTTTTAAATGTCAATATTTAGTACCACTTTCAGTTTTATAAATAATTATATACATTAGCAATGATAAGATCTTTGTGAACATTTTTTCATAATTACTATATTATTTGCTTCACTTTAAGGAAGATTGCGCATTGTTATTGAAATGCATTTATGATTAATTTTCTTCTTTTTAATGAAATTTTATTAATTGTCAAAGTTTCGCTGTAATTTCCTTTTGTTTTCAAGGGAAAAAGTTGGATTAGAAAAATACAAATCAAGTAGTTGTGAGGTCCATAAATGAAGGAGTTTTAAGTGGTAGTTGTGAATAAGGTTTGTTGTTGATTTGAAATCAAATGTATTTGTTTGAACAGAATAGGTAAAGTCTTGATTTTCTTTTGATTAAGAAATATATGTAGACGTCCGTTGTATTATGACTTCGCTTCAATGAGATAGATTTTTATGAGTTTTTATATAATGTCTGAGAGAAGATATTCGACATTACCTATAGCAATTTGAAGCATGCGCCAAAAATCTTATCATGCCATGGCAGGAACCTTAGCCTTCTCTATGCATGGATTATTTACAGATGTTGAATTTTCTTAAAGCATATGCTGGATTCTTGGGTTGTATTGACAAAAGGAGGTAATAATGCATTTCCACTTTTGTTAGCTAATTATACTAATTGGTATACCGATTGATTATAGGATTAGAGTTTTCAACTATATGACTACTACAGTAAAAATGAAATTATGTGATCATACTAGCACAAGCTAAATTAAGTTGAATCATAGTGCTTCTGTATTAGGATACCTCTTCTCACGGTATTTAAATGTACAACCAAAATATCTGTACATGTTAAGTAAGTGACATAAGTTTCTTACAAACGGTCATTTGGTAATAAATGCTTCTAATGAGAATGTTTATTTTCCCCTCCTTCTTTTGAATATAGATGTGTTGCTGCTGTTTGTAAAGAGAATTTAAGTTGTATTATGTTGACTCTAGATTTATGAGATTGCCTTTCGATGCACCTAAAAGAGCTTAAGAGCCGCTCTTAAGTCATTGAGTATTTATTTGGACTGATGACACACATCATATGATACATATAGTTAGTCCATCTTAAGAATTAATTAATAAAGGTCAATGTTCTAACATTTTATTTGTATGACTCTTAAATGTGTATAGTTTCTGTCATATACCTTGGATAAAAAACGATTCCAAAAGCTAGCAGGATTAGCTTGATAAGCTTTAAATAAGGGTGCAGGATTAGCAGTTATGTGATCGTATTGATTGAGGATAGAACATATGAGGTTGAAGGTGTGTAGTCTATTTATAGTTGAGAAATTATTTGTTTCCTTTGAACCTTTTTATATTTAATGTTTGAGAGATCTTGAAACATGTTTATTCTCTGGAACTTCTATTTTAGTTTTAGTTGCTGGTGCATGGTTCAAAAAAAATTGTAAACAGCCATAATAATGATGCTTTTCATATAAATATACAGTTGATGGATGAAGAGCCTTACTAAATTAGTTATATCACAACACATAAAACACTTAAATCATTTTATATTATTTAGCTCATCAAGGTAGATCTCTGCTTCATGCTACATACTCATGTAGCCTACTTTTAGTTTATGTCTACTCTCTACCATTCATAGGAACCCAAAATAACATGTGTGAAGTCATTGCAGTAGTTTTTGTTAAGTGTCATATACATGTTACAAATAATATGCATGAATTCATTGCAGTAGTTTTTTTTAATTAAAAATTATGCCCTTACTTTGCAATTTAGGTTTTTTAATTAAAAATTATGCCCTTAATTTGTTCGAAGACCTATTCCAAAATCTCCTATACGGTCATACACACATGAATAAGTAAGTTAACTAATAGTTTAGGTTTTACCAGTCTTTTTTCTGATGATAACATCAGTGAAACACTTTACTGTTGATATTTGGTAGTGATAAAATAGTTTGATATTATAGTAAATAGTTTGATTTTTGATTGTGATAAAATAGTTTGATATTTATCAAGTATAAAATATCAAATAATTTTTCTGATGATTTTTTTAACAAATTATATAGTGGTTTGATTCTTTCATGCATTTTTTTATTTTTTTCCATATTAATCATTGCAAAGAGAATGAAAAACTACTTTTACTTCATCAGTATTGATTCAGTTACTTACTGCCACATTAAAATTTTATTTGATTACAATCTAGGCTACTTTAGTACATTATGTAATCTACTTTAGTACATTATGTAGTCTACGTTACAAAATCATTTGGTTTCAAACTGTAAAAATCTAGATTACCTTTTATTGATTAACTGTGTAATTTGATTTACTTTTATTCTTCATGTTAGCAAAACAGTTTTAGACTTGAACATGATGCAATCTAAACTTTTTATTATAAGCTTTGGTTGCTATTTTTCAACTAAATGCATGTTGATATTTTTTAATTTTATATCATCTTTTACTCATTTTAAATTTCTGATATTGGAGCTGGGGCCAAAGGAATGCTATTTTTTAAGGTAGGATCTTTGTACAAAAAATCATCTTTACCTTGGTCTATTCCGAGGACTGCATAAATGACACTTAAGTGAAAAAAGTGTATATACACGCATAGATATGTGTTCGTTTAAGTGAAAAATGTACATTAAAAAGAGTAATCAAGTAAACAAGAGGTATCTCTTAGAAATCAAACTTGAGCATGACAGCACTAGCACAATATGAAATGGATGGACTGTTTATTTTTAATCACATTTAGCTTTATTCAGAAAATAATAACTCAAAATGCACAAATAAATTTTAAATTCTTACTGCTAAATAAGCTTCACTTCTTTTTTTTGTTGGTCTGCATTGCTTGCTTTTTTAGCTCATAAACACAAGCTAAACTTTTTGGACCGAAAAACATAAAAAATATGGGTTTATGTTTATGATGGATGAACTGGCTATCTTACTTCCAAATGTTTCTTCACCAGCCTGTTTATATCTCTGAATGGTAATAATATACCAAAAAATTATTTCGAATTTAGAATTATATAAGATTCTTCTACCCATACTCTAAATCAAAATTTTGAGAAACTGCGAAAACCGCCTGAAGCACAAGTTAAGCATTTTTTAGAATATAAACATAAGCTAAAACATTTTTGGGCGATAATTCATGTGCCTGTACGAACATGAAATGAATAGAAAATATAGTATATACACAGCTGCATGTAGTATTTCATGCTTCAAGCATTTCATGTATTATGTTGGCAAATCGAATATACAAATATGCTTCTTAATGTATCTTCTATGTTGGCAACTTACTTGAACATACTTCAAGTATTTCATGTACAACGAAGAGGTATTTCTATGTAGAACTCCTTTAATAGTATTTACTACTTATAATGAATGGTTTGTAAAGATACCTACCTGTACATGCTATATTGTGATGTATATGAGTGAGACGAGGTAGTTTGAAGTCTTTGGACTTTGGAACTTTATAAACATGGTACAATCCAAATAAAATAATGAGGTGTTAACCAAAACTATTTTGGTTAAAATATTCCACTTTGAAGAAGTGCAACTCTATATGGATGTGTGTGTATGTATATTCTAAACAACAATGGATGGCCTTCTACTTTTGTTCCCACCTTTTTTCATATTCCAAAAATGTAATAATTTTTCGATGACTTCAATAATATTAAAAATATATTTTTGTTTTAACTCAAATTATAAAATAAATTACATGCATATGAAAACGCTGGAAGTAATAATATGTTAAATAGTTTATAAATTCTTCTAAATGGTATTTTAGTAAAATATACGTAAATTATTTATACGCTTAAATTTGTCAGATAAGATTATTTATGAAAATGTAGTACTAATAATTAGACACTAATAGTTAATAGATTATACAAATGTACTTGAATTTCTTTAAATTTCATAATGTTCTAAATAACTAATAACAGTCTACAAAATTTTAAAGATTACTTAAGAAATATAATCTTTCTATGAGGATTCATGAACAAAAAGATAGGGAAAACAAGGATCAATCAATAAATTATGAGTTGTCTATAATCTAAATTTGATATTACACTTTCTTTATATATTTACTGTCTTTAGTATGTAGATACTTAAAGCTCCAATTATCATATTGAAATGATTTCTGCACAAACATAAGTCCATTTTAGGAATAGTATTAGTTATTGTTTATATTTTACATGCAATTACAGTTGACTCGAATTATTAGCTCATATTGGTTAACATTTAGTTTTTAATTTTTTTAGTGCATTTTGTAGAAGTAACTTAGAAAATCTACTTAAATAATGCTAACATGCTCATGACCAATTACGACATAGCCAAGCTGGGTGTATGCTCATTTTTGTTTTAGGCTCTTTTTCAAGGTTTTTGCGTGTTTGTCATGATAATTTTTATTTTGAAATTTTACATTTTTCTAGATGTTGCTTATGTCTAATATTTATTTCCTGCTTACTGAATTAAGTGAAAAATAACAAAATGCGGAAACCTAAGCTCTCCTCTATTATGCTTTTTGCATAAAAACAATAGTTACTGCTATGAAGGTAGATTTCATCTTTACTACTAAAAAAAAAGAAATTCAATCAATAGAAAACCGTAATGTCCTTTTGATATTTCAGTAATCCCCATGCATAGTTATTTTTGTTCATCCACTCATATTCATTTTATGTCATGTCTTCTTGGAAAATTAGTAATCCTATCTCATCACCATTCATGTTTGTTTCATAACCATTCACGCTCCTTATCACCGCTACACCACCACCTAATATTGTGGTTACAAGATTATTTTGTGTAATTTGTAGGTAAAATTCTTTCAGTTAGAAAGGAGTAAAAAAAAAGAGAATCCAATGCTTTTGGTAAGAGGACTTGATTCTGCCGTCGCTTCCCTTTGTCAACTGACGCGGTCTCTTGATACTGCTCAGCAGGTAATTTTTTGTAACTTCTGATGGATCTTATTTAACAAAGAAATTTGTTTGGTTCTTCTAATTATAATATATATATATAGCTTTGTCATAATGTGCCTCGGTTTTGTTAGAGACGGACTTGGAGATTTTAATGTCTGGGACAGTTTGCAATGTATTGTTAACATGATGTATTTAATGTATATTTCTCTAAAATAAGAAAGATTACAAGACTCGTTGGTAGAAGTAATTAAAGCTCTCAGCTCACACAATAAAAGTATATAACTGTCTACCAATGTGTTTTTTTTTTGCATTACTCATTTTAGTTATTATAAACTTCCACAGTGTTTAAACTCTATTTATTAAAACAGACACTTCCATAAAGTAAAATATATCGTGCATTGGTTGAACAATTGCCGTAAAGTATTATCCACCACCGTAGCCTTTTATGGCATTTCAAAATTTTGATTCATATATTCTTTTTGGTTTTCATAATTTCCTCTTTTTCTTTTTTTTCTAATTTTTCTATTTAATTATTCAATTCCACATTTTCTTGATTAAAATTTTAAAATACAAGATCTCGCATTTGTTTTTGGAAAATTAACTTTTATTTTACTTATTTTTTGTGTGACAAAAAAACATCTCCTTAGTCTTTTGAATTATTACTTTTACTTCCAGCTTAGCTTAAAAATCATGTGTCTTGAGGAAAATGAGAACATGGTATGGTCTTAAAGAGCAAGTGATGCTGTTTTAGCCTATAATGCTATATCATTATTCTTTACTGAGAAATCACTGGTTGATAAAATTATATTTTCTATTAATGGATTGATTTGATTCTGTAAAATATAGAAGGTGAGAATGTGCCAAGACCAAACCACTTCGTTACTCTTCTATTTTATCAGTTAATGCCGCTGAAAACCATTTAGGAATTGGTGGCATACAAACACACACATACACACGTTCATGTCGTCTATCTTTCATTTTCCACAAGAAAGACTTGGTGATTTCTGTGGCACAATTTCTAAAGTGGAAGGGCGATAGTTGTACAGAACTACTAAAAAAATCATTGCTATGGTAATTGGTAACCTAAGTACTAGATCCATTTTTAGATTATGTAATTGGAAATATCGTAAAAGCTTACTACTAAATCCATTTTTAGATTATGTAGTTTTATGTCGTTGTGGAATTTAAATTTAATAACATATAGTACTTTTTTTTATCTTAAAATGCTTCTTATCCAGTTGCATATGCGTATGGTTTGGGAAACATTCGAGGCAGTCAAATAATGCAAAGAAAAAAAAATTGTATGCTAGCTAGATTGCAATTTGAGACCATGAATTTATATGAAATAAAAAGGATTTTCATCTTAACAAGGTTCAACTCAGCTATATGCACATAGTTGAATTTTAGAAAACTTTTTGAATTTATTATATTTGTTCTTAATTAAATCAATTTTGAGTTCTTTGATTTTCAATGTAGAGTTACACATACTATTCCATGGGAATAAGTTGAAGTAATACTGATATAAAATTTACTGTAATCATTTTATTCTATCTTTTTGCGTACAATTGATAAAAAGCAATGTATTATCTTATATTTGGAAGAAGAATGAGCAATCATCATCCATTATCTATCACAGCGCCTATAATTTCTGGACATCTTATTATAAAAAGTGTGAACTACAACTTACTCACACTTTATTTAAATATTAAATATCAGATAGGCCTTAACATACCTTAGTTTTGGTCGATGCTCAAGATACTTGCATACTTTTGTTTAAATATTATTTCACCTTTAACTATCCTTAACATTGTTGGATCTTTGTTTACTGCACCAGGTCCATTGCCTGGCTTCTAACCTTGATAAGAGGATATAAAGTGGTAGTCAGATCAAATTTGTATACAATAATTTTTCAGATCCATAACTATTCAAAAGTGACTCCTTTCTGTTAAATTATAGTTTTTTCTTTCAATTTTTCTATTAATTGGCTTCAGCTATGAAGGTTAGATATTTAACTCCCGGTCATAAATCGGTTATATTTAATAGTTGGTCCGATTTTATTATTACTAATACTATTATTGTTATTTATTATAGTGATATATTTTCAACAATTCCGTTTGCAATTTAACTTCCACAAATACAAGTAGAAACATTTAGGGATTAATCATCTTTGTTACCGATACTTTTAAACATGGAAAACCTATATTATGGATAATTTGACTTCTAATCCTTCTCACTGTTAATAAATTAGATAAATTATTATTAATCTTCTTAAGTAATGTTCATTATTCAATTGTATATCTATGTTAGTTCTCTAGGATTTATATAGAATTTCAAGTATTAATCAGTGTTTTATCGATGTTTTGCTAGCTTTTTATGGGGATTAAAACTTCATAATATTGGAGTTTTATCTTTTATCATTTAGAAAATTATGTTAGTGATCATCATAAGTTTCATTATGGCCATTTAATTAATGAGAAATATTCATCTTGACTAGCTACTTTCGTTTGTACAGGTCGGTTCAGCTATAAAAAGAGTACAACCTAAACATGACAAGTGGGCAATAGTGATTATAATGGAGATAGTTCGAAAAGATCTATTGTCTTGGGTGCGAACTGTATATAATGTGAATCATGCTTCTGCCTTAATGCTGCTTTTAAAAGAAAATTGCATGCTTAGATAAATAGTTTAATGTCATCCTTATAATATTGTACTTTATGTTCTTGCTGCAACTACCATGCGTTCTCACCTTTAGTATTATGATTATTATAAAATTTGTGCATACCATGATTTTCTTTTGGGAGAAGTAAATTAAGTTACAAAATTGAATTTTGTCTGTGGTTATGGAAATTTACACTATTTATGTTCTCTTCTTGCCTTGCTTGATGACAAAAATGTGGAAGTTCATTGTTATTTTCATAGGGCCGCATTGATTGTTACCCTGTGAAGACAAGTGATGTATTGTCAAATTTATTACATTGTTACTGCTACAATGTTATTTCTATTTTTATTTCATTTGTTGTCAGAATACTCTATAATAGGATCAAGAGTATACTGGCAATGATCACATTGTCTATTTTTAACTTATACGTGGCTGGTGTTGGTTAGGGGACATGACATGTAGATGGCAGAAGTATACAATTCTTTAGTAATTTTGTGTAGTATGAACATCAACGTAGTTGATAATGGCAGAAGTACACAATTCTTTAATTGCATCTGATATGAATATTTAGCTTACCATTTTCTTTTGCTTTATGATTTGAACTATATGCATTTGGTAATCAAGTTTTATTATATTATCGTTCAACTGTGCTATTAATAAATTTAGAAGACTTTTTCTTTATTTTTAGTTTCTTTATCAAGGCTTTGTCCAAAAGGTGGATCAGTTTCAACTGCTCAAGGTTTTCTAGAATCAAGGCCTTGAATTGGATTTATCTGTTCAAATCAACAAAAAAACAAATGTAAATTTACTGGAAAAACAATACATTAACTTTTGGCATCTACCTTCATATTTTCTATTATACGGATGTTCAACTAATAAGAAAGCTGCAAACTTCGTAGGCATCTATTAAAAGACTTCTTCAACTATTTAGCTTACATGAATATGTCCTTGCGACGTTTAGTAAGACATATGCATATGATATAAATGCCCTGACTTTTTTATAGGACCGTTTATTATTAGTGTACATGATATTTATTGTGCCAAAAGACATTCAATTATCATTTTTCAAATATATGTAGAAGATTCCTTTTTTGATGTTCAGTGAATATATAACTTGCATTTGAAAAGAATATACTTTGATGTTAGTAAATGTACACAATTTACATAAATGTATACAATTTACAGTTCCAAGTGAATATATTGTAGCTGTAGTATGTTGGAACTTATTTAGTAGTTGAATAGAGTAATAGCCTTTTTTTCCTTTTTATGGAGTAAGCAATAACTTGCAGCTATGAAAAGTGGTCCAATGTTGATACAGGTTTTAATTTAACTTTTGCTATTCAATACTTCTTACAGTATGATGAAGTTTGAATGTAAAATCATGTTATTTATTTCATTATTTTAGTTAATCATTATAAGTTATTCAAATCATAAATAGTCAGTAGGAATGTCAACGTTAAAGATTAGTATGAGTATTTTTATTTGTAGTGTACGTGTAATTTCATGGGTAAAAAAATAAGAGACGTTATGGATGAACACAATATATATAAAGAAACAACTTTTATAAATTAGGGTGTATTCGAGACTTGGACTGGTTTCAATTTTCGATTCGTCGAGAATTGAAACTGGCCAATGCAGAAGTTTACACCATTTAGTTGAAGTGATAAGAAATGATACCATTGGGACATGATGCACTACGTCGACATTATGATGTTATGAACAGTTTTGTTGTTTCAGAAGTTACCACTTGGACCTTTCATAGACATTGGCAGTCATTGAATTGCCAATGATTTCAATGAGATCTTTAAGTTTAAGTGATGTTTTCCAAACTGGCCATAATAATAATTTATTGAAAGCCACCATTCAAATTTCAAATTACAAACATGGTCGTATATCATAATCACTTTCAAATTGAAATTTCAGAAAGACAAGTTGGCAATCATGTTCATTGAATTCTCGCTGTTGATAAAATTGTGTAGTGATGATGTATTTAAATAAATTTTTATTCATAACCCACATTAATTAAAAGAGCGTATACATGTAAAAGTACAAGTATTATTTCCATTTCCAGTAATGTAAAATAAAACAAAAGAAACCATGAATGCTTTCAGGTTATTAGCTCTATGAGTGTTCTTCAGTTGCCTTGGTCTTCTTGGTTATTGCTTCAGGTTCATATTATGAGCTATGGTATTATCAAATCTACTTCCACATGTGCAACTATAATTGCATGCGCATTGTGATTAAATGAAGGCCCATCTGCGCGTGCATATATACTCGTATAAAATAGGATAGGCTGCTCTCAAATACCGAGAATCCACTATACATTCGATAAATATCACTGGTAATCCCATCTCCCCATATAATATGTAACAACCATGCTTTCTACGTCGTAAATTAATTAAAATAAAATTGTTCAAATTCGATATTTGATAATCATTATTTTTGAAAGTAAATATCTATTCATTTAATTGAAATCTATTTAATAAAATAATTTATTTTAATAAATTGAATGAAATTAATAAATTCTTTTTGGATAATTTATTGAAATCGAATAAATAGTTTTCATTGAATATAAAATACATTTAAAGTGTAAAAATTCGTTATATGATTAAATTAGTAGAAACTAAATAAACGAGCATCGAATTGAATAAAGTTAGCTAGTTATCGAAGTATAATTTGTAAAAGCGTAAATCAAGTTATATTACATCGAATATACTTATGAATAAATAACATGGATTAATATTTGAATTCGAAGGTAAAGGAAAATTAATTAAAATTGAGTTGAAAAAAGGTAAAATAAGCCCAAAATCTATTCAAGCCCCTTCTTTCTTGTCTTGTTCTAAAAAAACTCCTTTGCCTAACCGTTCAAAAAGGAGGAGGAAAAAAAAGCACATTCCTATCCTATTCGAAGAAAGGCCTGAAACCCATCACCCTACCGTACCATAATTTATCTTAAGCCTTAATTTTCAAATCGACGAACAAAAAAAGAAGAGAATCGGCCGCGATCTGTAAATGGACAGCGACGACGATGATGCAAGGGGATGGAGCGATTGCGATGTGATGGTGATGTCACGATGTTGCAGGTGAACTTGGAGGTGATGGCGACTTGCGGTCGCGACCTGAAGGGGCTTGTAGGGAGGAGATGTCGCGATTGGAGCCTGGTGAATCGAGAGCAGCGATGGCGAACGTCGATTTGGCAACGCGATCGTGAGGTAATGATAGGCGTTCAAGTGGTGAGGCTCGAACCTGGAGTTAATCGTGAATGGTGGCTGCAATGTGGAGGCTAGGCGTATGGCTAGGCAACGACATGAGGAGCTGCTGAGGTGCGTGAACTTCGTGTTGAGGCTGTAAAGCTTTGGTTTGTGTGTGCATCAATATCGGTGAGTTGTACTCACTCATCTATATTTAAATCCCTCTGCACCTTATACATATATTTTATCCCGATAGTTGATTGCATTGCTTGGTTAAAATGATTGAGATTATCGGTTGAATTGTTTGGATAAAAATTGTTTGATCGGGATATTTGATTGGTTGTATGTTATTGGATGTGTTTTGATTGATATTGGTTGTTATTAGATTCATTATCCGAATGTGGATATGGTTTTGGATTGATTGAGAGATTTTGTGTTAGATGGATCGTAATGTTTTATTAGTTGTGTGTACATTTATAAATGACCGAAATATGATGTAATTCGATTCTTGTCATACGATAAATTTTATATCGATAATTTTGGAGAATTCGCTCGATGATTTTTATTTTGGATATTCGATTGGTTCTTTGATTTTAAAATGGTACTGTAGATGTTTTAAAAATTAAATTGAAATATATCTATAAATAAATAATTGGTTGGAAAAAATAAAATGATTTATTGAAAATTATTGGAAATAAAAACAGAGATTTTTTGAATACATGGGAGTATACGGAATTTTTGTAAGTATAAATGTGAAATTTTTAATAATATTTTTAAAAGGGATTTTTTTTTGTAAATTGAATGTTTAGCAAAAAGAATTTAAAGGTAATTTAAAAGGGGATTTTGATTATAAAATCTATTTTAAAGAGATTTAAAGTATATTCCCCTTATTTATATGTTTATTGGGTCGAAATTAGTTTATTGAATGATTTTGTTAATTGAAAGGTAATAATAATAATATTTTCGAAGAGAGAATTTTTGAGTATATGAGCCTATTTTGAAAATAACTAATTTTAAAATATTGTTGAATGGTTTTAAGAGTATTATAACATAAATCCCTTTTCATTTATATATTTTGGTCATTTGAAATTGATTTATTTAATATTATGAGTAATTCCATATGATAAGAAGATTTAATTTGATTTGATATAAATGATTCAAGAAATATTTTGCATAGGGAATTTTAAAATTATACAATCTATTTCGAAGATGGATTAAATTGTGAAAGATTTAAATGAATTTGAGAGTTGAGTTATAATCCTCTTTCGTAAATGATCTTATTTGGAATGATTTACATTGGATGATTTTGCGATTTAATTCTATATATTGAGAATTTTGAATAAACAGATTAGTAGTACGGGGGTATGTGATGCTCGGTAATATTTTTCTGGTTATTCTATTGACTCATATTATAAAATAAACGTTGATTTGACGAGTGCAGTTTACTCATTTCTAGTAAATGATCGAGTAATACTGAGTGATATGAGACGCTCAAGTAATACTTGTTCGATTACTATTAAAGAGTAGATGCCACTTATATTTTGGAGACGGGTTAGGAATTTGAGATATCGCCTAGAGATGACTCCTTAGAGCTTAGTAGTCGAGAGTCTTATTACTCTCTAAGGGCTGCAAGCTGGAGATATACTGGGATTTATAGATTTTATCCCCTAGCACTAACTAGTTGAGTATATTATTATTTACTCCAAGGACTAGTAGTCGAGGAATTAGCATGTTATGACTCTCATTAGGACGTGTGGAGTCGAGAGTATACTCTCGTTAGGACTCATCTCTTTGAGAGTATAATTTGTTGCATCCTCTAAGGGCTAACTAGTCGAGTGTCATTATCTACTCTTAAGATTAGTAGTTGAGGATTTGTTATGTTAATATGCTCTCATCAGGAGTTATATAGTCGAGAGCAGTAGCTGTCACTCTCATTAGGACTTATATAGTTGAGAGTATTTATTGGAAATCTACGTCATAGGGTTCACGCTACTATGGAGAGCACGTGAATTAGACCCACCAGATAGGCTAGCTATCCATCCTAGCGGTTCTGATTGTGGGGTTGCATCCCGGATTCGTGATGTTAACTTGTTGGGTTTGTAGGCCGAGAGTTACTTCTTTTATTAGAGCCATTGCCCCAACGTCACTTAAGGACCAACAACCCATTACCAAAGGCAAGTAGGAATTGTGGTCAATGCTCGGTATAGCACAACAGTGTGTTTATGACATGTGATGGATACGAGTGTCACAATTATGGGAGTAACTAAGGGACTATAGGAAATGAACCGCGCTCATTAGCATTTTCTAGAGCTGTGTTGCGGTACGTCAGCCTCCCATCTGGATGACTTAGGTAGATCCATTATATTTGAGAAATTTGATATTATCACCTCAGTGGAGACGATCACTGTTGACGTTAGAAATCAGCCGCGTGTCCGTTTGTCAATTGAGATAACCTAACCTGAGACAGCTACGTGTTGTCTTATTTATGACATTAGAGACAAGTTGCGAGCTTGTCTGTCATTCTCTCATAAGAGCGTATGGCTGCGAGATCTCTTTTTATTTGATTTTTTGTTTCCTTCTCTCAGGACCATTCAGTCGAGAGTTTTGCCTTTCTAAGGAGTAGTGGTCGGGATATGTGGTTTTGTATATTAAGTTTTTGATTGAGTTTGATATTGGTTTGAGTTTATATTTCTTGATATCTTCGAGGGCTTAACAGTCGGAAGATATCACTTCTATGAGGACTGTAGGTTAAGATAATTAATTGGATATTGCTTTAATATTTTGTATGAATTGTGGTTATCGGAATTGGTATTTCTTGCTACCTCCTTGGACTGACAGTCAGAAGTATATACTTCCATCAGCACTGAAAGTCGAGATAGTATTTCTGGATATTGATTTCTGTATTTTGTATGGACTGAGTTTTATTTAGGTTCCACGTTTCGTAATTTATCTTCCATGACTTAACAGTCAGAAGTTATTACTTCTATTAGGACTGTAAGTCGAGATTTGACGCTTTGATTATTAAGCATGCATGCATGATATATTATTACCAGGTTTATGACGGATGTTACTTTGAGTCATATTCGTATTTCTTAATACCATGCTTATTGTTATGTTCTCACCTTAGATTTAGATAGTCTGATCCATTTATTATTTATATAATACTCGGGTCAGTCCAAGACATTACACGTTTAGGGACAAATGGCCATTATGTGAATGTTGAGCATAGATGTAGGATATGATATTATTGTATATCACTGTGTATTATATTACCTCATGGTCGTATGCCATTGTATTTTATTGGATGTATATTGTATGATTTTGAGATAATGGGCGATTGACCTATTTTATAACCTACTCAGCTTTGTATATATTTGTTTCATATATGTTATCGCTGCGTTGTTGACTGTGTTCTCAATGATTTATTTTATATTATATATGTTTTATCTTCGAGGCACACATGTTTAATATTTTGTGCCGATACTGTATATGTATATGTGAGTTGTTTATGATTTTTTTAATTACATACCAGTGTTAGCCCAGAAGAATACGTGTGTACCCATGCAGCCTCATTCTCATTCTCTGTATTATCTGACAGTAGTACCTAGTAATACCCTTGGATAGTATGCGTATAGAGGTGAGGTATTACATAATATCTATCTGTAAATATCGTCATGGGAAATGACTGTACGAAAGACACAAAGTCCCAGGTAGTCATATATATAATAATATGCGGCACCGGCCCACATCAATGCTACAATGAGGTGTATCAATCTTATATGCCAATCTACTACTCCGTCAGTACCAGAAGGGTAGCACTAAGAAAACTCTAAAGACACTAAATCTCTACCGTCTTTAATTACCTCATAGTCATCGTGACTCGTATCCATCGGGTGCTCGTCAACGCAAAGACTCTTAAGTCACGACACTACAAATGCCTCTATAATTAACAAATTGCCGGTCTAGGGGATACAAGGGCTAATGCGCACATAAGGGTAGCACAAATTTTTTGAAGCACTAAACCCAAAAGCACAAAATTATATATAAGGTGTCATGGATTTGGGGTGCAACCCCATGATCGGGTCACCAAGGTGGATACTAGTTATCTGGTCCTCTCCAACAAACATAGTACATTGTAATACTGACATATATAACCAATACATATAGACACGAAGTTATGGTCATCGTTTGGCACAAAGCCATACTCGCTAAATATAGGCACAAAGCCATGTATCACTATGTATCAGCTCACACTATACATTTTATTCCTTTCATGTGAGTGTCATCTACGTACAATGAATAACCAAATAAATATCACAACAACATCCTATACCACTGCGTGATACTCAACGTTTATTCACTTCTTATAAACTACACTCAATCTACTCAATATTCTATATAACGAGTCCAAACAATAACCGGAGAAATACTTCCGAAAGTCTCATACCAGACGGTATTATAACTCCGTTTATTCAGATTCCTCGTTGCATGAAATTATATAATACAAAATCACATCAAAGGATGTCATCATCGTAACATATCAAAATCATCAATCAAGCCCATATCAACGGTGGATCACTCATATAATTGAAATCGATATAAAGAAGATAAGGAATTGGAAATCAGAAGCTAATATAAAAATTTGATCATTCAAATAAATATAAATAACGAATCAATACTTAATAATAAATAGTCAAAATATACAATGTTTTATAATAAAATAAATACTAAGAAATAAATAATAAATACATATTCCAGATTCAATTAGATAATTGCTAAACTCAAATATAATATATTTTATACAACTAATAACTAATATGTCAATCTTTTATAAAATTGTAAAATTAAATTATAATTTAGTATCCTCAAACAACGTTAGAAGATCCTTTTCTTTCATGTGATAATCCAAAATAATTAATTATATTCCTAATCAAATAAATATATCTTCAAAACTTGAATTATATATTAGAGTTTCATACAAATATACCCTGAAATATATAAATATCAATTAGATAACATTTCATATTTTTCCATTAAAACACTATTAAATTCACTATGTTTATTCAATAAACATTAAATCATATTTACATTAATAAATAATATATATAATTATATACAATAATTTAAGTGTACTTATTATATATATTTTTGATTTATTTGATATATTTACATAGATATACAAATGCAAATTTTAGTTTAAACATAGATATATATTCAGTGTTTGCAAGCAAAACACACAAATAATGCCCCAAATACAGCTAATGCCCCAAATACAGCAGGCTATCTTACATATATAAACACACATTCTCACTCAACTCATGCATATAACACTCATACAAACTAACTTGCATACAAACACAGCCATGCATTCACACAGTCACGTGCGCGCACACACACAATCAACACACAACAGTCGAAACACACACATTCATAAAAGGTATTTAAATACAAGTGCACACACAGCAGGCATGCACACTCCAAAGAAAACAACCATGCACACTCTAAAGAAAACAACCATGCACACATAGAAGTACGTACACAACACAAACTACCCCACACACGTGGTTGCTAAAGAAGAAAGCTCCACCGGTCATTCTTGACCGATGCACCGGTCGGAGGTGGCCTGGAGCAAGTACGCTCCTGGTAGGGCTGTATATAGGAGGTGACCGTCTGTTATCCGACTCGGTCCGAGGCTGTAAGACGTCCGGTCCGTGTCCGTACGATTCTCATTTAGGACGCAAATTAGAACAAGAAAAAATGTCTGTCCGAAAATGTTCGATGTTTTCTAGTGTCCGAACATTGTCTGTCCGTTGTCCGACTCATATGAACAATGTTCGAAGTTAAAGTTTGTCCGGTCCGTGTCCGTTCGAATCTCTTATAGGACAGGACTATGACACACCTCCGTCTGGTCCGGTCCGACCCGTTTACACCCCTAGCTTCAGGCTACGTGTTCTTTCAATTACGATGCCTAATCTTTTGCAATTTAATGTAATTTTCATTCATAGCCATAGAAACAATCCATAGACGAATATATAAATGGGAATTCAAGTGTTTAGATGTTTGTGAGATTACTCACCTATAAACTCGCGCCTTCTTCTTCTCCTTTTTTCTATGCATGCATGCACGCACACACGAAGTACACTACATCAACAACTAAAACTCAAATTCCTTCTTCCTAAACATGCTACTTGATGAAAATAATATCATATTTGAATTTGAGGAATTTTAATAATTTATTAGATTTGTTTTTAATTTTCAAAGTGGTGAAAGTTTTTGGTTTCTTGCTTTAGGAAGCAGTGAATACATAAGAAATTGTTGCGTGATTATTTACTGAAGAAAGAAGACCGAAGACCCACGAAATGGAGAAATCTGGAAAATGGATTTAGGCTATAAAACTTAGGCTTGGGTCTTGAAAAAGAACTGATCATATATGTCTTTTATTTACCTCATATGATGTTTAATTTGAATAAATATAAATTTATATTCAAAAAAATCATTTCTTTTACAAACTAATATTTTACTCCAATTACAACACTTGTAAAAATTATTCGTACATTTTTAGCTTATTAAACTTTAAATAACGAATCTTCACGATTTAAATCTTTTATTAAATCGTTCCTAAACTAGTTTAGCAAATAAAATTTCTAATTCTATCTTCATTAATCAAATTACTATTATCAACTTAAATTAATTATTACTTAAAAATCGGCTTGTTATAATTAACCAGAATCTAGTTTTTTCTATTTGAACACCAATGCAAATTCAAAACCAATTATGTTATCACACAAGATTAAACAATAGAAAGAAAAGAAATACAGAAGATTTAACGTGGTTCGGATTTGTATCCTACGTCCATTGAAACCCAATGCCCCTTTTATTTCAATCGGCAGTTACAACAGATTACAAGTCAAATCAATAATTAGAAAGTTACAAGATGCAGAGACTCTCTTTAATAAGTTACTCAATTGAAGAATTATATTTTAGAGCACTCAAAATAGAAAATCCCTAAATTGGATGAGCTAGTGTTTCTATTAATTATAATGATTGGAAATCTGATAATCCTTTGATTAAGAAGGAGATTAGAAGGCAAATATAGATATCTCCAATTACTTGAGATCAGCAGATCATATAAAAAGAATCCGCACCATCAATAGATAAAAACCATGCATCGAATTGATGAGGACGCCCTCATAAATTCAAGTCAAAAAATAGCCTGGAAAAACGTTGCTACAGTAACTCAGACGTCTAACATATGGGGTCAGACGTCTTTGTAAAACTTCGAAACTCTCGAGTTCGCAAAACGCAGCAGCTCAGACGTCTGATTCCCCAGTTCAGACGTCTGATTTCCTGAAAGCTTTCTAGTTTAAACTTTATGGGGATTCAGATGTCTGGCTAGGGTAGTCAGACGTCTAAGTGCCTGTTAACTGACACTTGACAGGTTATTTACTTTATATCTTTTTGTCTCTTCATTTCGTCGACTTTCTATCTCTTCCAATACGAAGCTCTTCACAATATCTTCAATCTGAAATACTCGTAGATACATATTTGAATCGTTTAACAACAATACTACACCTTGATTCAAAATATGTTGGTCTCCTCAACAATCAACAAAATAATAATAGGGGTTGTTGGGTCTGCGCCCTATGGCGCTCAAGCAGCTGAAATCAAACTAATTAAGTTTGATTTATGCTCAAATTTGTCATTGGAAAGTGATTTATCATCATATCTGAAGGATTATCCATAGTACCCATCTTTACCATGATCTTGCTTCATTCTTCCTTAAGTGTAAAGAAGAAGCCTCTGACATCAATGTGTTTTACGGGAACTATAAACTTGATTCTCTACAAGATGAATCACACTTTGACTGTCTGAAAATAGCTCTATTATCTACTGCACCATAGAAAGATTATCCGATAACTGAAGTAAATATAATCCCTCCTTAGTCGCTTCCACAATGGATATCAAATCGACCTCGGTAGTCGACAAAGCTACTATATACTGCAGCTTTGATCTCTATGAAATTGAGCTTATGGCAAGTGTAAAAACATAGTCCGACATTGACATCCATCCGTCTCTATCCCTAGCATAATCTGAATCACAATAACCTCTAGGAGATATACCGTCATCTACTCCACCGTACAACAAGCCACCTGATGAAGTGCCACAAAGATATTTGAGTATTCACTTCATTGTTTGCCAATGCTCTTTGTCTAGGTTAGACATATATCGACTCACAACACTCACTGCATGAGCCAAATTTGATCTCGTGCACACCATTGCATACTTGAGACTACCAACAACACTAGAATAAGGAATATTTTCCATATACCTTTTGTCTCCATCTGATGAAGGGGATAATTCTTTCGACAACTTAAAATGACAGCCTAATGGAATGCCGACCGGTTTAGCTTTCTTCATATCAAATCGAGCGAGGACCTTCTTGATGTACCGTACCTGAGTGAGTCTCATCTCTCTTCGCTTCCTATCTCTGACTATCTCCATATCCAAAATTATTTATGGTTTTCCCGAATCTTTTATATCAAACTCTTTGCTAAGCGCTGCTTTCAACTTTATAATTCTGATCGCACTCTATGATGCAATCAACATGGCATCAACATATAACAAAAGATATATCATATCTTCATCATACCTCCTAAAATAAACGCACCGGTCTTTGAAGCTTCTAGAGTAACCCCGTGATAGTATAAACTTATCAAATCTCTTATGCTCTAGTCTATGAGACTGCTTCAGTTCATATATAAATTTGTTAAGTTTACAAACATAATTTAGCATGCTACTATTAATGAACCCCTTTGGCTGCCGCAAATAAATCTCCTCATCAAGATCATCATGTAAGAATGTAGTTTTGACATCTAGTTGTCCAAGTTCCATATCATAATGAGCAACTAATACCAAAAGGGATATGAATGGATGTATGCTTGACAACTGGTGCAAAGATATCATAATGCTTTAACTCTTTCTTCTGAACATACCCTTTTGCTATTAACAATGCTTTGTATCTGAAATCACCATTGCCACCATCTTTCACTATATAGATCCACTTACATCCAATTGTCTCTTGTCAGTGGGAGGAGACAACAAATCCCAAGTATGATTTTTCTGTAAAGATTCAATCTCCTCTTCCATATCAACTGATCAACTGAAACTGTCAATTGATGCAATAACGTCTCTATAATCTCTGAGCTCATCATGAACAACATTCAATGCATATGTCGTTAGGTCGTCGAAGTCGATGTCTTCGATGTTCAATCTAACAAAATCCTCAAGCCACCTAGGCTTTTTCCTCCGTCTAACAGGCATAGTCTCTGAATAAGCTTCATCTTGAGTCTGAGCCTTTGTACCAACATTTGTACTATCCTCGTCAACCATGATTCCATCGAAAACATATATGTACCTCTATAGAAAGAATATGAAGATGACTTGTCTCGTATTTGGTATTCTTAATCTGTCCACATATTGTCTTCGGATAAGGTAGACTCTACCTTCAACATAGCATTTTCATTAAAAGCCACATGCCTGCTGATAATAATCTTCTTACTGATGGAACAACACATCCTATATCTCTTCACTCCTCTTCTATAACCTAGAAAGATACACTTGCGAACTCTAGGTTCTAGCTTGTCTCTGCTCTCATGTACATAAGCTGGGCATCCAAACATTCTGAGAAATGAATAGCTAACAAGCCCGTCTTTCCATACTTCTTCCAAGATCTTCATGTTTATGGCAGTAGAAGGTGTGCGGTTGATGATGAAAGCCGCCATAGATAAAACTTCAGTCTAAAATCCCTTCTTCAAATTAGCAGTCAATCTGAGACAATAGGTTCTCTTCAACAATGTCTGTTTCATTCTTTCAGCAACCCCATTAGATTGAAGTTGCTAGGTGTGGTACAATGCCTCTTAATGTCTTCAGATTCAAAAAATCGATGAATTTCTATGATACAAATTCACCGCCATTATCAGAACGGTTCAACTTCTTCCTTGACTACTTCTCAACAATAGATTTCCACTTTCGAAACCTGTCGAATGTTTCACTCTTAGACTGTACAAAGTATATCCAAACTTACGAAAGATATCGCCTATAGATGTCTCTAATTACTCTAAATCATCAGATCATATTAAAAGAATCTGCACCATCAATAGATAATAACCATACACTGAATTGATGAAAATGTCCTTGGAAATTCGAGTTAGAAAATAGTTTGAAAAAAACGTCGCTACAGTGACTCACGTCTCGGTAAAACTTTGAAATTCTCGTGTTTGCAAAATGCAGCAACTCAAATGTTTGATTTCCCAACTCAGATGTTTGATTTCTTGGAAGCTTTCTGGTTTGAACTCTGCAGGCATTCAGCCGCCTGACTAGGGTAGTCAGACATCTGAATGCCTGTCAACTGGCACTTGACAGGTTCTCTACTTCATATCTCTTTATCTTTTCCTCCAATCGACTTTCCATCTCTTCAAATACGAAGCTCTTCATAATATATTCAATCTGAAACACTTATAGGCACATATTTGAATCGTATAACAACAACAAAAGGATAATTGATAACTTTGTTAAGTTGTTTCAATAGAAAAAAAAAGGATAATCACTTTACCTTCATAACCATCTCAGTGTAAAGTGATCTCTTAGTTTACCTTGTAATACATTATGAAATGGATAAATATGCTGATAATTTATTGTCTAAGGAAACCTATTATATAATGCATTTTTAGTGGATCTTGATATCAGAATAGCAGTTCTCTTCGTATTGTGGTGCAGTAATAAAGTTCATTCGTATGGATATCTGTATAATTTCTCTCTGCGGCGATCTGTTTGTCTTAGCTGTTTTTCTCCTTCTGTTACTCGATTCATTTCATTTTTTTGCATGCCATGGTAGAAATGCATGATTGCTTTAAAGTTCTCACAGTAGTGTTGACTTAATTGTTTTAGGCTTTGAGCCGTAACTATATATGATAAATGTGTCTTTAACTGGTTTATGATGTCTGCATCTTTACCATCATTGGGCAGACATAGACTAATATTCTTCTATGGCTAAGAACAAAGACACTAAAATGTGCCTTGTGAACTTAAAGTCAAAATGTTGGGTATGATAAAACATTTGATTTGACGTTTATCCAGTTAAATTTTTGGTCGTATGTTTTCAGCAATTTAATTGAATGAACCGCATATAATGTTGTGTACTTAATATGTCATCAAATTTCAGAAATGAAGATTCTTCGTGAACATTGTTGGTTGGTAAAGTTCAGAAATGAATCAACTAATATGATGGGCTACATGTTCAAGAGTTGCTTTGTAAGTAATTTCTTCTATCGAATAGCACTAATTTATTTAACTTTTCAAACTCATACATATTATTACTGATGTGGTTTATCTGGATGCGATTGATTATTCTCGTGCACTACAAACTAATTAGTACATACTGCATAGATCACGCATTCTATACGTGCATGAAGTATTGGTTTCTTTCATTTGATGATAACATATTATCAGTAATGATTTCAAAATACGTTAAAGCTATGTAAGAAAACAAAATAAAGTGAATTCTACATAAATTTGGAACTGAGATTAACTTTAGTTGCATGTGGGATTTGAACTTTTGACTTCGACTATATGTTATGAGGGTATTTTAGGTAGTTCGCGGTCGGTTCAAAAAGTTATGTTTCTATTCCAATCTGTGCGGTTAAAACGCTTAACAGCTCTTTAGCGGTGAAGATACAAAAAATTACAAAGGAGATAAAGCAGGATATAGCGGAATATAGGGAGGTGCAAAAAGCTTCATTAGATATAAAACTTAGTATTTAAAATTAGTTTATTATCATTCTCGCATTATTTGGGTAGAAAAAAGAAATATTGTTTAATTGTTTAATCTTATATAATAAAACCGAAAAATACCATTATTTATGTAGACTAGATTTTGTGACTTCTGAAGATTTCTAACTTACATTAAGCATTTCTGACATAAAATTAGGTCTATACCTTTTTTATGTTGATTTGATCTATAAAATAACCAATCAAATTAGCTTTTGTATTAACGTCGCTAAAGCGGATGTTAAAAAGTCTTGATTTAGCGGTAGTAATGAAAAATAACACGACTTAAAACAGATATGCTGTTTAATACCACTAAGTTGAAATAGCGTAGCGGTTGAAAAGCGCTATGAGCTATAGCAAGATTTAGCAGGGCTTTACAAGAGTTTTAACTGTACGGATTCCAACAACTAATAAAGAATATTATAAATTCATTCACGTAGTACCATTCCACTGAATTTAGCAGATTATCAAACAGAATACTTCATTGGATACAACTAAAGGAAACTGTATATGTTTAATTAACAAATTGAATTTGGTTACACAGTAAGATTCCACTGAATTTAGCGGACTGTCAAATAAAATACTTCCAACAAATAAAGCAAAGCAAAATGGTTGATGACTAGTTACCAAATTGTTAACAATGGGCACCAGAAGTCAAACAAATTATTTTTGGGAATAAACTAAAGAAAATAAAGGCATAGTAGCAATACCTAGAAAAGTCATGCAATCTCATAAGGAAATAAATTATAGTAAGATAGTTGTAGGTAAGCATCTACCCTATTCAATTCTATAATTCTATTTGCCAGCCACAGTTTATTGGTTATGTAAAAGTAAACTTAAATATTTAATATATTTAGTTGAGTATATTCTTTATTCTGCTTAAGCTTCCCAACGTTGATACCAAGGAAAATTCTAAGAAAAATACACTGAAGAATTACTTGCTAGCAAAAAGAAAATAAATAAATAAAACTGCATCCACTGACAATTAAGGGCGTGTTATATTTCTGTAAACTTTCTACACTTCATCTTGAATGGGAAAAGATTATATTTATTTTAGTTATGTTTTTACTTTGGAATGAGAGTGCATCTTAGCACACTCTACTAGAGGAAAGGCTATGTACGACCAAGTGGTCAACTAAATTTAGGTTGTTATTATAAATTAAACAACAGATTCTAATGACACATGGTTAGAAGTATTCTTCTACGATTTTTTATATTTATTATTCTTCTTATTCTTCAGATTTTTTGGACTTTGATTCTGTAGTTTTATTTGTCAACCACAAGTTTCATTGGTTATATACAAGTAAAAAGTTTTAATATATTCAGTTTGAGCATATTCCTTTTTCTGCTTAAGCTTCCGAAACATTGTTTGATATCAACGAAACTTCAAATGAAATACAAATACGAAATACTTTGCAGCCTACAGAAAAAGTGAATAAATTGTATTGACCAAAGATACAAAGAGATGTTCTATTTATTTTCGACTTCCTATGCTTCATGGAAAAAGGCCATATACTTTGTTCTAGTTCTGAATGAGAGTTTTCACGCCAGAAGCTCTTTAGGGCCAAGTGATCAGCCAAACTTATATTGTTCTCTATCGTCATTAACAAAGAAAATTAATTGTATGCGATTCACAAGTGTGCATTGTTTCACTTTCTCGTATTTTATCACATCTTTACATCACGTGCATGTATGTGCAATCGTGCTTGTCGTACACTACCTGTAAATAAAATGAAAATTCTTGTGACGAGCGTTACGGGGCACGTGAGCTTAGCGCTTGATGATGGCACATGTTTCACGCATGAATTGTTTTTGTACAAATGGTATATGTTTAACATATTAAGGAGAAAATGTTTGTATAAATATTTAGTCATATTTTGCGTTGAAATCATGTGTATTTAGTTTGAATTTTTATTTCTAAGTCGCAGCACCTAATTTTTTTTTATTAATTTGAATTTTTATTTCTATTATTAATTTAAAAAACGAATTTGTAAAATAAATTTATTTGTTATATTCTATTATTAAGATTTTGTAGGGTGGTTTTATTAACACCTCGGTTTTTTTTCCTTTCCCACTCCGATGAAAAAGAATAAAGATCTGTGACCAAAATATCCACTAAAAGAAAGGAGAATAAGAAGAAATAGAGACACATAATTTATTATCTGTGCATTAATTATCTATTTCTATCATACTAAAATACCATCGTTATTTCAGATTGAAAATAATATTGTACATTTCTCCATTATTTCCATATGGACATCTGAGATCTAACATCAAAATATATGATATTTCCATCTACAATTATTTCCAATTCAAATAAGATAATAATAAAATAAACGAAGATTAAAATCGAAATTAATAAACCTTAAAGATGTCACAAAAATAATAATTAGTTTTTTAGCAAATATAAATTTTACATAAAAGTCATGTGAAAAAGTGCAATATTTCATTAATTTTTTTTATCAAGACAAGGGTAATTTTGGTACAAAATGGAATGGAAAAGAGAATATATGGGGTGTCATTCTATTTTGTAAACTATCGGGATGAGAAAAGAAAATACGTGGGTGTTAATAGAATTACCCGATTTTGTAATATTTGTAGAAACGTGTTGAATTTGTAGAGGAAGTTTGTTTGTTAGATTTATATTCAACGCTAACACAAAATAAGTGTGACTATTATGCAATTTTTGTGTTCTTATTCTTCTAATCACCTTAATTTTGATGAACTTCGTTATTCAGTGTCGTTGTGGATTGGATCTTCTCTCCATTCCCCAGTGAAGGCATATCATGAATTTGACACATTATTTTGACAATAAAAGACCCACGGTTTTATCTGCTTCCAAACTTAAATGTATACCGCAGTATTCTTCACTGAATCCCCAATGGGAGACCATTCCAAATTCTAATCCACCATCCATGCCGAAACATCTTCTAACAATATTTTGCTCTTTTTTTCTTTCTTTCTTATGACCGCGGTTTGAATTTCGCTATTGCTTATGACCTCATGATAGCTAATACATTCTTTAGGAAGAGACAGTCACACTTAATTACTTTTAGTAGTGGCCAACACTTTAGCCAGATTGACTTTGTCCTTACTAGAAGAGACGACAAACGAGCTTGTGTAGGTTACAAAGTCATACTTGAAAAATGTGTCGTCTCACAACATCAGTTTTTGGTTTCCGAATTTCGTCTCCGAATACGTGTTCAACATGGTAAAGGAGCCAAGATTTGTCGGACGAAGTGGTGGAAGCTCAAAGGAGATGCCTCACGGGTGTTTAAGGATAGAGTGATGACAGAAGGGGCATGAAATATGGAAGGAGAAGCAAATCACATGTGGGGTGAGATGGCAAGACGCATTTGGAAAGTGGGCTACCGATGTGTTTGGGATAGCGAAAGGAAATAAACGCGAACTTAAAGATTCTTGGTGGTGGAACAGTGATGTGCAAAACGCTATCAAAGAGAAGAAGGAATGTTATAAGTGCTTACACCATCTTAGGAGCGAGGACAACATGCAAAAGTACAAAGCAGCAAAGAAAAACAAAGAGAGCGATGAGTGAAGCACGAGGTCGGGCGTATGAAGATCTATACCATAATCTAAGTACGAAGGATGGTGAGAAAAACGTCTATAGGATAGCTAAGCTCCGCGAGAGGAAGACAAGAGACTTCAACCAAGTTAAATGCATCAAAGATGACAATAATAGACTTTTCGTGAAGGACGAGAAGATAAAAAATAGATGGAGAGATTACTTCGACAAGCTATTTAATGAAGAAGATGATAGCACTATGATCGAGATAGACGACTCTTCAGATGACACCTGTAGACATTTTGTTCGAAGATTTCAAGAATCCAAGGTAAAAGAGGCACTAAAACGGATGAAAGCAGGCAAGACATTGGAGCCTGATGACATCCCCATTGAGGCGTGGAGATGTCTTGGAGATGCAGGGATAGCCTGGCTAACTAAGTTGTTTAATAATATTGCCAAATCAAACAGATGCCAGATGAGTGGAAGAGAAACATACTAGTTCCAATTTTTAAGAATAAAGGAGACTTCCAAAGTTGCAATAACTACAGAGGAATTAAACTTATGAGTCATACAATGAAGCTTTGGGAGAGAGTCATTGAACATAGATTAAGAAGAATGACAAGTGTTTCAAAAAACCAATTTGTCTTCATGCCTGGGAGGTCAACAACAGAGGCGATTTTCTTGATAAGACAACTTATGGAGAGGTTTAGGGAGCAAAAGAAGGATCTATACATGACATTTATCGATTTGAAGAAAGCTTATGACAAGGTACCGCGAAAGGTGATGTGGTGAGCTCTGGAAAAGAAGAGAGTCCGCACAAAGTTCATTACACTTATTAAGAATATGTACGATGATGTTGTGACTAGTGTCAGAGCATGCGATGGTGAAACTAACGATTTTCCCATTAACATAGGATTACATCAAGGGTCAGCTTTGAGTCCCTACATTTTTGCTCTAGTGATGGATGAGGTTACGAAGGATATATAAGGCGAGATTCCTTGATGTATGCTATTTGCTGATGGTGTTGTGCTAATTGATGAAAGTAGGATTGGGGTTGATAGACAACTGGAGTTGTGGAGGCAGACTTTAGAATCGAAGGGATTTAGACTTAGCAGAACTAAAACAGAGTATATGAAGTGCGGGTTCAGCGGTGTCATGTCGGAGGATGGAGATGTCACTTTGGCCGGACAATTAGTTCCCAAGAAGGAATCATTTCGATACCTTGGATCAATGTTGCAGTATAATGGTGAGATTGATGAAGATGTTAGTTTTAGAATTCGAGCGGGATGGGTGAAATGGCGACAAGCGTCTGAAATTCTCTGTGACAGGAAGGTCCCACAAAAGCTTAAAGGAAAGTTCTACAAAACGGCAATCAGGCCTGCGATGTTGTATGGTGCAGAACGTTGGCCTACTAAAAGCCAACATGTCCAAAAGATAAACGTAGCAGAGATGCGTATGCTGCGATGGAGCTACGGTCATACAAGAAGAGACCGAATTAGAAATGATGATATACGTGATAAACTTGGAGTAGCACCAATTGAGGAGAAACTAATTCAACATCGTTTAAGATGGTTTGGACATCTTCAACGAAGGCCTCCCGAGGCACCTGTGAGTGTTGGTATTATAGGCCGCGTTGATTGCTCAAAGAGAGGTAGAGGTCGACCAAGATTAACATGGGAGGAAGTAGTAAAAAGGGATTTGAAAGATTGAGTTATATCCGAAGAGCTGGTGAAGGATCGGAGCGAGTGGAAGTTAGCGATTTACGTACCAGAACCATGAGCATTGAGTTTTAGATTATAGGACTAGAGAACATGATCCTAAGACGTAGGTTTAGTTTTTGACCAATATTACCGTTAGTATCATTATTGCAATTAGTATTATTATTATAATTCCTCTTATATATACATATATATTTTTATTTTATCTTATTTTACTTAGTTATTATTATTAATTACATATTTGACTTTATTTTATTATTATTATTATTATTATTATTATTATTATTATTATTTTTTATTATTTTTTATTTTTTTATTTTTTTATTTAGGGTTCCATCTCTAGCCGACCCCAACTTGTTTGGGAATAATGACTTTGTTGTTGTTGTTTGGTTAGGTAGTGCTTGAGACTTACTTCTGTAGACAGTAGTTTGTATTGGACTTTGACTTCATTTTGTTTATCGGATGATTTAGTGTTTAGTTTTAGTGTTTGATTGCGTGGACGGTTTGATCAGTTACTTTGAAAGTTGGTACTTCTGTTATGGTGCGGTACATTGTAAGATCAAAATACGAAATCTTGGATTGTGCTTCTAGAATGTATGTTTGAATGTTTGGCAACTTTGCGGATAACAAAACTGTTTTGAACTTGGACGCAAGTCTGCATATTGGGAGGAAAACCATTTTACTTAGTTGTAGAACAGCTGGATAGCATCATAAATTGAGATGTATAGCTTTAAATGTTTGTTGTGTAATCGAAAAAGAAACATTTGAAACTTGTAGGCCAGCATATAATTCCTTAGAAGTGCAATTACATAAATGTTTTAGTCAAATATAGGAACTATCTTTGGCAACTTTGCCAATAGAAGAACACTTCGAACTCGGGTGGCTTGTTTACATTATTGGGAAAGAAACCATTTATTTCCATATTTGAAGGCTATAAAATAGTTTACAAACCTTATGGATTTTCATCACATTTAGAATAATTTTGGTAACAGTGCCAATAAAGGTATATTTTAAACTTAAACGTCTGTTCATGTCATCTTCTAAATGGGGAACGAGAAAGAAATAGTTTATGTGGATATTAGTATTTATAATTTCCTGTTTGCATTCTTTGTTATTGTTGGAGATCGCATCCATTATGTTCAGGGATTTGTATAGTGAACTAGTATGATCCAGAAATACTTTATTCTTTATCTTGTTTGAAAACGACAAAAATGAAAGGTGGAAAATGTAAAAATTTGATTTTTGCTTTAAATGGTGAAAGAGTTGAGTTGATGGAGGTGGATCCTTCTATGACTTTGCTGGAGTTTTTGAGGACAAAGACCAAGTATACTGGACCTAAGCTTGTTTGTGGTGAAGGTGATACTTATATTATAGTTCTGGTTTTAGAGTCCATTTTGAGTAATGGCTGTTGGTTAAATTTTTTGTTTTTTGTCTTGTTTCGGCAGGTTTTGATTTTAAAATTCAGTTGTTAACTGGGGTTTGTCCAGGCAATTACTAGCAAAACTTTGAAACGTCCTTTAATTTAAATTGTTTTTACTATGTCAGAATGTTTGTTTGATTAGTTTTACATCTGTTCTAATGAAAGAAACCCTTTTGAGATATATTGTAAAATGAAATGTCTGATTTTCTATTTAATTGAAACATTATATGTTGTGAACACGATTAATAGTGAAATGTCAAAGAATTAAGCTTACGCTTGTAAACTACAAGTGAATATGCACTAAAACCCCAACGCATGCTCCATTGCCACTCAATTTCACGACTTCCATTGGTTCTCCTTATGGTTTTGAGATTGATAAGTTGGTGTGAGGTTATTTTTATATATCTTAGTTTGATTGTTGAGATGTTTTTCTGGTACATCTTAGGATACTCAGTCCATAGTCCTAAAGTATTTTGTTCCCACTCACAAATTCAGTGTGAACAAAGTTGCACTTCATTTTACAGTCAAAAACTTTAGCTCTTTGCTTTTTATAGAAAGAAAATGTAACTCTCTTTATCTTCGTCAATCTCTAGTAATTTTGCTTGTAAATAAGGCATTATGGTCAAGCAGATCGTCATATCATTGTATCTTATTTGTTTATGTTTGTCTGCTTTTACAGACCATATTTGTACTTTATATGTATTTCAATATCTAGCATAGTACGTTTTTCTTTTGCCTTTTCAGTTTCCAAAAAAAAATTATATCAAGACTTACAGCAGGTTATTGTAATAAATCGTTTTAACAATGCAAATTATCATATTTCCAAATTATGAAATATGTACACTTGCATCTATGGCACTAGTTCATAACATTATTTTTCAATATTATTCATATAGGTGGATGTGGAGCTTGTGTGGTGCTGTTATCAACATACGATCCACAGACCGATAAAGTTAAAGATTTCACAATTAGTTCATGCCTAACTCTTCTATGCAGTATAAACCTATGCTCAATTACTACAACTGAAGGACTTGGTAATACTAAAGAAGGATTCCATTCAATCCACCAAAGGTTTTCTGGATTTCATGCTTCACAATGTGGTTTTTGCACTCCTGGCATGTGCATGTCTGTTTTCTCAGCCATCAATAATGCAGATAAATCGGAAAGACCCGAACCACCTAAAGGATTTTCAAAGCTTACTGTATCCGAAGCAGAAAGCGTAATATCTGGAAATTTATGTAGGTGCACAGGGTATCGACCCATTCTTGATGTTTGCAAGAGTTTCGCATCAGATGTCGATTTAGAAGATATAGGCCTCAATGTATTTTGGAGAAAAGGAAATGCTGACATAAAGAAGTTGCCATCTTATAAGCGCAATGAAATTTGCACTTTTCCTGATTTCTTAAAATCTGATATCAAGTCCGATTTGGCAGAGAATCAGTGGTATACTCCTACTTCTATAGAAGAGCTTTATAATTTGTTAAATTCTAGCAGATTTTCCCAGAACAGTGTGAAAATGGTCGTTGGAAACACCGGAGCAGGAGTTTATAAAGAACAAGATCTACATTTAGAATACATAGATCTCAGAGGTATTCCGGAGCTTTCTGTGATAAAATGGAGCAACAAAGGTCTTGAAGTTGGTGCCGCCATAACAATATCAAGAGCAATCTCTGTTTTAAAAGAAGGAAAAAGTAGTTTTATCCTTCCCGGTATGAGAATGGTGTTTACTGAAATAGCTGATCATATGAATAAAATCGCTTCTCAATTTGTTCGAAACACTGCATCTGTGGGTGGAAACTTAATTTTAGCTCAGAGATGTCAATTTCCCTCGGACATTGCTACATTACTTGTTGCTGTTGACTCAAATGTTCATATGCAGACTCCTTCACAAAAATTAGTTCTTTCGGTTGAAAAGTTTTTGCAGAGACCGCCACTGGATGAAAAAACTATATTATTAAGCATAAGTTTTCCATTTTATAATTTATCCAGGAACACATCTTTTTTATTTGAAACATACCGAGCAGCTCCACGGCCTCTTGGAAATGCTATTGCTTATCTTAATGCTGCATTTTTAGCTCAAATATCATTAGATAGCATTTGTGAAAGTTACGTAATTGAGGATATAAGGCTATCGTTTGGTGCATTTGGTGGAAAAAATGCTATAAGAGCAAGGGAAGTAGAGAAGTATTTAGTCGGCAAATCAATTACAACATCAGTTGTACTTAAAGCTGTTCAATTAATTAGAGAAACGATATCACCAGAAGCTGGCACTACACATGCTGAATATAGAAAAAGCTTAGCGGTTTCCTTTTTATTCAAGTTTCTTGAACCGATATTAAATGGAATTGTGAAGGATGTATCTGTTGCTACATATGATGGTACTTCGGGTAATAACAATGATAGTGGGTTGCTTTTATCTTCAAACCAAGCAGCGGGTTTTAGCTCTGAGTTTTATCCTGTTGGCGAGCCATTGAAAAAAGTTGGGGCTGAGATTCAAGCTTCTGGTACTATGTTTAATATGCCTAATTTTAGTTTCGATGATAGTTTTTCTGTGTTTGTCTGTCATAAAGTTAGCATTTAATATCATCTTTTATTAAGATCGGTTGTTGCAGCATCTTCAGAATTCACACATTAACATATTTATATAGCAAAACTTATGTTAAAACAATAATCTAACTGGCATGTGCACGCATGCTCATGCACACACCTGTACAAAGACAAAACAGGATTAAAATAAACTTTATTTGAGTATTTAGCAATATCATAGTGTTTTCTCATGAAGTTTTACTAGTAGGGTAAACTAGGTATCTCTGAAACCTTAAACTCATGATACCGTCTCTGGTCCCGGAATGTCAGTCAAACCAACCACACCTTATTTCTGTTTAATGAGTTGGTCAATAGATTTGAGTTGCTTAACTCACGCAGTGCAATGCCAAAAATAAATTATGAAAAATAAAGTGAAAGGCCAAGGAATTTATTTATGTATTTGTGAGCTATTAAGCATATGTGATTTGCAAAACAGATCCTAGAACTGTACTGGTTTGGCTTTGAATTATTATGCTTAGTGTATCAATAACCCATTAGCTACAGAAAATATCATATATCATGTGTGATGTGATATAACTGCAATACTGATTATGTCCTTTGATAATCTAACCTTTTAGGTGAAGCTGTTTACGTCGATGATATTCCTACTCCCAAAGACTGTCTCTATGGCGCTTTCATTAATAGTACAAAACCTTTGGCTCGCATAAATAGTATTGAATTCAAGTCTACACTATCTTCGCAAAAAATTATTGAATTTGTATCGATCAAAGATATTCCGAAAGGCGGGTTAAATATCGGAGCTGGTAGCACTTTTGGTAATGAACGACTGTTTGCTGATTCGATTGCAGAGTATGCAGGTCAGCCGCTTGGCATAGTGGTATGTCCTTTATCTTTGTGTTTTCGCGATTGTTTTCTCTTACATTTTTAATACCAGTCAAGTGTTTTTTTTTTGTTTTTTTTATAATTTTTTAATTTTAATTTCCCTGGAATGCATGAAGCATAAGGTATCGATTTTCTTTCTTTTTCATTTTTGTTTTAATAGTGGAAACGTGTAATCAATATTCTTTTTGCTCCTAAAATTATCCAAATGTTAGCGAAGTTAAATACCTTGTTAGTATGAGAGTAATAAGTGAGACACACATATGTGGGGCTTTGGACCACAAATTCATACTATTAATCTTAATAGATAAAAACCCCCCTCTTATAAATACTTATAAATTAGGTCGATGTCCATTTATTTCCTTGTTTACCGACCGACTTCATACATTCTTCTATTTTAACATTCAAAGTGGAATAACTTCTGTAGAAAGATCGGATTGATAAAACAATTTTAACACTAAATCATAAATTTTATGATTTTTCTAACGATATGCGTCATGCATATGTAAAAATCAAATTTCCAGTTCCTTTTGTTTTGAAAATTTAAAATTTTGAAATATAGATAACGTATCAACGATCCCCTTCATCATGCAAGCATACAATTCAATACTTTGTAATTGCATCTCTCAAAATTATCTTTGAATAACTTCGAAATGCCTTAAAAGATGTTAAAAACATTAAAAACTAGTACAGTTTGAAACTGCATCACTAAGATATGCAGTTAAACATTCATTACAATGGCAGTTTATGTTAAATTTTGGTGATACACAATCACAAAAAGAGGAAAATAAATATGCAAAAGAAAGAAAGAGAAGATTTTGTTTTCTTTAATTAATAACATATTTGAGTATGTTTATTTCTCTCTCTAATTGGCTAATAAAATTATTTTTTGCCATATAATGTTAACTTGGACATTAAGTAATTGATTATATAAATAGAGACCAGAAGAGAGGGTAAACGTGTGTTGGAAAATCTATTTGCTAATTTTCTCTTCTTCATCTTTGTTCTTTTTCTCTAACAATTTTAGCCATATAGATATTTGCTCCCTTTCGCAATTTGGTTATTGATTCAATGGTAAACAAGCTTTATTCTATTAATTGTAAACAAAATTTTGGTAAATCAATAAAGTGGATGGTTGGGTGGAATATTTTGTGTTATTGCGTTTTTATTTCAATTCCGTCATGTTTTCAATCCAAGTTATCTCTTTGTGATTTGGGTGACAAAAATCCGTTGATAAAAGCTTTCGCAAAGCGCTACTATTTTTATAACAGTTTGGTATCAGAGTATAGATTATCGCAAAGCTTAGAGTAATTTTGGTTTGAAAAATTATTGATGTCGGATATGATTTTGTTTTCAAAGATGGCTATCTTAGATGGAAAAATTGGGGTATTTGGAAGCCTAAGATGGAGGATGTTCTGTACCTCAATGATCTTCATGATCCGATTGATGGAGATGGAAAGAAGCTCTCTGATGTAGATGAGGGAAAATGAAAGATGGATAAGAAGGCGATTGCTTTGATTCGCCAGTATCTTGATGATTCAGTTTTCCATCATGTGGTTAGTTGTGAATCCGCGAAGGCTTTGTGGGACAAGTTAGTATCTTTGTATGAGTCAAACAGTGCTACTAGTAAGGCTTTTCTGATTCGAAAGTTGGTACAACTGAGATTAGATGAAGAGAAGTCTGTTGCAGAGCATTTGAATGAATTTCAAGATGTAATAAATCAATTGACAAATATGAAGGTCAATTTTGATGATGAGTTACATGCTCTGTTATTAATGAGTTCGCTTTCAGGAAGTTGGGAAACTTTGGTTGTTTCATTGAGTAATTCCAATCTAACGGAACTATCTCTTTGGAAACTGTTCGAAGCATCTTTTGAATGAGGAGCTTAGAAGAAAAAGCTCAGGTATGAAATCAATTCAAAGTGAGATTATGGTGGCAAGAGACTCGAAGAAAGATACAATTTGGAAGAAGAAGGACGCTGATGGTAAAGTTGTTACGACTTGTCATTATTGTAATATAAGAAAGGTCACATACGCAGCAAGTATTATGCTTATAAAATAGATCAGAAAAAGGCTGTGCATGGTGATACTAGTAGTGATGCACATGCAGGTTTTGCTGAAGGTACCGATAGTGATGCTTCTTGTGATGTCCTTTTTAGTGAAAATAAGACTTGGAAGATGGATTCGGGAGCCAGATTTCACATTTATAGAGATGTGAATTGTTTTTCTTCTTATGAGAAGAGTGTCAGCATGATTAGGATACCCAATGGAGAAGAGCTACCGATTTGTGGTATTTGATCTATCCGATTTCGTATTCATGATAGTGTGGTTAGAGAAGTCTCTGGAGTGAGACATGTACCCACTTGTTCGCATAATCTTATTTCTCTCAGTCAGTTGGATCGCCGTGGTTGCACTTATGAGACTTAAGGTGGAGTTTTAAGAATGAAAAAAGGTGGTCGTGTAAGGATGAAAGGAGTATTGGAAGAAGAAAACTTTTATAGCTTGGTTGGTTCTATAGTCGACAATGGAAAGTGAGTGACGGTTGAAGGACCTAGTCCACAATAAGGTGAAGATGTTAGTGTAGTCATTGCTTATGATTCTAGCATTGAGGATCATATTTTAGACAGGGTCTTCATGTTGATGATGCTCGAAGGATCGATAGTGATTAGGTAATGAGTTCAGATCGAGTGATAGACGGGTGTCGAGTTGCAAAATCCATAAAGACAAGACATGGATCTTTGTGGTATTACAAACATTTTTGGGACCGGATTTGTGTCGTGCACCTCATGTGGGAGATGCATCACTTGTAGACGGTGGTTGAGATTTGTAATTTAGTGTGGTTGAGATATGTGGATTTGTGATAGATATGGATATGACATGCTTGATATGTTGGAGATATGTGATTTTGCATCAAGGTGGAGTGTTAAATTTTGTTGATACAAAATCATAAATAGATGGAAATAAATATGCAAAAGAAAAGATTTTGTTTCCTCTAATTAATAGGCATATTTGAATATGTTTATTTCTCTCTCTAATTGGCTAATCAAATTATTTTTTACCATCTAATGTTAACTTGGGCATTAAGTAATTGATTATATAAATAGAGACTAGAAGAGAGGGTAAAAGTGTGGTGGAAAATCTATTCGTTAATTTTCTTTTCTTCATCCTTGTTCTTTTTCTCCAACAATTTTATCCATATTGATATTTGCTCTCTTTCTCAATTTAGTTATTGATTCAATGATATTTTGTCTACGTTAGCTTTGTTCTATTAATTGTAAACAAAATTTTGGTGAATCAATAAAGTGGATGGTTGGTTGGAATATTTTGTGTTATTGCTTATTGATTTCAATTCTGTCTTGTTTTCAATCCAAGTTATCTCTTTGTGATTTGGGTGACAAAGATCCGTTGATAAAAGCTTCTGCAAAGCACTACTATTTCCATAACAGTTTAAAGTTTAAACGGCATTTCTTAATTGCATCACTAACGTATATTTATAACTACATCACTCTAACGAAGTTAAAACTGCATCATTCAGATCACATCATTCAGATGCAACTATGATTGCATCATTCAAATTATAATTGCGTCATTCAAATTAGTTATGTCTTAGATGAATATATCATTTCAGCTTCCGGTCAGAATTTAAGTTTCATTCAAATTTGAATGTTTTAGAAAATATCTTGGCTTTCGAAGGAGATTCTTTAATAGCTACTATATCGACACTTTTGGAGGGGTCCTTTCGAATGGATTCTTTTAACTAGAACCCATTTTAACCCCTTTGAAAGGGTCTGTATATAAGACTGCAACATTGAATCATAGTTTTATCAATACAAGATGTTTCGATGTCTTTCAAAAGAGTCTGTATATAAGACCGCAACATTGAATCACAGTTTTGTCAATATAAGTTGTTTCGAAGTCCTTCGAAAGGGTTCTTCTTTTGATTTACTTTCAATGCACCTTTGGATGTTGACGATTACTTCGTGTGGCGCCAGATGAAACCTGACCCTATTCTTTCCTTATATTATACTAATTATGGAAAGCTTGATTTGTTATAGAAAAATGAAATAAAAAAGACTCAGCTGATTGGATGAAGAAGCCGTGCACACAACAATTTTAGAGAAAAATATTGCTCCAACCTTCAACTTAGAAGGCGCTATGATAGGACAACCATCAACTCTAGCGCAACCCGATGACAATGCAACCAAGATAAGATATTTGGAGCAATGACTATAGGAAATGCAAGACTCCTAGAAGCAGCCCTTACTCAGAAATCATCTAAAACCGCAAAGCCAACAACAGGGGACGAAGTGGTCTCCTCAAGGAGGAATCTGAAACCTTGCACATTCGAGAGCAAAATTGACTTGACATCATCAAAGAAGATGGAACGCTATGCAACTAAAGCTGATCACCTGAGCAGAATGCAAGGAAAATCTTTGGAGCAATCTGAAAGCTCGACCTCAAAGGAGTATGATCCAAATCGAAAAAGCTACCATAATACTGAAGCGTACATGAAGGACGTGGCAAAAAAAGTCGTTAAAGACATGATGAATGCTAAAGGAAAAAAGAACTTTAGAAGAGCAAGTGAATGATAACGATCGAGTAGCTCCGTTCATTGGTGAAATCATGTTAACAACAATTCCATCACATGTTAAGGTTCATTCTATGAAATATATCATGGCACTACTGATCTTGAAGACCACGTATGGCTTTTGATAGCCAAAGGATCTTTAAAATGCTTCGGAGGTAGTGCAATGCATATTATTTTCTGTAACACTTCAAGGGGCTGCTGCAAAATGGTACCGCCAATATCAAGAGAAAACTATATACTCATTGATACAATTCTCCTACGAACTCTCTGCTCAGTTTTGCATATGCAAAGGTCCAACAATTAACTACACCGTCTTCGCAAGCATCAAGTAAACGCAAGGAGAATCGTTGGGTGATTATCTCAAAAGGTATGTAGAGACATTAAAGGCCAAAGACATGAACGATAGAGGTAAGCTAATCACAGTGCACTCGAGATTGATAGAAAACACGCCGTTTTGGAAAGAGCTCTTCGTCCACGGATGCAAAAATTTATAAGATTTTCACTTTCAAGCTAATAAATTCATTCGAATGGATGGATTATACTATGCTAAAAGGAAAACTAACTCCAAGAAGGAAATTGGAAGATTTGGATTCGATCGGGACACAAAAGGTCAAGGTGGGAAGACTCTAACACCAATTCAGTTGCTTTGGATAAACTTTTGTCTTATAACTACGCCACAACTAGAGAAAATGTTAATTTCCCAACTTCATTCAAGGCCAGGAACTTTCTCGAGCAGAGATAAAGTGATGATTATTGTGCTTATCATAAGACAAATGGCCATAAGACAGACGAGTGATGAGTGCTAGCCGGAATTATTCAAAAGCTGATCCGAGAATGGCATAAGAAAAAGTTTTTCCAAAATAAACAAAAAGCACCACGAACTGACAATGGACCCCAAAAATTTCCTAGTAATGCTGCGAATATTTTAGGGGATGAAGATCCATTGAATTTAAGTCCACCTATGAACAGGATCGATGTGATTCATAGAGGAACCGTGTCCAGTAGGAAACAGTAAGGGAACCAGGAACAAATATATCAAGAAAGCCAGGGAATGAGTGTTCTCTGTACAGGAAGAGCCCCCGCTCAAAAACCCACGACTTAATATACAAATGCCAAATCTTGTCATCACTCCACAAGAGCTAAGGAAAGTAATCCATCATCTCCATAATAACCCCCTTAAGATCACATCTCAAATTGGTCTTTCAATAGCATCCAAGATTCTGGTAGATACCCGAAGCACAGTTTACGTCATCTTCAAGCATGCCTTCGATCAGATGAGCATTCTTGAGGATAAACTGGAGCCTAGTCATGAACCTATCTTTGGGTTCAATAATAAAGGGTCGACACCGGTAGGGCAAGTAAAGCTACTGGTACAGATAGGCCTGCCACAATGCTGTAGAACTTTTGAGACTCTTTGTGATCATCGATCAGCCTTTATATTATAATGCATTCTTTGGCCGTCTTCCGTTGGATGAGGTGGATGCTTTTGTTTCACTAAAATACCCGATGGTAGAGTTGTTAACTAAAAGGGGTTGGGGTACTATTCGTGGTGAACAATTTAGGCTCCGTTTGGCTTGTCGTTTTTTAGTTTTGCGTTTGCGTCTATACAAAAACTTGTTCGTTGTATGTATTGTTGAAAAACAAATAATTTTGAAAAATGAAATTAACATGCAAATAGAAATCAAGATTATTTTGTTTTTCGTGTTTCAAGAGATAACAAAAGCACGGAGAACAATCCAACTCTTTCGTTGTCCGTTGGTCGTCGCAATGGCTAAGAATTATAAATCTTCTTTTCTTATTTCTTAGTGCAAGTTAAAAACACAAAACTCAAAATACAAAATGAAACCAAACGGGCCCTTAGCTTTTGCGAAATGTATTGTGCAACTCTCGATCAATACAAAAGGGAATACTCTTCTTACTATGGTTCCTTTACTATTTTTCAGCCTTTGGATGATGGATTTTTACATCCAAAATTCGAAGCAAAAATAAGATCAAATAAAGTGGATAAACGTGTGTTTGAAAGGTACATCTCACATGGAGAGAAGAGGACCAATGTTAACTCTGTAGAAGAAGGCGAGATCATCACGGAATTGGATTGCCGAGAAGAAATAGAGAGGATAAAGCCTATATAGGATATTGAGGAAGCATGTATAGATCCAACTGGTTCAACCAAAATAGTCAAAGTGGGAAAAGAGTTAGAGAACAACTTGAAAGCAGACTTGATTCAATTCCTTAAAGCTAGCCAAGACGTATTTGCATGGACCCATTCAGAAATGGTCGGAATCGACTAATTAGTTATGTGCCATGCACTAAATATTGATCCAAATGTGATTCCTGTTCGACAAAAGAAGAGGCAGTTTGACAAAGATCGATCTAATTACTTGAAAGAAGAGGTTAAAAAGCTACTTGAAAACGGATTCATTCGAAAAGTTTTTTATCCACAATGGTCGGCAACCCTTTGTTGGCAAAGAAGTCGAATAGCAAGTGGAGAACCTGCGTTGTTAACACTGATCTGAGCAAAGCATGCCTAAAAGACTATTATCCACTACCCAGAATAGACCAGTTAGTGGATACGACTAGCAGACACAAGCTATTATCTCCCATGTATGCTTATTCAGGATATAATCAAGTATCCATGTTCAAGCCAATCGAAGATCATACAAGCTTCATTACTGATTGGGGAACTTTATGTTATAAAGCAACGCCTTTCGGACTAAAGAACGCAGATGCTACTTATCAAAGGTTAGTCAATAGAATGTTCAAAGAACAGATTGGTCGAAATATGGAGGTTTATATGGATGATATGCTAGTAAAGTCCCATGAAGCCGGGAGTCACCTTAAAGATCTTGAAGAAATGTTTGAAGTATTACGAAGGTATCAAATGAAACTAAATCCTTAGAAATGTTCTTTTGGGATTCATTTCGGAAAGTTCTTAGATTACATTGTTAGTGCACAAGGGATTGAAGTCAGTCTTGACTAGATCCAAGCTATCAAAGACGTGACCGAACCAAACAAGCAAAGTGTAATGAGTTTGAAGGGTAGAATTGCAGCTTTGAGCAGATTCATCTCTAAGGCAACGACAAATACATCCCATTCTTCAATGTTATTAAGGAAAAAAACTTTGAGTAGAAAGAAGATAAAGCCTTCCAAGAATTAAAAGATCATTTGGAAAAGCCACAGATATTATCCAGTCCCGAGAATGGAGGAAGCTTATGCTTATATATGCCAGTCTCAGAACGTGCAGTTAGTCCGGTTCTGATTAGAGAAGAAAACGAAACTCAACTTCCTGTTTATTATGGAAGCAGACGATTGAAGGATACTGAAGTTCGATACCCGATCATAGAAAAGTTGGCTTATTGTTTGATACTTACAACGCGAAAACTGAAAGCATACTTTCAAGCACATCCTATCAGATTATTGACTAACTTTCCACTCAAGCAAGTTTTCAGTAAACCTAAGACTTCGGGCATGCTAGTAAAATGGGGAATTGAACCTAGCCAATATGACATCGAATTTCAGCCACGAGCAACAATTAAAGGACAAGCATTAGTAGATTTTATCAATGAACGCATAGGCTTTGTTAAGAAGCAGTCACAGAAAGAAAAAGATTGAAATCCCAAATGGAAACTATTTGTGGATGAGGCGTCAAATAGGCAAGGAGCCGGAGTAGGGTATCTCATAATTACACCAGATGGACACCGCCTACACTATTCGATGAAGCTAGGATTTTCTGCACCAAACAACGTAGCTGAATGTGAGTCAACAGTGGTAGGACTAACTTTAGCCCTACAACTCAAAATCTCACAAATTCTAATTTTTAGTGACTCTCAACTAATGGTAAATCAGATAAAGCAGATATATCAGACTAAAGCCACTAGATTATCCCTATATGTTAAAAAAGTGCTAAAAATGCTTACCCTATTTGAAGATTTTTCTGTACACCAAGTCTCAAAGGGGAATAATTCTCAAGCGGATTCATTAGCAAAATTGACTAGTTCAAGAGAAGCTCCAGAAACCTGTATCATACCAGTAGGGTATCAAGCAAGTCCTGGTATTGAAGAGAAAATGCTCGAACCAGGGAAAGAACTATTTCTTATAATTAGATCACAAGCCATGACACAAGAAAGAGAAGAAAGAGAAATTGATGAAAAAAATTCCATGTAAAGATCCCATTCATTCAAGAACAAATAACTGCTACATGAACACTTGGATGACACCTATTGTAGAATACCTTACCAATGGAATACTACCATATGACAAAACGGAAGCTAGGAGAATCAAACGTCAAGCTCCGACCTTTACTATGATGGATGAGATTCTTTATAAGAAATGATATGCACTTCCTTACTTAAGATGTGTAAATCCTGAAGATGGGTTGAAATTACTAAAAGAAGCACATGTAGGGTTTTGTGGAGACCATTCTAATGGGATAAAGTTGGCTGAGAAAATAATGGGATAAGGTTTTTATTGGCCTCAAATGACTAATCAAGCTATAGAGCATGGAAAGAAGTGGGAAAAGTGCCAAAAATACTCAAAGATTCTCCGTTTACCATCAAGTCAATTAACCCCGATCTTCAGTCTATGACCCTTTGATGTATGGGGAATCGATTTAATTAGACCATTGCCAATTTCTAAAGGAGCGACAAAGTATGTTGTATTGCCATTGACTACTTTACCGGATGGGTAGAAGTAGAAACGCTTCCTAAAAGCACTTCTGGGAAAATACTTAGGTTTGTTATTAAGAACATCATCACCAGATTCAGGATCCCATACAAGATAATATCTGACAATGGAACACAATTTGAAAATGAATAGTTTTCTTGATTTTTCCATAAGAACGGAATCATCAAAAGTTTTTCTTCCGTAGCACATCCAAAAGCTAATGGAGCCATCGAAGCAACTAATTAGACTACTAAGACCATTCTAAAGAAAAAGACTGAATGAAGCCAAAAGAAATTGGGTTGCTCTGGGCATACCGAACGTCCAACAAAACTGCTACAGGTCATACCCCTTACTCTCTAACATATAGGTGCGAAGCAATGTCACCGGTCAAACTTGAAATACCTTCACATCGAAGAATTGCGTATGCGTTCAATCCAAATCAAGAGTTGAAGAAAGAGTCATTGGATTTGATACATGAATTAAGAGATATAACAGCTATTCGAACTGCCGAATATCAAAAAAGAATCTCAAAATACTACAACTCAAAAGTGAGGACAAGATCATTTCAAAAATGAGATCTAGTGTTCCGAAAAGTGATGGAAAATACTAAAAATCCTACAAACAGACGCTAGGTACAAATTAGGAGGGTCCTCTAATCGTATAAAAGAAATTCCTTTGGGATCTTACAAATTATGTCGTCCAGATGACAATATGGTTTCTAAAACATGGAACACGGTACATTTGCAACCGTATTTTCCAACATTGGATGATAAATCGCCTTTTTAAGAAAATCTACATGGTCGAAATTAGAATTCTCCTTTAGGAAACTTCTTAAACGGTCATAAGCCATTGTCCATGCCAAGATGACCAGGTCAAAGCGCTTCTTAAAGGGAGGTCTGAGTAATCCTTTATCCGCATCACACTATAGCCAGGTTAAAGTATATGCAAGCCCTTGATCGTGTCATGCTATGGCTAGATCAAGACGCCCCTGGTGGAGCGACGGAATAAGCTCTTGAAAGTGCTACGCTGTGACCAGTTTAAGGCACTGACCAGCCTTCAGTCACGTCTATAAGGCCTTGCTGGAGCATCTCCTAGAGGGAGGACGGAGTAACCTTTTGATCCCGCCACGCCATGGCCTGGTCAAGGCACTGGACAAGCCTTCAATCCCGCCTATAAGGATTAACTGGAGTGTCACCTAGAGGGAGGTCGGGTAAGTCCTCGGGTCCTGCTTGTGGATAAGCTAACTAAGTGCACTGGACAACAACGGACTAAGACGTCCATGCTCGAGGAGTGACACATAAAACATTAACAATATACGAAGCCTAAAGAATGACGCATATCGAAAGAATCAGATACCTGAAAACATAAAGGCAATACAAAGCAAGAGACTCGAACAACCAAAGTTCAAAGAGTGGTCAGAACAAAAGACTCGGATGAGTTTTTTTGAACTTCCATTATTCAAATAATGTTTCCTAAACTTTCTTTCTTATTACTAGGAATGGATTTCTGATCTTCTATTATTTCTGGACGATAATTGCCGGACTACTTTCATTATTAGATATATGAATTTATGGCCTTCGACTAATTTCGAGAAGATGATTTTTGGACTTCACTTATCAATACCCGAATCCGAGTTTCAGATCTTCTATTATGAATTATTGGTCTTCCACTATATCGAGAAGATGATTTCAGGACTTCACTTATCAATACCCGAATCTGGATTTCGGGTCTTTGATTATGAATTTTTAGTCTTCCACTATATCCATAAGATGATTTTTGGACTTTACTTATCAATACCCGAATCTGGGTTTCGGGTCCTCTACTATTAATTTCATGACTTCACTTATCAGTACCCGAATCTGAGTTTTAGGTCTTCTATTATTCCAAAGTTGGATTTCTAGATTTTTCTATTATAAATGCCACATTTGAATTTCTGGTCTTCTATTATTCCGAAGTTGGATTTCTGGACTTCACTTATTTTCAGACGATGATTTTCAAATTTCTACCCAAATCTGGGTTTCAGGTCTTCTATTATTTTCGGATGATGACCCTACTTCTTTTATTATTATTATTATTTCCAGATAAGAGTTTCTGAACTCCTATTATTTATTCCCAAATGAAGATTCCCGGTCTTCTATGACTTATTTTTAGATGATGATTCCTGGACATTTATTATTACCAGACGATTGTTCTTGGTCTTCTATCAATTATTTCCAAAAAAATGGCTTGTAGACTTCTATTATTATTATTTTCAAAAGAAGATTTCTAAACTTCTATTATTAATGCTAGATTTGGATTCTGGTCATCTATTATTGATTCCATAATTAGATCTTCTATTATAATCAAAATCGGATTTCTGGTCTTCTCTCATTATTACGAAAATTGGATCTCAGGACATCTATCACTCTCGGACAAGAATTTCCAGCCTTCAGTCATTTTCAACTGTGGATTTCTCATCACTTATTATCTCTAGATGATCTATTAATTTCCATTATTCCCGGATTTAGAATTCCAGAATTCTATTATCAGAAATTCTAATACTACCTCCAATAATATTATGAGCAAACTACTGAACATATTTTTACATAGATTTCAAATTAATGACAAGAAATGTTATCGACTTTGTACTATGCAGGAAAATAAGATTGGTAAGGAAAATCATTGACGATAAAACAATGCAAAAGAGAATTCTTGGATTTTTGTCCTAAAGAACAAAAGCTTCTTTCATACATGGGGCTAAATATTAACCATAAAATTTACTCAAGCATGAAGGTATGAAAGAAGGCTTCCGAAAGCATCGAAAGATGGGTTCTGCAGGTGTTGAAAGAAAGCTTACGAAAACATCGAAATGAATTCATCATAGGGGCTTCACAAGTATTGAAAAGTGGTTCTGCAATAGTTCAAAAAGGGGAGGAGGAATTGAAATTGCTTTCGAATGAAATTAAATTGGTGCTGCAAGCATTTGACACTTCCACGAGGTATAGAAGTAAGGGCTTCCACTAAACACTACCCTTTCCGCATAGATTGGACCTTTCAGAACAATTGGTTCCACCACTGTCCACCTTCCGCAGAAGAAGAATCTACCAACATTTCCCTTTTGCAAGCATTATAAGGGGTTTCGCATGCATCGGTAGAGCTTTCGTAAGCATCAAAAGTTAGGCTCCCACAATAGTCGAAGTGATTACATCGAAAACAACCTTCCGCCACCATTACAGCCTTTCGAACCAGTCCAAATACCCTTTCGCTCATGTCAAAATAACACATACCAATTCCAATGCTAAGTTTCAAAGGTGACGAAAATGTCACAAATGCATTCGCTTATATTCAAACAACACAATGAAGTACCGAAATCCATTCACTGCCCAAAAGCACGCCTTTCAATGGTGTCGAAAGGCTTTAGAAGTATATGTAAGCGGCTTGATGACTATTAGGTCAATATCCATCTATAGCATGCCTTCGATAGAGACGAAAGGGCTTATTTAAGCGTGCCGGAAGACCAAGTACCTACCAACAACTTCGAAAGGATGAAAGCAGAAGGATGGACGCAAAATGGTCCAATCTACCTCTATAAATACGACCCTAGGGGTCCAAAATGGGATGGTTTTTCCTTATTCTCACATTTCTTGTCAAATCAGATTCTGGTAATCCTAAATCAAATTGAGGGCAACTTCTATTGCTTGTAATCCATTTATGAAAAATAAATGAGAACACATGGACTTGATCATTCATGCTTACACGAATAATATTATTTTGAGCAATTGAAGGATGGATGTTTGATATCCTATGAATATTGAATTCGAATATGGGATCAATCATTTCGGCCATTAACTTGCTTAATGACCAATTGCACTTGATACACACTTATCATCTTAAAGCATTTGTTATTTGATAGAACTAATTTGGATATCTTGACTCCAATGCATATTGTTATATCAATTAAAGCCACGCCCGCACCAATCTAACATGATGATGAAAATCCAATATCATTGAGTGCAAATGGACTTTGATATTTTGACCAAAACAAAGCTCTATGGCATAATTGAATCTACTCTTTACTCAAATATATATGCATCGAGTTTTGAATGCTTTCGAAAGGCACTGAACCTTCGAATGAGTTCTTATCATAACTGTTGAATCAATTACTTTGAGAGGACTTCTTTGAAAAGCATTTGAATGCTTTCTAAAATATCTTGGCTTTCGAAGGTGAATTTTTCATAGCTGCTGTGTCGATATCTTTGGAGGGATCCTTTCAAATGGATTCTCCTAATAGAATCCATTTTGACCCCTTGGTCTGTATATAAGACTTCAACATTGAATCACAGTTTTGTCAATACAAGCTGTTTCGATGTCCTTCAAAAGGATATAAGACTGCAACATTGAATCACAGTTTTGTCAATACAAGCTATTTTGAAGTCCTTCAAAAGGGTTCTTCTTTTGATTTTACTCTCAATGCACGTTTGGATGTTGATGTTTATACCGTAAACAAGGTTCAATGACACCTATCTTTCATTACATCCCTTTTGCACTCTCTTTATATCTTTAACTAAATTATCTGAATCCCTAAACATTGTGAAACTTCAATATAAATTATGAGTATTATGCTTCATTTTGTGTGTGTGTAAATATTAACATTCATGTGTGTATAGTAAAGTTCATTAACATTCATATTTTGAGCAACCCAAATGTCCACTAATTTCAACCATTGGGTTCATTAAATTTGTTGATGAATTATGCTTATATGTGCACATATACAAATACCTCTCTCAAAAATATTATATATAACCAACATTTTTTTCCATTTATATATACACATGCATATGTATATACACATATATAAATACACATATAGAAGAAGGTTTAATGACACGTTCTTTTTTTAGCACCACTTTAGCACCCCTATCAAATTTTGAATTACACCATTTCAAAGCTTTAAATTTTATGGGCATGTTTGACTTATAATTAATGAGCGCTTTCCTCAAATTTATTGCGGAAAAATATCGAATTATAATTTGAAGAGGCTACAATTTCAAAATGATCTCGTTTTTTGTAAAGATAATATTCATAATGTAGATTAAACATATACAAAATTTTACAATGTTTGAAGTAGTGTAGCTCAAAGTATGATAGAGATGCTAAAAGAGGGATGTAAATATGATAAACTGGAAAAGTAATATAAATATGGATAACAAAAGGCAGCGACCGTACTGAAGTACCTATAAAATCGATGATAGTAAATATATATGTAGACGCATGTTTGATGTAGGTGCTTCGGTACTTGATCTCTAACATATATCAATTGGTTAGACGTCTCACTTTATGGGCATATAGTACGCTATGAAATTTTGGTCGGAATCCCAAAATTCTGATCATCTCGCTTCATGGGAAGTTAAGATGGTCTGTTTTATTTTGTTTAACGTTAGTGGACTTTGAAAATAATCGTATGTTTAGGTTAAATAATATTGATTAATGTTTATTACCTAAACCAAAACCAAAGCTTTCATAATCTTCGAAATTGATCGAAATTTCAAAAATCTCAAACGATGGAAACCGAGATTGAAACAGAATCTCAAACCTTGCATATAATAAAATACATGTTATGAGCTACACAATTTGTTTAAAATAGGTAAACGTAAGCTTTATTCATGCATTGTTGGATTCAGTTTTTGTAGGCATGGTTCATTTTTTTTGAAATGGTACTTAGATACAACATATCACTGAGACAACATAACACAAATCACATGTCAATATATGTTCGAATCACGCTACGCAAGTTTCGAACTTGCGACTTCTCACACCAAAGTTGAATCACTTAACCATTGAGACAATGGTGTTTGTCGGCATTTGATTCATTAATCAAGTTTTGGAAATAATTTCTCTAGTAATAGAGGTAAAACTGTGTACAACTTGTTCATCCCACATCCCACTCAAGTGAGAACCTGTGCCCTAGGTAGAAGATGATGTGTGTGGTATGCAAAATGTTTATGTGATGTATAATATTACTCATAAGGCTATTTGTATGTTGTGATCTTAAATGTGCATCGTGTATGACGAGATGCAATGAGTAACTTGAGATGTATGCCTACGAGAGTATGCGCTAATGTCATCCTAAATCTATTCCATTGGTCTTAGTGCATATCTAGTGCAACTAATCGTATCGTGGATCTATTCTACCCTCACCTTAGAATCGTTAAAAGGTTTTTATTATGCTTTCTATAGTTCTATTACATGGCCCAACTTAAGGTTTAGCTTTGAAAGCTATAATAATATCTTCATGTGCTATTTTGATTACACTCCTCCATGGGTTCATCATCAAACATTGCTCGGTTTCTGGCACAACAATTTCTTCGGGACTTGTAACATGGGATCAATATGAATAAAATATACCAATCTATTTATCCCTAATTTCGTACCACCGGGACAATAGATCACCTCCGAGTGTTGTTTATTTGTGTTTATATGCATACATTATATATTGTATATACATACATACATATATATGTATACATACATGCATGCATGCATACATATATATGTATACATACATACATGCATGCATACATATATATGTATAGGTATATATATGTGTGTATGGTTGCGTGTGTGCGTACGCACGCATACATATGTTATTTGTAGTGCAAATTAGGTTGATGGGTTTCTTGATCCATGTCGTTGAGAATGATATTATTTCTATTGTTTATCCTTGAAACTAATTATTCATGAGTGCTATCCTAAAACTAATTATTCATGAGTGCTATCCTAAAACTTATTATCCTGAGCTGAGAAACCCTTAAGTGAAAATCTCTTATATGTACGTAGGGATACAGTGGTACACATATGCACACGCATACAGTGGTACACATATGCACACACATATGTAATAACAACAACAACAACAACTAAGCTATTATTCTCAACCAAGTTGGGATCGGATAGAGATTGAACTCAAAACTAAATGATAAAGTCAATTTAAAAGTCATAACAACAACAATAAAAAAAATAAAGTCAAATAAGTAAATAAATAATAATAATAACTAAGTAAAATAAAAATAAAGATAAAAAAACCATGATAATAATAATAGCAGTAATAATGGTACTAATAGTAATACTGACCGAAGACCAAAACTACGTGTTAGACTCTTATTCAGCAGTCCTATAATCTAAAACTATATATCAATGCCTCTAAACCAACCCTAAAAAAGGAAGAAAAAAAATCATGATAATAATAATAATAGTACTAATGGTAATAGTAATACACACAACTGCATACATGAAAATATCCTTGCAAGTTCAAATGCACCTGCTTGATTTGAGAACATGTGTTACTTGTATATAAAATTTCTCGTATGTTTTATCACCTTCATCAACTTCATTTGTGTTCAAAGACTTATTTTTACATAAACTAAGTATGTTTACATAATTTAGATTGCAGAAACACAAAGGTTCGCTAACATGGGTGCGAAACAAGCATTAGTTAATTATAGCACTGAAAATTTAGAGGCACCTATATTAACAGTTGAGGAAGCAGTTAAAAGATCAAGTTTCTTCCCTATCCCAGAATCTCTTAAACCCAAACAGATTGGCAATTTCTCAAAAGGAATTGAAGAAGCTGACCAGATCATCACATCTGAGGTATCCATCATCTTCGACTAGAGATTTTATAATTTTACATCTGAGATATGTAAGCTTAAAACTGATGTTATTTAGCCTGATTTAAGATACTTTCATTTCTGAAAAATTCCCCTCTAATTAAATGAACTTCAAATTTAGCTTTTACTTGCAGAGAACAATCGCATAAATGTAAGAAACCCTTAGTTTTGCCTACCAAGAATAGTAATAGAAATATTGGAAATTTTATGTCATTGACTGAGCAAATGAGTTTAGTGTCTACTCATTCTCTTAACTTAGATATTCTGTTCTTTCTTAAGGTATCAATTTCATTACAAGTATGTACAGAGTACAATTTCTACCTGTTAAAAACAATAACGGGAATTTTTTTTTATTGCTTGCAGATAAAACTGGAATCTCAGTACTTTTTCTATCTGGAGCCGCAAACTGCTCTTGCTATACCAGATGAGGATAATTGCATTGTGGTATACAGTTCATGTCAAGGTCCTGGTTATACACAAAATATTATTGCAAAATGTCTCGGCGTACCTGACCACAATGTACGTGTTATTACACGAAGAGCTGGAGGAGCTTTCGGTGGAAAAGCTTTCAGAGCTATGCCTGTGAGCATTATTTCTATCCTAACACACGCATGCACCTTCCTTAAGCATGATGGCTTTTAATTAAGCATCACATTCCAGACACTATATAATAATGCACTTGCATATTCGATATATACGACCTTGCCACTAAAATTAACTTCTTGAAGTTTTATATTGTCTTTTATAAGATAAGATTAAAATTGGATAAGAGAACAAGAAATAATTTAGAGAAAAATAGCCACACAAGAGGACTCCTCTTTATTGTCTTTATATATACATTCCACCTAAATCAAGGAATCACAAGATAACAACATAATAACACACACTAATAGATAATATGAAACAATTAAAGTAGATTCCTATTACCTTTACATACATTAACTGATTTATTTTGTCAACTTTTAATTGTGAAAAATTCCATAATTTCCTTAATAATTTTATCCATGTTTGTCACATCATTTCCTTCATTATATCTTTCATGATTAGACAATATTTTCATCATTATCAATCAAATATGAATCATAATAAATTTGATAGTTTCCTCCATAATTAGATGTTACATCCTTTCATACATCTCAATAGTTTTCCACTTCTCTTTGAAGTATTGTTTTTGTGTCATACGTGGCATAGCGTGTAATAGCACAACAGCATTATCCTGAATTGACAATAAGCTAACTTACTGTGACTTTTAACTTTTTATTTGTTCACTCAAGTGCAAAAAAAATATATTACTTTTGCAGATAGCAACAGCATGTGCTCTTGCAGCATATAAGCTAAAGCGTCCTGTAAAAATGTATCTTGATCGCAGAACAGATATGCTAATGGCAGGAGGAAGGCATCCAATGAAAATTAATTACAAAGTAGGCATCAAGTCAAATGGAAAGGTCACAGCTTTGCATATAGATTTATTGATCAATGCAGGCATCTCAGAAGATATGAGCCCAATCATGCCTCGTAATGTAATAGAATCATTGAAAAAATACAACTGGGGTGCACTTTCTTTTAACATAAAACTTTGCAAAACAAACCTACCATCTAAGACAGCGATGCGAGGTCCAGGCGAAGTACAAGGATCTTTCATAGCTGAGAGTATTATAGAAGAAATAGCCTCTACACTCTCACTTGATGCAAATTCCATTAGAAAATTAAACCTTCACACATATGAAAGCCTGACCTTATTTCATGATGGAAGTGCTGGAGAGCTACCCGAGTACACATTGCCTTATATTTTCGATAAAATCAGATCCATATACGACTTGCATATACCACATATCAATATATTTAATACAGGTAATAAATGGAGGAAAAAGGGAATATCTTGCGTACCAATTGTTCATCCTGTAGAAGTCAGAGCAAAGCCTGGCAGAGTTTCGATATTAGAAGATTCTTCCATTGTGGTCGAGGTTGGAGGGATTGAAATAGGACAAGGGATTTGGACAAAAGTGAAGCAAATGGTCGCCTATGGTCTTGGTAATTTATGGAGTGACAAATGCCAGGACTTATATGAAAGGGTTAGAATTATTCAAGCAGATTCTTTAAGCCTGATTCAAGCAGGATTTACAGTTGGAAGTACTACGTCTGAAGCAAGTTGTGAAGCTGTTAGACTTGCATGCAATGTCTTAGTTGAGAGGTTGAAACCTCTTAAAGATGAACTGGAAAGTCAGTCAGGCAGTGTTGATTGGAATGCTCTGATTTGTCAGGTAACACCTTTTATGCCTTAATGTCGTGAATATTTGTGCTAAAAACCTGACATTTTTACGTGCTGCTTGAAAATCCTTTACAGGCATACCAGCACAATTTGAATTTATCAGCAGGTACTTACTTTGTCCCTGACAGTAGTTCTGCAAACTATCTGAATTATGGTGCTGCTGTCAGCGAGGTAAATTTAACATTTATTCATTTATTTAAAATTTAAAATATCACTGTTTATGGCCATTTAAGCTTGCATTCCCATACACCTAACTAGCAAGAAGTTGGAGTTTCAGGTGGAAGTAGATCTACTTACTGGAGCCACTACAATTTTGTGTACCAATCTTATCTACGATTGTGGTCAGAGTTTAAACCCAGCAGTCGATTTAGGACAGGTTTGTCCTAGTTTTATTGAAATATATGCTCCCTCAGCGTGCATCGTTTTATATACTATACATATATGCTGTATTTTCTTATAATGCAAGCAGTTACAAACGTTTGTTTGAAAATTAACTAGCCATGGATGCCATTCTTTTGTCCTTTTACACATCCTATTGTGCAGTTGAGGTAAATATGTGTTCATATCTCATGTACATTTTGTTTTGTGCAGATTGAAGGTTCATTTGTTCAAGGCATAGGTTTCTTTCTATACGAAGAATACATAACAAATTCAGAAGGACTTGTGATTACAGAAGGGACATGGGATTACAAGATTCCAAGTGCAGACACAATGCCTAAAGAATTCAACGTTGAAATTTTACATAGTGGTCCTCATAAGAACAGGATTCTATCTTCAAAAGGTAAAACAATTATGTCCGTCACTAGTTTCCCTTACATGCTTGGGGAAATTCATTACTTTGCCATGTACAATATCTTGTGATATTTCAAACCAGTTGTTCTGACCTTGAAACTTTCATTTTTCAGTTAGAATTACTTCTGATTGAAAATTTCTCCATTGCTTTGTTTCTGGAACATTTAACCATTCTGTTATTAAGCTACATTTTTTACATGAACTTAAATGTTTGTTGCATTATCATCATGCGTGCAGCTTCTGGAGAGCCACCTCTTCTTCTTGCAGCATCAGTTCACTGTGCAATTAGAGATGCTATCAGAGCAGCGAGATTGGACTTATTTTCATGGACAGGATCCAAAGAATCTCCAGTTAAATTTAATTTGAAAGTTCCCGCTACTATGCCCGTTGTTAAAAAACTATGCGGATTTCACAATGTGGAGAGATACCTTGAAAAACTCGATCCCCGGAACTAATTGGCCGTCACAATCCATTGTTTAATCTGAATTATTCTCATGGATTGTACGTTCCTTGAAACTTAGAAATATATATACTATGGACGCTAGTTTCATTCTTCCAATATTTTACAGATAAACTTGGGAATGAAACTTAGGTGCTATGCGATATAGGTTTGAGTTTGTGTGTATGTGATGGAATGTTTATATATGTTTAAGCGTGTGAGACTTTCTGTCCAACCTCTTGCCTGAGTTTTTCCATCACTTAACTGCAAAAAATAGGTGTTACAACCTTACCTGAAGACTTGGGGACATGACTTCGACTGTGCTTGAATACTATGTAAAGACTTCACTAACAAAAGTAGAAAACTTTATTTGACATGTGCTTTCTTTACACTAATTTTATCACTATAATAAAATCTCCTATATGCCGCACCTGATTGATCTTGAATGTATGCTTGGGAGGGTTGTAGGAGTAAATAGAGTCCCAAAACTGATTTTGAGTTGAAAGCACAATGATTGGATGAGAGAGTATCTGAGAGCAATAAGCAATAGTATAGACAGTGAAATGTTTAGGATTGAGGTCAAACAATTGAGCAAGTGTGTACAATCTCCAGGGTATTTGTAAATGTTAAGAGGATGTAAATGAGTAGTTGTGACTGTTTGGAGAAGATGCAACGAAGAGTTGTCGTCGATGGAGTTAGGGGTTACATCCAGGAAGAAGAGTAACATTCAAAAATACACTGACCTACGTATCAAACATCAGAAGTGATCGGCTGGTTGAACCGTAAGCGGTCGAACGATTATGACTTGCCATGCATAGTTCTGTGCATTTCTGTACAGAATTTCTTCCTATTGCAATTTCGACCATTTAAGCACTCTGAGATGTCTAAAAAAATTTGAATATGACTCAAAAAATGACATACTCATTTATCTTCATCTTTGCTTGTCTGTTTTAGCTATAGTCGTCTTGTTAACTTAATAGTGTGCTTATAGATGCTTTGTACTTCACTCTGAAGCTCGTTCTTCATTCTAGTATGTTGAATCCTCGTTTCTAAAAACCTTAAAATCCAAACGGTTCTGCGTATCGCACGGAAGATCATATACACCGCTATCTCGAGCAAATCACGTATGTTGTATGTTGGGAGACTTCGAATAAAATCTTAAGAAAATTGTTACGGCAAGTTTCAGAAGAAATTTTCTTCTTCATCCGGTTAGATTTTTTGTTTGTTTACACACACATCATTCTATCATCTTTCCATTTTGAAGTTGTGCTGTTTCTACGAATTAGTACGACGATTGTTTCTTGCTATAGTTTAACGCAACACTTAGTTGTTGCTATTACTGTAGTTTGTTGTTGTAAATTATTACAACAATAGTTATTGTTCAAAATTACTGATATACAATTCTCAAGTAGTGGAAATCTGATTTCTAAACTTGTGTGAGGAGTTTATAAGTGATTTGTCTCTGTTTTCATATACTGATCGTATAACAGAATTGCCTTTTCGTTTATAAGTTGTTGTAATGTCGTTGTAGTAACATATCATTTATTCCTGCAAACACGTATGTGTGGTTGAAATTATCAAAACACAAGTTGTAGCATCCCTCCTTCCCCAAATGATAAAAATCACTTATAAACAATTATAAACTACGTAACTTGCCCATTCAATAGTATTCCCCCGTAGATATGCTATAATTTTTCTTCATTTTTATCATCAACAAAAAAGAAAAAGAATGCAAGCATATACGATAAGAGTGGTAAGATGACAATCAATAGTATAGAATCATTTCAAAGACATTAAAACACAAGATGCAATCATAGAGACTAATGTGAATCACATAAAATAATGCATATAATGAAGCAAATTGCAATAATTAAAATATAACGATGCAAATCATATATGTCATAATGCAAATCATACAAGGTCAAATATACATCATGTCCGAAATGATAAATATACTGAATAAGGTGATACTGTCTACTTGTCGTCATGTGGGGATAGAATGCATCAATAATCAAAAAGCACGACGGGGGTCTATGTCAAAAGAAATGAAATCAACTTCTGCTGAACCACTATCAATCCTCGGAGATCCTGGCATACCTCGGATGCTGGTGCGTGAGGAGGGTGTTGGATTCCATTTAGTAGGCACACATATATGAACCATGTCATCGAATTTAAAACCTGCATCGGATTACTACTTTCTGCACTAACCACAACTTTACTTTCACTCCGAGTAGCTCCAAGTAAAGAATGCAGCGATCTTTTACTATCTCACTAGTTCCTTCCCTTTTCCTTTCTGCCCATTGATGATAACTGGTTGTTACTCCAAGATTGTTCTAACCATTTTCTTGATTTGATCGATGCCCTATATTATGGACTCAATGCAGTCATCGTCACTAAAAGGTTTTTCTTGAATTTCTTCTTCAGGTGCCTCACCTTCAATATATGGTGGATAGGGAGTAAAAGTAGTCCTAATCCTTATCCTACAACAACTAGCTGAAAAGGCAACTTTTTAACTTTTTTTCCCTGTATTCGAAGCACTCACCACCCCCCCAAACCTATCCAGGGGTCTGCCCAATTCATATCCCTTGTTTTGTCCCAATTTAGCCGGCCTCTATCAAAAGTGTATGGCCGCCCTTACAAAAAGAAGCAACTGCTCTATACAATTCCACTGAAAAGATTGACATATACACGTTGTTTATCAGACAAAAGCCTCATTGTGTAACAACCACTCCCACGTTCTGCACTGTCTACATGGAGCAACGTTACTGTTCAACAACACCTTAACCTCATGCCTCCTTATTTGGCAGCAGCATGCTTTGTAAGACCCACCAATTGGCCATCATCTTAGCCACTCATATCAATTGGTATACCAGTTGGCCCACATATGAACCATTCAATGCCATCAACGACTAGGAGGAAATTTAGGATAGACATATTGATCTGAGTCATTCGAACCAGATTTCAGTGGAAATAAATACAACATTTAATGCACTTGTACAAGATCAAATTTTCATTATTGCTCTTATTATTGTCTCATTTAGTCAAGAACTTTTTTTTTTAGAAAAATGTTTGATCCTTTACGCATAGAGTGGAGCACACATGTGAATATATATATATATATATATATATATATATATATATATATATATATATATATATATATATCACAGACATAAGGAGCTGCCAACATGCCTGACAGGTAACAAAAATAAATATACAAATGACTAATCTCAGGTACTCCTAAGGTGAGTTCCGCTAAGGCCATCACCCATCGCACCTCAATTTCAAGCTCCGGCATGGCCACCGTCCAATATTAAGATGTCAGAAGTACCAAAAAGACTAAAAAAAACTAAAACACCGAGGGACGACTCAAACTAATAAGAAAGCTCCAAAAATCTAAAATAGAAGAAGTGAATAAGCATCTGCTCTGAAGATGATCTGCTGAATATAGAGACCACTCCGAAGGCTCTGAACAAGAAGAAGGAGTGTCAAACTGGAGAATAAATCATTCTGAAAAAGTACACCATAATGAAGATAACAGAATCATATATCTGAGAAGATAACTGCAAGAAGTTCTAGATGTAGAAACTATGCTCTGATGACCTCTCTACAATCTGATATCCAGCAATCTGAAGATAAGAGAAACCTGCAAAATGAACCTGATATCCTATCTTCCAAACCTGTATCTGAAACATGACTAAAGAAAAAAAATAAGAATGAAACATATATATGTATATTTATATAGTAAATATACATATATATGTAGTATAAGGAATGAAATAAAAACCTAAATAAGACTATCAGGACAAAAACTAAAGGAACGAATAAACTGTAAATAAATACCAAACAAAGACAAGAAAAAAAATTGAGACGGATCTGAGTTACTTATCTTTAATCATAAGTAAGCTATGATTAAAAGTGAGATCATCATATAAATTAGGAAATATATTAATAATACTATTATTAGTGCTATAAAAGTTATTGTTATGTTTAAAAAAATTAATATTATAACTAACTTTGTTAAGATACCGTTTGAAAATGATATTTTTAGCTAAGAAATTGTACTCAAAAAACTCAAAAACAATAAAAATTACTACAATGGTGGACGTAGATCATCATTGATTGAACCACTCTAAACCATGCATCTCTTTGCTTGTTTTAGCATTTATCACCATGCTTTTCTCCTTATTTTCAATTTATTAACTATGACGTTAGCAAGTAACCTTTGCTAATGTCAATTCATAATCGCAATTTCGAGGTTTGATAAATTTTTAGTCAATATTTTGGCACTAGAAAGAGGTCTTCCCCTAAAAACTCTCAACTTTCATCACTTTTCTTCTCTACAACTACTCTCTACTAAAAAAATAATCATGTAGAAAAATAGTAAAAATGAGATTGATAACTCAAATAGCCACAATATCAATGGAACAATTGGAGTAAGAGCCATCTGCCCTATTCCAAGCTTGAGCAACTATGTATGGCTCAGCTTGGTCAATGGCCTGACTAGCAATGGTTAAATTGCCCACAAGTTGAACAAACTTATGGTTAGAATTGACGCTTAAGCCACATTTAACTATAGCTTGATTGACCCAGCAGTGATAAACTGGATCCCTATCCAGGCCACTGTCCCAAGCACATTCAACGAAATGAATGAGGTCCACGAGAGTGCCACCTGAAAACTCTTATTGGATTCTGCCCCCAACAGACATCTGCATGCATTGCATGAACAAGAGTTCGCTTATAATGTTTCGCACCCAAACTGGCACTATAACTAGGAGCTCACTAATCCATCGTTCCCCATCCATAGAAATACATTTTGCATTTGAACGCCTTTGGACGGTGGATGAGGGGCATGATTTGCGCTTCGACTACCTAGTGGTGACAGATAGGCCAGGATCACGAATATAGATAGTTTTCCATCGAGTCCTGGACTCAGAGGGAGGTCACTAGGCTAGATCCCATAAATAGGGGTACAACATTCTAGGTCACCCTCTTTCAATAGGAATAGGAGGTTACTACCCTTGTTCGTCGTCACTGTTCCCCATAACCTTATCAATGCCTTCGATCTCCTTCACTCACAAGACATTGAAGAAGTCTATCTCTAACAAGGGTTCAGCGCTGACTGAATCATGTAGAGGGTGGCTTTCGAAAAAAATGGCATCTCCATGACAATGGATGTTAAGGATCTAGACTAGGAATAATGGCGGTGAAGGTTTATCCGATGATGAAAATGGGAAGCCCTTATATGACGATCATCCTACACCTCTGGTACCTAATATACTTGTATAATGCGCTATGGAGAAACTCAGCCGATGTAGGAAGGCGGCCAAAAATGTAAAGTATCAAAAACCCAAGAAAAGAACATTGAGAACATCTCCAGCATATAAACAAAATGTAACATATAATAATATAGATGTAAAACAGGCGAGATAGCAATATAATCAAATGAACCATAAATAAGAACAACATCAAGTTCAAAAACTATATAAAAACCGAAATAAAGAGTTTATACATTCAAATCTCCAAATTAAAATCTATAACTGTTTCTCAAAATACAAGTACTAACGTAGCTCCACACTACTGCACAACGAAATATAAGTGATAGGAGTTTCAAAGTATAGATATATAAAAGTATAGTCTCCTACTTGTACTTCGTACAGCTCCATGCACTATCTAGACCTGTTATTCCTAATCTACTCATTTAAGAGCACTTGAGGTAACAAGAAGCAAAACATAAAACCTCAAGTCAGACAATAGTCTGGTGTGAGCGATACATAATCTCAAAATAATATAAAAACTTTATATAGTTAATATGGACATAGGGTATGAAGAACCGTACCTGAGTTGTCTCTGCATCTAAACAGTTAGCACATAACAGTTGATATATGCTAATCTACAATTATAATCATATAAGTGTACAACAATTGAAGTATAATGGCTAGTGCTTAGGTATACGGTATGAAAATACCCATATCGTGTGACACTCTAGAGTGATAAACAACCATAGCAAACATAACATTCATCAAACAATCCTTTCTATCACTCGTGTGCGTTGGATATATGATAACTCATATTGCACATTCACAAACTAGGACCTAATCATAATCCCGACTCCATTGGTTCTCAAATCTATGCCACTCCAAAAGGCTAGGAACTAGGCCAACAATCGCAAAGCCCAGGGTAATCTACCATCACAGGATCCGGATATAATTGCAAATCTAGGTAGGCATCCCCATATACCCCTTCTTTACGAGCACACTGGAAGCCTCCGGATTATCAATGATCCCTTTGCGTGCATCTCCATAATAAAATCCAGCCATTATTTTATCATGTCTATCTCCACACTAGGACACAGTTGCAAATCCCACTTGCAGGCCCCCATCGTTGAACTTGTCCTTGTGGACCACTGTTGTGACTTCGTCGTTAAGTCATCATCTTCAGAATGCTTCTAGACACCCATCACAAGTCGTGTATCGATCATACCAAAGTCTCGAATTTGTCGTCATCGTTGACATCGAAGCACCACACCATTGCTTCACTAGTCATTGCATGAAGTCTAAGGTCATTCCAAGTCATCCCGGAGTCACCCATCCTTACTCTCCATCAACTCATCAAAGAACCCTATACTCTGCCCAAAGTACATGCGCCACCCTTACTCGGTCCAAACTCCGACTATCTTAAACATGACCTGAACCAAGCATCAAGCACCCATGCCAAATCGATTTTTCTGCCTAGGCCAGAGCTAACCCTCAATGCCGAACCAGGTTCCATGTCCCATTACCGAACCACCACCCACCAAACAACCTCTGTCGACCAGAGCTGGACCACCACCCTACTGAATCAAATTTCCTACTCGCCACCAATCAAACCTCCCCACCAAACTGAAATTCTTGTTCGAACGTCGCATCACTCCACTGTCAAACTAGCTTCAACACCCGGAATCGAACCAAGCACGCCGAACTAAAATCCTGTAGTGTCTCCACTTCTCAATTTCACATTGATTTTACTGCTGCGCCCCATTCTTTGACCCTTGTCATTCCATATGAAATGATACAACGCTTAACAACCTCAAGTCAATCGGTCGAAACCCGGTTTCGCGGTTCCTAACACTAAGTTGCTCCAATGAGCATTTCAACCATACATGCATATACACAAACACAACAAACACGAACCACATTCAACATCCAAATACACATCAAACCATAGAAATTAGATCATGTAATATATCCATAATGTAGCCTATAACACATAAAGGCAATAATACTCCAAGATAACACGATTAAATTTCTTTAAACATTTTAAAAATTGTTTTACTTCAGGTTGACTTAGAAAATAGCTCTAGAACATTTATTTTACTTCAAAAATGAATTTAAAATATGTTAAAACTTATAGATACGTATGTAGTAAGGTGAGAGATGATGAATCACTTACCAAAGCCTCTAAAATCCAGGTTTTGCACACAAATCTGAAAATGAACAGTAAAGACGAAGTTTTCCCTTCTCTAAAATGCAGATGTGAAGATCTCTACTAAATCTCCTTGCTAGTCTACCCTTAATATATGATTTAGACTTGATTTGAAGGAGAAAAGAGATGGTTTTGGATGGAGAATACGTTATTGGGAGCTTAAATCTATCCGAGAAGAGGTAAAAGTGATTTAGGGATGACGGTTAGCCAAATATAGTCTTCAAACCTGAACTGGATTAGTAGGCTTGCCCCAAACTTACCAATTACCTACTAAACTACTCCAACAATTGTCAATCTTCAAATAACCATTTGCTAGAAACTCCAAATCGCTGTTATGACCACTTACAGAAAGGGAAACCATCATATCTTTCCAATGAAAGTGGTCTCGGATGCTAATTCTGCTCATATCAAAAGTTATAGCCAATACTTGTTTTAGGGGTAAAATCGTCCGTAAAAATTCTAAATATATGAAATGTCACTAATAGACACTTTTCGAAGTTATAAAGTTACATGACCTCATATGAATTTAAAACTAAAATTTTACGATCCTCTGATACGTAAAATATAGGTCGTTACACTCTCTCCCTTTAGGAATTTTCCCCCCAAAATCCCATACAAACAAGGTAAAATCAAACATTGCTACCCTGCATGTTTTTCATGCACTAGAAACTATATCAAATATCAAAAATGCACATAAATGATATATATGCCTACTCTAACATGCAGGATACTAAACTACCTTATATGGCATCGAAAGTGAAAGTAAATGTGATAAACAAAAGTCTCACTAAGTAAAGAGCTCTGGATAAGCGATCCTCATGCTCTCCTCAGTCTTCCAAGTATAGTCGCCTTTGGTCTCACTCCACTAAACCTTTACCAGCTCTACCGTTATCCTCCTAAGCTGCTTCAAATCACATCTGACGATACGAATAGGCCTATGAGAACTTGATGCTTCTGGTTCAATCTCGGTATCATCAAGCTAATTCGGTTGAACTATTACGCCTAAGTCATGCACAAACTTCCACAAATGAGAAACATGGAACACAATGTGCACATCCTCCATCTTCTAAGGTAAGTCAACTCTGTAAGCCAGGTTCCCAGTCCTTTCAAATATCAAAAAAGAACCAACGAATCTTGACTCCAACTTCCCCTTAGACATAATCGAACATCACTCTTCAATAGAGAGATCTTGATGAATACCATATCACAGATGGAGATATCTAAATCACGTTTCCTCCGATCAACATAGCTCTTCTGTCTATCCTGAGCAGCTTTCAATCGTTCCTGAATGATCTCGATCTTCTCTAAAGTCTCTTTAAACATATCTTTGTCAAGTATATGTTTCTCGCCTGCTTCCCACTAACATAAAGGAATGTTGCACGGTCGGCCACATAACGCCTTATACGGTGCCATACCGATGCTGGACCGGTAATTGTTGTTGTGTGTGAACTCTACTAAGTGCAAATGATCATCTGATAAGCCATCGAAATCGAGAATGCAAGCTCCCAAGAGATCCTCTAGGATGTGATTCACACTCTCGGCTTGTTCATCTGTTTATGGGTGATAATTTGTACTGAGATGCAGCTGTCCCTAATGCCTCTTTTAAGCTCTTTCAAAATCTGCTAGTGAACGATGGATCTCGGTCGCCCACAATGCTGTTCGGCACACCGTGGAATCGCACAACCAACTTCACAAACAACTCGGCCAATTCGGATGTCGTTCCAATAGACTTGATGGGTATAATCGGACACTTTTCATCAATCTATCGACTATGACTTAGATGCTATTGTACCTTCCTATGGTCCTCAATAATCCATAGATGAAGTCTATCAAAATTTGCTACTTTTTCTACTCGAGAATATCGAGCGGTTGTAGCAAACCACATGGTTTCTGCTGCTCTGCCTTTACCAGCTAACAATTCATGCATTTCGAGATAAATGCTCCAATGTTCTTCTTCATCCATTACCAATAAAATGTCTGCATCACATCACGTTACATTTTATTGCCATTGTGATATATAGTCAATCTCGAATGATGATACTTCGGTAGCACCTCATCCCTCAACTTATCGACATTAGGAACAAATAATCTCTTATCCTTGCAAAGCCAACAATTGAGGTCAATCCCATACTGTTTCATCCTCCTCAAACTCTACCCCTTCTTCTATCTTCTCCATGATCTCCGCTAGTCTAACAACTCTCCTCTAACTAGTAACGATCTGCTCAATCAGGGTTAGGGCTGTAAATTTTGTACGATTGCTCGATGTCTTGCTCGGCTCGAGGCTGTAAGACATCCTGTCCGTGTCCGTATGGTTTTCGGTTAGGATAAGAAATTATGTACAAAAAAATGACCGTCCGAAAATTTTCGATGTTTTTCTACTGTCTGAACGTTGTTTTTCATTGTACGACTCGTACGGGCTTTATCCGAACTTAAAGCTTGTCCGATTTATGGTCATCCAAATCTCTTATAGGGCAGGACTAGGACGCCCTCTGTCCGGTCTAGTCCAACCCATTTACACCCCTAATCAAGGTAGGTCTGATTGTGAGGCTAACCAACACTTTCGGTTTTACCTCATATTGAGGCCTAAAATCATAGCCAGCGATAAACTACAACTGCTTCCACTCTAGGAACATTGCTCCTAAGCTGGCATGTCTCCTACTTGATGCATCAATAGCTGCTTTTTCCTTTACCAGGCGTATAGGAAATGCCAAAGTCATAGTAGGTTAGGAACTCTATCCATTGCCGCCGACGAAGGTTAAGGTCCTTCTGAGGGAATAAATACTTCAAAGACTTATGGTCTGCATATAACTTGAACCTCTCCATAAGTAAATGATGCCTTCATGTCTTCGAAGAAAATAATATGTTTTCCAATTCCAAATCAAGAGTTGGATACCTCTTCTTGTACAATTGTCGACTAGTATAGGTAACAACCTTTCCCCTCTACATCAACACCGCACCAAGTCCAGTACCACTAGCATCTGTGTATACTGCTAGCTCTGCATTCCCACTCAGAACGATTAGCACCGCTGCGCTTGTCAACCTCTCCTTTAGACTCATGAATGCATGCTCACACCTCGCATCCTGAATAAAAGTATGATTCTTCTTCGTCAAGTTGGTTAACGGCGCTGCTACCTAAGTCTTTAATAAAACGTCTATAGTATCCTGCCAAGCTAAGGAAACTTCTCACATCTGCAGTAGTCTTGGGTCAATCCTAGTCCTGTATTGCTGTCACCTTTGCAAGATCTATAACAATATACTACTTAGAAATGACGTGATCCATGAATTACACTTCCCTCCTCTAGAAGTGACGCTTTTAAAATTTCGCCTTCAAGGGGTGTTTCCTCAACACCTCGAGAACAATTCGCAAATGCTCATTTGGTTCTTCCTTCATTCTTGAATAATCAAGGATATCATCCACGAACACAAGTACAAACCTATTTAGATGATCCTTGAAAACACGATTCATAAGATCAACAAAGTATGCCGGTGCGTTGGATAGCCTGAACAGCATAACCAACCATTCATAGAATCCATACGACATATGGAATGTTGTAATCAGCACACTATCCTTTGCGACTCTCAGTTGATGAAACCCCATCGCAAGTTTCAATTGAGAGAACACCCTAGCACCACAGAGCTGATTAAACAAGTCATCAATACGTGGGAGTGGATACTTGTTCTTCTTCGTCACCTTACTCAGCTCACGATAATTTGCACACAACCTCAGAGAGCCATTCGCCTTAAAGGCGAATACTATAGGTGTGATCCAATCAGATATGCTCCTACGAATGAACCCTCGCCTCAACAGGTAACTCACTTGCACCTATATCTCCTGCTCTCTGGATACCATATACCTCAAAGGCATAATATTACTCTTGCATCCTTCACCAAGTCTATACGAAACTCTATCTCCTTTTGTTATGGTAATCCAACCAGCTCCTCGACTATGTTCAGATACTCCTTCGCCATAGGCGTAGGTGACAACTCATCGTACGAGATCCCGAGCTAGTATAGAAAGCTAACCATCACCTCATTGTTAGGAAGGCATCCTATCTCCAACCAACTCCAAACATCCATCCCTATCATCAGTAACGAGCTACTCATAATTCACTACTACTCTATACTTTTGGAGCTAGTTTATCCCAGGAATAATACAAACCCTATAAAACCCAAAACAAAGCAATCACAAGCAAATAAACATCCATAACTCGATAAAGCTAAGTCTCGACAAACCATGCAAAGGCTAGTAGAGCCTCTAACTGTCACAATCAAGGGTCAGTCAACAATTTCGAGTTACAATCCCAGGCTATCTACAAAATCACTAGATATTAAGGAATGTGAAGCCCCGTTCTTTAATAAAACGTGTACATGTGCACTTGAAATAGAAAGCATACCTCTTAACGATGCTCTTTGCTTTCTCTTTCGTCGATGGAGCACTCAATGAAGCCTGAATAGCACTCAAAACATAAACAGACACAACTTCTTATTCCTCGACGATTTCGATCAACCCTTCTTGATATGCCCTGGCTTGTTGTAGTTGTAGCACTTCTTACCCTCTGCCTTGCAGTCTATTACAAGATGGCTCTTTCTCCCCACAATTATAGAAAATAGGCTCCCACTTGTCCTTCTTCTGAAAACTCTTATGAAATTGCTTCTTGTTCTTGTTCTTGTCCCACTTCCTCTTGCCTCCCATGCCAGCTTGTGGCTTTGGCTCATCCTTAGAAATATCAACCGACTTAGTCTTAGGATATAAACTTTCATGTCGAAGAGCCTTCTCCACTAGGCCCTCGAAGGTCTCATCGATATGACTAACAAGCTTCTCTCCAAAGTAATCATCCAAGCCCATGATGAACTTCTCATTCTTCTTAAGCGGAGTATCAATAAATCTAGGTCATACTTTGGTAGTGTGTCGAACTCAGCCACATACTCTGACATAAACATGTCTCCTTGTCTCAAGTTAGCAAACTTTTGGAAGAACATTGACTTTTGTGTGGCCGGTATATACTTCTCTTCAAATCTCGCCTTAAATTGCTCCCAAGTAATCTAATCCTTAAAAGTAGTGACCTTGATGGTATTCCTCCATCCCATAACCATTCCTTGAAGCTGTCTAGAGGCCAGCTTCCTCTCATCGCGTCCCCTAACTCTAGATCCTCAAAAACGCATTTGTGGTTGTCTAGCCAATCTTGCAACTTCTATGGCTGATTCTATTTAATGAAACGGTTTGCTTCACAGTGTAGAATAATCCTTGTTTAATTTAGCAAAGTCATCCCTCGGTGCTTGCACTGGAGCGCCACCACTAACAGCCATAGTTGGAGCAACTTAGGCATTTTGAACCATGTTGCACACCATCTCAATGAACATGTTCTACAAGTTACGATTTGTAGCCCCCGATCCTGCCCCCTCTTCAACTCCAGAAACGGAGTTTCTAGAAACATTCCTTGTTAGCCGGCTTATTCTTACAAGCTGTAATAAGAACGATTGGTCTCTCTAAAGGGAATTAGTGGTGTCCATGAATGCAATGCGACTTATATACTATATATATATATATATATATATTACTATATAGATTTTGAAAACCAAAATATAACAAGTACGCTTTCTTATATATCGCTCAATCCATTCTACGGCGGTGGCTCCTTCCTTATCCTTAATGGATCCAATTATCAATCTAGGTCATCTATGCACCTAAGCTCTGGTACCAAATATTATGATAACCCTACACCTTCGGCAAACAATATATATGTATAATGCATTGTGGAGGTACCTTTTCGAATGTAAGATGGTAGCCAAGAATGTAAAGTAACAAAAAACCAAGCGAAGAACCTGTTGAACATCTCATAGAGCATAGAAAAAGTATAGCATAATAACAAAGATGTAAAATATGCAAGATAATAATATAATTAAATGAACCGTAAATAAGAACATCAGAGTGCATCAGGTTCATAGACTATACAAAAACTAAAATAAAGAGTTTATACACTTAGATTTCCAAAATAAACTCTATTACTATCTCTTAAAATACAAGTATCAACATAGCTCTATATACTGCATCGCGGAGTATAAGTGGCAGTAAGATCCAAAGTATAAATATATGAAAGGTAGCCTCCTACTTGTACTTTGCACATCTCCATGTGCTATCCAGACCTATTATCCTTAATCTACTCATTTAAGACTATCCAAGATAATGGGAAGCAAAGCATAAAACATTGGATCAGAAAACAGTCTACTGTCAGCGATACATCTAAAAAACCATATATAGTAAATATGGACATAGGTGTAACATTCCTCATTCCGAGGCTCAAAACTAACTGCTACGGATGCTGTAGTCATTCATTGTTATTAATTCTCGATGACAAAATGTAGCTATATTAATCATATCAATAATCAGAAGCACATGAAAATGAAAATTTTCAATATAGTTTAATAACAAAATTTCACATCTCATTTGATGAATGATATTTCTATTCATTGCATAATCCCATTCGTAAACCCACGTTCGAAGAAATTATAATTATTTCAAAATACACCAAGAGCGACATATGAAGATTCCCCCTTAGTTGATTAGAGTCAAATACTTGGCAATTATGCAACTTTTCTATTCATCCAAATAGACAAAACTAAACTACATAGCTCGAATAGATAAAGTTCCTAATAGCTAGATTGCCTCCTGTACGTCTTCAAAAGCTTATTCGTCTTAATGGAACCTAAAATCCCTTACTTCCAGCCTACTCAAATGAGTACCCAAGAGTTTAAGGGGAAAACAAAATCTTCCAAAATAAATATTCTATTTCCTTTTTGCTTGAAATCTTGGCAAAGATCTAAGGTACGATTTAATTATGGGGATCAGCAAAGGAAAAAAATAGAGAAAAAAGATAACTTTTGTTTCTAGACAATGGTTTGGTGTGAATAATCACCCACCATCTCGAATCAATTAGATATCTAGTAAGACCATGCCGCTGAGCGGAACATGTTTCCCCTTACTAGAATCTTAACTAAAACATAACAACCATATACTTTGCTCCTACAATCATAATGGTTAGAACGTAGAACATAGCATTTATAATCATCCAATATATATTGGATTACCTATCCTAATACGTTAGATTATCCATCTTAATTTAAAATGGCAACCTGTCAAAATTTAAACTGACTATCCATTTTATTTTAATAAGACTACCTATCTTATAATTATATAGACATCCCATCTCACATATAAGTGCATTCAGAATTGTGTGGACTATCCATCTCACATATAATTATTACTTGGATTGCTCATTCCCTACCACATTGATTACCTATCGTATATGGTTTAATTATTTAAAATTATGTGGACTATCCACCACACATATTCTATTTAACTTAAAATGATGTAGACTATCCTTCACACATCCCATAGTTTTCCTAGGATGACTATGAACCCTTCGTTATCCTCGTAGAGATTATCCATCTCCGACATGATGTGGACTACCGTCTCATATCCTATAGTTTTCCTAGGATGACTATGAACCCATCATTTACAATTTAATTTGTTTTATCCACATGTTTAACCTATGTCCATTAGTATTCCAAATTAGGTTGTTTCCCCTTAAAGTTATAACATTTCAAAGTGACACACACACATTGGTATCATCGATTGATTCACGTCGAATTTATTAAACAAACAATAATATCCCTAAGGTTTAAAGTTGAAGTCAAAGACATATGGCTTGCCACCATTAATAACTTAAATTTTTATCAATGTCGAAGTTCATCCACATTGGTGTCTCCAATGATAGTGTCGAGTTTTTTACAATTTAAAATGACATTAGGATCACTAATAATGACGTCGAAGTAGAAAACTTAGGCTCTCTGCACTTTAACTATTTACTATAGATCACTGTCAACAGCTTTAACAATGTCGACATAGAGGTATAAGGCTCTCCGCCTTTACACATAACACACATGTTTTAAAATAATGTCGAAGATGATGTTGTCGACCTTCATAAACTATAGGCTATCCACCTATTAAACAAATTTTTAACTTTTACAAGTTGTATGGCTAACTGACGATAATATAGGGTTGTCAACCTCTAAAACTTAGGGCTCTTCACCCTTTTAAAAACACTTTTGAATAACATAGATACCAGCCTTTTTGGCATTAAAAAGATAAAGTGCAACGTCATGTCCAAGCGACATCGATGCTAAAATATAAGGTCACCGACCTTGATGCACATTGACCCCAAGAACCTCGTTGGCATTATAAAACTTTAACACTTAAGTTACTTTGGCTATTATGCCGCTTTTTATTGAGAGTCGAAGATATAATAGGCGAAGTCATTGTCTTGATTTGGAAAACAAACAAAGTGACGAGATGAGACATCATTTAAAATAGTAATGAAGACACGCGACGTCATCAATGTCGACACTAAAGCTTTTAAACTCTCTTTTGAATTACGAGAAGTCAATGGCGCCATTTATGGGTTGCCACCATTGTCTGCTTCTAAGTGGTTGGAATCACTCCATAACTGCCTAAATAGTTATCCTATGCTTCCCACCTCCTCGACGTCGACACTCATGGAGGTATTATTTTTCAGGCTCAATAAGGATATGTGCAGCATGGCATTAACGTAATTATAAGGAGAACTGATTTATTTCTAATAATGCAACTACTGTTTACCAAATCTAAACCTTTTGTCCAATTTTTGTTGGATAAATAAAACCTTTTTCAATTTCTTTTCAAAAAATACTAGCATATCATTTACAAGTTCCAAAATGTATAACAAAAAATAAATGAATACCCTTAATTAATTATCCTTTTAAATGCTCAACCACCATAATAATTTCATAATAAATCATAATTACTTGGGAAGAATCCAAAAAATTCGTAGAAATTCGAAAATATCCTTCTCTTTATCATATAAAAATTTCGGAATCAAAAAGCATATTTAATTATTTTTGATAATTAAAAATTTGAAATTAACACAAACCGGACTTAGGAAATTCATAAAATAATTTACATAACTTAAAGAAATTTAAAATCCATCTCCAAAATGATGTTTTATACAACACATTAGAAAATTAAAACGTTTGGAGATTTAAATCTTAGGTTTTACCCCTAAACCCATTTAATAATCTTATGAAAATCCTTTAGTTCATCATTCTATCCAAACAATGAATATTTAACCATATCTTGGAAAAATTTATCAAAATGATTCGGATATTACTCATAGTAGAATTTAAAAAGCAAAAATAGAGGTGGAAGACTTATTATTCCCCTTAGACTAATTTTTGGAGTTGAGATTTGATTTGGTCTTAGTATCCCTAAGCTTTTTCCTTTTGAATCCCTAGCTACAATTATGGCCAACCTTGGTGTTTTTCTTTTGATTAAATTTGTGAAAAATGAGAATGAAATGAGGGGGAGAGGGTTTTAAAGGTTAAAAGATGGATCTATCTATTTGGCCCTCCTCATATTTTTTCTTCCATGTTAAGTTTAAACAATCTTAATTAATTAAGTATGGCACGATGTTATTAAGTTTCAAATATCATTCTCCTTAGTATTTACATTTTTCTATTTAATATATCCAATTAAATGTCCTGAATAATGTTTAACTAAAAATAGGGGTGTCATATGCTCCTCTCCTTAAAGAATTTCGTCCTCGAAATTCATTTAGGACCACAAAACAAGCATATCGAACATGTAAACAATGTTAGTATATTGAACATGTCCTCTGTCTTCCAAGTATAGTCTTTTTCGTTGTCACCCCACTGGACTTTCACTAGTCTAACTGTCTTGTTCATTAACTACTTCTCTCGCTACAACTAAAATAGGTTGTCTCACAAAAGTAAGATCCGGTACTACCAACTTCCAATGGCATCGAAGCAGTAGTAGTCTTTGAATGGTGCATATACTTCTGAAGATGAGAAATATGAAACACATTATGGACTCTTGCCAAACTACTCGGTAACTCTACTTGGTATGCGAGCTTTCCAGTCTTCTCTGTAATAGTAAATGGTCAAACATATCTTGGTGCCAGTTTCTCTGACTTTCAAAAACGTTCCACACCCTTCATCGGTGATACTTTAATAAAAACTTGGTCTCCAACTGGAAACTCAAGATCCTTATGCCTTTTATCTGCGTAACTTGTCTACCTAGACTGAGCTTCTCTCATCCTATCTTGGATTAAATCAATCTTCTCTGTGGCTACTCTTACCATATCTAGACCGAGTACCAATCTGTCTCCAGTCTATAACCAACATGCTAGCGATTTGCACGACCTTCCGTACAAATCTTCGAAAGCCGCCATTCCTATACTAGTCTGATAACTATTATTATACGAAAACTCAATCAAGTGCGATGGTCTTCCCATGACTCTCTATTTGTCGATCTTTCTATGGATGATAAGCGGTACTTATCTTAAGCTTAGTGCGTAATACCTCCTGTAGACTCTTCCAGAATTCACTAGTGAACAATGCATCTCTGCCACTGATTATATTATGAGGAATTCCATGCAATATAACTATGTTCTTCGTAAAAAACTTAGCCAATACAGGCACCGTCCTGGTAGACTAAACGAGAATTAAATGAGCACTCTTGGTTAATCTATCTACCGTACCCCATATGATTTCATTTCCCTTATTCGACCATGGAAACTCGTCAATAAATTCCATGGATGTCGAATCCCATTTCCAAACCTGTACATACGATGGCTGAAGCCTTCCACTTGGCTTTTGATATTTGACTTTCACTTGTTGGAAAGTTGCAGATTGCTTCACCCATAAGCCTACATCCCTTTTTATACCTCCTAAGAAGAAATTCCTCTTCATATCCTGATCCATCTTGGTTCCCCTATGATGAATTGTGAACTTCGATCGATGACACTCCCTAAGAACTTCCCTCCTTAGGTTTCCAACATTCGGAACACATAACCGTCTCTTCTTTCTTAACCATCCCCTAAGATCAAGACTAAAATCCTTTAGAACATCGATCTCGATTCCACCTTCCAATCTTCTAATCCTTTCAGCTAGCAATGAATCATGCTTAAACGCAATCAACATTGGTCGAACTTCAGAGCAAGATAACATGGTTATACCTTAACTAGAACTAGTAGTCGATCCTAACTACACACTATAAGTAGTTGATGCCTCCAGATCCTTCCATTCTATCAACGTAGCTAACATCATAATTTGATGTTTCCTGTTAAGTGCATCTGCAACTTTGTTTCATTTCCCTGGTATATACTCAATACCAAGATCATAACCTGCTAAAAACTCCAATCACGTCTGCTATATCATATTCAACTCTTTTTGAGAGAATAAATACCTTAAAGACTTATGATCCATAGACATCTCAAATCGTTCTCCTAAGAGGTAGTGTCTCCATACTTTCAATGCAAAAATCACTGCTACCAACCCCAAATCATGAGTCGGATATCTAACTTCATACCGTCTGAGCTGCCTAAAAGCGTAGGCAACCACTTTACCCCTTTGCTTCAATACAACTCCTACTCCTGTTCCATACGAATCCGTATACACCACTAAACTTGATTCCCATCTAGAACTACTAACACGGGAGCATTGGTCAAAAAATGCTTCAACTCAAGGAATGCTTCCTCACATTTATCAGACTAAATAAACATCGCATCCTTTCTGGTTAGCTTAGTCAAAGGCGTGCTATCTGCGAGAAACCCTTGATAAATATTTGATAATAGGCAATTAATCCAAGAAAACCATTTATCTCGATCACAGTCTTGATTCTTTTCCAACTGTTAACAGCTTCGATGTTAGTTGGATCGATTGACAACCCTTTCTCTAACACTGCATGACTAAGAAACCTCATTTATTTCTTTCAAAAATGACACTTCTAAAACATCACTTTCAATTATTGCTGCCTCAATGTCTCAAGCACTGTTTTAAGATGAATCTCATGGTCTGTTTCATCCTTAGAATATATCAAAATGTCGTCAATGAACAGTGCTCTTGGAAAACACAGTTCATTAAATCCACTAAGAAAGCTAGCACAATAGTCAATCCAAATGGCATCACTAACCACTCATATGAACCAAATCTCTTTCTAAACATTGTAAAAAGAACTATGTACTCCACTACTCTCGATTGATGGAACCCCGCCACCAAATCTTACTGGGAAATTACTTTGTCTCCACTCAACTGATTGAATAAAGCATCAATTCGCGGCAAATGATATCAATTCTTTGTCGTCTTTTCATTCAACTTACGTTAATCGATCCACAGTCTTAACGAGCTGTCTAATTTCTTCACGAACACCATGACCACTCCCCAGGTGAACTTGTTGGTCTAGTAAAACTCTAAGTTCACTAGCTGCACCTTTAGCTCCTTCATATCGGTATGTTTCATCCTGCTAGGTGATCTACAACGGGTTTAACTCCAGGTACAAAATCTTTTCGAAACAACTTGTTTCAGTGGTAGTCCTGTAACTAGCTCAAAAACTTATGCAAATTCTCTTACAGTTAAAACCCAATTCAATTCATCTTCCACTTCTATGGCACCCAATAAGGCACAAATTCCTAGACTCAAATTCTTAACCGAGTGTACTATTAGGTCACTACTATCAGGGTGTCTCAATGATATTTTTCTATCCTGGCAGAATATCCTAGCATTTTATTTGCTCAACCAATCCATACCCAAAATAATCCCAAAACCTACGAAATCAAATACATACAAACTGTAGACAAAAGTGTAACCTAGCAACTCAAACTCTAGATGGTGACATCTCATCCCTAGAGCGGTGTACCTCATATTGGATTAGCTATCCTTAAGGAAGTAACAAGTATGGTGGTTCTAAACATAACTTATCTACCAAACATTGAGATATAAATGAATGTGATGCACCGGTATCAACTTGTACCCTAATTGGTATGCTATGAATCAAAAGCATACCTTCCATCAGAGACTTTCCCTTCTCAGCTGTTGTTGGTCTTGATGTAGATGGCTCTAAAGCAATCAAACCTTTTGTTGACTTTAGGGATTTGATGATGATTTATAGTGTTAGATTGAGAGATATATCTGGGCATTACTGTGTTCTAGCACAACTATAATTGATGATATCTCATTTGGTAGTTTCTGGATTTTAGTGATGGTTTTTGAATGCGGATGATTCACCCATTCAATATTATATCCCTATTTTATTTTTTGACTTGATAATGGTGATGACATTTTTCCTCTACATGGTTTGTAATTGACGTTATGATTAATGTTTTTAATTATTCTAGTGGTGTTATCATATTATTATTATATCCGGTATATACTGAGTTCCATACAAATATTGACCCTTTGGTTTAGATATAGTCTGACCCCTGTGTTGTTTTTATAATACTCAGGTCAATCCGAGACATTTTAACTATAGGAGCAATGAGACAAGCTCATGTGTTTTTTAGAGACAGAGGAGATTAGATATTTAGTATTGTAGATTACCATCCTGTATTGTATAATCTCTTGAGTGTATATTATTATACTATATATTAGACATATGTAGTATATTTTTCTATTATATATTATCGTTGCGATTGACTCTATGATCTCTGTTATTTACAGTATATTGTGTATTGTTCTACTGTAGACAATTATGTTTATTGCATTGCGCCGATACCATATACACATAGATGAGTTATTTATTCAATGTTTAAATACGTACCCAGTGTTAACCAAAGAGAACATTCACGTGTGTACCTCATAAGCCTCATTCTTTGTACTATCTGATGTTATTACTCAGTAATAATCATGGATAATATAGGTATAGAGGTGAGGTGTTTATAGATGTTACGTGTAATATTGTTGATATAATGAATGGATGAGGTAAGATAACTATATGTGTTTGTTGAGTAAACTCAAGGTACATGTAATATGCTTAGGACGTCGTGATATGGTAGGCATGAGTGAATTATTTCATTTTGATTTATTGAGCAAACTCAAGGTCGATGGGAAATTAGGACAATGTATCATAGGTTAGGAGTTGTATATGATACAACTGATAAGGAGTTATCCATCATCTATATTCTATAACTTCTTATTGATCAAACTCAACGTTGGAATTTCAAGACAGATGAGTCCTAACACCTACTAATGAAGTCGAAACACTTCTATGTTTTGACTTAGGATTTGGAGAAATATAAAGACTAGTGGGAGCTATTAGTAAAATGAAACATAAAGTTTAATGTAACGACCTGGAATTTTATTGTTTTGATTTGTGAATATTTAATTTGCTTTAAGTTTAATGGTATTTATAATTAGATAACCCTATTTTAATTTATAGATAACGACAGAAGATTCATTTTGAATTTTGTTTACCTAAGTAGTTCTAAAGAAAACTGAAAATGTGACTGAAACATTGTTAGCATCAGAATTGGTCACTAACACCCTTCAGAAAGATTGTGTAGAGAGATTAATGAAGAAAGTAAATTAAAACAGAGAACTGTATGTTAAATTAAATGCAAAGATAAGAACACTGGATTTATAGTGGTTTGGCGTAACTGCCTACGTCCACTTTAGATTTAATCTTTATTGCTTTACTCAATAGTTAATTACATATACAATCCATACACCAACTACTTAAATAGAAATGCTAACTGAAATAGAATGAGCCTTGAATGCGGCAGAGTCTCCCCAGTGTTCTCGAAAAAGATCCATTTCACTGTGCCCCTACGCTTCTATATAAAGACGAAGATAGGTCGGACTTCCCTAATGGGCCTAGGAACAAAGTACCTCGGCCCGTGTTAACTTCTGCGCGCCGAGCCATAGTTGCCGAACGACAATTGTTGAATGCCGGGCGAGGTCTCAATGCCAAGCGGCACCCGTATGCTGAGCCACATACCAAGGCCGAACGACATTCGTATGCCGAGCGAGGGATGTGCGTTGAATTGCGCTCGTATGCTGGACGAGGTGAAATGCCGAACGACCCTTCTATGACGGGTGAGGTGAGATGCCGAACGACCCTTCAATGCTGAGCGAGGTGTTGTGTCGAACGATGCTTTCATGCCGAACGAGGGAAGATGCCAAGCGATCTCTCTATACCTAACGAGGCAAGATGCCAGGCGACCTTTCCATGCCGAACGAGGCCTTGTGCCGAGCGACCTCTCTATGCCGAACGAGGGAAGATGCCGAGTGACCTTTCCATGCCGAACGAGGCCTTGTGTCGACCTATCTATGCCGAACGAGGCCTTGTGCCGACCGGCACATCTATGCCGAACGATGCTCTATGCCGAGCAAGGGGAGGTGTGCCGAATGATGCTCTATGCCGGGAGGTGTGCCGAACGAGGCCTGTGCGGAGCCTCTATCATGCATATGAACATGATGCGCTTTGAACCATAAGTACTCTGCATTTTTCTTTAAGCCCTTGTTCTGTTTTCCCGATAGAGTTTTCTTATGACCTCCTGAATGCCGAACGAGGCATTTATGCCAAACGAGACCTTGATGCCGAACGAGATACTGATGCCGAGCGACCCCTCAATGCCGAACGACATATTGATGCCGAATGACCGAGGTGCCTTGACCGGTTCTGCCGGTCACTGTCTCTTCACCTTCTTTCCTTCCTACTGTAAAAGTCAGTACTTCTCTCCTTCTTTCCTTTTTAACTTTTGCCTCTGCTCTAACATCTTTACGAACCTACCTCCTTCCAGACTTTTTCCAACACTTTAACCTCCTTTTTAACTCTCGAATCCTACATGTTACTTCTCGACTGCCCTCAACAACAAATCTGAGAGGATTCCACTTCTAAATCGAGCACCTCATTAGATTTCGACCCCATCTACTAGCATGAACCCTTCACTTGCTCGACTTTCTTCAATTAGGGCTTTTGGACAAGACTTGAATTTACGATCTTCCCTTAATCCATGAATAATGGAAGCCGCATTGGTAAGGAAGGTGGATCCGAGGTTTAAACGAGCCTAAGGATTAGATGGAGAGGAGGATGGAAGTGGGTGTCGGCCCAGTAGGAATCGGTGAGGGTCGAGATGGTCGGTCGAAGGTGGCGTGTGAATTGGCGTGGTGATCGACTGGCCACCTAGGAGGGTATCTAGTTTGTTAGAAGAAATAAGTTGTAGAAGGACGTATGGCTGTGGTTCAGCATGAATTCCGCATGTCGAACGATGTAAGGGAGTGTGGGAGTGAATTTGAAGTTAGGTTTTAATCGTACCGAGGGACGTGGCTCGGTATGACCACGGTTCGGCATGACTACCTTATGGCGAACGAGGTAAGAGGGAGCGCAAGTGAAAAGTAGGAAGTGGGTGAAGTGTCGAGCGATGTGGCTCGGCATGACTTGCTGAAGGACTCATCTGTGCCGAGCGGTAGAGATGGAGGGTAGAAAGGAAGTTGGAGTTGAGGGAAAAGTGCCAAGTGATGCGGCTCGGCATGTCTGCGGTCCGGCATGATTGCGGTTCGGCATGACTGCTGTTCAGCATGACTTGCCGCATGCCGAACGGTAGAGATGGAGGTAGGAGAGTGGTGTACAACAACAATACTAGTCGAACATAATGCATAGTTGACTCAACCTATTTTTGATGCATGAGCATATGACAGTAAACAAGTTTGAGGACTTAAGCAATTAAGCATATCGGGCAATCCAGACTGATAGCTTCTCTATTTGACAACTACAAACCTGATTTAACTTGATTAAAACGGATAATAACCTTCAACGTACAGTGTCGATGTCGAGTTCAAAACATAAACCATCTTACGACAAGCTCTCGTAGATGGTCAGCGATGACGTCTTTGAAGATGATAATTCAAAGCCTAACTTTATTTCATCAACGCAGTGACTTTTAATACCTTGGCACTTATACTTGAATGATTGCACTAGTTCACACACCACACAGGAGGAGTATTTTTGTTGTTAAGTCAAATGTCGATTGTTTTTCAAGTATAGTTCAAACAGATGTTTCATCAGATTCTACACACATTAGAGATGTCTAGAAAATCCAGTTCTGCCATGATCTCGGACAGACCCGAGCCATCCTCTCAATAAGAAGTGGTTGGAACTTCAAATCCGTCGACTATTCCTCTACAAGACATTCCAAGCCCCACGATCACATCCGTTGACTTGGCTCCCGATGCCCTGGATGCAACAATCTTTTTAGATGATCCGATTGGTTCTCTCGCCTCGAGAATTAACGAAAGCTCTCTTCGTCGCATTTGCTCGGTGCACGAGATTCCTTTCGATGATATGTTAGTTCCATCGGGACAGGATCGTCCTCACTTGCCCCTAGTCGGATATACGGCCTGCAACAAATTTATGTGCTGGGTTAGTTGCGTGCCGCCATTCAATTCCTTCCTTCGTGGCCTGCTGCGGTTTATTGAGATCGCTCTATCGCAATTACATCCAAATAGTCACACGTTCGTGTATGGCACGTGCATCCTCTTCATGAGCGTCCTTTTCAGGCTCCTGAATCCTGGCGATATTCGATACATTTATCGTTTCAAGAGACGATCAGACAGCCCATCTTTTGTATTTCTTGAACCACACAACAAGTGTCAAATTCTGACCAGAGCGTGGAGCAAATTCGCCCAGTATAAGCAGGAGTGGTTCTACGTGCGCTGTCCCCCTGGCTTCGCAAGGAGATGGGTAGAAGGAAGTAAGTTTCTTTTCTGGATTAATACTTGCATTCGACGGTGATTGCTCCTTTTCTAACTCTTTATCTACTTCTACAAATATCAGCCCACGTCCCAAAGGTACTGAGTATTCTGAAGCTGTTGAGGCTATTCGAGCTATTACCGTAGGAGACCGGGACATTAGATCTCTTATTTCAAATGAATCGCTCTTGAAGTTTGGGCTGCTGGCGGCAGGCCGTCGGATAAGCCTTCCTCCAGGTGTCACCATAATTGGGTCTACTTTAGGCAAAGGAAAAAAGCAAGCCGGGCCTTCAAAATGTGATGCCCTTGACACACCTGAGGAGGGGGAGATTAAAGAAGCTGAAACTCCCAAAGTATATGGCAAGAATGTTAGCCCCGCTCGGGAGTCGGTTGTCGAGGTGCACGATATCGAAGTTATGACTCCCCCTGCGAAGGGAAAGAAAAAATATACTTACAAACTAAGGAAGAAGACAACGGGTGGAACCTCTAAAGTCACAATCACCCTGGTGGAGAGAGAGCCTTCTCCTCAACGCTTAGAGAGTTCATTGAAGGGCCTGTCGGACATTACTATTCCCGACGATTTGCTTAACTACGGCTTCAATGATCCGGAAGCGCTTAAACTTCATTCACCCGCAGGAGGCGATGTAGGCATTCAAGCCCATGTTCAGGGAGAAAAAACTCCCATAAGTAGGGATAAAGAAACTGGTCCGCTGGGGGGAAACACTGGGACACACACGGACATGCGCACTCCACTTTGCACTTCAATTTTAATCATTACTCTATTCTTTGCTAACTTATCATTATTCACATTCCACGCAGGCAACATGGGACGCACTCACGGACTCGACCGTCTTCGTGGGTCATCTATTTTTCACCATTTCGGTTGGGATTCGGGTTCCGGCAAACGTCGAGACAGAGATGGCACCGACGATCGTGACTATCGCCACCGAGAATCATCCTACCAAAGAAAAACCTATAGCCAGTCCTCCTACCCTCGCGATCCTCCTTCTCAATCGGAGAAAAGCAAAGAGAAGTCCATGCATAAGGGGTCCCAATCTGAGGCCCATCGAGATCAGCACTCCTGTTCATCCAGTACCAGGCAATCCGGAGACCCCCACAAAACACTTATAGTCTCTAGGAAGACTCCTCCTGCTCCTGTATCTAATCCGTCAGCAGTAGAATGACTTGGTAAGCTTAAAGCCACGTTCCAAAAGATATGCTTTGATGGCTTGAAATTTCTCCCGGCGATTCATCACATTTCGAGACATGTCAAACAAAGCGCTATTGCTTGTACTAACGACGTCTATGTTTAGCATGATGCGTTTATCCACTTAGCTAAAACTCTCGAAAGTCTCTGCTGAGCGTTAACACAAAGTTGACCGCCTGAAGCTCGAGGCTACTCATGATAAAGACATTCAAAGTTCAGGACGAAGAGCTCTATTCATACAAGTCTCAGCTCGAAGCTGTCCAAAAAAGTGATGAAGACACAACGGAGGCCGTTAATCATCTGGAGTCGTCACATAAGAAAGAAATTGACGAGGCGGTCCAATGCTGCGGGGCCTTGGCTTTAGAGAATGATTCTGTTCAAAAGGAGAGTGATGCATTCGCCCTACGAGTCAAAGAGTTGGAAGATATATTCCGTAAAGAGAGGGAGGAAAAAACTGCTGCTCAGGAAGAGTCGCAACGATATTGCGATGAAATTGTTGCTACGCGACTCCTAAAGGCAAAGCTCGATGACGAGCTCTCCAAGGTTGGGATGCTGAAGGATGAAGCCCGCGAAGAGGGAAAAAGAATAGCATCTGTGGAGATTGACTCTCGCCTCGAGGCGGCTACGAAGGCTGGCAGGGAGGAGATCAAGTGCATGTTCGACCCGCTTATAGCAGAATACAACGCCCGTGTCCTCATGCATCAGGACTTAACTTTTCTTGACGAGGGCTACCTCAAATCTCTAGCTGAGGCATGGGAAACTTTAATAAAGATTAGAAAAGTAGAGCTGGGCACCGAGGAGGTTGATGAGGAGGCTTTAATAAAGGAATTTTTCAGGGGGAACGAGCCTTCAAACTTGTCTGCAGTGAAGGCCCTCTACAACAAAGGTTCCTCCTCATCAAAAGGAAAAGATGAGATCATCAGTCCGTCTGGAGCTGAATCTCCAGTTCCTCCCCTTACTCAATCGACCGGTCGGTACTTAATCTGTTCGGACAGCATGTCGGTTATGACCCGGAAGTCCCTGGCCTTGGCATTCATATACTATCTTCCATTCCAGAGGGTGAGACTCCATGGAAAGTTGAGAGACTGCAAGAAACTAGTAAATAACCTTTCTTCTTAAAGTTCAAAGAGGTGTTGCTTTCGGCATGAGTTCATTATATTCTAACATTTGCCTCTTGTGGTCTTGCGTAGGTTGCTCTGACCCCGAACCCACTCCGAGGAGTGGTGACGCCAAGGAGAAGAAGGAGAAAGCGAGCGAGGCAATTCAAGTGGAAGAGACTCTTGGCTCTGATGCTCATGTGATTGAGGCGCTTGACGAGGACAAGTCCGAGACTTCACCCGTCGAAGAAAGTTATGAAATTGAGATTACGGGGGCCTCTGAAGACACTTCAAAAATGAGCATAAAGAAGCAACTCACGGAGGAGAAGAAAAAGAAAGATGAAATCAAAGTTGAGCCCCGAGTTGTGGATCTTGACAATCCTTTGAACATGCCTTTGAAGGTCATCCTTCCTAGTGTGTCCAGGCTACTAGAAGTTCTTCGTCCCTCCTCGGATGTTACTTCCTAATCAAGCAAAACGCCCAAACGAAAACGCGTGGGGAAAGAGTCACGTGAGAAAACAAAGGAGGAAAAGAAACCCAAGAAATCAAAGAAATCAAAGAAGTAGCTGTTATACTCATTCAACGAGAGCTAGCTTAGATTATGTAATTATTTTATTTATTTCCGTAGTCAATGTAAATAGACTTTTGACTCCGAGTTTTGGAGGAGTTGTAGTAGAACCTCATTTTGGATGAATAAATAAAATTGGGTTCTTTTGTCTTTCAAACGACTTTTACTGTTCAGCTTTCTGTATTATTGTGGTCGAAACTCGAGCTATTGGGAGTTACACAAACCCCCAATTCATCTTCATATAACTCAGATATTCTTTGAAATTTTACATCCTTTATTCCACGCGGCGGGTACTTAGAATATATTTTAGTCCATACGCTGGGGACTTGATGACTTCAAGTCAGTTGTACTCAAGTCTGCTCTCAGGGGACTTAGAGTATTTCAGTCCACACTCGGGGGACTTGGAGATTTTAAGTCGTTTATACTCCAGTCCGCACTCAGGGGACCCAGAGTACTCCAGTCCGCACTCAGGGGACTGGGAGATTTTAAGTCATTTATACTCTAGCCCGCACTCAGGGGCATCAGAGTACTCCAGTCCACACTCATGCGACTTGAAGATTTTAAGTTGTTTATACTCTAGTCTGCACTTAGGGGACTCAGAGTACTCCAGTCCGCACTCAAGGGACTTGGAGATTTTAAGTCATTTATACTCTAGTCCGCACTTAAGAGACTTAGAGTACTCCAGTCCACACTCAGGGGACTTGGAGATTTTAAGTCGTTTATACTCTAGTCCGCACTGAGGGGACTCAGAGTACTCCAGCCCGCACTCAGGGAACTTGGAGATTTTAAGTCGTTTATACTCTAGTCCACACTCAGGGGACTCAGAGTACTCCAGTCCGCACTCAGGGACTTGAAGATTTTAAGTCGTTTATACTCTAGTCCGCACTCAGGGGACTCAGAGTACTCCAGTCCGCACTTAGGGGACTTGGAGATTTTAAGTCGTTTATGCTCTAGTCCGCACTCAAGGGACTCAAAGTACTCCAGTCCGCACTCAGGGGACTTGGAGATTTTAAGTCATTTATACTCTAGTCCGCACTCAGGGGACTTAGAGTACTCCAGTCCGCACTCATGGGACTTGGAGATTTTAAGTCGTTTATACTCTAGTCCGCACTCAGGGGACTCAGAGTACTTCAGTCCGCACTCAGGGGACTCAGAGATTTTAAGTCGTTTATACTCTAGTCCGCACTCAAGGGACTCAGAGTACTCCAGTCCGCACTCAAAGGAGTTAGAGATTTTAAGTCGTTTATACTCTAGTCCGCACTCAGAGGACTCAGAGTACTCCCGTCCGCACTCAGGCAACTTGGAGATTTTAAGTTGTTTATGTGCGTTTGTATGTCAGACAGAATAATGTAACTCTAGTTTTCCGCCATAAAATTATCATACACGAAAACATCAATAATTCATGGAAAAAATGGCTTCAAGCCTTTATTAATGAAGCAAGCTAAATTGTCTTATTACATGCTGAAAACTAAGAATCAACTAAATGGAAATATACTGAAAATAATTGCAACAAAGATAGAAAATAAATAGACTAAGTATAGTAATGCCGCAGATGCTCGCTATTCCATGCTCGGGGGAGTGTCACGCCATCAACGTTCGCTATCTTGAAAGTTTCTTCTCCAAGCCTCCGTTCAATGACGTATGGATCTTCCCATGTGGGATTCAGATGCGACGAGACCAGAAAAACTCATTTCAAAACGAGGTCGCCCATGTTGAAGACTCTTGGCCGGACTTTTTCTTTATAATATCGAGCAACTTGGTGTCTATACGCGGCAGCTCTTAAATCAGCTTCTTTACGTTTTTCATCAATGAAGTCCAACGATTCCAGCAAAAGTTCCCGATTCTTCTTGGGGCCGTAATGAGTTACCCGATGTGACTGAACTTCAAGTTCTATGGGTATAACAGCTTCTATGCCATATGCCAATGCGAATGGATTATGGCCAGTCGTGGACTTGTCGGTGGTTCTATAAGCCCAAAGTGTTGTTGGAATTTCATCCACCCACTTGCCTCTAGCCTTTTCCAAATGCTTTTTAAATATGGACTTGATTATTTTGTTCATGGCTTCCATTTCTCCATTGGCTTCTGGATGAGCAACTGCTGCAAACCTTTTGTCGATGCCATGCTTTTGACAAAATTCTTTGAAATCTTTGCTTTCGAACTGAGTCCCATTGTCTGTAACGATAGTCCGTGGGAGGCCAAAATGGCATATAATATTTTGTACAACGAAATTAATGGTGGCTAAGGGCTCTACTTCTGCCCACTTGGAAAAATAATCGACCGCAACTATCGCGTACTTCGCACTACCTTTAGATATGGGTAAGGAACCGACTATATCGATCCCCCATATTGCAAACGGCCAGAGACTAAGCATTTGCGTGAGTTCTGTTGGCAGAGCTCTCGGGATTTTTGCATACTTATGGCATTTGTCACATCTCCTTACGTAGTCTGCAGCATCCTGATTTACAGCTGACCAATAGTATCCATAGCGGAGGATTTTCTTTACTAATGTCTGCCCCCCAGTATGGTCACCACATTCTCCTTCATGGATTTCCTTCAGGACTCATTTTATCTCATCGTGGGCAATGCACTGGAGTAAAGGGGTCGAGAATCCCTTTCGATACATTATTCCATCCCGCATTACATATCGTGAAGCCTTATGAATGACTTGTTGTCTTTCATTCCTTCTTTCGGGCAAGGTCCCATGTAGCAAGTATTGTTTGAATGGGGTCGTCCATGAATCCTTCTTGATTTCTTTTTCTAACACGAGATCTATAGCCATTACATTTATACTTGGAGCATGTAAAGTTCCAACGGGAACCAATCCCATTTGCTGTGCATCGCCAGTGCTTGCAAATTTTGCCAATGAATTGACTTCTTGGTTTCGTTCACACGGGACATGCAAAATATCATAATATTCTAGATTTGCCAGTGGCTATCGAACCCGTGCAAGGTATGGAGCAAGTCTCTGTCCCTTCGCTTGATAGTCCCCCTGCACCTGGTATACCACCAATTGCGAGTCACAAAAGATTTCAACCGATTTTACCCCCAGCTCTTCGATGAGTTTCAAGCCAGCAATCAATGCTTCATACTCGGCCTCGTTATTTGTTGTTGTGAATTCGAGCTTCAAAGCGTAACAAACTGATCGGTTTTTGAGAGTCACAAGAACTATTCCAGCTCCCGAGCAACGGTTGTTAGATGCCCCATTGGTGTACATCTTCCATCGAACGGGAGGTATGACATTGTGACCGCTTGATTCGTCTAACACAATGAATCCAGAATGAAGTCTGCTAGCGCTTGCCCTTGTATGGACCTTCATGGAAGGTGGGTAATATCTAATTGACTCAACTCAATATTCCATTTTAACATCCTTTCAGAGGTTTTCGGTCGTTGGAGTACCTGTCGCAAGGGTTGGTCGGCATAAACGCTGATTGAGTGTGCCTGAAAATGTGGCCAGAGCTTGCGTGATGTAATCACCAAGCAATAGGCTAGTTTCTCAATCTTAGGATAATTTCTTTCTGCCTCCATTAAACGTTTACTGACATAGTACATCGAACTCGGTCCTCCTCTCGAACCAAAGTCATACTGATAGCATGCTGGGATACAGCCGGATACACGTACAACATCTCATGGTCTACCGGTTTTGATAGTACTGGGGGACTTTCTAAATGCCTTACCAGAGCTCGAAACGCTTCCTCGCAGTCGGATGTCCACTCGAAATTCCTCTTTCCTTTCTTTATTATGTCGAAGAAAGGAATACATTTATCAATGGCTCTAGATATGTATCGACTCAGCGCGACCACCTTTCCGTTCAAGCTTTGTACCTTCTTTATGGTTCTGGGCACTTGTATGTCTCGAATAGCTTGAATCTTCTCCGGGTTAGCCTCAATTCCCCGTGCATTCACAATGAAACCCATAAATTTCCCTGACGCAACGCCAAAGGAACACTTCAAAGGATTGATTTTCATTCCATAATGTCTGAATATATCAAACACCTCCGCTAAGTCCCGAATGTGATCGTTTGACTGCCGTGACTTCACGAGCATGTCATCCACATAGACTTCATCATTCTACCAATCTGGTCTTTAAACATTCGATTCACCAGACGCTGATAAGTCGCTTCCACGTTTTTCAAACCGAAAGGCATCACTACATAGCAATATAACCCAACGTTAGTGACAAAACTGGTGTGTTCTTGGTCTGGAATTTGCATCGGGATCTGATTATATCCCGAGTATGCATCCATAAATGCCAGTAATTTGTGTCCGGCCGTTGAGTCAACCAGCTGGTTGATTCTAGGTAAAGGGAACTATCCTTCGGGCATGCCTTGTTCAAATCAGAGTAATCAACGCAAGTTCTCCACTTCCCATTTGCTTTCCTTACTAGCACAGGGTTAGACACACATTCAGGATAAAGGGCATCGCGGATGAACACATTGGCTTTGAGTTTGTCCATCTCCTCTTTGAGAGCAGCGGACCTCTCCTGGTCCATGCCTCTCCTTTTCTGTTTTACAGGAACGTACTTCGGGTCTATGTTCAACATATGACTTGCAATAGCGGGAGAAATCCCGCACATATCAGAATGTGTCCAAGCGAAAATATCTAGGCTCGCTCGGAGGAAATCAGTGAGATCCTCGGCCACTGACGGCTCGAGTTGTGATCCATTCTTAAGCACTCATGATTGGTCATCTCGGCTGACTGGAATGTCAATCGTCAGTTCAGCCAGTGCTGCTTTTGCTTCCCTGGGTTCCCCATCATCATCCCTCAGATCTATGTGTCTATAGATCCGAGAATGTTGCCCGAGGCAGGGCTCGGGCATTACTTGTCAATTGTCAGTATTCCCGATGCGGACGGAGCTGTTCATAATCTTTCCTTTCTCTCTTCGCTGGGCCTCTCTTAGCTCAGCCACATAACATGCGCAACCGTTCTCCTGATTACCATGCACCATACCAACTCCTTTGTCTGTCGGAAATTTCAAAGTCAAACACCACGAGGCTTGTAACTACCCTGGTTTTAGCAATTACCTGAAAATATTAAATAATAATGGTAGTTATAATTTAATAGTGTAAATTAATAATTAAAGAGGAATTTAAATTGTTTACTGGAAATAAACAATATATTTGAGTATAAAATGAGAAAATAGAATTTTGGAATCTTTATTAAGATGGGTTGAGTTAAAAGAATGAGGAAATGTGTTTTATTTAGAGTTAAAGTAATAATTTTGTTAATTATTGCTATTTACTTCTTTTAATAATTTTTAAAAGAAGTAATTAATTTTTAAAATGGGATATCTTTAATAAAATGATGGAATTGAGTTTAAAAAAATAATTTGAGCATAAAATTATATTTGAAACGAGTTAACGAATTTTATTACACAAAATGTGATTTTTCTGTAATTTATAATGTTAGTTACAATGAGTTTTGTAATTAAAGATGTAAATTTGCTATTTTATTTAAAATAGAGAAATATGATAATAGAATGTTTTAAATATGTAAATAATCTTTTATTTTGAGTGTAAAACATTTTTTTCATCAAGAGTATGAAGTTCGTAATTTTTAAAGAAGAAAAACTTGTATTATTGTGATTTTATTTGTTAACATACATGGTTAAGTGTTTAAATAAGTGAATGAATATTATCTTAAGTTAATTTTCTTTTAAATTGGACCTTAGCCCATTAACCTAATCCTAACTTTGCCTGTAAGAAATGAGAAAAAGAAAACCTGTACGTATCTTTTTCTCACTTCTTCCTCTAGCCTCCAGAAGCGTGCTAATGGCTGAAACCCTCTTTCCTCCCTCAATCTATGCTAAATCCATAAAATTTAAAAAAAATTTGATGATTTAAAAGGTTAAAGCAAGAGCTAAAATCAGGTAATCGATTTCCAAAACCATTCTCTTCATCAAAAAATCTATTTTTGTAATGATAATTGTTGATTTGCTTCTCTCCTTGTTTGCATGTACCCATTCTTAGTTTTACTGGTTCGGATGCTCTGTTCTTGGCTAAAAGCATCAAACTTTGGCATCTAAATCATAATTCAATCTTCATGGAGGCAAGGTGAGTGTAAAACTCACAAACCCTAGCTCTTTATATGATCAAAATGTTATAATCAGTGAATTACTGAAGCTGAAACAAATTTAGGCATAACTTTCTCGTTATTGATCCCATTTTGATAATTTTGGATGTTCTGGAAAGCTTAATTCATGTGGTACAACCTTCCTGTTTTGAATTTTCTGTAATTTTGAAGTTAGCTATGTCAAAATCTATTTTTCTACTGCAATCCCGAGAGCAAAACCAATATTTGCTCTGTCATTGAAGTTGAAACGAATTTGACCATAACTACTTCGTTTCTTAACCGATTTTGATGATCTTGGTCATTCTGGAAAGCTTAGAAACTAAGACACAACTTTCGTTTTATTCATTTTGCCTGATTTTGAAGTTATCTATGCTAAAATTGCAAGTGTTTGTCGCTGTCCTGTAAATGCAAAAGTTGAGGCTGAGTTGTAGGATCGATTTCACCCTAGAGGGGGGTGAATAGGGTGATGTTATAAATTATTAAAATTAATCACGGAAGCTTATAAATTAATTTCAATTCAGATCACAGAATAGCAGCACAGATATCGCAGAATATAAATAACAGAAAAAACAGAACAACACAGAATTTACCCAGCTTCGACAAAACACTGCCTGTGAGGACCCATAAATCCGTACTCCTTGAATATACGCTAATCTCCATAGATTAACTCAAGATGAACAGAAATACGAATTCTCATTGTTTAAGAAAAAGAAAAAGACAGAAGAAGAGTGAAAAAGATAGAAAATAGAGAGAAAAGAAAATAGAACGGAAAGAAAACAGCAGAACAATATCAGAATCTCACAATTCGCAGCGGAACAACATATAATAAATAAATGAATAATCTTTAAACAAAGAACTATATCAGTTATTACATGACATCACATTTCATTACATCATATCATCAGAGTGTACAACAACAAACAACATCTAACAGCGGAAAAGAAATACTATATACTAGTAATACGCCATGCCATCCAGCTTGCCACCTGCAACTCCTGAATATCCAGAATATCCTGATAAACCTTAACTCTTGACTGCCCGTATGGAAATTGGTGGGCACCTAGAGTTTAGGAAGGAAAACAATAAACTCCGAGTCAGTCATGTGACTGGTGTGAGAACTCAAAATAGTTTATTTATCTTTAAAAATCAAAATAGAGGAATATTTTTAAAGTCAATTCGCAATGCTTTTAAAAATGAGACTACCATAAGGCCTCCCGCACACACACACATGCAAACACAGAATCAGAGGAGATTTCTCCTTATGATAGTCAAAGATGCTTGATACGCTTTTGAAAGAACATTTGATATTATTACTAGTGCATAGTGTAGGGAAAATTCATTTCGAAAATAAAGATATAAATCTTAGCCAACATAGACATTTCGAACTATGCCTACTATAGCTACCATCTAAACAGTGGTGACCACCATAAGTAAATGGCAGGTTCTACAACTAAAACCGTACAGGGTTTCGTATTGGTAATTGGATTTCCAACGAATGGTCAGGCCAAGGAACTTCCCATTGCCACATGAGAACGCCTCTGGAAGGACGTCCCCGAGAACCAAACCGGATCTCTGCCAACACAAGGCCGGGTTACCCCTAACTGGGTAACTACTGACACGAGTATGCCATCCCCCGGTCCTTTGGGACCTTTATCCAAGCGCTCGTAATCAACATCACACCATAATAAATAAAGTGTTTCAACATGAGTAAGTATCTGGGCTCCATACCATGATACCACCCTTTTCCAGAAGGAAATGCACATACCCTAAAGGGAGCTACTCCTCATAACCTTGCTGCATCTTTCCTGTTTTGACCATTCCGGGGTGTGAGGCTCGACGAAGTCTCGTCCACAAGCCATGCTTTGGTACAAAGCCATGCTTTGGGTCAACAAATGATCATAGAAATGATCACAAAGATAAGTGATCAAACAAATGATCATATCACAAATGATCAAACAATGATCATTTCACAGCAACACTCAGCATGTCATATTACCAAATTGGGAATATATCGCTAATGACCTTCAACTACATAACCTCTGAGCTCGTACGTCTCAGAGAAGGGTGTTAAGCTAAGAGAATAAATTCTCCGCCACCAACAGAAATATATTTGAAAGAAATCAGATTTATATCTCAATTTGTAATGTCAGACATACAATCCATACAAGTCTGTTCCGGGCTCGAACAGAACCGAAGGCACTTACAAAGAAGTCCTTGCAATCCGGATATCCACAATCCTGATCGGATTCCCCATCACATATGGAGAACTCTATACCGGAGCAACTCGGTGCAGAGTCAATCGACAGGTCATCCTATCGCTCTCGCAAATACCCGGTCTTCAACACCGGTCATCAATGCTATCCATTACGTCGTATCACTATTCGGAATGGGTAATCCGAATAACGAGCGCAATAATTTAAAAATAAGTGTAGCATTCAAATTCAAACAAATCACAACAAATACCTATTCAAAGGTAAATATTGATAGTCGGTTATTGAACTATCAATGGATATGCACAACATCACCAGATTCCAAATAATTTTCCAAATTATTTATTTCCCAAAAATATCTTTACAAGATAAATAATTTTCATACTTCAAAAATAAATCAATATTTATTTTTAAACGAGTTCCACTTTCTTTTATAAATTCAATTGTGAATTTTCATTCCAAAATATCCATGCATATACGATTTCAATTATTCGTTTCAATTTATCTTCAAAAAGATAAATTCTCAAAACGTTTCATTTCACATTGGAAAAACATTTCCATACTTATTTATTCATAAGTAATTCACAAATTTTATTTATTTTCAACCTTTGGAAAATATTCAATATACTTAAATCGAGATTAAGTACATATTTCATTCTTTAAGGAAATCATTCTCTTAAACATATTTATTTGGGCCAAAACGAATGTTGCGTAAAACATCGTTACGACAACCCAAAATCACTAGTATAGGGATTCAGAATTAAAATAGATATATAAATCCCAATACTAAAGAAAACATTTCCTTTCGGAAATCATTTACTATAACAACAGTGTTATAGTCCACCATTTCCTTCTATTTCTCGAAAACGTCTATTTCAACAATGAATGTTGAAATCTATGGTTTCGAATCTCAACACATTTAAAACATCCTTAGATCGTTTTAATTCTATTTAAAATATCACATCCAAAACATTTTCTTTAACATATTATTCACTATTCAAAAACGTGAATATACTTGTTAACCAATTTCATCATTTCTATTCATTTTATTTTCAAGGATTATTCACTGTCTAAAACGTGAATATAACTCCATTAATAAGTTACAACAATTTACTTATCAAAATAAGTCGTTGCGAATTTATAAAACAATGTTTATAAATTCCATTTCTATTTGTTTTATAACAACTTCCTTTTATAAATCTCCTTTATTAACCTATTCCAATTTATAACTCAATTATAAACCAAAGGTTCATATTATAAGTTAAATACTTATAATTTATTTGTTTACAAAATCCTTCTTTTTAAACTTCCCAATTTATAAATCTTATAACTTATAAGATTCATTTATTTACCCAAATCTATTCCTTTAATAACTTTACAAATTTTATAAACCTACTACTTATAAAATTCCATTTATAACTTCACGGTTTATAATTCTAGAAATTTCATTCATTTATGAAATTCATTCACAATTCATTCTAACACTTATAAAAACTCGTTTTATAATTTCAATATTTTTAATTTATTAATATCAATTTATAAATCCTTATAATTTCATCATTTCTAATTTATAAAATAATTAAATTTTATAAATCCTATTTTTAAACTTTTTACAATAAATCCAAAAATCCCAATTTAAACTATTTTATAAAATCATTAGCCTCATATTTTCAAAAATCAGCCTTTAACTATATTTCTCAGAAATCATAATTTTTATAACATAAAAATTATAACGTTTATTTATTTAAAATGGATCAATTCCAAAAATATTGTATATTTTCAGAAATCACTTTAAAAATCATTTTAAAATTCCAAATTTGGTCCAATGATGCTACACACCAAATAGTCAATCACGACAACAACGACATCATATATCGATATGATAATTCATCAAATATCAAAATATCTGAAATCAAATAAATACTGTTGAGGAATCCAGTTGGATCCCTCCAACCTGTTTTCCTGCATCCACAAACATTAGCATAATACCAATTCCGCTCCAGTACGGAATTATCGCGGTATATGGGATTTAAAATATTATGCGCTTAATAGACGACGCAATAGGGTCTCATCCGCTATACAATGCGGAAAATCAATAACTTCAATATATACATATGCCAATATATATATATATATTGCTATTATATATAATACCAATTTCACTGTTTATGAAATATTCGCGGTATATGTTTTTAATAAATAACATCCGCTTACTAACGGTGCATAATGTCTATTTTAACAATCAATAGATATCAATCATCATTCAAACATGCATTCAAGAATTTTAAATACAACTATTCAAAATAAAAATCGAAACCGATTCGATTGAGTGAGAAGTTCTCACCTTGATTTCAATTTCGTTTTAGCGATTTGTTTCGAATGAAATTAAACGGACGTTTAATTTTACCCGAAATTCTCACTAACTCCAAACGACTCCAATCCAATTCCAAAGCGTAGTGCTCGTCCATACGATTCCAACGCTTCCTGTTTCGCGCGTTTTCGACCTCGTATGAAAAAGATATGCGTTTTACAAATTACACGATTTTAACTTAATAATTACAACATAATTTTATTTTTATAATTAACCTAAATGAATCATAGTCCTTGGATCTAAACCCTGCAACATCAGGCCGCACCCTTCCTCTTCCTTCTTCACATTTCTTCTACAGGTAATCATATACGCACGCAACCCATTTGCATAAACTAGGGTTTAAAATTCGAGCCTCCTCATTGAACTCTACGACGATCAGATAGTTCCATGTTGAAGGCCATTGCGAGCACAACACTCGGCCCAAACCCTATGCAACTCTGTCACCTCCCTAGCACGCACCCCGAGGACGAACGTGCGACACTTATACGAGATTTTCCATCAATCTACTTCATATTTTACGATCATAGCCGTTGGATATCAAGATCTCAACGTGCTCTACCACTTTCTAGTTGGAAGTTTGTTGTAATTGTTGATAGATTTGAAGAATTTTGAGAAAAATCGAAATGAATTTCTGGCTTTTCATTTGTAGCCGGCGGCTGGCCTTAGAGAATTAGGGTTAGGTTTATTATTTTGCAAATTATGAAGAGGGGGGGGGGGGCTTTTATAGAAAATTTCACGAGTTACTATTCACCCGGAATTTTCGAACTCCAAATGAAGCATGCCGGTTGGCGTTCCTAAGGATTACCCCGCATTCCGAACACAATGGAACGTGTTTCTTGAGCTAATTCAGTCATCTGTGCGAGATATGGCAATAAACGTTCAATTTAAATTTAAACCGATTAAACGATTTTCAAGGCGTTTTAGCTTGCACCGGACAAACGGTAAATCCGATTGACACGAAATTTGAAACCTTATAATAATATCACATTAAGGATCCGATGAAACTGGTTTCGTCGAAATCCGAGACTTTTTTAAAAATGGCTATTTTAACTCGCCAAATTAATATTAAAAACAATTTCGATTCGTTTCGAGCTGCCACGATCAAACGAAAACTCTGATTGCTACGAAAATTGAAATCCGGTAATAACCAACTATTACGGATCCAATGAAACTAGTTTCGTCCAATTCTGAGACTGCTCAAAAATTGGCTATTTTCACCAGTCGATTAAATATTAAAATATTCAATTTTCACAAATTAACTCTTAATTCGATTTTAAAAGTTCTAAAATATCGTTCTAACTCCAATATGATATAATAAAATTTTACAAATCATTTTCAATCATATTTAACCCAATTTTCAATTATTTCCATAACTTAACATATTAAATTATCGATTTAATTATTCAATTAAATCCAATTATTCGAAATAAAATTTATTCGACTTATAAATTTCACTTATTAATATATAAAATTAATTAAATATTCAAATTTAAATAAATAAAAATTCTGGGTCGTTACATACTTCCCCCCTTAAAAGAATTTCGTCCTCGAAATTAACAAGTAAGAAAAGTTATAGAATCTATTAACTTTCCCAAAATTCATAGTTAAATTTCTTACAATAACTTTACTAAGTTTTCAAATCATACTTAGTTATCTTTTCGAAAACAAGTACTATTGTTTAACTTTCAACCCCAAATCAAAATTATAGTTTTCAAAATTTTCCAAATTTTCTCAAATTTTTTATAACGCCTTAAATCTTCAGAAAAATTCGCCAGAGTCTCCTTTGCGCGGCTCGATCCGAAAAAAAATGACAGTATATATATCACAAATATACATCTCATCAAGTGATAAGGCATCCCGTAGGGAAAAAAGTGTTAAAAGTACGATATTTAATCCGAGATATGTACCTTATATTTTGTTAGCAAGCATATACGGCTAATATAGCGCGAAAGCGAGCTCCAAATGCGAAGCAAACGCGATCTGCACCTACTAAACACTCAACAACAACATGAGAACATATATATAGACAATAGTATCGATATACAACATATAACAACATAATAACTATATATGCCAACATAGCAAATGCAGTAAAAACAATATATTCAACCATCAACCAACTAACATCCAACTAACATCCATAACCAATAAATATTCATTCATATTCTCATTAATATTCAATGAAATGGTTTTCAATTTAATCACATTTGATTCATTAACAGTGGATGTTTTTACTAGCATTCATTTTCAATTAGTTTATATTCACTAATTCATATTCAAGTTGGTTCACTTCCAATCAAATTCAATTCTATTTAAGATTCATTTAACTTCCAATTGAATTTCCAATTACTTTAGCTTCCAATTTTCATTAATACTTAATGAATTATATACAATCAACTAACAACCATATAACAACCAATGTATATTAATTTCAACCAAATTCCTTTGCTTTCAATTGGTTTAATTAAATTGATTTTCATTCAACTATTCAACTTTCAATAACATTAGATTTTTAATGAATTAACACCTACATTCATTATTTCATATCAATTATTTACATTCAATTAATTAACATTCCATCCATTCATTCAATTCAATTACAAAAGTTGAATTTCATTTACATAACTTAAGTTCACATTTATCACTTCACTTTATTATTTTACTTCGATAACAATATCAACTTCATTCAACATCTCTTAAGTTATATTTCCATTTTACAAACATCACTTGGTTTTACATAACTTAAATTCCAACTTATAAATCAATTCAGCTTCCAAATTCTAAAGTAAATTTCCATTTAACTTTAAATTCATTTTTATTTACAACTCATATTCATAAATATATCCATATAGTTTCACTTCTTATATATATAAGTTTATTTCACAATTGTAAATTACTTTAATTATAATTCAATTCTTATAATTCTTTTTACTTATACAATTATTCTCTTATTTAGATTATTCAAACAACTAAACAATCAACTTATATACACTTTAATAATTCTGAAAAATTATTCCTTTATATATAAAATATAATCAAGGTAAAATTATTTCATTTAACCAATTTTAAAACAATACTGTGTCGAATTGTTCTATTCAAGTGTTTATATACCCCTTCGGCATAGTTGTGCAGACCATGCCGACGAAGGTTCATATGCCACTCAATAAACCAATCATCACAATATAAAACAATTTTATATTAGCTAACAAATACGCTCTCATATCTATTATTACACTCAACTCATTCTAGAGTACTACTGACTCTATCCCTAATGAGTAATACCCAACAGAGCCATGGTTGTCGCTTAACCATATGCTCTGATACCACCTGTGAGGACCTCATTTCCGTCAGCAGCGACCGGTAGGCTTTGCAACCATCCCAGACCCACCGTGGCTCACACTGGTACCCCAAACTTGCTTTTACGGCCAGCCTCTCGACTGTCTCAGCTTACACCTAACCAACCCCGTAAAGAGGACGTGTGGGGGCAAGAGTCTTCCGTTCGCCACCTAACCGCGAAGCGAGAACCCCCCATCACATAGCCCAAAGCTTAGCATGACTGGTGTGAGAACTCAAAATAGTTTATTTATCTTTAAAAATCAAAATAGAGGAATATTTTTAAAGTCAATTCGCAATGCTTTTAAAAATGAGACTACCATAAGGCCTCCCGCACACACACATGCAAACGCAGAATCGGAGGAGATTTCTCCTTATGATAGTCAAAGATGCTTGATACGCCTTTAAAAGAACATTTGATATTATTACTAGTGCATAGTGTAGGGAAAATTCATTTCGAAAATAAAGATATAAATCTTAGCCAGCATAGACATTTCGAACTATGCCTACTATAGCTGCCATCTAAACAGTGGTGATCACCATAAGTAAATGGCAGGTTCTACAACTAAAACCGTACAGGGTTTCGTATTGGGAATTGGATTTCCAACGAACGGTCAGGCCAAGGAACTTCCCATTGCCACATGAGAACGCCTCTAGAAGGACGTCCCCGAGAACCAAACCGGATCTCTGCCAACACAAGGCCGGGTTACCCCTAACTGGGTAACTACTGACACGAGTATGCCATCCCCCTGTCCTTTGGGACCTTTATCCGAGCGCTCGTAATCAATATCACACCATAATAAATAAAGTGTTTCAACAAGAGTAAGTATCTGGGCTCCATACCATGATACCACCCTTTTCCAGAAGGAAATGCACATACCCTAAAGGGAGCTACCCCTCATAACCTTGCTGCTTCTTTCCTGTTTTGACCATTCCGGGGTGTGAGGCTCGACGAAGTCTCGTCCACAAGCCATGCTTTGGTACAAAGCCATGCTTTGGGTCAACAAATGATCATAGAAATGATCACAAAGATAAGTGATCAAACAAATGATCATATCAGAAATGATCAAACAATGATCATTTCACAGCAACACTCAGCATGTCATATTACCAAATTGGGAATATATCGCTAATGACCTTCAACTACATAACCTCTGAGCTCGTACGTCTCAGAGAAGGGTGTTAAGCTAAGAGAATAAATTCTCCGCCACCAACAGAAATATATTTGAAAGAAATCAGCTTTATATCTCAATTTGTAATGTCAGACATACAATCCATACAAGTCTGTTCCGGGCTCGAACAGAACCGAAGGCACTTACAAAGAAGTCCTTGCAATCCGGATATCCACAATCCTGATCGGATTCCCCATCACATATGGAGAACTCTATACCGGAGAAACTCGGTGCAGAGTCAATCGACAGGTCATCCTATCGCTGTCGCAAATAACCGGTCTTCAACACTGGTCATCAATGCTATCCATTACGTCGTATCACTATTCGGAATGGGTAATCCGAATAACGAGCGCAATAATTTAAAAATAAGTGTAGCATTCAAATTCAAACATATCACAACAAATACCTATTCAAAGGTAAATATTGATAGTCGGTTATTGAACTATCAATGGATATGCACAACATCACCAGATTCCAAATAATTTTCCAAATTATTTATTTTCCAAAAATATCTTTACAAGATAAATAATTTTCATACTTCAAAAATAAATCAATATTTATTTTTAAACGAGTTCCACTTTCTTTTATAAATTCCATAGTGAATTTTCATTCCAAAATATCCATGCATACACGATTTCAATTATTCATTTCAATTTATCTTCAAAAAGATAAATTCTCAAAACGTTTCATTTCACATTGGAAAAACATTTCCATACTTAATTATTATAAGTAATTCACAAATTTTATTTATTTTCAACCTTTGGAAAATATTCAATATACTTAAATCGAGATTAAGTACATATTTCATTCTTTAAGGAAATCATTCTCTTAAACATATTTATTTGGGCCAAAACGAATGTTGCGTAAAACATCGTTACGACAACCCAAAATCACTAGTATAGGGATCGGAATTAAAATAGATATATAAATCCCAATACTAAAGAAAACATTTCCTTTCGGAAATCATTTACTATAACAACAGTGTTATAGTCCACCATTTCCTTCTATTTCTCGAAAACGTCTATTTCAACAATGAATGTTGAAATCTATGGTTTCGAATCTCAACACATTTAAAACATCCTTAGATCGTTTTAATTCTATTTAAAATATCACATCCAAAACATTTTCTTTAACATATTATTCACTATTCAAAAACGTGAATATACTTGTTAACCAATTTCATCATTTCTATTCATTTTATTTTCAAGGATTATTCACTGTCTAAAACGTGAATATAACTCCATTAATAAGTTACAACAATTTACTTATCAAAATAAGTCGTTGCGAATTTATAAAACAATGTTTATAAATTCCATTTCTATTTGTTTTATAACAACTTCCTTTTATAAATCTCCTTTATTAACCTATTCCAATTTATAACTCAATTATAAACCAAAGGTTCATATGATAAGTTAAATACTTATAATTTATTTGTTTACAAAATCCTTCTTTTTAAACTTCCCAATTTATAAATCTTATAACTTATAAGATTCATTTATTTACCCAAATCTATTCCTTTAATAACTTTACAAATTTTATAAACCTACTGCTTATAAAATTCCATTTATAACTTCACCGTTTATAATTCTAGAAATTTCATTCATTTATGAAATTCATTCACAATTCATTCTAACACTTATAAAAACTCGTTTTATAATTTCAATATTTTTAATTTATAAATATCAATTTATAAATCCTTATAATTTCATCATTTTTGATTTATAAAATAATTAAATTTTATAAATCCTATTTTTAAACTTTTTACAATAAATCCAAAAATCCCAATTTAAACTATTTTATAAAATCATTAGCCTCATATTTTCAAAAATCAACCTTTAACTATATTTCTCAGAAATCATAATTTTTATAACATAAAAATTATAACGTTTATTTATTTAAAATGGATCAATTCCAAAAATATTGTATATTTTCAAAAATCACTTTAAAAATCATTTTAAAATTCCAAATTTGGTCCAATGATGCTACACACCAAATAGTCAATCACGACAACAACGACATCATATATCGATATGATAATCCATCAAATATCAAAATATCTGAAATCAAATAAATACTGTTGAGGAATCCAGTTGGATCCCTCCAACCTGTTTTCCTGCATCCACAAACATTAGCACAATACCAATTCCGCTCCAGTATGGAATTATCGCGGTATATGGGATTTGAAATATTATCCGCTTAATAGACGACGCAATAGGGTCTCATCCGCTATACAATGCGGGAAATCAATAACTGCAATATATACATATGCCAATATATATATATTGCTATTATATGTAATACCAATTTCATTGTTTATGAAATATTCGCGGTATATGTTTTTAATAAATAACATCCGCTTACTAACGGCGCATAATGTCTATTTTAACATTCAATAGATATCAATCATCATTCAAACATGCATTCAAGAATTTTAAATATAACTATTCAAAATAAAAATCGAAACCGATTCGATTGAGTGAGAAGTTCTCACCTTGATTTCAATTTCGTTTTAGCGATTTGTTTCGAATGAAATTAAACGGACGTTTAATTTTACCCGAAATTCTCACTAACTCCAAACGACTCCAATCAAATTCCATAGCGTAGTGCTCGTCCATACGATTCCAACGCTTCCTGTTTCGCGCGTTTTCGACCTCGTATGAAAAAGATATGCATTTTACAAATTACACGATTTTAACTTAATAATTACAACATAATTTTATTTTTATAATTAACCTAATGAATCATAGCCCTTGGATCTAAACCCTGCAACATCAGGCCGCACCCTTCCTCTTCCTTCTTCACATTTCTTCTACAGGTAATCATATACGCACGCAACCCATTTGCATAAACTAGGGTTTAAAATTCGAGCCTCCTCGTTGAACTCTACGACGATCAGATAGTTCCATGTTGAAGGCCATTGCGAGCATAACACTCGGCCCAAACCCTATGCAACTCGGCCACCTCCCTAGCACGCACCCCGAGGATAAACGTGCGACACTTATACGAGATTTGCCGTCAATCTACTTCATATTTTACGATCATAGCCGTTGGATATCAAGATCTCAACGTGCTCTACCACTTTCTAGTTGGAAGTTTGTTGTAATTGTTGATAGATTTGAAGAATTTTGAGAAAAATCGAAATGAATTTCTGGCCTTTCATTTGTAGCCGGCGGCTGGTCTTAGAGAATTAGGGTTAGGTTTATTATTTTGCAAATTATGAAGAGGGGGGGGGGGCTTTTATAGAAAATTTCATGAGTTACTATTCACCCGGAATTTCCGAACTCCAAATGAAGCGTGCCGGTTGGCGCTCCTAAGGTTTACCCCGCGTTCCGAACACAATGGAACGTGTTTCGGAAGCTAATTCGGTCATCTGTGCGAGATATGGCAATAAACGTTCAATTTAAATTTAAACCGATTAAACGATTTTCTAGGCGTTTTAGCTTGCACTGGACAAACGGTAAATCCGATTGACACGAAATTTGAAACCTTATAATAATATCACATTACGGATCCGATGAAACTAGTTTCGTCGAAATCCGAGACTTTTTAAAAAATGGCTATTTTAACTCGCCAAATTAATATTAAAAACAATTTCGATGCGTTTCGAGCTGCCACGATCAAACGAAAACTCCGATTGCTACGAAAATTGAAATCCGGTAATAACCAACTATTACGGATCCAATGAAACTAGTTTCGTCCAATTCTGAGACTGCTCAAAAATTGGCTATTTTCACCAGTCGATTAAATATTAAAATATTCAATTTTCACAAATTAACTCTTAATTCGATTTTAAAAGTTCTAAAATATCGTTCTAACTCCAATATGATATAATAAAATTTTACAAATCATTTTCAATCATATTTAACCCAATTTTCAATTATTTCCATAACTTAACATATTAAATTATCGATTTAATTATTCAATTAAATCCAATTATTCGAAATAAAATTTATTCGACTTATAAATTTCACTTATTAATATATAAAATTAATTAAATATTCAAATTTAAATAAATAAAAATTCTGGGTCGTTACACTGCCTATGTGCTGCCCCCAAGGTTTCTACTAGAAATTAGATTGTCCCTCGCTTACACACGTAAACTCGCTATACCCGCTATTGACTAATCTAACTCTACGCTCAAAACCTTGCCACAACTCAACCACCGAGTTGCGAATTCTCAAGCTATGCCACGTAGCTTGTCCCCTAGTCACACGACTAGAAATTTAAACGGTTTAAAAAAGAAAATACAAATTAAAAGCAAATTTAAAATACAAAACCCTAATTTATAAAAAAACTAAGCCCAAATTAATATTGGTAGAACCGGCCCAATAATTAGTAGATTAAAAAATGCGTCCCCCTTTTTTATATTTCATCGGCCTGGTTCCTTTTTCTTGAGAATAATGGCTTTCGTTCCTTTTCCTTGTTCGATCAAAATTAGGTATTTTCTTAAATTGAAGCGCCGCTTCGACGATTTGAGTTTCTGATGTTGGATGCTTGCTTTGTCGAATAATCGTCTCTTCGATTTCGCATGTGGCTGCTTCTATTTCGTCGAGTTCGGTTCAAAGAATCCGGTATGTAATTTATGCTTTTCGCTTTTCTTGTTAACTTGCTTGAACTTTGAACTCGATTTGATTCGAGATGAATGATTATTATTCTCAGTTTAGCTTGAACTCGAATAAATCAATTGCCGATGATGTTAATCACTTTTATAGGGTTCGACCCCCTTGTATTTTCGTCGTATAATAAAATTTGAATTTGTCAAATTCTTTTGATCGGCTGTTTGATTATGCTTGAACGATTGATGATTGAACTGACTTTGTCAAATTCGTATCTTTCACGTTCCTTGGTTGACGCGGCTTTTGAATCAATTTCGTGATGACCACGGCTTTAATTTTTGACACTTGACTCTATCACATTCATATACTTTTGTGACTTGATTCCCATGGTTATTTTCGGTCGCTGCTGTGCATTGTTTATGACTGTTTCATGCAGTTCATTGTGCATTATTTTCAGTTGCATTCTGGTCTGTATGCATTTGCAGTTTGACTTAGACTTCTCTTGAACTTGCTCTATGCCTTGTCTGGTTCATTGTTTCATTTTGGTACCGTGTCACTGTGATGGTTTCATGTATTTAGTGAGAAAGTCAAGTTGCATGTATGCGTGCTGCCTGGTTTTGTGGCACTGCTTACAGTCATATTGAATTGGGTTTGATCGACTTGTTTTGTTTACATTCATATCCTTGTAGAATTTGTGAAGTGCCGTGACTGTTGTTCGTTCCACTATGCACTGCTTGACTCGAAGTCTTGATGCTACTTGCTGTTTCGACATGAGTCCACTGTGCTTGGCCTTGGTTATATTGATTTGGTGCAGGCTTTCCATTTTCCTTTAATTCACTGTGTATTGATCATGTATCAATGTGCCACTGTTTGTACTGTCATTTTGTATTCATCCCTGTTGCACTCTTTGATGATTCATTGGTGAATATGTTGCATTGAGCTCGACATTGTTGTTTACTTGCTTTGATGCATTTGCATGCTGCCATACTTGTTCACTCGTATCATGCTTGGCTTTGCTGTTCATCCTGTTGCACTTTGGTCTCTTGTCATGTTTGCTGTCCACTGCAGTTTGTGTTGCTCACCATGTTGCTCATACATGTTTTCATTCACTTGAGTCTTGTGATTTACATATATGTGCATATATACAGTTGCTCGGTCCTTGATTGTTTCAGTTGCACTTGAATCTCTTGGCACTGCTGTTAGCTTTGGTGTATGTAGCTTGGTTCATGCGTTGCATTGCAGTTGATTCATTAGCATGCTACTGATTTGTCTGACCTGAACTTGGTTCACTTCATGTTGATTTTTGAAATTTCACTTGATTTGAATCCAGTTTCAAAAACTCGGGTTTGACCTTGTGCTTGAGTCGTGATTTTGAATATATTGCACGTGAGTTGAACCCGGATTTTCATTTGGGTTTGACCTATGCTCACCTGTCCCTGTAAATCAATCAAGTGTATATCGGTGTGCACGGCCTTGTGGCATATACAGTGATACACTGTGTATGTCACAAGTTGTTCGTGTATGATGGATTCAAATTTAGATGATGACGAACAACCCAAATAACTGAGGAAAATTACATTTTCAAAAGTCACGTTTTATTTTATATTGCAAAAATATTTCCTTTTTCAATTTTACTGCGTTAGTGTATATTTTTGCAGATTGCTCAGATGCTGGATTCTAACTGGAATGAAGTTGAAGATAAAAATACGAGTGTGAGTGATATGTAGTGAGGTGAATGTGTTAAATAGTGATGTAATTGAATTTGTATCAAAGTTGTATAGAAAATAGTGAGAGCTTGAATTTGTACTATTCAAAATTGTAATAAATATTTGTTTGAATAAAATATTCGTTTGAATTCAAATTCTGTGTTATTTAATTTTATTTAGCAAATATTTATTTTACCTGTGAAAAATAAAATAGTACATTAACAAATACATTTAAACGAATGTATATATGTTTATTATCATCAAACAAAAATCATATAAGCGTATATTCAACATGAGTTTGATGTTTTTTAAGTAATTTGATCATAACTTTCTTGTTTCAAATTGGAATTTAGAAATTTTAGATGTTCTGAAATCCTTGTGGAATATTCCATAAGTTTTCTATTATCGGATTTGAATGATTTTGAGGTTTACATAGTGAATAACTGACTTTTTATCGCTGTCCTGTGTTGATAGCCAGTGCACATAAATTTTTCTAAGTAGTATTTCGCTCATAACTTATTCGTTGCTGATCGAAATATCGAAATGTTTGATGTTCTGGAAACCATATGATGTAGGCTACAACTTTCTTGTTTTGGGTTTTGTAAAATTTCGAAGTTTAAATGGTGGAAAATCGACGTTTTTATTTATGGCCTGTCATTGACAACCACAATATTTATATATTTGTCTGATTTCGACGATTTCATTTGCATTCTTTTGCAATTGTTTTATATGAAATTTGATGATAATATTTGATCATGTTGTCCAGCAATGGATTAATCAAGTTATGATGAGATTGAGTTTAAATTAATTTAAATTCGATTTAAATTTGAATATCGGTTTGGGCCGATTAAAATTGCAAATTGATGTTTTCTTGAGTTTTAAAAAAAATCCAAATAAATTCAAGAAAATCTTCTAACATCGTGGTTGGAGTAATAAATGTTTTATGTATTTTTGGAGGTTTTTAATCAATTATTCTTAAGGCTTTTAAAAATTATTAAAATCCTTTTTAGTGATTTGTTTTCTCTCACAATCTTTTAGATAAATTTCTAAAATTTGTTTTTTAGCCCCGTTTTCTCAAGTAAAATCTTTTATAATTAATTTTGTTTATTTTAATTACTTTAGTTCTTTTCGGATGTATGAGGAAGTAAATTAAACGATTTAGTAAAAAACACGTGGTATGAGACATGTATTTTTGCTTTGTCGCTTAATATCGGATTTGTATGATCGAAACCAATTTGAAGTGTTATTTTGAGTTGATTGAGAAGTTACCAAATTTTGATAAAGATTATTGGTTTGAGAATTACTCTTTGAGTACATTCGACGACAAAGCAATCTAGATGCATTTTGTGATGGCCGATGAAATGAGGCAATATTGATGTTATGTTTTAATTTGCAACTATGGTTAGAAATAACCATCACGATGTTCTTTTACTTGCCTAGGAGATGAGACAAGTTGTTATGATGGATTGATGATGATTTCAATATTTATGTTGAATTTTTACTTGTCGATGAAATGAGACAAGTCTCGATGTCACTTAAAACTCATCGAAGTAAGAGATAAGACGAGTTAGGTATCTTACACTCGCCGATGAGACGAGGCAGTGTTTATTTGATGATGTTTTATGATGGTTTTCTGATGTGGCATCGACTAACGATTAGTAAACCAATAGGTACGAACGTATGGTATGAGACGTATGTTGACGCCTATTGGGTTCCTATTCGAGAAGTTGAGACACATTCACGATGTTACTAGTGCTACAGACCGAGTACTCGATTGGAGTCATCACGATGTTCATGAAGTAATTACTCGACTCCAATCATCACGATGTTATTACTCGGGTTTTTGTGATTAGGTGTCATCAAGTTGTTTCCGACTATAGTCAATCAAGATGATCATGATGTGATGACGTTATGTGACCCCAAGTCATCATGATGAATGGTACCAAATAGTGGTAGTACTAGTCAAGATGTAAATGCACGTGCTGTTTTCCATGAGGTTTTAGGTGTTTCGATTTCACTATTTTGATGATGATGCTTTAGTATATAGCCTTATGTAAGAAAAAGGGTTATTGACATACATGGTTTTATTTGTGATTTCGAACATGATGTTTTGGATTCTTTCCGGGCTCTATCAAGATGGATTTGAGACATTATATATTTATACCAATGAGATGAGGTATAAATTATGGTACTGCTTTTATGATGAGTGTTGATAATAGATTTAAGATATATTTATACCAACGAGATGCTGTATAAATGATTATGGAGATTCCTTTATAATGAGTTTAATGATGGATTTGAGACGTATTTATATTTATACCGATGAGATGAGGTATAATACTTAAGAAGTTTCTATTAGATGAGTTTTATTTATTATGGATTCTGGAAGTTTTAATTATCTTATGAAGATTTACTTTATGGTCCATATCCTCACCCATTTCATTCGGTTATATATATAATTAGATGAACCATGTCTATCTAATATAAATATTGTATTCCTCTATGCAATTATGATGAACCATTGATGTATCACTCTAGAGATAACTTGATGACCTATATCATTCCATTGGTAACGATGGAATGGTTTTCCCTTATCTCTTATCATCACCTTTACTAACGATAACTTCTAGCTAGCCTGACCCGTGTGTTTTCACTCGGGTCAGACCGAGTTGTTTCAGGTATCATCTATTGGACTTAGCTTGAAGTTGATGTTGGATATCAGCTCTTCTTTTGCTTGATTAGTTTATTTCTTCCGCATACTCTAATGTTTTTACATTTGATTCGATGTATATGGTGTGGTCATGTACCACCTTTATTATATTCATATTGAATTGTACTAAACATGTATCAATGTATATGTATATATACGATGTTGATTACTGTTCTGTGATGTACTTTTCATTTAGTTATTGTATTCTGATAGATCTGTTCGCCACCTATAGTTTTGGATTAAGCATTTACTGGGTATGTCGATCCTCTTGAGATAGAAAAGAAAAATTATATTGCATTTATCGATGTATTCAGTAGATGTTTAAGACAAAATTATAGATGGTCGCCCTTAACCAGTCCTATTCTCCACTTTAGTAGGTAGAATTACTTGTTAGTTCTCTTTGCTAAGGTGGGTCTCGGGGTGGGGCCTTACAAGGCCAAAGCTGCACTAAACTCTGCCAGGGCCGGTCGACCCAGAAACACATTGTATGAAGAATCAACATCCAAAACTATGAAAGGTAGGATTCACACCCTACGTTTATCTTGTCCCAGTTCAACTGGCAACTCAACATACCCTACTGCATCAGTAGCTGCACCATTAAAGCCATGGATACGGGCTTTAGATGGCTTTAAATCCTTCGTCTCCATCTTCATTTGGTCATACGCCTTTTTGAAGATGATGTTAATAGAACGTCCATAATCAATCAAAATTCTCTTCACAAATGCAGGCCCGATTGTCGTGGAAATGACCATCGGATCAACAGTAGGGGCCTCTACCCAGTCAGCATCTCTGCTCTTGAAAACTATATCGTCCGTTATTGTCCGCTGCTTCTTAGCTGGGGATCCGTCCTCAGTATTTGAATAACACTCAAAATCTGCGTGTCTTAGGGAATTGGCATGCCGCTCCATTTCCCGCCAATTCTTATCTGCTGGGTGAGGTCCACCAACTATCGTGTTTATGACTAATCTACCCACTGTTCGAGCAGGTTCTTCTGGTTGGCGTGGAGCCGGCCCGCGTCTGGGGTCTGATTCCTTGCCTTCCCTCCTGTGGGTTCTTGGCAAACTCTTGCAACTTTTTCTGACTAATCAGTTTTTCTATGGCATCGTGGAGATGTCTACACTCTTTTGTATTGTGCCCGTAAGTCTCATGAAAGCGATAGTACTTCCCAGTCCACTTCTGTTCCTCTGATGACTCCTTTGGGCGTGGCTTTCTGTATTGAAAAGTGTTACACGTTGACAGGTAAATATTCTCAAGAGATGCATTCAGTGGGGTGTATTCGTTGTAGGTTGGAATCCTTGGCTTCCGTTTCCCTATCTCCCTTTTCTTTTCGGTATTTCCTCCTCCGGACCCTTTAAATTGCCCAGGTTTATTCTGAATATTGACTTGAACCTTCCCTGAGTTGTCACCAGACTGTTTTATAGCGATATTGCTTTTCACAGTCTCCTGAACAGGCCCTGGTGCATTATCTCGCCTCATCCATCTGGCTTCCTCTCTTCTTATGAATTGATGAGCCTTTAAATAGAAACGCTCCAGCGTAGTTGGAGGCTTTCCTGCCAACCAATCTCTAAACTCAGAATCCAGATCTAAACCTCACATTACCGCCATCAGAATTGCATGGTCGTTAGGGTTACTAACTTCAGTGGCCGCAATATGAACTCTCTGTAAGTACTCGTTCAACGACTACCTCGGAGCCTAGATTACACTGGATAGGGACATCACATCCTTGGGACGAATGGCATGTATCCTGAACCGTTCCACAAATTTTGTCGCCAATTCGTCGAAGCTGGATATAGACTGTGGTGGAAGTCGAGTGAACCACATGGTAGCGATTCCGGATAAAGTAATTGGAAAGCATGTACACTTGGTCGCATCATTTTCTCTAACCGAATCCATCATCCATTCGTACCTCATCACACGCTATCTGGGATCAGTCTTTCCTTCGTAGGCTGGGATAGTTGGCATGCTAAACTTCCTGGGGTATTAGGCCTGTAGAATAGTATCTGTGAATGGAGTATGACTTCGGGATATACCCCAATCTTCATTGGTCAGGCCTTGATTTTCTCTCATCAACTGTCCGACTATAGTCGATAAGTCCGGAGTTTGTATGGTGGATGGAAGGTTGGGCTCTGCTCTATGGGACCGCTCATGTTGGTGTCTCCTCTGTTGGCGATCTGCCAAACGTGTATCCTAGGGACCAGCTTCATTAGGGTCTTGGTGAGCCGGGCGTTCGGTTTCCACACCCATTCCTGCTCCTGAATTTCCTGCTCCAGCCTGGGTGTGGTCTCCAAGATGTAAGTGATCCCTAATTGATCGATCGGTAGCACCTGCTTGTGCAGTTTCTGTTTTGCGGCGTCTACGCCTGGGAGGTTCGTCGGACGAGGTCGAACTATCAGATGAAGAATAAGGAACGGGGCTACCTCCAGCATTCTGATGCTGTTTCTGAGTAAGTTGAGTCATGAGGTTAGCGTTAGCTTGAATCTTCTCAGCAAGTTGCCTCCTACTTTCCATGAGTTCTCTCATCAGGTCGTTGATATCCGTTCTAGTAACGACTTCCATCTAGTTATAAGATCCGGCAGTCTCTATGCCGGGATTAACTTGCTGATTGCTAGGTCTTATCTGTTGTACGCTAGCAGTCTCGTCGACGTCTGCGTTATGATAGGGTGATTGGGTACGCGGTCTTCCCATAGTAGAGTTGTTGATCGAAACTCTGAGTAGATTCAACAGACGTCTTATGAATAAGTTGGATCTCCTTCGGCGGATTTATTCAATCCAGTAGCTACAAAGCAGATACTTGTGGCCTGAGAATTCGATTCTCAGTGGAAGCACCAAAATGTTAGCACCAGAATTGGCCACTAATGCCCTTGAGAAAGATTGTGTAGAGAGATTAATGAAGAAAGTAAATTAAAATAAAGAACTTTATGCTGAATTAAATGCAAAGACAAGAACACCGGATTTATAGTGGTTGGGCGTAACTGCCTACGTCCACTTTAGATTTAATCTTTACTGCTTTACTCAACAATTGATTACAGATACAATCCGTACACCAACTACTTGAATATAAATGCTAACTGAAATAGAATGAGTCTTGTGACGACCGCCCATGACTCCTGCACTAAATAAGGAAATAGTGCGCTGTAAAGTGTGCCAGGCCGCCATGGACGATCATCAGGGTAAGGTAAACACAGAATAGTCTATCGTATTACTCACAGCGCATGGATAAAATACAATAGAAAGTTATACATAGTGAAGCTCCATAGAACAAAATTCATCATATAAACTTATAATAGTTTGGTACAACAATCTGAAAAGTCAATACAGCAAGCCTCACTACATAACACTCAGAGAATCATACAAACAGCGGAACATCCAGTACATATAGTAAGAAAACAATATGCAAAAGCCTCCAGCTCGACTTCGTCAGCGTTAGTCACTAAGAACATCACCTGTCACCTGCTACCTAGTCTGCCCATCCCAACATGGATGAACAGCCCATGGTAATAAGAGTTAAACATAAAACCTTGAGTCAGACAAGAGTCTTAGTGAGCGGTAAATCAACTATCAAACATACCAAAAGAACATAAAGGGTAAAAAGGAATAGGAACTCAGCCATCCCACTCCACCTCTTTCTACGGTGATAGCCCCCAGACACACTAAGCGGAAACAATCATAGCAAAGCAGACAATTAAAGTAAAGAAATTATCACTCGAGTCAAGGTCGATGTTTTCCGAGTACAGACCCCCAAGGCCTAAACCAAGATCTTGTAAGCACCCAGAAAGCATCGCTCTTGAGACCGAATGATGGTTCGACCAACACCCAAACATCCATGACTCTGGCTATCACTGTTATCATTGCCTCGATATCACCGTTAATTGAATGACCGGCTCATTCTTTCATCCGTCCGTCAAGGGCTAATGGTAACCCCGGTTCTAGACATAACTCCGCACGTCGTCGTGACCCGTGCCTAGGACTATCGAATCTGCCCAGAGTACTAACACGTCATCGTGACCCGTGTCTGGGACGTCGTCATGACCCGTCCCAACGTACTCTTGCTTTGAGCATGCTAGAACCTTCAATAACGATGAGATCTCAGCCTTCTAGTCATCCTCCCCGACGACTATTCACATACTAGCTCAAGCGCCTCTCGAGCCAACCATTATCAACAAACTCAGACCACATCACCGAGTTATCAACATGCTTGGAGTGATCCCGTCTGGATTAAACCAAGACTTTCTCATATCATGCTTTGCTTCATCGCATCATAGCAAAGTCTCATCTCAACATCATGCTTTGCCTCTTCGCATCATAGCAAAGTCCCATCTGAACATCATGATCAAATCTATCCATATGAGCTTTATCATCCGCTTCATATGCCACGAGCAACTTTCCTTATTCAAGAGCCTTTCCACTTAGCTTTTGAATCATCTTCGACCAACTTGTCCAAATTCAATCACTAATCAACTAATCAAGCAAATCAGTCATTCATCCAAGTAATCAATCATTCAAATAAGATTTACATAGACAGTTATAACAATAATGGCAATTCGTAATTAAAGGGTCCAAATCTAACAAACATGAATTTTAAGTAATATCTTGATGAATGAACTAGCATGGGTTAACATATGGTAAAATGGATATCAAAGCTTCATGAACAATAGATCTACATGCAGACTTAAGGAAAATGCATGAAATCACTATCTTTAACACACAAACAAACCACCGATCCAATATACTCCTTTGGGTCCGTGTGAGAGATAACTACCACTCACCGAATCACCTAAAATCTTCGAAAGCTACCAACTCCAGATCTGGACAGCAAATGATCTAGCTTGATCCGACAAGATTTCCCTTCAAACGATGAAATCTCTCCTTAATGGAAGGAGATCTTCAACCTTGGCTCTTGGATCTTCGATTTGATCTTCAATCTTGGATGGAAGTAAGCACTAGATTAGAGTGGAGAAAAGAAGTGAAGAAGTGTTGTAGTCGAGCTCTCAAAAATAGCAGCACTTCGTCGCTTCAAAATTCGGTGCCAAATAGTGAGCCAAACCCTTCTATTTATAGGCTAGAAATCCCATAAGTCGGCCGCCCCATAAGTCGTTGCCGACCTAACGACTTGCGACCTAACACTCAGGTCGACCTACGACCTAAAGCACTGTCGAGCTTACAACCCAACACACCCTACCGTCCTAACGACTTGGGACCAACCACTCACAAACCCATACGCGACTTATAGCATGCACGACCTAACACGCGCACGCGACTTAACACATAACCAATGGGTATGACCTAACCCTTGCCGACCTAACCCTAAGCCGCTACACCGACCTAACTCCAACACAGGTGCTCCTTGGGTCGGTCAATCCCTATAGGTTGTTAACTTCTCTAGGTCGGTCCAACTACTTAACCCCTAAGTCGTTAACTCCCCTAAACCATTAGCTCTTAGGTCGGTGACCTTTCTAGGTCGGCAACACTTAAGCCGGCCAACCACTAGGTCGGCTATCTTCTTAACTCGGCCACACTTCCCTAAGTCGCCTACCATCCTTAAGTCGTTCCACCGACCTAACTTTCACACGAGCTAACTCTGGATGGCTCATTTCTATAGGTCGATCAATAACTTAAGTCGCTACATTCCACTAAGTCGCTCAACCGACCCAGCCTTCAATACGACCTAAGCTCCTACACGGCTTATTAACTTCATGACCTAAAGCATACAATTTACAATATTTCGATCCGTAGAAATACGGGTCGTTACATTCTCTCCCCCTTAGGAATTTCGTCCCCGAAATTCCAAACAACAAGAGCAACCAAAACTATTCAACATGCCTACCATCCATAGAAATCAACAAACCAAGCATCCAATTATTAACCTAGCATGCAGAATTCTAGGACTAGAACATGTTACAAATTCATGAGATGTCACGACACCTTAGGGCCATACCTCGAAGAGTTCAGGATGAGCTGCCTTCATTCTCTCTTCCTCCTCACATGTACAGTCGTTAACATCATCACTCCATTGTACCTTGAGCAACTTGACTATCTTCCTCCTAAGCTGTTTCGTGTCAGTCTTCACAACACGAAGCGGCTTACGAGGTCTCTTAACTACTGGATCAACCTCCAAATCTTCATAGCTATCAACAGAAACCACCGTATTCGAGTCGTGCACATACTTCCGTAGATACGATACATGAAAAACATTGTGCACCCCTGACATCTTTTCTGGTAATTCCAATTTATAAGCGAGCTTTCCAATTCGCTCGACGATCGGGAATGGTCCAACAAATCTCGGAGTCAACTTTCCTTTCTTCCTGAATCGAATAACATTCTTCAGTGGAGAAACCTTCACGAAAACCATATCGCCTACGTCGAATTCCAAATCCTTACGACGCTTATCGGCATAACTTTTCTGACGGTCTTGGGCTGCCTTCATTCGTCGCCGACTGGTCTCTATACAATCCGAAGTCTGTCGAATCATTTCTAGCCCAAGTATCAATTTTTCTCCTGTCTCCAACCAACATGTCGGAGAGTTACACGGTCTTCCATACAATGCTTCATATGGAGCCATACCAATACTTGACTGGTAACTGTTATTATATTCAAATTCCACCAAATGAAGATGATCTTCCCATGATCCTCCGAAATCTAAAACACATGCTCTAAGGAGATCTTCCAAAACTCTATTAACTCTCTCAGTCTGACCATCTGTTTGAGGGTGATAAGCTGTACTCAAACACAACTCGGTCCCCAAAACTTCTTGGAAGCTCTTCCAAAATCCACTAGTGAACAATGGGTCTCGATCGCTCACTATACTCTTCGGAATACCATGGAATCGAACTATCCACTTAACATACAACTCAGCCAATTTCGATGCAGTCCTAGTTGATCGAACAGGAATGAATCTTGCACTCTTAGTCATACGATCTACGATGACCCAAATCCCTTCATTTCCTGCTCTGGTTCTCGGTAGTCCGTCGATAAAATCCATCGATATTTGCTCCCACTTCCATGTAGGAACTTCTAACGGCTGAAGCAATCCACTTGGCTTCTTCTGTTTGGCTTTTACCAGCTGGCAATTCATACATTTGGGAATGAAATTTCCAACATCCTTCTTTATACCTTTCCAGTAATAGGTTCTCTTCATATCCCGGTACATCTTATTCCCTCCTGGATGAATTGTCAACTTCGAGTGATGACTTTCCTTCAGAACTTCATCTCTCAATTCATCTATATCGCGAAAAACTAGTCGTCCTTGCTTCCGAAGCCAACCCTCTCGATCGACTTTGAATCCTTTATCCTTCTCTGGATCTGATCCAGATTCCAAATCTTGGATAATCTTGACAAGTTTATCGTCTCGCTTTTGGCTCTCGCCAATTCTTTCCACAAGAGTAGGTCTTATCGATAAGTTTGCCAACATCTCAGGTTCCAATTCACATCTGGGCCTGAAGTCAAATCCAGCTAAATACTCGAGACTCTTCCATTCTGAAAACATGACTCCCAATCCTGCATGTCTTCGACTTAACGCATCTGCCACTGCGTTACCTTTTCCCGGAGTATAGGCTATACCAAAATCATATGATGCTAAAAACTCTAACCATCGTTGCTGTCGAAGATTCAAATCCTTTTGGGAGAAAAGATACTTCAATGACTTATGATCCGTAAACAACTCAAATCGAACTCCCAATAAATAATGTCTCCACATCTTCAGAGCAAATACAATCGCCATTAACTCCAAATCATGAGTCGGATAATTCTTTTCATGCGGCTTCAGTTGTCGACTTGCATACGCAACAACTTTATCCTTCTGCATCAACACTGCTCCAAGTCCAGTACCACATGCATCGGTGTAAACTGCCATCTCATCATTCCCACTTGGAATAGTCAAAACAGGAGCACTTGTCAGTCGCTCTTTCAGGATTCCGAAAGCTTGCTCACACTTAGCTTCCCATCTAAATATTTGATTCTTTTTCGTCAATCCTGTTAACGGTGCAGCTATCTTGGAAAAGTCTTTGATAAACCGACGATAACATCCTACTAATCCAAGAAAACTTCTCACATCAGATGTATTCTTAGGTCTAACCCAATCCTGGATCACTGCCACCTTGGCGGGATCAACCGCTATTCCATTTCCAGAGATAACATGGCCTAAGAACCTCACTTCGCTCTTCCAGAAGTGACACTTTGAAAACTTAGCCCTCAGCTGATGTTTCCGCAAGATTTCCAAAACAACACGTAAGTGCGTCTTGTGCTCTTCTTCAGTTCTGGAATAAATCAGAATATCATCCACGAACACAAGTACGAACTTGTTCAACTGATCCCTGAATACTCTATTCGTAAGATCCACAAAATACGCTGGTGCATTGGTCAATCCAAACGGCATTACCAGCCATTCAAAGAAACCGGATGATGTCCTAAAAGCAGTCTTCGGCACACTATCCTTTGTCACTCTCAACTGGTGAAATCCCGTTGCCAGATCCATCTGAGAAAACACCTTAGCTTCGTGAAGCTGATCAAACAAGTCATCTATTCTCGGCAGTGGATACTTGTTCTTCTTAGTCACTTTATTCAGCTCACGATAATCCACACACAATCTCAACGATCCATCCGCTTTGGTTGCAAACACAACTGGTACACCCCATTCGGACACACTATGCCGAATGAATCCTTTCTGCAAAAGGTCATCAACTTGCACCTTCAACTCTTGCTGTTCCCTAGGCGCCATCCTCCTAAGGGGCATCACAACAAGTCTGGCTCCCTCAACTAGATCGATACGAAACTCGATCTCTCTATGCGGCGGTAACCCTTTGACCTCGTCAAAAACATCCTCAAATCCATTCACAATAGGCACCGATGACAGTCCATCCCGTGGAACAACTAGCGAATACATGAAGCTCATGAAGACGCCTTCTTCATGCTTAAATCATATAACAACCTTTCGGCCCTCCACATTCTCGACTGTCACCTCCAGCCGCTTACAATCAACCCTTGCTGCATACTCCCTAAGCCAGTCCATACCCAAAATAATTCCGAACCCCGCAAAGTTCAGAACAAAACAATCACAAACAAAAGAGCAATCATGACTCGAGACAACCAGACCACGGCATATCATACACAAACAAGACGAACCCCTAACTGGTTTAGTCACAACCAATGGTCTATCAACAATTTCCGGTTCTAAACCCAACCGGCCTACAAGTTCACTACAAACAAAGGAATGTGACGCCCCAGTATCAAATAACACTCTAACTGAAACACCACAAATGGAAAGAGTACCTTGAACCACCACACTCTTTCCCTCCTCTTCAGCAGTAGGGGCCTTCAAAGATGATGGCACAACCCCCAAAGCATAAGCTTGCATAATCTGCTTATCCTTCCTCGGTTCCGGACAATTCTTCCTGATATGCCCCAGCTTATCACATTTGTGGCACTTCAACGGCACCTTCGGATTCTTGCAATCCCTAGAGAAATGGCCCTTCTGCCGACAATTATAGTAGGTCACTTCACCCTTTGGCTTCTTCTTGCCATCCTTACCCTTCTGCTGTTGCTGCTTCCTCTTCTTGTTTCCACTTTGCTCCTTGGTCATAGCAACAATAGATCCTTCTTTAGGAAACAAATTCTCATGCCTGAGAGCTTTCTCCACAAGCTTCTCAAATGGGTCATCCAAATGATCTACCAACTGCCTCCCAAGATAACTGTCCAAGCCTGTCACAAACTTCTCATTCTTCTGATATGAAGATTCAATATATGACCGAGCATACTTGGACAAAGCTTCAAACTCAGAAACATACTCAAGAACTGGTCTCCCACCTTGCTTGAGTTCCACAAACTTCTTAAACAGAACAGATTTCTAAGCTGTAGAAATGAACTTAGCTTCAAATCTAGCTTGGAATTACTCCCAAGTGATCTCTTCCTCTGGAGTATCATTGGTGATAGAATTCCACCAATCGGAAGCTCTTCCCTGAAGCTGTCTTGATGCAAGCTTTCTCTTAGTTGCATCCTCAATTCCCAAATCACCAAAGATCCTTTTACAAGCATCAATCCACCTCTGAACTTCGATGGTTGATTCTGTCCCCATGAAAACCTTTCCTCCAAGAGCAGTATAGTCCTTACACAACTTAGCAAAATCCACTGGTTTTGGAGCTTGAACTTGAACTCCAACATCTACTGATGGCCCCAGAGCTGGCATCCTTCTCATGATCGAAGTCATCATAGCCTCGAACATAGAAGCATAATCAGCAGCCCCCTCAACAGCACGGCCTCCCCTAGCAGCTGGTCTCCCTCTTCGACTCATTCTTAATATCTATAAAAAGAATGATTATAACACCTTGAGAAACAACCACATAAGGAGTTCAAATCCTTCTAAACTACTATATTATATATAGTAATCATCCATCAAAATACAATTACGTCTCTCATACGTAGTTACGTCAGCGAGCATTGGCTAAAATCGATTAACCTAAGCTCCGATACCAAATGTGACGACCGCCCATGACTCCTGCACTAAATAAGGAAATAGTGCACTGTAAAGTGTGCCAGGCCGCCATGGACGATCATCAGGGTAAGGTAAACAAAGAATAGTCTATCGTATTACTCACAGCGCATGGATAAAATACAGTAGAAAAGTATACATAGTAAAGCTCCATAGAACAGAATTCATCATATAAACTTATAATAGTTTGGTACAACAATCTGAAAAGTCAATACAGCAAGCCTCACTACATAACACTCAGAGAATCATACAAACAGCGGAACATCCAGTACATATATTAAGAAAACAATATGCAAAAGCCTCCAGCTCGACTTCATCAGCGTTAGTCACTAAGAACAGCACCTGTCACCTGCTACGTAGTCTGCCCATCCCAACATGGATGAACAGCCCAAGGTAATAAGAGTTAAACATAAAACCTTGAGTCAGACAAGAGTCTTAGTGAGCGGTAAATCAACTATCAAACATGCCAAAAGAACATAAAGGGTAAAAAGGAATAGGAACTCAGCCATCCCACTCCACCTCTTTCTACGGTGATAGCCCCCAGACACACTAAGCGGAAACAATCATAGCAAAGCAGACAATTAAAGTAAAGCAATTATCACTCGAGTCAAGGTCGATGTTTTCCGAGTACAGACCCCTAAGGCCTAAACCAAGATCAGGTAAGCACCCAGAAAGCATCGCTCTTGAGACCGAATGATGGTTCGACCAACACCCAAACATCCATGACTCTGGCTATCACTGTTATCATTGCCTCGATATCACCGTTAATTGAATGACCGACTCATTCTTTCATCCGTCCGTCAAGGGCTAATGGTAACCCCGGTTCTAGACATAACTCCGCACGTCGTCGTGACCCGTGCCTAGGACTATCGAATTGCCCAGAGTACTAACACGTCATCGTGACCCGTGTCTGGGACGTCGTCATGACCCGTCCCAACGTACTCTTGCTTGAGCATGCTAGAACCTTCAATAACGATGAGATCTCAGCCTTCTAGTCATCCTCCCCGACGACTATTCACATACTAGCTCAAGCGCCTCTCGAGCCAACCATTATCAACAAACTCAGACCACATCACTGAGTTATCAACATGCTTGGAGTGATCCCGTCTGGATTAAACCAAGACTTTCTCATATCATGCTTTGCTTCATCGCATCATAGCAAAGTCTCATCTCAACATCATGCTTTGCCTCTTCGCATCATAGCAAAGTCCCATCTCAACATCATGATCAAATCTATCCATATGAGCTTTATCATCCGCTTCATATGCCACGAGCAACTTTCCTTATTCAAGAGCCTTTCCACTTAGCTTTTGAATCATCTTCAACCAACTTGTCCAAATTCAATCACTAATCAACTAATCAAGCAAATCAGTCATTCATCCAAGTAATCAATCATTCAAATAAGATTTACATAGACAGTTATAACAATAATGGCAATTCATAATTAAAGGGTCCAAATTTAACAAGCATGAATTTTAAGTAATATCTTGATGAATGAACTAGCATGGGTTAACATATGGTAAAATGGATATCAAAGCTTCATGAACAATAGATCTACATGCAGACTTAAGGAAAATGCATGAAATCACTATCTTTAACACACAAACAAACCACCGATCCAATATACTCCTTTGGGTCCGTGTGAGAGATAACTACCACTCACCGAATCACCTAAACTCTTCAAAAGCTACCAACTCCAGATCTGGACAACAAAGGATCTAGCTTGATCCGACAAGATTTCCCTTCAAACGATGAAATCTCTCCTTAATGGAAGGAGATCTTCAACCTTGGCTCTTGGATCTTCGATTTGATCTTCAATCTTGGATGGAAGTAAGCACTAGATTAGAGTGGAGAAAAGAAGTGAAGAAGTGTTGTAGTCGAGCTCTCAAAAATAGCAGCACTTCGTCGCTTCAAAATCCGGTGCCAAATAGTGAGCCAAACCCTTCTATTTATAGGCTGGAAATCCCATAAGTCGGCCGCCCCATAAGTCGTTGCCGACCTAACGACTTGCGACCTAACACTCAGGTCGACCTACTACCTAAAGCACTGCCGACCTAACAACCCAACACACCCTACCGTCCTAACGACTTGGGACCAACCACTCACAAACCCATACGTGACTTATAGCATGCACGACCTAACACGCGCACGCGACTTAACACATAACCACTGGGTACGACCTAACCCTTGCCGACCTAACCCAAAGCCGCTACACCGACCTAACTCCAACACAGGTGCTCCTTGGGTCGGTCAATCCCTATAGGTTGTTAACTTCTCTAGGTCGGTCCAACTAGTTAACCCCTAAGTCGTTAACTCCCCTAAACCATTAGCTCTTAGGTCGGTGACCTTTCTAGGTCGGCAACACTTAAGCCGGCCAACCACTAGGTCGGCTATCTTCTTAACTCGGCCACACTTCCCTAAGTCGCCTACCATCCTTAAGTCGTTCCACCGACCTAACTTTCACACGAGCTAACTCTGGATGGCTCATTCCTATAGGTCGGTCAATAACTTAAGTCGCTACATTCCACTAAGTCGCTCAACTGACCCAGCCTTCAATACGACCTAAGCTCCTACATGGCTTATTAACTTCATGACCTAAAGCATACAATTTACAATATTTCAATCCGTAGAAATACGGGTCGTTACAAGTCTTGAATGCGGTAGAGTCTCCCTAGTGTTCTCGAGAAAAGGTCCATTTCACTGTGCCCCTGCCCTTCTATTTATAGACGAAGATGGGTTAGAATTCCCTAATGGGCCTAGGAACAAAGTACCTCGGCCCGTGTTAACTTCTACGCGCCGAGCCATAGTTGTCGAACGACAATTGCTGAACGAGGTTGATCCAACCTGAGAATGTCAGGCAAGGCCTCAGTGCCGAGCGACACTCGTATGCCGAGCCACATACCCTGGCCGAACGACATTTGTATGCTGAGCGAGGGATGTGCGTTGAATTGCGGTCGTATGCCAAACGAGGTGAAATGCCGAACGAACCTCCTATGACGAGCGAGGTGAGATGTTGAACGACCCTTCAATGCCAAATGAGGTGAGATGCCAAACGACCCTTCAATGCCGAGCGAGGTGCTATGCCAAATGACCCTTTCATGCCGAACGAGGGAAGATGCCAAGCGACCTCTCTATGCCGAACGAGGCAAGATGCCGAGTGACCTTTCCATGCCGAACGAGGCCTTGTGCCGAGCGACCTATCTATGCCGAATGCGGGGAGATGCCGAGTGACCTTTCCATGCCAAACGGGGCCTTGTGCCGAGCGACCTATCTATGCCGAACGAGGCCTTGTGCCGACCGGCACATCTATGCCGAACGATGCTCTATGCTGAGTGAGAGGAGGTGTGCCGAACGATGCTCTATGCCGAGCGAGAGAAGGTGTGCCTGTGCCGAGCCTCTTGTTACAAGGTCAAACAACCGGGTAACAACATGCTTTTCAGATTTTTGGCTTTTTATCGAACAATAAGTTGTAGAAAAGTCATAATAAACCTGCATATTCTCTAAAAGTACATTTTGAATGATTTTAAAGTTAGAAAACATTTTTATTAATAAGAATATAAATGATTTAAATAATTAGAATTAAAGATATTTAAATTCAAAATTGGAAAAGATGGATTTGAAGTTGAGTTTACATTTCATAATGTTTTGAGTAAACAAGTGAACAAAAGGTATAAGGATTACTCTAATATCCAACATATTTTCAAATGTTTAGTACTTTGATGGACTTGGAAATGATGTGTGAATTGAAAATTAGATTTAAGGGCATTTTAGCCTTTTTCTTCCTTTATCTTATATTTTTATATATTTTATTTGACCTTATATATTTACATCTTTCATTTTATACTTCATCTTCTTAACCTCCTTTTTACATCCTCTCTAATTCTTTTGAATTTTGGAAAAAATCATCTTTTTAAACATAAGATTTTCACTTTACTCAAGGATCAAAATTTTAAGAAATTCATATCATGTGGATGGTGGGATATTCACTTCTTGTTTCAATATTTTTTTGTAAGAATGTTGTACAAATTTATTTTTAACTTAAATTGTGATTTTCTTTTGAATCTCATGTTTAAGTAACTATTTAAAAAAATGTGATTTATATTTTCTTTAGAATGAAGGAATATGCTTATTGTTAAACATATATATAGAAATTACTGTTACATCTCTTTTCCTTCTCTGTTCTTCGAAAAAACAAAGTGAACATTCCCATCTTGGATTCAAAAACCACTATCTCCAAAACCATTGAGAATTAGCCAAAAGTTTCAACCATAAAGTTGTAGGTTTAGGTGTCTAGGTTTTTTAAATTAGTCGGGGGTTATTTTGTTAAAGGGTGTTAACCCCGTTTTCATTTAACGAGTTAAGACTCAGGCCGACTCAACTTGTTATGACTTAAAGGAATGGAACGACTCATGGGGATTAGCGGTTCATGAGACAGGCCGACACAGTGAGTTACCGACTCAACAAAATTTACGACTCATATGAGATGACTCAAGGCCTAGACCGACCCAACGACTCAGGGCTTGTAACGACTCAGTGGATCAACGACTCAACTGAACTGAGGAATTGCACGAGTTAAAGAATTGCGCGACTCACGACTTATGGGGATCAACGACTCAACGAGTTAACGACTTAGAGGAGCAGAGTGGCTTAACTAGTTAACGGTTCACAAGGCAGACCGACTGAATGCATTACCGACTCATCAAGGCTATCGCCTCAGCGACTCAACAAGTCCACGACTCATCATAAGAAACGACTCAAGAGGATTGACGACCTAAGAAATGACTTAACGACTCATGACTCAGAATGACTCGTCCGCGACTTAAAGCCATTGAGTCGTATTCCATTGCCACAGTGCCTATCCCAATGAGAATTGACTCGCCAACGACTCAGGACTTGGCTTAAAATCCAACAAAAGAATGGGCTATTGAGAGACCAAATGCTTAATCAGATAAGCCGGCCACGACTCAACTTGACTCGGCCACGGCTTAGCCTAAGTCGGTCACGACTCAGGACTTGGGTGAAAAATTCCTATCCAGATTTGCCTATAAATACATGGCCACCCCCAACATTCAAGGGACTTTTCTGCTCATTCATTTGAAGCGCCGTTACTCTGCTGCATTCCGAACTACTTCAACACTTAAAGCTTTTGAGATACAAAGAACGCCTGAAGGAACTTCATGAAGAAATCATACATGTTCAGCATGAGTTCAAAGATTTTGATCGACATTGAAGTTTAGGCTACTTGTTCTAAGTCACTTGTAACTCGAAGTGTGTTGTAACCAAAGTGTAATTGCATCGACTTGTAACCGAATCGTCAATAAAGATATTCAAAGTGGATGTAGGCTCTCTCTTAAGCCGAACCACTATAAAATTGCTGTTGTTTACTGCTTTTCCGCTATTATCTGCTTATAATCTGTTCCCGAGTTATCGGGTGGTGCTTTCACAGTTACATTTCATACACCGGGGTGTTAGCGTTCAAATTTTAGCGTTAACATTTTTGGTGCTTTCACTGAGAATTGAACTCAGGCAACTTCCACTATCGCTCGACAAAGGCTTGTGGAAAAGATCTCTCTTCAAACCAAAAGTCTAACGGAAATCATGACTTTCGAAAGGAAGCGTAAATTTTTTAGAATTGAAGGTACTTGCAGCAATGCCATTGCTTTTCCTACGCTAAGTGAAACAGCTTCTAGTATTGGAGTCACAAGGGCTGAATTAGACGCCGTAGTGTATGGATTATATCAACACATGGAAGTTCAGAACAATAGGATTCTCGACAAGATGAATGCATTGCAAGAGGAGGTTCAACGACTAGAAAGTGATATAAAAACCATCGCCAAAGAGGCTCATGTTTCGGAAGGATGGAATACTCCTCAACGGGCAATTGGCATTTCTATTGGAACAATCCCCCAAACGGAAAGTTCATGGTCACGACCAACTATTCATGAACGTTTGTCGAGGCGAACTTTTGAAAGAATAATCGACGACTACCCCTTGAGTCCTAAAAATGATGAGGAATACATACCGGAGATGGTCGAACAGAGAAAGGAAAATGAAGGTAGGAGAAAGCAGAAAGTCTCGAAAAAAGCTCAACGCTTTAGATCCTCCGACTTCACCCCTTTGACCGATACTCCGGAGAATATCTTCTTGGCAATAAAAGATGTTGTTGTGTACCCCAAACCATCTCTGATAAGGAGAAGTGCTCCAGGCAATGGAAAGTTCTGTCAATTTCACAATCAGCCTGGCCATGACACTAACCAATGTCGCCAGTTAAGGAAAGAGATTGAAGAATTGCTTAAGCAGAATGAACTGCAACAATATGTGAAGAAAGATAGAAATGACCTCCCCACATCCTCTAAAATGCAGCTAGTTCCCGCTCAACAAGGCAGCTCAAATAGAAGAACCGTAGCGCAGGGAGATGAAGGGCCTATTATCAGTGTCATCACGGCAAGCCCTCATCCGGCGGGAAAAAATTGGAAGAGGCGCGAAGACATGCTCACGCCTCAAGGAAGTCCTCAAAGTGAAAGGAAGTTTCGATTCTAAAAAAAAAGGCTGCCATCTAATCCCCTCATGCCAAAGATTCAATTCCTAGAAGCCTGGGGCAGCAATGGCTTGCACACTTTAAAACGCCTTGTTACAAATTTGTAAAAGAATACTGAATGGATCATTCCTGTATCAAAAGCTATTACAAAAAACAGGGCAAATAAATAATAGAAACTATAAGTCTTGTTTTCTCTATTAGTACAATCGCTTATTTTATATCTATATGTAAAGTACTCTGAAAGTATGACTAAAAAGATTGATTCAAATTTGCAGGCAATACCAAACAACCCTTGGTAGAACTCGAAAGCAAGTTTTAAACAACAAAATTCCAAGGTCGAATCTTAAATAAGAAGTATTCTAAGCAAACAATTAATGGTTTGGTTGGAGTATATTTCTTTGGATAAAACTACCCACTAACAAAAGAAGATGAGGCATGCTTAAAGATGACACCAAGGAGTTGCTAAATTAGTCAATCAAACTCACAGCTGTCAAAGGAGCCAATTCCAAGCAGCCACCATTTGCATCAATATTTTACTTGAAAACTTTGCTAAAATATTGTAAAGAAATTACGAATATATGATTCTTCTATTAAAAGCAATTGCAGGGCGGGCAAATAACAAAAAGCTATAAAGTGGATATAGGCCCAGTTTTGGCTAAACCACTATAATTCTTGTGTTCCTTATTACTATTACACGCTTGCTTTATTTTCGATATGAAAAATACGTTAAATGTATTACTGAAATGTCGATTTAAATTTTTGCAGGCAACGAAAACAAAACTTGCACATTACAAGACCAAGTGATTCTTGTTGTCATTCAACAAACAAATTCCAAGTCGCAAAACTCCCGAGCTTAAATCCTAGATAAGAAGTGCTTCAATTGAACGGTCAATGATTTCGCCGAAAACGGGCTTTAGCTAATAAATTGAGAAGTTTGAACAAACAAACATCCAATTAAGAAGCTTATGTCCGTTCTCGTGAACTGGCCTAGTAATGAAGTACACTTCTTTGGATTAAACAGGCTACTTGTAAGAGAAGGGAGTGCAAGCTTTTAAAAAAAATAGAGAATCACTGAAAAGGCATAAGCAAGTGGACAAGGAACAACTAAAGTCCTCTTCGGAGGCACAACTCTTCGGAGGATAAAGACCTCTAACGAAGCATATGCCGTAAAAAAGAAAGTTCTCTACTCAACCAAAAAAGATTGGAGGAGTCATGACCCTCCAACCATGAGAGAGTAACTTTCAGGCAATCTTCGGAGGCACATTTCACCAGGAGTTGAAGTGTAACAGCCGCTCTTCAGAATTTCACTTCACCAGAGTTGAAATGCAAACAAAATAAAGACCTCTTCGGAGGCACATTTCACCAGGAGTTGAAGTGTAACAGCCGCTCTTCGGAATTTCACTTCACCAGAGTTGAAATGCAAACAAAATAAAGACCTCTTCGGAGGCACATTTCACCAGGAGTTGAAGTGTAACAGCCGCTCTTCGGAATTTCACTTCACCAGAGTTGAAATGCAAACAAAATAAAGACCTCTTCGGAGGCACATTTCACCAGGAGTTGAAGTGTAACAGCCGCTCTTCGGAATTTCACTTCACCAGAGTTGAAATGCAAACAAAAAAAAGACCTCCTCCCGGAGGCACAATCAAGAAGAAAGACCTCTTCGGAAACCCACGTTTCACCGAGATTGAAATAAAACTTCCAAGTGTTGAAACGTGAAGAGGCTTCCTTCAAAGGCACAACTCTTTGGAGGTACACGTTTCACCAAGATTGAAATAAAACTTCCAAGTGTTGAAACGTGAAAAAATCCCTCCTCAGAGGTACAACTTTCTATGTAAAAAAAAAAGGTCCTCATCAAGAGCACACTTTAACTTTCAAAGGAAGAGTGATTTACCTATTCTGGAAAATAACCTTCCCTAAAAAGAAAAAAAAAAGGGAAAGTTAAAGTACCCTTCAGAGGCCCGCTTTACCTCATAGAAGAATTCACTTGGTAAAATGTGTACACAAGCAAAAGAAAAAGTGATTTCTTCGAAGGACAAAGCGTAAAAACTTATATGAAGGGAGTTGTACTCTACGAAAAATTTCTTCAAGAATGAAATAATTATTCTTCAAAAAATAAGAGTGCAAGTCCCCTCGAAGTATAAAATATTGCAGCAAGCTTATGGTATGGGGGCAACAGGGTATAGCTACATACAATATAGTATAGCCACACCGGCGAAAGTAATGCTCAAACAACATGCCATAAGCCCGCTGCAATATCATATAAATAAACTTGTGCAAAAATGAATAATAAATGCATTCTCAAATTCAAACAGGAGTCTGTACAGATAAAGGATCATTTTATTTAATTGTATTGCAGATACAAGTTTCGAAATAAAAAGCAGGGGCCGGCACCCGCACAATACTCGACCAGTACATGCAAAAGACAAGAAGCTAAAAGCTGGAATCTTCATTTCTTCTTGCCACCTTTAGACCCTTTACTCGGCCGAATGGTTAGCTTTTCAGGTCGGTCTGAAGGCATAAGGGAAGAAGGAGAGGGAGGTGCAACTGGTGTAATTTTCGGTTCCTCTTCAGTAGCAATGATTTTCTTCCCCCTCCTCTTCGATGTTCCGTGCTTCTGTCTTCTCTTCGAAGAAGACTCACTCCCTGGACTAACAAGAGCGGACAAAATTACGTCATCAGAAGGAGTCCGCTCCGGAGAGATCTCGCCTCCTTCAAGTCCCTCGTCTTTCTGCTCTTGCGAAACGATAGGGTCATCTAAGCCATGAAGAGCCTCAATTTGCTCCTCTTGTGACCCGGGCTGTGAAGCAGAAGGAGGAGCCACCTGAAGAGACGGAGGAGGGATAACCGGAGGAGGAGAACCCTGAACAATGCCCAACGTTTTCTCTGCAGAAGGAAAAAAGTTTAAGTCAGCAAAAAGCGGAGATAAAGGTTCGCCGAGATTCAAGAAGTAGTCGAAAAGCCCATCAAGTCCATAAGAAACAGATGAGCAGTCTACTTGGGCAAGATCGTCAGTAGGGTTACCTGCAGAAGTCGGTTCCCTGATGTCAACTTCGTAAGCATGTGCCTCAGCACTCTCGCCGCCCTCATCTCCACCTTGTATGCTTGTAATATCAGTGGTGACTTTAGTAGGAGAAGGGGAATGAGAGCTAGAACCAATAATATCAATTTCGGCTGAAGGAGGAGGTTGTATTGGAGTAGTCGAGGTGATTTTTCCTGAATATTCTCCCGCCGCTGTTTCGGCTCTCAATCTTGCAAGCTGTTCTCTCCCCTTGGCAAGAGCGGCGCAGGCATCATCATCAAGATAATGCTCTTCAAGAGCTGACTCAGCGTAGCCAGCGCCTTTACCACCGAGCATATCGAGTGCTGCCTCCCAAACTTCAGCTAGTGTAATTTCGTACTTAGGGCCTAGAAAGGCAATGCTACCGCGCCCCAAAATGCTGTGCAGATAGAAATCAAATAATGTTGAGCTAATGTTGGCTTTCGTTGCCTCGTGAGAATCTTTAGCTGAAATTTTGCCGGCAACGACCTCATCACGCTCCATTTCAGCTTTAGAAAGTTGAAGCTTAAGCATTTGAATCTCCGCCTCTTGGGAGCTATTTTTCTTCCGAAGTTCTACAATGTCAGCGACATAGCCCTCGCTAATTCTTTTCTGCACTTCAAGCCTGTCTTCGGCATCCCTTTGGCTAGCGTGGGCATCTCTCACTTGTTTGAGGAGCACTTCTTCTTTTTGAGAATAAGAAGTAGAGGAAGCAACAAGCTCTTGTTTCAGCTCTTCAACTTTCGCTTCAAGCTCCTCATTGTAAGAAGCAATGCTTCTCATCTCGGTGTCATGTTGCTCGAGCACCTTTTGCCATTCGGCTTTATCATTTTCCATGGTGAGCATGGCCTCTATGTTCGCACGATTAACCCTCTGAAGCTCGTCAACAAGTTTCTGCCAATTCGACATCCTCTCAATGTCAAGCTTAACGGCGTCAAGGTTTTATAACATGGCAGACTTGTCAATAGCGACCAAGTCAAGGTCAAACCTTACTCCCTTCAGACACCACTGAGGAAATCGGCTTTGCAAAGTGGCAGGACCCGGTCCAACTTGGAATTTGGGTCTGCTAATTATAGTTTGGATGTCCGACTTCCCGAGAGCGGGAGAGCCGGAAGGAATATCAAGCGAGGCAGGGGCGGTAACCTTTTCAGGAGTTATAGTGGTGTGCTTCTCATCATGTCGCGCTCGCTTGCTCGAATCTTCAACCACATGACCTTTTCCTCTGTCATCATGAGTTTTTCTTTTATGGGAATCGTCACCTCTCTGAGAAGAATCATGGCACTCTTCCCTCTCCCTTCTTTTATAGCGCTCCTCTTGAGCCCTCTTCTCTTGAGCCTTTTGGACAGCTCATTCTTCATCGGATTCTCTGTAAGAGGGGAGGAAACGCCTATAATCATATTGGCTACGCCTCCCGTAGCGCTGGAAATCATCATAATATGAGCCGCTGCGCCCCATTGGAGAATCTGAAATTAAAAAATAAATAAGCTTTAGAAATCTTTAAAGTATAAGAAGAAAAGTGCGTAGAAGTGTTGGAAAATCCTAAGTGTTGTGTAATGTGTAAACTACACGCATTAAGCTACAGACCACTCTGTGGAGTAGAAGTGGTGATAACTTGAGTAAGAGGAGTTGACATTTGTTGTAGAGAAGATGTCGCCTCAATTACAGAAGAAATAGTTTTGGGAACATCATCTTTGAAAAGTTCTTGTGAAGTCACAATTAAGTCGCTCAACCCCTCAAAAACATCATCACCATCATGCTTTTTGGGACTTGCTTTCTCAACTCCTTCGTCAGCAGATCTTCCGGAAGATCGTGGAGGTTCTTCCTCTTCGATAACTGGGGCAAGTACAGACTTGTCAGACGGCCCCGCAGCATCCTTCGGAGTTGAACACTTCACTAGTGGAGTTTCTATAGAGGTTCCTACCCGCATGTGCTCTTTAGTAGAGACCGGGGCATCAGGAGTTTCCATCGGAGAATCGGGAATTTCAGTTGGAACTTCACAAAGCTGAGTGGAACGAGAAGGGTGAAGAAGTCCAAATTGATGTAAAAATTCATCATTTGACAAAAACTTTATACTCCTCTCTTCTGCCGCCACGGCATTCAGTCTTTCAAAAATTTGCTTATAGCACGGATCTCTAGAGGGAGGAGGAAGTGCTAAAACAGGAAAATAAGAAGCGAAGTTAGCATTTTGCAACTCAGATTTCGAAAAGCTCAAGAATGGAGAAATAAAGACGGGAAACCTTACTTCCTACTCTCCAGATGGCATAAAACCCTGGAGGACAGCGAACAAAGAAAAACTGGTTTAGAAATCCATGAACGCTTTTAGGAAGATCAATGATGAGTTTGCGGTTTCGAGCACTCCTTATAACTACGATAGAGGGATGATCTTTAATTTTCGTGAATGAGCAGAAGTAGCAGATTTCCCCAAAGCTCGGTAATCGGTCCAAAACTCTCCTAAATAGCACGCATAACCCCATCAGAATGGCATGGCCGTTGGGGTGCAATTGAAATGGAGAAATAGATAACCGAAGCAGGAACTGCTGAAGGAAGTCATTAAAAGGTGGTATGGCACCGCTCAAGCACATTTGGCGATTGACAGCAATAAAGCCAGAAGGGGGCCTATCTGCAGTATCATTTGGCCCCGGTAGTAAGGCATCAGCTTCGGCAATGCCAAACTGGATGCGCAATTGGTTAAACACCCGCTGATTCAGAGTTGTGGAAGTTCTCTCCGGAGGGTTATCCAACGGGTTGGCTACTGGGAAGACATCTTCAGCCTGGCCCATCGGTTCTTCTTGTTGAGAAGCCATTCTACACAAGCAACTGGATGTTCAAATGCGAAGGTGCACGTTTCCTAAAAGTGTGAAGTGTTGTGCAGAACTAATGAAAATAAACAAGTAAATATAACTGAAGTTAAGCTAGTTGGCAATTGATCAATTACTAAATTTCAGGACTTGTTAATTTAAGGTTTCAGGTATAGTGTTAGAGCAAACCGGTCAATTATAGTTGGCTATTTCGACATTGCTTTAGCACTCTACTTGGATTCGTTGGTTTAAAAGTACTTCATTCACACAATCTATTTAAATTAATTATCTTTTATTGACTAATCTGTCATTAGATGTGGGCAATCAATGGCAGTATATTCGTCCCAATCTTCTGTGATTGTTGTATTAAGCAGGTTGTATGCTTGCAAACTGAAGCAATCTGTAAAACTAAAGTATGCAATAAAGTTTAACAGGTTAAAGTCCAGACAGTTCAATATTCAGGTGGTTTATTTCAGCAATTCAAGTCAAAGACCGAGTCACTAGTTCTTTAAGTCGTAAGGCATGGTAAAAAGAGAAATTTTTTAGTTCAAAGCAGTGTGAAATTCTCCAAGTCCTGTGTCGTCCGCGACTCAAATCCTAGATTGCATCTAATTGAGCCGGTCATAGGTTTAAACCACAAGGAGCAACTCGGTATGAAAAATAGTCCAAGTGATGAGTCGTTCACGACCTATGAGTTGAGTCGTTCACGACCTATGAGTTGAGTCGTTCACGACCTATGAGTTGAGCCGTTCACGACCTATGAGTTGAGTCGTTCATGGCCTATGGCTTAAGTCGTTCGCGCAGATGGTTTGAGTCGTTCACGGTTCAAAGGATGAGTCGCGGCGAGGATCTAAAAGGCTGAGTCGCTCGTACGACCAAAAACCTAAGTCATCAAAAAGGTCTCTTCCTCGACCGGTCATCTTCCCTCTAACCCATTAACCCGTTAAGGATCATTTCATCCCTTCCAAACTCGCAGACCAGATAATTCAAGGCATTATAATCCATTGTCTTCACCTCACGCCATCAGAAAATCACTCAAAGGGTCAATTCGAATCGCTTCGAGTTTGCAACGAATCTGACGCGCTGTTATGTTATCGCGAACAATAACAATAATATAATCGATGGCAGTTGTAAATCGATCAAAAAAGCATGAGTCGCGATGGAACATGGCACAAAGATGCATCAGGGTCAGAAAAATGGGGAATCCGGATTCGTAATTCAATAACAGTAAGGAATCGAAAGGGAATCAAGCTCACTACGCAACAAAGATTATTAGCAGGGAATTAGAATACAATTGCTTTCGAAAGCTCGGAGGAATGTTAATGGCATAAAACGACTTACGAGATTGGTATGAGAAGAAGGAGGTAAGAGTGACGACTCAAGTCTTTTATACCAGAGTGGAGGAACATGAGTCGGCACATGCGAGTCAAGATGAGTCGAAGTACACGACCTACGACTTAGGCGTGAACTTCGAGGGGCAAATGTTAACCCCGTTTTCATTTAACGAGTTAAGACTCAGGCCGACTCAACTTGTTATGACTTAAAGGAATGGAACGACTCATGGGGATTAGCGGTTCATGAGACAGGCCGACACAGTGAGTTACCGACTCAACGAAGTTTACGACTCATATGAGATGACTCAAGGCCTAGACCGACCCAACGACTCAGGGCTTGTAACGACTCAGTGGATCAACGACTCAACTGAACTGAGGAATTGCACGAGTTAAAGAATTGCGCGACTCATGACTTATGGGGATCGACGACTCAACGAGTTAACGACTTAGAGGAGCAGAGTGGCTTAACTAGTTAACGGTTCACAAGGCAGACCGACTCAATGCATTACCGACTCATCAAGGCTATCGCCTCAGCGACTCAACAAGTCCACGTCTCATCATAAGAAACGACTCAAGAGGATTGACGACCTAAGAAATGACTTAACGACTCATGACTCAGAATGACTCGTCCGCGACTTAAAGCCATTGAGTCGTATTCCATTGCCACAGTGCCTATCCCAATGAGAATTGACTCGCCAACGACTCAGGACTTGGCTTAAAATCCAGCAAAAGAATGGGCTATTGAGAGACCAAATGCTTAATCAGATAAGCCGGCCACGACTCAACTTGACTCGGCCACGGCTTAGCCTAAGTCGGTCACGACTCAGGACTTGGGCGAAAAATTCCTATCCAGATTTGCCTATAAATACATGGCCACCCCCAACATTCAAGGGACTTTTCTGCTCATTCATTTGAAGCGCCGTTACTCTGCCGCATTCCGAACTACTTCAACACTTAAAGCTTTTGAGATACAAAGAACGCCTGAAGGAACTTCATGAAGAAATCATACATGTTCAGCATGAGTTCAAAGATTTTGATCGACATTGAAGTTTAGGCTACTTGTTCTAAGTCACTTGTAACTCTAAGTGTGTTGTAACCAAAGTGTAATTGCATCGACTTGTAACCGAATCGTCAAGAAAGATATTCAAAGTGGACGTAGGCTCTCTCTTAAGCCGAACCACTATAAAATTGCTGTTGTTTACTGCTTTTCCGCTATTATCTGCTTATAATCTGTTCCCGAGTTATCGGGTGGTGCTTTCACAGTTACATTTCATACACCGGGGTGTTAGCGTTCAAATTTTAGCGTTAACAAAGGGTGTGCAGGATAAAGGATGAAACAGTACAATGTCGAACACTGTTAGTTTTCGATGGAGCTCAGAGGATGCAGTCATGTTCGTATCAGCAAATCATGATTTTTTAAGGGTAGTCCGTGATTATAGAGGGTGCATTGATGTCATGGTCATGAGATGATCAGATTTGGGTCTATAGGGAGATTTTGGAAATCTTTGTGGTTTGTGGCGGAGCTATTAGAGCTGGAGCAACCTTGGGTGGTGGCAGAGCTATGGTTGTGGTCGCATAGTGTATGGTGGTTGGAGCTATCGTGTAGGGCTTGGGTTAGGGTTTAGGATGCCGTATTTTTGTCGGTTGTTGGGTTGCTGGCAGTAAGAGGATGCGTCGAGTTCGTCGTCGTTCGATCTGGTGGTAAGGTGATGAAATGCAGAGTTGGTGGAAGGGGTGGCAAAGGCTCTCTTGTGGTGTGGCATCAGTGGTGATGATTTTTTCGATCTTCATTGCACGTGGTGTGTTTCTTATTGAGTCGATGGGTTGAGTTAATTTTTGCATCACTGGAGGCAACGACGGTGGGTCGATCAAGGTGGGCATGGCGAGACAAACTTGACGTGAGGTTGTGTGATGATCGGGGGTCTGTGGTGAAGTGGACATGCATGCGTGCACATTTGTGCATTGGGATATTGGCTCTAGGTTTGGTTTTTGAGTGTTTGTATTTTGAGTATACGATTTGAGTTTTGGGAGAGAAGCTTGGTTTGGGTCTAATGGGCTTTACGCCAGGTTGAAATGTGGAAGGGTAGTGAGATTTGTAGGGTTTTAGTTAATTTAACAAGTTAGAACTTTGAAATTTTTGATGCACCCATACGGTGTCCGTTTGACTTGTGGATTTTGATGTTTGGTCCGTATTAACTAGTGGATCACATTTGTAAAATTATTTGCTTGATTTGTTCAAGAGTAAATTATTAATAAATTAATAGTTATAGAAAATAATTACATTGTTGGGTAAATATATTTTATCGCTAACGTTCAGTTAGCATAATAAAACACCATTCTGATATATTTAAATTGAATAGATTATATCGGATATCTGTTTAGCAGAATAAATCCCCATTTTGCTATTTTATCAATTTAGACATTTATTTACATGTTAGTTGACTGGGATAGATAATGTTTTATCTGTTGATTGATAATTATGAATTTTATTTACATATACATTGCTTATGTAAATATCACTGATATGATCTGGATTGTTGAACTGAAAATAAGTGCTAGCTTGTCAAAGTGCCAATGTGGTCTCTAAGCCTCTTTCCTAATTTTGAAAAGAAATAGATTTAGTTTTACTTTGACATTAAAATATTTTAAATAATGTATTTTCTATATTTAAATGATTAAGTTAATATTATTTTAATTATAATATTTAAAGTCAATTAATTAATTATTAATGATGTTTTAAAGTTGAAAAGTTATTTAATTAATTTATTAAAGTTGTTTTAAAAGTTAAACATATATTTTATTTAAGTTAATTTAAAGTTTATTAATTATTTTATTAAATATATTTTAAGTTAGTTAATTATTTAATTATGATGTTTTGAAATTTATTAATCATTTATTAATAGTGGTTTAAGTTAATGAATCATTTATTTAATAGTGATTAAGATTTTTAATTATTCTTTACGGCGTTTTAAAGTTAATTAATCATTTAATAATGATTTTTTTAAAATTGATAAATTATTTATCAGGGAAATTTTAAAGATAATCAATTTGATGAATAAAAAGGGTTAAAGTAATAAATTGGTTTTTAAAAAGATTTATTTTTATGAAGGGTTTGATAAGGTTATAAATTAGAAAGAGAACTAGGAATTTGGGAAATGTGTTTTGGGTTCGTAAAACTTTGATTTTATATGAATTGGATCACTTATGAAAATCAAGTTTATGAAATTATTAAACAATCCTTCTTAATTTTGGTGGTATAGTAGCATTTTCCATACTTAACACCGAAGGAATAGTGGTTTGGGTTTATAGCGAACAATGATTTGAACGACATTATTTTTGATCTATTTAATATGATTCTGAAATAAAAAATCTTTCTTAAGTGCTTTGTGAATACTATTATATAAGTATATGATAAAATTTTCCAAGTATAGAAAGTAAAATAGTTTGAGAATATACTTATACCAGTGAGATTAATTTATGAATCTTTTGGGCAAATAATTAAAGTGATTAAAATAAATTATGATTTATTTACGAGGCTTGGTGGATTTCATATGGAATCAAATCTCTATTGATTATTGTTTATTTGATAGTTAAATAATTGACTATCAAAATCTGGACCCATTTTTTACTTTGGAAATATCTGTGAGAAAACACAAGAATTATATGGTACAATTATCCTCGGTGATGTTATAATATACATATAAACTCGTGTGTGCTTTTAGAATAAATGATAAGAAAATCCATCCACTTAAATAGTTAGGAGGTGATCTCCTCTCTTACGTATTGTCTGTATATTTCCAAAAGAACTGGAATTAAGTTTATTGAAAACTATCGAATGTTGGTTTAAAGAGACCAGGATCAGATAAGTACGAATTATCCAAAAACCACATCGAATCAACTCACGCATTCGAATTAAAGCCATCTAAAAGATAATGGAATTGAAGACAGAGCTCTTTGAAGTGCAAGGGCTACTTGCTACTAATCTAAGGGTAATTCCAAAATGGTTGTTATAGAAGTAGGGTGCCTTTGGTTTGTTTTTATCCTGAGCAACTTACATGGACGAGTGTTGGCATTGCATTGTTGATTGGAGGAAAGTGTTAGCATTCTAAGTGGATTGCTATATAAAAGCTAAAACATAGCCTCTAGCCTCATCAACTAGGAATGACTAAAATAGAGGATATGCTGCAGGGCTAAATGGGTTGCGTCTATTAGGGTATTGTCATCACTCTTCTAGATTATTATTTATGAATGCGGTTGTGCATGAGAGCTCTTGAGGAAAAAGTTAAAAAAGCAATTGGGGTGATAAAATATTTGGTACTATCCAGTAAAGGGTAGGCTGGTCTTGCCATGCAGTGGGTCCATGTAAGGCCCTTGGTACATTTTATCTAGAGGTGCACTGTGATAGGAGGTACCCCAGTAGCCTTTTTGTTGATGGAATTCATTCTCAAATAAGCACCATCCGGACTTAGTTATGCGCAAATATGCTAGTATGTAAGATGCAAGCATTCTGGCTATATTCGTAATTTATTTTGACCCTAGAGATTATTATAATATCACTTGATTTTTCCACAAAAACATTTTAGTTATCGTAAAGTAAAAAGCCATCCAAATTTATATGCGGTGCGATCTTACGCGATACCTTAATTTTGAAAGATTTTACAAGATATAACAATTCCTTGTGATTTGAGTTACTTACGCTAGTTTAATAGACTGATACAAGTATTATTTTCTTATAATGCTCGGGTAAGACTCGAGTGTTTTTCCAAAGTTAGCTTTGGATGCTTTGGAACTTCAGGAGTCGATTTGGATGCCAAAAACATATTTTCGTACTTTTATTTCTACTATGTTTCTTGCTTGTATTTATTAGCATTTGTAAGGATATGCTATTATAACCGAACAAGATGATGATAGGTTAGACTCTGATTAATCTATGTATATAACAATTCTCTTTTTGTAAAGATCATTGGTATATTATAGATTACTCGACATGTTATGAGTTTTTCTTCTTCTGTTTTTTCTTTTCTTTTTCCCCAATAATTTATCTTTCCACCACTTGGATGCTCAGTATGGGAATACCATGGATGTATTAGCGTCGCTTCTATGGATCGAAAAGGCATGTTGTTAAATGGGAAAACTCCCCACCGCCAACGCCACACCACACGAGATCCTCTGCGTAACGACCCAATTTTTTCGACCCCCGAAAATCGACATCAATACGTCCACTGTATCAAATGTCGAACAATCGAATGCCGAAAAACTGAACTGTTAGGATTAAAGAAGAAGAAGATAGAAGAAGAAACCGAAACAATAACAGAATCTCAATTTCGCAGCTGAACAATGTACAATAGATAAATGAACATTTGTAAAACAAAGAACTATATCAGTTTTACATTACATTATCAGAGTGTTACAACAAGACAGCGGAAAAGAATATCATATACTAGTGATATGTCTCGCCATCCAGCTTGCCTCTTGATCTCCATAGCATATCTTTCTGGCTTCGCTCCAAAATAATGATAACCTGACTCTAGGCTGCCCGTATGGAAAATTACAAGCACCTAGAGTTTAGAAAGGCAACAATAAACTCCAGGTCAGTCATGGGACTGGTGTGAGATCTTACAAATAGTTATTTTCACAAAAAAGGGAAAAGAAACCTACTATGCTTTTGGAAAATGAAACTACCATGAGGCCTCCCGCCACATGCACAATGCAAACGTAGAATTGGAGGAGATTTCTCCTTATGATAGTCCAACATGCTTGATACGCAAAATCCTTTTTGATATTATCATTAGTGCATAGTGTGGAAAACATTTTGAAAGTATAATATTAATCTTAGCCATCATAGACATTTCGTACTATGCCTACTATAGCTACCATGTTCAATAGCAGGTTACCACCACATTCCATGGCAGGTTATACAACTAAAACCGTAGAGGGCGCGTATTGTTTCTTTGGATTTCCAACAAATGGTCAGGCTAAGGAACTTCCTGGGCCACATGGGTACGCCTCTGGAGGGATGCCAAGAGAACTTAACCAACTCTCTGCCAACACAAGGCTGAGTTACCTCACGCTTCTGGTGCAATGAAGCTGTAACTAGATAATTCCACACATGAGTATGCCATCCCCGGTCGTTATCGACCTTTATCCGAGGATCCTCAACCACAAAGCAACAACCACAAAGTAATAAATTTGCAGCAACCACATAGGTTAAATATCTGGGCTCCATACTGCGATACCACCTTTTTCCAGAAGGAAATGGACATACCATGAGGGCGCTACCCTTAAAACAACAACCTTGCTGCATTCTTCCCGTTTCAACCATTTCCAATGTGTGAGGTCTGACGAAGTCTCGTCCACAAAGCTATGCTTTTCACAAAAGCCATGCTTCGATCAACAAAGGATCAACAGTACTTCATTGCCACATTATCAAATTGGGAATGTATCACTAGTAACCATCAACTACATAACCTCTGAGCTCGTATGTCTTAAAGAAGGATGTTAAGCTAAGAGAATAAATTCTCCGCCACCAACAGAAATGTATTTGATAGAAACCAGCTTTACATCTCAAAGTGTAACGTCAGACACACATCCATACAAGTCCGTTTCGGGATCGAATGGAACCGAAGGCAATTCAAAGAAGCCCTTGCAAATTCGAATATTCACTAATCATGTCCGGACTCCCCATCACAAAGGATGATCAAATCTCTATACCAGGGCCATTCGGTGTAGAGATATTCGACAGGTAATCCTTTCGCTTTCGAAAATACCCGGTCTTCAACACCGTCTTTAAATGCAATCCATTTTGTCGTAACATTATTTGTAATGGGTTTTATGACACAAAGTCCTCTCCCGGCTAATCTGTATAACGAGCGCTTATTTTAAAAATAAGTGTTACATTCATATTTCAAGGAATTCACAACAAATTCCCACTTTGATCTTTTAAACAAAAGATCCATCACAAAGATTCGATGTGGTTTTTGGATAACTGTTTGGAATCCGACCCCCGGTCGCATCGAAATTCAAATGCCATTTAAAGGCCAATATTGATAGTCGGTTATTTAATATCAAACAACATTCACAACAATCACCAGATTTTAAATAATTTTCCCCGAATTATTTATTTTCAAAATATCTTCGCAAGATATATTTTAACACTACAACACTTGAAAACAAATTTTAAATCACTTTCCTTACGCGGAATAGATTTCCAAATACCATTTATTTTCTCTGGAAATTTTACTGAGTTCAAATACTTTAAAGTAATTTAAATCACTTATCCAAAATATACGTGGAAACGCTTAAAATAAAAACCACTTTAAACACCATACTTAAAATATTAATTATGAAATTTTGTACTAATATCTCATATAAAACTCAAGTCCAAATATTTTTAAAAAATAAAATTATTATATAAAGTGAAATTACTAAAATAACCATTTTCTAAATCAAATACCAATTAAATCTTTAAAATAACCACTTTTATAATCAACTTAATAATATTCATTTTGAAGATTTAAAAACAATTTTCGAAAATAATTTCTCCAAAATATTCTTTTAAAACCAACTCTAGAACTTTTAATTTATATTTGAAAACTACTTTGAAAACATACTCGGCTTTCTAGGGAAAATACACTTTCTGTTTCAAAATGGTCCATTTAAATAAATTAATAAATCCTTCTTGATTTATTTTAATTTACATTCCAACTCTGTAAATTTCTTTCCACACTTTTAAAAATAACCCAATGTTTATTTTTAAAACAACTTTCCCTTTCCTTAATAAATTCCCATTGTGAATTTAAATTTCCAAATATCCATTGATATACGATTTTCAAATCGATTTCCAAATATTCTCTTTCAACACCAAATCAAATACCAAATTGATTTCCAATTTATTTTCAAATACCGAATCAAATTCCAAATTTGATTTCTAAATTTATTTCAAAACACCAAATCAATTTCCAAATTGATTTCAAAAATTTGTTTCCAACACCAAATCAAAATTTCAAATCGATTTCCCAAAGATTTAATTTTTTAAACACCAAACCAATTTCCTTTTTAAAATAAATTCCTTTATCTCTTCCAAACTATTTAAAATCTAAATTTTTGAATAAAATTCTCCAAATTTTAAATAACATTACTCGAAATCCGTTTATTAAAATCTTTTTCCATATTTTGGAATAATTCGATAAGGTTTCAAAATCAATCTTTATACTTTCAAATTTCTTCTTTTAAATTTATCCAATTCTCTAAGATAAATTTACTTAGAATTTTCCGCTTTAATTACCAAAAATAAAACTTTATATTTTCGGTGTCCTACGATATCAAGAATATATTCAGCCAAACCATTGCCTTAACGATTTCAATCACAAATATAATCATGCACAGATCATAGATAAATCAACACACAACATATGAAAAAAATTCAAATATATGAGGAATCTAGCTGGATCCCTCCAACCTATTTCCCTGCATCCACAGATGTTAGCACAACAATTAAATACCAATTCCACTTCGAGGTGGAATATCGTGGTATATGGGATTATATAATATATCATCCACTATTATGCGGCGCATAGGGTCTCATCCGCTATATAATGCGGGAAATCAATCACTCCAAATATATATACATATACATATACATACATACATACATACATACATACATACATACATACATACATACATACATACATACATACATACATACATACATACATACATACACACACACACACACACACACACACACACACACACACACACTACTATATATGCTACTACATCCAAACAGTCAATTAATAACTGAAACTCAAATTTTAATTTGAGTGAGAAGATCTCACCTTTGATTTTTATCTTGCAATCCATCCAACCTTGACTTTTCTTCACAGTATTAGACCTTATATAAACAATTATACAATTTTATTAATATTCGAATAAATCGTTCAATTAAATTCCATTTGATAATTTAATTAACCAATTATTTCATTTTAAACTAGTACTTTCAATTTTAAACAAATTCCTTTTTAATAAATTTATTAACTAAAAATTAAATTACAAACTGAATTTCCTTTAATAAATTATTTTTAGTAGTTAAAATGATTGAATAGATTAATAAAATAAATTAACTGCCAAACAGTTATCTTTAAACAAATAATTTAATCAACTTTACCGTAAAATATTCCCAAACATTATGTAGTTGAAATATACACATTTTTTTCTTTATGTTATAAATTCTGTGATATATATATATATATATATATATATATATATCTAAAATAAATTCACTAATACCATAAAAATTATCTGGTTCAAACATATATATCTGATTATTATTATTATTATTTCTACTCAACAGATTATTCCAAAATTAAAAACCCAAAATTGGTAACTTACTGACCAAATCGAAGTCGACTACATCCAGCAACCACCGCGACCTGCGTGACAAATTCGATCGCCCTTGACGCTATTCTCAACACGAGCGCCACACGTCCCCCAAAACTCTAATACGACTCGACTTTTGCCGCCTCGAGATGCCGCCATCTTCCCCTCATCGCAAACCTTGCCCAACAAATGCGAGCCTCCCCTCTCGTGGTCCTCGCCGATGCCCCGATGCTTGAGCTCGAAACCTTGACCACCAGTGTATGCGAAAGTGCCCTCGCCGACCTAGCTGCGACGTGCCTCATTGACGATTGAAAATTAGGCCACGATTTAATTTTAATTTTGATTCAATAATTTGGCTTCGGCCATTGTTATATTTTTTTATTTTTTATTTTTTATTTTTTTAAATGAAAACAAAATGGGATAATCTTCGGCCATTTGATTTATTTGAACTTTGTTTTCCTTTTTTTATTTTTAGCTTCGATTATACGAAGAGGAAAGGGGACACGCGTCGATGAAGATGACAAATGTTAAGAGGGATGATACGTGTTAAAAATTAGTCATGTGAAAACAATTTTTATATTAATGTATATATTATTTTAAATTTCAATTTAAATTTAAATCGTTTAAAAACCGAGGCCTGAAATCTCGATCTCCAATTGAAGCATGTCGCCAGGCATTCATAAGGTTATACCCCTATTCCAAACGCAATGGAAAAGGTTTCAAGTCCAAATTCGATTGTATGGAGAAGATAGCTTTTTGGACCTAGCTATTAAATTAAATTTTGATATAAATTTCAATGCGTTTGCTTATCGTACGGCCAAATGATCACTCCAAACACTACGAAAATTGAAATTCGATAATAATACACTATTACGGATCCAATGGAACTGGTTTCGTCGAATTCCGAGACTGTTCCTCAGAAAGCTATTTTTAAATGTCGATTTAAACGATACGAATTCAAAATTGAACAAATCATTTTCAAATTCAATTCTGAAGCTTCCATTATCTTCAGTATTATCAATATAAATTTTCCTAAGCCTTGAAAATATTTTTAACAAGCATAAAACTGAAGATTCAAAATTTTACCCAAATTTCAATAATTAAATTCAATAATTTAATTGCCAAACAAACAGATATTCTTGAATTTCAAGTTAAACCAGCTTTTAAATATTTAAAATCAATTAATTTTTTTGATTTCAAACGTTCAAAATTCTAGGTTGTCACACTCTGCCACCCCTTCCACCAACTACGCACCTTGTCGCCCTACCTCCATACCAAACGACGATGAGTTTATCGCTTCCTCCCGCCACTAGTAACCAAACAACCGAGATAGAAAAACAACATCCTAATCCTAACCCAAATGCTACACGACAACTTTGTTCACCATATCATATGCGACCACAACCATAGCTCTATCACTACCTAAGGCTGCTCCAATTACACTTGCCCTCCCCGAAACACCAAGATCGCCGGAATTTTCCGAAAGACCCAAATCCGATCATCTCTCGACCATGACACCAACATTCCCTCTAAAATCATAATACCACCCTTAAAAAAAATCATGATTTGATAATACGAACATGACTGCACCCTCCGTTCTCGATTCGAGCTCGACGGAAAATTAATAATGTTTGATCATTTACTGTTTGAACCCTATCCCACTCACCCCTCGACGAAATAACCCTCGATTAATTTAATAAACACCAGACACCTAAACCTACAACTTTATAGTTGAATCTTTTCGTTAATTCTCAACGGTTTTGAAGATTGGGGTTTTTGAATCCAAGATGTGAATGTTCACTTCATTTTCTTTGCAGAACGGAGAAGGAAAAGGGATGTAACGGTAACTTCTATATGTATGTTTTCATTAATAGTAAGCATATTCCTCCATTCTAAAGAAAATATAAATCAAGATAATATATTTTTTATTATATAATTACTTAAACATGAGATCTGAAAGAAAATCGTAATTCAAGTTAAAAATAAATTTTTACAATAATCCTGTATAAAATTATTTAAACAAGAATTGAATGTCTCACCTTCCACATGATTTGAATTGCTTAAAAGTCCGATCTTTGAGTAAAATGAAACTTTTGAGTTTAAAAAGATGAGGTGTTTTCAAAATTTAAAAAAAGTGGATAGGATGTAAAAAGAAGGTTAAGAAGATGAAGTATAAAATAAAGTATAAAATGAAAGATGTAAATATAAAAGGTGAAATAACATATACAAAAATAAAAATATAAGATAAAGGTGGCAAAAGGCCAAATGCCCTTAAATCTAATTTTCAACTCACACATGATTTCCAAGTCCATCAAAGTACTAAGCATTTGAAAATATGTTGGATATTAGAGTAATCATTGTACCTTTTGTTCACTTGTTTACTTAAGGCAATATGAAATGTAAACTCAACTTAAAATCCATTTTTTCCATTTTTGAATTTACATATCATAATTCAAATTATTTTAATCATTTATTTTCTTATTAGTAAAAGATGTTTTCTAACTTTAAAATCATTTAAACTGTTGTTTTTGAGAATATGCAAGTGTACAACAATTTTTCTACAACCCGTCGTTCGTTAAAAAGATGAAAATCCGAAAAGCATGTTTCAGTCACATTTTCAGTTTTCCATCGAACTACCTATTTATGTAAAAAAAATTCAAAAATGGATCTTCTATCATTATTCATAAATTAAAAGAGGTTTATCAAATTATTAAAATCATTAATTGAATATTAAAAAAAAACACAAATCAAGATGATAAAATTCCGAGTCATTATACTTAACCTTGCTAACATACTAAGAATATATACAAGGATATTGTCCGAGTAATCCACTAAAAACTTGCAGAAAATGTCAACTCCAAGCCTGTTTAAGAAAGTGACGAACAAACCGGACCAAAATACTATATCGATCAGTTGAGAGTTACAAAAATAGCATTGATATAGGAGCGTCTTTGGTGTCTGGTATTTGTACTTCTACGACCAGACTCATTGATAACGTTGACCTTGAACTACATGTTTCTTATAATAAGTGGGTCATTGAACTAGAAGCTGCCCAAGTTTTTGTGCTATCTACATTAGATAAGGCTTTGAAAACGTAGCACAAAATCATGTCTCTTCATTGGATATTCGATTTTCGATAGTCCAAAGGCACTATTTGGTGAGCAATATCATTTCGTGGGATCGAGATTACAAAGAAATTGTTTCGCACCAAAATGCAAAAGGGACCGAAAGTGGATGATAGTATGCTAATGAGGAAGGGTTTTAGTGACAGGCTTTTATTATTAGATGTGACGATAAGCAAAGAATTGCAGATAGACTTGATCCTTAGTTCACTTACCCCTTAGTATAAACTATTCATACTATATTAATTTATGAACCAACTGAATGTGAGTCTCATAGTGCTCCTCAACATGTTCAGGATAGCCAAGTCACAATCGAAGGATCAGGGGACCATACTTGCTATTAAGGGTGGGACGTCATCTTTGAAGAGTTCAAAGAAGCAAAAGACAAATGGTAAGAAGAATAAGAAGAGTAAGAAGACCGATGAAAAGGGTGACTGTCACCATTGTCATAAGACATGCCATTGGAAAATGAACTATCCAAAGTACTTAAAGCTTGTTAAAGAAAGGAAGTAGAGTGGTTATCTAGATCCATCAAGCACATTTATGATTCAAAATTGATCTGTAATCAATAAAATGTCTTGGGTTTTATATATTGGATCCGGAACTCATACAAGTAATTCGTTTCAGGAGCTTAGTAATTGGCACCGCATGGAAAAAGGAGAGATGAGGCTCCAGACTGTTGATGGATCTATTGTAATACTCCATAATTTAGCGTTAACTATTTAATTAGTTATTTAATTAATTAAGCTCTAAAAAAGGATTTGTGCAAATGATGAAATTTGACCATGAAACTTGCACCATTGCATTCGGGGCGAAATTCTAAGCAACTTTCATATTTGGGTTTTGCGACCGGAGTCCAAACAAAGAAGTAACAGATGAAAAACAAATTGTAAATGAAAATAATTAAATAAGAAGAAATTAAACTTTTTATGCTAATTACCCAAGCCCATAGGCCAACCCGTCAATGGGGACAGTCGACCCCCAGTGGTCGACATGTGACACATAGGCAGTTGACATGTGGCGACCTGGCGACTCCAATAAATCTAGGATGCAACAAACCAGATTTAATATTTTAATTCAAATGGTTTTGGTTGATTCTAGTGCCTATAGATTAAGGCCTAGCCCTCCATTCTCTTTTCATATTTTTATGGTGGTAGCAGCGAAGCTATGCCCTTTCTTCTTCTCCGCTTACTTTCTAAATTATAAGATGTTTGTATCTATATTCATACAATTCGGAGAAGGGTATAAATCTAATAAAAAGGAGAAGAGAATCAACCATATGCGTATTTAAGGTAATTAATATATTTATATATTTTGCATATATTTTATCTCCCTATCCCAAATCTCTTCTTACAACTGTAATTTTAATGTATGTATATACCCTTTTATACATATCTCTTGAATTAAAAAGGTTTTGAAGATGACTCAAAAGTTCTACTTTAGATCCGGAGATTTGGATCACATATAAAAGGTGAGTGGGAAATTTTATAGACTGTTATAATATAAAAATATCCCGTTGGGTGTTTATTAAATTTTATGCCTAATTGGATAATTGTATATGAGTTGTAGGCAACGAATTGAATATGATCCGAATATAATATTGTCTACATATTCCTGTTTATGAATTGATTTAACATTGTTTACACTCTGATCTGGAAATCAGTTCCAAAAGTATAAATTTAGAATATTGATTTGAATGAAATTTATTTCAGGTCTAAATAGGTTGTATAATAGTGTTATAAATTGAGATTATTATCCAAATCTTATTGGAATGTAAACTTTTCTACGTTTGGAATTGTTGGAATTTAGATCCATTTAATATATTAATTGGTTTGATTTATTTCCCCTTTAGAAAAATATATCATTTGATCTAACAAGGAATAGATGCAAATAAAAATAAAAAGATATGTGCAAAGTATGAATTCATTGTAGTTTCACTATCAATTTTCGTAATAAAAGAAAATGATTATCCCTTGTAATTTCAAACAATGTAGTCTTTTAGAGTAAAATCTTTTATTTTGGACTAATTTATGGAAATAATATTGATTATCTTTTTAGACATGATTCATGGGAAAGAATATTCTAGTGAAGATATGTAACTAGAGTGTATTTAAGAAAAGTAAAAATTTATACATAATTTATGATTATAATAATTAAAGAAAAAGCTAATAATGACGTTTGCATGTAATATTCGCGTTCAAAATAATTAACTAATGGGAAAAGAATTTAAAAGTTGTAACTCCAATAAATGGTGATAAATTTGAGAGTTGCAATAAATTGATAGGGTAAATGGATTAATGGGACTGATAAAAAAAGGAATAGATATAAAAAGTTACTAATTTGAAATTAGAAACCGTACATAGATGTCTTAGGAAATATCTTTTAGGATTTTATGGACGAATTGACATTTATGTGCATTAAACGGGGATTTATGGGTAGATAAATATATAAGGTAAATCTTACTGCCTTAAATAAAAGAAAATTAGTAAGCTAAGTCCAATGTCTACCTTAAGATAATATAAATAGAGACTTTGGATGATTAATTGGATTTAGTAGGTTAGTGACACAAGGTCAATAGAGTCACTCGACGGAAGACTCCTCTTCACCTTAAGGTTACCAACTGTCGGGTGCACTTACTACTAAAGTGAGATATCACTAATCCTAGGACCCAGGACAACGTGAGAGATTGGCTTGCTTCTTAATTGAAAAGTATTAAATGGTCTAAATTCTAAATTATAAGCGGTGGGGGATATCTCCATAGGGGTTTGCTTCTAGTTTAAGGTCTTAAGTGGCTGAAGGGCCCGCCTCTCTCCTAAATGAAAGATTAACCTAGTGAGATTCCAAATGAAGAAATAAGGACGTTTCTAATACATCAGCGTTGAGGTCTTAATAAGCTGAAGGGTCCGCCGCCCTACCAAAAGAAGTAACCAAACATATGTTATATTTATAATTAAAGAGTGAGACTGGATATCTCTAGAAGGGTTCGCTTCTGGTTTGGGTCTTAAATGACTATAGAGTCCTTCTCTTTCCTATAAAAGAAGTATTCAGCAGTCCATTGAGAATTCCAAGCAACGATAGTTAGATAGTACATTTAATGAGCACGCTTTTGGAAATAGGTCTTAAATGATGGGGTCTACCTTAATTAAGGTCTTAAATGACCAGAATCTACCTATTTCCACTTGGAAGTATTAAGGGTCTTAAGTAGAGTCTCTTACATTGCTAAGGCTATAATAACAATAGCACCGTTTAGGAGCATGCCTAGGGGATAGGTCTTAAATGAAGAAGTCTGCCTTAGTTGAGGACTTAAATGACCAGAGTCGGCCTATTTTCTAATAAAAAATATTAAGTGGCTTGGGTAATATTTATTACATGGCTATGATTTTATCAGCGATAGATGCGGTAATAGTTGGACATTAAATATCAGAAGCCTTAAATAGTGGTTAAAGGTCTTGTAGCGAGGGCCTTCAACCATCGGCAACATTGTTAGGAAACCACCTCGGGAATAGGTCTTAAATGACAGGATCTACCTTTATTAAGGTCTTAAATGGGAAGAGTCAGCTCTCTTTTTAAATGTATTATAGAAGTCCGCTTCATATCTAGAAGTACTTAGTGGCTAATGGGTTTGGAAATATTGGGTGGTTGATATGGCTTCATTAGTGTTTTGTACCTTGGGAAGAGGTAGGTTATAATTGTCTGTGTAATGCAAGGTTAGATTAGAATTGCTTACCTTAATAGACATAACAATTAAATGCAAAACCAATTGATATAAGTTTATGTTATGGAAAATTTATATCCAGTAACCAAAATATTGTTTTGATCCCTTCCTCATTACAACCCAGATGATATAATTTAGAGGAACATGTCACTGGAGCTGGATGTGCATTGTTGTTGGAGAAGTCTTCTTTCTCTCATGCTTGATGCTTATGTGACAATCCGCTATTTAAGAAATACCATTAATTCCAAGGTCGTAGCCATATTCAGTATTCTTATCCTATTAGTGTTTCCACTATGAGTTTTGATTTCTATCAATCTCTGATAATGCTCATGCTTATTTGCAGATACCAAATCCAACGATCCATGCTCTAATGGAGTTGGGTTTCAATATTTGTCGAAATTTAGGTCCATTAAGGTGCAGGTTGTTACATTTGGTATCAGAGCCTAAGTTAGTAGATCGGAGGAATTAGGATAAACCGAGAGAATGTATTCATACTTTCCTATATAGTAATATTATATGTTTACACTAGATTCTAAGAGTTCTGACTATAGAAGTAGTTGTAGTTCCAATTCGTAGGAGTGGGCAAAGCAACTATAAGTAGGAAATATCTTAGACTATGATTTTTCACGTCGACTTTGAAGTACCCTACGGAGTGCTGGTGATGCATAAAGCATTGTTGATGAAGAGCATTAGTGCGTATGACATATGGCTGAATCACGAAGATTGGATGTGTTCGACTTGATAGTTGAGATTTTAGCTACCTTGCGATTTTGGATTTTGAGTTCCAATTGGAGACACACAATTATTCCAGATTGATGGGAAATTAGTGTCTATATGTTGCAGTTGTACAGAAGCATGTTCTGCTATGGTGCATTCATTGATCACCTCTTTGATGGAAAACCATATTTTTATTTGAATAATTAGTGTCATTTCCTTAGCCTAAAACCAGTAAGAGAATTTTGATAAAGTATATTTTGGAAATGCTTAGATTTTTGAAAAAAGGTTTTCAAAGGATTTCTTTTCCTAGAGATTTATTTTGGAAATATTTTTAAGGAAAGTTTTGAAATTTTAATTTTCAAAGAAGCACGTATACTACTATATCGGTCGTGTTAATAAATTCTTAGTTTACAAAAGATTAATTTTTGAAATCCTTAAATATTTATATGTATATATCAGTAAAGGTTTAGTTTGATTTTTGCAAGAAAATAATTTTCCAATTTTAGAAACTTGTGTTTTAGGAAAAAGGGTTTCTGGAAACCCTGAAATATTTATACATATAAGTTTGGATTTTAATGGAAGTTTTGATATGAAATGGTTTATGTTATTTAGAAACAAATATAAAGTAGCATATATTTAGCTCAGTGATTTTTTGGTTTATTAAATCGAGGTTTTTATATTTTCTCTCTTTAAGGTACAGACAAAATACGAATGACATTCAATTTTATTGGGAAGTGTAGTTTGAGGTGTTGTTATATCAAAAAGCTATTGGAAGAAATATTTCCGTGTGAAGTAGACAGGAAATATTTTGGGTATTGTTGTTGGTCATAACAATTTAGTTGGCACAACTATGAATTGTTGGAGTATGCTTCGGGAGAGGTGGTAGGCTTTGACATGACCGTGATGAGGATAGGAATTTTTGGATCATGTCTAATCGAAGGAAACACAGCGAAATGATTATTATTATTATTTACTTTGACCCTAATTAGGTCTAGGTTCAGTTGACGCCCAAAGCCCATTTAGGGGTTGACCACTTAGCGGTAAACCTATAATGGTTTACCAAGTTAATGAGTTTTGGCACAACTTGAACCTAAAATGGGACTATAAAAGTCATGTCCGAATTTCCCCAGGTGCCTTCTTTCTTCCTCCTTCCTCAACAAGCCGAAACCAATCTTCATCCTTCTCCTCATCCAAGTATTAACCTCTCTCTTTCATTCCTACCCTATGTGATGCCATTTTTCCCTAGGAGCAACAGCATTGCCTCACCCTCATGTAGGTTTTGCATGTTAGATCTCGCTCTCCACCACTCTAGATCTAAATCCTATTTCCTTCCTCCGACCACTTGTTAGCCCAAGAAAACTATTAGCACTATTGGTTTTCCTTGCACCATTACGGTCTCAACTCTCAAGAGTCCACTTGGATAGACCGAAATGAGCAAAAGGTTTCACTGCCCTTGGGTTGGAAGAGCCATTCATTGTAATAGGATTTGCACCGATCCTCTGCTTCGAGACCCTTGAGCGGGAATGTTACCCATAATACATTTGCATTTCAATGTCCTGTTGGATTAGAATTTCTATGGAGGCAATAATTTGATTCATTGGGAGGTGAAGGGTGTCTTGATTAAGTTGTCTAATGATGATCTTGCTGAGATTTTGGAGGCGTCTATGAAGGACGCAGACTTGGATGATTTTGAAGTGACCGACCCAAAGTTTTTGTAGCAAATCTTTCCCTAAGATGTCTATGTTTGAAAGCTGGATAATCCATATCCGATTGTCTGTCTGATTATGTGCATAATTCAGCACAACGTCATCCTTAAGACAAGAAGTTTTGACTGGATTTATCCCATGCGAAAGACCACCTATGCTAGTAGTGGAGGAATCGCAATCAATTGGACCCGCACCATTTGATTCAATTTGTTGATCAATGATTCGCATTCCATAGAGTCAGTTTTCGTATTTTCTCCTATTCACTCTCATCTTTAGGTAATACAGGTGAACATCCATGGAGAGGCAGTTTAGTAGAAGGTTCTTTATGCCATCATTAGATCCTTTCTTAGGAAGATGGCAATTCCGAAGCCATCAGCAACACTAGCAGCGCCAGCATCACGAGGTTGGGTGTATAGCCGTTATGCTAAGACCATTTAAAGGTCACGACAATGGATCGAGCTCTAATCGCAGAGCAAGACGTTTCATAGTCTTTTGTTTTAGGATTTGTGGTGTTGTTGTTATTTCCCTTCCAGCATTTGTTTTTTTCTTTTAGGTTATTGGGTTGTAAAACTGTTAGTTGTCTCTTACTAAAGGTAGGCACAATATTATGTGTTTCTATTCATTTTCTATGTTATTGTTTCTGGATATGCGAAACGCTCCTATATATACATGCATGATAGAGACACAATATAAATATGAGAATCTCAAAAAGACACTTAACTAATAGTAAAAGCAATATAAGGCTGGAAGTTTAGAATAGTTGGAAAATTTTAGCAAAGGACATAATAAAGTTATTTTGTTACCATAGGCCATTGCTCATGTCCTTAAAAACTAAAACTTTTGAATAATAGATATGTTGACATTTTAAAATAAAATTTCAACTTTTTAGGTAAATTTTAGTTGTAGAATTTTAGAAATTGGTTTATGCTTTTAGCGCATAAACAACTTTTGACCATGCTAAAATTATGGCTTGATTTATCAAAATTTTTGAGAAGAAAAATATTTTGAAACATTTCACCTTGATTTGGAAAGTCCCTTTTTGAAAAAAAAGAAAAAAAATTGTGTTTTTGTTATTTTTTACTCTTAAATTATTTTTATAGTTTTTGTTCGAAGTTTTTTTCTAACGAAAAATGTGCATTTAAATATTTTAGGATTTTATTTTCTAAATGTCGTACAAATTTGAAAAGTGAAAAAGATTTTTGTGAGAACTTTGATTTTGAAGGCCACATGTTAGGCGTAAGGAAGACAAATAGAGTTTGAATTTATGAATTTAGCGGTGCACTAGGGTCAACGATGTGATAAATGCAAGCGATAACAAATGAAAAGTTGTCTTAGTATTGGAATTTCTATTTCCATACCTTGCCAACAACGTGCACAAATCTATTTTAGACTTAATTCCATTTTAGAGCTTGAAAATAAGCTTCCTTATGCATTTTGTACGTGGAAAATTTGGAGTAAACTCAGGGCGGCGAGTAAATTTCCATTGTACTATAGGAATATGAAGATTATAGTGTGGTAAGAATGTTAAATTCTCCGCCTAAATTTCTTTTTTCAACGTAGGAGTAAAGTTTATGAAGCAATTTTTCAATGCGTTAGATTATTGGATGATTTAAAATGGATGCAAAATTGGTTGCTTCATACTTCTATTTGTAGGAGTAAGAGAGTTTTGGTTGAAAAGATTTTTCAAAAGCCTGCATACATATAGAACTGCCAGTATATGTGTAGGTTGTTTGCATTACATTTTCAAATTTTTTTTTCAAAAGAAATGCTTTCATATAGGAGGATTCAATTTAGAATTATTATGTATACACATTTTCTATGCAGTGATATATTAATGCATAATGCACATGTGCACGTTTAGTTGCAAAAACTGGTTGTACACTTATTATTTGTGTAGTTTAGGATAACTAGAAGCCAAAACTATGACTTAATCATCGGTAAAATTTTCGAAATTCTTTTTATGGAGGGATGAATGTAACATTCCATAATTTGGCATTAGCTAATTAAGTAATTAGTTAATTAATTAGGCTCTGAAAATGGAATTTGTGCAAATGATAAAATTTGATCATTAAAATTACACCATTGTATTCATGGAGAAATTCTTAGCAACTTTCATATTTGGAGTTTTGGGATCGGAGTCCAAACAATGAAGTTACGGACGAAAAATGAATTATAATCAGAAATAATTTAATAAGAAGAAAAACAAATTATAAATTTAGGCCTAGCCCTTCCTTCTCTTTTCATTATTTAATTGAGGCAGTAGCAAAGCTCTGTCATTTCTTCTTCTTCACTTTCTTTCTAAATTATAAAGATTATTATCTTAACCTTATTGGAATGTAAACTTTTCTATGTTTTGGAATTGTTGGAATTTAGATTCGTTTAATATTTATAAATTAGTTTGATTTCTTCCCTTTTAGAAAAATACATCGTTTGATCTAACAAGGAATAAATACTAATAGAAACATAAAGAGATGTGTAAAATATGAATTCATTTTAGTTTACATTGTCTATTTCCGTAATAAATAGAAAATGATTGTTCCTTGTAATTTCAAACAATGTAATCTTTTAAAGTTAAATATTTTATTTTAGACTAATTTATGGAAATTATAGATGATAATATTTTTAGATATGATTCCAACAATTGAACATGGAAAAGAATATTCTAATGAAGATATATATAATTAGAGCATATTTGATAAAAGTAAGTATTTGTAACGACCCACGTTTCCACACAGGTTAAGCGGACAATCAACCACACGTGACCCACTCAAATTGAACGGAAAGGCAGATAGTTAGGGAAAAAGTAGAAGGAAGAAAGAAGAAGAGAAAAGAAAAATAAACAATACAGAATATCACAGCAGAATGAATAATCCATAATATACAATAAATCTTTATATAAAACAAACTTTAATGTATGTATATACAGACATCAATCGAAGTATACTAATATATTTCAGCCCCAACAATTATAACAACTTGTCCTCATAATTTTTTAATAAATACAACAATGGTGCAACAGAAATATAACGATATATATGAATACGTCTTGGGGCCTTCACCTCATCTCATTTGAAGCTCCAAAGCATCCAAATTAAATCGGTAATATGCTCGATCTGACCCTAGCATTATAATAAAATAACACATGAGTCAGTCTAGAAAACCATCGTTAGAAAATCACACCCAGTTGAACTTAATGGTTCAAAAATCTTTTGGAAATAAAGTTATCTCATAAGACCACGCTGCACATAAATACAGACGGGTTTTTACCTTGTGACAACCAAAATATTTTCTATAAAAAATCCCTTAATATTATAATAATGTCTAAAGGTTAAAGTAAATTATAAAAACAAATGAAATGCTTGTATCTCATTTCATCATAGTTGGTGTAACATACGATTTTTCGTTGCCGAAAAACCGAATAGTTAGGGTTTTAAAAAGAAGAAAGAGGTGGAAGAAGAGAGAAGAAGATAGAAAAGATAGAGAGAGGAAAGAAAATAGAAAATGGAACGGAACAGAAAACAACAGATCAACATCAGAATCTCACAATTCGCAGCGGAACAACATATAATAATAAATGAATAATCTTTAAACAAAGAACTATATCAGTTATTACATTTCATCATATTACATTACATCATATCATCAGAGTGTACAACATCAAACAGTGCAGCGGAAAAAGAAATACTATATACTAATAATACGCCATGCCATCCAGCTTGCCTCCAGCAACTCCAGAATATCCAGAATATCCTGACAAACCTAACTCTTGACTGCCCGTGTGGAAATTGGTGGGCACCCAGAGTTTAGGAAGGAAAACAATAAACTCCGAGTCAGTCATGTGACTGGTGTGGGAACTCAAAACAGTTTATTTATCTTTAAAATCAAAAATAGAGGAATATTTTTAAATTTAATTCGCAATGCTTTTAAAAATGAGACTACCATAAGGCCTTCCGCACACACACACAATGCAAACGCAGAATCGGAGGAGATTTCTCCTTATGATAGTCAAAGATGCTTGATACGCATTAAAAAGAACATTTTATATTATTACTAGTGCATAGTGTAGGAAAAATTCATTTCGAAAGTAGAATATAAATCTTAGCCAGCATAGACATTTCGAACTATGCTTACTATAGCTAACTATGTTCAATAGCAGGTTACCGCCACATTCCATAGCAGGTTATACAACTAAAACCGTACAAATCTCGTATTGTTTCTTTGGATTTCCAACGAATGATCAGGCCAAGGAACTTCCCATTGCCACATGAGAATGCCTCTGGATGGACATCCCCGAGAACCAAACCGGATCTCTACCAACACAAGGCCGGGTTACCCCTAACTGAGTAACAACTGACCGAATATGCCATCCCCCGGTCCTTTGGGACCTTTCAACCGAGCGCTCACAATCAATTCACACAATCATAAAGTGTTTTCAACATGAGTAAGTATCTGGGCTCCATACCATGATTCCACCCTTTTCCAGAAGGAAATGCACATATCCTAAAGGGCGCTACCCCTCATAACCTTGCCGCATCTTTCCTGTTTTGACCATTCACGGGGTGTGAGGCTCGACGAAGTCACGTCCACAAAAACATACCTTATACAAAAGCCATGCTTTGGGTCAACAAATGATCATAGAAATGATCACAAAGATAGATGATCAAATAAACGATCCTATCACAAATAATCAACATAATGATCATTTACAGCAACACTCAGCATGTCACATTACCAAATTGGGAATATATCGCTGATAACATTCAACTACATAACCTCTGAGCTCGTACGTCTCAGAGAAGGGTGTTAAGCTAAAAGAATAAATTCTCCGCCACCAACAGAAATATATTTGAATGAAATCGGCTTTATATCTCAATTTGTAACGTCAGACATACAATCCATACAAGTCTGTTCCGGGCTTGAGCAAAACCGAAGGCACTTACAAAGAAGTCCTTGCAATCCGGATATTCACTAATCACGTCCGGACTTCCCATCACATAGGGAGAACTCAATACCGTAGCTACTCGGTGCAGAGTCAATCGACGAGTTGTCCTTTCGCTTTCAAAAAGATCCGGTCTTCAACACCGGTCTTCAAATGCAATTCATAACGACGTATCACATATTCGCAATGGGTTATACGACCCCATGGTCCTTTCCCGGTTAACCCGAATAGTGAGCGCTTATTCAAAAATAAGTGTGGCATTCAAATTCAAACAAATCACATCAATTACCCATTCAAAGGGAAATATTGATAGTCGGTTATTGTACTATCAATGGATATGCACAACATCACCAGTTTCCAAATAATTTTCCAAATTATTTATTTTCCAAAATATCTTTAGAAGATATATAATTTTCACACTTCAAAAATAAATCAATATTTATTTTTAAACAATTTCTCTTTTCATTCATAAATCCCATAGTGAATTTTCATTCCCAAATATCCATGCATATACGATTTCAATTATTCATTTCAATTTATCTTCAAAAAGATAAATTCTCTAAATATTCACTTTATATTGGAAAACATTTCCATACTTATTTAATAAGTAATTCTTAATCCATTTATTTTCAACACTTGGAAAATATTCAATATACTTAAATCGAAATTAAGTATATATTTCATTCTTTAAGGAAATCATCCTCTTAAACATATTTATCTGGGCCAAAACGAATGTTGCGTAAAACATCGTTACGACAACCCAAAATCACTAGTATAGGGATTCGAATTTAAGATAGATATATAAATCCCAATACTATACAAAACATTTCCTTTCGGAAATCATTTACTATAACAACAGTGTTATAGTCCACCATTTCCTTCTATTTATCGAAAACGTCTATTTCAACAATAAATGTTGAAATCTATGGTTTCGAATCTCAATCCATTTTAAAACATCGTTAGATCGTTTTAATTCTATTTAAAACATCCAATCTAAACATTTTCTTTAACATATTATTCACTATTCAAAAACGTGAATATACTACATTAATCAATTTTCACCCTTTTATTCCTTTTATTTCAAAGGATTATTCACAGTTAAAAACGTGAATATAACTCCATAAATACGTTATAACAATTTACTTATCAAAATAAGTCGTTTACGAATTTATAAAACAACGTTTATAAATTCCTTTTCTATTTATTTTATAACAACTTCCTTTTATAAATTCCTTTATTAACCTATTCAATTTATAACTCAGTTATAAAACAAAAGTTCACATTATAAGTTAAACACTTATGATTTATTTGTTTACAAGATCGTTCCTTTAAACTTCATAATTATAAATCTTATAAATTATAAGATTCAATTATTTATCCAAAACCATTCTTTTAATAACTTTGCAAATTTTATAAACCTACTGCATATAAAATTCCATTTATAACTTCACCGTTTATAATTCTATGAATTTCATTCATTTATGAAATCCATTCATAATTCATTCTAACACTTATAAAAACTCGTTTTATAATTCAAATATTTCCATTTATAAATATCTATTTATAAATCCTTTATAAAATCAATTTATATTATTCTTTTAAAACATCTTTAATCTCCTTTATAATTTCATCATTCTGATTTATAAAATAATTAAATTTTATAAATCTTATATAAAATCAATTTATAATAAATTCAAAAATTCCGATTTAACTATTTTATCAAATCGTTAGCATCATATTCTCAAAAATCAGCCTTTAACTATATTTCTCAAAAATCATAATTTTTATAACATTAAAAATTATACGTTTATTTATTTAAAATGAATCAATTCCAAACATATAGTATATTTTCAAAATCACTTTATAAATCATTTTAAAATTCCAAAACTTGGTCCAATGATGCTACACACCAAATAGTCAATCACGACAACAACGATATCATATATCGATATGATAATCCATCAAATATCAAAATATCTGAAATCAAATAAAAACTGTTGAGGAATCCAGTTGGATCCCTCCAACCTGTTTTCCTACATCCAAAAACATTAGCACAATACCAATTTCGCTCCAGTACGAAATTATCGCGGTATATGGGATTTAAAATATTATCCGCTTAATAACGGCGCAATAGGGTCTCATCCGCTAAACAAATGCGGGAAATCAATAACTCCAATATATACATATGCCAATATGTATATATTGCTATTATACATAATACCAATTTCACTGTTTATGAAATATTCGCGGTATATGTTTTTAATAAATAACATCCGCTTACTAACGGCGCATAATGTCTATTTTAACAATCAATAGATAACAATCATCATTCAAACATGCATTCAAATATTTTAAATCTAACTATTTAAAATTAAAATCGAAACTGATTCGATTGAGTGAGAAGTTCTCACCTTGATTTCAATTTCGTTTTAGCGATTTATTTCGAATAAAATTAAACGCGCGTTTAATTTTACCCGAAATTCTCACTAAGTCCAAACGACTCCAATCCAACTCCATTGCGTAGTGCTCGTCCATACGATTCCAACGCAACTGGTTTCGTGCGTTTTCGACCTCATATGAAAAAGTTATGCAATTTACAAGTTTTACTCGAATTATATAAACTAATTACAACATAAATTTTTATATTTAAACCTACAACTAACATCCACCGTTCAGATCCAAGCTCCTGCATCCAGCCGTCCACCTCTTCTTCTCTCTCCCTCACGTTTTCACATCTCCAGGAAGGAGCACGCAAGCAAGAACCCACCACATAGATATTAGGGTTTTAAAATCTGGCCACTACATCAACTTTCATCTCGATCAAGCACCATAGCATCGAAGCCCGACCCAACCACCATGCTCGGCCAGAGCATGGGCCAACTCGGCCTCCTCCCTCCTTGGGAAACGCGCACGCAACATGTTGACTTCATCTCCATTTTGCCGTTGATCCATAGCTCCAAACACGATCTCCACCGTTGAAAACGTAGTACTCACAGCCCTCTACGCTTTTGTAGTTGGAAGTTTTTGAGATTATTGAGTGGATTGGAAGATAAACGAGGAAGAAGACTGTCACTTTCTGGCCATTGACAATAACAACGGCGGCTAGGGTTTAGGTTATATTTTTTTTTATATTTTGTGATAAAATGGGGCTATTTATAGGAAAAAAATCGAACACTATTCATTTCGATTTTCCAAACTCCGATTTACGCGCCGAAACTGATGTTCCTAGGGTTTATCCCGCGTTCCGGACACAATGGAACAGGTTTCGGAAGCTAATTTGGTCATCTGTGCGAGTTATGGCTATAAACGCTCAATTTGAATTAAACCGATTTAAGCGATTTTCTAGGCGTTTTAATTTGTACCAGACAAACGATAAATCCAATTGACACGAAATTTGAAACCATACAATAATATCACATTATGGATCCGATGAAACTGGTTTCGTCGAAATCCGAGACTTTTTGAAAAATGGCTATTTTAACTCGCTAAATTAAAATTAAAAATAATTCGATGCGTTTCGAGCTGCTACGATCAAACGATAACTTCAATTGACACGAAATTTGAAATCTGGTAATAACTAACTATTACGGATCCAATGGAACTGGTTTCGTCCAATTCTGAGACTGTTCAAAAATTGACTATTTTCACTAGTCGATTTTAATATTAAAATATTCAATTTTCACAAATTAACTTTTAATTCGATTTTAAAAGTTCTAAAATATCGTTCTAACTTCAATATGATAAAATAAAATTTTACAAATCATTTTCAATCATATTTAACCCAATTTTCAATTATTTCCATAATTTAACATATTAAATTATCGATTTAATTATTCAATTAAATCCAGTTATTCAAAATAAAATTTATTCGACTTATAAATTCACTTATTAATTATTTAAAATTAATTAAATATTCAAATTTTAATTATCAAAAATCCTGGGTCGTTACAATCTTCCCCCCTTAAAAGAATTTCGTCCTCGAAATTAACAAGTAAGAAAAGTTACAGAATCTATTAATTTTCCATAAATCCATAATTAAACTTCTTACAATAACTTTACTAAGTTTTGAAACCATACTTAATTATCTTTTCAAAAACAACTACTATTGTTTAACTTTCAATTCCAAATCAAAGTTTTCAAAATTTTCCAATTTTCTCAAATTTTTTCTAACGCCTTAAATTTTCGGAAAAATTCGCCATAGTCTCCTTTGCGCGGCTCGATCCAAAAAAAATGACAGTATATATATCACAAATATACATCTCATCAAGTAATGAGGCATCCCGAAGGGAAAAAATGTAAAAGTACGATATGTAATCCGAGATATGTACCTTATATTTTATTAGCAAGCATATACGGCTAATATAGCGCGAAAGCGAGCTCCAAATGCGAAGCAAACGCCATCCGCACCTACTAAACACTCAACAAACAACATGAGAACCATGCATATAGACAATAGTATCGATATACATCATATAGCAACATAATAACTATATATGTCAACATAGCAAATGCAACAAAAGCAATATATTCAACCATCAACCAACTAGCATTCATAACCAATAAATATTCATTCATATTCTCATTAATATTCAATGAATTGGTTTTCAATTTAATCACATTTGATTCATTAACAGTGCATGTTCTTACTAACATTCATTTTCAATTAGTTTATATTCACTAATTCATATTCAAGTTGGTTCACTTCCAAATCAAATTCAATTCTACTTAAGATTCACTTAACTTCAAATTGAATTTCAATTACTTTAGCTTTCAATTTCATTAACACTTAATGAATTATATACAATCAATCAACTATCAAATAACAACCAATGTTTATTCAACACAACCAAATTCCTTTGCTATATCAATTGGTTTAATTAATTGATTTTTATTCAACTATTCAACTTCCAATAACATTAGATTTTAATGAATTAACACTTATATTCATTATTTCATATCAATTATTCACATTCAATTGATTAACATTCAATCCATTAATTCAATTCAATTACAAAAGTTGAATTTCATTTACATAACTCAAGTTCATATTTATCACTTCTTATATATATATAAGTTTATTTCACAATTGTAAATCACTTTAATTATAATTCAATCTTATAATTCTTTTTACTTATACAATTATTCTTTTATTTAGATTATTCAAACAACTAAACAATCTACTTATATACACTTTAATAATTCTGAAAAATTATTCCTTTATATATAAAAATATAATCAAGGTAAAATTATTTCATTTACCCAATTTAAAACAATATTGTGTCGAATTGTTCTGTACAAGTGTTTAGAGATCCCTATCAACAACGTTAATTACTCGTATTAACCAGAATCTATATACCACTCAACAAACCAATCATCACAATATAAAACAATTTCATATTCACTAACAAATATGCTCTCATATCTATTATTACACTCAACTCATTCTAGAGTACTGCTGACTCTATCTCTAATGAGTAATACCCAACAGAACCATGGTTGTCGCTTAACCATATGCTCTGATACCAGATGTAACATACGTACCGTCAGCGGTCACAACCGGTAGGCTTTTCAACCATCCCAGCCCCACCGTGGCTTACACTGATATCCCAAACTTGCTTTTACGGCCACCCTTTCGAATGTCACGGCTTCGCCTAACCAACCCCGTAAAGAGGACGTGTGGGGGTAAGAGTCTCCCGTTCGCCACCAAACCGCGAAGCGAGAACCCCCCATCACATATCACCTAGCATAAGCAAGACTGGTCCGGGCTCGAACAAAACCGAAGGCACTTACAAAGAAGTCCTTGCAATCCGGATATTCACTAATCACGTCCGGACTTCCCATCACATAGGGAGAACTCAATACCGTAGCTACTCGGTGCAGAGTCAATCGACGAGTTGTCCTTTCGCTTTCAAAAAGATCCGGTCTTCAACACCGGTCTTCAAATGCAATTCATAACGACGTATCACATATTCGCAATGGGTTATACGACCCCATGGTCCTTTCCCGGTTAACCCGAATAGTGAGCGCTTATTCAAAAATAAGTGTGGCATTCAAATTCAAACAAATCACATCAATTACCCATTCAAAGGGAAATATTGATAGTCGGTTATTGTACTATCAATGGATATGCACAACATCACCAGTTTCCAAATAATTTTCCAAATTATTTATTTTCCAAAATATCTTTACAAGATATATAATTTTCACACTTCAAAAATAAATCAATATTTATTTTTAAACAATTTCTCTTTTCATTCATAAATCCCATAGTGAATTTTCATTCCCAAATATCCATGCATATACGATTTCAATTATTCATTTCAATTTATCTTCAAAAAGATAAATTCTCTAAATATTCACTTTATATTGGAAAACATTTCCATACTTATTTAATAAGTAATTCTTAATCCATTTATTTTCAACACTTGGAAAATATTCAATATACTTAAATCGAAATTAAGTATATATTTCATTCTTTAAGGAAATCATCCTCTTAAACATATTTATCTGGGCCAAAACGAATGTTGCGTAAAACATCGTTACGACAACCCAAAATCACTAGTATAGGGATTCGAATTTAAGATAGATATATAAATCCCAATACTATACAAAACATTTCCTTTCGGAAATCATTTACTATAACAACAGTGTTATAGTCCACCATTTCCTTCTATTTATCGAAAACGTCTATTTCAACAATAAATGTTGAAATCTATGGCTTCGAATCTCAATCCATTTTAAAACATTGTTAGATCGTTTTAATTCTATTTAAAACATCCAATCTAAACATTTTCTTTAACATATTATTCACTATTCAAAAACGTGAATATACTACATTAATCAATTTTCATCCTTTTATTCCTTTTATTTCAAAGGATTATTCACAGTTAAAAACGTGAATATAACTCCATAAATACGTTATAACAATTTACTTATCAAAATAAGTCGTTTGCGAATTTATAAAACAACGTTTATAAATTCCTTTTCTATTTATTTTATAACAACTTCCTTTTATAAATTCCTTTATTAACCTACTCAATTTATAACTCAGTTATAAAACAAAAGTTCACATTATAAGTTAAACACTTATGATTTATTTGTTTACAAGATCGTTCCTTTAAACTTCATAATTATAAATCTTATAAATTATAAGATTCAATTATTTATCCAAAACCATTCTTTTAATAACTTTGCAAATTTTATAAACCTACTGCTTATAAAATTCCATTTATAACTTCACCGTTTATAATTCTATGAATTTCATTCATTTATGAAATCCATTCATAATTCATTCTAACACTTATAAAAACTCGTTTTATAATTCAAATATTTCCATTTATAAATATCTATTTATAAATCCTTTATAAAATCAATTTATATTATTCTTTTAAAACATCTTTAATCTCCTTTATAATTTCATCATTCTGATTTATAAAATAATTAAATTTTATAAATCTTATATAAAATCAATTTATAATAAATTCAAAAATTCCGATTTAACTATTTTATAAAATCGTTAGCATCATATTCTCAAAAATCTGCCTTTAACTATATTTCTCAAAAATCATAATTTTTATAACATTAAAAATTATACGTTTATTTATTTAAAATGAATCAATTCCAAACATATAGTATATTTTCAAAATCACTTTATAAATCATTTTAAAATTCCAAAACTTGGTCCAATGATGCTACACACCAAATAGTCAATCATGACAACAACGATATCATATATCGATATGATAATCCATCAAATATCAAAATATCTGAAATCAAATAAAAACTGTTGAGGAATCCAGTTGGATCCCTCCAACCTGTTTTCCTGCATCCAAAAACATTAGCACAATACCAATTTCGCTCCAGTACGAAATTATCGCGGTATATGGGATTTAAAATATTATCCGCTTAATAACGGCGCAATAGGGTCTCATCCGCTAAACAAATGCGGGAAATCAATAACTCCAATATATACATATGCCAATATGTATATATTGTTATTATATATAATACCAATTTCACTGTTTATGAAATATTCGCGGTATATGTTTTTAATAAATAACATCCGCTTACTAACGGCGCATAATGTCTATTTTAACAATCAATAGATAACAATCATCATTCAAACATGCATTCAAATATTTTAAATCTAACTATTTAAAATTAAAATCGAAACTGATTCGATTGAGTGAGAAGTTCTCACCTTGATTTCAATTTCGTTTTAGCGATTTATTTCGAATAAAATTAAACGCGCGTTTAATTTTACCCGAAATTCTCACTAACTCCAAACGACTCCAATCCAACTCCATCGCGTAGTGCTCGTCCATACGATTCCAACGCAACTGGTTTCGCGCGTTTTCGACCTCGTATGAAAAAGTTATGCAATTTACAAGTTTAACTCGAATTATATAAACTAATTACAACATAAATTTTTATATTTAAACCTACAACTAACATCCACCGTTCAGATCCAAGCTCCTGCATCCAGCCGTCCACCCCTTCTTCTCTCTCCCTCACGTTTTCACGTCTCCAGGAAGGAGCACGCAAGCAAGAACCCACCACATAGATATTAGGGTTTTAAAATCTGGCCACCACATCAACTTTCATCTCGATCAAGAACCATAGCATCGAAGCCCGACCCAACCACCATGCTCGGCCAGAGCATGGGCCAACTCGGCCTCCTCCCTCCTTGGGAAACGCGCACGCAACACGTTGACTTCACCTCCATTTTGCCGTTGATCCATAGCTCCAAACACGATCTCCACCGTTGAAAACGTAGTACTCACAGCCCTCTACGCTTTTGTAGTTGGAAGTTTTTGAGATTATTGAGTGGATTGGAAGATAAACAAGGAAGAAGACTGTCACTTTCTGGCCATTGACAATAACACCGGCGGCTAGGGTTTAGGTTATTTTTTTTTATTTTGTGATAAAATGGGGCTATTATAGGAAAAAAATCGAACACTATTCATTTCGATTTTCCAAACTCCGATTTACGCGCCGAAACTGACGTTCCTAGGGTTTATCCCGCGTTCCAGACACAATGGAACAGGTTTCGGAAGCTAATTCGGTCATTTGTGCGAGTTATGGCTATAAACGCTCAATTTGAATTAAACCGATTTAAGCGATTTTCTAGGCGTTTTAATTTGTACCGGACAAACGATAAATCCAATTGACACGAAATTTGAAACCATACAATAATATCACATTACGGATCCGATGAAACTGGTTTCGTCAAAATCCGAGACCTTTTGAAAAATGGCTATTTTAACTCGCTAAATTAAAATTAAAAATAATTCGATGCGTTTCGAGCTGCTACGATCAAACGATAACTCCAATTGACACGAAATTTGAAATCCGGTAATAACTAACTATTACGGATCCAATGGAACTGGTTTCGTCCAATTCTGAGACTGTTCAAAAATTGACTATTTTCACTAGTCGATTTTAATATTAAAATATTCAATTTTCACAAATTAACTTTTAATTCGATTTTAAAAGTTCTAAAATATCGTTCTAACTTCAATATGATAAAATAAAATTTTACAAATCATTTTCAATCATATTTAACCCAATTTTCAATTATTTCCATAATTTAACATATTAAATTATCGATTTAATTATTCAATTAAATCCAATTATTCAAAATAAAATTTATTCGACTTATAAATTCACTTATTAATTATTTAAAATTAATTAAATATTAAAATTTTAATTATCAAAAATCCTGGGTCGTTACAGTTGGGAACAATTAAGTCTGCATGATGCTTATTGGAAAATGGATTCCATACAATGACTGGGATACTAGGCTATCGTCCGTCACGGTGCATCTCCAGACAAAACACCGAGGACCTCGCCGGGATCCCCTGCCTACCACTTGGCTGGTCATAATGAATATGATCATCCCTCCATTAATGGACCCCAAAGCATACAAATGAGAGATGATATCGACTCTAGATAGGGATGATCATACCCTATTTGGAAGCGACCCACTTAGCCCTGCTACATCTAACTTGTTTTAGTCATTCCCGGTTGATGAGGCTTGAGGCTACGTTTACCTTTTATATAGCACTTTCCACTTGAAATGCTAACATTGTCCTCTAGGAAACAATGCAATGCCAACATTCATCCATACAAATTCGTTCTGGAACTAAATAAAACACTTGAGAGCTTCGTTTTCAATTCCACCATCATTAAGATGTTTTCACTTTGAAACGCTAAAGTTGGATCAAAGTGGTTTTCGGATAACATAATCGATCATAGTCTCTTTGAAACAACATTTGATAGTTTTCGGTAAACTCAACCCCGGTTCTTTAGGAAATAAATGGTCAAAGCCAAGAGTGAAGATCACATCCTAACCATTAGTAGATGGATTTCCTTATCATTCTTCCTAATATAAAAAAACGAGATTTATACGCACAGTACAACATCATCGGAGATGATTGTATCCTAGAACTCACATGTTTCTCTTATATATTGCCAAAGTTACGTTTTTGGGTCCATATTTGATAGCCGTTTTTTTAACTATCAAATAATAAATATTTAAATCAGGGATTTAATTCCATAGGGAAATCCAACATTGAGCACATAAGCAATCACTAGCCTCTTTTAATAATCTTTTCAATAACTCAAATCACGTTGTAAATATTTGTACCAAAATACTTTTACAAAGATTCATTCACTAACCTTTTTTTTCAATTCTTGGAAAATATCTATATACTTATTCCAACGGTATAAGTATATTCACAAAACAGAGAAAGGTTTCATTTTCATACAATTCTAAATCATTTATAAACTCCATTATAAGTTTTTAAAATCCTTTATAATTCTATTTTGTAAATCTCTAAAACCGTTTATAAAATTTAAATAGAAACCCCTTAATAAACCTAATCTCCATTTCCTGTTATAATTCTTTTATAAATTCTTTATAGGTAAAACTATTTATAAACTTTTATTATAAATCTATAAACCTATTTCTATAATTCTTTTATTAATATTTTAAATCATTTATAAACTCTTTTTACCTTGTAAATAATCTCTCTTTAAGTCTCCAAGTCAATCTATAAAATTCTTCTTCTAAAACCCAAATTTATTAATAAACCTTATAAATAAATAATATTATTAACCTTAAAACATCTTAAAATAATGATTAACAATTTCAAAGACATTATTAATAAAACACTTGTGACGGCCCGGAATTTCTGGATATTCGAAATTGAAATATTTAATTGATTTTAAATATTTGAAAGTTAGCTTAACTTGAATGTCAAATATCACTGTTTATTTGACAATTAAATTATTAAATTTAATAATTGGAAATTGGTTAAAATAGCGAATCTTGGTTTTTAAGCTGGTTAAAAATATATCAAAGGCTTGGAAAATTTATATTTATAATACTGGAAATAATAAAAGTTTTGAATTTGAGTTTGAAAATATTTTGCTCAGTTTTAAAAGTATATCGTTTAAATCGATATTTAAAAATAGCCACTCAAGGTACTATATCAGAATTCAACGAAACCAATTCCATTGAGTCATAATATTGTATTATTATCAGATTTCAAATTTTATAGTGTTTGGAGTTGTCGTGTGATTGTAAGATAGATAAATGCACTAAAATCTATATCGAAAATTTAATAAAATAATTGGTCCGAAAATCTTCTCCATACGATCAAATGAGGACTAGGTACCTTTTCCATTGTGCTCGGAATAGGCGTATAACATTATAAATGCCTAGTGGCATGCCTCGATAGGAGGTCATAATTTTGAATTGCATTTATCGAGATGATTTAAAATTTGATATATATTTTATAGACTGAATAATGTTTTTACGATTTACTACACGTGTTCACCTGATAAACATGTGTTCCCTTACCGTTTTAAATTGCGTACAGGTGTTTTCTTTTCGTCTTTTAAAAAGAAAAATAAAAAATATATAATCTGTCTTCATTAAGAAAATCAAAAGAGAAAATCAAAACCATAAGAAAAATAAATAATGGCAAAGCGTTTTAAACCCATCCAGATCTCCCTCTTCTTTGATTCCCATCCAAACAAATTCGGCTTTTCCCTTTTTTGTTTCATTCGAACAAAATTCGTTCGTACCATAAATGGAAAAAAAGGAAGACGAAATAGAAATCGAAATGCCTCTTATCGATAATGGAGGCTATCAAATCTCATATATCATCAGGCTTGTTTCACGATTTCCCTCCAAGTGATGGCACGACCTTCCTCGATGGTGCGGCAGATAGGTTTGTGGAGGCGATGGTTTTGGTCGAGAAGGGTGAATCGCCTGATTCGAACTGCTCATTTGGAAGTCTGCGCCAAAGGATTTCGCAGCTAAATCTCGAACGCCCGCATGTGCATTCGTCTGGGAAGAAGGGGTCGTGATGGTGGCTCGATTGTTGGGTCACGATGGCATGTGGCGAATTCGGAGGCTTGCGAGCAGTGGCGCTTTGGAAGAATGAAGTCGCCTGGCGACTTGTACGATCTAATGAGTGGATCTCGTGCATGCAGAGAGGTAGCAGTTTTATTTTATTTGTTTTTAATTTAATTTAAAAATATATATGGATTAGAAATATATATAATATATATGCTTGAACCTGTTGTAAGTTTGAATTGGGTTTAATTTAATTCCTGATTTCTATAAATAATAACTGTAATCAGAAAAAAAATGTGAAGATAAGATTTAGGAAAATAGAAACATTAAAATGGTAATATAGTTTATTTTTATAAGGGTATATATAGTTTCAAAGGAAGAATAAAAATATACATATGCATTTTAAATTTACGAGATTATTTTAAAATGATAGATTTGGTCACTAATTTGCTTATTTAATTTATTTAAGTTACAAAAAGACTTTTTTTTATAAAAAAGGAAATCATCGGTTTAAAATTAAATTGTTAGCTAGTTGAATTTATTAAATGGTAAAAATAAATTGTTTGATTATCTCAAATATTTGTAAAAGATATAATTTTTATATAAAGTCAAAAATCGGGAAACAAGCCGGAACAGAAATGGATTGCAAACGAAAATCAAAGGTGACTTAATCTCACTCATTTGGATTACTTTCAAAATTTAAATAGTTTAAATTTAAATTATTCATTGATTTCTTGCATTTATAATTATTATCAGTCTGGATGTGATATAATATATATATATATATATATATATATATATATTAGGGTGATTGATTTTCCGCATTATATAGCGGATGAGACCCTATGCGCCCCGCATAATAGCGAATGACCATTTATATACTGCGATATCCCGCCTTAAAGCAGGATCGGTATTTTAAATTGTTGTGCCTACATCTGTGGATGCAGAGAAACAGGTTGGAGGGTTCCAACCGATTCCTCAAAATGTTGAATTTATTTTTCAGTAATGTGATTTATGTGATAACTTGTGATGATTATATTGTTTATATTGGGAATTGAAATTATTGAATGCTATGGCTTGGTTGAATATATATTGGTATTGAGAGAATGAAAAATATACATGCTTGGATTTTTACAGGAAATAAAAAGGAAAATTTGAGTAAATAATTATAGAGAATTTGGATAAATCAAAGAATGAATTGGAAAGAATAAAAGTTGATTTTTAAATTCTAATAAATAAATTCTGAGTATGGGAAATAAATGAATTTTTAAACTTAAGTGATATGGTAGGAATTTATTTTAAATTCAAGGTTGAAATTTGTTTGGAAAAGATAAAGAAGAAATTTGGAAAAGTATGAAATTGGTATTTTCAATTTAAATAAGATTTTAAATCATAATTAAGAAGTTATATATGAAATTAAAGGGTTTTGAAATAAATTAAGTAAGTAAAGGATTTTTTATTCAAAATAGAGTAAATTTGGATATCGATTTGAAAATTGATTAAATGTTGAAACTGTGTTTTAAAAGGAGGATGAGACAGGAATTTATAAGCTTGGTTTATAAAGTGGAATAAGATATCAGTGAATATTTGAAAGTATAAATTCACGGTGTGAATTTTTAAAGGAATGAGCAATTGGTTTTAAAAATAAATAGCGATTTTATTTTTAAAGGTGGGAAAGAAAAGCGTATTTCCCTGAAAAGCCTAGTACGTTTTCAAAGCAATTTTTTAAGTATAAGATAAAAGTTTTAAATTTGTTTTAAAATAATATTTTTGAGAAATTATTATTCAAGTTTTCTAAAATTTTAAAGGTAAATATTTGTTAAATTGGTTATAGTGGTAATTATTTAAAATGGTTAATTGGTATTACGATTTAAAAAGATAATTATTAATATTTATTGTGACATTCCTGAAATTTTAGCCAAGTTAATTTGGCAATTAAATTAATTTTTGAAAATAAATTGTGAATTAATTAGAAAATTTTCTAGGGTAAATAAATAAATAATTTGATTATAAATAGAAATTTATATTTGAAATTTAAGAATAAGTGATTTATAAAACAAGTATTGAACTTCAAAATAAAATGTATTAAAAATAAATTAGAAATTAAAAAACTTTAAAAAGTTGAACAAATAAAAAAAAGAAAAATGTTTATGAATGTAAATTGTGTTAATATAAATTTTAAATAAGTGTATAAACATGTTGAACAAAAATTTAATGTAAGTACATATACATGAGTTTATATTTCAAGTTGAGATTGAAAATTTAATTTTTATTTAATATAGATATAAAAGAGTAAATAAAAGGAAAATGTATTTATTTAAATAGGAAGCACAAAATAAAGTTATATTTGAGTGTTATTAACATGAAAATGTAAAATGCAAATTTATATACATGAAAGACTTAAGTGAATGTGGTATAAAATTTATTTAATAAATTCTTGTACTTTGAAAATTTAAATGTAGACAATGAAATATACATGCACCTGGTTTGGAGTAGGGTACTTAACAAAATCTAAGCTCATGATTTCATTTTTACAAATGGCATTCCATATCATTACTTTTATTAAATAATGAAATTTAAAATTTCAAGAAAACTCTCCATTTTCCCATATTCAAATCTAATAACATCTCAGCAAATCTGAACAAAAAGTATCAAAGGTTGAGCATCTCAAACAACAATACAGAAGTAGAAAAAAAAAATCAGAAAAAGAAGAAGAAACAACAAACCTGGAAATAAAAGCATGGATTCAAGTTAGCAAAGTTTAAATCAAGAGAAGCTCAAGATTCAACAAGCAATTCTAGTTTCTGAAATCAATCTTCAGTTTACATTTGTTTCCAGCAAGCTTAAATTCAAAGTAAAGAAGAAACTCAGTAAACATGCAAGTTCAAAGTTTCAGATAGAATCTAAAACCAAAGGTCTGTTCAGAAGATCAAGCTTCAACCAATTCAAACTGCAGTACAAACCAAGTATGGTTTTAAAATCAATCTCTGGAAACAGTTTCAAAGGCAAGTCATTTTTTTTAAGAATTGAATTTTTGAGTTGTGAATCAATAACAAAAACAAAAGAATTTAAACTATTTTATTAATGAGTTGCAGGAAGAAAATAGAGTGCAAGGTAGAAATCAAGTTCTTTTGATCAGGGCAGTGCAAGCATCCCTGTAATGAATCAAGATAAGTAAAACTCTCTTAAAAAAAAATTTGAATTTGAAGTGGTTAATCAGTAATGAAGCAAAGGAATTTAAACAATCCTATTTAACAGTTGCAGGAGATTAAAAGAAAAAGAAAAAAAAAAACAGGCTTTGCAACTGCCTCTGTTCCTCTCTGTCTTCTGAAGTCCAGGTGAGCAAACACACTTGAACACATTCTTATGCTTTGATATGTGAGTTGATGCTTGAAATATATGAGTTTAGTGATGACTATGTCAGTATGTTTGCATGAATTTGCTTGTGCATGTTTGTTTTTCCTCTGAATATCTCTGTCTTAGTTCTAAGGCTCAGGTTTGTTTCAAAATTCAGTACCCCTTGAATTAAATCACTGTTAGGATTTGGAATGTAAATAAAATTTGTTTGTTTATTGATAAAGTAAGTTTAAATTTATTTAAGTTAAAATAAATTTCAAAATCTCACTGGAAGTATAAAGAAACAACAGTGGATGTTATACAAAGTGAAAACTTGAACTTTGTAAATTATGAATTCAGTATTATAAAGTGAAAACACAAACCAAATCATGATTTATAACACTAAAATCAAAATTTTTAAGGCAGGATTGTGGGTGTAGTTTTGTACTGCCTTGTTTTTGGGTTTTAGGAGATCACAGGTGATTCCAGTGATGGGGAAGGATGAGTTTCTTCCAGTAGGCAGAGGAGTGTTCAGTGAAGCCTGGAAAAATATTGGGTGGCGATGAAGTTCATCGTAGTGGTTGCGGTGATGAGTTTTTGTCCACAACCCTAGTTTATTTTGGGTTACAGTTTTGGTCGATTTTGAACTCCTCAGTGCATCGAGTTTGAAGCTTCTGGAAGTGATGGTGGATGGTGAGGTGAAGAAGCTATCACCGGAGTTTGGTCGATGATGTTGGTCGGAGTTGAGAGAATCTGGTGTTGACAGGTTGTCACTGCAGTGGGGTTGATGTTGTGCAGGGTTGAGGAGATTGTTTGGGTTGCAGGGATTTTTGACTCGGGTTGGTCTAGGGTAAATGGAGGGGAAAACTCGAAGCAAGGTAGTGGTTTACTCGAAGTCAAATGGGGTTTGTGTGATTTTGTTTCAGGTTTTATTTAACAGACCTGTTCTGTTTTTTTTAGAATTTTAAGAATCAAGTTTGAATTTAAACTGGAAATTTGAGCTTAGGGTTAAACCTGAATTTAAAAATGAATTCAAAAAGTTTGAATTCTAAATTTATCATAATTTAAATGCAGAATTCAAATTTGGTTTAAAAAAAATAAATAAATAAATAAAGGAAACAGGAAACTGTTTGCAGTTTTTAAATTTGAAGTGAAAGTTTAAATTGTAAACTGATTTAGACTTAGGCTTTAATAACCAGAATTCAAATATAAATAAGTTTAAATTCTGTTCTTTTGAAATTATTTAAATTCTGGAAATTTTCAAAGTTTAAGTTTTTTAATAAAACAGAAACTGTTTCTGTTTAAATGTGAAGATAAGTTCAAAATACTTTTTTTAGGGTGGAGATTTAAACTGAGTTTAGTTTGAATTTGAAAATGAATTCAAATTTTAATTGTCTGAATTTTGAAACCATATTGTGTTTTTAAATTTAAATTTGATTTGAAAATCTCAAGCATAAATGCATATGTGATTTGTATTTGGAATGAAAGGTTAAGTATTTAATTTAGGAATTCAAATGAATTGAAAACTGAGTTTTTAAATCTGGATTTAAATTTTTAAACTTCAGTTTTAAAGTAAAGAATTAAATTTAAATTGCCTTCAAATGATTTACATTTGAATTGAAGGTGAAATTGTAGGAAGAGTTTTAAAGAGTTTAAACTAAATTGAAAATGGAAGTTATATTTCAGTTTTGAGATTTTAAAGCAATTTTTAAAATTTATTTGAATTCAAGTTGAATTGAAATCTAAATTGTTTTAAGCTTATTAATAAAGTATATGTTCTTTTAAACATATAAGATTAAGTTGTGTATTGTTTTAAACTCTTATTTAAGACAAATTTGAGTCTTGAGTTTAAAAGAGAATGTTAAATGGAATTTAATGTAAATTTAAAAACATTTTTGTTTTTAAATGCATAATTTAAATAAGGAATGTTTATCTAAAGATAAAGAAAAGTTTAATGATTTGTAATTCATTTAATTATTAAGGTAGTACAAATGGATAATTAATATAATTAATTAATTAATGAAATGGATAATTAATTAAAGTAATTAAGGGTTTTAATTTGATTAATTAAAGTTTAAGATTAATTTTTTTCTTAGAAAAAAATAAATTTGTAATTAAGAAATCATTAGTTGAATGATATTAGATTTTAAATTAATAATTGAAGATTTATTAATTGAATAAATATGGATAGTAAATTAATTAGGACTAATAAATGAAAGTAATCATGTAGGTAATAAATTTAAAACCACCCAGTTTATTCATCTTAATTGTAGATGCTGATTGTTATTGAATGTTGTGTGATGGATTGATATATTTGATATGTGATGTGATGCTATGTGATACTTTGCGCTGATCTGCTATATTTGTGATGAATATACTGTCGTATGAATATGAAGCCCTTTGACCCGTAAAACGGCATTTGAATTTCGATGCGACAGGGAGTCGGATTTCAGTTTGTTATCCGAAACCCACATCGAATCGTATTAGTGAATCTTTGTGATTGATAGTTTAATTTACCTATGAATCTGTGAATATAGATAAGCGTTATGGGTTATACCGCTTATCAATATGATTATGATGTTGTGCACTATTGTGTTGAACCTCTGGACCACACTTATACACACACAAATATGGATTGCACGTGGAAATGGGTTAAGTCACAGATTTTAAAAATCGTTTTAAAATTGAATTTTTTCCAAAATAGTTTTGGAATTAGAATTGATGCTTTTGAAAATGAGTTTTCAAAAATAAAAGTTATTTGAATAACTTGATTGAGTTTTGAAATGTAAATAAATTAATTTAAATTTGAATTCAATATTTGAAATTGAATTCTATGACTTGGAAACTATTGTTTAAAAAGTTATTCAACTTACAAATGGGTTATATGGGTTTTAAACCATTTTTGAAGGTGATGTTTTGAAATTTAAATTCAACTCAAGATTTCAACTTGTATAAATTTGATTTGCTTCTCATAAGAAATGGACTTCCAAGTTGTGTTAAAAGGATTTTCAAGTCTAAAAGGAAAATTGTTTTCCAAGTTATAGATAAATCTTTGGAAATGGATTTGAAAGCTATAAATCTTTAATTTTAAAGATTTAATTTGGTTAATCCAAATTGAATGGGAATTGTTTTGAAATCTATGGACAGATCTTTGTGAAATTTGGTAAAACTTTGTGAGATTGATCTTTTTATTTAAAGATTTAAAATGGTAATTTGTTTAACCATTTGGAAGGAAGTTTTGGATTTTATAAGTTGTGACTTAGCTAAAATCCCATATCCATATGTTTTAAAATATGGCGCTCACTATTCGGTTTAGCCGGGAGAGGACCTTGTGTCATATAGCCCATTCCGAATAGTGATACGACGTTATGGATAGCATTTGAAGACCGGTGGTGAAGACCGGGTATTTGTGAGAACGATAGGATAACCTATCGATTGACTCTGCACTGAGTTGCTCCGGTATAGAGTTCTCCTTAGTGATGGGAAGTCCGATCGGGATTGTGGATACCCGAGTTGGCAAGGGCTTCTTCGGAAGTGCCTTCGGTTCTGTTCGAACCCGGAACAGACTTGTATGGTTGTATGTCCGACATTACAATTTGAGATATTTAACTGATCTCTATCAAATACATTTCTGCTTGGTGGCGGAGAATTTATTCTCTTAGTTTAACACCCTTCTCTGAGACGTACGAGCTCAGAGGTTATGTAGTTGATATTTATCAGTGATATTCCCAATTTGGTAATGTGGCATGCTGAGTGCTGCTGTGTGATGATCATTGGTTGATCATTTGTGATATGATCATTTGTTTGATCATTTATCTTTGTGATCATTGCTTTGGTCATCTGTTGACCCAAAGCATGGCTTTGTTGCACAAAGCGTAGCTTTGTGGACGAGACTGCATCAGGACCTCACACCCCGGAAATGGTCGAAACAGGAAAGATGCGGCAAGGTTATGAGGGTCGCGCCCTTTAGGGTATGTCATTCCCTTCTGGTAAAGGGTGGTATCATGGTATGGAGCCCAGATACTTACTCATGTGGATACTGCAGATCTATTACTTTGTGATACTTTGTGGTTGTTGCGAGCGCTCGGATAAAGGTCCCAAAGGACCGGGGGATGACATATTCGTGTAGTAGTTACCTAGTTACAGAGGTAACCCGGCCTTGTGTTGGCAGAGATCTAACCGTAACGTTAGTTCTCGGGACGTCCCGCCAGAGGCGTACCCATGTGGCAATAGGAAGTTCCTTAGCCTGACCATTTGTTGGAAATCCATTCATCCAATACGCGCCTTGTACGGTTTTAGTTGTAGAACCTGCCATTTAACATGGCAGTTATAGTAGGCATAGCATCATGGTACCTATGCTGGCTAGGATTTATATTATACTTTCGAAAGATTTTCCACTATGCACTAGTAATAATATCAAAGAATTTTTCTCGTAGTAAGCATGTTTGACTATCATAAGGAGAAATCTCCCCCATGTGTGCGTTTGCATTGTGTGTGTGCCGGGAGGCCTTATGGTAGTTTCATTTTCCAAAAAGCATTGCGGATTTCAAATTTAAATTCTCTTGTTTGTTTCAAAAACCAAATGCTTTTGTTTGCTCATACCAGTCCCATGACTGACCTGGAGTTTATTGTTCCTTTCCTAAACTCTGGGTGCCCACTATTTTCCCACACGGGCAGTCTAGAGTTGGGATTTTCAGATAATCTATAGCAGGTGTAGATTCGATAGCTTTCAGCCTTAGCATTTGGCAATCGCATTTTGGATCGAGTTGTTTCTCTTCATCTTGATTTGGGAGTTCGAGCTATTCTGGATTAGTGCCTTGGAGATGGAGATTACTGATACTGGAGTTCTTTCTTGAAGACTACTGGAGATTTTGTTCCGCTGCTGTGTTATCATTTTATTTCCGCTGCTATTCTTTGTATCTCTGATAATGTTGATATCTATTGTAACATTCTGTTGTATCATTCATGTTGTATCAGTTATTGTATCAAATGTTGTATATTGATACGCATATTCTTTTCTTCCGCTGTGTTATTTACTTAATGTGCTATAAGCTCCGGCATGACTCGAATTTCGACGTTTGAATCTGCGGCATTTAAGTACAGTGGAGTACGGATGTCGATTTTCGAACACTGGAATTTGGATCGTGACATTTTGGTATCAGAGCTGATGGTTAAAACCTTAGCTCAGGAGTATAACACATTAAGTAACTCATTAGAGATAGGGTGAAGTAAACCCTAGAATGAGTATATCCTTAAGATATCCGTTCGAATGCCTTAGTGAATTCTCTTACTATTCACCGATAGTAAGTATGAGTGCGAGAAGGGGACGAGATAGGGGACAGGGGAGTACCACTACGAATGGTCAATACCCTGCAATAGCGGAAACAACTTTTCTCTATCAATCTCCTTTGATTCGATTTCGAATTCTTTTTGATTGCTTCGTAGGAGCTCCAAAAAGAAGTTTCGGTGTGATGATGGCCATACGTATCGTTGTAGAAAATTCTTACTTTGTATCTTCATCGATTTCTTATCAGCTTTTCGTCTTAAACCCTTGATGAATTTGAAATTGAAAATTTTAAATAAATTGGAAATTTTAAATTGAATAAATTGGTTAACTAATATGAAGCTAAATTTGGAATATATCAATAAAATGATATCGATTAAAACTAAATTCGAAATTCTATTGTAATTTCTTGTGTTGATTGAAGTTCAAAGAGGAATAAATTGGTATATACTTTGGAGTATTTCGACCTGAATTTGGAATCCATATCTAGTGCTTGAGATATAATAGAAGATTGAATCTATCTATCTATTCTCTGGGATCCGATATATTCTACAAACGATTAGTTATCTCTTCGAACTAATCAATGCCCTTGCATGTTCGTAGACCGGTGAGCCCAAATATCTTGTGTAATAATTATATGAGGTTGTTCTCACATTGTCAATATTCTGATTTGGTAAGCCGAATGCAGAATAAATATTTCGATCTGATCTGATCAATCATTTCTTTATCTATTATCTTTTCTTTCTCGTCTTCCTTGCAATTTCGAGGACGAAATTCTTTTAATGGGGGAAATTTGTGACATTCCTGAAATTTTAGCCAAGTTAATTTGGCAATTAAATTAATTTTTGAAAATAAATTGTGAATTAATTAGAAAATTTTCTAGGGTAAATAAATAAATAATTTGATTATAAATAGAAATTTATATTTGAAATTTAAGAATAAGTGATTTATAAAACAAGTATTGAACTTCAAAATAAAATGTATTAAAAATAAATTAGAAATTAAAAAACTTTAAAAAGTTGAACAAATAAAAAAAAGAAAAATGTTTATGAATGTAAATTGTGTTAATATAAATTTTAAATAAGTGTATAAACATGTTGAACAAAAATTTAATGTAAGTACGTATACATGAGTTTATATTTCAAGTTGAGATTGAAAATTTAATTTTTATTTAATATAGATATAAAAGAGTAAATAAAAGGAAAATGTATTTATTTAAATAGGAAGCACAAAATAAAGTTATATTTGAGTGTTATTAACATGAAAATGTAAAATGCAAATTTATATACATGAAAGACTTAAGTGAATGTGGTATAAAATTTATTTAATAAATTCTTGTACTTTGAAAATTTAAATGTAGACAATGAAATATACATGCACCTGGTTTGGAGTAGGGTACTTAACAAAATCTAAGCTCATGATTTCATTTTTACAAATGGCATTCCATATCATTACTTTTATTAAATAATGAAATTTAAAATTTCAAGAAAACTCTCCATTTTCCCATATTCAAATCTAATAACATCTCAACAAATCTGAACAAAAAGTATCAAAGGTTGAGCATCTCAAACAACAATACAGAAGTAGAAAAAAAAAATCAGAAAAAGAAGAAGAAACAACAAACCTGGAAATAAAAGCATGGATTCAAGTTAGCAAAGTTTAAATCAAGAGAAGCTCAAGATTCAACAAGCAATTCTAGTTTCTGAAATCAATCTTCAGTTTACATTTGTTTCCAGCAAGCTTAAATTCAAAGTAAAGAAGCAACTCAGTAAACATGCAAGTTCAAAGTTTCAGATAGAATCTAAAAACAAAGGTCTGTTCAGAAGATCAAGCTTCAACCAATTCAAACTGCAGTACAAACCAAGTATGGTTTTAAAATCAATCTCTGGAAACAGTTTCAAAGGCAAGTCATTTTTTTTAAGAATTGAATTTTTGAGTTGTGAATCAGTAACAAAAACAAAAGAATTTAAACTATTTTATTAATAAGTTGCAGGAAGAAAATAGAGTGCAAGGTAGAAATCAAGTTCTTTTGATCAGGGCAGTGCAAGCATCCCTGTAATGAATCAAGATAAGTAAAACTCTCTTAAAAAAAAAAATTTGAATTTGAAGTGGTTAATCAGTAATGAAGCAAAGGAATTTAAACAATCCTATTTAACAGTTGCAGGAGATTAAAAGAAAAAAAAAAAAAACAGGCTTTGCAACTGCCTCTGTTCCTCTCTGTCTTCTGAAGTCCAGGTGAGCAAACACACTTGAACACATTCTTATGCTTTGATATGTGAGTTGATGCTTGAAATATATGAGTTTAGTGATGACTATGTCAGTATGTTTGCATGAATTTGCTTATGCATGTTTGTTTTTCCTCTGAATATCTCTGTCTTAGTTCTAAGGCTCAGGTTTGTTTCAAAATTCAGTACCCCTTGAATTAAATCACTGTTAGGATTTGGAATGTAAATAAAATTTGTTTGTTTATTGATAAAGTAAGTTTAAATTTATTTAAGTTAAAATAAATTTCAAAATCTCACTGGAAGTATAAAGAAACAACAGTGGATGTTATACAAAGTGAAAACTTGAACTTTGTAAATTATGAATTCAGTATTATAAAGTGAAAACACAAACCAAATCATGATTTATAACACTAAAATCAAAATTTTTAAGGCAGGATTGTGGGTGTAGTTTTGTACTGCCTTGTTTTTGGGTTTTAGGAGATCACAGGTGATTCCAGTGATGGGGAAGGATGAGTTTCTTCCAGTAGGCAGAGGAGTGTTCAGTGAAGCCTGGAAAAATATTGGGTGGCGATGAAGTTCATCGTAGTGGTTGCGGTGATGAGTTTTTGTCCACAACCCTAGTTTATTTTGGGTTACAGTTTTGGTCGATTTTGAACTCCTCAGTGCATCGAGTTTGAAGCTTCTGGAAGTGATGGTGGATGGTGAGGTGAAGAAGCTATCACCGGAGTTTGGTCGATGATGTTGGTCGGAGTTGAGAGAATCTGGTGTTGACAGGTTGTCACTGCAGTGGGGTTGATGTTGTGCAGGGTTGAGGAGATTGTTTGGGTTGCAGGGATTTTTGACTCGGGTTGGTCTAGGGTAAATGGAGGGGAAAACTCAAAGCAAGGTAGTGGTTTACTCGAAGTCAAATGGGGTTTGTGTGATTTTGTTTCAGGTTTTATTTAACAGACCTGTTCTGTTTTTTTTAGAATTTTAAGAATCAAGTTTGAATTTAAACTGGAAATTTGAGCTTAGGGTTAAACCTGAATTTAAAAATGAATTCAAAAAGTTTGAATTCTAAATTTATCATAATTTAAATGCAGAATTCAAATTTGGTTTAAAAAAAAAATAAAAAAATAAAGGAAACAGGAAACTGTTTGCAGTTTTTAAATTTGAAGTGAAAGTTTAAATTGTAAACTTGATTTAGACTTAGGCTTTAATAACCAGAATTCAAATATAAATAAGTTTAAATTCTGTTCTTTTGAAATTATTTAAATTCTGGAAATTTTCAAAGTTTAAGTTTTTTAATAAAACAAAAACTGTTTCTGTTTAAATGTGAAGATAAGTTCAAAATACTTTTTTTAGGGTGGAGATTTAAACTGAGTTTAGTTTGAATTTGAAAATGAATTCAAATTTTAATTGTCTGAATTTTGAAACCATATTGTGTTTTTAAATTTAAATTTGATTTGAAAATCTCAAGCATAAATGCATATGTGATTTGTATTTGGAATGGAAGGTTAAGTATTTAATTTAGGAATTCAAATGAATTGAAAACTGAGTTTTTAAATCTGGATTTAAATTTTTAAACTTCAGTTTTAAAGTAAAGAATTAAATTTAAATTGCCTTCAAATGATTTACATTTGAATTGAAGGTGAAATTGTAGGAAGAGTTTTAAAGAGTTTAAACTAAATTGAAAATGGAAGTTATATTTCAGTTTTGAGATTTTAAAGCAATTTTTAAAATTTATTTGAATTCAAGTTGAATTGAAATCTAAATTGTTTTAAGCTTATTAATAAAGTATATGTTCTTTTAAACATATAAGATTAAGTTGTGTATTGTTTTAAACTCTTATTTAAGACAAATTTGAGTCTTGAGTTTAAAAGAGAATGTTAAATGGAATTTAATGTAAATTTAAAAACATTTTTGTTTTTAAATGCATAATTTAAATAAGGAATGTTTATCTAAAGATAAAGAAAAGTTTAATGATTTGTAATTCATTTAATTATTAAGGTAGTACAAATGGATAATTAATATAATTAATTAATTAATGAAATGGATAATTAATTAAAGTAATTAAGGGTTTTAATTTGATTAATTAAAGTTTAAGATTAATTTTTTTCTTAGAAAAAAATAAATTTGTAATTAAGAAATCATTAGTTGAATGATATTAGATTTTAAATTAATAATTGAAGATTTATTAATTGAATAAATATGGATAGTAAATTAATTAGGACTAATAAATGAAAGTAATCATGTAGGTAATAAATTTAAAACCACCCAGTTTATTCATCTTAATTGTAGATGCTGATTGTTATTGAATGTTGTGTGATGGATTGATATATTTGATATGTGATGTGATGCTATGTGATACTTTGCGCTGATCTGCTATATTTGTGATGAATATACTGTCGTATGAATATGAAGCCCTTTGACCCGTAAAACGGCATTTGAATTTCGATGCGACAGGGAGTCGGATTTCAGTTTGTTATCCGAAACCCACATCGAATCGTATTAGTGAATCTTTGTGATTGATAGTTTAATTTACCTATGAATCTGTGAATATAGATAAGCGTTATGGGTTATACCGCTTATCAATATGATTATGATGTTGTGCACTATTGTGTTGAACCTCTGGACCACACTTATACACACACAAATATGGATTGCACGTGGAAATGGGTTAAGTCACAGATTTTAAAAATCGTTTTAAAATTGAATTTTTTCCAAAATAGTTTTGGAATTAGAATTGATGCTTTTGAAAATGAGTTTTCAAAAATAAAAGTTATTTGAATAACTTGATTGAGTTTTGAAATGTAAATAAATTAATTTAAATTTGAATTCAATATTTGAAATTGAATTCTATGACTTGGAAACTACTGTTTAAAAAGTTATTCAACTTACAAATGGGTTATATGGGTTTTAAACCATTTTTGAAGGTGATGTTTTGAAATTTAAATTCAACTCAAGATTTCAACTTGTATAAATTTGATTTGCTTCTCATAAGAAATGGACTTCCAAGTTGTGTTAAAAGGATTTTCAAGTCTAAAAGGAAAATTGTTTTCCAAGTTATAGATAAATCTTTGGAAATGGGTTTGAAAGCTATAAATCTTTAATTTTAAAGATTTAATTTGGTTAATCCAAATTGAATGGGAATTGTTTTGAAATCTATGGATAGATCTTTGTGAAATTTGGTAAAACTTTGTGAGATTGATCTTTTTATTTAAAGATTTAAAATGGTAATTTGTTTAACCATTTGGAAGGAAGTTTTGGATTTTATAAGTTGTGACTTAGCTAAAATCCCATATCCATATGTTTTAAAATATGGCGCTCACTATTCGGTTTAGCCGGGAGAGGACCTTGTGTCATATAGCCCATTCCGAATAGTGATACGACGTTATGGATAGCATTTGAAGACCGGTGGTGAAGACCGGGTATTTGTGAGAACGATAGGATAACCTATCGATTGACTCTGCACTGAGTTGCTCCGGTATAGAGTTCTCCTTAGTGATGGGAAGTCCGATCGGGATTGTGGATACCCGAGTTGGCAAGGGCTTCTTCGGAAGTGCCTTCGGTTCTGTTCGAACCCGGAACAGACTTGTATGGTTGTATGTCCGACATTACAATTTGAGATATTTAACTGATCTCTATCAAATACATTTCTGCTTGGTGGCGGAGAATTTATTCTCTTAGTTTAACACCCTTCTCTGAGACGTACGAGCTCAGAGGTTATGTAGTTGATATTTATCAGTGATATTCCCAATTTGGTAATGTGGCATGCTGAGTGCTGCTGTGTGATGATCATTGGTTGATCATTTGTGATATGATCATTTGTTTGATCATTTATCTTTGTGATCATTGCTTTGGTCATCTGTTGACCCAAAGCATGGCTTTGTTGCACAAAGCGTAGCTTTGTGGACGAGACTGCATCAGGACCTCACACCCCGGAAATGGTCGAAACAGGAAAGATGCGGCAAGGTTATGAGGGTCGCGCCCTTTAGGGTATGTCATTCCCTTCTGGTAAAGGGTGGTATCATGGTATGGAGCCCAGATACTTACTCATGTGGATACTGCAGATCTATTACTTTGTGATACTTTGTGGTTGTTGCGAGCGCTCGGATAAAGGTCCCAAAGGACCGGGGGATGACATATTCGTGTAGTAGTTACCTAGTTACAGAGGTAACCCGGCCTTGTGTTGGCAGAGATCTAACCGTAACGTTAGTTCTCGGGACGTCCCGCCAGAGGCGTACCCATGTGGCAATAGGAAGTTCCTTAGCCTGACCATTTGTTGGAAATCCATTCATCCAATACGCGCCTTGTACGGTTTTAGTTGTAGAACCTGCCATTTAACATGGCAGCTATAGTAGGCATAGCATCATGGTACCTATGCTGGCTAGGATTTATATTATACTTTCGAAAGATTTTCCACTATGCACTAGTAATAATATCAAAGAATTTTTCTCGTAGTAAGCATGTTTGACTATCATAAGGAGAAATCTCCCCCATGTGTGCGTTTGCATTGTGTGTGTGCCGGGAGGCCTTATGGTAGTTTCATTTTCCAAAAAGCATTGCGGATTTCAAATTTAAATTCTCTTGTTTGTTTCAAAAACCAAATGCTTTTGTTTGCTTATACCAGTCCCATGACTGACCTGGAGTTTATTGTTCCTTTCCTAAACTCTGGGTGCCCACTATTTTCCCACACGGGCAGTCTAGAGTTGGGATTTTCAGATAATCTATAGCAGGTGTAGATTCGATAGCTTTCAGCCTTAGGATTTGGCAATCGCATTTTGGATCGAGTTGTTTCTCTTCATCTTGATTTGGGAGTTCGAGCTATTCTGGATTAGTGCCTTGGAGATGGAGATTACTGATACTGGAGTTCTTTCTTGAAGACTACTGGAGATTTTGTTCCGCTGCTGTGTTATCATTTTATTTCCGCTGCTATTCTTTGTATCTCTGATAATGTTGATATCTATTGTAACATTCTGTTGTATCATTCATGTTGTATCAGTTATTGTATCAAATGTTGTATATTGATACGCATATTCTTTTCTTCCGCTGTGTTATTTACTTAATGTGCTATAAGCTTCGGCATGACTCGAATTTCGACGTTTGAATCTGCGGCATTCAAGTACAGTGGAGTACGGATGTCGATTTTCGAACGCTGGAATTTGGATCGTGACATTTATATTTTATAAAGTTGTTTTATTTTGAAAGATTGTTTGGCTAAAGTTTTTATTTGAAAAAATTATATAGAATTTCATAACTTTAATTTTAAGATTTGTTTGGGCTTAAGTTTTACATGAGAAATTATTATAAAATTTCATAACTGGTATTTTAAATAAAGTGTTTAAAACAGTTTTTATTTTAAGTGTTTTAAAGTATGTATTTTTGGTTAAAGTGATTTAAATTACTTTAAAAATCTAAGTATTAAGACTTAGCAAATTTTCAGTGGTAATAAAAATTGGGTGGAAATTTATTCCGCGAGAGAAAAGTGATTGGAAAACTATCTTCAAAGGGTTGAAGTGTAGAAAAATATCTTGCAAAGATATTTTGTAAATAATTTGGAAAATTATTAAGGCTGATGGTTGTTTGTGGATGTTATTCGATAGTTAAATAACCGAATATCAATATTAGCCAATGCGCTGATTGTTTCGAAGAGACCGAGGTCGGGATTAATTTTCCGAAAACCAATTCGATCCGGTTTGAACGTTTTCGTGAGAAAGACAATAGCTTGGAGTCGAAGATGAAACAGTGAAGTGCAAGGGCTAATTGTTACTAATCCCGAGGGTGGTTCCAAAATGGATGTAGTAGGAGTAGTTCCTTCGGTTCTGTTCGAATCCGGAATGGACTTGTACGGATGAATGCTTTTAAAACATCGTCAGGAGGACGATGAGCATTCTAAGTGAATGTGTGCCAAAAAGGTAACGTTTAACCTCGATCCTCATCAACCGGGAATGGCTAAAACAAGAGAGGTGCATGCAAGGCTAAGTGGCTAGCAACCAATTAAGGTAAGTTCATCCCTTTCTAGAGATTCCTTTTATTCGGCTATGTGGGCGGTTGCTGATCCCAACCGCAGGTGATCTTATTCGGACTATCTAGTAAGGGGTTGCTATGGTCTTGTGATGCATGGGATCAGGGTGGATCCTCGGTACGGTGATCTAGACCACGTACTGTGACAGGCGGTACCCCAGTAGCCCAGCCATTGATGGAAATCCATTCTCCCTACGTGCTTTTACGGTTTTGTTTGTAGAGCCTAGTATTGCTGGAATTTAATAATGTAACAATTTCGGCTATATGAATAAGTACTTGTATATAGACACTACTATAGTATCGAGGATTTTATAAGAAATGTTTAGGTTATCGTAAGGTAAAAACCCGATATGTTTATTTGTGGCGTGATCTTAAGAGATACCTTTGATTTCAAAGGATTTTGAAAACTTTAATGATCCAATTGAGTGTGTTTTCTCACTCTGGTTTTCCAAACTGACTCGGGTGTTATTTAACTATAATGCTCGGCTCAGACCGAGTACTATAGAGTACAGATTTTGGGTGTACTACTGTGGAGCTCAAGAGACGAGTTGGATGACGAGGCGTATTCACGTAGATTATATTTCCGTTGTGCAGCGAAAGCTGTATAGTCAGCTTTTGTGAGGATAACTTAATATAATTTTCCAGTAATTGTTTTGATACTGGTGTATTCTGATGTGTAATGTACAAAACATATATAATTTCTTTTTTGTAAAGATCAGTTATTATCTATTATATTTTATTCTGCTGCGATGGTATGATCCTTTTGTTGTTTTGTTTTCTCTTTTTCTACCTCCATTTAACCTTAATGGTTTGGTTTTTCGGCATTCGATTGTTCGGCATTTGATACAATGGACGCATTGATGTCGATTTTCGAGCGTTAAAAAATTGGGTCCTTACAGCAGTAATAATTAATTTCTAACCTTATTATAAATAATAATTAATTAATTTCTTAAACAATATTAACAAATCATTATTGACAATTTCAAACCATATTAATTATTTAAATAATTAATCTTCAAAATATTAACATATTAATAAATAGCCTTAGAATAATATTAATTATAAATAAATAACTTCAAAACAATATTGATAAATAACCTTAAAACAATATTAATTATAAATAAATAACTTTAAAACAATATTAAATATAAATAAATAACTTTTTAAAACAATATTAATTAAACAACCTTTAAACAATATTAAATATAAATAATGATTTAGAAAAAAATAGATAAAAAGGTTGGAATAAAATCGAAATTAAATCTTTTAGAAAAACTATTTCGAAAACCCAATTTTTGGATTTTAAAATCATTTCTGTCTCAGAACCAATTCCAATTCAAACATCAATTTATTGTATTTTTAAAATTCTAATTTGAGGCCAATAGCCTACTAACTTTTAACCAATATCAATTATTGATTTTCTATCACGATAGGGTTTTAGTTTTGAATATGAACAATGTCATAACCAAATGTGTCCATAAATCAGGTTTCATATCCAATAATTCATATAACAGGAATTTTATTGGAAATAGATAACCAATAGCGAGGAATCCCATTGGACCCCTCCAACCTGTCACCTTGCATCACAGCTTTTATATACACACACATACGTTTATATATATATCAACACACATATATAAATAAAATTCAATAGTAATGAGGAATCAAGTTGGATTCCTCCACCCTGTTTTCGTACATCATAATCATTGTATAATCATATAATATGGGTCATCCGCTGTGATGACTCAGAATTTTGGCAATAGCAATTTGATAATCTTCATTAATAATTATTTAAATTTGGCAATATTAGTTTGATAATATTCTTTTATAAATATTTAATTTGGCAAATTTATCTTTTCAAAGCTAATAAAAATGTTTTCTAATTATAATATATAAATGCATATGTACATTGTGAATATGAAGCTTGGATTTGAATTCAATATAATAATTTAAAAAAAACTATTTAAAGCTAAATTTATGTTTTCAAAAACACTTAGATAAATATTTATTTAAAAGTACTTTAGCTTAAATTTAAAATAAGATTTAAGAAAAAGGTTTATTTTGCTTTCTTTTTAATTTTTCATGAAATAAGCATGGTTTGAAATTATATATAAATTTAGAATATAAACATAAATTCAATAAAGACATATCACATGAATATATAAACATATAAAAGCATAAGTAATTAATAAAATAAGAGTTTTAAAATTTGTAAGATAATAGTAACATGCATTGACATTTGTGAGATAATGATAACTTGCACAAGTGGCTAATGGTTTCATTTTTAAATTGAAATATAAAATGTTTATGAATAGGCTGTATATGTGTAAACACTTTCTCATTTTCTTTTTCCTTAACTCTTTCTTTCTAAAACAAAAAAACTAAGCTAAATCCTATCAAATATGACGGAAAGTAGCACCAAATCTGTTAAGTCCTCAGAAGGCATTAGCCATGCTTAACACAAGTACTATGAAGGTTGAATATTGACTAGCTTTCCCAGTGTATTCATTGGGAATCCAAGCCTTGTAATATACTATGGTTGGCACAACTCACTAAAACAAACTGTTCTTCTCCGCTACGCTTCCTCTGCACTTCAATCCACTGCTTGCAGGTTCCCCGATAGCATGACTAGAATATCAAAAGAAGAATTAAATCAAATTCAACAACAACTTCAGCTATTTCAAACTTTTAACCTGAGAAATTCAAGATCAAGCATTCAAATTCAACTCAAATAGATTCAAATCAACATCAAGATCAGTTCCAGATCAAATGAATAAAAAGAAACCCGTTTCTCTATTTTTCAATACAGGTGAGTAAACACCTTTTAAAAACTAAAATATATGTTGATACTTTGATGTTTTGATAAATTTGTGAAGTGATATTGTAAAATGTTCTGCATGGATGTTTTTAAACTGGAATATAGTTGAAAATACTCTATATATTATGTGCATGTCTGTGTGTATATAAAAGATGGCTTCTGTGTGTTCACAGACTCAAGAACAAGATGAAAAAAATTCATTTCTTATTATCTAATCTGATTCAAGCTATGATCAATGAAGGAAAAGTGTTTTTATGGAGGTAATATTATTTTTAAAAATAAATTCAAGTGTATTTGTTGAGCATTTATTTCTAAAATGATAAATTACAGTTTTAGTCAAATATATGTCAAAAATCAATTTTCATAATTTCATGTTTGGATTTCACAATCAGATTTGAATTAGAAAATAATGAATTTTGATATTGGTTTCATGATTTTTAAGTTCATAATTATTGAGAAATTCTGAGTTGAACGGGGAATTGTTTTCGTTCGATCTCTTGGCGATCGACGATGGAGGTGTGTCGGGCCTAGAGCTGGAGGTAGCCGGTAGCCTGGAGGTCACTGGAAAAATGATTGTTGGAATTTTATAGCCTTGTGGTGGCCGGGCGATGGAAAACTAGGGCTCGATGACCTGTTTTGGTCAAGGAAGTTGTCGAGCTTCGTGCGTCGACGTTGGTGCATCGAAACAAATCGTAGGTAGGGGAATCGAAGTGTCGACTCGAGACGTAGCTCTGGTGTGGTCGGTGAGATTTTCGGTGGTCCATGGCGATGGGGAGAGAAGATTTTGTCGATAGGTTGATTTCCTGGAAGTGATCTAGTGGCTCGTTTTCGATTTCGAGGCGAATCGATGGTGTTAGTCGGTCTGGGTCGTCGGCGAAGTCGTCATCAAGGTGTGAGTGATCGCGGCGATGACCGGAGGGGTTCGGTTCGCCGGTGCACGTGCACATGTGCATGTTGTATCTGAGTGATGTTGTGGTGTTTGAGGAAGATGATGTTTTCTTGGGTCTGGCTCGAGAATGATTGTGTGTTGTCTCGGGGAAGTGAAGAACGTGCATAGCTCGAGGATTGGCTCAGAGTTTTGTTAGTTTGAGCTCGGGTTTGTTTTGGATAGATAACTAGGTTTTTAAATTTTTGAAAGAAGCATGTTTAAGTTTTAAATAGATAGAAATGGAAGTTTCAAAGGAAAGTTTTAAAGTATAAATTAGCCAGGTTTTAAAAGTATGAACAAAATTTAAAAGCGAAGAAAATATAACCAAGTTTTAAAGTTTAAAAAAAACGAATAAGTTTCCAAACAAGTTTCAAGGATTTAAAATGTTAAAATTTAAATGTTTTAAAACTTGTTTTGTTTAAAAATAATTATGTTAGGTTAATTAATTATGTAATTAATTCCTAAATGTTTTTCAAATGAAATTTAAAGATGTAATTAAGAAATGTATTAAACTCTAACTAATCAAAGTTCTCAAATGATTTCAAGCATTTAATTAAATAAGGTATAATGATGTAATTAAGTAATTAATCAAGATAAAGGTTTATCTTCAATTAATTAAGGTCTTGATTAATGAGAGGATAATTAATCAAATAATTAATTAAGATAAATGGTTTGTCTTAGATTAATTAAGGACTCAATTAATTTATGTATTAAAGGATAATTAATGAATATGATTTATTAAAGGATAATAACTCTATGTAATTAATTAAAGGATTAATTACTTAATGTAAATAATTAAAGGATTAATTATTTAATGTAAATAATTAAAGGATTAATTACTTAATGTAATTAATTAAAGGATAAATTAATTAATGTAATTAATTAAAGGGTTAGTTAATTAATGTACGTAATTTAAGGATAATTAATGAATGAGATTAATTAAAAGATAATTAATTAATGTAAATGATTATAGGATAATTAATTAATGTAATTAAGGATCATTAATTAATGTAATTAATTATAGTATCATTAATTAATGTGAGTAATTAAAGGTTAATTAATTAATGTGAATAGTTAAAGGATGATTAATAACATTAGTAGTAATAATAAATGGTTTATAACTAATGTTAAATAAGTAGGATTTTAAATGTAAGTAAAAGTAATTAATTTAATATATTTGGAGATAAATTGAATGAATTAGAAATTGTACAACTGATTAATCTTGCTAACAGATGATTGAATTATATTGAGCGCCTTGAATTGTTTGATATCTCTGATATGTGATGTTCTATGATATGAATGTTGTAGTTGTACCGTGATAACATAAGTTACCTATCTGTGATAGATTTGCTGTGTGAATATGTTGCTCTGAATATAAATTGAATTGTTTAAACTTAAAACAACTTGGACTTTAAGATGGCATTTTGGATTTCGATGAAATCGGAATCGGATTCCAAATAGATATCCAAAAACCACATCGATCCAAATTAAATGATAGGTCGTGAAATCTCAAGTGAAGATCAAGATGAAGAACTCAGAGTGGAAGGGCTATTTATCGTTAACTATGAGGGTGATTCCAAAATGAGTATAACAGAGATAGTCCCTTCAGTCGAGATGAAGATTCAGAGTGCAAGGGCTATTTATCGTTAACTCTAAGGGTGATTCCAAGTGTAGCAAAGATAGTGCCTTCGGTTTCGCTCAAACTCGGAACAAACTTGTATGGATGAATGCTTTCAGACCTTTGTCATTGGAGGGTGGTGAGCATTTCAAGATATGTGTGCTAAAAAGTAATCGTAGCCTCAAGCCTCATCAACAAGGAATGGCTAAAACAGGGGAGGTGCAGCAAGGCTAAGTGGGTAGCACCCAAGTATGATGAGATTTTCCCCCGTCTAGAGGTCCCTTTTTCGGCTTAGTGGGCGGTTGGTCGCGCCAACTGTGGGGTTATCTTATTCGGGATTATCTAGTAAGGGGTAGTTCCGGTCTTGTGTTGTAGGGGATTAGGATGGATCCTCGGTATTCTGATCTTGACTAGGTATTGTGCTAGGCGATACCCTAGTAGCCCTGCCATTTTATGGAACCCAATCTCCAATAAGTGCCATACATTATGATTGTGCCCAACTATGTTGGAAAGTGAGGTGTAAGCATTCCATCTATTTCCTATTTTACTTAAAAACCCTAGACACTATTATAATATCACTGGATTTCCTATCAAATGTTTTGGTTATCGTAAGGTAAAAAACATGATATGTTTATTTGTGGCGTGGTCTTACGAGTTACCTTTGTTTTCAAATGATTTCCAAAGTTAAACAACTTAAACCGTTTACTCACACCAGACCCATGTCTGACCCAGATTTTATTTTCCATTTTTCTTAAACTCTTGGGTACTCAAATTTTTATGAGTAGCCAAGTGATTCAGGTTAGCTTTGACGAATTATGGATGAGACTTGGAGTAGGAGGCTTCATCGTATATAGATATTGTGGTTCCGCTGTGCTAGTGTTTTGTTTGATGTTTTGAGTTGTATGATTGGCAAGTCTTTACGACTGTCTAATACTATGATGTATAATCTGTATAACTCTAACAGATGTTGTCTACTATGTAATAACCATGTGATGTAATATAATTTTTCATTTCGCTGTGAGATTCTAATATTATTTAGTTCTTTCTTTTCTATCTATTCTCTTTTCTACCTACTTCTTTCTTAATGATGATGCGTCTTTCTGTGGAATGAAAGGCGGGTCGTCACATCTTCTCTAGGGGCGGAAATAAAACCAAACCAACTGGTAAACAGTATATCATCCAAACATTCAATCAACAATTTTTATCAACTATATAATATTGCTAGTTAACAAAAAAGATGAGTTTAACTCACTAAAGTCCTAGTCGTCGTTGGGGAGTTCTAAATTCCGTCTAAATCGAACGATGTTTGATTTAGCACGAAATCCAGCTAGATCCAAATCCATCCAATCCAATCCATGTTGTAGTATTCACTGATATGAACGCAATGCAACTTGCCGCGTTCAAATCCAAACTCGTATGAAAAAGTTATACAATTTATAACATTTCACAAATTAAATAAATTAGTTTCTTCCCTAATTACAATCATTAGAGTGTTAATTAACTTTCTTAATCACATTATTAGCTTCTAATTCATTCATTCCAGGCTAACACGAACCCACCTTATCCGTGTTTATCATCACCGCATAGCCCCTATGCCTCGTTGGAGACCGTCGCTAGCACACCAAAACTGCCTACGACTCCAGCAACCCAATGACCATGGCCATGACCCCCTTTGATGCTGCAATCGTAGGCGATTGATCAAGAACTGGGCCAACGTCAGAGGCGATTTCTAGCCACTACATGTCACGTTGACTTGATCCAACTATTGAACAGGTTCCCTTCTTCGTCATCAACATTTCATTGGTTAGGACCTCGGCCTATATCCACCTCTAGTGGCATCGGCAACCCTTGATCTTTGGATGGAGAAGTTTAAAATTTTAAAAGTTTGCGAACTTCTCTGTTGAAATGCGATTTAATAGAGGAAAGGTGGGTTGAATAGTGAAGCATGGGCATGAATAGTTGGGAAATGGTGATGGGGTATGGGCTTAATATATATATTATTTTATTTACTAAATATCTAGTTTTACGTACCCTAAATTATCAAACTCCAATTGAGGTGTGCCGGCTAGCGTTTTATATGTAATACCCCTATTTCGAACATAATGGAACTGGTTTCGAGACCTAATTTGATCATATGCAGAAGACAGCTTTTCAAACCTAGTTATATTATATTTATTCTATAATTAATTTCTAAGCGTTTTGAGCTCGCACGACCAAGTGATACGTCGGATCGCCACGAAATTAGTTTACTTACAATAATTCATTATTATGGATCTAATGAAATCAGTTTCGTTGAAATCTGAGACAGTGTTCCGGAAGGCTATTTTTATACGTCAATTAAAACGAATTTTTATAAAAACCAAATTAATTACTTTATAAATATAAAATAAAAGTTTACAATCTTCATTCTCATTTAAATAGAATTTAAATCAACTTTCGAAATCTTTTCTATTCACATTAAATTCACATTAAATTCAGGATTTAATTATTCAAGCAATTCAAAATATTAAATTCAACAATTTAATTATCAAATAAATCATTATATTCAAAATATAAGCAATTTAACCTATAAAACTAATATTTCAATATTTAAAATCAAATGATTAAAATTCTAGTTCGTTACATTCTCCCCTTCAAAGAATTTCATTCTCGAAATTCCCAAGATAAGAAAAATGCTGCAATACCCTTTAACCTTTCAAACTGATTAGTTGAAACATATTACCAAATTCTTCAAGCCTTTAATTTTCCAAAATCAATTCAGTGAAACTTTGTTATCACACCTTTTCTAAGTCTTTAAATTCATCATAGTTACTAACAAATACCATTCCAAGTTATAACATAAATATCAAATTTAGTTATCCAAAGTTTTCCAAAATTTCTAACACCTCAAATTTACGGAAAATTTCGCCAGTTTCTTCTTTGCGTGGTTCAATCGGAAAAATTTACAAACTACCATAATGGGCCCAAACCAATAAAATAAAATAATAGCTAAGTAGCTCAATCATAAAACCATCAAACTAAAAAACAATTAAACATGTGCCTATTGGTCGGGCATTCAAATTCTACTCGTGAAACAAAAGAGATCAAACTAGCTTTTGCTTCCATATACCTACATCTTATTTACTAATGATATCCAATCATTTAATTCATAATCATATTATTTTGAATTTTCAATTATCAAAATTTAATTTATTAAAGCCTATGCGATGTATATATACACATATCATCTGTACGTAATATTATATCTGATCGCTCGCTCGATTACATAATTCGACTTCCGAACTAGTATCGTTATAAGACCACTCTAGTATGGACTCAGATCCAGTTTCTTGATTTGAAACTATTATTCTCCTTTCATAGTCATATACTATGACAGAGAACTCCAGAATCAATCAAAAATCCATATCCAGTGTTCACCATCGATAATCAAGTGAAAAATTCTTGTTCGGACCAATCTAAATCATCTCGAAATTATGTAGTCGAATCTGAATCAAATAACTATGCGAGTAAAATAATATACGTCCAACTTATGTATTCATTTTAATTGATTCTCATTATAGATTCTTTTATTTACAGTCATTTGTTCATAATCATTATTCACACTGCTTTATTCACATTCATTTCTTACTTAGTATGTTCCTTTCAATACTAACATCACTTAAAAACCATTCCATCAAATTTTACTTAAGTTTATTACAACATTTTATACAATACTTCTCATGTTTATTGTCACTTCAAAACGTAAGTTCATATCTATTTTAAATCAAAGTCAATTCCATTTAACTTATTTCATTTATTCACTTCATTATTCAATTTTATCAAACAACATTTTAAAACCATACTCAATTCACTAACTTATTTAATCAATTCATTTCATTATTTTATTTCAAATGACAATCAATTTCATTTCAAAAATCATTTTATTTAACCTAACTAAAGCTAAATTTCATTTCAAATTTTCTTTTCTTAACATTCATATTTAACAATTTAGAACTTTGTATGAACTTTTTACTCCTTAATTTATAATTTACAAAATTGATTTGTTATATTTTCAACAAAATTTAAACATTCTGTTTTATTTCAACTCTATTTTGTAATAATACATAATATAATATACATTCCTTTTTTTTTTATAACAAATCATATTTGGGATTTTAAATCAAAACTTGTTTTACCGAAACAAAACTCCAATGGTAGCAATTCCACTCTTGGAAACTCGAAAATGAACGTCGATGATGCTGGAGTCATCCTCGAAATTATTTTCCAACAGCCGAAGTGAGTTCAATGCTTCCCTAATACTTTTAAATTCCATTTTAAAATATTTCCATCCAAAATAATACTATTATTAGTCTTCCTAAAACTTTGGAAAACGTTTTTGTCAAAATCAATGGGATTTAAATTCTCAAATTCTCAGCTTTTAATGCTTTTAATTTACAATCATATTTATAAATTCCCTTATAAATAATTTCACTATGGTTATATAAGACCATTCCTTATTTATTTATCTTTCTTTATATTGTAATAATAATAACTTTTATTAGAACACCAACAACAAACAACAAATGATAATAACCAAATATTATCATTCATTAATAATCAAACAAACCACATAAACTATAATAATTTTTGAAAAATTATTCCTTTTTGTGTGAAATATAATCAAGGTAAAATTATTTCATCTACCTAATTACGCAATTTCAAAACAATATTATGTCGAATTGCTCTATTCAAGTGTTTAGAAAACCCTATCAATAACGTTAATTACTTGTATTGACCAAAACTCATAAGCCACTCAACAGATCAACCAACACAATAGAACATTTTTATATCACTAACAAATACGCGGTTACACACACACACACACACACACTCTCAAACTCATTATAAGGAATTCCATTACCTTATCCCTTAACGAGTTACCCATTTAAAGCCAAGGTTCTCGCTTAACCTTGCGCTATCATACCACATTGTAACAACCCACTTTTCCATATAATTTATGCGGACAATCAACCACATATGACTCACTCAAATTGAATAGAAAGGGGATAAATAGGGAAAAAGTAGAAGGAAGAAAGAAGAAAAAGAGAAAAGAAAACTAAACAACATAGAATCTCACAACGTAACGAATAATCTATAATATACAACAAATATTTACACAAAAAAACTGTAATGTATGTATATATACATACATCAACCAAAGTATACTAACATTTTTCAGCCCAACGGTTATAACAACATGTGCTTACAATTTTCTGATAAATATGACAAAGAATGCAGCAGAAAAATAATCATATACGCGAATACATCTCTGGGCCTCCAGCTCGTCTCCTGATTCTCCAAAGCATCGAAATTAAATTTGTAATAAGCTCAGTCTGACTCGAGCATTATAACAAAATTAAACCCAAATTAGCCTAGAAAACCAAGCTTGAGAAAAACACACCCAGTTGAATTTTAATGTTTCAAAAATCTTTTGGAAAAAAGGTATCTCATAAGACCACGCCGCATATAAACACGGATGAGTTTTATCTTATGATAAGCAAAATATTTACTATAGAAACCCATTTGTATTATATATTGTCTAGAGGTCAAAGTAAATTATGAAAATAACTGAAATGCTTGCATCTCTTGTTTCTGCATAGTTGAGCACAACTAAATCCATACGGTGCTTATTGGAGAATAGATTCCATACGATGACTGGGAAACTGGGGTACCACTCATCATGGTGCATCTTTAGATAAAATAACACCGAGAACCTCGTCGGGATCCCCTTCGAACACAGAACCAGCCTACAACTTGACTAGCAGTACCGAATATGATCACCCCTCCATTAATGGGCCACAAAGCATATAAATGAGAGAAAATATTGACTACAGATAGGGATGATCATATCCTACTTGGGAGCTACCCACTCAGCCCTCTTGCATCTCCCATGTTTTAGTCATTCCTGGTGGATGAGCCTTGAGGCTACGTTTACCTTTTATATAGCGCTTCCTACTTGGAATGCTAACATGACCCTCCAGGAAATAATGCAATGCCAACGTTCATCCATACAATTTCATTGGGACTGAACGAAACATTTGAGAGCTTCGTCTTTAATTCCACCATCTTCAAGATGTCTTCACTTGAAAACGCTTAAATTGGATCGAAGTGGTTTTCAGATTACATATCCGATCCCGATCTCTTCGAAACAACATTCGATGGTTTCTAATAAACTCAACCTCGGTTCTTTAGAAATAAACAGTCAAAGATATGAGCGTAGATCACCTTCTAACCGTTAGTGGAAGGATTTCCTTATCATTTATCCTAGGAAAACAAAACGAGATTCATACGCACAATACAACATCATCGCAGATGACTTTGCCATATATCTCACGTGTTTCTACTAGATATTTCCAAAATTACGTTTTTGGGTCCATATTTGATAGCGGTTATTTAACTATCAAATAAACAGACATTCAAATTAGGAATTTAGTTCCATAGGGAAAAACAACATTAGTTAAGCACATAAGCAATCACTAGCCTCTTTTAATACTCTTTTCAATAACTCAAATCACTTTGTAAATATTTGTACCAAAATAATTTTACAATTCTTGGAAAATATCTATATAATAATCTCAATGGTATAAGTATATTCACAAAATAGGGAAAGATTTATTTTTATACAATTCTAAATCATTTACATACTCCATTATAAATTTTTAATACCATTTATAATTCTATTTTATAAATCTCTCAAACCATTTATAAAACTTTATTTAGAAACCCCTTATAAACCGAATCTCCATTTCCTGTTATAACTCTTTTATAAATTTCAAACATTTATAAATTCTTTATAAATCCATAAAATTATTTATAAAACTTTTCTTATATATCTATAAACTCATTTCTAAATTCTTTTATAAATATCTAAAATCTTTTATAAACCCTTATACCTTGTAAATAATCTCCCTTTAAGTCCCCAAAGCTGTTTATAAAACTCCTCTTCTAAAACCCAAATCTATTTATAGAACTGCTTATTAATCTTGAGCATTTATAATCAAATAATGATCATTTACTTCTAAAACTATTATATAATAATAGTCATTAATAAAATGTTATAAATAAATAAAAAATAATTATTACCTTGAAATATCTTAAAATAATGATTAATAATTTCAAAGACAATATTAATAAAACATTAATAATTAATTTCCAACCTTATTATAGATAATAATAATTAATTTTTATAACAGTATTAATAAAGCATTATTATTAATTTCAAGCCATATTAGTTATTTAAATAATTAATCTTCAAAATTTTAACATAGTGATAAATAACCTTAAACAATATTAATTATAAGTAAATAACTTTAAAACAATATTAAATATCGATAATAACTTTTTAAAACAATGTTAACTAAATAACCTTTGAAATAATATTAAATATAAATAAATAGCTTAGAAAAAGATAGATCAAAAGGTTGGAATAAAATAGAAATTAAATCTTTAGAACAAACTATTTCCAAAAACCCAATTTTTGGATTTTAAAATCATTGCCTTTCTCAAAACCAATTCCAATTCAAACGAAAATTTATAATATTTTTAAAATACTAATTTGGAGGCCAATAGCCTTCTAACGTTTAACCAACATCAATTATTGATTTTCTATCATGATAGGTTTCAGTTTTGAACATAAATAATGTCATAACCAAATATGTCCATAAATCAGGTTTTATATCCAATAATTCATATAACAGGAATTTTTGAAATAAATCAACAATAGCGAGGAATCCCATCGGATCCCTCCAACCTGTCACCCTACATCACAACTTATATATAGATCAATACACACACGCGCGCACACGTACACACACACAGAGATATATATATATATATATATATATATATATATATATATATATATATATATATATATATAATTCAACAGCGGTGAGGAATCCTTTTGGATCCCTCCAATCAGTTTCCTTACATTATAACCATTATATAATCATATAATATGGGTCATCCGTTCTAAGGGTGGGAATAAAACCAAACCAACTGGTAAAATAGTAAATCATCGAAACACCCAATTAATTTTTTTATTAACTATATAATATTACTGGTTAACGAAAAAGGTGAGTTTAACTCACTAGAGTCCTAGTCATTATTGGGGCATTCCGGATTCCATCTAAATCGCACGAAATCTAGCTAGCTCCAAATCCATCAATTCTAACTCTATGTCATAGAATTCGTTGATACGAACGCAAAGCAACTCGTCGCGTTCAAATCTGACCTTGTAGGAAAAGGTTATACAATTTATAAGATTTCACAAATTAAATAAATTAATTTCTTCCTTAATTACAATCATTAGATTGTTAATTACCCTTCCTTAATCACGTTATTAGCTTCCCATTCGTTCGTTCCAGGCTAACACGAACCCACTTCGACTGCGTTCAACATCACCGCACCGCCCTTATGCCTCGTCGGAGACCGTCGCTAATACACTTAGGACTGCCCATGCCATTGGCAACCCAACGACCATGGCCACGATCCACTTCGATGCTGCAACCATAGGCAATTGATCAAGAACTGCACCAATGTCGAAGGCGATTCCTGGCCACTACACGTCACATTGACTCAATCCAACCATCGAACAAGTTCCCCTTATCTTCATTGACTTTCACTAGTTAGGACCTCAGCCTATCACCGCCTCTAGTGGCGCCGACGACCCTTGGTCGTTGGATGGAGAATATAAAATTTTAAAAGTTTACAAACTCCTCTATTGAAACGTTATTTAATAGGGGAAAGGGTATGAGTTGAATAGTGAAGTATGAGCGTGGATAGTTGGGGCATGGTGATGGGGTATGGGCTATATATATATATATGTATATATATATCGAACATAATGGAACTAGTTTCGAGACCAAATTTGATCATATGTAGAAGATAGCTTTTCAAACCTAGTTATATTATATTAATTCTGCAATAAATTTCTAAGCTTTTTGAGCTCGCACGACAAAACAACACGTCCGATCGCCTCAAAATTCATTAACGTACAATAATTCACCATTACAGATCCAATGAAACTAGTTTTGTCGAAATCCGGACAGTATTTCAGAGGCTATTTTTACACGTTAATTAAAATTTACTATTATAAAACCAAATTAATCACTTTTTAAATCTAAATTAAAAGTTTACTACCTTCATTCTTATTTAAATAAAATTTCAATCAACTTTCGAAATCATTTCTATAAACAGTAAATTCAGGATTTAATTATTTAAGCAATCCCAAATATTAAATTCAATAATTTAATTATCAAATAAATCAATGTATTCAAAATTTAAGCCATTTAACTTATAGAACTAATATTTCAATATTTAAAATTACTTAAATATTTCAAAATCAAATGACTTAAATTCTGGGTCATTACAATATTTATACATAATTTACTGCGTTTATAATAATTAAATGAAAAACTAATAATGTCACTTGCACATAATATTCGCGTTTAGGATACTTAACTAATGAGAAAAGAATTTAAAAGGTTGTAACTCTATTAAATGGTAATAAATATGAGAGTCGCAATAAATTAATATGGTAAACAGATTAATGGGTTTGATAAAAATGGAATAGATATAAAAGGTTACTAATTTAAATTAATCATCATACATAAATTTCTTAGAAAATGTCCATTAGGATTTGATGGACAAATTGACAATTATGAGCATTAATCGAGAATTTACAGGTAGATAAATATTTAAGGTAAATCTTATTGCCTTAAATAAAAAGCGAATTAGTAAGTTACGTCCAATGTCTACCTAAGATAGTATAAGTAAAGACTTAGGATGGTTAATTGGACTTAGTAGGTTAGTGATGCGAGGTTAGTAGAGTCGCTTGACAGAAGACTGCCCTTCACTTTGAGGCTACCAGTAGTCGAATGTACTTGCTACCAATGTAAGATTTATACGAGGACCATGATGACGTGAGAGATTGGGCTTTCTTTTTTAGTTCGAAAGTATTAAATGGTCCAAATTCAAAATTATGAGTAGTGAGGGATATCTCCAAAGGGGTTCACTTCTAGTTTGAGGTCTTAAGTGGCTGAGAGGTCCGCCTCTTTCCTAATTGGAAGTATTAAGTAACCTAGCATAACAACCCACCTCTTTTCAACCCTTAGAAATCGACATTAATACATCAAGGCATTCACATGCCGAATATCCAAGCGCCGGAAAGATAGATTGTTGGGGTGAAATAAATAGAGGACATAATAGAATCTTACATCGTGACGAGAAGATATATAATATATACATGATTTTTACAAAAAGAAATCATCTTCATTATACACCATATCAGAGTACACTAACCTATTTCCAACTTGGACAGTTATAACAACATGTCCTTACAATTTTAGATAAATACAAATAGAATCAAGAACAACAAAAATAGAGGAATAATATAAGATACATGAATACGTCTTGGAGAATCCAGCTCGTCTTTTAAAAGCTCCAAAGCATCCAACTAAATCTGCAAAATATGTTTTGGCTGACATGAGCGTTTTAGAAAACAATGACCAGGTCAGTCTGATAAAACTAGCGTGAGAAACTCAAATCATAGGGAATTTAATTATGATAAGTTGTAAAATCCTTTCAAATCAAAGGTATCTCGTAAGCCACGCCGCACATAAACACGAACGACTTCTAACTTACGATAACTAAAACATTGATGTCATGAAATCCAGTGATATTATAGTAATGTCTAAGGGTTAAAATAATAAAAATCAAGCATCTTTGATGCTTGTCAACGTACATCACAACAATACTAGGTATACGTTCAAATATAGATAAGATGCGTTCGCTAATTATGCAGAATTCCATGGAGGTGCTCTCGGTACTTCGAGAAATGGTCCTTCCGCCACGAGGATCAAAGATACCCTTCTGAAGTAGCATACATCCCTAGTGATGCACCAAAAAACATAGCTGGTCTTGTTAAGATCGAGTGCATCGCTCCATGCATGCAAAACAACTGTAAGTAACTCTAGGTAGAGACGACTGCACCCTACGGGTTTGCCAAACCTACTTGCCATGCCTCCTATCTTTGGTTTTAGTCATTACCACTGGTGAGGCTACATCCGACATTCCATCTCACGCACCACCAACTGAACAGAGTTAGAATCACATATGGATTCCCATACCCCAACACATCTCGGAGTCACACATGAATTCCTACAGCTTAATATATCACGAAATCCTTCATAGAACTATATATGGATTTTGGAGTGGTTACAGTACACTCTTATGAGTACACTCCCCCGCTTACCGGGTGCTCCATAAACCAATCATCGATTTTTTAAAATGCTCAATACCGGTTCCTTAGGAAATAATCAGATAATACATAAGAGCGGGGTCACCCCTAACCGTTTAAGTGGACGGATCTCCTCATCATTTATCCTAGAAGAACTAAACGAGTTTATGCTTACAGTATAGCACCATCAATGATAACTAGTCCATATAATTCCCATACTTCCCCTAGATATTTCCAGAGTTAAAATTCTTCAGTGTTAAGTAGGGAATATTTCTGTACCACCAAAATTAAGAACAATCACATATTTAGGCCCAGATTTGATAGTCGGTTATTTAGCTATCAAATAAACAAAAATTACAAACAGAGATTACATTTCCCAAGGCAACTTCTAAGCCTCTTATGTTAGTCTTCCATTTTACTTAAATTATCTTTATTAAAATATTCATCTACTTATCTCATCGAGATAAGTATATTCACAAACCATTCCTTTCATAATTTGGAAAAATTTACCGTACACTTATGTACAACTGTATAAGTAAAATCACAAACATCTGGAAAGGTTTCCTACCCTAAAATCATAATTAAATGTTCAAACCCAAATGTCGTTAAAACGGAGACAACCCAAAACCCCAATCCTTTCCATAAATCTCTTTTATTTTATAAATAAATTATAAAATTTATTTATAAATATTCAATCTATTTATAAAATAATCTTTATAAATCTCAAAATACATTTATAAAACTTTCCCTTTTTAGATCTCTAAAACCCATTTATGAATCTCTTTTTAGAAAACATTAAAATCCAAACTCCCTTTTCTAATTCCAAAATATCTCTCCAAATTTATAAATTCCATTAATGAATTCTTTTCATTAAATAGAACCCTTATATAATCATCCCATTTAAAATGATTCCTTTTAAAATAAACAGTTTATTATTCTTAAATACGTTTTATAAAATAATTTATTATTTAAAACATTTTAAATAAAACAATTAGTTATCTTTAAGCAACTATTAAAATAATACTTTAAACAATCATTGAATAAATAAAGAACTTTTAACAAGTTATAATAATAGAATGATAGAACTTAATAATTAATCACCTTTAGAGCATCATTAATATAACAATAAATAAATTTTTAAAACAATAATAATAGATTAACTAAAAAAATTATTATAATAATAAGTTAACTTTGAAACCATATCATCTAAAATAAAAATAAATAGTAACTTAACTTTAAATATTAATTAGCTTTTAAATAATAATTAACTTTAAATTCAAATTATTATAAAATAAATATCATTTAAGTATAAATAAATTTAAGTATAAATAACTTTAAATTCAGAATATAACTTGATACTTTAAAAAATATTTAAAACATAAGTTAGCTAACTTTAATTTTTTTGATAAAATAGTTAAATCATTTCGCTAAAATAATAATTATATGAACATTTATAGTTATTTAAATTTGAAGTTGATTTAAATCCATAAGTTCTACATTCGAAAAGAGGCTTAGTGACCGCAGTGGTATTTAAACAAGCTACCCTATTATTCAATTTAACTGTCCAAGTTAATAACTAATATTTACATAATCAACGAATTTGTAAATAAATTCAACACTTAACCGTCATTGATTAACATATCACTTATTCAAAGTAACATATCAATCGACGACATATGATTAGATGTCCAAATCTGTAAAATAGCAGAGCAGGGATTTATTCTGGTAATTATATGTCAAATTAATTTACTTAGTCGAATGGATTTTATTTTGCTAAATAGGTGTCCAAATTACCCTATTAAATTGGCATTAATAGTACGGTGTTTATTTGGCCAAATTGGCAACACCCATTAAGTATAATTTATTTATTTACGTAATTAACCAATTTGACGTAATTATAACAAAGTAGCACTAATTTATCACTAAATTATACTACACCATAACATTAACAATTTATATCAAAGCATTGTATTTATCAATATGAACCTAAAGAAAAAGTTAATGGGTCA